>CM033449.1:117086029-118381566 GCA_019425775.1 Rafetus swinhoei
TATTTTTATTTCACAATAAAAAGTTAAGCAACATTAAATAGTCCAAACAAACCAAATAAACACACATTTGCTCCTTCGTCTTTAACTCACTTTGCTGTCCATAGGAGTGTCAGAGTGGATGGCTGATGATGTTATATACTCTATGTGTTGCAAAGAGTTAACAGGTCATGTTAAGGATGTAGTGTGAGACTTAACCTTCCAGTGCCTTGTATTTGTTAGCCTGTCTGAATCTTACATTTCTTTAAATAAATTTTATTTTTAAACATATAATCACTGTGTGTATGTCTAAAACCCTCTCGAGTTGCAAGTTACTTTCCCAGCCAATCTTCCAAAATCTTAAAATAGTGCCAAAGTCTATATATTTTTTTTAACTTAAAGGAATAATTCAGGATTGTCAACTGATAAATTTCATTCAGGAAAACGCTGTGTTCTTTAAGCAACTTATTAATCTTCACTGAGCTATGAATGGTAAACATAAATGTCTAAATGCACAGTTTTTACATGTCACTGCCAGGAAAGAGGTTTAGAAGAATTATCCCCTTTTTAGGTAACCCAGCTTTAAAATTACACCTGGCAATATGCAAACAAAGAAGACTAATGAACTGAGCAGCCCATATGTGAGATGGAGGCTGCTAAAAAGTTATGGCATGTAATGGAAAGAGACTAATTTTTCAAAAGTGCTATGTAACTGCCTGTGTGGGGCACGAAGGGAGAGAATCTTTCTTCCACCATCATTGTAAGTTTGTAATGAAAACTAATTTCCTTTCTGTTATCAGAGAACACCCTATAAAGCTTGTAAGCGCCATCCAAGCATCAGGGAGAGTTTCTCTCTCCTTTTAATCAAATACAATGTTTTACATGAGATGTTTGAGCATTGCCATTAGCTATTACCCTACTCTTCCTGAATCATAGCAGTGACTCTGACTGTCAGTACCCAACATTTTCATTATGCTTTCTTCTATTAAAAAGAACACAGCATACACAGGGTGACATAAGAGCAGCTTCTGATGGAAATGCAAGCATCCAGATACTGCAAGCAATAGTGCTTTAAAAACAGCAATTAATAAATAGTGTTCTCATTCCCAAGTTATGACTTTCTGTTGTGAGGGGAGTGTTCCCAAACCAACAGCAATTGCCCTTTTCAAGCACATTCCTAAATAAGAATCAGCATGACATTTCCCTATACACAAAATAACTACACTCCCAAGAACATCTTAAACATCAGGCAGTACTGCTTCATAACCAGAACACATACCCCAGGTCCTGCTCAGTGATGCAGCTGCCTCAAAGGGCAGCAAACCGGCAAGGACACACAGTAAATGTGATACTGAACTAGCTAATTACTCACCTTCAAGCTTCTCATTTTAATTCTGCTTCCTCCTAGTCATAGCTTGGAGCAAGACTGTTAGGACGTGCCAAGAGGAGATTAAATCTGACTGAAAAAACCCCCCACTTTGTTTAAAAGCAAAAATCAGAAATAAAATTGCCTTCACTTCAACCAGGGATTTCTCTCTTGCTCCCCCCCCCTTCCAGGCTGCTACGTAGTGGTCTATAAATATTGGCCCCAACACTTGCTCAGTGCTTTACTTGATCATGGCACAGGTCTGTGTTACTGTATACCATGGTATTACTCAGATGAAGTTCTCAGCTGCTCAGACAAAGCCATGGATTGGCTCTCTACCCTGCAACACTCCGTCTGCCTGGAAATACCATTTTGCTGCCAGCTTTACAGATGCTATAAGGCCTTTCCTGGAGGCCCAAATACTGCACAGAAAGGTAATTATGAGCCTTGTCTGAAGATATACAACTTTCTGTAAGCAGGTGGAAAAAAAGGGAGGGGAAAGAGGAAGGAACTACCTTTCTTTAGGCCAAACAAATTAGTCTCCAACCCCATTTATAGTGCTTTATATCCAAATATTATTCAGCTAGGATCATAAGATTTAATTACTGCATAATATGGATATCACATTTTCTGGAAATGTATTTTCTTTAAAATTATAGCTTCTTAAATAAATACAAATAACAATGTGTTTTTCATCAACTTAAAGGTGTGCAAAGGTTTCACAGTTGGCAGTAAAGCAGCAAAACAACATGGAGTATATATTTTCAGTGTGATGGAAATATATATCTTAAAATACTTCTGAAAATATTTACTAATCCAGGACAGATGCTTGGTACCCAAAATCCAAAGTTATATTAGTATGCAGCCTGAAAGAATTAACAAAAGATACCAGCTAATGTACCTAAGAGCTGGGTGAAGAATGGCATTTTCATTCCAGGGAGAATTTTAAAATCTGCTTTCATTCTCATTAGGAATGAAAACAACACTTCTAAATTCTCTGGGCAATACACTCACCTCTCTCCATTCAGCTCTACTGAGTGTCCCAGCCTTCCAGGCAGATTGCCCTAGAGTCAGGAGCCCTGGAAGCCCTAAATTTGAAGCAGCCCATCTGCCAGGCTGTCCCAGTCAGGTAGAATGGTCAGCCAAGAAACTGGAACCTTGACTGCCAGAGCTTGCAGACTCTTGGCCCCCTGTCACTTACAAGGTGGGCTGCCAAGGAACTAGGTGGATGAGTTGGCAGGAAACCAGGCAGGTTTTGAAACCTAGTTTTCATTGAAATCAACAAGGTTCTGCAGAATTTTTTGAATGTGATGGTCTAGCAAATTCCAATCAAAAAATTTGTTGACTACATTTTTATCACCAGCTCTAATATATAATTGTGGGTATTATTTTAAAAAAATCAAGCCAACATTGATAGCGACACATTATTTTACTTTACTGCCTTCATTCTTTATGACTTCATACAAGACCATGATTCCTTTTGCACTGCTGTGCAGGGAATTTGGAAGATTCAAAAACACCCTAATGCAGGAGTGGGCAAAGGGGTCTCCACGGGCCAGATTTGGCCCGCAAAGCCAGTGGATCCAGCCAATGGCCACCTTACCACTCCACTGCTCCCAGGCCACTAGGGAGCTGGCAAAAGTCTCCTCCCCCTACCCCCCACCAAGGGTGTGCGGCAGCTAGAAACACTGGCTGTTTTAAAACAGCTGGGGTTTCTCTGTAGCCACTGCATGCCCCTGGCAGGGCGGAGGCCGGGGATGAGATACTTCGTGTGCTCCTCCTGTCCCCAGGCCCTAACTGGCCTGGGGGACAGGGTGAGTGCACGAGGTCTCCTCCCGCTGCGATACCTAGAGGGAACTGCCAGCTGTTTTAAAACAGCTGGAGATTCTTTCGGGGGGGGGGGGAGGAGAGAGACTTCATATGCTCACCCCAGACCAATCAGGGTCAGTGGGGCGAAGGGGGAGCATGAGAAGTCTCCTGGCCCCACCCCTTCTGCCCAAAGCCCCCAGCTTTAGAAATCTATGACATGGCCCCCTTTTAAAAATTATTGCCCACCCTTGCCCTAAGGTTTGGCATGCACCACTTCTTGAGCACTGGAGATGAGCTATACTGCACATCCCAAAAGTGCAAGGACCAAGAAGGCTGGGGACACGGCTAGGAAACTAGTGCTGACCATCTACTAAGGCATGGAGGCAAACATGAGAAAACACAGTCATACCTTAAGGTCACAGCAGTCAACTCCAGTACCTTGAGAGGCATTTTGCCTGTCTTTGCTATGTGCAGATACTTTTCCAATCACTACAGGCTAACTGCTACACATCAGACCATACAACTCAGTGCACTTCCAGCAGTATGAAGCCATAATTCAGTTTTTTAAAATGGGAAATATCAGCATATGTCTAAGTAGTATGTGTGGTGGTGATTGATTTGCAATATAAATATTCTCCCCACTATGATGGTCACCACTTTTCCACAAAGCACTCCCAAGTTTCAGCTAAAATCAGTAGGAGTTTTAGGAAGCAAAACAACAGGCCCAGTCTGACTAGGCCTACTAGAGGTAGTAATAGACCATAACTAGTAACAATGTGCAGGATTTTGGTTTATCTGGCCATCGTGATGTTTGACATAGCTTATGAGCACAGAGTTTTTATTACCCGTACTCTCATACCACATTCACTTTTCTGAGATGCAGCTCAGAAGGTTGGGCTTTTTGTGCGCTTTCATTCTTGTCTTACTACATGGGCATGAACAATTAGGCTTCTCATTAGCCACTTGTAGGTGTGGTACACATATTGCTTTTGTTTCTTAGAAACCCCTCCCTTGAGAAAATGTGTCACTGAAAGCATAGAACCATTTTCCTTTTAAAAAAGTGAGCTGTGCTTACATTAATAATCACTAAGTCCTGGTGAAGTGACAGATGGAAGCTCTCAAACTAATTTGCTTTGTTAGGTTTCTCAGGGCTACACCTACTGCACAGAGCACTCATCCTAAATGCATTTAACTGAAAGTGATGGTATCTCAATGCCATACAGTCAACCTTTAAGCAGCCACAAATAACTCCCTGGATAACCAGAAAAACAAACAAAATGGTTTAATAAAATCAAGCAAACTACTTAACTACTAAGCAAGCATAACTTGCCCTGTAGTGTAAGAGAGAATTTTTTTTGAACTCAGTAGTTACAGAATGGCCTTCTTGATCTGTAACTTTAGAAAGATGTATTTTTTTAGGGACTGACATAAGAGAAGCCAGCATTCACACAACATAAAGCATCCAAGACATTTACACTTCTCTACCACTGGAAACTACAACACAGGCCTATTAACTATTAACATGCCACTCCAAAGATAAAACTGAGACATATGAACAAAAATTAAGATCAGGAAGTCATAAAAGTGATAGAAATAAATTGTGTTAAAGCTTGGTTTTTTTGGATAAAATGAGTAAATAGCCAGGGGAGCTGACAGGATTGCTAGGCCTCTGGTAAATGTGCGGGGAGGGACTGGCTCCATGCTCCCGGAAGGGGCAGGGTCTCAGGTGGAAGGGGCGAGGCTGGGATAGCCAGTACCGCCTGGACAGCCTGGTGCCCCCTCTGCCCGTCAGTCCTCAGAGCCCACCGGAGCATGTGGCGCAGGGCTCTGGAGCGCCACTCAGCACTCCCAGCAGAGATTCTAAAGGGCCTGGGATCTGGGGCAGCTTAGAGGGAATCTTGGTGACAGAAGATATCCTGTTCACTTGATGACCTGTTCTGTTCATTTCCTCTGGAGCTGGCATTGGTCATTGTCAGAAGACAGAATACAGGGCTAGTTGAGCCTTTGGTCTGACCCACTATGGCTATTCTTATGCCTTTTCTTATTGAACTAAAGAAGAAATAAATAATGTATTGGCTTTTATGTTACACACAGTTGCTGCATTCAAATCTGCAGTGTGCACAACATATAAATTGGGTATTCACTTGGGTACTACAAGAATGCTTCTTGGAGCTACTGAATACCTCAAAAAAAATATTTACTAATAGAAGAAGTTTAGACATGTTATAGGATAATAAGATCAAGAAAACACACTGGAGGGAATCTCAATAAATTGACATAGTTACGTTTTGGATATCATAATACATCAATCTCCACTTACTCGAAGTCAGTTGAACTAACCACATTGCACGGAGTTAAGCATGTGCACAAGTCACTTCCCAATCAAGGCCCTTCGTTTGTACAAGTAATATAGTGTAGTAATCAATTATATTAAAAAAGAAAAGCAAAGGTTCCATTATCATCTTTCACTTGCATTTCAGAAGCTCAAATAAGTTTTTGTGATTTAAAAAAGTATTAACCTTTATGACAATGCTATTAGTTGAAGACCTTAAAATGTAACTGTGACCCAGCACCTAAACCTGAATTCTATCACTCTAAACAGTTGGATTAACTACAGTCACTTAAAAAGTGATCAATAGTTTCAGCACTTCAAGAAAGAAAATAATGAAAGAATGAAATTGAAAATGAAAGAAATTAATAACTTAAAATCATATAGGTCTGCATATTGTGTCCAGTATTGTGTCCAGTTCTGGGCACCACATTTCAAGAAAGATGTGGAGAAATTGGAGAAGATCCAGAGAAGAGCAACAAGAATGATTAAAGGTCTACAGAACATGACCTATGAAGGAGCTGGGCTTGTTTAGTTTGGAAAGGAGAAGACTGAGAAGGGACATGATAGCGGTATTCAGGTATCTAAAACAGGGTCATAAGGAGGAGGGAGAAAAATTGTTGTCCTTGGCCTCTGAGGGTAGGACAAGAAGCAAACGGCTTAAACTGCAGCAGGGGAGGTTTAGGTTGGACATTAGGAAAAACTTCCTAATTGTCAGGGTGGTTAACCACTGGAATAAATTGCCTAGGAAGGTTGCGGAATCTCCATCTCTGGAGGTATTTAAGAGCAGGTTAGATAGACCTGTTTCAGGGATGGTTTAGACAGTACCAGGTCCTGCCGTGAGGGCAGGGGACTGGACTCGATGACCTCTCGAGGTTCCTTCCAGTTCTAGTGTTCTATGATATATGCAAAATTCTCAGTTATTCATTCCTTCTAGGTGCTGCAGTCTTTTATGGGCTTCTACAATGTGGAAATCTTTTTTAAATCTTTTGTCCAAAATACATCATGGTTCTTGTTGATAGTTTTAAGCAATATTTTTTAAATGGAAAATTGGCGGTATATAGATTTTGGCTTATTTGGGAGGGGAAAAGAGGAATAATTTGCATCACTAAAAAAAGCAATAAGGAACGATTGTTTCCAGCAATATTATAAAACCAGAAGACTCTAACAAAGAGTAAGAACAGGATTTTAGCCAACAAGTCTGGAGTTGGCAAATAAAAATTAGTCAACAAATGAAAAATTTAAAATATTCTATATTTTTTTGAAACATCTTATTCTATTTTATTACCTTAGTTATGATGCTGTAAATTCATGATAAAAATTCTAATATATTGAAAAAAGTTCAAAATTTGGCAAGAACAAAAGCACCCATAATATCTGCTGGAAACTGTCTTTACAAACAGGGAAATTATATCTCCTCCAAGTTAAATATTCCTTTGTGCATGTGCATCTGCCTTTCAGAGTGGAAATGGCTAGCTGGATCATCTTCTCTGCAATGAAATAAGAAAATAAAGAAACTACATTTTTAGCTGCCTTTAATTAAGAGTCCCACCCCAAAAAGATTCCTTTTAATAGATTTAAAATGATTGGAATTCATTTGGAGATATCTAATTTAAAGATAGTTACAGTGAAGAACTATAGTGCTACCTACAACATTTCATTATACTCTGGTAATTTAACAAGTATAAATTGGTCTAGTTTAGTTATCCTGAATTTATTTCTGTTCTTTGTATTTTACATTTGTAGAAGTCAAAATGCCTACTAGAGTTACAAAAAAGTTAGGGTATCCAACAAAAACTGTATAGGACTAGGGCTTCTTACCTGTAACAGTCAGTAGCCACATTTGGTTTTAAACCAGGAGGTTAAACAAATATGTTTATGTACAATTTGATCATTAAATAGGATGTGTTGTACAAGAGATCTGATGTTCCTTCACAGCTATAAATCCAAGAGATTAATCTTCCACAAGTCATTTTGCTGTTTTCTTTGATTAATGCATGTTGTAGAACCTACAGTGGAAACTCCAGGGAAGTTCCTTGAACAGGCTATTGATGCAAAATGCCCAACCACTATGATATTCCATCATGTTACCTTGCAATCAGCCAAGAAAAATAAGAAAATAAGTGCCCCTCAGTTTTTTCGCAATGTAGTGGAAAACTTAAGCGAGCATGTTTTAACCACACAAGCACATCTGTCATCTAGAATGGATGCATGTTCAGTTGCAGAGGACGTGTAACTGTGGTTAATCTTTGAATTCTTATGGTCTTCATCATGGCCTACTTTTATGCACATATTACATGGTGAGAAAAAAGTTAAACAACTAGGCAAGGTATTCAGGGAACATGAACATAGTTATGGGTTTGAGGAATTTAAGGACAAAACCCAAGAATTGGTTGTCCAACTGATCTGAAACAACTGCTTCAAACAATCAATAATTCCATTGTTTCAGCAGCCAAGTACAATAAATGTATAATGTAATGAATCATGCACCAGCTTGAGAAAGTAGTTCTGTCAATGGTCCATCCATATCAAATTGCTATTTTTTATTTATCCAACTTCTTGGCACATTCCTATGAATGGAAGGGGTACTACTATTTACTGGATATTCCAGCCATTCGGTTAACTAAGTTATCTGTAAGGGTTAAACCCAGAGACAGTGGGTCTCCAGGAAGTGTTGGCAGTGAGCCAGGAGAGCCAATGAAAAGAGTGTACGTTTTTGAAAAAGCAGGATCTGCCTGCTGCAGTCTTGTGCGTGGGAACTGAGAGAGATGAGTTAAGCAGCGTATCATCCAAGGTTAGGAAATCTGTGACCTTAGGGAGTTTAAGCAGAATCCTTTAGTGGCAGAGTATTTTAAAAGTCTCTTGCAGACCCCCACCTTCTGCACTCGAAGTGCCAAAGTGGGGAACAGCCTTGACACTCATGACCAAATAACTTTGATTCTGAAAGGACAGTGTAGGCCCACTGCTCAGTAAGGAGGAAGAACAATAACAGGAAACTTGGAAATGGCAGAGATGCTTAATGACTTCTTTGTTTTGGTCTTTCCCAAGAATGCTAATGGGAAAGGGGGTAAGTTTAGAAGATAAAGTTAAAAAAAAAAAAAGTTAAAAATTACTTAGAAAAGTTAGATGTCTGCAAGTCACCAGGGCCTGATGAAATGCATCCTAGAATACTCAAGGAGCTGATGGAGGAAGTATCTGAGCCTTTAGCTATCTTTGAAAAATTATGGAAGACAGGAGAGATTCCAGAAGACTGGAAAGGGGCAAATATAGTGCCCATCTATAAAAAAGGGAAATAAGAACAACCCAGGAAACTACAGACCAGTCAGCTTAACATCTGTGCCAGGGAAGATAATGGAGCAATTAATTAAGGAATTCACCTGCAAACATCTGGAAGAAAATAAGGTGATAGGTAACAGCCAGCATGGTTTTATAAAGAACAAATCATGTCAAACCAATCTGATTTCTATCAAAGAAAGTTTCAACAGTATGACTCTGTTGCAAAAAAAGCAAACATGATTCTGGGATGCATTAACAGGAGTGTTGTGAGCAAAACACGATGTGGAGAAATTGGAGAAGATCCAGAGAAGAGCAACAAAAATGATTAAAGGTCTAAAGAACATGACCTATGAGGGAAGACTGAAAGAATTTGGCTTGTTTAGTTCAGAAGAGAGAAGATTGAGAGGGGGCATGATAGCAGTTTTCAAGTACCTACAAGAGTGTTACAAGGACTTAATGACCTCTAGAGGTCCCTTCCAGTTCTAGTGTTCTATGATTCTATGAAGACTAAGTTTAATGTCAGTAGGTACTAGTGTATCTCTAAAGTCACAGGGATGCTAAACACTTACAAAGAAACAGAAGGGGAAAAAACTCCTGAAAGTCACACTCTGTTTTCCTTAAGTGAGGCCAGGCAATCATACACTGGAGTCTGCAGTAGTGTGATCTGAATGGGGCGTACGGAAAGAAGGATTCTGGTACTTCAACTAACTATCTGTTTTCACCTCACAGTGGACTTGAATTTTAAAGTTTTAAATTATTTTTTTCATATGTCTGCTTTTCTTGAATTAATGCCTACCACGTATATTAATATGTCTCACTCATACACACAAAACACACATTGACCGTTTTGTGTTATTTTCACGTCAGCACAGAAGGGTGGCGAGAATTGAGAGAAGAAAGAACTAAAAGTCATAGAAAGAACATGTGGAGGATTAAAGGGGGAATGAATTAAAAATGGGCGAAAAAGATAAAGCAAAACAAGTTCAGTAAGATATACCTTTATTCATTCCTACACTTATAGGTTAACCGTCTTTACTGAAAAAGAAGGCACTTGAAGAAAATGGAGGGCCAGCCACCGTGATGATTTGTGATTATCATAATCTCTTGCCATGCTACAAAAGTAAAACACACATAATCATGAACCAGCATGTCCTGACAGCACAGCAAGACAGAAATACTTTTAAAAGTGCATCTCAATCCAAAGCAGTACCAACACTGCCCCAAAATGCTCATCTCCAAACTCCCTGAAGAGCTTGCAAGAGTTTACATCAGATCAGAGACGTTATCAGTAAAGAAGTGGTTTTTAAAACAATAAGGACCCAAGCCATTTAGGGCTTCATAGACTGAAGGGAAAAGAGGTTGCCACATGAATCCCAATGCATTGTTTTACCAATATACACATAGCACATTTTTCCTATTGCATGTTTCCATGCACTCCTGTCTCTTGCACACTTGTGCAGGTGTCCTTCCAGAATCTATCGCCAAAAATTTCTGTGGGTCTACAAATAATTTCTAGCACATATCTAAGCTAGGGATATGAGCAACTAGTTGACCAATCGACTATCCGATGAGCAAATGCTTATCGGATAGTCGACATGCTATCAGAAAGAGGCAGCAAGTGCAGGGGAAGAGAAAAGGGTGCTTCAAAGTAGCAGCATCCAGGCTCCACGTGGCATTTCAAAGTGGCAGCACTGCCTGGAGCCCAGGGTCTGCTGCTTTGAAATGATGCATGCAGCCTGGGGTCAGCTAGGAGCCAACTGGGGACTGGACTCCCAGCTGGCCCCAAGCTGCACACGGTGTTTCAAAGCGGCAGAGCCACGTGGATGGAGCCCAGGGTCAGCTCCCCTGCTGACCCCGGGCTCCATGCGGCGCTGCTGCTTTTAAATGCTACGGGTAGCATGGGGCCAGCAGGGAACTGCTTGAGTTCCCTGCTGGCCCCGTGCCCTCCACAGCGCTTTCACCTTTTGTGTGTATGAGTGAGACATACACATGCATCTGACAAAGTGGGTCTTTGCCCACGAAAGCTTATGCTCCAATACATCTGTTAGTCTATAAGGTGCTACAGGACTCCTTGTCGCTTTTGCAGATCCAGACTAACATGGCTACCCCTCTGATACTTCGCCTTTGAAGTGTAGCAACAGCCCTAGGGCTGTTGCTACACTTCAGAGGCAGAGGCTTATTGACTAGTCGAAGTGTCGAAGCAAATTGCATTGATTATCCAATTAATCTAAATTTAACATCCCTAATCTAAACCTAAAAATAATGAAAGCAAATGACATTACAGTTGTTAAAAGTAAAGGTTTGAAGCTGGGTAAGCAAGAATAAAATCTTCCGAGCTTGGATGAGGTAATTTCTTCACTTTAACAACCAGGAAAATTTACAGAACTTATACCAAGGATTGTCTCTTATAGTATATTAATTGTCCATAAATTAGACAAATTTATTCATGCTTCATGGATGCTTTCCACTTTAAGAAAAATAAAAAAAAAAGTAATTTTGGTGATCTCACACAATCAAAACTACATTTGCTTGCCCCTTGCCTTCCTTTTCTTTATGAGCAAGAATTCACCTTTATTCAATCATTAAGGGGAATGAAGCATAACTGGGAATGACAGTCTGGACTCTGGAAAGAAACAGGTCAGAACCTTCTTTAAAAGTCTGCTCAAGCGACCACTGAAATCAACAGTAGACAACCCTTAGACATAGAGTATAATGAACCTTAGCACATAATTAAGTATATAGAATTCTGTGTTGGATAATGGAAAGGAAGGCATGACACTAGAATACTCACCTGAACTGAAGGGCAATGTTAGAAATATTACTGGATAACACAAGAAATGAAAAATTTCAGAGTAACAACTATGAAGTTTGTAACTTTCCATGGATTCATAGATTTTAAGGAAAGCCAGGATAATTATAAGCATCTTGCTTAGCACAGATCACAGAATTTGACCAAGTGATTCCTGTATATAACCCTATAATCTGAGGTTGAACTAAACCATAGCTTTTAGAAATGCCTCTAATCTTGCTTTAAAGATTCTGGGTACACAACTGAAAGTCCAATAAGTGTGTAGGATAAGATGACTAAGTCACCTTTGTGCCCTCCAACTACTGAACTGCTCCACAGTCCACTCGCGAGTATAATCCAGACAGATCTAAGGACCTAAGTTATGACAGATTCTCCTGGCTGCTCATGGGCCACAGTAATGACTGAAATCTCCTTAAAACTATGTGCTCTGAACCCAACACCATCATGCCTATTCTTCTCCAGGACTTGCAAAGAGGTCCTTGAAAGGCATCCTCATGGCCCTCTCCCATAGCACCTGTATTAGAAATTTTCTCCAGAACTGGAGATAGATTTTTGGAGTCCATTTACATGTCTCTAGACCTTTCATATAGCACAAAAGGGCTACAGCAAATGTGAGGATCTTGCTCTCCTGGCAATGGCAAATGTTTAATACAGTAATTCCTTGCTTAACACGTGCCCTCTTAACATGTTTTCGCGATTTTTTGGGGGGGAACATTTTTCGAATAACACTACCCATCCCGCAATAATACGATTTCTCCTAGGACCGGCCGATGGCTGGCAGCTGCGCGAGGCTTTCCCTGCAAAGCGGCAAAGGTTCTCCGCTCGCCGCGCCATTCCCCGGTGACCCCCTCTGGCCGGACGCAAGGCATCCGGCCAGAGGGGGTCACCGGGGAACTGCGCGGTGAGCGGAGAACCTCCGCCGCTTTGTAAGGAGGCAGATGAAGCCCCGTGCAGCTGCCGGTGACCGGCCAGCTGGGGAAACCCAGCAGCCAGCTGCAAGCAGGGGGCAGAGGAAAGGGAGCGAGGTATCCGGCCAGAGGGGGTCGCTGGGGAACGGCACGGAGAGCAGTGAACCTCCAGAGGCAGGGTAAGCCCCGCGCAGCTGCCGGTGACCGGCCAGCTGGGGAAACCCAGCCACTGGCTGCAAGCCCCCTCCCCTGTCCTTCCCTTCCCTTCCCCAGAGCCAAACACCTCCCCTCCCTGCTATAACCCAGTCCCCTTTCTCCCCCAACCTTACGTCCCGGTCCCAGCTGCTAACAAATGCAGGCTGGAGCTGCAAGCGCACGTGCACTTGAAATGCAACCCCCCACCTTTTCTATTATTTTCAGTGGGAAAATTGACCCTGCATAACACGTTTTCACTTAGCACGATCATTTTCTGAAACTTACCTACTGTGTGAAATGAATGACTGTATTGCCTGATAACCTTTTCCAGTAATTAACAGCCCTTACTGTTAAAAATTTACTTCCAGATTGAACTTTACATACTTCAAATTACATTCACTGATTCTTTTTAAAACTGTATTCTCTGTCTACAACAGGGGTGGGGAATCCAACCTCCCCTCCCCAAGCATCGGGGAGCCTGTGAGGCTGGAGCACACAAAAATGCTCCCCGACCCCACTAAGGCTCTGGTATGCGAGTAGAATGTGCAAGGCACTTTGGGGGCCATCTCAGCGACAGTTTCGGTTTTTTTTTCCTTTTGCTTCTCACTTGTGTGGGTTCCCTGACAGATTTTTCTGTAGGTCGGTGGCCCTCGACCCAAAAAAAGATTCCCCACCCCAGTCTACAACCACTCTGATATGAGTTACCACTTGCAGTATAAATTGCATCACCTCTATCACATAAACCTTATTCTCTGAAGTAACGACACACTTCATATAAGCACAGGAATAATTCTGAGCAAGCATGCAGACAGAGCTAGGTGGGGAAGGGGACCCGTGTAAAATATACAAAAATTGTAACATTGAGATCTGGACAAATCTAATGAAAAGTCATTAGTATTACTTCCTTCTTGGTTTTATTGAATTGTTTTCTTAAGCATGTGTTTCTAAAAACAAAAATCTAAACATAAGTTACACATTTTCATAAAATTTCCAACCCTGAGGTTCATAACTGAACCCAATAACAACAAGACTATCTTGATTTTAATCCAGCACCACCTTCCTGCACTACTCATTCACTTGGACACAAATGATACTGTGAGGTGTGACCTTAAGCAGATCAAGAGTACTACAGGGCTCTGGGAGTATGGGTGAAAGAGTTTGGAGTGCAAATGGTATTCTCTTCATTCCTTCCTGTCAAAGGTAGTGGCCCAGGCAAAGACAAGTGCATTCTGGAGGTGAATGCCTGGCTGCAAAGTTAGTGTCACCAGAAGGACTGCTAAGCAGGGATGGAGTTCACCTTTCAAGGAAGGGGAAGAGTGTATTTGGACACAGACTGGCTAACATAGTTAGAAGGGTTCAGTGGGGGCAGGTGACCAAAGCCCACAGGTAAGTGAAAAACATGGAGATCTGGGAGATGCCTCAGAAATGGGAGGGAGCATGGGCTATAATAGCAGAGATTAAAGGGGGACAAGGCAGAAATGGGGGGCAAAATCAAATTAGTATCTTAGATGCCTATGCACAAATGCAAGGAGTATGGGGAATAAGCAGGAAGAATTTGAAGTGCTAATAAATAAACACAACTATGACATAGTTGGTATCAAAGAGACTTGGTGGGATAATTTACATGATTGGAATATTGGTATGGAAGGGTACAGCTTCCTCAGGAAGGAAAGGAAAAAAGTAGGCGGTGCTGTCTTGTATATTAAAAATGAATGTACTTGGACTGAGATGGATGTATGAGACAGACTTGTTGAGAGTCTCTGGGTTAGGTTTAAAGGGGTAAAAAACAAGGATCATGTCATACTAGGGGTATACTACAGACCACCGAATCCAAGCAGAAGAGGCAGATGAGGCTTTTTTAAAACAACTAACAAAATCATCCAAAGTGAATGATTCGGTGGTGATGGGGGACTTCAACTATCCAGGCATATGTTGGGAAACTAAGACAGCAGGGCACAGATCGTCCGACAAGTTCTTGGACTGCATTGGAGACAATTTTTTATTTCAGAAGATTGAAAAAGCTCCGGGCGGGAGAAAGCTGTTCTTGATTTGATTTTAACAAATAGGGAGGGACTGGTTGAAAATTTGAAAGTGGAAGGCAGCTTGGGTAAAAGTGATTATGTAAACAGAGTTCATGATTCTAAGGAATGGTAGAAGGGAGAACAGCAAAAGAGAGACAATGGATTTCAGGAAGGCAGATTTTAAGTAAATTCAGAGAGCTGGTAGGTAAGGTCCCATGGGAAGCAAGATAGAGGAAAAACAACTGAAGAGAATTGGAAGTTTTTCAAAGGGGCATTATTAAGGGCCCAAAAGCAAATTATTCCACTGCGTAGGAAAGATAGAAAGTATGGCAAAAGACCACCTTGGCTTAACCAGGAGAACTTGCATGATCTAAAAATCAAAGAGGAGTCCTATAAAAAGTGGAAACTAGGTCAAATTACAAAGGATGAATATAAGCAAAAAATATAGGTATGCAGGGGCAAAATTAGAAAGGCAAAGGCACAAAATGAGCTAAATCTAACTAGAGACATCAAGAGTAACAAAAATACGTTCTATAAATATATTAGAAGCAAGAGTAAGACCAAGGACAGGGTAGGCCCATTGCTCAGTGAAGAGGGAGAAACAGTAACAGGAAACTTGGAAATGGCAGAGGTGCTTAATGACTTCATTTCGGTTTTTGTCAGTAAGATGGATGGTAACAGGATGCCTAACATAATGAGTGATCATGGAAATGGGTTTGGTTTAGAAGGTAAAATAAAAAAAGAACAAGTTAAAAATTACTTTGAAAAGTAATCTCTGAAAAGTCATGGAAGTTGGGAGAGATTCCAGAAGACTGGAGAAGGGCAAATATAGTGCCCATCTATAAAAAAGGAAATAAGGGCAACCCAGGAAACTATACACCAGTCAGTTTAACTTCTGTGCCAGGGAAGATAATGGAGCAAATAATTATGGAATTCATCTGCAAACATCTGGAAAATAATAAGGTGATAGGTAACAGCTAGCATGAATTTGTAAAGAACAAATCATGTCAACCCAATCTGATAGCTTTCTTTGATAGGATATCAAGTCTTGTGGATAAGGGCGAAGCGGTGGGTATGGTATACCTAGACTTCGACACGGTCTTGCATGACCTTCTTATCAATAAACTAGGCAAATACAACTTAGATGGGGCTACATAATGAATGATCATGGAAATGGGTTTGGTTTAGAAGTTAAAAGAAAAAAATAAAAATAAAAAAAGAACAAGTTAAAATTATTTTGAAAAGTCATGGAAGTGGGTGGGTTTGTAACTGGGTGGATAACCGTCTCAGAGAGTAGTTATGAAAGGTTCACAATCATGTTGGAAGAGCATAACAAATGGGGTTCTTCAGGGGTCCGTTTTGGGACTGGTTTTGTTCAATAACTTCATCAACGATTTAGATGATGGCATAGAGAGTACGCTTATTAATTTTCCAGATGATACCAAGATGGGAAGGATTGCAAGTGCTTTGGAAGATAGGGGTCATAAATCAAAACAATCTGGACAAACCAGAGAAATGGTCTGAGGTAAATAGGATAAAGTTTAATAAGGATAAATGCAAAGTATTCCACTTAGGAAGGAACAATCCATTTCACACATACCGAATTGGAAGTGATTGTCTAGGAAGAAGTACTGCTAAAAGGGATTTGGAGGTCACGGTGGACCACAAGCTAAATATGAGTCAACAGTGTGACATTGCTGCAAAAAAGCAAACATGATTCTGGAAAGTATTAACAGGTGTGTTGTGAGCAAGACACACAAAGTCATTCTTCCACTCTATTCTGTGCTGATTAGGCCTCAATTGGAATATTGTGTCCAGTTCTGGGCACCACATTTCAAGAAAGATGTGAAGAAATTGGAGAAGGTCCAGAGAAGGGCAACAAAAATGATTAAGGGTCTAGAAAACATGACTTATAAGGGAAGACTGAAAAAATTGGGCTTGTTTAGTTCAGAAAAGAGAAGACTGAGAGGGGACTGTGATGGGGTGTACTAGCCCCACACTGGAAAAGCTGAGCCTAACCAGGCTCACTTGGTTGAAGAAGCCTTTCCAGGCATGCTCAGACTGCAACCCAGGTATAAAAGCCTGGATAGAGGCTCAATCTGGGCTGGTCACCGAGGATGAAGGAAGTACTTCCCGAGCTCCTGCAGGTGAACCACCTGAGAGACCAGGCCTGGAAACCAGGCAGCGAGACACCTACACTACTGAAAGAAATTAGGAGGAAGGCCTAAACAGAGCTCCTGCAAGTGAACTGCCAGGGGGACCAGACCAGGAGGCCAGCCAACAAGACATCTGTGCTACAGAGGATATGGAGACTGGTAGGAAGTAGCCCAGGGTGAGATATCGTAGCCTGTGGCTCTCAACGTGTTGTGGTGGGATTCCCCGCTAAGAGAGTAGCGGATTTGCCACTGCTAATAGGGCCCTGGGCTGGGACCCAGTGGAGCAGGGATGGCCTTGGGTCCCCTACCACCTCCTCAATCCCAGAGCCAGGGGAGGGGGCATCACCAATTTCCTAGAGACTCTAGCTACTAGGCCACACTACCCTGGTGTATAACCACAATTGTGTTGCAGGAGATGCGGGGTTGGTTGTGATCCCAAGAAGCCCAGAGACTCAACAGTGCCCCCTGGGAGAGGAACGAGTGCACTACCCCATGATAGGGACATGACAGCAGTTTTCAAATATCTGAAAGGGTGTTAACAAGGAGGAGGTAAAAAAAAAAAAAATTGTGCGTCTGAAAACTATAGGTACTGGAGGTACTTAATTTTTTTTTTTATTTGAGAAAGGTGTACTTTATTAATAAAAAAGTTGAGAAACACTGATCTAGATGGTGCTTGGTACTGCTGTAAGGGGACTGGACTTGATAGTCCCTTGAAGTCCCTTCCAATTCTAGTATTTTATGATTCTATGGTTCTTTCATAGCACTCAGCAATATGTTTTTGTCATTAAAGATGAAGATACCAAAATTTCATACGTGTTACTATGATAGAGTCTGAAAAGCATGTTTGCTCTATTATCTTCTAGTTAATTAAAAATAAAATATATTGCCCACAACTGCTTGTTTTGTGTCTCTTTTTGTTAGAACTTATTTGTCGTCATAAAAATCACACCACTACTTGATTAGGATTTTCTTTTAAACATTATGAGCATTATCATCTTGCCCTTGCATCAATGAAATCAACAGGGATTTTGCCATTTTTTGGAACAGGAACAGGACTAAGTCATATACGAGTCATTTCAATTAGCAACCTTATTAAGTCCCATAATTGTCACTCACACTATAGTACCATTTTATAACACAAATATGCTTGATGCAGAAGAGTGCAAAAGGAACTTATCAAGGAGCAAATATTTCTAGGAAATATGAAAGTCAAAAGGAGAAACATACCTATATATACAATGCATGTATTAGGCCTGCAGCATAAGTAGTTGTGAACTGTGGGAAACACAGAGCATCTTTTAAGGCTTAAGGTCAAGCATAGAGTGTATTTTTTTAAACAAAGCTCATTACAACAGGGCCATTACTTTTTCACCTTTCAAAAACTATTTCCTTATCTCTTAAAACTGGTTACTAGCAGGTAGAGATGTAAGCGAGTAGTTGACTTCTGCCTAGCACCCTCTCCCTGGTGCCGCCTCACCCCCTCAAACTGCTGCCTCTCTAGAGGCAGGAGAGGCTGCCACAAAGCAGCAGTGGTGGGCCCAAGGTGGGCTGAGGCTGGCCACGGGCAGAGGCTGTTCCAGCAGCAGCCCCTGTCCGTGGCCAGCCCCAGCCACCACAGATAGGGGCTGCTAGACCTGGCGCAAGCAGGGACCGAGCAGTCCTGGCTCTAGCCGGTCCGCACCACTGCGCCTCTGCATTTTAAATGTAGTACCCACGAACAGAGACTGCTGGATCCCAGTCCGTGAGCTATCCCCACTGCAGCTCTAAATTTTAAAAGTAATAATTTTAAAAGCAGTAATCTTACTACATTTAAAATGCAGAGGTGCAGCAGTCCCAGACTGGGACCTAGCCCCGCTGCTGATCTGCAGTTTAAAGGAAGTAGAAGCCGGGCTGTGCACCCAGCTCATACTACATTTAAACTGTACAGCCACAGCAGGAGTAGCTCCTGGACCAGTGCAAGCTGGGACAAAGTGTCTTCCCTTATCGACTAATCGTGTAGTCGATACAATTTGATTAGTCATTTACCCGCCTCCTAACATCTTTACTAGCAGGTCAATGGTTTAACGACAGTTTAATCCAGCAGTTCTCAAACTTTTTGGGCTCCAGAGCCCTTTACATGCGTAAAAATTTATGCGGAGCCCCAGCGGTCCACTGATTGTGTGTGTTGTACCTAGCGATGTTTCCAGTTTGTCAACCTCGCAGAGCCCCTGGAGATGTCTCGCAGAGCCCTGGGGCTCCACGGAGCACAGTTTGAGAAACACTGGTTTAATCCAATAATGCTTTCTGATTTACTTATTCCACTTAATACTCTTTGACATGCATACAAAAAAAAAATCTTTAGTCAAAACATCTAATGCTTAACTTTCTTTCAATCCAAATTTAACTTAGCTGCATAATAAATGATGTATTCCAAATAATTCAAAAATAATATCCCAAACACAACACTGTACTTAACACAGTCTAAAAACAGTACCAGAAAGTAAGACATAACTGTAGCAAAATAAGCAATCAGTACATTATTAGCTTGGAAGCAATCATAAAAAAAAATCATGCCTATAAATTGTAAAGTTGTTAAACAATTTCAGCTATTGAGACTAAACTTCAATATCATAATCCACAGTAACCAAAGTAGCGCCTCTACTTTTCATTTGGTGTCCCACCTATACCATCTTTTCATCTCTGATTCTGTGGCAATATCCGATGCTACTTACATTTTCAAAAGCAACATTAAGTTTCCAATTGTAATGTGGAAATTAGCAGGCTCACACAACAGAGAACAGATAAGTACTCCCCTGCATAACATATCAAATCTCCAGTACCAGATTTTATAGGAGTGACTGAGTCTCAGTTATTTATTTATTGAAAGCTGCTACAGAGTTACATTATACATGCTACTATTTACTAACGAGCTCCTCTAATAAAAATGAGTTTCAAGATGCCATGGCACCAAGCACTGAAATGAAATCCAATAGCTCCTCCAAATAATTTTAGGGTTTTAAAAGTTGAATTTATCAAACACAAGCATCATTGTTTCTTAACTTCCTGTTCAAGTTTAAAAATCACTACCATCCAAACTGGGGAAGGGAGAGGAGAGAAATGGGTAGTGACAGACTTCTTGCAAAAAGGTATACAGTATGTGTTCAATATATAATTGAGATAGCTCATACTCTACACACTATATGTACATTATATATTTCTGCGATATATAATGTGCCCTCTGAGCATATTCTGCATACTGTAGTTACACAGTAGAAAAGGAGAAGACAGAGACAGAAGCTTGATTATACTATGGTAATGTCTATATACTCATGTCTCAACACTGGTGATGACATAGCAGAATTTTCAGAAGCCTTCTCTGCCCATTGCTACCTTCACAGACTCAGCAGATGATTTATCAGTGAAATGTTGCACACTATGTATCATTTCCTTGCTAGTTATACTCTTCTTCGATAACCTCTCACCACCATTCGTTCCATGGTCATTTCCTCAAGTCTATTTCCATCCCTAAACCTGATGTGACCAAAGTACATATGTTTGCGCCCTTGGATTGCTTATAAACAAGTCAATTTCTCTACAATAATATTTCTAACATGAGAATTCATCTTCTTTTCTGTCCAAAAGATACTCAAGAGTCTCTCAGCATCACTTCTAAAAGGCTTCAATTTTTTACTTTTCAATGGTATTCATTTCATTGATTAACGCACCTCCCAAAATCCAAGGAAAGGCTGCTATGAAAGGGCATTTCTGGTGCATCTGTACATATCCTCCCCACATCCATCAATGGAAAACAGCTGTTCCTCTTCCAGGTTAAGGATTATAAAATCATCTAGACAAACAAACAGTCTTCCAGAATACATCACATGATCCATTTTCTATAACCATGGGCTAGAATACAATCACATTTGCTACAATCCTTCAGATAGAGAGAAACTCCTACAGGATCTTTATTGAGCATTCTTAAAACTACAAGACTCACCTGGGGAAATGAAGAAACAGATTGACAGAGCCAGGCAGGTACCCAAAAGCCACCTACTACAGGACAGACCCAACAAAGAAAGCAACAGAATGCCACTAGCTATTAGTTACAGCCCCCAACTAAAACCTCTCCAATCCATCAGCAAGAATCTACAATCAATCCTAGATGATGATCCGTTGCTCTCGTAGACCGTGGAAGGTAGGTGAGTCCTCACTTACAGACAGCCCCCCAACCTAAAACACATACTTACTACTAACCACACACCCTACAAGAACCAATCCCTGCAACAAACTCCATTGCTAACTCTGACCACACATCACCCTACTGACACTATCAGCCATACCATAAAAGGCTCATTCACATGCACATCTACTAATGTGACACAAGCCATCATGTGCCAGCAATAGTCCTCTGCCATGTACATTGGACAAACTGGACTGTCTCTATGCAACAGAATAAATGGACACAAATCAGACATCAAGAATGGTAACATCCAAAAACCAGTGGGAGATTATAACAACATCCCAGGACACACAGTTATAGATTTGAAAGTTGCCATCCTCAAGCAAAAAAAAATTAAAAAAAACAGGCTGCGGCATGGAACTGCTGTGCTGAAATTCATATGCAAATTTGATACCCTCAGAATAGATCTGAATGGGAACTGGGAATGGCTCTCATTACAATAAGTAATTTTCCACTTTAGTTATTCTCACCTTATTATCCACATCGAGGCTCTATCTAGACTGCACTCTAAAATCGAAAAAAGATACGCTATTTGTCATAAAGAAGAGCTTTACTCCACATCCTAGTAGCTTTGCATACCAAATATTTCAACATTTTATAGCATCTTCATTGAACACCACAATACCTTAAAGCTCAGTATGATTAAAACGTTGCTATCAGCGGGTGAAAAGCTGCAACCAACTGGTGCAGCAGAAAGGGGAGAAAATGTATGATAAATGCTATCAGGGCAAGACACTTATGGACAAGGCCAGGGGATTTTAGTGTTCCTTCAGACAAGAGTTATGGGTCTAACCATGTAATTTGAAAATGAACAGCATAGAAGCAATTAATTCATCTATTCCAAAAGATGAACATGTGAGTCAAACTTAGTGACATTTGAAACTGTGGTTCTAGAGATTCTAGTTATTTTGGGACATTCAGCCTGTTGTCCATTATATCCTTGCCCTCCTGACATACCTTCTTACAACTATGCTAATTATAAATTTAATCAGATGTTTTGTTTGTATAGTGTGTACAGCTCTACCTTGGCAAAGAGGTTCTGAAAGGAAGATATTCTCATGCCACTGTCAATGCATTAGATTTTGCATACCTCAAAGAATGTACAAATCTTCAAATGACAAAGAAAATAGCAGGTATGTTTGCCACCTTTACTTTTTCAGTGTCTATTTCTGATACTTAACTAGGTGTTACCCGATACAGGGAGGTTTAGAGTGTTTCATGAAGGGGTGTTAAATTTAATCTACTAATTGACTAGTCGAATTTTCCATCGATTAGTCAATAAATGGAGGAGCTGCAGCGGGATTAGCTCCCCGCCCCAGAAGCTAACCCCGCTGTGGCTCTGCATTTAAATTTATTAAGAGCTGGCAGCCTCTTGATATATTTAAAAGGCTGTAGCGCGGCAGGGGGGACCCGGTGCGAGCTGGGACAGCTGATTCCTGGCTCATGCTGGGTCACCATGCTGCACGTTAGCCTTTTAAATGTATTAAGAGCCTGCTGGGCTTTTAATACATTTAAAAAGCAGAAGTGCAGCATCTAGGACTGGGTGCAAGCTGGGAATCAGCTGATTCCTGGTTCGTGTCCAGTCCCCGCTACTCCCCTACCTCTCCTGCCCTCTGTAGAGACGGTGTGGGGGGGGCGGGGGGGGAACCGGCTTCTAATAGAAATAGAAAGTCACATTTAATTCATAAACTTGTTAAGATGTTCTCTCTGATAGAGGCAGCAAGCGGGGAGAAGCAACTAGTCAAGGGACTAGTTGACTATCTGATAAGCTTTTGCTTATCGGATAGTGAACTAGTTGCTTACATCCCTAGTTTCATGCCTTCACACATCTAGCTTCAATCTTATAACCTCAACTCATACAAGTAATCTCACAGCATTTTAATAACACTGGATACAACATCAGAAGATAGAAATGTTATATGCAGGGTCAATGCTTCCTTGTAAACTCTGCATGTAATATTTGTCACATTTTGCTTACAGAGTTAATACAAATAGAAAGTCACATTTAATTCATAAACTTTGTTAACATGTTCTCTCGCTGAAAATGTCCCTCATTGTAAAGCAGACAAATATTCCCTTCTACATAGCAGATTATGATGAATTAAGTTTTAAAACATGCAGTGTGACTTAAATTACATTCTTATGCATATCATGTTATCAGTCTCCGATATAAGTGAACTGTCTCATACAGCTGACTGTTTACTGTTACTGCAGTGGCACCTACATGTCCCAAACAGTTTGGGGATCCCATTGTGCTAGACACAAAGGAAGACAGAGCTCTTTAAGTTTCATATTTTATAAACTAAAAAAAGAGTTTATAATCAAATGAGACCAGATATGACAAGTGACTGTAAGAAAGAATGAACAGGAGCATGAAAAACAGAACAACAAAAATAAGACTAAACGGTTACATGGGAAAGCTATTGCACCACTTGAGAGCACCATAAAAGTAACAATTTCTGATGGACATATGCCCAAACCATCATTAGTTGCCTGACTTTGTGTAGGCTTTACAACAGTGTTTTGACCTGAGGAGGGATGGAAACATAGTGCCTTACACTGTGGTCCAGGAACTGTTTCCTACATGAGGTACAGCACTGAAGAAAGCTGAGAAGTTGTGGAAAACAAGGCTGACATCTTGAATAAAACTTTAAAAGTGTATAGTTTGCATCTGGCTTGTAGGCTAACGTCCCATTCCCACACAGTAGTGGGCGTATCCCCTCTTAGAAACTCTATAAGTTTGTCCAAAATGATTGTGATTTGGTGCCACACTCCTTGCAGATTAATGAACAGGTGAAAATATATATACCCTAGGAGCATGACCACAGAGAACTGTGACTTTCAGATAAAATGGCTTACATGGGAATGGGTGGAGGGAGAACTCTCAATATGAAGTGGGCCCTGCTAGAAGTTCGTTATTAAGTGTTTTCTACCATGCTCCAGTTTATGGGCATGTGATCGCTCTTTCAGCACATAGCGGCTTACCTTTGACTCTAAGGTTCTTTGTTTCTAAGTAATAAATACTTCAGGCTCCTGGGACTAGACAGGAAGATCATATATGGCTCCAAAAAACCTTGACTGTTGACAGATTATTTTAAGTGCTTATTCATTAATAGCTGAAATAGTGTTGACTGAACACTTAATAAATAGGCTATTTGTTCTTTTCAACTAGACCGATACTGTAACATAACTACTGAAGAAACAAAAACATTTTAAAAATAAATACCCTCGAGGAAATAATCTGTGGAATGTATTTTCAGTTTTCCATTTATCGTGGCTAAATTAATAAATGGTCCAGTAAGTGAAACTGTGTTGCTGTTAAACCAATAGACTTTAAGGGCATGCAGGATATGCGTAATCACAAGTGATCTATATAAAAATGAGGTGTGTACATTATTATACAGACCCTGGTACGGTGTTATGGGGAATGTGGCATAGAAATTGTAGTCTAATGGGATACACATATCAACAATGCCCTTGTTGTTTTATTCATCTAAGCTAAAGAGCTTTGCAAGTTCAAGGCAGAAAAGAGCAACAGGTGGAATGCACTATGCAGCTACATGCATCTTTTCCAAACAGTAGAAACAGCGCTGATGATCACAGTTTACAGCACGGGGTCTCAGACTCACGGCCCATGGGCCATCTACAGTCTGAGCATGTTCAAAACCCAGCCCAGGAAGGCCAGGGGTTGTCCATACTTATCTCCCCCAACCCCATCACTTTCCGCCATGGTCTGGCCTCTTTCTCCCCCATTGCATCCCTTTCCCCAAGAGACACAGCCTTGGGGATTACCAGAGGGGCCTGGCATGGGATGGCAGCAGCGGTTGCCTCTCCCCATACTCACTGCAAGGACTTATGGAAAAGGAGTCAGGGCAGGAGACAACATTCCTGAACACAGAGAATCTGGGAATAGTTCCAAACTCTAGGAAGGGAACCCCCAGTGTGGGGGGGAAACTAACTATACTTACTATACCAAGAACTCCAACAATGCTAATACAAACGATTTACAAATGTATTTACAGAGTAGAAGGATAAAAGCCAGAGAAATTTCTGGACATAGAGGCTATGTCTAGACTACATCCCTCTGTAGGGATCCTGAGGTTTACAGGATCTTTTGAAAAAGTGCCCCGTTTTCGAAAGAACTGCGTCTAGACTGCAGTTTCAATTTCAAAATAGCGCTCTTTGGAAAGAGCGCCATTACGTGATTATGCAAATGAAGCATGGGATATTTAAATCCCGGCTTCATTTGCACTTTCGAAGTGCTTCATTTACATCCCTCTGCTGTCAGAGGGATGTAGTCTAGACGTAGCCAGAGTGTCCAACTCAGGCCATGCAGCTGTAAGGAGTAAGTGGAAAGACTTTGGCCTGTGTTGCTTCTTATGCCATTGGTCTGGAGCATGATGTGAACTACTGTGCATGCATGGGTCAACAGACCTGCTAGTTAGAATTTCCAGACTCAGGCACATGGCATACATGTGCATCGACATGTAGAATCAGCAGTCCATGAAAAACCGATATTATTATGTTTGCATATGTTTTTTAGGAGGTTTGGGAGAGGTGGAGGCCATAGAAAAAAGGAAGGTTGGTCCAGCAGTTAACCCGGATTTAGGAGACAGAGGTTTAAATTTGTTTGTTCCACACAAATGTCCTGTGTGACCTTGTGCAAGGGAATTAGGATATGTCTACACTGCAACAATGGGCTATGATTACAACACTTAGAAATACCTCAGCTAGCTTTGATCTAGCTAGCTCATGTATCAGCAGCTGCATGGATTTTAGTGTAGGATAGTCCACAAGGTCCCAGCTCACTCCAGGTACCCAAATTAACTAGACTAAAGCTTGCTCGGATATATCTGCATGAGCGCCAATCAGACCCTGTGATGCAGAACAGACATACCCTTAGTCTGCTGGTGACTCTGTTCCTATCTGTAAAGTGAGGACAGTAATATTTCTGTACCTCACAAGGCTGTTGTGAGGCTAAATACTTTGAAGATTATGTCATGCTGAGTTACTATGGTAATGGGAGCCATATAGCTACCATAAGATGGATACATGGAACTTCCTTCCCACCAACCAAGGTAATTCTAGTGATCAATACTACTATAGTATTTGCTAACATACAGCATACGTATACTATGTAAATACTATAATAGACACGTTATATAGTAATGCTTTCACCTTTCTATACAGAATTGCCTCCTCCCCACCATCTTTGACAGAATTCCCAAAGCAATCATATGGAAGACTAATTTAAATCTTTGAGTCCAACAACTACAATGATTCAGAGAGGTCTGAATTGCTTGGTAAACTGGATGAAAGCAAACAATGTGTAGCTTTAATCCAGCTAACTGTAAATGTATACATTTCTATCACTGGACATTTTTCAAAGACGACCAGATGTTTTTCTAAAACATCTGTGCTAGGTGTTACTTTGGGGAAGTAACACAGTCTGTATTATATAGGAAGTCAGGTTAGATTATCACACTGGTACCTTCTGGTGTTGGAATGAATGAATCCAAAAGATGGATAGATTTTTCATTAATATGCTACTAATCTTACCCTGACAAAGTGCCTTTTATTGTGAGAGATCCTATATCTGCACACTATACACAGGAAATATTTCAGCCACCTCTGACATATAGCCACCTTTAAAGTGAAGCAGAGCAGCTATTTAACAGTGTAAAGCAATGCTTCACATAGCAATTTAGAAAAAGATAGTATCTCTCCAGAAAAGCAGTTTCTAGATATAAACTGCAGCATAAACTATAGACATTCCTTGTAAATTTTTCTTCCCTTCCTTAGGCTTAACTTCTCCAACACCTGTCATCTTAGTGATTCCTCAGTCTCCTTCACAGAAGCTTTAGTTTTCTCCCTGAGTATCTCTTACAAGTAAAAAGCCCAACCAGTTATCTTTCTTCCTTTCATTCTGCCATGCATCTATCCATCACTGTTTGTAAGAACCACTGGAATTAAACTAAAACAACCGCTACATAACTTATTGCTTTGCCTGGGTGCTTCACCACAGCTTAAGTGTTGAGCACTAAATGCTCAACCAAGTAACTATGATTTGACTACTTTTGTTAATTAATATTTCACTATTAAAACATCAGTCATCTCCTTACTGCAAAATTATACTAAATAACGATAGTTCCAATTATGCTAAACTGTAATAAAACCAAAAAAGCATACATTTTACTTAGACTTATTTTATGGAGGTTAAGGTTTTACACCTTTATTATAAGATAGCAAAATAGCGTGTAATTGACGCCAAATATATAAAAGATACTCAAAACTCCCACAGGTAGCCCATCCAACTTTCCTAAATAACTACTTGCCTGCCCTCCCAGCTGGATGAACACTGCTGGATATAGTGCTCTTGGTTGAGGGAAAAACAGAAGTAATGATACGCACTGAATGGGGTTCAGTTGAAGCAGACTAAACATTTGGTTTAGAGTCAAATTCCTTCCAAAACACATATTGCCAGCATATGCACTGACAGTCAAAGGACAGAATCATTGGAGGAAATAATAAAATAAAGCCCTAATTAAGCAGTCCAATTTCTGGAAAAGACAAATTAACTCCTTAAGCTACATCGGCTTCTTAAACACATTTATTGATTGATTTTTTGCTGCAGTCCTATAATAAATAGTTTTACTTGTTCCAGCCCCATATCACTGAAATGTGCATTGATGGCCAGGCACAATCTATACAGAGCAGTTAAGAGAGCCAGAAAATGCTCTGTCTTGTTTCTCCAGGTATACTCTACTTGCTTGTCTCCCTGCTTGCCATTCTTAGAATTCCACAAGCTAACAATAATAGTAATAAACTGAAGAGTGATTGAATGACCTGAGTGTACAACTAAGAGCCTTTGGGACAGATTCTACCCTTGCTTATATAAGCAGAAATCCAGAGTGACTCTGATGATGAAGACCCACGTAAAGTTAGTCTGAAAAGCAGAGTCTGGCACAGGAGCTTTCATGTTCTAGTCTTTACTCTCGCACAGACTCCTTGCAAACTGTGGGCAAGTCATTCTGTGTCCCAGTTTTCCCATGTGTAACATGGAGATAATGCTCACAGGGATATCAGGAGTGTTACATTAAAAGTGAAAAACCACTATCAAACGGGTTTCAAAATCCACAGTGTTATCCACTTCCATTAAAATACTACTCTACACTTGCTCTCCACCTGATCACATTTATATAAGGTTCAGAGCAAGGTGCTCCGGTACAGGACACTGGTTCCTAAACTACAGACCACTTTTATATTATGAATCTGTAAGCCAAAACATGTAAAATGTATTCAGATGTTAAAGCATAGGAAAATGGGAAAATGATGGCTCCACTGTGCATCATACTGGATACTGGCCATAATACAATAAACTCTAATGACACTTTTACTACTCTTTAAAGTTCATAAAAAATCTTTAAACAGGGACACACGCATAAGAGTAATTCATTAAAGTCTGCAAGTACTGTTGATTTTTTAAAATAATGTAGGGACATCTGAACTTACTGCGCAGATGAGAAAATGAGCAAACACTCTAATGCGCAGATGAGCAAATATGAAGATGGTTCATATAAAGGGTCTAGTTTCAATTTAAAAAACAAAAAAAAAAGAATGCTATAGATTAGTCCAGTGAGTTGTTCAACCAATCCCAGTAATAAATATAATAGCAATCTTTCATGAAACAATGAACCCAAGCCATATTTAATGATTTCCTTTTTCACCTTTTCTACTTGTGCAAAGGATTGTCTCCCACATTAACTACATAGAATACATATTACTAAATTCATCTAAGTACAGTTACAGTGTCATTTTCCAACACACATTCATTAATCAACCATAAATCTTATTCAAGAAAAGGAAGCAAGACCATAGTGGCTTTGGTGTTTTTCAATCATTTTTTTTTGGGGGGGGGGGGGGGAGGGGGCAGGGGATATTGATTAGATTTTTGGAAAACCTGCGTTGAAATATCTAGGAGTAGGGCAAATAGAACTATTGAAACCACCAAAACTAACCAGTAGGACTCAAGAATATGTCTGTCCAAAATCCACTTACCGTAGATATCAGGCAGTGTACTAAATAGGTTTTAAGTGAGACTGGCAGTTGACTAAGGACCATAAATTACTCAGAATCAAGTCAAGTTGTTTCCACAATTATTCATAGCCTTGGAGTCTGTTCAGATCTTTTCCGGTCACTCTTCACAATAATTCCTTTAGAAAGTGCTAATATTTAAAGATAAAGAGCTCACGTACCACAGTGCAAAGTTATTTAAAATAAAACTTCAAAGTTTGAAAAACCACTGGTCATTTCCTTTAAAAAACAACCTTTTGTTGAAAACTTTCCTGCTCTATGCCTAAATTGCTACCAAATATTTGATCCGATGGCTAGTAGTTGAAAAGAAAACAAAAAAGGAAAGTATTTTCAGAACTCCGTTCCACACAGTTGCAAACCGATTTTATGACTGCACAGCGAGGGCACACAGTGTCTGGCCAGAAAGCCAATTATGGTCCATGAGTTTATAAAATGAAGCCTTCAGCCATCTCTCCTCCTGTAACTGTGTGATTGATTAAAAGCTGACTAACTTCAGGTTATTACTTGTTAACACAAGAAAGAAAATTCTATTCAGCTATCAAGGAAGCCAGCAGCTCAGGAAAATATGGTTCTGACTTGCTTGTGGTTTTAAAAAAAACTTAAAGGGAAATGAGGGGTTTGATCCAGCAAGTCTTTTATGTGTGGGTTTCCTCGTGATATCAGTGGAACTCCTGCACTGTGAAGGCTTGCAGGTTCAGGACTTCAGAAATCTGTGATTACAGTATCTGGTGTCATAAGGCTTAGTGCCCCCGATCAATAGGCTTCTCTTATCCCTTCTTTACTGAATGTTGTATGACTTGCTTCTCAGGAGAAGGCTAAAAAAATTTCTCATCACAGACCAGACACCAGTGCTTGAGAAAGTTTCTCCAACACTGGAAGCATAAAAACCGGCCACTTAAAATATTTCTAGCAGGTCAAAATAAATTGGACACTAAAAATACTGGGCACTATTAAAATAGCTCTTTTCTATTTTTTGTTTTACTATTGAATGTTAAACACTGCATAAGATGTATCAGAAGTCTTTCTCTCACTCTCTCTGCAGAATGGTGAAATTTACAGCTTGTATCAGAGTAGATGTGCCCAAGGATGGGGTTCAACCTTGAAAAGGAAAAGTGGTGTTTATTTACAATCGGTAAATTAACTATTATATTAATTGTATTACTTCTATTACTTTCCCCATATAAACATTACCCTAAGTACTTAAACAAATCACTGATTTGGACCAGTTTACACCTAATGCTGTCCAGTTTAAAAACACACACACAAAATACAACTTTAGTCCCATTCAGAATCTCCATCCCCATCACAAACTTCCCCTCTGCCCTTCTTGCATACATGCTGAAAACTGGAAGAAGAAATTAGATGATTTTTCTGTGGTAGTTTAATCTTCATTTAAAGAAACCACAATAAGTCCAATGCTTTATAAGCAGAACTCAAGTAAACATGCTTTGAAGGGTAAAACTTACCCTGTTTTTGTAGCTGCTAATGTCTAACATCAGGTTGTAAAAACAGAACAGCAGATTTTTAGTTGAGTCACACTTGTTCTAAAGACCCTCTTAAGTTTACAAAAGACTCTTCTGCAACTGGAAGCTGAGATCAAGTAAAAAATCACTTTAGTCATAGTGCTTAGATATAGAACAGGTCTATCAGACCGTTGACCCTGCCCCTCAAAAAGGACAAAATATATAATCCAGATAGGGACATATTAAATATCAAACTTCATCTGAGCCAAGGGCCTTCAAAACCCAAAGAAAAGTGCACTGCATAAATATCATGGGATTACCCAAACCAATGGTAACATATTATATGATAGCAGGCCCACCAATGGAGGGAGCGAGGGGCACACGGGGCAATTGTCCAAGGGCTCAGGAATTCAAAAGGTAATAGTGGCAGCCAGAGCCCTGGGCCCTTTTAATTGCCACTGGAGCTCTGAGCAGCGCACTTCAGGAAGCCTCCAGCCCCACCCCTTCCATCTGAAGCCCGATTCCTTCCAGGAGCACAAATTCAGGGGCCCTCCTACACCTTGTCCAGGGGCCTGGCATTCTGTCAGCCTCCCTCCCTTTCCTCCCTTCCCCGACCTGTATGATAGTGAGAGTGACTGCAAAACTTTCATTTATCTTCCTGATGTTAAGCCAACTAGATCTGAATTACTTCTTTGCCAGATGAGACTATTGCATTTAATACATACCATTCTCTGATCTGCAACGAGATGTTTTTTATTTTGTCTGCGAAAGCTACATACTTCTTATTTGGGGGGAAATGGTCTTTAGAACATGCTGCTTGTGTTGAGGTGCAGTAAGTGGCAGAATGAAACAACCAGATCTCTTAATTTCACTTAGTCCTGCCACCTGTAAGGTTACAATTCAAAATCATGGCACTGCTGCAGAACCTAAATATTCTTCAGGTTTTGTTTGTTTGTTTAATCCCATTACTTGTCTTCTTTTTTCAGTGTTGCAAAAAGAGTGAGATTGAGTTTCTTGCATGCAAGCTGTGGCAATTTTATAGGCCTGATCAAACTGAGGGATTGCAGCATCTCAAGCATCAGACCCTTTCACTGCTAAATACCAGTGCTCCTTTTCAATCTAAGTGGCTAGGTAAATTTCGGAGCCCTGGGGATGTTCTAGATGGAAGCAGAAATGGATGGATATGCAATCTTGTTTATTTGGAAAGAGTGCACAAACTCCTGCTTTTGTGAACACAGGAGGAGAACAAAAAAGGAGTTTCTTAGCTGGAGCCACAAATGTTAGAATACCACCAGAACCCAAGTTCTCCCTTTAGATTTTTCCAGGTCAAACTGTGTTCACCAGTTACTGGTTGGCTTTCTTGCTTTTTATGTGCCTGTCTCGGTTCCTGTCAGTTTTGACTGATATGTGTTTTCTCTCTCTCTCTCTCTCTCTCTCTCTCTCACACACACACACACACACACCCACCTCCTCCCCCAAAACAGTGGTTTTCAAACTTTTTTTCTCATGACCCAGTTGAAGAAGATTGTTGATGCCAATGGCCCAACATAATTTGACTGGAGTGTGGGCTCCAGAGTGGGGCTGAGGATGAGAGCTTTGGGTGTAGGGGGGGGGGGGGGGGCTCCAGCTTTGGGGAAGGTCAGGGCTGTGTCAGGAAGGGCTTATCTTGAGCAGCACCCAGTCATCAATTTGGGGGGGATGCTAAGGGAGATTTCCTGCCTCTCCTGATACTGCAGACCATGGTGCGCCCCAGAAGCAGTCAGCAGCAGGTTCGCAGCCAATGGGAATGTGGAGCTAGTGCTCAGGGCAGAGACAGCGCACAGAGCCCTGTATGCTACCCTCTCCCCCTGGCATACCTCCTACTGCCGGCCAGCCCAGTCTACAGTGCCAGGACAGGCAAATAGTATGCTTTAGCAACCCCAGTAGTCACCTGATCACCCTCCAGTAATGAGATGCAGTGCCTGACATTCTACAACTCAGTACTGGGTCATGACCTGTAGTTTGAAAACCGCTGCTTCTTAATATCCAGTAGAATTCTCTTCCCCACATAGTACTAGATATTGGACAGACGTTAATAGGCTTTATTTTAGGTGTAAACCCTTAACTGCCTCTAGGAACAATCTTACAATGAAAGGTGCATTCACACATCAGTTTGAAGGAGTATAAATACTTGACCCATAACAAGGTTTCACACAGCCCATAACAATGCCTCAGATTATACAGGGAGATTCCAATTTAAAAAGAACCCTGCTCTGAGGAATAAAATCTATTAAATGTGATATAGAACCAGAAATTATTCCAAATCCTTTAGTTAGAGAAATAAAATAAGTATAATATCTAAATAAATATGCAAATATGCGAACTGTTGCCATACTCCACAAGAGACTTCGCTATTGATTTTACATGGAAGACACTCAGATACTGTAGTGACAGGCAGCTGTATAAAATCCTAACCCAGGTAACACAATAAATCATATTATTTCCAAAAGTAACATCACCAGTAAACCTACTCAAGTCCAAAAGGAGTTTGTCTATTATATCCATGTGTACTATCTGAAAAGCATGGCAGTGTCAAATATCTTTTCCAGTAAAACAAGTTTTAAAATTGCACAGTGCTGTACCTAGAAGAAAGAGGGAAAATTCCATCCTGAGCTCTGAAAGTGATGATTCCTCCTCTTCCCCCAAAATCAGGGTAGGCCTCATTGGCCTGTCAAATATGCTAGAGTAAAACAGGAGAACACCTGCACAAGTTAATGCAATTACTCTTGGTTAAGAGAGAAGAGAATCAGGCCTGTACTTATCTAGATTATGGAAATTACACTCACAATCTGTCATTTTCCTTTGGATGTTAATCCTCTCCAAGCCAATCAGACACAAAACTGACATTTTATTAGTCTAGGACAGCTCTCCCCTTACATTCTAGATGTTACACTCCCACAGCTATTTTATTCAAGACCCCTTCTCATAGGTAACTATTAACAGGGAGAGGCCCCTTCACATTTACACGGGAAGCAATCCAGTTTGTAGCACAGAGGGAAAGAAGGAAGAACAACATTTAACTGTTGATTAGCACATGAACAATGGTAGTAACCCCACTCCCTCCTTTAATCTGCAACGAGGACTGCCCCTCTCCTATGACCTCAAAGGATCAGGGGACAAGAGATGCCAAATTGGGAAGTAGGCATGTCCCCTTTTGCTGTGGAAAGTTGCAGCAGGGTCCTGTGTCTCACCTCTGATGGCACAGGTTTGGAGAGTTTACTGAAGGAGATGAGTTTGGGAGACCTTCTGTGTGTGTGTGTGTTTGCATGGCTTGAGGGAGGGAAACATCAACACATTTTGGGGGAAACATCAATGTTTACTCAAAGTCCAGACATTCTGAGGTCCTGGATTAAGGAATTTGTGTTAAAAATCATGTAAAACTCACCAAGTTTCACTGAAGAGAAGCCTAGAAGACTTTAGACCACTAATTTATTTGGAGAAATTATCCCCGACAGGGAATAAATACAAATGGAGTTAGTTATGGGGAAATGATTGTGCAGAGGATGTTTGCTACAATGTGAGGTACTACTGAATCTACAAGCATGGACTGAAAAATTAAAAGCCATTTGGTGCTAGATCATCCCTCCAGAAAAGCCAACCCATTATATTTCCATTGCATTTATTGAAGAGCACACACTCATGTTTCACTTCTGTTATAACAACATTCAAGAAAGCTGATCTCTCATAAAAGGTGTCATGACACTGCAGATGGCAGAATTACTTTTCCCTTCAAGTTAATGTCTTTTCCATTTCCCAAGCAGCATTTTATAGTTAGCACTGAAAACCAGAAACTCAAGAGCAAAAGTTATTTGCATTCATTAAAAGCACATTATTTATACTTTAATAGTTACTAATGACAAGTCACTTAATCTTTCAGTTATTATGTCTTCAATCTAGGGAAGATCTTGAACACAGATGAACACTTAGCCAACCAAGTAGCAAAGCGTGAAAAGGAATCCAGGTTTCTGAACTCCAAGATTTCAATGCCCCTGCCCACAGTAGTTCTCAGGACTTTTACAGTCTAGAGTCCTCTGCATCATTTTCTCCCACAAAACAACTTCTCTCCCATTTCTCCACCCCCTTCTCCCAAAACACTGGCAGTGATGACCTCAAAGTAGCCCTGCAATTATTATTTCATTACAGTGGTAAAAAAGTTAGCAAGTCTACATGGCATACTACATTTAGAAGTGGTTTGGGGCAAATCCCTGTCATCCAAGTCTCTCTAGTGTGACTTAACAACTCAAAGTTCTTTACACGTTCATTCACTGATACGTAATTTGCAAGTCACTTTATATATAACCTCTTCAGATGGTCCCCTATATGCATTCACTTAAAAAAAAAAAAAAAAAAACCACACAGATTTAACAGGATGATTGACCTCCATAAGGGAACCTCTGGCTGAGTCTTTATTACATTATTTTGTGCTCCATCTATCCATCTCACACAATTTTTCTCCTTTTTCCTCGTACTCATTTGCAGCTTTAATAGAGCTTGGTCCAGTCGCAGCTGTTATTTTGTTCTTCAGTATCTCTCCTAATTTTCTTTATCTCTTGGACTCATGATACATCTTCCTGATGCTCCAACAGCCTTACTGTAAGTCTTCCACTACCTGTCCTTGCTTTTTTCTTTGCTGCTGCTAGGCAAACCTATTCATTAGTCAGAAATCCTCAAACATTGTAGGAAGGGTAGAGTAATGAAGGCACCATCCTCACCCACCTTTGCAACAGCTAAAAGACTCAAGATTGGGAAAAGAGAGCCCACTTCCTCATTCTATCATCTAAAGTGGTAAAAATGGTTTCAAATGCAACAGTCACTTGGTAGCTGACGGCTAATATGAAAACTGAGCCTCTCTTGCTCCCAGTATGGTCCAGGGACAGCATTCCAGCGGAAATCCTAGCACTTGATCTGCAAGTTGTTACAGTGGTAGGCTTTTCATCTGGGTATTGCCATGTGGAGAGTTTCCCTTTCCCATCTTTTGTGTAGGAATTTGGCTAGTAGGCCTACTCTTTTGGCCACCAGCTGTCAGGCAAAACTTACAAACCCTATGCAAATGAGTGTGATAGGTTAGAAAAGAGAAGTACAGTACCAAGAAAGAGAAGTTTGGGAGGCAAGGAGAACAAAGGAAAGACATAAAATACAGAGGAGGAGCAAAGAATCCAGCACTGGGACAAATATTCAAGGAAACTGAGGATGCAAAAAGAAAAAGGAAACCAATACTGACACCACCATAAAAGATTTATAGAGGGAAAAAAGTGAAGGGAAACCTGGAAGGATAAGAAGGTATATTTAAATAATTAGTCGACACATTAGCCGAAAGTGTATGAAGCAGAATGCTGATTGACATTATGGCACAATTAGATACAGTAGAGTGTGTGCAGTTTCTTATTCCGTGCATTTCAAAGGGAGTGGCTCTGGGGAGGATGGCAACACATGCATTTTTCAACCTGGCTATTTGGCATTGGGTATATTTTTCAAGCATTGGCTTGAACTTCACAGAGCTCCCCTGCTCCAGCTCCTCGAAAAGACATGAGAGCTCATTCTCACCTCATTCCGCAATATGCAGAGGGAACTGTTTGTTCTTGTGCTCCAGCAGAATAAAAGGCTGAACTATTCAAGACTCTACTGAAGCCCAGCTGCATCTATAATCTAATGCAACATCCTGGCACTAACACACAAAACTAAAAAGAGAGAAGAAACCAAAAGGAAAAAAATGAGACCCAGCAACAGGCTCGCTATTGGATTTCATTGTTTAAAACTATTTGTTTCCCCACAAAACCTAATGGATCCAAGTTTCAGTGTACACCGACAGTTGTTATACATGGTTCAGGCAATGGCAGAAGGAAATAATCCTACTGCACCTGACAACTCACCACCATGTTAAACAAACAATGGGGAAAAGATAGTTAAAGAATATCAGATAAGCTGGGGGTGCTGTAACTAGGTTTCACACCAGGGCCTATGAAGGGTTTGAGGGATATAGGAAGGAAGCCATTGTTCACTCCCCATATCCTTGGAAAAGTCCCTCAAACATACTGCTTGAATGCCATGCATCCAAGTTGTCCCTAGTGTGGCCTCTTCACAACTTGCCGACCCCGCATCAGGTCCACAGATGTTTCACTTCATTTAGGACCTTCAGGGAGCATATAGGGGACTGGGAACAATATTTGGCGCTTAATAGCAAATGAAAACTATGTATTACCTACACAAGTCACTCCTTCTAGCAGAGGGACTTTTGTTTTGCCCATTGCTTGATAACCAACAAAAATCTCTTAGTCCCTGAAAGTCCTTCAATAAACTGTTTTCCTTCAGTCTGTAGTAATAAAACTATACAACACTATAAACATTTTCCACATTTGACTCCAAGATATTTGGCTCTCTGGCAAGAAACACTGCTTCTTTTGTTTTTAAGTTACACCAGACCCCTTCAGAGCTAATTTACCTCAGAATGCCAAATATTTTTGTCTTCTGTTTTTCACTATTACAAATGTTTCTAAAATCTACATGAGAGACTGAGCTAGGGCACATCAGATACACCAGAAAAATAAAGAGATGCCCAGAGAACAATTTTCCTTAACAAGTACTTCCAAATATTCAAAAAAGTAAGGGGAAATATGCTTTTAATGCTTGAGAAGAGAACAGATCCCAAGGAGAACAAAATTTACCTTCAATGCAAAGATCAATTTAAAGTTAATTAAGAAGTTGAGAAAGCTGTCAAAAGATTGTCAGCATCTTAGGTAATCTATACTGAAGTACCTACTTTTGAGACTGTAGATGTGTTCTTTGTCCCCTGTATCCAGTCAGCCTGACCAATTTGGAAAGAGCCCACCTCTATAGGCAAAGAAGCTAACGAACCATGCACACTTACGCCACTTCAACTCTAAGCCTTCCTGCTAAGGCTGCCAACAACATATTAAAATGGTAATTTGCAATGTAGACTTCTCTTCATGCAATTTGTTTCATATAGCACAGGCCACTGGTATTACCATCAGCAGTTCATAATACATTGTGTTCATTGCTTACCAGAGTCATCTTGAAACTGGCCCACGTAAGCAGAGGTGAACAGCTTCCACTTTGATTTACCTGAGCCGTCAGTATTCCAAGCATCACATCATTAGGAAAGAGAAACAGGACATAAATTCTCAAAGGGTGAGAAATAAAGCAAAATGGCAAACTTTGATGAAGACAAATAAAAAGAATGACTATGTTTTATCAAAAAACACTATGATAATATGAAATTGCTCAAGTGTCAAAATGATATATAATGATATATAATGATATTAGTAAGTGCTATTCCAATACGGATGTGAGCAAAAAGCCTTATTCTGTCAATCTTCAGCTAACTGTATTGTATGTGATTTATCATAGGGGGGATGTGGATTTATAGTTTAGGGTAAAACACATACTCAGGCAAACATAGCTTTCTGGAGATCATGGTGTCAGGAATGTCTCGTCATCATTAAATAATCCACAACCAATTTCCACAGTACAAACCTGCCAAAACTAGTCTATAATACAGGTTACCAATGAACCATGGCTTCTATAACAAGGCTTGACAAAAATGCCAATTCCTTGACTGTTTTGTACAGACAAATAGTCTACAGCTGGTACAAAACTTGGTCCTGATCATACATCTTTCTCCATATGGGTACACTTCAGAAGAATACATGCAAGCACAAAAAACCACTCTGAGTTAACTGCGGAATCAGGTTCATAGTCTGAAATTAAATCCCAAATATTTAGGATTTTCAAAGAATAAATTATAGCAATAAACTGATACTTTTGCATAATAAACTGATACTTATGAGTCAAACAGTGTGCCCTTGTAGCCAAAAAGACTAATGGCATATTAGCAGGGCTCGACAAATAGTGTAATCTACTCGCCCGTAGTAAGTAGATTACACCCCGGAAGAGCCGGCGTGGAGCGATCTGCGCAGAGTGCAGAACGATCTGAGCATGCGCAGAGCGCAGAACTGCGCAGCTGGCGAGCAGGGCTCGCCACCGCTCGGCGAGCCCTGCATATTAGGGTGCACTGGAAGGAGTATTTCCAGTAGATCTAGAGAAATAATTATTCCTCATCTGGAGTACTGCATCCAGTTCTGGGCCCCCACTGTAGAAAGGATGTGGACACACTGGAGAGGGTCCAGCAGAGGGCAACCAAAATAATTAGGGGGCTGGAGCACATGACCTATGAGGAGAGGCTGAGGGATTGGAGCTTATTTAGTCTTCAGAAGAGATGAGTGAGAGGGATTTGACAGCAGCCTTCAACTTTCTGAAGGGAGGTTCCAAAGAGGATGGAGAGAGGCTGTTCTCAGTAGTGACGGATGGCAGAACAAGGAACAATGGTCTCAAGTTACAGTGGGGGAGAGCTAGGTTGGATATTAGGGAAAACTATTTCACTAGGAGGGTGGTGAAGTACTGAAATGGGTTACCTAGGGAGGTGGTGGAATCTCCATCCCTAGAGGTTTTTAAGTCCCGGGTCACTAGCCCCCGACTCAAGAAAGGTTCTAGGTTGATATAGGTCAAAAGCTATCTACCCTTTTTTTACCATAATGGTCCCTGGGATACCTGGATGCTTCACACATTTTAAAAAGTAGCATTAACTTCTGATATGTACTGGCTCATGTTCTGCACTCACTCACTCCCAATGACGGAAAGTTCCTCCGTTGTAACTCAGTACAGAATTTTGACTCCCTGTCTTTAATCAAGTATTACAATTCTCTGTTGCAGTGTCCCCCTTCAATTTTGCCCATGGACCTGGAGTGCTACCTAGAGGAGATCAGCCACTCATTGTTTTCCAGTAATGACTCGTTGTCAGTTGAATGTGTGGCTTTTACTTGATGTCACAAAAGATATTAGTTATTCCTTTTATCAAGGGTTACGTGGACACCCGCGACACCCATAAACCAAGCACAGGCATGGGAATATTCATGTGGATGGGGTACTCTGGTTTGTCATCCAAGTTTATCTATGCAACATCAGTGCAAATCACTATCTTTTCAGGTACCTACTGTAACCTAAAAGAGATCCAAGTAGCTCTCTGACATGCATACCAAATAGGATGGATAGTTGCTGCAGAATTTAGACCTTTTTCTTAGGGCGGGAGCAGGCAGAGGACGAAAAGAGGAGAGGGACAGGGACTGGTGAATTGGAATTCAATGTTACATATCACGAATTCAATCCTGAATATTATGGGCAATATTGTTACTTTAAGCCAACTGGGAAGGGGGTCCACAGAGAGTCGAGAAAAATGCGCTCAGAAATGTAGACCTGAGTTGCTCCTATATTTCTTTCATTCTACAGGACACTACCTTTTTTAAAGCAGAGCACAGCATGCCCATTCTCCTTCACCTCTCTCGGTTGGCCAGTACAACGGCAGGGGAGAGAGGGGGAAGAAGGTCTACAGAACCACAGTGCCATCCTGCCCTGTACATCCAGTCCTTTGCATCCAGTCCTTTACTCTTTCAGGGAGTCTAGTACCATCGTCACCACTAAGCTGTCCCACCAGTCCTTGCACTCTAGGACCTCTACCTGGACAATTCATAGTAACACCAGCATGAAGGGAAAGTACTTTGCTCCCTGTCTCTCCTCCCCTACACCCCACAATCTACTGCTAAACTCTGACTATATGGCTCCTCGTTTTCTGAGCTGGAAGTGATCTGAAGAAAAGGTGGGGTTGGGGGAAACAACAGACTATCTGGCTGTGCTCATAGAATTAAAATCTGCTTCTCAAGTAGACACTTTGATTTTAGGAATTTTTCCCATTACAGCTTGTTACGTCTCCTTCCCTAACCCCACATTCCATTTAGAAAAAAGTTATATTCATGCTGGCCTAAATAATATGCCTTAGAGAAGAAATAATATGCCTTAGGGAAGAAACACATTAGCTTAAGGAGATGCTTAACAAGACTTCTGAAAGAGAAACACAACACGTTGCAAAAGGGTTTCATGAAGCATGAGTTTGCAGTGTAATCTTTTCCCATTGACATATTTAAGATCAGACTGTTGGTTTATTTTTTACAAAACATTATTGAGAAACTCCCTCTTTCAATCTGAGCTCCAAGAAAAGAACTGAGCAGGATGCCATGTGCAGGTAGCACTTCTCCAGGTGTCACAGAGCAAATTCTATGGCACATAGAAACTGTAATGCTTTATCAAAAGCATATTTAAAATACTCTTAAATATTTAAACATCTGCATATTTCTTATGCCAGCATTAGAAGGGATGAAACTCCTAATCAGCTAAACTAGGATATAAATGGTGCAGTAAAGTGTACAAGGTCTACATTCTCTAGTTACAGGATTCCCCCAATTACATATAGAGGCAGAACAGAGGTTATTCTTTCCAGCTGGGCTGCTGACTGCAAAGTTCTATCTATTTTACGATAATGAGAGTTTTCACACACTTTTATTGTGTGAACTTCAAAGGGATATAAAAATTAATTTTCTGTGGATTGGGTAAGGAGTTTAAAGGAACTGGCTATCTATGCAAAATCTGAGCAATAACCAAGATTATGAACACCCCAGTAAAATACTTCAAGTGAATGGCCATCTGTGCCGAAGTCTGGCTGCAATATTATTTTCATCTTCTTAAATCATACACAGTTTAGCATAGACAGGAGACGAAGGAAAAGGACCAGCCTTTAATTGATGTGAACTGACTCTGCAGTTCTGTAAGTTATCCCCTACTGCATTGTGAAATGCTTCGTACATGGGGACCTGTTTCATTACCGGTCTGTTAACAGCTTCACAGCTCTGAATTTGGCTGCATTCACTTTGTTTTGAATGAAGCTATCCTATCACAGTCATTTGTGAAAAACTGAAATGCTGTTACAGTTTGTAACCTAAAACACAGGGAAACAAAAGTACACAGCAGCTGTTCATATTTTCAAGGAAGTCTGTTATAATGATGTCATGGAAAAAGGCTGGAATCCAGTAAAACATGTCAGACAGGCAGGCCATTCAAACCCTTTAAACAAAGTGTGTACACATGCCGCGCCATGTACATTACATTAGAGCACAAAAAGGCAAAGACTGACTGGAACACTTCAGAATATTATTGAGGACAGGCAATTAGGGTCTTTATATAGATTTACTTTAATAAACTAAGTTTAGTACTGGGCCTGACCAATAAAGCAACATACAAAAGCTACAGGACTCACTCCATATCAAAGCAGCCCATTTTGACCCATCAAACACTATTTTGAAGTCACTAGGTAGATGGGACTGGTAAAAGAATTCAGAACATCTCTCAAACACTGACTGTGTACACAAAAGTAAAAGTAAAAAATTAAACACGAAGCATCTACCTGAGCATTCTTTAAGAGGACAAAAGAGCTGTGGCTCAGGCGTTATACCTATCAGTACAGAGCTCACTACAGTCAATGGGAGCCCCACATTTACGTCCAATTTGACCTATTCTTAGCAATCAGACTTTCTGCAATGACGTGAGATTTACTGAGAGAATTTAAACAGTCAAGCTCACGCTCTTGCATATTTAGCAGCTGGATAAGTAAAACAAGGCTGGTCCTGTTTAATGCTTGTAGCCACAACATAAATACATAGACCTAAAAGAACTACAGTCTCGTATGTATGGATGCAAGACACACAGGACACACATATTGGAATACACTCAGTAGCTAGAATATAAAATGAATTAAAATGTGGTGCAAATTAGGGATAAGCTTAAATGTAAATCTTAGATCTGCCATCCTTAATTTTTGTTGTTGATGGGGGGGAAAAAGGTCAAGAACCCAAACCTGAAACCAAATCACAATTTCTGACTGACCCGTATTTCTATAACGGGCTGAGCCAAAACTTCAAAGCCAAACACCTTTTCGGCTTTGGAGGATTCAAAATGCAGATACAAATACTGAACCATAGAACCCTTTCCTTTCCAGTTGGAAAAAAACTTCACACAAAATCAGGCCTCTGTTCTAAATGACTTGTTAGGATCTTCCAACCCTAACTATGATTCTCAGAAAATAAGGCTGAGCTAGCTTACTGTAGATCATCTCATCATAGTGTTATGTTTTCCGCAACCACAACTAGCAGCCATAGTTTACAGAAATACCTACAGGACTGGTGAGGGGTTACTCATATGTCTAAGTGTTTGCAAAACTGAACTCCAAATGAGGAAGGACTTCACAGACTGCAAAAGTATTGATATCACTGGTTATGATTTATGCTTTTGTAATATAGATACACTTGGAAATGGCCTGATACAATCTTGTAAATCTGGAGTAACTGAATTTAGACATGTGTATGTGGGATTGAAATTGGCCTTATGATTTATAGCAAAGACCAGATGTAATTTGTACAATACAATGAAAAAAATATTTAAAAACAGTAACTTTACAAAAATGTCTCAAGATGAGTTACACAAGCCTGCTGAATTTTACATTTTTGGGGGGAACAGATTTCCAAATCTGTTTTTAATGGATTGGCTTGTAACTACTATCCTATTTGTAGGATTCTTGCTGTCTTCTTCCCAATTGTCTTGTAGGACTTTTAGTGCTATGTGCACTAAAACATTACATAATTGAATACCCGATGAACTGTGTTCAGAAGAATTGCATTACAACACAGTTCCTCCAAGCATTTGATATACAAGCTCTGTGTAGTAAATGCTGCATAATATAGTTCAAGTTGTAGGTGAAGAGGATGAATGTGTAAATGCAGTGACAGAATGAGAGGGTAAAACCAAACAGCTATGTCTCTGCTCAGAGCTTCCTATTTATGCTTCAGTGATATCTTACATCTAGTTTGCCATCACTGAGACTATACATTTAATAAATACTGAGCGCACGATCCTCCAAATCAAAATAAACAAAGTCAGCAGCTCCTGTAGGAGGTCTCTTGCTTACTGGGAGCTCAGGTTCGATGAGACAATATAACAGCAGCTACACCAAAACCACCTTTGCTCCAGTACCTTCCCACACTTCAGCAAGCCTTGGGTAGTCAGCATAACACGGAACTACCAGAGGACTGGACCAGCATCAATCAGCTCTTGCCTCTGAGTTGATATAGGGCTTAAAGGTTGCTTAAAGACAACTTTGCACCACTGAGCTGCACACAGAGTGGGCCCCAGGGTCTAGCCCCATATGATAGGAGACAAACGGCATGGGAAATATAAAGAACTCTTCCCTAATTAATAAAATATATATTTGAGTCTCAGAGTTTCCCAATCACAGTGTCATTGTTCTACTGCTCAGCATAACTTGGACCCTGAACCTACAAATACTTCTGATAGCTAGAAGGGGGCATTGGAGCTACTATCACTTTGCTTGAGAAAGTTTAACCCTTTAATAGATCTAATTTTTACCTGACAGTCAGCTTGTTCTTTATGGTTCCTGTCCTGCTAGTCCTGCTCCCATACTGATGTGAAAGGCAAAACTATCACTGACCTCAGTGGTGCAGGATCAAACCGCATTTTCCTTAATTTCACACACCTGGTATATTAGACTATGCTGGTATGGGTCTCTCCCCTGGAGATCAGAGACTTTTGTCAGTCACATGGCTCTTGCTATGCTTGTGTATGAAAAACGACCAAGGGGGAGACCAAAGACTCAGTACATAGACCGGATATCAGCAAGCCTCAGAGAGATCAAGCTATGAAACAGCCTGGTAGGTAACCATGAATTTTAGAAGAGGGCTATAAAACTTGTTGGCCTCGAATAGGGATGAGGCAAGAATGGCAACGATGATGCTTAGTAGCCTTGATCCTGCAATCAGCACCATGCAGGCAAACCCACATAGCGTTTACTGTAGGACTGAGACCAGTAATACCACTTCGTAATATCCTAAGCATTTGCTTTCCTTTGTTAATATTTATATACTTCAACAACTTCTAGACCATTAACATGGTTATTTCTAGAGTAAGCAAACTGAATACAATTAACTAATACACAAACTACATAAAATAAATGCTTGTTTAGATTAAAAACTGAGCTGTACATTTGAGGAAATCTCCTCTGAGTATTTCATAGTAGGTCAAATTTGAAAAAAATATATTATTTGTGCTGAATGAATTTTAGAAACAGCACCATATTGCTTATTGTAAAATGACCAGTCCACTTCTTCCCCCTCGTACTTTTGGCAACAACAATGATGCTTGTACCACTGACAGAGAGAAATGGCCAAGAGCAGTATAGCCAAGGTGCCGGTCACATTACTAGAAACCCAGCCAAACAGCATGAGCCTGATTCTGTAGTATCTGAATCTTATGTAGTCATTAACACCTGTGTAAAATAAGTTTAAAATGCTACCCACTCAGAACTCTCCACCAAAATTGGTAGTAGCATTTCATACCCTCCTCCCCGCAGAAGTAAATGAACATATAAAGAGCCAAGTAATAGAGAATCACACACAGTATTCGGTTTTTTGGCACCCAGGACTGTACATAAATAGAAAACTTTTCAAATAAGTTTAGGGTCTTAAGCTCTAGATTCACAACAGCATTTTAATTTGCTTCATAACGGATGTTAAAAAGGAAATATTTTGAAATTTTGCCTTTGGAAGATGCAAAATTTTGGGGGGGTGGACGAGGAGTTTTCCTAGCAATGTGAAGATAATGGAGTTTGGAAAGAGAAGAGAAAATAAATTATTGTTTTAATGATCTCAAAAATGTCTTTTACACTAGATTGCTATACAGCGTATAAAGTTACAAAGCACCCTCTTAAAACAACACTGACTGCAAACATTCTATTAACTTACAAAAGAGGTCCTCAAGGTAGGAACTGTCCTATGTCTGAATACCTTCAAGCATTGCATCAACATTTAAATAAAAACATGCCTATTTTTAGGCTTTATTTTAAAATTAATAGACATCCACTTTTTCCTTTTCAAAACCTGAGCCTAGGTAACAAAACCCCAGAGTCCTATAAACTTTCTAAGACCAAATGCAAATTAAGCAGTGAAATTGCTCTAGGAAAAGCTCCAAGAATGTAAGCCTGATGGGGTCTCAGCATAATTTCTATATCTTAGGCTTTGACTTTTCATCACATTCAAACTACATAAAATATCAGACTGTCAGGAATCATTACTTCACTAAGGAAGATTTTCATTTATTTCCCTGGTTGTGAGAAACTCCTGGCCCTTTGCAAGTAGCATTCAGATTAGATGATAGAGGTTCTCTTGATAGAGTAACTTAGAAACTTCTGCTTTGCCTGAGATGATAGACTCTAGGGTTCATATCTCACAAACCCTCACAGCATATAATGCAAACTATTGTGAAATTTGTCACTGCGTATGCTGTTGGCTAGAGAAGAGAACATGCTAATAACCAGCATTGAGCCCACCTGCACCGAAAAATGTCAGTATTACTAGTGTAAAAAGATGGGATTGAGTTTTGTTTTCTGTGGCAGCTGTCATCACAGGAGTTTATAACAGCATCTCCAGTGGGTATGGGACCAACATGCTGAAAAGTTCAAATTCCTTCCTCCCTTGTACAAATCAGGGTTTTAACTATTTAAACAAAGAACTGCTGTTTTTTCCAGTAGAGAGCTGCTGCTTGTTCATCTCATGTGAAAGATCAAAGAATGACAACCTCATTCTGTACAAATGTCATTATTCAGCAACCCCACCAAAGCAGAGGAAAAGTTTCTTGAATACAAAGTGTAGATCTACCAATTCTTGTCTGAAAATCTAAAATGGACAATGACAGCCAAATTAAGTCAAGCCTGTGCCACCAATATTCCCAGTGCTAAATGCAGAGCCACAGTACTGATATTTACACTTTGTGGATTTAAAAGTGCAACTTCTTAGCTGAACACAACATCCTACCCTTCATTATTTGGATGGCAGCCCACAAACACCATCATCAACCACTTTTCTCCAGGTTAGAGTGCTAAACATAAATTTTCATTCCATTACAAAAGTGGCATAGTTTCAATTATTCTTGTTTAGTTTTTCTTACTACAATTCATGAATTTTTCTGTGTTTGTTTCATGCTGGTGCTCAATAATAATTCCTATATCGCTCATGTAAAAGAAATTATGCAATTATATTGATATAGTCCTTACCTCCAGAATTACCAGCATTCAATAAATGTTCTTGTTACTTCCGTGATTTAAATAAAACAAGAGTATTTCCCACTGGGTGACCTACAATAGAGCAGAAAAACATATCAAAACCACACAATATGGAACATTTAACACAAACATCAAATTACACTTTAATGAGAAAATTAACAATTAAACTGCTAGCTATTATCTTACTATATCATACCTTTCATGGATACAGTAAATGTTTGGCAGTAATCAAGCAACATGAAATAGACGTATTAATAAGAGGTACCTGTCTCTCTTGCAACATTTATGCTTAGACACAGAGACGTTTTGATTGCCCTCCTTATAAGGCTCAAGTTGTAGTTATATCAATTAAATAATTAAGATCATGCTGGAACTAAACTATAATATTTTTATAACTAATGAACAGTCAACAACACTAGTCACTTGAGTAAGAACTATATGATTGAGACCAAAAAGCTTAAGATTGAGACACTGCTTTTTACTTCTGAGCCTTGCAGGAAAAACAAAAAATGTTCTTGCTTTACATTTGAATATATTTATTGACCGCTGAAACCTAAACAACTGAGGCTTAAATATTATTTCATCATCTGAAATGTAGCAAAACAAAACAATATTAGTGTCAATTTTGTTAATGAAAAAACAGGAAAAAACCCACAATGACACTGCAAACAACAGACCTTCAAATTCAAATACCAGGTAGAGATTTAGCTATGCAATCCCCTTTGAAGAATGGAAGCTGTGAGTTTAATCCTTCACTTGTCATGCTGGACACATTTCTAGGTATTTCAGCTAGTTTCCTTGCCAGTTATTTAACATATATATTTAGTTCCCCGCTAAGGTGCACGGCTGTGCAGCCGCACACAAAAAATTCTTCCCCAGCCCACCTCCTCTAGAGAGACAGCACCACTCATGTGACTGTTCCAGCAGGCAGGGCCGGCTGAGACACCATGGTGAGGGAGCCACTGGTGAGGGGGGGCTGGGACCTGCCACAGCTATATGGTGGGCGGGGGGGGAAAGGGAGGCAGGGAGGCCTGCTCCAATGGCCAGGGCTGCCACATGGTGGGGGGGCTGGGGCCTGTTCTGGTGGCTGGGGCTGGGAACGGGACTTGCCACATGGCAATGGGGGTGTCTGCTCCAGCAGCCGGGGGAACAGGACATACCACATGGCCGGGGTTTGCTCCAGCGGCTGAGAATGGGACATACTGCATGGCGGCAGGGGATGTTCCTGATCCAGTGTGCATGTTAATTAATTGGGTGCCATGGTGGTACACATCCAAACCAGCACACATGACCTCAATATTGGTGCACAAGCCAAAACTCACTCTGCTCATGGTTAGAAAATCTGAGAGGGAACACTGCTCTTGTATACAAAAAAAATTCCATAGATTTTCAGTGACGATTTACCATTACTTAATGGACATTTTAGCTGACCTGCCTACTACAAAGTCATAAGGGACTTGGTCGAGACACTTACATTGTGATGATGGTTTGTTTTTAAGCAGACAACTGGGAGCGCACATGCTGCTGCATTACTTTTTTTAAAAACGTATGTGTTCCAAGCACAAGAAATAACACATATAATAGTTAGGACCAAATGATAGTTGCTCTGGAATGGTAAGAGAGAAGCCTGAGAGTCCATTCCACACGTAGGCTGTGTCTAGACAACATCCCTCTCTTGACAGAGGGATGTAAATTAGACACTTTGAGTACAGGAGTATAGGCATGCACGATCTTTCAAAAAAAGCCTGCCATTTTTGATAGAACCGCGTCTAGATCACAGTTTCACTTTCGAAATGGCGCTTTTTCGAAAGAGCGCCATTACATGATTAGGCAAATGAAGCGCAGGATATTTAAATCCCCGCTTCATTTGCAATTTCAAAGTGTCTAATTTACATCCCTCTGTCAAAGGGGGATGTAGGTAGTCTAGACACAGCCATAGTAAGCTCATACAAGATGTGGCCTCTTAGAGACCATCTGAGAGCTCAGTTCTTCCACCTTATTAGTGTTGAAGAGAAGCTTAGATCTTGATCCTATAAACATTTCGTCATGTGCCCAACCTTAGCCATATAAGTAGTCCCACTGTAAAAACCAAGTGAGAGTTTGCAGAACACAGGCCTTAGTCTGCAAGTACTCCACTGAAGATTTATTAAATAATTCAACAGTAAGCTAGTAATAATTTTAAGGATAGTGGAGCTACTCATTGTAATACAGTTGAAATCAATTGGAAACATATGGGAATAAGTATCTACTCAATGGGACAGAGTGCAATGACAAGGCCCAGAGTACTGGGGCTCAAAGAGTGCTGCTGGAAGCACAACATACTCACTTTCCATTTGGGGAGAATGAAGTTGAGGAGGTATGGGATAATCAAATTGGCTCTTGAATAATAAGATCCAAAACCGAATAAATAAAAAAGCGTAAGGTGCAAAATTAAAAGTTTCATTTATAACAAAGTATGGCAACACACCATCTATCTGGAGTTCAAAATGAGTGATGATCTAACATTACTCCTGGACTCCGAAAGAAGTGTAGATGTAACGCCAATACAAATGCCAAAGAAAAGAGTCATGGAGCTAAAATGACACTTCATTCCTTCAGTATGGTTGTATGTTAGTGAACTCCAATTTTAACTGCTCATCTCAGTGCAAAGCAACAAGCACAATGAAAGGCCAAAGTTAATAGTGTACTATTTCTTTTCTCCAAGAGCCACAATTTTGGTTGGCCTGTTGAATGTCTAGGAGGGTCATGACATAAAACTCTGCTGAAAGTGTTCTTCTTTCCAGATAGATATCTGCTAAATATCTAATACAACTTCAAGTCTTATTCAAGAAGGTATATTTACAGTACATTAATGTAAGAAAAAGCACAGTATTGCTACCTAGAGTGATATCTTTACATTTCTATACAAATAAAAGCCCTATTGTAGGCACATTTAAAAAGACCTAAAAAAATACTTTTGGCAGGATAACTTATTTTGCTCAGGAAACTGATATAAACTACACTGGCAATAGCACTTTTTTAGCAAAATAAATCTTTACTAGTACGGTTTGACAGGTTAGCTATACCAACAAACATTTTTTAGTGTAGATCTGGCTTAAGTCCACTAAACTATTAATATATTTTCTCTTCTCCTTCCCATTTCCTTTATTTTCATGTCAGTAGAGCTGTATACCCTATGTAATTCCCAGCCCTGCCATTCACGAGACAAATTAATTAGGCTGTTAAAACACCAGTTATATCCTGGCACTACAATTCAGGTTAGCACCTTCAGAAACTAAGTTCTGACTCTATAATTATGCTGACATTTGCTCCTGGAAAGTATGGAAAATAATTACTACAAAGCCCCAGTTGAGTTGAAGGCTAAACTAACTATTCAAGTCAAGATCAATTTGATGGAATTAAGTAGGACCCAACCTCCAGTCAGTTATCTCTACACTCCTCACTAGATGACCTCAGAAGAACTAGGGAAAAAAAGATAAAAGTCTAAACAAGGCAACATAAAGTAATTATTTACCCATAATGTTCTTTAAGGAGAAATACACGATCCTATGAATCTGGATTTATATTTATTTTCTGGTAAAATGTGCTAGATTAAAACAAATAAATATTTATAGGTATCCATTACAAAAAGTATAAATCTTTGAGAAACCACAATACTATGCCCACATCAATTAGCTAGCTGAGGGAGGACCAAAAGCACACTTTAAAGAAAAAAATAATGATTTTTATATTTAACAAAGCACATTCCTAGAACATTGGTATATAAAAAACAAATATCTACCTTTCCTTTAGGAAAAAAAACTGACAATTTTCAGTGGGATATTGTCAGATATTGGCAGATTGTTCATATTTTAAAAATTGAAGGAGATACGTCAAGACCATGAATGAGGCTGTTTTCCAACTAGCTTTTTGCCTTTGCTAAATTTTAGAAGGAACCTTAAACCTGCCTGCACATTTGCAACAGCTATTTTGCAAATACAATCATCCATATCCACAAGAGACAGGCTTTTTACATACAAATGCTATACTGAACAGTCATGAATGATTGTACATACAAAATTGTGAGAAAAAACATTTGGGTGAAGAGCACTGATGCCGAAAATGTTAATTTAGAGTAGAGGTCAATTTTTATATTTGTGGCTTTTTAATCTTAAGAACAAAAGAAAAATTAAACTCGTAAACATGGTGTCATTTCTGTCTAAAATGAACTGAAACAAGATAGTCAAATTACATACGAGTGTCAAATTTTTCACACTTGCATGCAAGCATTTGAAATGGAAGCTGGAAGTATGCTCACTGCCATTTTTAAATGATATTTTTATAACTCAGATAAAAAAATCTAGAATAGAATAGAATAGAATCTTTTGCTGACTCAGTGACTCAAGAGATTAGTAATAGGATTCAGAACCTTCCTGCTCTATTTGCCACTTGAAATGAAAGCCAGGCTCATAGTGACTTACAGTTGCAATCATCTACCGGCTATTTGTTGACATATATGAAATGAGTTAGTGGTTACAGTTCAGTTCTTATTGAAACATACCCACATCACAAAACCCACTATCCCCAATGGCTTGGCAGGGCGAGACAGTATTACATGGTAATTTACAAATGAACTACAGTAAAACTCCAATTGTCCGGCATCCAGTGGTCTGGCACTCCCGATAGTCCGGCACCAACTGGAACCCGGAAGTGCTCCGGCCAGCCGGACAATTGGAGCTGCTCGTGCCGCTTCCCCAAGTCCACTGCTGCTGAAACTGACCAGTGGTGGACTTGGGGAAGAGGCGCAGAGCAGAGCAGCTGGGGTGCTGCCCGGTTGGTCCCACAGCACCGCCCCTCACCCCCCTGCTCGGTGCCCGGCAGCACCCCAGCTGCTCTGCTCCGCGCCGCTGCTGAAAATGACAAGCAGCGGACTTGGGGAAGCTGCAGAGCAGAGCAGCTGGGGTGCTGCCAGGTGCCGAGCAGGAGGGTGAGGGGCAGCGCTGCGGGACCAGCCAGGCAGCACCCCAGCTGCTCTGCCCCACGGCTTCCCCAAGTCCACTGCTGCTGAAACTGACGAGCGGCAGACTTGGGGAAGGCGGGGGCAGAGCAGCTGGGGTGCTGCCGGGTTGGTCCCACAGCGCCACTCAGGTGAGGGATGGCGCTGCGGGACCAACCCGGCAGCACCCCAGCTGCTCTGCCCCGCCGCTTCCCCAAGTCGCTGCTGCTGCTTGCAGCCCCAGCTGGCCTGTCACTGGTGGCTGCGCGGGGCTTCCCCCGTCACCTCCGCCCCCCCCCCCCCGGGCCCTTCATAGCCCCCCTTCCAGAGTACCTCCTGATACTCCGGCATATCCAATAATCCGGCACTCCCTGGGTCCCAAAGGTGCTGGATTATCGGAAGTTTACTGTACTCTCATTTCCAGAGACGGTACTTTCTGGTCAGCATTCAGGTGCATTAACAGCTCTGGGGACACTGGAAAAAAAGGAGTTCAAATTCCAGTTAGTTTTTTTTCGAACACTTTCTCTTGCCATTAAACCTGCTCCTGTACTGTAAAGATCCAGGTCAATGGAAACTAAACCTCAGCAAAGAGAAAGTGCCAACAAATTCAAACTGCTTTACCCTCCCGAGTTTGTTTGTTTGTTTATATATATAAACAAACAAACAAACAAACAAACAAACTCGGGAGGGTAAAGCAGTTTGATATATTAAATGCTTTGCCTATGCTTGGTCTCTTTTGCATTTGTTTCTGCTAATATTCCTATAATGAATTTTACTAACATAAATGGTAAAGAGACAAATTTCAAAGCTGTTTATTCAAGAACATGTACTAAAACTATTTTTAAACGTTCATATTGGTAGTTGTGCACTCCGCAAACCAAAAAGAATAAATCATGGCTTAGACCACTTCCTGCCAAATGGTGTTCCCTCTATAGTGCGTGCCTGAGCAGGCGCACACCAAGAATATGAGATCCACCCACCTCCTCAGCAAAGCTGCGCAGTGGCGGCAGCTGCTTCCCCCCATGAACAGCAGGGCAGCCACACCACATGGCCCTGGCCCTAGCTTCAGCCATTCCCCAAGCCAGAGCTTTCCAGCAGGGGGCCAGAGCCATGTGGCGGACATCACACATCTGCTCCCACAGCGAGGGTCAGGGCCGCATAACTGCGATGGCTGCTTCTCCAGCAGCGGGGGCTAGGGCCTGCTCGCCATGGCAGCTGCTCGTCTGGTGGCCAGCGCCACATGGTACTTGCTACAAATCCTCCCATTCTCTTAATTATGCATCCTGTTATTCTGCTGAAAGGCTTTAAGAGGCCCTTTCATTACCTGCTTTCAAGCCCTCCTGTAAAGCTGGCTGAAAGGTATGTTTTTGTTTGGAGGGGTAGGAGCAAAAATAGCAGATGCACCCCAGCATGTGTTAATTTGTGTCAGTTTTGCCAACATGTTTCAGCCCAGATTGTGTAATTTCAACATTTTGAAAACAATGATTCAATTTCAGTCCAAAGAGGTATTTTGTTCAGAAATTTCCTTACATTTTATTAATAATCTAAATATTTACAATGCTCAAAATTGAAATAACTTTTTTACCTTTCTGATTTATCAGTCAGTGTCCATAATGTTTTGGTTCAACCTGAAACAAGTTTCCCTACCCCAGTTTTTGCTGACCATTCTCAAAAAACCCAAGAAACTGCTTTATTAGCACAGCTCTACATCACTTCCTAAAGCCTGGGCAACTCAACCATGCTCTTCATTTTTTAAGTATACACTAGAATAGCCTTAAGTCACTGTGACCCACAGTTAACTTAATGGGCAGGGGGAAGAGGACTCCAAACTATATTTATGAATTCAAGCAGCAATAAAGACTAGAATGCATCAATTACGCACAATGGTGTACCATTTCACATTTGGTTCCTGTGAGCTGGTGTGCTAATGTGACATGGCCCCCTATGGCCAGATGGAGCACTACACAGAGCCCGGTTGGTCTGGCAAGGCAGTCAGCCAGCTCCTTTCGCCTGTGTCTCTATGGCAGCCCGATTCTGAACTATGAAGTTTCAGTCTTGCTGGGGTGTATAGGTTTTCCCTTTCAGCAGGGTTAGCCCATGGGTTAGTTCTTAAGTCTGAGGCATCGGTAGGGGAACCCCATGAAGTGATTTGGACTCGGTGCCTTCTCAGGGATCTTGGGCCTGCGGAATCAAGCCTCAGTTATGTCCTGAGCCCCTTCCTATCTCCTTTGGTTCTGGAAGCTTCACCAGCCTGTGGCTCTGGTCATCTCCTCATTGGGTGTTGTCTCTGCCAGTTTCTCACCAGTTTGCTAGCAGGATTTTCCTTCACCAGCTTGGTTGCTCATCTGGCAGCCAGCTACCCACTCTACCTCTCAGCTCTCCTATTCTCCCTACTGCCATGAGGCTGATAATCAGCACTGTCTGGTATTTGCTGTATTCATTCCATGGTTGCCAGGCCAGGATGAGGTCTCTATAGCCCACTGCAATTACCTTAAAGGGGTTTTGTGGCACACATCCGAACAAGCACACATGACCTCAATATTGGTTCACAAGATAAAACTCACTGCGTTCATGGATGGAAAATCTTAGAAGGAACACTGCTGCCAAACAGTACATTTAAGAGAGACTTCAATTACTCACCTAGAATGACTTGTGTAACAACTGGAGTAGAAAAAAAAAAGTAGATATATTATAAATAGCAAATCTGAGAAAACTGCAGGATATATTATCTGATCAAGGATATGCTCCAGACAGCCAAATTGCGAGTTACTCACTTGGAGTTAGTCTTTCTGCTCTTGTTCGTCATAATGCTATGTTCACCAGACTATACTACAGCCTTAATGCTGATCAAATCAGCATGCAACCAAATGAAATTTGGATATTTAAATAAAATTATTTTTATTTAGCAGCAGTTAGAGACCTCAGCTTCAGAGATTGGGGCCCTGCTATGCTAGGTAAATGCACAAAATAAGAGACAGGCCAAAGTCCAAAAAACTTACTCTCTAGTCTAAATAGATAGTACAGACAATGGATGGGAACCTGGAAGTAGTATAATAATACCACCATTTTATTTTAGACATAGGGAACTGAGATAGAGGGAGATTATGTGTCTTGCCTAAGGTCACACAAGAAATTTGGGTACCCCAGAACTAAAATCAGTTCTTCTAAGTCCCTGGGTGGTGCCTTAACCCCAAGGCACCTAAACCCATCATTTCAGCCAAAGTAGGATGCTCTAACAGCTACCTGTTCTGGAAGGATACCACATTGCTCTACAGCGCTGAGTAGCATTTTGTCATTACAGAGTGGACCTCCCTAGTCCGGCACCCTAGGGACCAGACCCATCCCAAATGAGGGATTTTTCCAGACCAGGGGAAGTGAACTCCAGTCTCTTTACTGATGGACTCTGGACTTCACTGGGCTCCCCACCTAGCTCTGCTGCCAGCTGATCTGGCTCTCCTCCTATTCCGGGGCTCTGGAGGCTGCTGGGGCTTGGCAGCTCCAGGAGCGCCACTGCCCCATGGCTGCTGGGGTTCTGTGCTTCCAGGGCCTCCAGATCTCTGCTCCTGGGGAGAGCTCTGGGGCCGCCGGGGTCCCACATCTACGGGGCCGCTGGAGCTCCCCTACCCTGGGGCAGCCAGGTTCAATGGCACTGGGGCTCTTCTTCCCTGGGGCTGCTGGGGACGCTGGAGCTCTGCTGCCATTGGGCAGCCAGAGCTCTGCACTTCAGGGGTAGCCAGAGATCTGCTGCCCCTGGGGTCACTGGAGCATCAGGGCCACTAGGGCTCCGATGCCCCTGAGTTGCTTGAGTTCTGTGGCTCCAGGGCTGCCGGGATTCCACAAACCTAGGGCTGCTGGGGCTTTGCTCCCCAGACCACTACTCTGTAGTCAGCCCCGTGATATGGGGCTTCTGGCTCTCTGCCTGCCACTGGGGTTCCCCAGGATCTCTGGTCTAGGGGTTCTCTGGTCCGGGAACATCTGTGGTCTGACAGGACCACTGATGTTGCCAGACCAGAGTCCTGTGTTGCCTGGGTGATAATAATTAGAGGATGGTGTGACCCAAAATGAAGTCTCTCTGGATTCCATTTTGTCTCTTTTCCCCTGTACTATCCTTTCCCGCCAAAACATCAGGTGCACACCACACCATGCTATGTGCACCCCTCCCGTCTTGTTATGCAGTCGGCCCAAACTGTGCACTGGGCACTCAGAATGAGCTGCACACCACCCCAAACTGTGCACCCCTCCCTTTTAGAATGCTGCACACAGCACCATTCTGTGCACTCAGCCCTTACCACCCTTTTCCCGCCTTGAAGGGTTTATAAGCCCTGATCGAAGAGAGGTTCGGGTTCGCCACTGTCCGTCTGTTCGGGTTCGTCATTGTCCGTCTGTGTCTTTACCCGTCAGTCACTATCTGTTGTTCAAGGTCCTGTCAGTGTTTGTTTGTTCCCCGTGGTGCTCCATTTTGGTTAAGTGGATAATCGGTATAAGGATTACAGCTCAAGTCGTGGGGAGATAGTCGCCGCGAGTGTGGGGATACCCCACTCAGTTGGTTTTTGGCTTCCGGACTGGAACTGTATTAATTGCCAACTCCTTACCTGCTGGACTGGACTGAAAGTCAAAGGACTATGGTGCCAACTCCTGGAGGGATTCACCTTTTTCCACTGGAGGCGAGGATCCATCAGCACAAGAACCTGGTTCGAGTGACCGGATCCCTGCCAGCGAGGGACGCCCTGTTGTCCTCCCCTAAGGCTTCACACTAGCCGCAGGGTAGAAGGTCACAGGCCTCAATCGCCGCCTCTGACACTGTAAAGTATCTCCTTGTGTATTCGGGACCTTTCTATCTTCCTTCTCTTCTGGGATAGGGTGGGTTTTATAGTTGTTGTTGTTCTGCTGTTAGTTGTTCAAAATATATGGTTTGGCCCTAAACATCGGTCTCTTGCCTGATTTGTGGTTACCCAATCCAACAGTGACTAGATACGTAACACCAGGCCAAATCTGGCTTCTGGGGGGGACAACCTGCCTTGAGCCTTAGGCTTCATTACAGGTTTCGGCTTCCATAATAATTGCTTACCTAAGTCTCCCAGGTAACACCTGAAACAAAGAGTTTCAACCTGTAGCTAAGATGGCCAGTTAGAAGTTGGCCAGTAACTCACATTCAGAATGCATGTGCAGATCTGAAGTGTGTCAGCTCCAAACACTGAGGTTTGAGGATTCCTCTTTTTATCTTAGCAACTGATTAAGAGTTGAGAGCTTTGCTTTCGTTAGCGTTAAGCCTGGTCTATGCTTTCCCGGAAATCATTACTGTGGGGATCAATCTCCCGGGGGGTCGATTTAGCAGGTCTAGTAAAGACCCACTAAATGGAATGGTGATCATGCTTCTGTCAACTCTAGTACTCCACCAGAGCAAGAAGGGTAAGGGGAGTTGATGGGAGAGCTTCTCCCATCGAACACCCCACAGTGGAGATGCCACAGTAAATCAAACTAAGGTACATCGACTCCATGTATCTGGAGTTGAGTACCTGAGTTCAACATTTCCCCCTTATGCAGGCCTGACCTTATATGTGTATCATGAGCTTCACAAAAGATACATTGAAGACAAATTTATTAATTTTATATGGAAATACAAATTGGGTTTTGGGGCTTGGAGGGTGGGGGTTTGGCTTGAACTACTAAACTTACTACACGATCTTAGAGACAATTTTTCTAGAAAACTGGTATCAGGGGCAACTATCCTTGATTCTTTTTAGTCAGCCACATCGGGAAAGTGCACAGGCCATTACACACATTTTGCAACTATACTTTAATGATGATAAAGTTATAGAATCCATTATTAACATTTGCCAAAATACACCATAAGATTACTACAGTTATTTCCTATTCTAAATTAGGGGAAAACAGGGCATCACAGATAACATTTTGTAATAACTGTTGGCTAGGGCTGCTTTTAACAGAGGAAAACCCTCTTCAAGTGTTCGAGGGAAAGTGTGGGAATGTACAGTATGTTTATAAACACAGACAACAGATTGCACATTTACCCACTAACAGAAGTACTGGTCACAAATCAAAGGAGTTCTGCAGCCTGAAGTATCAAATTTCATTTTGTGTGACATTGCCATCCAAATAAGGCCAAATAGTTTTATTCTGTATATGATGACTAAACAGTAATAATTTCAAATTTCCTAACTAAAGAAATATGTGAAGAGAGAAGTAAGTTCTTGTGACCCTACTGTGGCATGCTGACAGTATAGGAGTAGGTTCCAGCAGAAGAGCCAGAAGAGTTAGAAATTAGGCTGGGATTTCTTTAAGCTTTCTGTAATTCATTAAAAATAAAATGCAACTGTTTTGTTATCAAGAACAGTTCATTCAGACAGATTCTGATTTCACCCTGCATTTATCCCAGCATAACCAAATCACCACTACTGGGAGTTGCAGCTGTCCTCTTGTTTTGTTTTGTTTTGGTTTTGCTGTGAGCTCAGACCCCTTATAGATGACTCACTCTTATCTTAGTCTCTAGTTGCATAAAAAATGTGAGAAATCAGATATAATAATGCTTGCATCAACTGAGGTCAATTATAAATACATAATTTTATTAAATAATAATAATTATCAATAATACTACCTAATAAGAATACCACCTAACTCTGACACTATGCTTTTCATCAGTAGATCTCAAAGCCCTTTATAAATGGTTAGTACTATCCACCCCATTTTACAGATTGGAAAACTAAAGCACAAAGAAGTGAAGTGACTTACCCAAGGACACCCACAAGACCAGTTTCAGAGCCAGGAACAGAACCAATATCTCCTGAGTCTCTGTCCAGTGATCAATAAGCCTTCCCCCTAACCCGTGCAAAACGAACCAATATAAATAAAAGGGATAAGAATTTCTACATGCTAGCAATTGTACCTAAAATAAATAAATTGGTATATAAAAATCAACTACAATTACACAAGAAAACAAAAATGAAAACATACATTTAAAAACATTAATATTTAGGCCATTAGAAGGAATGGTATTTACCTTGGGAGACCATTATTTTTCAACTACATTTCATAGAATCATAGAACCATAGAGCTGGAAGAGACCTCAGAAGGTCATCAAGTCCAACCCCCTGCTCTATGCAGGACCAATCCCAACTAAATCAACCCAGCCAGGGCTTGGTCAAGCCGAGACTTAAACACCTCCAGGGATGGAGACTCCACTACTTCCCTAGGTAACCCATTCCAGTGCTTCACTACCCTCCTAGTGAAATAGTTTTACCTAATATCCAACCTGGACCTCTCCCACCACAACTTGAGACCATTGCTCCTTGTTCTGCCATCTGTCACTACTGAGAACAGCCTCTCTCCATCCTCTTTGGAACCTCCCTTCAGGAAGTTGAAGGCTGCTATCAAATCCCCCCTCACTCTTCGCTTCTGCAGACTAAACAGACCCAATTCCCTCAGCCTCTCCTCATAAGTCATATGCTCCAGCCCCTAATCATTTTGGTTGTCCTCCGCTGGACCCTCTCCAATGCGTCCACATCCTTTTTGTAGTGGGGGGCCCAGAACTGGACACAATACTCCAGATGTGGCCTCACCAGAGCCGAATAAAGGGGAATGACGACATCTCTGGATCTGCTGGCAATGCTCCTCTTAATGCAACCTAATATGCCATTAGCTTCTTGGCTACAAGGGCACACTGTTGACTCATATCCAGCTTCTCATCCACTGTAACCCCAGGTCCTTTTCTGCAGAACTACTACTTAACTGGTTGGTCCCCAGCTTGTAACTGTGCTTGGGATTCTTCCGTCCCAAGTGCAGGACTCTGCATTTGTCCTTGTTGAACTTCATCAGATTTCTTTTGGCCCAATCCTCCAATTTGTCTAAGTCACTCTGGACCCTATCTCTGCCCTCAAGCGTATCTACCTCTCCCCCTAGCTTAGTGTCATCCGCAAACTTGCTGAGGGTGCAATCCATCCCCTCATCCAGGTCATTAATGAAGATACTGAACAAAACCGGTCCTGAGAACCGAACCTTGGGGCACTCCGCTAGAAACCGACCGCCAACCTGAAATCAAGCCGTTGATCACTACCCGCTGGGCCCGGCCTTCTAGCCATTTTCTATCCATCTTACTGTCCATTTATCCAATCCGCATTCCCTTAACTTGCTGGCAAGAATATTGTGGAGACCGTATCAAAAGCCTTGCTAAAGTCAAGGTATATCACATCCACTGACTTTCCCACGTCCACAGAGCCAGTTACCTCATCATAGAAGCTAATCAGATTGGTCAGGCACGACTTGCCCTTTGTGAATCCATGCTGACTATTCCTAATCACTTTCCTCTCTTCCAAGTGCCTCAAAATGGATTCTAAGGATCCCTTCCATGATTTTTCCAGGAACCGAGGTAAGACTGACCGGCCTCTAGTTCCCTGGATCGTCCTTCTTCCCTTTTTTGAAGATGGGCACTACATTTGCCTTTTTCCAATCATCCGGGATTTCTCCCGATCTCTACGACTTTTCAAAGATAATGGCCAAAGGCTCCTCAATGACATTTGCCAACTCCTCAGTACCCTCGGATGCATTAAGTCCGGACCCATGGATTTGTGCGTTTAGCTTTTCTAAATAGTTCCTAACCTGTTCTTTACCCACCACAGGCTGTCCATCTTCATCCCATCTTGAGTCACTTAGCGCAGAAGTCCAGGAGCCGACCTTGTCCGTGAATACAGAGGCAAAGAAAGCATTGAGTACTTCAGCTTTCCCACATCATCTGTCACTAGGTTACCTCCTTCATCCAGTAGGGGCCGCACACCCTCTCTGATCACCTTTTTCTTGTTAACATGCCTGTAGAAACCCTTCTTGTTATCCTTCACATCCTTAGCCAGTCGCAATTCCATTTGCGCTTCTTCCTGATAACCCCCCGGCATTCTCGAGCTATACATTTAAACCCCTCCCTGGTCATTTGTCCAAGTTTCCACTTTTTGTAAGCTTCCTTTTTGTGCTTAAGTTCACCAAGGATTTCCCCATAAGCCAATCCAGTCTCCTACCATGTTTGCCTCTCTTGCTTCGCGTCGGGATGGTTTCTTTCTGTGCCTTCAATAAGGTTTCTTTAAAATACTGCCAGCTGTCCTGGACTCCTTTCCCCTTCATGTTAGCATCCCAGGGATTCTGCCCATCAGATCTCTGAGGGAGTCAAAATCTGCTTTTTTGAAGTCCAAGGTGTGTATTTTACTACTCTCTTTTCTTCCTTTGGTCAGGATCCTGAAATCTACCATCTCATGATCACTGCTTCCCAGGTTGTCACCTACCTCCACTTCCCTATTAGTTCCTCCCTGTTTGTGAGCAGAAGGTCAAGCTGCACACGGCCCCTGGTCGGATCCTTCAGCACTTGTGTCAAGAAGTTATCCCCAACATTCTCCAAAAACTTCCTGGATTGCCTGTGTACTGCCGTATTGGTTTCCCAACAGATGTCAGGGTGATTAAAGTCCCCCACGAGAACCAGGGCCTGCGATCCGAAGCTTCTCTCAGTTGTCGAAGAAAGCCTCATCTACCTCATCCACCTGATTCGGTGGCCTGTAGCAGACACCAACCACAACATCACTGCTGTTGTTTGCTCCTTTAAACTTAACCCATAGACTCTCAACAGGTTTTCTCCTCTTTATACTGGAGTTCAGAGCAATCATAGTGCTCTCTTACATATAGTGCAACTCCTCCTCCTTTTCTCCCCTGCCTGTTCTTCCTGAACAGTCTATACCCTTCCATGACAGCGCTCCAGTCATGCGAGTCATCCCACCAAGTCTCTGTTATCCCAATTAAATCATATTTCTTGGACTGGGCCAGGGCCTCCAGTTCTTCCTGTTTGTTGCCCAGGCTTCGCATTAGTGTACAAACACCTCAGGTAACCAGTTGATCGCCCTATCTTCTCCATTGAAACAGGGTCCTCCTTTCTTGCTCGTTCCTCTCTGCATTTCTTCCCGGTATCCGACTTTCCCACTCCCCTCAGGGTTTTGGTCACCGTCCCCACGAACCTAGTTTAAAGCCCTCCTCACTAGGTTTGCAAGCCTGCCCGCAAAGATGCTCCTTCCTCTCTTGGTTAGGTGGATCCCATCTCTTCCTAACAATCCTCATGCCCGGAACAGAGTCCCATGGTTGAAGAAACCAAAGCCCTCTCTGCGACACCACCTGCGCAACCACGCATTTACGTCCTCAATTCGACGATCCCTGCCCAGTCCTTTCCCTTCAACAGGGAGGATGGACGAGAACACCACTTGCGCTCGAGTTCTTGGATCCTTCTTCCCAGCGCTACATAATCCGCAGTAACCCGCTCGAGGTCATTCTTGGCGTATCGTTGGAGTTCCCACGTGGAGAAGCAGGAAGGGTAGCGATCCAAAGGTTTGATCAGTTTGGTAAGCCTCTCAGTCACATCCTGAATGCGAGCTCGGTAAGCAGCATACCTCTCGAGATTCCAGGTCCGGACGGCAGAGGATGGCTCAGTCCCTCTTAGGAGAGTCCCGACCACCACCACCCGTCGTTTTCTTTTGGGGTGGTGGCCGTGGAACCCCATCCCTAGGACTACGCATCCCATGCCTTCCAGTAGATGGTGTTCCCTTCGGTTTCTTCCTTGTGAGATCCCTTCCAAAGCATTCAGCACCGCAGAGCCTGTGGAGAGAGCCTGAAAGCGATTACTTACCTCTATAGCATTGGGGGATTCCAATGCTGGCCTTTTTCCCCTTCTAGAAGTTACATGCTGCCAGTTCTCTTCCTGGTCACGTACTGCCCTCTCCGGCTCTTCCGCCTGCTGTGCTTGAAGGATTAAACGCTGCCTTCTATTGAGGAAGTCTTCATCCTCTCTGATGGAGCGTAGGGTCGACACTTGGGCCTCCAGCCCTCTAATTTTTTCTTCCAAAATGGCGACCAGCTTGCACTTAGTGAAGATGAAATCTGTTCTTTCTTCCGGGAGGAAGACAAACATGGCACACTCCGTGCAGGTAACAACAGCAGAACCATCACCAACCATCCCTGCTGTTCTGTTCGCAAGCTCCTTGGTCGCTTGCCCCAAATTTAATACAACACAACAGTGCAATCAGTTTTCCCCACGTCTTTGTTTCAAATAGTTGACAAAGATTCTACTGTCAAACTGCAAAATATCTGGACTGCCAAACCTGAACAAGTTAGGCAGACTGCTCCAGCAATCATCTACAATAATAAATTCTAGATTTCTTGCTCCAAGGTTTTTTTTAAAAGCAACTTTGTGAAGTCATCACTAATGCTGCTCCAATTTGTAATTTATACTCTATAATTTTGGTCACTTGAACATGGCATCCATTAAATGTTTACTTGAAATTTTTTTTAATTGTCATGTTTATGGTTGAGACTATAAGCAATTTACTCCAATTTCATAAACTTGGCAAACAAGCCCATCTACCAATGCATTACAATAAGCAGTGTTCAAATTTACAGGCAGATTAAAAATTCAGTTGGAAAAAAATGGCTTATTTGTTGTGAAATATCTAAGCTCATTCCCTTCACCATGCTATTTACTGCAAAATGTTCAAATCTATGTGATTTTCTATGTTTGTGTAAACTACACAGATTACTTGCTCTCCCATATCATACTGTCACTTTCTTCTTGAAATTCAGAGACAGGTATTTCATTTCTTTTGATATAGATGGAAATAGTGTAGCTAAAACTCCTGTGTGTTAGGAAAAACAAATCAATGATCATGACACTGATGTGCTTGTGCATGTCAGTGAACAAAAAAAAATTTTTTTTTATTTCAAGCATCAAAGTTTCTCCAAAGCAGGAGTCTTCTTTCACAGCACAGAGTAGCAATCCGTAATTACCAGCTTGGTAACATGCATGGTAGATGCAGGCATGCTCAACCATGTTAGACCACAAATGAATGCTCTGGCATTTGCAATAATGATGACTCACTACCAAAGATGTCAATATTACATGAGCCACTGCTGCCTTCTGTTCTACAGGAATTACTACAGTCTACCTATCTGCACAGAAGCTGGAGCAGGGGCAAGTCTTGTCACAACTCCCAGACAAACTGGATGGGGGTACATACCAACACATTTTTCACTAAATACTGAGGGAGGAATAGGAGAGAATTACTAAGGGATGTTTTAAGTTAAGATACACTTCTGATGCTTATCCAGACCAATCCCAACATATGAAACCTTGGGGCTCAGCCAACACTTGTCTTATATGAATTTTCTGCATATTATCTTATGTCATTTTCCAATGCTGTGCCATTGTGACAAAACATTAATATAGTGCAGGATGCTACAAAATCAATAACTTCATAATCTCTAGATTGCATTGTGATATCAACATGCCATTTTGCCACAAAAATATATGACAATAACTGTCCTCCCAAATACCACAACAAAAATAACATCAAAGAAGTGTTGGTGGATTCCCACAGCATTCTTTGTAAATCAGGAGTTGGTGTTGGCCCAGGTAGTGTTAATTAGAGAGCAGATTAGGGCCTACCTCAGACCCAAGGCCATTTGATTATTTGAAAGATGGTCCCTTGAGAGAAATTTCATTATCTTGACAAATGTGGACATCTGTTCGAATTGTGGTGACTGGCCTGAGCATTTTGTTCCTCAGGTCATTTTAGGAGAAACTGACGGTATATTTAGAAATTCCTTACATTGTTGTTGTCATATATAAAAGGACAGGCAGGGCAATAGGTTACACCATCAATCGGCATGCCATGATCAACTGACTGTGGGTATGTCTAGACTACATGCCTCGGCCGACAGAGGCATGTAAATTAGATATACCGACAGTCAATGAAGCGGGGATTTAAATATCCCCAGCTTCATTAGAATAAAAATGGCTGCCGCGTTGTGCCAGCTCAGCTGTTTGTTGGCACAAACCGGCAGTCAAGACGGCGATCGGTCGACAAAGAGCCAGCACAACGCGGCAGCCATTTTTATTCTAATGAAGCGGGGGGATATTTAAATCCCCGCTTCATTGACTATGTCAGTATGTCTAATTTACAAGCCTCTGTCGGCAGAGGCATGTAGTCTAGACATACCCTTAGACTGTAGCTTTCAATGAGCTCAAATCAGCATTGAGAGCCCAAAATCAGATACAGACTTGAACTTTCCCAATGCTCACAGGCATTCAAATACAGTTCCTGCCCATCTTCAATTCCACTATCACCTCTTGCCACTTCCATTTCTTTACTCTGTGTATCTGATTCCACTAGTCAACTGCCCCTTTTACACACCAACAGAGGGGAAAACACTTTTTAAAATATAGGGGAAATGATGGAAGGGAGGAGGGAAAGGCCTTTTTTTTTTTTTTTTTTTTTTTTAAGTCAATGAAATTCCAAGTTGACATTTCCTTTTAAGATTGTCCTGCTGGTTTTTAAACCATACAGGCCTTTTATATCTGAAATTCATTCTAGTGATTATCTGTGCTTAAATCTCCAGATTGACTATGAAATCCACAGTCAGACCTAAAATTAAGTGATCATACATTTGCTTTGGTGGTCCCCATGGTATAGAACACATTGATCTACTTCTTACTTAGATATCTCCCTCAGCCCTCTTGTAAAAACACTCCTACAAGTCTGATTTAACTTGATCACTATCTGACATTTTATTGAAGACTGTGTTTTGCTTCTTTGGCTTTTTAGTATTCTGTTCTTCTCAACAGGGAATTTAAAAAAAGAAATGTGTTGGATTTTAGCTGAGTGGTGTGTTCAGTGTCTCTGAGGGGGAAATGCTTTATACTGAGACTTCTATAATAGTTACCTTTGTCACCCTCCTTTTTTATTTACCCACAGAAATAAAAATATATATAACTCTGTCTCTACTAATTAGTTAGAAACAGACATGCCTCTATTCTGTGAAAAAGGGGCCCAATTTGTCACTGCATGGTGTAGTTATTTACACCTATCTAAAATGGATATAAAAAAAGATGATATATCATATTTTTTACATCTGCGAACAATGAAGTGTAAATTAGGCAAGGCAGTAGAAAAGCAGTCCAAGCTATATATTTCCATTCCATTAGCTCCTCTTATACTGACTGGCACAGACCTTGCTGTAAGCCTTCTTATGCTTCCTCAAGTACATTTTCTGTTACTTCTAACCCAAAGAGAGCTCGGCCAGAGTAGTCCACATTTTGTGGCTCGAGGTTCAAATTAGAGATGTGAACAAGTAACCAGTTACCCATTAAGCATCACCCTCATAAGGTGATGTTTAACCAGTAACCGGCAGGCTGTGGGCGGAGGGCTACTCCAGCTTGGCCCTCACGCAGAACTAGGAGCCAACAACCCCTGCCCCAGCCCCAACACGGGGCCTTAGAGCCAGCAGCAGCAGACCCAGACCCAGCACAGGGCTGGGAGTGGGAGCCCTGCAGGCTGGGGGTCGCTCCAGATGGGCTGGAGTGGTCCCCAACCTGGAAACCCACTTAGTCAGTTAACCAGTTAAATGTTAGGTTAACCTAATGTTTAACCAGTTAACTAATTAATCAGGATTTTACATCCCTAGTTCAAATTGCTTGGTACAGGGTTAGTCAAGTTCTAGAATCCAGAGAAAATAATAAAAACAATAACAATGATGATAACAAGTAAATAAAAAGATTTTGGGATCCATTCAAAAGTGTCTAGCAGTCCAGATTTGACCCATGGTCTGCCTATTGACTACCTGCACTAAGGCTGTCAGCTATCTTTCCATCTCCAAAATATCCTTTTCCCAACCCCTAAAGAGTAGCTTTACCAGTACCAAAAGCCATAACTCTAGGGCTCATACAAAAAGTGGGAGGTAAAGAGAAGGCTCCTTTTTACCCATGTCCTGCTACGTAGCTTTGTTGTTGTTGTTGCCATTACTTCAGCTTTTTAAACATAATGAAGTGTTCTGAACACACTATTTCAGAACTGAATGTTCAGGGACACAGATGAGTTATCTTGAATCTGTGGGATGACATTACAAAATATCTGGGTTCCTGAAATGTTTCCACTTCAGGAATAATAATACTGTATACCCAAAGAACTGGGAAGCAAACAGACCTACTCCTCAGTGAAGCAGTACTTGGGTTTTAGTTTTAAGAGCCAAATCTATAAATCTTTATTCAGGCAAAAACTTCCATTTTAAACAGTAAGGTGCAGATAAATTTCAGATATTAGCATCAGATTATTCCCAGTTCTTCTTTGTACGTGTATTTAGAACAAGAATGTATGAAGCTCTGTAATGGTTCACATTTTATTCAGCAAGTAGGTTATGTTTAATTTAATCAGGCAAAAAAAATATTTCATCATTTTAATGGGAAAATCCCTCACTCAGACACCACTAGAGAAGGACTACCAACCAGGAGGTTCACAGGCTGCAGGGAGCCCATAAATCTGTTATTGGAGGGCCCTGGCATTGTATTCAAAGCCATCTGTAAGAACCAATATGGTAAGCTGTATAAGATATGTCTGGAAAATCCCATAAAACTCTTTAATAGAAACAGTGGATGTCTACTGGGACAAAAAGTTTGAGAAGCCTCTTATGCCAGTAGTATGTGTAACACAGTTTGCTAACAACATATAAAAACAACCCAAGAAAACAGAATTGTGAGGAACTCTAAAACAAGTCAAACCATTTTGTGTACTGCCACATTTAGTCAAAGATATAAAATGTAAGCAGCCACAACTCAAACAAATGGCATCTATAACTTCTCATTTGAGGAATTCTTCCCTTCCCCACCCATTCCTTCCCCTAAAGCAGGGAAGGCAACCTAAGTATAAGGCAACCTAAGTATAAAGGTTTAAAAGATAACATCAGCACTTTCTTGTCTTCTCGGCTGCTCCTTTCCCTTTTCAAGTATGTATTCTCAAAAGGCCTTTGTCAAGTACTGAAGAGGCATTGCTACTTGAAATACAACAGGTTGGCCAGGCAGCAGCAGGTACATGGAGCAGTGGCATAAAACGAATCAGTAAGAGATTAGCCTAGGATGGATTTCCTAGACTATGTGCAAGTGAGACCCAACAAACCTAATCGGGAAGCCCTGACAGCACCTACATATTCAACTTCAAAATCCTCTCAATAAATTACTTTTCATAATTAGCAATAAGCAAATCCATACCAGACAATGGATTTGATTACATTTGCAGTTTTTGTTTCCATTACTTCCTAATGTAAGCACCTTTTTCTCATAAGCAAAAGCTATGCAACTTTTTAATTAATTATTATTAACAGTGCAATAGCACCTACAGTCTTGGACGTAATTTCAGAACACAAGGGAAGACACAATCACTGCTTGAAAGCATAAATGGGAATAAAATGGCTAAACTGCGCATTCCCAGCTCCAATTTGTATGGTTGTGTAACAAGCAATTAAGATATATGAATATTAAGAGAGAGACAAGTTTTGCCACTGTAGTACTAGATCATTTCTTTATATTGAAAATAATATCAAAACCTGGAACACCAGAAAGCAGTACTTGAAAGTAATTTTAGTATCTATACACAGTAACTATACTCATCCCTACTTTAAAAAAGAAAAGAAATAACATGGTCACGAAGGAATCACCTGATTCAAAACCAGAAAAAAATGGATCCACTAAAGTTAATACACACCTTTGCTCGTTGTGTGTCAATCCTGATGGATGCCCTAGTTTTCTAACACAGAGAAACAAAATGCGTGCTTTTATAAAATTATAATCACTTCTTTATGACAGAATAGACAGTTTATATTTGCAGCTAGGGGAAAAGATTCTTCTAAAAGGGCCCTTTTCCCTATTGACAAAAAAAGTGTCTGCAATTTTACAGTAAAAAGTAAATAGCATCCTCTACTGCTATAATTCACTGAAATTCACCATAGAGCCACATTACTCTAAGTCCTAAATTAACTCCAGACAGAACTGCAATTTACAAGTTATACTGAAACAATGTGAGATTACCCAATTAAGGTAGAATATACTATATTACACTGTAGGCCAAATCCTGATTCCCCATGGATACCCATGGATATAAAGCAGATATCCACAAATTTACAGATTCTAGGAAAAAAAATTGTATCTGCATCCATAGCTGCAGAAATGAGCCGTGGATCCACATACACGGATGTGGATATCTGTGGATATAAAGCAGATATCCACAGATCTGCAGAGTTCTATCTATAAGTGGTTCAGCTTTATAGGAAGACATGACTTATTGGATAACGTCCATCAATAATTATCGTGGTTATGGTTCTGGAATTAGTTTTAAAACCATCACTGTAATTTTAAGGTGGTGACTGATCTAGTGTAGGGGTGGGCAATAATTTTTGAAGGGGAGCCATTTCACAAATTTTGGAAGTGGTCTCAGGCTGCCCCAGAAGGGGCAGGGCCTTGGAAAGAAGGAGGCTGATCCCTCTAGGTGCAGCCCATCCTGGCGGGACGGGAGACTTTATGGGCTCCACCACCTCCAGACACTGAATGGCCTGGGGTTGGGGGAGTACATGAAGTCTTCCCCCCGCCCTGCCTGCACCCTGCCAGGGTCGTGCAGAGCCTAGAGAACCACTAGTTGTTTTGAACAGCTGGCAGTTCTCTCTAGGTGCTATGCAAGCCTAACGGAGCTCCCCAGGCCTATTAGGGCCTGGGAGCACAAAAAAGCTCTCACTGATGGTTTCCTCTGGTGTCACGCACCCATGACATCAGGAGGAGACTTGATTGGCCTAGTGGCAGGGCAGCCGCAGGCCAGATCAAATGGTTCGGTGGGCTGCATCCGGCCCGCAGATCCCATGTTGCCCACTCCTGATCTAGTGCCTATCATTTCAAGGGCACAGAGCTAAACTTCCAGGGAAACAGAATCATTAACATGTAAATAAAGAAATCTTATAATCTGACCAAGATATAGGCAAGCTCAAAGGAACATCTGAATTTCCTAGTTTTGGGAAAATAAATTAGCAAGATAATTCCATAGCCCCCAAAAGAAGGTGCATTTATTAGTACACAGTACAATGGTTACTGTCATGAGACAAAAAGCTTAAAAAAACAAGTGGCCCTGTAGAATCTTAGGGTACGTCTACACTTGCCCCCTACTTCAAAGTAGGGAGGCAAACGAAGCATACCCAAGTTGCAAATCAAGCGCGGGATTCAAATATTAAATCACCGGTCGCCATTTTAAAATGCCGGTCACCCGATGTAACTTCGATTTAAACTCCTCATGAGGAGTACCAGTTAATTCGAGAGAAGGGATTTAAATCGGACTACCGCATCTACATGCAGCAAGTTACATCGGGCGACCGGCATTTTAAAATGGCGACCGGCCATGAATATGCTAATCAAGCGCAGGATATTTAAATCCCGTGCTTGATTTGCAACTTCGGTATGCTTCATTTGCCTCCCTACTTCGAAGTAGGGGGCAAGTGTAGACGTACCCTTAGAGATTAACAAAAAATATAGATGGTATCATGAGCTTTCGTGGACACAACCCACTTCATCAGATGACAAATATGGAGCAAGAGGCACAGAGGGTCAAATATAAAGCAGAGAAAGAGGGAAGAGGGGGAAGAAAAAAAAAACTTGTCAGAGTGTCTGTGCTAAATGCGGCTAATAGAGTGGGCTGCAAGTGTCTGATACTTAGTTTTTTATGTCATTTGAGTGTTGAACATAATGGCCCAAGAAATGTCTTTGTTCAGTCCTTGGCAAAATGTGTTAAATTTGCATATGAAGGCCAGTTCTGCAGTTTCTCTCTCTAGTTGATTCCTGAAATTATTTTGTAAGAGAATGTCCACTTTTAGATCCATCAGTGGATGTCCGGGCAAGTTAACATGGTCCCCTACAGGTTTCTGTGTTACTATTTCAAATATATGATTTGTCCCCATTAATCCTGTCGCAGAGACTGTCCAGTTTGGCCAATATACATGGCAGAGGGGCATTGATGGCATATATTACATTAGAATATGTGCAGTTGTATGAGCCTCAAACGTAGTGGCTTATGTGGTTAGGTCCTGTGATGATGTCGCTTGTACAGATGGATGTGTGGACAGAGTTGGCAATGGAGTTTATTGCAGGGGTAGGTTCCTGGGTGAGTATGTTTGAGGTGTAATGCATGGTTGCTAGGAAGAATCTGTTTCAGGTTAGGGGGTTGTCTGTAGGTGAGGCCTGTGAGAGTGAAGGATCTTTTCCAGGATAGGTTGTAGATTTAGACAAAACAGAGATCAATTTGTTTCTTAAGATGGGACACCTGAACAAATGTTCTTTAGCCTGATGTGAATACAAACTAAGAAGTCTAGAGTTTATATGCTAACATACCCTACTTCAAAGACTCCCTTAGGCCATGTCTACACTATAGAGAAGATTGAAGCTTTGAAATTCTGGGGTTCAAATTAGTAGGTCTAGTGAAAAGACACTAATTCAAATGGAGAGGGCACTCCTGCTAGCTCTGGTAATCCTGCTCCTAAGAGAAGTAAGAGAAGTCAAAGGGAGAGTGCGCTCCTATAGACCTCCCACAGTGTGCCAAAATTTGATTTAGTATACTTTGACTTCAGCTACGCCATTTTCATAGCTAGAGTTACGTACCTTAATTTGAAATTATCCCCCAGTGTAGACCTAGCCTTAGAAAACCCAGGGAGGGGCTGACACCAAGCAAATTTCATGCCAAGCAACACAGGATTCACAAGTTATGGTGCTGGAAGGCAAAATGGCATTTTGCAAATATAGCATTTCCCATTTGATTTCCGATGACTCTCTCATACCCCTCACCAACCATTATATTTACTAAGAGGTATTTAGATTTGCTATCTATCATTTTGGGGTACTTCTGGGAGGTCTCTTTTTGGGAAGAAGGAAAATGTACTCAACCTCTGACAAAAAAGGAGCGCTCAGTCAAAAGACTAAGGGCTTGTCTTCACTGCAGAGTTAACATGAGATCCATCAGCACTCAAAAACCCTAGAGTGTGGTGGAAATTTTAATTCAAGTTGTTTGGCCCATCACACATGGTAGAGGCTAATGCTTGAATTAGCACAACTCATCTGCTATAAACACAATCACTCCGTGCAGCTCGAGTATTATTTTGCAGTGATGCTGTTTTCACTTGAGCTCAGTTCACTTGAGATGATTTTGCTTGAGTGACGATAACTTAACTCTGTAGTGAAAACAAAGCCAAAAGCAAAACTTGTCCATCCCCAAGAAGTATTGCCAAAATATTTGCTAACTTCCATAAGGTGCATAGAGAAATTTGGTGGCTGACAGAAGCATAGAGGAATAAATCTGACAAAATCAGACTTTGCAACAAGCTACCATATTCATTCCAAACTCCAAATATGCATTCAATGATGTCATGTGGAATCAGATAATGAAAATTATATAAAGCCTGCTAATATTTTGCAATGTTTTGCACTTGTTTTTGAAAACAAATTATTAATGAGTTGAAGAGGTTTAAATTATTTGTATATTACAATTAGTGGATCAAATTCAGTGGTGAAAAAATGGTGTTCATCAGACAGTAGGAAAAAGCACTCTTTAGTCGGTTTAGAGATAATAGTTTAACAAACTAATTTTGAATTCTTAATGGAATTAGCCATCATCTAAACAATGTAGTCACTTATATAAGAGCTGAATTTACTCTGGGAGTTTTAAGCTGAAGGACAGGGGAAGGATGCCCATTTTACATGTTGTGACCTTCTGTAAATATCTGCATGCCTCTCTTTTGCATTAACAATCTACAAGCTACCTTCACTTGTACATTCAGGTACAACTTTGCCACCTAATTTATGACCATTCTGCAATCAGTGTACTATTTATCTGCACACCACTATTTAGTCACCACTGGATTTAGATTTTTATATTGAAAACTGATCATATTTGGGGGGGGGGGCCCTTGATTTCACCAATTAACATTCATAGCTGCTGCTTAACATCTGGATGAATACCTGTTTTTTAAAATATAGCCATATATAGCAAAATGCAGCTTTCCCAGAGGCTATGTTTCATTTTTAGTCCTACAATGTTATTTGCCACTGCTGAAACCTGGTCTAGCAATTTACATGATTGGAATGTTAAAATATCTGTTTAGGAAGGATAGCATGGTTAAGAGAAAGGCCAGGATTGGGTCTCTTAGTTGAAAACTCTTTGGAGGTAATACTAAAGGTGGTGTAGTGCAAGTAGCAATAGCAGTAATGACAGTGCAGCCTAGGTTTCAGAGAGGGCTAACGAATGGAGTATGCTTGTTGAAGCCAGTGCTTTGCTTTGTTCATGATTGTGACCTGTACTAGCTGGAATCACTCTAGTGTGGGTAGGCTAGGCTGTGCTCAGTTTTTGTAGTGCAGAGTGAGTATTCCTGTGTGCTACTGTCAGAAAAAAGGAGATCTCTTTGTTGCACTGCTTCCATAGAACTACCACCTGCATCAGGAGTTGGACATTTTCTCCTCTCTCATGCAATAGCAAAATATATTCAGAGTAAGACTAAAACACTTGCCACTACCTGATAGCATTAATAGTACGTGGGTGCTTCCAAAAATACTGGGTATTCTGCAGCATTGCTGATGCTGCATTTCGCATGGGATCTATATCCTGCAAATTAAATCTCTTCCATTTCCTCTGGTGCCCACATAAACCCCAATAAGACTGGTTGCCATGTGATATATCAGAGCTGAACAAATCTATTAGCCGCAAAGTATTTTTCTTTTCAGGAGATATGTCATTTCCTTGGGTGATTTGCCACTGCCTCCATCCACCTTCCAGGTTTTCTAGTATTAGCATGGTCTTTGCTCAGCACTCAACACGTTGCCTTTGCTTTGTGGTCCAAACCATAGTACTGTCTTTTAGATCAGACATGAAACCAAGGACATAGACCATGTGCGGCCATTAAATATGATGCAGCACACTTCATAAGAGTACGTGGGCTAGTCCCGATTCTTTGGCCAGACTTCTACTCGTGTAATTACTTTCTACATTCCTATTCTCTAAACTTGAATAGACTATTCTTCACTTCCTGAATTAATTACTGCCTACTATTATTTTATATAGATTCCCATGCAAGTCTTTGGAGCTGTTCATAATGGAATATCAATTAATTTGTTTCTTAATAAGCAAACTTCAAAAATTCCTGTATGAAAAGTCCCCACAAGTGCATAGGTTCTTGCAGCAATAAACTCTAGCCATGAATAATCACAGCACTTTAGCCCAGCCCAGTATCAAAGCAATGTACACAGGAGGTAAATATTGCTCTGCCAGATGAGAATCAACCTGATTAAGGGCCAGAAGCAAATCAACAGCACACCAAACATGCCAATGTGATTTTTATAGCTCTATAAAGAGCACAGAACAAGGCTGAACTACATAGGAAACTACATAGAAAACACAATCACGATGGTACAGTTATCGCATCTCAGCAACATTCCCATCGATAGTATACACTTTATCTATGAGAAGCCCACAGATCCCCAAAATCCATATTATTAAAAGTGCTATCTCCCATGCCTCAAACCCATCCCTGAAAAAGAAGCTCTTAGAACTATCCTTTGGGTCTTCCAAGATCCTTTGTGTTATATCGATCTACTTAAGAAGCAGCACTTGGTTTTACCAAATTTAGCTTTCATGGAAGATTTGACTTGACTCTTTCCATTTAGAGCAGGATATGCACAGAAAAACATGTTGGTAGTAAAGAATATCTATTGAGTGTGTCTGTTTCAAAATACCATTTGATTTTGCACTTCTAGAGTAAAGCACATTAAAGAATTATAGAATTTATATTATATGTTCACTGATATTAATATTCTCCTTGACCAGTTTCCAAAACTAAAAGGTAGTTTTAATTATATATTATAAAAAGGATACTACAGAATTCAGTAAACTTGTTGAAAATCTGGATTATTTCATCCTATTACACCTTGTAGTCATGTTTCAGCAAGATACAAAGAAGTAATTTAACTCTATCTTTTGAGTGAAATGTTTAAGAATTCCCTAGTAGATGAAGGATTTCCCAGTTTATAATTCATACTGTTTTGTGTATATGGATATATGCTCCTCCTGCTGTGAGCATACACATAAATGTTGATTTAACAAAATTTATCACTTTACATGCATGGATTATGATGTTCACAACAATATACATGGTTCCCATTGCAAAAGCTGCCACATTTGGTGAAATATGAAGGCAGGTGGTTTTTATATGAAAACAAAATATTATGGAACATTTAATACAATGAAAAAATACAAATATTTAAAGTTAAAAATCAGAAGTGTCCAATGGCCATTTACATGCCACAGACCAGTCACTATTATTTTCCCCATTACAGTAAAACTCCAATAGTCCGGCATCCAATAATCCGGCACTCCTGATAGTCCGGCATCAAAATGGCAAGAGCCTAGTGAGTGAGTTTCGTCAAAAAAGAGTCACAAGGTAACAGCGGCAGCAGCTGAACTGAGCAAAAAGGGTAAAAAAGGCTTAAAAAAACTAAAACATTACAGTATACTGTATACAATATGTACAATAAAAAGGGTTAAGAACACTTTATATACAGTATATAATGTATACAGTATATATATATATAACCTGCTTATAGTACCTCCTGATAGTCCGGCATATCTGATAATCCGGCACCACCTAAATCCCATAGGATCCGGATTATCAGAAGTCTACTGTATTTGATATTATGTAATTTTGTTTTGTGAAAAGTGAAATACATACAATTCTGAATAACCTGGAAGTTCCTAGTAAGAAACAATACAATCCTTTCATTATTCATTTTACAAAAGACTATTTTGCGGGCAATCTTTTAGGACTCTGTCCTCAAGTATCTGATTATGTGTTTTTTACCCACAAAAGCTGATGCCCAAATAAATCTGTTAGATCTTTAAAGGTACTACGGGACTCCTTGTTATATTTGCAGATACAGACACAGCTACCCTTCTGAGACTGCTCAAGTAGAAAGTTAACTGTGAAAATATACAGTATGTGAGTAACTTGTACAAATTGTTGTCTGTGTACCTGAAACTGCGTACCTGACTTTTACAATCCAAATGTAATATAACTATTTATGACCCAATCCTACAAGGCACTAACTGATTTCAAGTCTATGAACTTCGAGGGCATTTGCAGATGCTTAGTGCCTCACAAGAGGTACTCAACATTTGGCAGCATGTAAGAGCACACTTGGATTTTTTCTTCAATACTCTTTCATCTGGATTAAATAAAACAGCAGCAGCAGATAGAAAAGATTAACTGTGTTTAATTTCATGTAATGCAATACATTTAATTTCAGGCTTGCACAACAGTGCTGGAGTGAAGGCTGGTGTGATCCAAGCACCAGCTTCCTCTTTCTGACACTACATTACCTCAGCTCCTTGTCCCACAACAAGCTCAATAATCACCTGATTTTTTTCTAGGGTAAAAATGCATTTATTAAAGTAAACATATAACTGCTGAAATTTTTAGTGATTACATAGTTACACATGGGGGGAGGAGCTAGACCGCTTGCTTCATCCCTGTGCTGCTGCGTCTGATACAGAGGCAGCAGCACAGGGTTGGGGGCTGCGTGTAACCGTGCATGTTCACCAATGAGCTCAGGACCATCGTTCAACCATATAAACAGTTACACTTTCACTCTACCTTTTACATCATATTTTACAACTATCAAAACATTTGCCTCCAACACTCGCCTCCCACCCCACTCCCATTAAGTCAACAAGCCTCAATTCCCTCTATTTTTTTTAACATGCTCGCAATCAATGAGTAAAAAGAAGAATGAAAATTAAAAGCTCACAACCAACAGGGAGTGAAAACCCTTTTACCTCACTCATGGGTTTAGCCTTTTAATTATTCCTATCACTAGGAATAAAATAATGCCCTCAAATCTTATAAAATTAATTTTTCTAACAGAACAACCTAGCTTATTGAGATGTACAGCATTTGTGTCTTCAGCTGCAGGTGCCCTTTAAATGATCTCTGCTTTAAATGACTATGAATACCCGCCTTACAGGAATGAAGGTCTTGCTTCTCTTAGAGCATTTATTACAACGTAAGGGCCCTTGGGGACCTAATGAAAATGTCCCTGATACCAAAGGTCACAGCAGTACCAAAGTTGACATCTTTCACCTCACATGTCAAATGCTCCAATAAGCATCACGCTTCCCAATTAAATAAATACTGACAAAAAGATCTGACGTTTATCTGTAGGCCTCCATGTAACTGATTACATGGTATTTCAAGCAAGTGGGTGACTCAGAGGTCAAATTCTAACTTAAATTCCTTTACTAATTGAAATAAAAAAAATTAGAATTTGTGGATAGAAATTGATAACTAAAGCCCTGAAAAATAATCCAGTTGCTTTAACTTAGAATAATAGTTCTCCCACCCCACCTCCAACCTATAACAAAAGCTGTCGTACTGCCTGCCATGCTAAATAAAAGTACTCAAAAGCATTCCCAGTGTAAGCTTTTGGATGAGAGAGAGAGAGAGACCATGTCTCAAAATTGTGTCAGTGAAATCAGAAAACAGGATAATGTACTAAATAAGACTGACGAAAGACCTTTTGCTTAGCTTGTGTATAAAGCACTATATGTGCTATGCCAATGGGTAAGCTGTAAGACACGAACTTCAGAAACTGGAACCCAAGTGCACAAGGCTAAAGGGAGTTTTGAGCTAGATGCCAAATCACTTCCTTTTTAGAGAATAAATTACTGGACTTGAGAAAAGTCATTTATTCGATAACACTTTTTCGTTCACAAGTGATAAGTATTCAGAGTGACTTAGGCATTAAATAGCCTCTGTTTCTCTGCTTTTAAATGCCTCCATCATGTTTGAGAATGAGATTCAGATTTCCAGGTGGATTATGAGGAAAATTTTACCATCAGGTGAAATGATCATCAAGGAGACACTAGGATGAATGGGAGTTCTGTCAGAATTAAGCCTGCAGGGTTTGGTCCCAAGTTAAAAACAAGAGGGAAAATATATTACATATACATACTAGGGATGTGAACTCCAGTCACGGCAGCCAGCTCCGCACAGCTGATGGCTGGAAGCCAGGAACCCCAACCTTAGTGCAGGGGCTGGAAGTTGAGGATTCCGTTCCCTGCACAAGGGCAGGGAGATGGCAGTAGGCCCAGTCCCAGCACAGGGGCTGGGAGACAGCAGAACCAGAACAGCCCCAGCCTCAGCATGGGGGCTAGGTGCAGGAGCCCCATGGGCTGAACGGCTAGAGCACTGAGATCCCACAACAGAAATTACAGATGGATATTTGTGGCTTATTAAGGGACAATTTCACGTTTCTGACCCATAATACTTCTGTATGTTTAATTTGCATGAGTTCTGTCTCCTCAACACAACTAAGCATCATTTCATAAAAGTCAGATTTTAATAGCAGCCTAAAATATGCAGCCTATTAACAACCACTCAAATTGCTTTATTTTTACTTCTCCCCTCCCAGAAAAGCGAAGCAACTTAATATTTCATTACATTTAATATTTCTTTTGCTGACACATACTTCATAGCTATAGCAGTCAAGACTGTGGCTGCTGAAAATATTAATATTAAAATGTACACATACAGGACCCAGTTCTGATGAATATACATCCAGCTTTTTGACACTTGGCTCAACCCTACAGGGAGCTGATTTTTGCATTTTGTCCTGAATCATGCCTTAAATTATATTTTCATATTTTAAACAACTATAGCATAAATAACTGTGATTTTTAATAACTGCTGTATTGCAATAATACATCTGTTTAGGTACATTTATTGTACCCACTGCTATTAGTTTAAGTACCATATCCGAGAAGAAATAATAAACCTCTCTTCAGTGAATGTGACTCAGAGTTCTGTTGGCAATGGAGTAATTTGTTTAGTAATGAGAAAACAGATTGTCCCTGGAGAAAAAAATTGGGGGGTGAGGAGCAAAGGGGGAGAAATGGAATTTAGAAGTGGTGTGGCGCTAACATGGAGAACTATTTATTTCCACCAAAGAAAGCCTACTGGTCTCTGTATTTAGGGTTTCTTTTAGATACTTTAATGAACAGAGACCTTCTAAAATCCTAGAAATGGATTGCTTTGTTTTAAATGCTGTTTTTCCCCCTAGCATTCCATTGCATATACATGGGCGGATGTTTTTAGATTAAGGATAAAAGAAAAAGAAAATATACTTTCCTTGAAATGTAGTCCACAGGTGCTAAGTGTTAAAACTGCAGAGAAAAGGCAAGTTAAATTCTGCAGCGATGACTCTGAGACCATATAATAGGTCTCAGGCTCTCAGAGATTTCATACAACTCCTGTTAACCTCCAATTTCTGCAAGATCCCAGGAAGTTGTTTTAGTTCTTTCTACCCAAATATTCATGCAAACTTCCTTCTGTCCTACAAGTTTGCAAGTTTGTGACCTCTGGTATCAAGACATTTATTTCTGAGAAGAAAGCAACTGTTCTACACTCTGGTGTTTCTTAGAACAGGTGTCTACTCACTACACTGTTAGCTACTATTGACTCATTGCAGGTGATATTACTGAGGTCTTATCTACAGCTGCCTTTCAAACTAACAATGAAAGTATCTTTAAAAAAAAAACAAACCCTGAAATGGGAACTTTCACATTTACAACGTGTCAATTTTTATTTCTTCTGCTCAATAAAACGGATCTAGTTTACCACCAGACAATTATAACCCAATGACATTTAATGATGCATTTCAACTTTAAACAAAGTATGTAAGCGAAAAAAAAAAAAAAATCAAATCTCCCAGACTGTATGGGTTAGGCAAGTCATTTATCAAAATGAATAGCAAACATCAGTTTTTCTGAGAAATCCTGTTGTAGAAACACAATTACACACAAATGGGAGCATCACTTTTCCTGTAATTACATTGATTGTCTGTCAACTGTTTTTCTAGAAAACATTTTTTCCCTAACATCACCCCCAAAGGCCTGCACAGCCCACATGCAACGTAAGCTGAAGTTTCAGCATTGCTGATTATAATCATAACTGGACACTTTGGGGTTATGCAATTGAGGGAATGACAGAAATGAGCCAGACACATGCATGGGTAACAAAACTCAATGGCTCCAACTCAGCCCTAAAACCAACAAATACCGCAATGCCCCTCACCTCTGGGTGCTCCCGTACATACGGGAAGACCTGGGCCTTCAGTTCCTCCCTCTACCCAGGCAGCTGCACACTCTGCTCACTGCCCCTCCTCTTCTGTACAAGCAAGAGGTCTCCAGCTCAGGGCTCCCTGTAGCCCAGTGTTTCTTAAACTGTGTTCCGTGGCCACGGAGAACAACAGAGTTCAAAATGGCCACCCTTAAAGGGGCAGGCGACTGTGTGTGTGTGAGTGTGAGTGTGAGAATAACTTTCTCCCCGACCCTATTTTTGTTTTTTGCTCAATAACTTTTCCCAGGCTCTGTGGGAGTTAAATATGCTCTGTACCCCACAGCACTGAACTCTGTAGAAGCTGCAGAGCCTAGGGACAAGTGAGTTAAAGCATAGCATCAGTTTTAACTCTAAGTGTCTTTTCTATTGAAGGCAGAATCTTGATATTATTTTAAACATAGTTATTTTATAGTCGACATAATTGAAACTCGGTGTACTGCTGACTTTTAAAAGTACTATTTTAGAGATGAATAAAAGCATGAATTGGATCTTTTTACTCTTTATCAGAAAAATACCTATCATTCAGATTAAACATGAGCACTGCTATTCCAATTTATTGCTGTTATCCCAGCTATTACACACAAACACACACACACCCCACTGCCTACTTCCTTAACCCCCTTTATGGCTGCAGGGTAAAAATATACTTTCAAGCAGACTGACATAAAACTGTACACAAAGCAAGCAGTGAATAGAGTTGTAGGCCTGATCTACTACACTGGAGTGTCTTTCTAAAACTGTGCATGTAGCTCAGCATGGAATGTTATGATTGGATATGTTACAGGTTTCCAAATAAAAAACTTTGTTTTCATTCCAGTCTGTTTATATAAAGGTTCTGAAGATTACAACTGGCAGGTTATTTCTAACCCCCATTTTCTCTTTCCCTTCCAGAACCCATATCCTTCCCAAGCCAGCCCACACTCTAAGCCTGTCATTCTCCAGAGCTGTTACAGTAAAATACCTGGTAATAAATAGCCAGTACTGTACATGCAAAGTCATAACAGTGCATTATAACAGGAACAGGCACAAAGGAATGGTTAATTATATGCAAGTCCCATCACGACTGGGTGTGGCAAATTTAGCTACTGCATCATCATTTGGCATCCTGAAGAAATTGGCCTGTTTCCACTTGAGCTTCAGTAAATGTGTATAATGACTTAGCTACTAATTGTCTGCCTGAATCTAATACAGGTCAATGAATATCAGCCAAATTTTTTCTTACAAAAAAACGTGTGAAGTATAATCTGGAAGTCTCTTGTATTATTATACATTATCACTTATGTCACACCATATTTATCAGGAGACTGAACTGAACACTGCATGACTCCTGTGGCACAGCCAGAGCAGAAAATGCTTCATTAAGCCATGTGCTAGGATAGCATGTAGGATGCACAAAAAGTGAGTCCAGTCCCTGGAAAGAGAGTAACTGTTGGACTACCTGACAAAGTCCAGTGGTTTCTGGCCAGCAGCTGGCAGATACAACATAAAGCAAAAGAAAAAAAAATGTGAAAGGCAATCAGTAATGAGTCTTTAGTAGCTGTTAAGTTCATGGCATACAAACGTAACATAGATTAAAAACAAAATTATTTCTGTAATGTAGCAATATAATACTACTCCTATTTTTAGACTCCATAACCCACATTAACCAAAAAGAGGCACACACACAGGCTACTCTGCAAGGCAAAAAGGAACAACTCATTCACTCATCCCACCTTGTTCTAGGCTGGCTTTTCCCAAACTAACTGTCGCTCCCAGATTAGATCTCATGCTTCACTACAGAGCACTCCAGCCTGAAACTAGGACCAGGAAACATCCCTTCCATTTCTTCAAGCAATAGCTTGCAATTCCAGTGTAGTTCTCAATACACCATAGTAACATTTGTAAAAATATATTTTAAAAGTAAATAAATATGGCACTGCGAGGAATGTAAATTATATACATTTGATTTCTAAAGGCGTGAATCAGTGCCCAATGAAGTCAATGGGAGTCTATTAACCTTACGGGCTTTGAATCAGGCCCTTGGTCATTAAATGTTTAAAAGGAGGTAGGAATTTTTGGCAGGGTATTTTCCGTGAGTGGCCCCTAAACCTGGAAGTCACTTGCTTGGTCCAGGAGAACTTAAATATGCAACCTGCAAGGCTCATCTGTTTTGGGGGCTTTAGAAGGTGGTCTGGATTGAGAGATGTGGAGTGTGTGTATGTATATGGGTGGTGGTAACCTCGAGTATTAACATTATTCTTAATGTGGGCATCTTTGCATTTATTACATATTTCTGAATTTTTAACATTAATTTGATATATTTTAAATATTAGCCTGCAGCTATTAAGAGAACATGCTTTTTAAAGAAATACAACTATAAAAAGATAAAATAATTTAAAAAGTTATTTAGAATGTTTTAGGAATATTTTCTACACAGTGTTTTAGAAACTAATTACTTCCCACTTCCATCTGCAGCACATTTTTCCATTTTAACTTTAAGACGCTGTCTGTCTGATGTTTGATGCAACAAGCCTTACACCTAACTGTGTGTAGCTGGAAGGAGTAGAGTAAGCAACCCCCCACTCTTGTGCAGCCAGTGCAAGGACCAAAGAAAATTGCAGTCCTAGAACAATGTCACAGCAATTCCTTGTCCTCTCTCGACCCCCTGCCAAAGATGAAGAGTATCTCTTTTGAGGGCCATGGCACTCTTTATTCAGGGTATCAAGGCAGTTAGCCATTTTAATTCATTTAAACTTGCTGACAAGCCATATTCATACAAATGTTGGAAAGGCAGAGGACGATATCACTCTGAGATGCTGAATAAGCCTTTTTCCCCTATAAAGGCTTATCTACACAGGGGCTAGAAGGAAAGATCATCCAAATTAACTGCAAGTGCTCATCTGATGTGGCCATAATTTCTTATCTTAATTCAGGAGAATTAAACTAAACTGAATTACAGCTACTTCAATTCTGAATGACAGTGTCCACATAGGGATGGGAATGCAGTTTTCCACGGTTTAAACTAATACACTTTAAATTCATATGTTTAGTTAATTTGGATTAATTTTCCTGCATGTACCTGTGTAGATAAACCCTAATTTGTCCAAAATAAAATGAATTGCTGTAGGATAGTTAAATCTGTTTTGTTAGAGAAGTCAGTCAATATATAGTTCTCCATTTCCCCGTTAATGAGGCTTCTTTTTATTCAAGACTATTAGAGACTTCATTCACCTGTACCCTATCAAAAACTGGATTTCTGAACACCATTCCCTGCATACATGTAAAATTAAAAAGTTGTCCCAAAGAATGAATGCAATTTCTAAAGTTATAACAAGCTATATCTTTTCATTTCGCTATATTAAACCAGCATTCCTCAGAAGTTACTTCTAGCAGAAAACAAGTGTAACAGAAATGTTACCGTAATACCAGGTTTATATTTGAAATTGCCAATTCATTAGTAAAGTGCCGAAGATCCAATTCTGCAATTTACATTAACAGTTAATTCTTCAATCCATCGTTCACATATTTATTACCCCAAACAACAATACTTTTACCTCTCTTTTAAAAAAAATTCCCAGCATTTAAGGCTGAAAGTGTCCAGCTGTGCTATATTTATTTGTCTCCTATGCAAACTGTAAGCTTTTCATCAGGGGCCTCGTATGCATATTTAAATGTAAAATGCATGTAATCATGACACGGGAACCAAACCTGGGACTCTGGAGCTTAGTACATGAGCTCTACTACTTGAGCTAAAAGTCAGCAGCTCTCAGCTAAGGCTGTAGAGTAAGTTCATTCTTTTTTTTTTTTTGGGGGGGGGGGGGGGTTCTAAACTACAAAGATTTTTCGAAAGGATATGCAAATTCAGTGGGAATTTGCATATATGCAAATTCCATGAGAATTTGCTTATCTTTCAATCACATTTCTGAAAGAGGATCTTTCGAAAGTGAAAGTAGTCAGGACGTGTTTTTTCAGAAAAAAGCCTTTTAAGAAAAACGGAGGTTTACGCGGTTTTTTCGAAAAAGGATTTTTTTTCCTACTTTCACTTTTGAAAGATCCTCTTTCAAAAATGCGATCAGAAGAAAATATACAAATTCCCATAGAATTTGCATATCCTCTTTGGAGAAATCTTTGCAGTTTAGACATGCTCTAAGTGTCCTATATGAAGTGTGTGAGTTACATACACACTTAGACCTGGTCCAAACTGCTCCACACTCACAAAAGCTGTACCTATGCTCATCTAACCTTATGGTAGATGCAGCAAGGTCAATGGAAGAAGTGTCCTGTCAACCTAGCTGCCAATGCTGAGGGAAGGGGGGTAGGGTGGTTCCTTCAGAAATGGTAAATCCCCTTCTACTGCAGATGCACTGAACAGCAATGGGTTATGCCAGCAGAGCTGTGGCATTGTATTTATGCTGCTATAGTCCCGACAGGGATGTTATATTTAGATTAATGGGATAATTGAATAGTCAGCGTCAAGCTCCACACAACATTTCAAAGAGACAGTGCCGCATAGAGCCCAGGGTCAGTGGGGGATTCCCCAGCTAGCCCCGGGCTCCACACGGCACTGCTGCTTTGAAACCCCGTGTGCAGCCCGGGGCCAGCTGGGAAGTCCCCAGCTGGCCCCGGGCTGCACATGGTGTTTCAGAGCACCAGACCCTGGGCTCGATGCGGCGCTGCTGCTTTGAAACACCACGTGCAGCCCAGGGCCAGCTGGGAACTTCCCAGCTGGCCCCAGGCTGCACATGGCGTTTCAAAGCGGCAGCACCGCATTAAGCCCCGGGTCTGGCCAGCAGCTATCTATTCTTCACATCATAATCCTGTATAAAATCCTTACTTTCAATCTAATAAGTTTCTTCTCGAGGAGCTCATTGGAGATTTTTTGAATGATTCCAGTTTGTTTTAATGAAAGGGAAAAAGAATCTCTCAAATTTTACATGGTGTTGGTCTCCTAGATAAGCTTCTTATAGCTCTCCTGACAGCTAGTCGATAACACTCTTGCTAATTATTTTTTTTGGCTTCGATTACAATGTTTCCTTTATGTGGCTATTTTTTATGTGCCTATTAGGATTATGAACTGAGGAGGAAAGTTTTTTGCTAAATGGAAAGTGCCTCTAAAATTGGAGAAGGTACCTAAAAATAAAAATCCAGGCAGATGGCAGATTCTGGCCTTGCAGCTATCACAAAATTATTCAAGACTGATAATTAAACTGACTTTTCCTTGGGTACCACATTTCATTCCGCGGGTTCAGTAAGCCTGCTGCAGACAAATCTGTAAATGCTCAAAAGATGTTTTACTGCTTATGTCAGGACTCACTGGGTTTTACAGATATTCCATTTGAGCTTTGACCTGCACTAATTGTTGATGTGAAGCATTCTTAACAAATGTCTGACTGCTCCGAAGGTCAGGCAGATGTTTTTAGCATTAGGAATGCACCACTGGCCTTCAATCTGTTCACAGGCAAAATCTAGGGATAAGAGACATCCATTCGGAGGCAATGTGCATGCAGTAAGAAGCTGTCACAAAGTACCCATAGAAAACAGTCCAGAAAATCCATGTGGCAGCACACAGGGTACATGCAGCTACATACTGAGGTGAAAAGCAGACTGTAGCTGCACTGCTATGTGGAGTAGCTACACATGGCAGTGAAACACCTTGGAGGGGGGAGGTTGCACAGAAAGGGTCTACTGCCACAGGGGTAGGCAAAGGGGCCTCTGCAGGCTGGATCCAGCCCGCCAATCTGGTGGATCTGACCCGCTGTGGCCCTGCTGCTCCCCAACCCCCAAGCCAATTGAGACCTGAAAAGGGGGAGTGCACAAAGTTTCCTACCTCACCAAGGGCACACAGCATCAGAGGGAACTGACAGCTGTTTTAAAACAGCCAGCGGTTCTCTCTAGCCGCTGCATGCCCCTGGGCAGGGCTCGTCTAGGCTACATTCCTCTGTCGAAAGAGGAATGTAAATGAGCCCGATCGAAAGTGCAAACTAAGCGTGGCTTTAAATATCCTGTGCTTCGTTTGCATATTTGCATCCGAGCGCTTTTTCGAAAAAGAGTTTTTTGAAAGTGAAGGCGCTGTCTAGACGTGGTTCTTACCAAAAAAAAAAAAAACCCTTTTTCAAAAGAACCCATACTCCTGAAAAAAATGAGGAGCGCTCGGACGCGAATATGCAAATGAAGCACGGGATATTTAAATCCACGCTTCATTTGCTCTTTCAATCGGGCTCATTTACATTCCTCTTTCGACAGAGGAATGTAGTCTAGACGAGCCCACGGGGTGGGGGTAGGGAAGCATGGGACTTTGCGTACTCCCCACCCCATGTCCCCATGCCCTGATTTTCTTGGGGGCACGGGGAGTGTGCAAAGTCTCCTCCCACTGCGGTGCCTAGAGAAAACTGCCAGCTGTTTCTCTAGGCACTTGGGGGGCAAATATTTCACACGCTCCCCTATCCCCAGGTCAATCAGGGTCTGTGGGTGGGGGAGCATGAGAAGTCTCCTGGCCCCACTCCTTCCACCCAAGCCCCTGCCCCTTCTGGGGCAACTGGAGCCACTTCAGAAATGTATGAAGTGGCCCCCTTTTAAAAATTATTGCCCACCCCTGTACTACTACTACTACTACTACTACTACTACTACTGCCTCCCCACTGCCAGAGCTTTTAACTGCAATAGGGAAAGGAGTCTGGGACACAGAACTGCTAAAAATAGAGATAGGATACTCTACTTAGACATGTAGAGAGCTGTATAGGGTCTATATTCCATGGTTCTGGCATGTTTATACTCTACTTGCCTAAGCAATGTGTCACCATCTACACTGCTTTTGATATTTGTGCTAGATGAGCATGCAGGGTCCGTATTCTACACTGCAAATGTAAAAACTGTTCATGCCAAAAAATTGCCAGGGAATTTATGGCTATTTCTTTCTAAATTAACAGATGAACAAAGCAACGAAAAAATGTACAGTAGAAGGAATGTTAAGTTGAAACACTCAAGAGTCAGGAAATAAGATTCCCGGCACAGCTTTTACTCATATGAAGATAGTCGTTAAATTACACCATCACCTGATATTCTTTCCGTAATATTGTGCCTCATTCAGAGCCTAATCCAGCTCCTATTGAAATCACTACTGATGTCAAAGAAAGTGAATCAGGTTCCCAGAGCACAGAAAAGGGGTGGCTCAGAGAAGGAATCTGCTCAGTATTTCGTTTTGAACCTCAGCCCCTTATTTAATGCTGTCCAAATGCACTGAAATCAAGATTTTTTAAAACAATTTTTTTGTGGCGCTTCTTTCAGTGAAATCACGCATTAATGAATGAGGTCAGGAGGTCCCTCAGAAATATTCATAGGTAACTGGCTTTCCCAAAGTAACACGAGAGATGGCAAAATGGAACCCTAATCGCCTGGGTCTCAGACGCCTTAACCTCAAGACCATTCTTCCTTTTCCAGGGGCTCCTAAGTAAAGAGGTGACAGTACACATTTAAATGGTTAACTGATGAGCCTGGACTCTTATGCTGTTGCCTGTGATACAGAGGCAGCAGTGCAGCGGGTGAGGGGGTGGCAGGTGGCTCCATAGGAGCCAATACATGTGAAGCCATTCCCTCCTCCCCCTCAACATGTACATTTCAGCAGTTACATGTTTACAAAGAGCCCGCTCATTTTAACATGCCTACATCTAAGCCATTCACCGCACCTCGTATAACATCTGCAATGAATGAAGCAGAATACTCTGCACCCTGACTAGTTCGCTCTTCAACCCTTTCTCATTCTCTGTCCACTAACTGAGGTACTTCTGCAAAACAAAACATAAGAAACATAAGAACAGCCATACTGGGTGAGACCAACGGTCCATCTAGCCCAGTATCCTGTCTGCTGACAGTGGCCAATGCCAGGTGCCCCAGAGGGCATGAACAAAACAAGGAATCATAAAGCAATCCCTTTCCTATCACCCATTCCCACCTTCTGACAGAGGCTAGGGACACCATTCCTACCCATCCTGGCTAATAGCCATTGATGGACCTAATCTCCATGAATCTATTTAGTTCTTTTTTGAGCCCTGTTAAAGTCCTGGTCTTCACAACATCATGTGGCAAGGAGTTCCACAGGCCAACTATGTGTGTATGTGTGAAGAAAAACTTCCTTTTCATTTGTTTTAAACCTGCTACCTATTAATTTCATTTGGTGACCCCTTGTTCTTATGTTATGGGAAAAAGTAAATAACTTTTCCTTATTCACTTTTTCCACACCAGTCATGATTTTATAGACCTCTATCACATCCTCCCCTTCGTCTCTTCTTTTCTAAGATGAAAACTCCCAGTTTTTTAATCTTTCTTCATACAGGAGCTGTCACAAACCTATAATCATTTTTGTTGCCCTTTTATGAACCGTTTCCAATACCAATATATCTTTTTTGAAATGATGTGACCACATTTCTACGCAGTATTTGAGAGGTGGGCGTACCATGGTTTTATACTGAGGCAATAACGATATTCTCTGTCTTATTCTCTATTCCTTTCTTAATGATTCCTAACATTCTGTTTGCTATCCACAAGACTCCAAGATCTCTCTCGAGTAGTTATAGCTAAATTAGTCCCCATCATATTGTATGTATAGTTGGGATTATTTTTTCCAATGTGCATTACTTTACTTTTATCAATATTAAATTTCATTTGCCATTTTGTTGACCAATCACTTAGTTTGGTGAAATCTTTTTGAAGCTCTTCACAGTCTGCTTTGGTCTTAACTACCTTGAGCAGTTTAGTATCATCTGCAGATTTTTCCACCTCACTATTTACCCCTTTCTCCAGATCATTTATAAATAGGTTAAATAAGATTGGTCCCAGTATGGACCCCTTTGGGGACACCATTAGTTGCCACTCTCCATTCTGAAAAGTTACCATTTATTCCTACCCTGTGTTTCCTGTCTTTTAACCAGTTATCAATCCATGAGAGAACCTTTCCTCTTATCCCATGACAACTTGCTTTACTTAAGAGCTTTTCGTGAGGGACCTTATCAAAGGCTTTCTAAAAATCTAAGTACACTATATCTACTGGCTCCCCCCTTGTCTACATGTTTGTTGACCCTCTCAAAGAACTCTAGTAGATTAGTAAGGCATAATTTCCCTTTACAGAAACCATGTTGACTTTTCCCCAACAAACAGGGCCGGCTTTAGGAAGTGCGGGACCCAATTTGAACAGTTTCGACGGGGGCCCCGGCAGCCAGGATTTTTCGTTGAGCCAAAAACACACCCACACACAACATACACAAAAAAAAAGAGTCACAGCCCCTTTAAATCCAGGGAAGCCGCCACACTCCTCCTCTAGGGCCGACGCCCCCTCCCGCAGCGCGCCCGGCAGGCCACAGAGCTGTGGGAAGGGAGCAGCCAGCATGAGGCCCTCTTAGGCACGGGGCCCGAATCGGGGGAAATCGGTGGAATCTGTCTAAAGCCGGGCCCTGCCAACAAATTATGTTCATCTATGTGTCTGACAATTTTATTCTTTACTATAGTTTCAACTCATTTGCCAGGTACTGACATTAGATTTACTGGTCTGTAATTGCCAGGATTACCTCTAGAGTCCTTTTTAAATATTGGCTTCACATTAGCTATCTTCCAGTCATTAGGTACAGAAGCTGATTTAAAGGATAGGTTACAAGCCACAGATAATAGTTCTGCAGTTTCACATTGAGTTCTTTCAGAACTCTTGGGTGAATGCCATCTGGACCCAGTGACTTGTTACTGTTAAGTTTATCAATTTATTCCAAAACCTCCTCTAATGACACCTAATCTGGGACAATTCCTCAGATTTGTCATGATCACGTAATGGAACGACAAACAATACATCTGCATAAGAGCATAGAGTTAAAGCTGTACATACAACTTCTACTTCGTTATTTCCTCACCTTCCCTTTTCATTCTTAACATCCTTTCAGTGTAGGTGTTTCATGGAATTTCATACGCCTTTAGAAAGAAAAATTGACTAAAAGAAATCAAAGTGCTCTGTACAAAGCAATATAGGCAATGCATAATACAGGAGGCCTTGCTTCATTTGAGGCCCACCTTTCTGTATCATACAACACTGATCCCTTGACCCCTGCTTTTTTCCATACACACCTATATTTATTTTCTGAAGGAGACAGAACTCTTTCTAGGGCTTCTCTACTCAACAGTCATAAAGAGGTCAAGATGCTTACACTACATATGCCAATTGAATGTTGGCAGTCTGTTAACAGACCGCATTAAAAGAATTCAGTGCACATGCCCAAAGTTCTTTTCATAAACGCATATAATTTTCACAAATTGCAACCATACCAATGAGCCTCTCACACCTGTGACTTAGGGATTATCTCCCTGCCAAATTCAGAAGTATAAATCAAACCACTGAAGTACCATAGTCACTGGGAAAAAAAATAGGTTGCAATTTATCATTATGGGAAACATTTATTCACTCTTTGTTCTTTAAAAAATAACACAGAAATGAAAACACACACAGCTGAAATGTTTTTATTCAAACTTTCAAAATACTGATTCCTGGGTTGAAAATAAATCTGCCAGATTTCAGCCAGAGAAAGGTAAAAAATTTAAAAAAGTCATACAAAGAAGCTGAAAAATTGCTACAATGGAAATGCATTTGTAACTCTAGGTATCCATCCAATTCCAATAAAACTAAACTAAAATAACAACAGGAAAATTAAGTGAATCATGCAGAAACACAAACCTCCACATATCCTAATTAACACAAAAATGACTTTGCCCACCTCAATATTTAGATGCCACAGATTTCATACTAAAGTTCTGCCTGGGGGATGGGAGTTTTCACAAGACTTCTTCCATCCAGTTCAGTTAATCTCCAGTCTCTTCACTTGGGTTCCTTTATTTGGCATATATGTATGTTTATTTAAAGGAAAACAGAGTGCTAGCAAAAAATGACCATGAAGCCTCTGCATTAGTAACTATCTCTTGATGTTTTCTATCGTGCCTGCTGTATGCAGTGTTGTTATAGCCATGCTAGTCCCAGAATATTAGACACACATGTTGGGTGAGGTAATATCTTTTATTGGAGCAACCTCTGTTGGTGAAGGGAGACAAGCATTTGAGTTCCACAGAGCACTTCTTAAGGTCTGGGAAATGTGCTCTGATAAGGGGTGAAAGAAACTTAAAAATCTTACCAGTACAGCAGCTTGGAGCCAGATCCCTGGAAGGGGCGGGGCTGAAGGCAGAAGGGGTGGGGTTAGAGGCCAGCCTCTCCCAATCAGCCTCCCCCAGCCCACCCATTAGTGCTGCCCAGCCCACCACCACTAGGGACTCCATTAGCAATTTAAAATGCCCAAGGCCATAAGTGCCAACATCTCATTTTGCTGGGAAGTGCTGACCTCCCACCCTGCTCCAGGCCCTGTCCCCACTCCACTTCTTCCCCAAGCTTGTGCACCATCCTCTTTCCACCCCTGCACTCACTCCCCTTCCCTCACCTCTTTCCCTGAGTGTGCCCTGTTCCTGCTCCTCCCACTCCCTCCTGGAAATTGAAAACAGCAGATCAGCTGTTCACAATGCTCTGGAAGCCCAGGGAGGGAAGAGCAGGAGTTTGTAAGCATGGGGACATCGGCGTGAGAAAGGTGCAAGGGAAGGAAAAGAGGGTGGAGGAGCTTGGTGCTGGTGAGTGATTTACACCCACTAATTTTTCCCAGTGGGTTCTCTGGAGAACCAGTGGAGTTGGTGCCTTGGGACTCTGATTGCTATCATGGTAGCAGCAGCAGTTCCGACTGGAAGCCCCAGGCCCTTTTAAATTACCAGGCTTGAGACAACTGTCCCTTTTGCCCACACCTGTTGGCAGCCCTGTCAGTAATGATTTAAGGTCATCTGTGTACAGGCTGGATACTTTCTTAGTACACCGCACTGGCCCATATCAGCCCACTTTCACCTCTGGATCAGAGGCTTTATGAGATTTCTTGCTAGCACTGCGCTATCCTTTAGACAGGCAAAACCAATCTAATCCAACTGTAATACCTTCCCTGTCTCGTTTTACTAGCCATGACCCATCCAAACCTCCCTGGCATATACATGGCATCTCTAAGAAAAACTTACCAACATTCAACAAGACACAACATTGGAAACACATCTGCACCTATAAAATGGTGTGAACCTGATCTGTCTTGTTCAAGAAGAAACTGGTCTCACACTTCCTTCAAGGCCCATGGCCTAAGGCAACACCTGCAGCGTAATGTGCATACCAGATGTTTTTAAAATTAATGCATTATAAGAATGCAATGCTATAGCGGGCAAATGTAAAAAGCGCCTTCCAGTTTTAGCAGTCTTACCAGGTCAAGTGATAGTCCCTGTACTTAAATGGGGAATGCTGTTTGAAGTAGCAGTACCGCTAAAACTGGAATGAGCTTTTTTGTGTGTACCCACTGTACTTAGCTGTCAAGTGCAGAGACATACCAAAATGAAGGTGACAATTATGTAACCAAAAACACATTCAGTAAACTATCGTAAGCCTCATCTGATGCCATGACATTTGTAATAAGCTTAGCCTACTCTTTCTGTATAAAAAAAACGCAAGATGAGCATTAACAACAAAAATATCTTAAACATAAAACATTCAACAATTATGCAAAAAATGGTATAGTATTTTGAGAGAGGGGCATGCATTGATTAGGGATGTAAAATCCTGTTTAACTGGTTACCCAGTTAATTGGTAAGTTTAAATGTTTTACCAATTAAATGGGGGAGAGGACTCCCCCTGGTCAGGCTGGAGTGCCCCTGCCCGTGGCAGGCCTGCAGGGCTGAAGCAGCCCCCTGCCCATGGTGGATATGGGGAGGAGTCTTCTCCAGCCCCTACTGGTTACCGATTAACCAGTCAGCCATTAACACCTCTAGCTAATATTTGCAGCCACATTTAAAATGAGTAAGCATTTTTACTGGGGCTTTACATTTATGTTCTCCTATATTTATCTTTTCTATGGATCTGTGGTATAAAAGGGAGACTTTGAACAAATTACTTAACTTCATTGTGCTAGTTTATCCACATGTAAAATTGGTATAATATTTATCAGCATCACAAGAGTGCTGGGCTTACTGGAAAGTGATTTGAGATCCTGAAATGAAAAGTTCAGTATAAAAGCTGAAAATATTATTTTATATTTGGGTTGTTGGCTGGATGACTGGCAGAGTATTCTACACTATATACTCTAGAATTATGTGGTAACATACTTAGGCCCTGATGCTGAAATCCATTGCACATAGGCTCAGCACTGTGGTCTCCGGTGAAACCACTGATCTCCACCTTAATATAGTGCACCACGAACTTCAAGATCAGGGCTTTATGTAGGGCAGTACACATCATTAATACATAAAAGACCACAGTCAAGATCCCTTCAGCTGATTCAAATTGCACACATGGAGATATGACAATTTATGCCAGGTAAGGATCTGCCCCAGAAATCTGTGGCACTTTAAAAAGGCAATGTGACTTGTTGCTTTAGATAATCCCTTCCTATGATTCTTTAATTCTATGTTATTTTAGTATACATCATTTTCTTTTGGTCACTGGCACTGTTTCAAGTCAAGTCTTTATCCAACAATTTTTGCTTCTTTTTTCTTCCTTTTTAAAGCTGATGCTGCCAATTCAATACAATACTCGCTTATGACAGACTCATTGCAAAGGATTATTTAGAAATTTTAGACTGTTGTAGAAAAATATGGTGGAAGAGAAGATACAAGCTCTAATGTCAAAACAAAGACCATCTGGGCCTATTACATTGGAAAAAATGTTAAAGAATAGTTTATCCATGTGCTATGCTCAATGAAATCTAAGGTGATCTGCAGCATGCAGTATGTGCCAGTTGCTCACTTGAAAGCTGCTTGTGGCTTTATTTAACTTACATTAGGTATCCCAGATCAAACCTTTTGGCAAAGAAGAATGCTTATTTTCTGTTCTCTCCTCCATTTGCACATCTTATTTTGCATGCCTGTCAACTTTCCCAACATGCACAGTATAGCTGGGTGGAAAAGACCAGTAGTGATTTACTGACACATAAGAGCCTCATTACAGCAGTTTATAGATCAATCTGAACTATTTTATAGCAGATTTGTTATAGCGTGTTAAACACTGAAAAAGGTAGAGTAGGTAGTAGCCATATTGACACAATTTAATTTAAGGTTTGACAAACCGCCTATGACATCTAACAATTTATTGTGATGCTGTTATTATATACTCAAAAGTATGTATTATGAAAATTAGTACCTCAGGCATTTCTAGTTAAATCTTATCTTCTTTACTTTTCAGAAGACGACAATTGATAATATTGCAAATTAATTTCAATTTTTTTTTACAAAAACTTTTTTGCAGTTAGCTCTTTTGCCATCTGATCTCAGCAAAACCATTAGCATCTCTAGACAATTTTAGTATCCTTTTAGCCATTTTAATAATGTGAACTAGAAAAAAATATATACATGCTTCTCAAGATTATGCACTTTATATCATTTACAAACATCTGGTCTTGAATTCACACAGATCTTGATGACTTAAAGTACCAGATTGAGGATACATAGTATAAAAGTTTAGGCAGCTTAAAATGCAAGTTTCCAGATAAAGACATTCTGCTTTCCTCTGCAGCAGGAGGTACATTCTGTTAGGCCAGGGGTGGACAAAAGGGCCTCCGCGAGCCAGATCAGCCCACCAAGAGGGTGGATCTGGCCCGTGGAAGCACTGCCGTTCCCCGGCCCCCAGGCCAATTGAGGTCTGGGGTGCGGGAGCATGCGAAGTTTCTTCCACCCTGCCAAGAGCATGCGGCACTTGAAAGCACCAGGCGCTCCTGGCATGGCAGGAGGCAGCTTTGCATGCTCCCCTGCCCCCCAGGCCAATCAAGGCCTTGAGGAAGGAGGAGCGTGCAAAGTTTCTTCCCCTCTGTTCCCGCCCTGCAAGCAGCATGCAGCGCTTAGAAGCGCCACGTGCTCCTGGCAGGGCAGGAAGAGACTTTGCATGCTCCCCCCACCCTCAGGCCCCAATTGGCCTGGGGGCGGGGGAGTGTGGGAAGTCTCCTCCCAGCCAGGGGCATGGGCACCTAGGGGGAACCTGGAGGGGAGGGGGTAAAGGTGTTCTCCCACCCCCAGACCAATTATGGTCTGGGGGTGGGGAACCTGGAAGTATCCTGGCCCCGCCCCTTCCGGTGCAGTCCCAGGGCCACTTCAGAAATTTTTGAAGTGGCCCCGGGCAAAAAATTATTGCCCACCCCTGCTTTAAGCACTAGGCAAAATCGGGGGGGGGAGGGTTCCAAGAAAGTGCAGGGACTGCTCCCCCCTGTGCACTCAATGGGTCAGGCGGTATTAAGGTTATGCACGCCCACCAAAAAAATTCACTACATACAGCATATCAGGGAAATTTGTTTCCACCATCAACCAGAACAATGCAGCCTCCACCCACTCCATCCTGTCCACCAGGGAATTCAGTTATCAATGGAGTTTGACTTTTTCTGACATCAGTGATCATCCACCATTGGAAGAGAATCAGAAACCCACATGCTGTCAATCAGGGAAGATTATTCAAACAACTAGGGAATTTTGCCTGTTTTACTTAGCAATATACTCAAAACTCTCCCTCCCCAAGCCAGGGAAACAATGGTAAATAACAGAAGAAAGAGTCATCATGAAGGTGGTAAGATTTATTTGATCGGACTAAATCATCCTAGGCTCATAAACTGCACAACTGATCCACAAATTTTGGCAAAGGAACTACTGTTTTTTTGAAAATCAACTAGAAAAGACGCAAATATTAGGTCCAACAAAACTGAATTGGAGATTATTCTAAATGATGTACAAGAACTTTTCTGTGGGCTTATGACACAATGTTTAAATCCGACTATAAACAGGAAGGAGGATGGTTTAGGTTTTTTTTTCCTGACCTCTAAGTTCTCTGGGTCAGATTCTCAGAAGTTCCTAATGGATTTAGGAGTCCATGTTCTGTAAAAAGTCAGTGGGTCATGGTGCTTTTGAGCATCTCAGTTATTTTCTACTACTTTAATATACATCATTCTTTTTTGGTTGCTGCTTGAAACATTAGTATGAAAGCGGCTATCCAACTATTTTTAAAGTTGATGCTGCCAGTATTTTTCAATATTAAAATAATATCATTATTACAGATTTATTGGTAGCAAATCAATAAAGCACTTCTTTACTTCCCCGTCAAAATACTGCCCACACCTTCTCTATCGATCACACTGTTTTAAAGATTAATTATGGTTCAGCAAACCATCTGTAGATCAGTTCACCTTCTGTGTACATCTTCTGTTGCCCTGAATGAGCAGTGCCAGAATCAAGTCCAGCATTTTAAAATATTTTGGCCATACTGCACACTAAATGTTCTATCCACCTTCATTCCATTATCTGAAATACACTCAGACTTTTGGTGTGTCACACTGAGGTCACCTGGTGGCTTTGGGAGTCACACACTGACCTCAACAGGGGAACACAGTATCGCTCACCTCGCTGTGTCTGCAGAGAGAAAGACTAATCATATTAGACAGCAAAGATTAAAAGGTATTTTTTTTAAACTGCAAGTACTATAAAAGTGTGAAAAAAAGAGGAAGAGATTGTAGAAAGGACGAGCAAAGGAGGCTTGCTGTTTTGTTTAAGAGTTACCTGTACAGTTTTACTTAGCATATCTATAAAAAAAAAAATCAACTCCAGAAAATAAGCATAGAAGTCATACACACAGCTATATCCAGTTCTGAAATCCCAATGAATAACATTCTTCCCATTAATATTTTGTCACTATGTTCTTTAAATATGCCTACATACCTCTACAAATGCTATTTGTTTCATCTTCGATAATATGAAGCTTTGTCGTCAGGTCTTTAAAAATTTCAGTATCTAGCAAGGTGCCTTTCAACTCTGATCTGTCTTACTTCACATGCATGTTTCACATACACTGAGAACAGCTCCTCAACATTTAGTTAGAGGACTTAAACTGGTACAACTACATAGTGATTACTCTTTCAGACGGTTATAAAAAAAAATCCCAAAAGGAAACCATCATTTATCTTAACCGAGTTAAACAACAGAAAACATAACACGTCTGTTTGGAAGCTCATTAGCACCAAGCGCAGACATACAGACATTCTAACACAAAACCTCTTTCAGCAGTCAGAAATAGAACACTTTCTGCATTTGTCACCTTTCGGGTCTGAGTTTCCAGCACGCTTCTTGTTATACGCAATTAGCTCCATGCCAAGATTTGGTACATTTTGTAATAAATCCCTTGACCACATTTGCTGCAGGCTTGGCAGCTGTGGAAAGGCTCTATTCATTAAGGCAGCAACCAAGCCACAGAACTTACCACACAGCACAACTCACTTGCAGAATTCCAGCACGCAACAAATTTCAACAGCCATCATTCCCTCCTTTCTTGCTTGAAAAAGCCTGACATATGACTGTGATTAAGTAGGATATGAAAAAACCTCCAAATAACTTTTCTCTTCTTTTTCATCCCTCACCTCCCCCTGTCCACCTCTCCCCCCTTCAAACACCAAAAAAAAAAAAAAAAATCCTCCTCTCACAGCACTACATATTAGGTAGAACTGGGGGGGGCTTGCCTGCATTAAAACAGTAACCATCTGTTTCTTTCAGGAAGGCTGTCTCCCCTTCTCGGGTTTCTTCAGTTTTGGAACACTCACATCATGGCACAATATAAAGGTTGCTCTAGGCTGGGAAAGTTCTCTAAGAGGCAAACAAGAGCAGCAGCAACCACTAGCCACGAGGCCATATGTTCAGAGACAAAGCAAGCAGAAAAATCTTACATTTTTCCAGCTGCTGCTCTTCAGCATTCCAACAACTACAGCCACAAAAGCCAGTTGAGGAGCAGCCGGAGTACATGCAAGTTCTGTGAAGAAGTGTGGGAGAAAACAATCCATACCTAGACTTCATGTCTGCACTTCACCACATCTCCCAAATTCATTTTCTTGCATCCAGCGCTGGGACAGAAAATCCAATTCTCGGGCTGAAGAATTAAAGAGCAGCAAACAGCTAGTGACCTCGGAAAAGAAGTCTGACCATATTGTGCACATATATTGGAGGCGTCTGGTAGTATAGGTTAGGAGTCTGTAGGGCCTTTATTATTACAGAGGATGGACAAATATTTTCTGAAAAACTGGCTCTAATCTCATCTTTTTCTGAATCTTTCCCTCCTTTTCAATTTTTGAATTGCTCAAGGAAGGAGACTGGATTACTGTAATGAACTCTACATAAGTGTACACCATAAACATATCCCAAAACTTAAGCTACTGCAGAACACAGCAGCCTCCTTGATAAGCTGAGCCCTCTCCTGTTACATAAATATGCTGTGAGTTTCACTGAGTGCTGTTTTTCAGGTGCAGTTTAAAATGTTGGTTTTAACCTACAAAGCCCTAAATGTCTAAGTAATGACAGATTAATTGCTGTTGACCCAGACATGCTGATGTGGCTCGTTAGACTTCCTCTTCAATATAAAGGGACACGTGAATCTCTCTCTAACAGGAGGAGATAGGGCCTTGGACAGACAGGACCAAGCAAGAAGTTCTAGGAGCCACCAAGGCAGGGTGTGCCAGCAAAAGGAACACAAAGTTAGTCAAACTCATGGAGGAATCTTTGTTAACAAAATGTCTCTTTTCATGGGGTCATCCTGTGTCTCAGCTGGAGTTGGTGGGTCAGCCAGCTTATTCTTGTCCATTGCCATCTTGTTATAACTATTCTGCCAATTTCTTTGCAGTCAGACTCAAACTAGACTTTTCACAGATATCCTCATTCATCTACTCTATTGCAGCACAAAGCACACAGCGCATGGCAACTGCTAAGGTGACTAAAACAGTCTGGTTATCGTCAATAAAATATTGAGATAGTAAAAACTTCCCTTTGAAAGTAAGTAAAACATAGCAAAGTCAGCAAGTCTTTTGCTATGTAACAACAACAACTTCACTAAGCTAAGCATAACAAGAGTAGATATTCAGATATAGTAATAGGTATTATTCATTTTAGATGCTTACAAATACAGCAGATGGATACCGTAATTCTTGGCCCCAATTTTAGACAGTGGTAACTATCTTGGTATTCCCCAGCTATGCTGAGAGGCACAGCTAGCAGGGAAGCACAACACTTTGGGCCAAGTTTGCCTCTGCCTGGCCCTTTGTATGCACATTGATTTGGTATTGTTTAGCTGCCCATTTTGCACTCTGATCGCAGGAATAAATGACTACATAAAAAAGGCAATGGAGAATAGATAGTGTAGGAGCAAGCCAGAAAGCCATACAAAGCCACTCAAAAATCATACAACACCACCACTTGCTCAATTTTTCTTTCTGGTAAGCTTGTTTCAGTCTTTCTGCCACAATTCGAAAGGAAAGAAACAGTTGGTTTTACTTTGACATGCTGGTTTTATGCCCAGTCCTGATAAAATAGTTGAAACTCAGCTCTGTGAGCTTCTGCCCACTTTTAACCTGTCTTCTGCTAGAGCCACTTGCAAAGCCTTTGTAGGATATCAGAACACCCCCGTCTCCATCCTTTACTCGTTAGCCCAACTCTCCCTTAAAGCTCTCCCATTACGATGGTCTGTTTGATGTTTCCTGTTGATGCCATCAGAGGTTACAACAAATAAGAAGTGAAACCTGCTAGTCCACACTCAAGCAGTAACATAATTATTCCTAATGACACTCTTTTAAATAGCGGGGGAGTCAAGGTCCTCTAAGGAAAATAAGAAATGAAACTTTGGGGAGTGGAACTGAAACTGAAAGGAAGACTATGATAAGGAGGAAGTGAGGATGAGGATAAGTTAACCAAAGGAACAATTTGCCAAGGGATGTGGTAAATTCACCATCATTATCAGCCTTTACATCATGACCTGATGTCTAAGAGTCTGCTGTAGTTAAATAAAATGCTGGGTGAAATGTGAAATCAGCTAACTGCGTTATACAGGAGGTCAGACTAGATCATCATGATGCCCCCAGATAGCCTTAAAAGCTGTTAACCTATTTTCTCATATCAAGATCTTCTGGGAACACTCCAGAGGAAAAGAACAGAAGCACCCAAGAGTTACATGATCAAGATCAACGGTATCAAAGGGTAATGGGTATAACCAGAGTGAATTGATTTAAATACACTGCCTTAAATAACCAATTTTCATCAGATTAGCAAGGAGAAAACCTTGATTTAAAAAAACACTTTACTCATTTTATATTTGTACATTTTAGTTATTTTACTAAAGAAGGTTTCTCTCTCACCAGGTGACTTTCCATTCCTCTTCATCAAACTTGTGCAGAAGAAAGTAACTGTTTAAATTAAGATTTCTTTATTTCTTTGCTCTTTTCCTACAAAAACGTTGGCACTATGAGGAGGCTCTGTATGATGTTCTACAGCTGGATGAAACAGTCAAGTGATTTTACAGCCTTCATCCTCTTCTATACAGCCAGCAGTACTTACAGTACTGCTTACAGCAGTAAGCAGCTGCTTACAGTGTTAGCTGATGTAATGTTTATTTTTTCCATCAAGCAAGCTAGCCTGTGAATTGCTATAGCTTATTTGCAACTACTTCATAAACAGATTCTTCACATAACTCTTATGTAATTAGACTTATGTTTATGATATAACTACAAACTGTATAGCGGGAACTGAAGGACTTTTATGAAAGCATCCACTAACGACAGCTATTAAAAAAAGTTCAGAGATAGAAAAACAAAAATCTTTGCTCAAAATCTAAGGATCTGATGGTCTGATATTCTAGTTCTTACTTGAGCAACACACCATATTAACGTCATAGGCTGTATCAGCATTATATGGCAAATTTATGACGACGACGTTGAGAGTGGTGTTTGATTAAGAACTGCTGTTTCAGGGCCTGAAAAAAAACACACTTTGGAATAGAGATGCAATGGTATAGTTGATTAATCAATAAGCAAAAGCTTATAGGTTAATTCTATATACTACACACATTACCACCCCCCTTGACAGTAAACTTTTTAGTAGACTGGCCAGCAGCCCGGCTCAGTCCTGGCTCACACCAGGTCCAGGACTTACTCCCACTGCAGCTCTTCATTTAAAGTGATTTAGGAGCTGGGCAGGTAGGCAGGCCAGCTCAGTTCTGGCTCGCACCGGGTCCGGGAATTCAGACCTCCTCCGGACAGGGGCTGCTGCCACCCGTGCTTCTACCTCTGTATTAGAAGCAACAGTGTGGGGTGACAGGCATCCGGTCTGCAAGGGGAGCTGGTTTTTAAACTGGCTTCCCTCACAGACCAGCTCCCACCTGGCATCCCAGGCTGCTGCCTCTGACACAGAGGCAGCAGCACGGAGCGGCAGGGAGCTCCTTGGGAGTGGGGCTGGAGCACACTGGCTTCCAGCCCCACACCTGGGGACTATAGAATAGCTGAGTAACTGATAAGGATTCATGAGATTTATTGACTATTCAATTAACCAATGTTTAACATCTCTACTTTGGAATACCTGAGTCTAATTTAGTTAGCTTTTAAGTATGACCTGTGACAAGCAAAATTATTTAAGGAAAATATATTTATTGGTGTTGATATTTTGGATGGCAGCTTATAAAACTGAGGCATCTAAACATTTCCTTTTCTTCACCCACAACTAATACTGACCACAACAATTATGTGAGAGGAAGAAAACTATTTTCTCACAAAATGATTTCATCTCTTCTTTCCCAAAATGAACCTGTGTCAAATCTACTTCTCATGAACACATATCTTTCCTTTAAATCCACTACTTTTTAATGTGCCATTCTGGAATATAGTTACTTTTGAATAAGCTTCACTAACATCACATCTACCACAAACAAGCAGAGAAGAAATGCTATTTAAAACTGAGAAATAGATTAAATGAAAGAGAAAAAAAAACTTTTAACCCTGTGTTGCCAGGATTTCCTGATGTGAAATATTAATGCATCATGTAGCCATTGTAATTTGCACCAGCCATAAGATATTAGGTCCTGATCCATCTTCCATAGTGCTGAAGATGTTTAGTATCTTTCAGATCTTGGCCAGCACCTCATAAAATTGAGCATTCGGTTACTAAGACATTTTATAGATACCACAATTTTTAAAACATGTGGTGCTACAGTATTAATTCTCTTGATTTAAACAGGTTCAGATAGTGAAACAATGGAACAGTCAATTTTGTGAAGATATGAAGTCATTGAGAATTAAGGATGCCACAGATCATGCCTTAAGCCTTGATTCAGAAGTTAACGGAAGTCATACAGTCAATGCAGTGATCACGATCTTAACCTTATCTGAAGATCCATTCACCCTTCTTAAATGTTGTTGTTCACCTGGCATATTCCTGCCAACTTTATTACCTAACCTTGTAATCTACTGTGCTGAGTTTAATCTGATTGAACACTGGAACATTTGAGGAGTCTCGGTAATGTTTGTCCTGCTTTGTGCAGTGCACTCAAAAGTGTGAAGATTGCCATCATTTTAAACAAGGTTTCCACATATAATTTTGCAGCTAACCAGTAGCATACATTACACCTGAAGTACCCATAATCATTTTAGTTTTTGTTGTTGTTTTTTTTAAAGTTATGGGAATCAGATCTGAAAGGCCTCAAACAAGTTTGCTGCTCACCTACCTCAAACTGCATTTTAAATTTATCTTTTACCTACACACAGACTAATGGGAAAAAGCTGAATATAAGGAACATTAACTATAGAGACACAAGGTGGGTGAGGTAGTATCTTTAACTAGACTGAATTCTGTTGGTAAGAGACAAAATTCTGGGCCACACAGAACACTGCGTAGCTCAATAGCTTGTCTGTCTCATCAATAGAAGCTTGTCCAATAAAAGATATTACCCCATCTGTCTTGTCTCTCTCACATCCTGGGATCGACATGGCTACAACTGCACTGCATAATAAATATACTAGAGTCTTAAAGGAAAGCAGTTTTCTTACCGCTGCAGTAATGTACTTTTCATTAATTTCTTTTATGACTGCAACATTAATCAGTGGTGTTAAACAGAACTGGAAAGAAAACCCTTAAAATTAACTTAATGGACCTCATAAAAGACTCTTTAAAGCCTCATAATCAGTTTACATGTGGATTTTAAATGCTTATCGTTTCAAGATGCATGGTGTTTTTTGGGATAGATTCCCAAATCTCCATATTTTCTAGCTCTAATTTTTTAAGACTAAAAATACTGTTTATCACAAGGACATTGTGGTATGCTGGCCCAAGCTCATAAACCTCTTAGGATTATCTGGCAACTGTTGTACTACTGGACATTATCCTCCCACTCAGAGGGTATCCCGCAGTACTGCTGCCCTTTGTCAAGGACCCATGAACAGAACTCTGACCTCTGTTTACGATCATCAAAACATTTTGCATCCCCCAAAAGCTGGAGCATGTTGTTAAGCACTGCAGGGACCCAAATGCCAGATCCTGACATCTACGTGAAATGAAAAGGATACAAAAATATGGTTGTTTATGAACCTGAAATTTCCCCACCTGATCCCACACTTGCTAAAATATGAATTGTCCTTCTTCTCGTCTTTCCCAGCTACCTCACCCATCAGAGGAAGTAGTTTTACTCAAGACGTAAGAAACCATATTTAAGAGCAATGCCCCCAAAACCCTCTGTAATTTTTTTCAAGAATACTAATAATATACTATATGCTGTTTGTTTTCTACCTCAAATATGTTTAACTAATGTTTTGTCTAAATTGTTCAGGACTAGAGTGTATTATAGTTTCACATTGAGTTAACCTCATGAGTTAAAAAATGTTTTAATTAGTTGATTATGTTGAAAGAGACCATAACATTTTCAGCACAAAGATTATGTTTAATATTAGAAACACTTGAGCTGAACATATTTTGTTGACTGGATGATGTATAGTTAAGAACTTTATAAGTTCTATATAGTATGCCACATAGGCTTTTAAGATCAGTTGGATCATGTGACTTCAGTGCTTTCACTTTTAGATGTTCAAATTTTAATATACTAGTCCTCATACAACAGTACAGCTGCCATATAGAACCCTCAGTCTCCTAAACACCAATGGCATGAATCTCCCCTCACACTGGTGCAAAATCAGGAGTGATTTCAGTTATGTCAATGAAAGTGCATTAGTATAAGCCCAGTAACTGAACGGGATTATCAAGCCTGATCTCTATAAAGAAGATTTCTAAAATGAGTATTAAAAGATTGCTAGCCATGGCCTGCCACATGTTTTAAAGATATTAATTTCCAAAGATATTTCTTACTATACTTAAAATGAGGAATAAATGGCTAAATCTGGAAATAGCTCTGGAACTCCACAGAACAAGTGTTCCCAATTAAATACTAAAAACAGACAATTTTCAAGTTCCTCAGTGCAATGCATTTTATAGTGCCTGTTAATTTGTGTTTAATCTAGTTATTGGGTAGGTCACAACATTTCAGCCAGAAAAAAAAAAACCTAACAAAGCTGTATGTGTAGAGAGAGGTCTTATTTACATAATAATTAAATACAAAGCTGTATTTCTCTGGGTACTGTCTTCATAATTAAAATGTTAGTATTTTACAGCTACCGGTTGTGAGCACGATATGGCTTGAAGGATTTATGTAGTGTCATAACAAATAGCTATAGTTACTACCGATATGCTAATGCTTTCTGTGACGGGGAGGCCCCACCCCGCACTCAAGCCCAGGGAAACCACCTGACGAAGGGGGCAGAGAGGGCTCCACCCACGCAGCCCTACTGGTCATGCTCCCAGGGGAACCAAGGTATAAAAGACTGCAGGCCTGCTCAGAAGGGGCAGACCGCCGTCGGAGCCGGAGCTAGCGCCCAACCTCCCGAGCCACAGCCAGAGAGGGAGTCGCCAGGCCTGCTGGACGTGCCGCTGCCAGGCCCAAGCCCAACGACGGAGCCGTCGGCCAACTCCCCGCGACCCAGGCACTGAACCTGCCACCACAAACCTCGATGCCGACTGGGGAGCTGCCGCTACAGCCACCCGACTTGCGCCAACAGGTGGGACCGCTACAGGCCGGGGGAAAGGGGTAGGAAGCGACCCAGGGCAGGGAGCTGGAAAAGCCCGAGGGCTCGGCATGTTGCGGGGAACCACCCCCACTGAGCCAATGGTGGGAGCTGCCCGCCACTGATAGGGCCCTGGGTCGGGGCCCGGTGGAGAGGGAGGGCCCGGGCCCCCCCCACCACTCCTGCCCTGAACCCCGGCGAGTGGGGGCTTGGCTGAAGGACTAGGCGTACGAAGGACTAGGCTGGGAGGCCGCATTTCCCCTGAGACAGGGGCATTGTACTTTAAGACTAGGCCAGTGGGCCGTATTTCCCCTAATACAGGGGCAGCGTACCGTGAGACTAGGCCCGAGAGGTCTAAACTATGCCCCAGACACGGGAGGGACCCCCGGGGGGGGGGTTGCCCCCCAACACTTTCAAACAGAAAGCTAATATTATTGACCTTTCTATACACTAAAAAAATGAAGTATTATGTTTATTGCCATTGCCTGCAGTCAAAAATTCATGTATTGTCTAAATTTCACATTTCTAGCTTTGTGTTGGAGAATGCATGTAAAATAAGGATAGTAAAATTTTTATGTGTATCTTTCCATATTGTTGTTAATTGTTTGTCATGTTTTTTAAATCTGTAACATTTTGTATTTATCTTGAAATTTTAATTTTACATTAATCAGGAGCTTCAATTTTAAAACTAACTCATTTTTAGGCAGGAAATAATATTACATATGTTATTTAGTTTTAGTAAGTAACACAATGGCATCTGTTTATGGGTATTGTAATACATTATTGTCCTTACATTTGTTATTTGTTTGGGAATGATTATGACAAATCTGTAATTATTTAAATGCTAGTTACAGTTGAAAAGTCACTAAAATCCAAATGATGAGAAACATATATTAGATCTGCTTTTCATATAAAAAACTCAAGTCAGGATAAAGATTAAACATTAATTCCTATTTATCTAACTCAGTGCTCCTAGTATTCAAGTCTAACTTCTGAGTTTAACTGGTTATTACAAAACAGATTACTCAGTAGCAGGTCTATTAAAAAAAACGCCTTTGAAATATTTAAGAAATAAAGCATGTTAAAACTTACTTTTGAATGCCACTTACATCCAAGATAAAACTTAGCTAGTCTTTTCCACATAAAAACCTCTAATATACTAAATAAACATTAATTGTTCAATAGATGCTTAAACCTCTCAGAAAGCACAGTATTTTGAGTGCTATGAGTTGCATAGTTACTATTATTTTCCCAAAACAGTAATAAGCTTCAGGTGCATTTTATAAAAGCTATTGATCATTTAATTTTTCTCACTATCACAAATAAATTCCTTCTGAAGTTACTCCAAAATGACTTAAAGAGCACGGGCACTAGACATGCTGCATCCTGGCTATTTTATAATGAATTTGTTCATTACAATGAAACCTTGATTATTTACAAGACTCCTGTTTGGGTTGGTTTGATATCCCCATTACAGATGTTTTTAAAATCCATGTGTGGGTACAGGTCAGGATTAGCTTCCTTGAGCACTCTCATAATGGTAACTAGTATCCTGAAAAAAAGATATAACTTTGTTCTTGAGTCATTACTTCTGAATAATTAATTTGTTCCTGGAATTTAAACTAAAATCAACATATATACACACAAGTATATAATTGCTTACCCTTAATTTTAAAGGGTGCCATTACCACAAAGATAGATAGAGATTATATTACTCAGAACACTTTGAATGCCTTTTAAACAGATGTAGCTACATTTTCAAACATCTGTGTTTCACAAAGGCATTAAATCCCTGTTGCTCAAATTACTTGTTTCTCCACACTTATTTGAACAATTGTGTCTTAAGAAAATAAACATGTTTGAGACTAAATTACTTTAATGTCTGCTGGGGAATAATTATAAAATTAACTCATTTTAATTAACGTGTGGAGTTTAAAACAACAAAATACCATAGTGAGCCCCCAGTTGAAATAAAAATCTGAATGGTCAACCATGGGTTGGCTCATGTACATGAGACTCTGATTTTCTCAATCCAACAATATGATGTCTAAGGAAGGCTTTACCCGATTCATCTGAAGAAGTGGGTTGTGCCCATGAAAGCTCATGATACCATCTACAAATTTTGTTAGTCTCTAAGGGTATGTCTAGACTACACACCTCTATCGCCAGAGGCATGTAAATTAGACTACCCCGACATAGTGAATGAAGCCAGGATTTAAATATCCCCGGCTTCATTAAAATAAAAATGGCCACCACGCTGTGCCAGCTCAGCTGATCGTCGGCCCAGTGTGACAGTCAAGACGCGGATCAGTTGACAGGGGAAGCCTTTGTCGACTGCTCGTCTTGACTGCCGCGCCGTGCCGATGATCAGCTGAGCCGGCACAGTGCGGCGGCCATTTTTATTTTAATGAAGCCGGGGATATCTAAATCCCGGCTTCATTGACTATGTCGGGTAGTCTAATTTACATGCCTCTGGCGACAGAGGCATGTAGTCTAGACATACCCTAAGGTGCTGCAAGACTATTCGTTATTTTTTAAAGATTTTTTTTTTTTTTTTTAAGGAATCCTTGGCTTTTGTCTCAATTTCATAAACAAATATTCCCATTTTTCAGTCTCCTTAGATTCCTTTATTTATTCATCAGAGCAACAGACTACATATGACGTAAATAGTTACATGAAAAAATATGAATCAGTAATAATTACAATGTAAAATCTTGATGCACAGGCCAAGTCTTAATTTCATAAGTTAAAATATTCCATTCATACACCTAAGCAATAACACACACACAAGAATTTTGGTTATCTAGGACACCACAATATTTCAAGTCTATGACATAGGGTTACCAGTATTTAAAGATTCCAGTTCAAGCAAGCATCTCCACAAGTATAAGTATACAAGCCTTCCTCAAGTAGATACAGCTATTCAGAAAAGCATGTGCTTAACTTTAAAAGTACGTGCTTCAATCCTCCTGACTTCAATTAATCTAATTCTAAATTATGTCCTCCAAGAAGCAAAACCACCACACTATCACTCTGATTATGCTGTGGCACCTTGATGTGGCACGTCAGGTATTTGTGGGAAGGCAGTTATATTCCAAGATAAGTTCCAAGGAATGCCAGTGATAAATTATCCCAATATGAAAGAATAGTTGAGAAAGACAGTATTATAATACTACCATGCCAAAGTTCAATAAAAAAGTCTCAGTCAATTGAAATCTTATTTCTCTTCTCTCTCTTATTCCAGATCTTCCATACATTCTTCTCAGTTGCTAGCTTGCATTCTTCTAGCATCTTCCTGATAGTTCGCTATCTTCCTTCAACCTCTCCTCCTCAAGCCGCCAACTCCCTGTGATGTGGCAGCTGTCCCTTACTGGTGGAAAGGGGATTAAAAACAGCCTTAAGGAAGCTGTGCTGGGGCCAGTCAGAGAAGGGATGAAGGGAACAGCCAGTCAGGGCCAAGAAGGCCCATATAAAATGGGTGCTGTAAGGCAGAAAGGGAAGTTACTCACCATGTGCAGTAATGAAGGTTCTTCGAGACGTGTGTTGCCGTGGGTGCTCCGCTGGTGTCAGGTCGCCCTGGCACCGCAGATTGGAGTTTTTGCACAGCAGTAGCCAGTTGGGCAATGCATGTGCACTAGGCGGCTTGTGCCGTTCGCGCCTGTTTTGCACACGTGGTCTGACCCTTCCTCAGTTCCTTGTGCATGCCCGAGTATCTAGATAGAGAGAAAATAGAGAAACACCTCTGAAGAAAGAGGGGAAGTAGGGTGGGTAGTGGAGCACCCACAGGGACACACATCTCGAAGAACTGTCATTACTACACAAGGTGAATAACTTCACTTTCTTCTTTGAGTGATATCTCCATGGGTGCTTCACTGTAGCAGTTGCGAGTTATAAGCTGGACCAGTGGGTCGAGGGCTGCAAACCAGTCTCCTTCATCCAGTGCTGGAATAATGGTTGTTAACGTGACCATCTTGCATCGCTGCTTTCTGAGATATCTGTTGAACTTTCGTAAGTCTAGGATAGGTCTCCATCCTCCAGTTCATTTCTCTGTAAGGAAGTAACTGGAGTAGAACCCCTTGCCTCTGAATTGGTTGGGAACTCTCTTGATGTCTCCAATGGCCCAGTGATGATAAACCTCTTGATGCAGAAGGTCCTCCTGAGAACGGTCTCTGAAGATGGACAGGAGAGGTGGGGAAGGTGGAGAAAACGAAAGAAACAGGATGAAGTAACCAGCTTTGATTATTTCTAAAACCCATTCAGCAATTGTGATGGAAGCCCATTGGTGATAAAAGGAGTGTAAGCAATGATGGAAAGTAGGAGAGCGATTATGAAGATGGCTGTGGAAGAGGTCGTGCATGGCCAGAGCAGGATTTCAAGCCTGCTGCTTGTTATTGTGGGGAACGGAAAGGGTGGTTGTTTTGTTGCCTCCTCCTTTGTATTCTTGGCCTGGAGAGGACCTTCTGATCAAAGGATCTGTTGAGACTTCTCGAATATGTGACATCTCGTTGCCGTTAATATGGACGGAAAGATGTGTATCATTTATATCTGTATGGTGGGGTATGCATCCCCAATGTTCTTAGAGCGGTCCGAGAGTCCTTACTGGAATGAAGAACCTCATCTGTTTTGGAGGCAAACAATTTTTCTTTATTGACGGGTAGGTCCTCCACCTTTCCTTGTAGTTATTTAGGAACCTCAGCAGTTTAAAGTCAGGAGGCTCTATGCATAACAACCGACGTAGCCATAAACTTTGCCACAGTGTCTGTGACATCCAATGATATTTGGAGGAATCTGCAGGCAATTGTGTATCTTTATTGCACTACAGACTTGAGTACGGGCCTCTTGTTGTCTGGAAGATGTTCCATCAACTCAGTTAACCAGGAATAGTTATCAAAGACGTGATTTGAAAGAAGGGTGGCATAGTTTTCAATACGAAGAAACAACGTGGACGAGGAATAAACATTGCTTCCAAATACGTCCATGTGTTTTGATTCTTTATCCTGTGGGATGTTCTTGTATTGTGGAAGCTTAGATCGTTGTTGTGCAGCATCGAGCACCAGGAAATTAGGCTGAGGGTGAGTAAACAAAGTCTAGGCCCTTAGGAGGGACAAAATATTTCTTGTCCACTCGCTTATTGGTGGGGAGTGCAGAGGCCATATTTCATCGGTGGATTCCATGACGGCTTCGTCAATAGGAAGCGCTATTTTTGCCCTTTGGGTCACTGAAGATTCTTAAATAATGGATTCTGCTTGCCAGCAACCTCGGTGACTTTCATTTGCTGGGTCGTAGCCACCCTCTTGAGTATCTCTTGAAATTGTTTGATATCCTTAACGGGAAATATCCTGTGGTACGACTGCCTCGTCTGGTGAGGAGGAAGATTGGTGTGTAGGCGAGGTGCCTGGCTGCTGAATGTCCTCCTCATCTGTAATCTGGCCCTCTTCTATGTCTCGCTGAGGTGGTACTGGTTAAGTTAAGTGTGTGATTGCTGCAAGGGAGGCAGTTACCTGGAAGGTGGCATGAGGGAAGCACTCGAGTAGTGGTGAGGAGCAGAACACCTGCAACACAGGGACCAGTGATGGTAATGGCCTGGAGGGTACACCTCCATTTGGTCCTCCAAGTTGGCAGATAGTGATAGGAATGAGAGTGCCTGCACCTATCATGATACGACCTGGTTGGAGAAGAATGCCTAGAGGAGAAGACACTGTTACATTCATGAGAAATACTTCAGACCGACAGCAAGGGTGATCATAGAGAACAAATCGAACCCCTGAAGGATGGGGGAGGAGATGGGAAAAACTGCCTTGAAGTTCTAGTTGGGGACAGATGACAACAAATATTACAAAAGCGTGGCAGACTTTGCCTGGGTGTCGGTGAACATAGCACCTGTGATGTTGATCGCAGTGCCAACAAAAAAGTCGGTTCTGGGCTTGGGGGGACGGGTATGGTTTGACTTTGCCTGAACCTCTGTTGGCACTGGTTGAGTAGTCGGTGCCACTGGTGCTGTTGATGAGGGCTTGTTGGTATCCTTCTGTTTGCTGGGTACTGAAGATGCCGGTGCTGATGTTGGTGCCAGTGCTGCTGTAGTTTCGCCATGGTCCTACAGTTCCGCTGTTTTGGCTTGCCAGCTATGACTGGTTCATTGCCAGAGCTAATGCAGTTTGATGTCAACGGCGGAAGAGACCTAGTGGGGGAAAGTATCTTCTTCGACACTGGCTTGGGTGCTGGTGAACTTGTGTGCTGTTTCTCTGCCCTGGGTGGCTCGGGACGAACAGTGAAGAGTCTCAGCTTCCTATCTTTGCAAGCCCGGGCTGTTAGCTTGCTGCAGTGAGCACATTTCTATGCCCCTCACCAGGGCAGCAAATGCATGAGAAATGTCCATCGGAGGCTTGCGTGGCCTCTCAGCATGTGTCACATTTCTTGAAGCTCAGAGAGCGGGCATAGTTCATCATATTATTATTATTAGTTTTAGATTTGAATATTGCATTTTTTTTTATAAGGCAACTGGTAGCTGGGTCTTGGCAGCATTCGGGCTTGCTTTCTGCCCCTTCTCCCTCATTTTTTTTAAAGAGATGAAAAAAGATATTGTAGGAGTAAAGTTAAAAGGGCTGAAAATGTTAACTAAGGAGAAAAAGGACTGACTGATGCTGTTAAATTTCTGAGGTAGCTCTCTGAGGAGAGCAGCTCGAAGTTCCATCTGCAGCCAAGGGTGGCAATGAAGGAACTAAGGAGGGGTTCGGCCACACACAGAAAACAACAGGTGTGAACGGCATGAGGCACCTAGTGGGCATGCGCAGCCCAACTGGCTACTGCTGTGCAAAACGCCGATCTGTGGTACCAGGGCGACCTGACACCTACAGTGGAGCACCACAGGGACATCACTCAAAGAAAAAAATGGCAGTTCTCCACAGGAAGCCCAAGAAGCTAGATAGATTCATGGAGGTTAGGTCCATCAATGGCTATTAGCCAGGATGGGTAGGAATGGTGTCCCTAGCCTCTGTTTCTTCAGAGGTGGGTGACAGGAGAGGGATCATGTGAAGATTACCTGGTGTCCCCCCCCTCCCTCTGGGGCATCTGGTATTGGCCACTGTCGGCAGACAGGATACTGGGCTAGATGGACCTTTGGTCTGACCCAGTATGGCCATTCTTATATTCTTATGAAGGAAGAACTGTGTCTCTGGAAGGCTAAGAGAACTGCCAGCACTCTGGACAGAGCAGTGCTGCCAACAGGGGCAGAGGGAGCAAGAGACAGATCCTGGCTGGCTGCCAGAGTTTAAAGACTGAACCTCTGTAAGAGGGCAAAGAGGGTGCTGGTAGAAGGTGGCCCTGGAATAACCAGCAGGTGGTAGAGTGGTGAGCAAATCCTATTATAGCCCCTTCCTCTCCCCTCCCTCCCTCCACACACCACAATTGTCACTACTGAGTTGAGGAACCAAATAGTGTTCTTTACCAAGTTAAAGTATTTAAATTCATGTGAATTTGATCACTAAGTGAAAACATAAAAAATTAACTTGTTTGCAAGTAACTAACGAAAATATTGGTGAAAACCTGCCCTTTGAGGTAGACATACTACTATACTAAAACTGAGCAATTTGATAAATTGAGCTGACAATTTGCAGCTACTCCATCTCTAGCTAATGTCTCCTTCTCTGCTCCTCCCCCAGGCTGTATCAGTTCCTGAATAAACTCTAATGCAAAACTTCAGTTGAGATGAGCTTAAGCCTCTTTTTAGTACTCAGTACAATGGTATTACTAGTCTGGATTAATTCATTTACTATCCATATGGATGATATGTCACATACACTTCCAAAGTTATTCACTACTCAAACAGGTAGAAAATAAACATTTTAAAAAGAAAAGCATATGTGGTACCCAACTTACACTTATTCCAACCATGAAAGTGCATACAGTCCATTAAATATTATCAACCCCAATTTTGTTATCACTGCTGTCAAGGCACAATAATGGAAGTTTCGTTTTCATACTTTTGTGACAACTAAATGAACTTATGTGAAACAAATAACTGTGACTGATTAAACCCAGGAGTATTCAACTGTTCTCTTTTTGGGTCTTATAGCTAGCAAAGTACTGCTGCTCTGCACTACTCCTCCGCAGAGCAATTCATACTAAACTTAGGTTTCTTTTCTCTTTTTTCCACTCCATACTAGGGATGTGAAAGTTTAACAGGCCAACCAGTACGCACCACCCTAAATAGATAATGCTTTCTGGTTCTGATTAACCACAGGGGCTGGAGCAGCTCCTCACCCACCCCGCAAAGGAGACTGCTCTAGCCCCGATGGGGCCCACTGTGGGAAAGGGCTGCTCCAGCCAGTGGCAGGCCTGGCCCGGACCGGACCCCTACCACAGGTTACAAGCTGGCTCCCTGGAAGCAAAGCTGCAGAGCCTGCAGTGAAACTTCCACAGCAACGGGGGCCAGCAGCCCCTGCTGGCCCCATTCTCGGGGAGGCAGTTTCTCTGCAGCAGGGAAGCCTCCTCCCTGGGAGTGGAGCTGGCAAGGGCTTATTTAACCTTAATTAATCTTTATACTGAAGAGCCTGCAGAACATGTAACCATGTAACTGATAAGATTTTCAGCAGTTACACAGTTACCTTTTTTAACAGATTTTTTTTGCACCCCTATCCCATACACACCACAAGTTTCCAAAGAATGTCAATCATATTGAGATTTAGAAGATTACATACCAATAGGTCTGTGATAAAAATACAGGAAGTCCCCAACTTACGAACAAGTTGTAAGTTGGCTGTTTGGAACTTGGAACGCATTTTCCCATAGACACAATGTTATAAATGGTAGTTAAGTTCCCAGGCTAGGCCACAAAAGCCTATATAACCCATAATGTAGCTGACATACTGTATATTTACAATGAAAAATAATTAGGGTTGCCAGGTGTCTGGTATTGACCCAGACAGTCTGGAATGTTAGGCTCCTGTACGGTTAAAAAATTCAGAAAATACCGGACACCTAAAATGTCCGGTATTTTCTGATTTTTTTCCCCCTGCCAGGAAGCGAAAATACCAGACACCTGGCAACCCTACGACACACTCAGCAACCAGGCCCAGCGTCCCGCAACCGCCCCTCCCCACCCCCTGCTTACCTGGTTCCGCAGGGGTTGGAGCAGAAAAACAAGATGGCCGCCAGCAAAAAAGCCTCTTCTTAAAGGGGCCATGCTGGGTTGTTGGATTTTTTTTTGCGCTTTACTGCTGTCAGGGTCCTTTTTTTTTTTTTTTGCTCAACAACTTTGGTCTCCCCCTTTTTCCCCCCCCTCAACAGAATTTTTTTCCCGGTGGTTTTGTTTGTTTGTTTTTGGGGGGGGGAAGGGGGGGTTGGTGTTTTTGTTTAAACCATCTGGCAACCCTAAAACTAATATAAAGGGTTTTTTTAAAACTTTGAATGCTGGTGCTTGAGAAAAGGCAGGTTTAATGAGAGGAGGATGAGGAAATGCTGGAGAGTCTGAAGGGATTTTGCACTGGCTCCTGTGTCCAGTTCCATCCTCCAGCCACCACTATCCCTGTGGGCTGCTCAGCCTCCACCCACCAGGAGGCAGTGAGCGGTGCAAGCACGGGCCAGAGGACTCTAGGGGAGCAGGGGGCGGCCAGGCAGCGAGCAGCTGGAAAGAAGCAGCAGATTCTCCTTCAAAGTGCCACTTTTCTCAAGCCACTGGCTGTGCAACTACCCCCTGCTCCTCCAGAGTCCAGACAGCAGTTGCGCCGCTCGCCACCACCTGTACCTCTTGCCTGCTCCACTGAGATCAGGGCTCTCCTTACCCATATACAGAATACGCAGCTGCATAGGGCATCAAAAATTTGAGGCACTGCTAGGTCTTAATGTCACCCACCTTTTATTACCCCTGTTCTGTGGCTTTGCTTCCTCCGGAGCGGATCTAGTTAACTTAGAAGTGAAAAAGCCTGCCAGATCCATTAGCAGAACATAGAACCTGTGAAAGAGCCATTCAAGTAGTAATGAAGCCATTTAACATGCATTTGCCAACTCCAAGTATGTACTGCCCATTTCTGAATTTACTGTGTTAGTAGACCGGACCTTAGTTTAAAATTTGCTTTAAAAATATTTCATTAGTGTGTTGCCGAAGATTATCAAATCAAATCTCTAAAACAAAATTGTCATCCTCCCGGGCTGCCATTGGGCATATGGGCCCTAGTTTAATAAATCCTAAAGAGGACCCTGCCTGAGACTGCAGGTGAACTTTTGTTTGTAAGTGAGGATGTTCATAAGTCGGATGTTTGTAACTCAGGGAGTGCTATATACAGGAAGCTTGTTATAAAATGACTTGGAGTATATCTACACAGCAGCTAGGAGAGGACCACTCATCCCAGGGAGACAGACCCACACTACCAGGGCTCAAGCTAGCGTGCTAAAAATAGCTATGTGGACATTGAGACTTGAGCTGGAGCTCAGGGTCTCAAGCCCTGCAGGTCAGGTAGGTTTTAGAACCAGAGCTGCAAAATCCACGCTACTATTTTCAGCTTGTAGCTTGAGCCCTGCGCAAGTCTGTCGGGGGGTGGGAGGCTTACTCCCAGCTGTAGTGTATACAGTACACTCCTCACAGGGGCTTTCAAGAGTTTGGTGGAATAGCTGCTAATCTGTTAGGTGGGATCCTTTCACTGGCAATTAACAAACATGTTCATCCCTCTCCAATTGTTCCTGAGTGTCTCACTGCTGATGTTTTAACACAAGAAAATGTTGATTCTCATGCACTATTATAATCCATCCCAATGGGCACATTTTATCCATTCACTTAAACTTAAGACCTTTTAAGTTAATAAACTTATTTAAAAATACAGAATCACTATGTGCACCATCTGAACTGTACAAAGGAGCAAAATCCTGCCCATAACTCTCTGTCTAAAAATTTCCTGCATGCATAAGTTCCTGTACTCAACATCATTTTAGGAGATGTGTTTGGGGGCAAAATTTCTCTCCACGGCACTAATCTTCAATTGGCATATGATTGTTTGGTACCAGATGCGGTTGGTGTTAAACAGTGTAGGAAACAGGCTCTCTCACATGAAAGCCAGCACAGATTAGCCCAGATGATCAGACAGTAATAAACAGCATAAAGGATATGTTTGGAGAGTAAAGAACCCTCCTGTATCAAGTAGCTCTTGGACATAGGAGAGAAAACTGCTTGTATTTTAGTCATAAGATTCACATTTTCAAGTTCAAGGTATGGTAATTGTAATGAATATTAGTGAACTGCTGGATTCTAACTGCCACATGAAGCTCTTAAGTCAGAAAGCATTGCCCGTATCAGACAATTTTCTTTTAATATGCTGTCTTCATACCCAACTCCAGAAAATAAAAATCAAATGGCACTCATATTTTAAATCTATTATTTAAACAGAGAGACACAGTAAAACTTAAATTGAAGCCAATATTTGTTTTGTGGGCTTGAACGATCATTCATCTAGAGCTAACATTTAAAAAAGAGTTGAGAAAATATCAAATATCCTGTGAAGTTAGTCTTCCCCAAAACAAGCATGTTAGTTGTATTAAATGGATATGCAGCGCTATCCATATTTTGGGAAAACTTCATCCTTTGCCTTGCTTCTTTTGTAATAGACTGCGTGTTTTATTTTGTTTCTAAAAACATTACAATTTCTTTGATGAAATTGGGAATACTGTTTGGTTTCTGACATCTTTCTACTCAATTATTATTAAGCTCCAGCCATGTGTTCTATGCTGCAAATGACATTAATATAGAGCAAAGCTGGGCAAAACACAGCGCACGGGCTGGAGCCCGCGGGAGCCTCAGCCCACTCCTTGCCTTGGCACTCAGAAAAGCTGGCTCTAAGGCTCTGTGAATGCTGCGAGCCCAGGAAGGGGGGAGAGGCTTCTCAGGTTCCCCCACTCCCAGAAAAATCTTCCAGCTCCCATTGGCCAGTTTTCAGCCAATAGGAGCTGCCTGTTTGCAGGACAGGCAACATTTGACACTCCCTCTCACCTGGGGCTCCCAGCATTCAGAGCAGCATACATGTGGCCCCTGCACGTGCTCTGTGCATGCACAGGTGGGGGCATGGAAGGCAGGGACCTGATGGTCTTCTGCTCAGGAGCCACCTCGTTAAGCACCTCCTTGCCAGAGACTGCCTCTGGCAACCCAGCCCCCTCCTTCCCCTCCAACCCTATGCACCGTTTCCTTAACCCTGCTCCACATAACCCAAACCTTCTGCACCCATACCCCTTCCCAAACCCTGCATCCCCCCCTCCTATACATCTTCTCCAGATCACAACCCCCTCCCAGGCCTTGCACCCAATCCACTACCGCCAGTTACAACCCAAATTCTGTACTTCTGTCCCAGGTCAGAACTTCCTCCCAGACTCTGCACACCCTCCTGCACCCCTCCCCTCCAGGTCACAATCTTCTCCTGCACCCATATCCCCCCTCCCAGACCCTGCACTGCAATATCTTGCCCCAGGTCACAACCCAAACCCCTGCACCACTTCCTACATCCATCCTCCAGGTCAGAATCCTCCCCTGCACCCATATTCCCTTTTGAACCCTTCACCCCCTCTTGCACTCCAGTCCCCTCCCCAGATCACAACACCCTCTTTCACCCAAACTTCCTTCCAGATCCCACACCCTCTCCTGTACGCCAATCCCTCACCCCAAACTCCCTTCTGCACCCAGCCTCCATCCCAAACCCCAGACCCTGGACTCCCCCTCCCTCCTCCATTAAGAGTGCGGCCTTTGACAACTTACCAAATTCTTGGAGTGGCTCCCCACCAAAAAGTATTGCCTACTCCTGATATAGAGATTGTCCCTTTCCCCAAAAGTTTTTGATTTAAAGGACAGTCAGGGAAGAGGAAGTTAATACTGGGTGATCACAAGTGGAAGTTAATTAAGTAAGAGCAGAATACTGCTTTTGCATTGAAAGTCTGTGGTTGTTCTCCATTATTTAATGGTATCTAGAATGTGTTACGTTAATTTTTACAAGCAGTCTTTTTTAAAATGACTTTTTTCTGGGAAATCTCCCCAATCCTGCAGCTGCTGTCACTGCCATTGTAAAAATGATTGCTACCAGAAAGGATCAAATGTGCTACTTTTATATAAAAGTCTTCTCTCTCAATCAGCTGGCTGGCATTGAAGTCAGTGAATTATGCCAATTTATCCCAATTCAGGATTCAGTAAATAGATATCCACATGACATAAATAATGAGCCAAGATTATGTAGTGTAAGATTTGGCAACAGTGATTACGTTTCTTTACATTTGAGATAAATAAAATCAACAAAAGCACAACTGACTAGTTTGATTCTTCATTGACTACATAATATTCTAGAAATTACAAAAGAACAATACTATGAATAATTAATGACACATGTATATAATCCTTATTCAAAATGCAGTGAACAATTAGAGTTGAAGATTATTTAGTCAGCATCTTCTTGTAGAGATGGCAAATACAAAAAAATGAAAAAAAAATATAACACTAGATTTTTGTTGTTGTTTTTTTATTAACAAAAGAAATCATTGTATATCCACAGTACTGGAATGCAATTTAGTGATTATGGCACCATTGTTCTTTATAGGTCTATTTGAGGGATTACCTAACTTCCCCATAAGTGTCTTGGTCCTTCTAAAAATGTCAATTAAATTGTTTCCTCTAAAGATAGTCTTAATAGGCTGACAGAAATGCTGGACATAAAACCAAGTTTAAGTCTGTGAAGTTTATTTATGGTTTCAATTTTTCTCCATTTAACATCCTTTTTTAAAGACACAGAAGTGGTCAAGAGGTGCTTACTGTAAATGCTCTCCCTAAGACATAAGAACTACTCTCTCTGTGTGTGCATCCCATGGGGCACATAATGCTTCAAAGGGAATACAAGCACGCAGGAGCATTGCTTTACGCCTAAACAAGCAAACTGAATGCACATGGGAAAGCATGCTGCAACCTCTCAAATATTTCTCCCACTGTGCATTAAAAGGTGTAACTGAATCCTGCCCATTGGACACACACAAATTATTTGGTACACTAGGTACCAAATACAGTTAGTAAATTAGGTACTAGAATTTATCAGTAAATAATCACATCATATACTCTAGCCAAGTACATGCTATGGGCTCAAATAAATCCTGACTCAGGCAAAATTGTCATGTAGTTCAACATTAATTCTGCCTGAATTAATCTAGATTTGAGCCATATTCGTTGCAGATTACTACTAATACATTTTCATCAAGGTACTATCAACAACTCTCTCCTCTGCACTAAAGTAATGCTTGAATTTATGACCTTCCAAGTAGGTTACAATGCTAAAGACTGAAAAAACATATTACTGCCATAGCAGGAGTTTCTGTCTCCTCTTCCTCAACTGGCTACCCTTAATTGACATTTTACTAGATCGCAATTTAACTCTAAGCAGTTGGAGCTATTTTTAAGTCAGACTAAATAAGTACAGTGTCAGTATTTTGAATGAGTGGCTGTTGTAATTTGAATGAGCAGCAAATTACAAGAGCTCTACCAAGGCTCTGCTGATTCTGTGCTCCTGTTCAGCAGTCTGCTCCAGGGCCTGGGGGAAGCTATCAAATACACAACAGTTTGCTCCTATACAGTCACAAGGTAACAAATAATGGAGATGCAAGGGTTACTCTCCCTTTGCAATCCTGGGAAGATATGCAGTCAGAATCAAAATATAGTCCGATGCACCAAAACACAAAGGACTGGAACATGTTTCTTACAGGACATGGATTTCTAACTAAAGAGTTCTTACAGTCTATGCAAATGTTTGATGAAGAGAACCACAGCTGAACAAAACAATACTTTAAATTCAAAGGAATACAGGAAGTGCCACAAAGTTACTAATCATGTAACAAACTGATATCTATTCCACCATGTTAATCTACACCTACTTTCTTATCTCAGGGGATTTTACTGATTATTCTGGTAAAGGTACACATTCCATTAATTATACACAGTATGTTATCACATTTAATTTTAACTTACTACAAAAGCACAAAGTTAAACTCATATCACCCACCTCTACTGACAAACTTATAATCAACTCATAATAATGATTGTTATTTTATCTTTACTAACAGACGTCTTACCTTTATCAAGTTAACCTGAAATGTCCCTTTCTCCTATTCAGTTCCCAGGAACAAAAGAAATCAACTCCACCCTACAAACAAAGAACATTTTACAAATGATTGGCAATGTGCTGAAAGTAGTTTAATTATATTACTACCATTAAAAAGAGACTCTGTACCGGGGTGTCAAGAATATGGCCCATCGGCCAGAGGCAGCCTGCAGAACACCATTGTCTGGATTCCCAGGAATCTTTAGGCTTGTCTGCACATTGCACAACAGGTATCTGGTCTGTAGAGCATACCAGACTCTAACACCCCTGCTAGAATGCACTGGTGTAGCCTCTGTTTGAAATAAAACTATATCAATGTGCACTAAGGAACATTTAGATGTAGGTGAGCAGGATCCAAACAGGGGAATGAGGGGAGCCCACACTGTACCACTTTACAGATCACAAGGTAGGTCATCAGGCCCACCATATGAAAATTGTTTGACCCCCCTCCCATCCAATACCATTGTATTGTAGCCATAATGTCTCCTGTGGGAGAATGTAAGGACTATACATAGCTACTTATAATAGAACTTGAGTTACAAACACCAGAATTATGAACTGACCAGTCTAGCACACACCTTGTTTGAAACTGGAAGTACACAATCAGGCAGTGGCAAAACAAAACAAAACAGACCAAAACAAGAAAAATACAGTACAATGCTGCATTAAACAAACTACTAAAAAAGCAAAGGGAAAGCAGCATGTTTTCTGCATGGTAAAGTTTCAAAGCTGCATTAAGTCCATGTTCAGTTGTAAACTTCTGAAAGAACCATAACATTCTGTTCAGAGTTACCAACATTTCAGAATTACAACCAACCTCCATTCCTGTGTAACGCTGAAGTTCTACTGTAAACACTCATCACAATGTTTCAGATGTGACACCTGAGGAACTGCATTTGATAAAATGCAGCACATTGACATAGTATTGTTATGTATTTTGTTACCAATTATGGGGGGAAGCAGTTTACATTTTGCAACTTAGGCTTATCATCTCATCTTCCAAGACAACTTGGTACTGCAACTCATCCAGTATTCTTTGAATGGATTAGCGTTACTTAAATGCCTCAGCTCCTGCAGGTCCAGAGGATGTGTGTGTGTGTGTGTGTGTGTGTGTGTGTGTGTGTGTGTGTGTGTGTGTGTGTGTGTGTGTGTGTGTGTGTGTGTGTGTGTGTGTGTGTGTGTGTGTGTGTGTGTGTGTGTGTGTGTGTGTGTGTGTGTCTTTAAAATAATTTTTATAGCACTGATAATTCACATGCTTTACAAACCTAGGCCTTCTCTGGGTCCCATGGTAACAAGTGGCAGAACCCCACAGACCTGGCTAGAAGCTGGATCAGAACTGTGTAGCAGCACAGGTCATCAGTCCCAAACAGCTGTTCGGTCATTGTGCACACTTCTTAAGCTACAAGTTGGTTCAAAATCTATCTAGAGGAAAACATACTACTTCCTCTCCAACTAATCACCAATAAAACAGAGGTTTTTTCGAGACTATAGCTTCACAAGAGAATTGTGACAGAACATTACCAGTGCTTAATTTGTAATGAAAGAGATGCCAGGGCTTGAAACATTTTTAAAAAAAAAACTTTCATAACTGACACAGCTAGCCCATAAGTGCTGGAGCTATGAACTGCCAAGTCTAGAGGTGCTGAAGCTTAGCTCTGGCACAAATAAGCACTGATTATTACTACTACTGTTGGTATTACAGCAGAGCCAAGAGGACTAATCAGATCGTGGCCCCAAACTCATAGAGTACATTGTATGAGGAAGTCAATTCCCCCAAGAACACACATAGCACAAGGCAGTTAGTACAATCATGGGCATACAGTTTACAGTAAGTTACAACATAACACTGACGTGTTAACAAAATGGAGGGAGTTGCAGAAGGTGGCCAAAGGTAACAATGTAGTTATAGAAGCTCACGATATCAGATTAAAAACAAAATGCAATGTAAATCAAACAGGAGATACTAGTATCAGTAGTCCCTACCAGCCTAGCCATTATCAGTAGGCAGTTTACCTTAGGCCTCATGACAGAAGTAGGTCTGGAGAAAGGATCTGAAGATTACAGAAATGGCTTTACATATGCATTTGGGGAGTAGTTGCCCCTTGGCTGTGGAGCCGTGAAAGAAAACATGAAGTGGAAAAAATGAACAAATGAGAAATTTAGACTAGTATCATTTGTGAAGCTGAATCAATGGCAGGTCTAAAGGAAATAACACAGAGCCACAGACCACCCATATTATAGTAACAGCATTTTGAGAAGGTGCCTGAAATTGATCAGGTGAATGTAAGGAAGATTATAATGGAGAAGTTTCTGCACACAAATTTTAGTTCTTTAGAAAAAGAAAAAGGCAGCATCTCAAAGATGTTATAGCAGAAGCAAGATTTGGATATGGCTTTTGCGTGCATGGGCTAAAATGAGGGCAAACTAGAAGAGAACATCTGGGTTTACAGTTCTGAGTAGGTGGTGATATTGTCAACAGTAACAGAGAGAAGAGAGAGAGGGAGAACAGGACAAGTAGCTCAGTTTTGGCCCTGCTAAATATAAGTTGAGAGCAAGATATTTGCAGTGGATGCCAGAGGCGGGATGGGCCGCAGGCGTAATGTCGGGACTCAGACCAGGCGATAAGAGACGGATGTGAGAGGCACATGGAGGCATCTGAGCAATGCAGTCACCTAAAGAAATACAGCAGAGCTAAAGCAGAATGGAGCCAAGGAGGGAGCCTGCAGGTGCCCCAAAGAAACTGAGGGAGGGGAGGAGGGTCTACTACAGTGAATTCTTAAGAACGGTCACTAAAGTATACAGAAAAGAAATTAACTATGGACTCAAGGGAGTCAGAGAAACATGTTTGAAGAATTATGGGGTAATTCAACAGCATCAAAAGCAGCACAGAGATCAAGGAAGATGAGACTGGAGAAGTGTCCCAAGAAAGGAGTCGAGGTCCATAAACAGGTTACTGAAAACCTAAGCAAGAGCGGTTTCATTGGACTGGAGAGAGTGAAAAACAGTTTGAAGAGTATCAAGGGCAAAACTGGAGAAAGATGGATCAGTCAATGAATGTATAAATGATGTGAGGGAGATGGAGTAGAAATTTCAAGTGAGGGGGCATAATGAAAACAAGAGCATGCTTGTATTCTGAAGACAAGCATATTGATGAGAGCATGAGGATATGGAGAAAGGAGAAGTAGAGTATGGCAGAGAGATCACCAAGAGCAGTAATACCAAGGCTTTCACTTCTTTTGATTGGTATAACTATTTCCTGTACCATTACACTATTGCCTTAGAAGTTGACATTACTTGTTTAGCCTCTCTAAAACCTTTCACAATTCCAAATGCTTATCTTATCTTAGAAGTAGTGCTATGCATATCAGAATACAGGCAAAGCCTAGGGATTGGTTCTCCTTCATTTGTACCCCAAACCATTAACCAAATATTTATCATCTCCTTCAAAATATTGAAAAAGCCAGAGCTACCACAAAGGATGTGAAAAGAAGTGGCTTTCTGAGAGTCATTCAATCCAAACAGCATGTCCTTGATTTTAAAAGGGCATGTTTTGAAGTCTGAGTTTATCACTTGGGTGCCCAGCAGCTGTTCTATTATATTGTTCAGAAGAAGAAATTAACTTTGCTACAACTGGGGGCTGGGAGAGCAAAGGATATAAATTGAGCTAATAGCTATGATTATAAAATCTCTGACACCACTGTCATCTTCATACAGAAATTTTAAAGTGCTACAACTAGTTTATAACCAGTTTATAGCTAACCCATAGTCCCCATGACTGGTTTCCATACCCTGCTTTACGTAATTTAAAGAAAAAGTACCCATTTGGCTCATGTCAGCTATCTGAAAATTAAATGAAAAAAAAAAACCCTTTGCTTTTTATTACGTGTAGAGAATAAACTGCTGAGATGAGTTTGAAAGTGGGTTTCTTTCTTCTTCTTTTTTTTTTTTTTTTAAATAGAGGCAGTTACCCACTGATGGAAAGTCCATCTTGCTAAAAAGTGACCTCATTTTGTGATTGTAGCAGTCTCAGAGATCTGTATTTGAGGCTGTAAAATAGCTTCCAGCCTCTGTTAACAATCAGAAGAACTAATGACTTACATTTTAAAAAGTACAGTAGACTTCCGATAATCCGGAACCTATGGGACTTAAGTGGTGCCGGATTATCAAATATGCCGGACTATCAGGAGGTACTATAAGCAGGTTTTATATATATACTGTATATATTATATACTGTATATAAAGTGTTCTTAACCCTTTTTATTGTACATACTGTATACAGTATACCGTAATGTTTTAGTTTTTTTAAGCCTTTTTTACCCTTTTTGCTCAGTTCAACTGCTGCCGCTGTTACCTTGTGACTCATTTTTGGCCGAAGCTCACTCACTAGGCTCTTGCCATTTTGATGCCGGACTATCTGGAGTGCCAGACTATTGGATGCCGGACTATTGGAGTTTTACTGTAATTAGAAGTGTTGTGCGCCTTGATTTTGGGCTGTTGTTGAAACTAACAGGCCTAATTTCCACAGTAGTTATTCAACACTTTCTGAAAAAAAAAAATAAAGTCTTTTAGATGTGTCACACTGGGCACCAAGATCTCTAGCCCTTTATTAAAATTTAGGCCTAACATGCTGAAACATCTAAGTTTATTGTTATTGAACTGCCAGAGGTTTTACACTTGTATTTACATTTATTCACTCTGAATATTTTACATCCTCAATGTGCTAGCTGATTTTAAAGCAAATCTGTAACACTCCTAAAAAAGGAACCTTCACAAGCACCACAAAGCCTTCTCAGACTGGAAAAGCTCCATTAAAAATCTGCTTTTGCAGCTTCTCACAAACTCTCTCCCAGTGTCACTTTGTTGCCCCCCCTATACTGAGCTGAGCTTGAGAAGTTGTGTGTATCTTGCAGCATGATCTAAACATTGTTAAATCCGGGCTCTGGTGACTCAAGGCATGAATTGAATTCCATGCCTTCTCTGAGAACTCTCATTTGAGTCCCAGATGACTATACCAAAGGCCACTCACATAATCATCTCAACAGAGAGGATCCAAATCATTTAGGGCTATGACTCTAAGAATTACAAGTTCGGAAGAAGGTAATTGACAGTGCAAGACCTTCAGCGCAAAACAGCCATTCATAAGCGTATAATAGAAGCAATATAGAGTAGATTTGATTTTTCAGTTTATGGGGGAAACTACTGCTCTTTGGTCTGAACAGTGGCCTCTGGCGCACAATAAAGACCTCAGCTCCAATCAATATAATATGCATACATTGGGCCAAAAGTATCTTCTCATGGAAAATGTGCAAGATGGAACAGAAGTTTTCCCAAACATCCCATGAGCTCCAACTCAGTTACTGCTGCATTCTCACCTTAGCCAGGAGTGGGCAGCAGCTGCTCAAAAGAGACAGAAGGTGCAAACTTCAAGCTCCACAGAGGGCTTCTTTAGGCAGCCACTCCAAACTGTTTCCTAGCCTCCCTACTCTCTCCTACCAGCAGAGCTCACCAAGCAACCATGGATCTCCCTGCCATGCCTGTGTCCGTGCACCCCCCGGAAAAGAGGGCAGAAGACATGGAGCTGAAGCTCTTGTTTACATGAGTAGTGTAATTTCCATAGATTTGTCTGGAGGAATTTAAATTGAGTTACTTAGGAAACATAATTGCTGATGCCTGGATCACCCACTTCACCTTCCTCACATGGAATTCCAATAATGTGCTGCTCACACAAAATGTGGTTCCACAGCTCATGAGCAGGAGCAAATTTGCTGCACAAATTGCAATACTGTTCTCCCCCATTCCCACCGTTCCTGGGATTTCCTGCACTTTCCTTCCTCTCCTCCACAGTGCAGAAGCCAGCAATTGGCATGGACATACTATGATAGGGGGATGGTTTCAAGATTGAAGAAATGAGATCACAACTCATAAGTAGTGGGATGAGGCAGACTACAGATTAGCTCTGAATTCATCTGTAATAAGTACAAGTAAATCCACCGTGAACACTGAATCTATTGTATGTATCTTTAAACAACAAATAGCTAAGTTGGTATCTTTAAACAAATATAGCAGAGTGCTGAAAGGGAATGAAAAACTATAGACTGTTCTGCTTGATGCAGGATGGTGATTTTTTTAAAGTGTTGAAATAAAACCTTTTCTATGAAGAAAGGATTCAGATATACTATTTCATCACTTTAAATGTGAATAAGATAAAAATTCCTCAAGCAGAATTGATCCATAGTACACAAGAATAAAGTTATGTGAACAATTATGTATACACTGCAAAAACACTGTGTAATCTTTCATTCCCTTGATACCTATTTTGAAAGTCCCTATGTAGAATACCCAGTAACTTCTAAAGAATGTATACACTTGTTTTATTGAGTAGTTCCCCATTATTATCCCCACACAGGTACATCAAAAAAGTTGGAAAAACCTTCCTGAACCATTAAAATGTCCTGCTTCAAAAGACAAAGTTAATGCCTGAAAAAGGTTAATATTCTTTGTACATTTAATTTGCTATACTTCTCAATGTAGCTGAATAGTATTTTAATTATTTTCTTACTCCATATTTCACATCTTTCAAAAGGATTCCATCCATTCAAAAAATATGCACCGAGAGCCAGACTACAGGTCCAAAGACCTTTCAGACAATAACAGGAAGTTGGTCTTTTTCCCCTTTTCATCCCTTATCAGCCCTTAGAGGCAAATACTAAGAAAGGGGCACAGCTTGGAATCATTACAGAGATAGCATTAAAATAATTAAACACATTACTCAGAATCAGTAGTACTTAGTCTATTCAGAAAATGAATAGAATGCATCAGGAAACTTCTTGAAGTGAGGCAAATTACAGAAAAGTGCTACAATATGAGGAAGACGAAATTTCATTGGATGTCTCTTTTGCAGGCAAAGAGACTTTGTCCTTCTTGAGAAGACATGTAAAGAAAAAAATAACTTTATGTATACAAATTCCTAACATGACCCCACAGAAATCCACATGCTATCTTTCAGAGAAGCCTAACTCATTTTTAAACAGCAGTTTGTTGGATCCCTGGTTATTTCTAAGACAAAAAGCTATGATGATTTGAATACATTGCGGAAGAAAAAATTATATTCTGGACAAGGAACTGAAGCAGACAAGTGCTTCTAATTAAGAACCAACAAGCTGGTTCCATTAAAGAAGAATTTCAGCTGAAACTGAATCAATGCCTCTCTTCCTGTGAGATTAGCTGTTCTCACAGGAAGGAAAATGGGTTTTCTCCTGCTGTGGTGCAATCTGGGATACATGCTCTAGTCTAGAGTGCCTTTTAAAGTGGCAAAACCAGGCCCATTGACAGAAATCTGGGGTCCTTGTACCACTTGCTCGCTAAGGCCCTCCCCTTCCCATTTAACTTTATTTACATAGATGTTAGATTTGGGGGGAGCCCTGAGTTCAGAACCCCAGTACAACTTTGTCCCCCCCTTTAATTCTCCCCCAGCCATCCATCTCTCTCTCTCTCTCTCTCTCTCACGCGTGCACGCACGCACGCACGCACGCACACACACACACACACACGCACGCACACACACACACACACCCTAATTTTTCTGTATGTATTACAGTTTTTCCTGTATGTATTATTCTACTACTCCATTCAGGCACACTCACAAACTGAACCTTTTCTCATCTCAGTTGGATTAGAGTGATGAGTACTCATTTAAAACATTCAGTAAGAAATATGAACCTTTTGTTTGCAACGGAAATCCATTGAAAAGGAGAACTCAGACTGTTTTGTGGAATGTTAAAATACAACACCTCTCTAATACAAGGGAAGAAAAAAGACAAAATGCCTCCCTGCTAAGGAAATCTCAAAAGCCTCAACAGAGAAAAAGCAGAATTATATTCCAAAAAAAATATAGCAACCAGCAACCAATACAGCTTTGCACTTTATTAATATTTATTGTGACTATTCCAATGGCACCTAGAGGCTCCAGTCAAGACTAGGACTCCCTTGTGCCAGATGCTACATAAACACACAGGAAAACAACGCATCTTTTCCCTGTCATCAACCTCATTTGAAACATACAAGTGACTGTGACAAACACAAGATGTGAAGGGTAGAAGTAGGGCTGAATTAACTCTTCTGGAGGCCTGGGGCTAATAGATACTGTGGGGATCCCAAGGCTCCAGGGTGAGTCAAAAATAAGGAGCTGGTGTCTGGCTGGTGAGTCTTGCCCACATGCTCAGGCTTCAGCTGATCGCCATATTTGGGGTGGGGAAGGAATTTTCCTCCAGGGTAGATTGGCAGAGGCCCTGGAGGTTTTTCGCCTTCCTCTGTAGCATGGGGCACGGGTCACTTGCTGGAGGATTCTTTGCATTTTGGGGTCCTTAAACCATTTGAGGGCTTCAATATCAGAGATATAGGTGAGAGGATTATCCTAGGAGACAGTGGGTGAGATTCTGTGGCCTGCATTGTGCAGGGGGGTCAGACTAGATGATCATAATGGTCCCTTCTGACCTTAAAGTCTCTGAGTCTACGAGCTGAGTGTGCACGAGAGGGCTGCCAGGGAGCGGGGTGTAGGTGCAGACTCAAGGTAGAAGGCAGGATTCAGGAGCAGGATGGGGGTGGAGGGGTATGGACAGGAGGGGGCAGGAGATTGGGACACATACCTGGTGTAGCTTCGGGGGGGGGGGGGAACAGGTGGCTCTGCACAGCCTGGGATCCTTGTCTGCAGCCCCTAAAGCCCCTTTCATAATCCAGCCATGAGGAGAATGAAATAATTCTGTAAGGCTGCTATAATTTGTAATAGCCCCTAGGGCTACGCTAACTTACTCCATGCCAGCCTCCAGAGAAGCCAAGCATTAGGAAGGAAACAAAATGTGTCTTAGAGCCACCTTCACTTTTCTTGCCTATGCTGTGCATTCTATAAGATGCTTAACACAGAATCTGGATGATTGTTTTAGAAGGTCTACATAAACAATCCACATTGCAGCTGCTGTTTAGTTAGGAGTAAAAAGTATGAACCAAGGCTTGTGGACATTAATGACATTTTTTCCCACTAATTTCAATGACTTTACATGAGGTCCCAAGAGAGGAACTGGTGAAGAAGCAGGGTTTCACTCAGGCCATGTCTATATTTACCAGTGGATCAATGCTCTGGAGGTTGAACTTCTGACGTTCGATTTAGCGGGTCTAGTAAGGACTAGGGATGTTAGCAGCTAGCCAGTTAACCATTTAACCACGTGGGGTAGTAGGCAGGAGCTGGTACATGCAGGGAACTGGTTTAAAAACTAGCTCCTGCCTGCTGCCTCTGTCAGCGGGGGACCTGAGCTCTCCGTGGACAGAGGCTGCTTGGGCCCCCGTGGACAGGGGCCGCTGCTGCCCTGTGCTGCTGCCTCTGTACAGGCTGCACAGGCAGCTGATTTTTAAACTGAGGCAGCAGCGTGGAGTGGCAGGGGCCTCCCTTAGGAGTGGGGCTGGGAGCGCACTGGCTGCCAGCCCCACGGGCCATCAAATAACCATGTAGCCTCTAAGAATTCTTGCAGTTACACAATTTCTAAACAATTTCTAACATCTCTAGTAAGGACCTGCTAAATTGAACGCTGAGGGTGCCCCCGTTGATGCAGGTACTCCTACTCCTCACGAATAAGGTAAGTCAACGGGAGCATTTCTCCCATCGACCTCCTGCTTTGGGGACTGCGCCAAAGTGCGAATCAAGTTGACTCCAGGTACACAGTTAACATAGCTGGAGCTGTGTACCTTAATTCAAACTTCTCCCATAAGGAAGACCCCCACCTAGTGTAGACACTACCTTCCAGGCACTATAAACCATCCATTGAGCCTAAAAAAGTTATACTGCCTTTACACAAATATTGGTCAAGACTATCAGCTGAAATTTGGAATCATTATACACGTTACAGATATTCTTACATCCAAAAAAAGAATTGAAGAGACCAAACATAGATAAGGTATTAAAAATTGACTGCTTCAAGCTGTTAAACCTGTTATATAGAGTCAAGTACAAATGAAATTAGATAAAGCAATCATCATTTTAATGCAGAAGATTCTATAGTGATCAAATTAAATAGCATACTTTATCCAAAATTGTATCTATGGATATATCTGATGTATGTCAATATTTCCCTATATTTAGAATAAGGAAAAAACCAGAGGCATCTCCGACACGCAGGATAAATGTAGGTTTTTTTTTTTAAAATGGCAACCACTGTAATTTCATTTTAAGAACTCCTTAAGTTGTAATGTGTGGTTCTATAGTGACTCTTTAAATAGAACTGTAGAAATCCATATTTATTTTATTTCATGGTAATTCCAAGATCACCTATGCAAATAAAATTACTAGGGTTTTTTCCCCCAATTGCCATGCATACAAACCCTAGGATACAGATTAATCAATGTTCTTTTGGTTTACTGTGTCTCATAGTCAGTAGTTCTGGGTCATTTAGGATGAATGACGTCTGAAAAAGAAGCATCTGAGATACAATCACCTGTATACCTAAATTCTTCATTTGGAATTTACACTAATAATCTTTTTGATTATGCATAAGTCAGAAGACGAATCCAACTCTTTTGATTAGCTGTGGTGTCTTTGAGATGCTAACAAGAGTAATGTTATGTATCAGATTTGTTTACTTCTGTAAAATACACTTAAACTAATCAGAGGCAGAAGACTGGAAAAATAGCTACTACTTATTTACCCATACTACCATTTGTGACTATTAGGGTCCATGATCAATTCAGAGATGTGGAAAAGCCAAAGGAAGAGGAGAGGGGAAAACAGCTTTCAAAGCTCAACTACAAAATGACTTAATTAGAACTACAAATGATTGTTCAACCAACATTTTAAATGCCAGCTACCAGATAGAAGAATTTTGGCAAAGGACAGATAGAAAGACAAAAAGAAAGAAAACCCAAATACAATAATTCATTGATGGCTAGGCAGCCGAAAAGGATAACTGTGCTAATTAACACTAGAAAAAGGACCAATGCTCTTAACATTCTGTGTAGAAGAAATACTGTGAATAGCCTGAATACTCTGGCATTTTACATACCAGGAGATCTGCACAGCACTGGGAAGACTGCACTGAGAGAGTATAGCAATACTGCTTCAAGATGCTAGGTCTTGGAGCAGGATGAACAAAGAGAAATTTCATGATTGATGAAACAATGAGGAGTCCTTGGGGCACCTTAGAGACTAATAAGACTCATTGTGTTTTGGCAGATACAGACTAACACAGCTATCCCTCTGAGAGTACGTCTACACCACAGAGGAAGGTCGAAGCTGTCACTGTCGATCTTCCAAGATTCGAATTAGCGGTCTAGTTAAGACCGCTAATTCGAAGTGAAAGGAGCACTCCAGTCAATGCCAGTAACCTTGCTTTCATGAGTGAAGGAAGTCGAAGGAAGACTTCTCTTCCTTCGACTTCCTGCTGCGTAGACAGCGCCAAAAACTGAGTTAAACTACTTTGACTTCAGCTACGCAGTTAACATAGCTGAAGCTGCGTAACTTGACCTGTGAAGGAAGACTAAAAGAATTGGTTTTGTATAGTTTGGAAAGGACAAGATTGAGAGGGGACATGATAGTGGTTTTCAGGTATCTAAAAGGATGTTACAAGGAGGAGGGAGAAAATGTGTTCTCTTTGGCCTCCGATGATAGGACAAGAAGCCTTGTTCCAAAAGAGCTCTTTCGGAAAAAGATGTGTGTGGACGGGGAAAGAGGGAACTCCATCCATAGTTATCACAGTTTAAATGCGAGATAGCGTCCATTCAGTGTGGACGCTACCTTTCGAAAAAGCAGATCGCTTTTTCGATGCGCTTTGGCAGTGTAGATGCACTCTTTTGGAAGAAGTTTATTCGGAAGATCTCTTCCAGAAAAGCTTCTTCCGAAAGAAGCCTGCAGTCTAGATGTACCCCCGCTGGGGCAACTCAGCTAGTTTTTCCTGCCTTTCCTCAGTCTCTGCCACAATTTCCCATTCTTCACTCCTCTCTTCTGCTTCCTGCTGCCCTTCATAGGTCAATCAGCTATCTTCCATCAGATGCCATCAAGTTTGTTAACAAAGAACCACCAGTGCTTTCAGAAAGCAAAGTCGGCTGGCCCCAGGCCCCTGAAGGTCAAGCCTCCCGTTACTCTACTCAGTATAAAGCAATATGTAAATCAGCTGGCAGAAAGAATAATGTTTATAATATGATTTTGTTCCTTAAAATGAACGACAGCTGACTTAAATTTTGTTGTTTTCTTTTCCAAATCAAAATACATGGAGAAAGTTAGTCATCTATTGAAACAAAAAATAATTTGTGGATTGAGCCCTACAGACAGGCAAATTTGCCTCTCCTCTTACACTAAAGGTTTATTTTGAGGTTTGAAGGTTCCTGAATTTTAAGGGCTCCAAACAAATTAAGTAAATTAAAGTCAATTAAAAGTAAGTCAATTAAAATATATTGAAATTGTTTGTAGATTGGAAAGGTTTAGAATCAAGTGATATTCCATTTAAGTTTTCCATGGGTACAAACAGTGTATAATATTTCAGCTAAATAATCTGGTGTCAAAAGCTTAATACATGTGTGCAGCTCTTGCTCGTCAGACAAAGGTTACAAAAAATGACCTATGCAAAACTTCCTGCCTCTTGATGTTTTTTTGCCAATCTCCATTCCTAAGGTTTTCCATATAGTTGGAATTCAGCCCGTAATCTCCATATACCCAAATAAATACTCTTTCCAGATGAGTTCCCCAGAACAGAGCAGTGTTTCTTAGAAGGTAAAGGGATATTTATAAAAAGTAAAACATCCTGAAGGGCGCACCAATTGGCTCATATATAATTATTCTATAATCTGACATTAAAATCTGGTAGCAATTTACAAACATTACGAAAAGAGGCACCAATGTTCCAACTATAAGGCTGTTGAATAATAGAGGATAAACATTTAATACTTTCAAATAAAGGGGGTTCTCTTTGTCAGATTTCTTCTTTTTGTCTCAGTTCAGATTTTTATTTTTAAATAAAATCTATGCTAATTTGCAGCCTTTGAAGTTTTATCCAAGCTTTTATTTTAATGTGACATTCTAATGCCCTCTAATAAACATGCAGAATGGTCCAATAACAGAGCAGTTCCTTTTCTTGATGTTTTATTATATTTGTTGATGTTAATGATTTGCTAGTTTTATTCCTTTTCAAATGCAGCCTACTTGTTTCTCAAAGTTCTTTTAAAAAAAGTTATTTACTGACAGTGGGCTTTTGTCTGAAAAATGCATTTTGACACAACGATGAAAAGAAAGATAATTTAGTATATTATTTACCAATTGAACAGTCACACCTCAACATATGCAGCTATGCCCATAAACTCCCATCCAGCCCTACACAGCACAACCACACAGATTTACACCCTTCAACAAAGTAAACCCCTCTGACTGAAAAATACTGTTGTTTTGTTCATGTTCCAATTTTATCGATTCCTCTTTATACATACACTACTTCTCAAATAATCTGATCTATTGCTTTGTATAAGCAGAATTGCATTCGACGCAAGCAAAACCAGGATCTTCTAACAAGACGTTTTGTAACATTAAATTCAAATTATAAACAAAACCAAAGGGATATGACTTTGTACCCTCTCACTGCATACCCATAATTCCTGTTAATGCAATTGCATTCTAAAAAAGCATGAATATCATCTCTATTTTTCAAAACGATGTAACAATAATGGAAATGAAAGTGTTGCATCTGAAGAGTTGCTTTACACAAATTAATATTACAAAACAACATTTTAAAGGGAGATTGTCATATGGATGAGTGGTTGTCAGGGGAAATTGATGTAAATCACCATTTTATATCACAATTTCAATCAGCAAGCAGGAAATCTTGATTTAAATCATCTTATTTTGCATTTGTACTTTTTAGTTACTTTCCCAAAGACAGGTTCTCTCTCATTGGGTGGAAGCCATTAAAGTACATGGCTGGCATGATTCTGTATGTAACTAAAAAAGTCACATCATTTAAACTCACTAAAATTGGAGTTTTCACTGATGCAATATATTACATTTGTCTACATGATTTTAATAGGTTATAATAAGTATAGGTGCTACAAGTTCTCATAATTTCAACTTTAATTTAAAACAGGTATATTTTTAAAAGAAAAACGTAACACTGTATTTTCAAAAAAATCATAGGATTTGAAGGGTCCGCAGAGGTCAGCTAGCCTAGCCTCTTGCCAAGATGCAGGATTCATTGTGTCTAAGCAATCCAAGACAATCCTAAACCATCCAAGACCGTTGGTTGTTTATCCACACTAATGGGAGTTACCACCCATCTATTATTCAGTTGCAATAAGAGTTTGGTGGCTAACTTCCCTTTGTGTTTTTAATTTTTTTTCTCCTTTAGTACGAAAGTTGGAAGCAGTTTAAGATCTTGGCACAAATGCTGGCTCTCTTTCAAATAGAGAGGTATGAAATACACTTTATATATTTTAAAAATAGAGCATGTACTTTCCTGGATGAGGGAGATTAAAAATTTTAAAAAAAGTTACATGCAACTGAAAAATCACTAGTGAATAAATTTAAATTTAGTAGGCATTTGCTAAGATTTCACAAAAGTCCATTACAGTTCTGCCCATTTGTAACTTCACTGGCACATGCTCTCTTCTCCGGAGCTGAGGAGTTGATGAGCAAATGCAGCTTTTGGTAGAAGTGACATGAGAAACACTGTAAATGCCTCACACAAAAATTACTTTAACATCTGCTATACCAAAAAAAAAAGTTCTGCTGTCTATGAGAAGAACCCACTGATTATCTGCACGAATCTTCAGTTTTTCTTCAAATTCTTAGCTTTCGTTAAAGAAGTGAAGATTCTATCTTTTTCTGAAAATGAGGGAAATCATTCAATATTCCTTTCTTCACAAATCAAATCTGTTAATTTTTCTGTCAAAATCAGCTAACAAAGTTTCACTGCTAGAACATAATGGATTAAGTATATGTTGATCTGCCAGGGCAATGTTCAAACAAAAACAAAACAAAACCAGAAACATTTGAAGCCTTTGAGCATTAAACGTATTCTTTTAATTATCTTACAATTCATCAGTCACATTGTTTAATTATTTTTTCCATGTCACTCAACTTGGACAATGAAAATAGATTAGTGAGTTGTGAGTTTCTACTTTGTTTGTTTTCTCGCCATTTGGAGCCTCCAAGGCTCATGGTCTCATACAATATCCTAATGTCTGGTTAAAAATGCTGCAAGGCAATGTCTAAAAAATAAACTTTATTTCATGTAAAACCATAAACACAATTCTATTACTATTACTTTCTTAAAATAAACAAAACCCCCCTTTTGTTTTTCTTTAAATAGAACCAACTTTGGGGGCTAAACATCCTGGCAGCATCACTCTAATATATATCCTTATGCAACAGTTTTCATAACACAGCAACCTGTAAACATCACTTCTTTCTGAAAGGTATACTTCAGCAAGTGAGAATTACAAATCAAAGAATGATGATATTAAATTTTGTCTGTGTTTGAGTGTCTAGAGAAATCATATGAATTAAACATATGGTAACAGTAGCTTAAACTAATATCATTAATGTCTAAGAATAAGCTTTTCACTTGGCCATTTTCACATCCTGTAATTATTGCAGAGGAAACACAGGTTAAGGGTTCAACTAGCGCTTACAATGTGTAATTACATCTACTAGACTTACCCTAAGGGTAAAGCTTCATGAACTAAAATGCAAGGTACCTAATTCCTCTTACATATACTGTGAAGTCTAAGGTTTCAATGGATATTTTGATTATTAATATTCAAGAATCTGTCATCCTCGAACAAAAGATGTTATTTATCTGCAATGATTAAAACACTATCATTAATATATTTCCTCAAATTCATTCAGGGACAACATCTTGAAAATGTATCAATAGCTGTAAATTCATCCATGTGTAGTACCTGAAATATTTTAGAAACAGAAAATGGATGGGTAGGTATTTTGAAATTCTAAGTGTGTGTCAGGTACATTGCAGTTGACTATGACCATTACTTTTATTTTAAATACTGTACAATAAAGTCTCAGTTTTCCAACAACTCATTTAACCAAAACTATTTTAACCAATACAAAAAAATTAAGATCCTAAAGACCACATGGATTCAACTTATAACAACAAAGGAACAAGAAAGCATCATGAACTTAACAGTATTTTGAATTTGAAGTCAGACAATTTTGCAGTAGACGTTGGTTTATAGTAGTAGCAACTGCCATCTGTGTTTATCAAATGCCCACTGTGGTTTCACATCACATCAGTGTGCTGAGTTTTATGTATGTGTTCATCTGCAGACAGTACACGGAAAAAGAGAACTGGCAACCTATTTACCACAATTAGTACATATTTAGCTTAGTCAGATCTAATGGGGATAGACTGGAGCCAAATCAGTGCTATGCCATAAGTAGAATATGAGTGTAAGTAGAGTAGACTCTAATATCATGGTCTCATTTAATAAAAGCCCAACCCTGAAATTCTTACCCAGACAAATTCTCATCAAATATAGAGTGTACTGTATTGATTGCCAGAGGACACACATTTTTTATTTTCATCAAATTTCACTTCAAGTCAAGATAACTTGTAATAGCTGGGTTACAAAAGGCATGTGTAAAGAATTGCTTGTTTGCTTTTCCTTAGATTAACAGGGCTCTGATTGTGTTTGATTAAGGCCTCTACAACTCCCATTGAACTGATGCTCTGTATCAGTGGGATTTTTTTCCCTTGAGCAAGGCTTACAAGAGCCTATTCAAAAGGTGTACACAGAAACACAACTTCATTTCTCATTGAGGTGTTCAATGAGAAGGTGAACAAGGTTCTCAGGAGAGACCTTACTAAGCAAGTTCCCAAGATATTCCAAAAAGTTATATACAGTAAAACTCCAATAGTCTGGCATCCAATAGTCCGGCACTCCTGATAGTCCGGCATCAAAATGGCAAGAGCCTAGTGAGTGAGCTTCGGCAAAAAATGAGTCACAAGGTAACAGCGGCAGCAGCTGAACTGAGCAAAAAGGGTAAAAAAAGGCTTAAAAAAACTAAAACATTACAGTATACTGTATACAGTATGTACAATAAAAAGGGTTAAGAACACTTTATATACAGTATATAATGTATACAGTATATATATATAACCTGCTTATAGTACCTCCTGATAGTCCGGCATATCTGATAATCCGGCACCACCTAAATCCCATAGGTCCCGGATTATCGGAAGTCTACTGTATAACACATACCTAAAACAAGTTAAAAGAACATTAAGGTTATAAAATAAAGCACTGAAAAATAAGTAAATGCCAGAATTAAAGCTGTCCTTGGAACCTGAATTTGGGAAGGGGGCGGGGACAGAGGCAGGCAGGCTGGATAATGACACTCTTGCACAGCATTACATGGGAAATCTTCTCAGCAGAGACAGGAAGAAAGCATTGCACAGAACCCAGTTCTCCAATGTCCAAGTTCAATTCCTTAAACAAGTGCCCTTTTTCTTCTTGCAATCCTCTGCTTTATTTCCTGTCCAGCCTGCCTACTGAATGAGGCCTGGATCCTGTACAACAGAATGTATGTTCATGTTATCTTAAAACCTTTAAGGTAACCCTACATAAGGCAGCTGAATTAAGATTACATAACATTTACATATGGCCTATTACAGAGAGAATTTCAGTCTTCAAATTTAGATGATCATTGTTCAAGGGTTTTGGTTAAGCTCAGTTTCAAATTAATTTACTGTTAAAGCATTCAGTTTACATTTAGAAAAATAATGCCTGGATAGAAAACCAACTAGGGGTTTTGGATTGTAGAAGACTACCACATTGATTTATTGGGCTCTATTGCACTCTTGAAATCTTTGAGAAGTAAAGTGTATATGAAGTCTTCCAAAGACAATATTGGTACAGTAAAACCTATGTTATCTGGCACACTCAGGGATTAGGACGTTCCCGTTTTCTAAAAATTCCAGTTATATGAGGGTCCCATCAACCTAGGAAAAACCAATGGACAATTATAGTAAAACTCAAATTTTTAATATTGGTAGTTTTGTAGTAAGAGGCAGCTGGTCTTTCATTTCTATTTTGAGTTAAAGATGATTAGTACTTCTTAAATAAAAAATTGTTAAGCTATTCATGGTAAACCAAGCCAGGCCTGTGCGCCTGAAGATGTGACAGTATTGTGGCTGGGGGCAATGCCGGTTAACAAAGTTTTCTGGTTAACACAGTGTCAGATAAAGGTTTCACTGTATTTGTCTTATTTAAGGAAAATACATTTGGAAACCTAAAAGCTTACAGAGGCCTTAATGTTTAGGCACCTTTAATTTCATTAGCTTTTACAAGCTTTAACCACTTCTCCCAATTTTCTCGTCTTTGCAATTTTTTTACAAGCTATATTAGCATCTCTCTCATCAACAAGGATACTTAGCAGGCCCTTGAATGCATTTGCTAAGAAAGGCAAGACCTAACCTATATCAACAACACATAATGCAAGATGTTTTCTGCTTCAAACATTGCTAACCAACCAAACATGCAGAGCAATAGTGAAATGATCAATAACCTTACAAGATTCTTCAGACTGTGCAAGGACTTAGAACTGATACATTGAGCAGTCTAAGAACGATTCCCCACTTATTATTATTTAGATCGATGATATTTTGGAAAAATAGACATAGCAAAGTGTTCCTTTAAAAATTATGTCAGGAAATGTTGTCCATCAGCTCATAAAGCAGCAGATATCTTCAAGGTCTGCTTGACCTTTGCAGCATTATAGGACAATCTTTACACAAGGACGAACTGTTCTCAAACAATTCCTCCAGTGTACAAGGCACTGATCTTTTCGTCAACACTTGGCATGCAGGTCTTCTTGTTCTACTTCTTTTTTCCTGAAATAAACTATTTATTATGGACAGAATCCCAGGGCAATGAGCAGCACAGGATCCCATTCCAAACTCAAGGCTGGCTTTCCAGATCTCCTTTTCAAACCTTTACTTCCAGAGTGACTGGGAATAGAGAGTGACTTTTTGCACCAGTGATCTTGTTTTGGCAGTAAAACTGATCTTCATTTGTGCAGGGTTATCTCCCACCAACTGGGAATATGAGTTCCACCAGTAGAAAAATGAAAGTGTAAGTAAAGCTTTTGTTTCGACAGCAAAGAACACAATGTTGGATGAGATCTCTTCCCTTTATCTATATTTTAATACCATTATCTTCTGTGAATTACACATGAATGGAAGCAAATTATTGTTACTGAACCCTCTGGAAGTCTACAGTTAGCATTAGAGCAATTGGTTTTCCCTTCCAAGTCAGAAAAGAGGAATTCTTTGGCCACATTGGAAACCTGAAGAGGGTCAGCCAAAGTCCAGCTAGTTGTTGTGAACTACTGAAGTATATTAAATTATATTCTTGCCAAAAGACCATATAATCAACACACCTCTCCTTTCTTTGAAGGCAGATGCCTACAGAGGAAAAGATACATATACAGAATCACAGCTAGACCTACAAATGCCCAACATCTGATCTTGTACAGCAGGCAAAAATTTTATAGAAATAAATGGCCTTCAAATTTAAAACAATAAAATGGAAGAATTTTCCTGTTTACCAAACAGTATTTTGATTTGCAGATTTATTTGAAGGCAGGATGGGGGGGTGGAAGACATTGTTACAGCATTGTTAAAGTCTAAAATGCAGCTCATTAGAACCGACTAGTAAGTAGGAATGTGAGACAGCGTGAAATTTACTAGTCATGTAACCACACAAAATTTTAGTTACATAACTAGTCTCTGGAGGCAGGGCCAGCAGCAAGTGCGCTCCTAGCCCCACTCCCAGGGAGCCCCGTGCCACGCCATGCTGCTGCTTCTCTGTCAGAAGCAGCAGTGCGGGGTGGCAGACAGAGCTGGTAAACAAGGGGAGCCGGTTTAAAAATCAGCTTCCACTGCAGACCAGTTCCGCCTGCTGCCCCACTCTCCTGCCTCTCAGACAGAGGCAGCAACAGCCCTGGAAGTAGGGTTGCCAGGTGTCCAGTATTCTACTGGAAAGTCCGGTTTTTCTACACTCTGTCTGGTAAAAAAATTCAGAAAATACCAGACATGTGCAATGTCTGGTATTTTCTGTTTTTCCAGCTGGGTGCCGGACAGAAGCTTGGCAGGAGTGGAGGGGAGTGGCTGGGAGCCTGTGGTAGCGTGCAGAAGCCTGGCAGGGGCGGGGTGGCTGGGAGTCCCAGCCACTCCCCGCCCTGCCAGGCTTCTGCACACAACCAGAGGGAGTCCCGGGCTGGGAGGTGGGGCTGCGATTGGCACCTTGAGCCTCTGGCTGCGTGCAGAAGCTGGGCGGGGAGTGGCTGGGAGGCAGGGTGCAATTGGCACTGGGAGCCCTTAGCTGATTGCATCTGAGGAGGAGTGACGCCTTGGGGAGGAAGAGAAGCCCTGTCCCTGCTCCTGAGCGCTGTTCAAGCGCGTTGTGGAGCCGTAGTCCAGGAGAGAAGCCTGCAGGTGCTTTGTAGTTGTATTTAGGCGCCTTCCGTGGGCTCTCAGCCAAAACTGACTAGGCTGGAATTTCTGCTTCTTCCCACTGGGACACCCAAAGACCTGGCTATGGGGGAGTCACCTTCCTACCCATGGTCGCCCCCCCACCCCCACCCCATCCTGCCACTGTGTTGCCCCGGGGTCTGTCTCTCTCTGCTTTGGGTAGCAGGTGGCTGCTTTGCAGAGCAGGCTCTGCTGCCTCCCCCTTTGTTCCCAGCTTGGTGGCTCTTGGTAGTAGCCACACAGGATGTGTGTTCGGTGTTGGTGGGTTTTTTTTGCTCGACAAATTTTTAGCCCGTGTGTTTGGTATTTTTTGGGAGACCATCTGGCAGCCTTACCTGGAAGATGGCAGTCCCTGTCCACGGGGAAGGGGTCTGAGCTCCCAGTGTATAGAAGCTGCTCTGCAGCAGCAGCCCCTGTACATGGAAGTCTAAGCTCCCCACAGACAGGGACTGCTCCATCATCCCATGGACCAGCTCATCTGCAGGGAGCTCAGACCCCCCGCAGAGTCTGTTGCCATGAAGCAACCTCTGTCCATGGCAGGCCCAGGTTCACTGCAGACAGAGGCTGCTCCACAGGATGCCAGAGCAGCCTCTGTCCGTGGGGAGCTCAGAACCTCCGCGGACAGGGACTTGTACGACAGAGCAGCCTCTGTCTGCGGTGAGCCCAGGCCCACTATGCACAGAGGCTGCTTCACAGCAGCCTTCCCTGCCCCCCACTGCTGCCTCTGATAGAGGCAGCAAAATGGAGTGGGAGGGAGTAGATCCAGTGCTTGTGGGGAGCCTGCTTATAGCTGGCTCCCCACGGGCACCAGCTCCAGACTCACCCACCTTGCTGCAGCAAAGGGGGTGGAATGTGTGTAGTCAACAGGATTAACCAATAAGCCTGGAAAGCATACATTAAAATAAAAAACAAATCTGAAACACTGCTACAAAAACTTAATGGTCTACCTGGTTTAAAGAAAGTGTTGAAAAATGGGGGGAAATGACAGCAAATATTTTCACAAAATGTCTTCCAGTCTTCAGTCAGATCTAATGAAGAGCTACATACCCAAAAGCAACTCTTTGTGCTAGTCCAAATAAGGCCCTGATCCTGCAAAAACTTAAGTACATACATAATTTTTCTTGTGTGTGCTTCCATTGAATTCAATGGGAATACTCACACAAAGGAAGCTGTATGTCTGTTTAAGCATTTGCTGGATTAGAGCCACAACCAGTGTCCTAAAATCTACCAAGTAATTTCTGACACAATATAAATCAGGCCACCAGTTGGAGTGTAATGCCTGTTTGTAATCTATAAAGTACTAACTAGCTCAGAAGTTGCCTGTTTGAAAAACTCTCACCCCATGTGACTACCAGGATTACGAGGAGCAGGGGTTCTTAAATTGGAGCTCCCTTGGTTTCTACAAGAGGGTGCTAATGGCAAGGCATTCTCCATGAAGAAAAGAGTTTCTTTGGTTGTATAAGTTTCAGAGGGATAACCATGTTCCTCTGTTTCAGCAAAAACAATGAGGAGTCCTATGGCACCTTAAAGACTAACATGTGTTATTTGGTCACCAGCTATCACGGGCTGGAACCCACTTTGTCAGATGCATGAAGTGGAAACTTCAGATGGGCAGGTATATATATGCACATGCAAAGATGGGTGTGTTACATTACAATGCAGAGGACTGATGCCAATGAGATCAATTCAATCAGGGTAGATGTGGCCCAGTGGATGAGAAGGTGTGAACACCAAGATGGCTCAGCATGCTAAAAGGGATACAGTGAGTGCGCCATGCATACCATGCCAAAGGTCATGACAATCTTGACTGAAAATTATGTTCTTAAGGACTTGGAGTTAAAGCAGGTCACCAGAAGGTGACATACCTTGGAGATGTTCCTTTCAAACAGAAGGTAATTGATACCTATTTTCCTGTCTGGCCATTTGTGTAATACACACTGTGGCATACACACTGTATCCCTATTTGCATGCTGGGCCAGATGCCAAATGAAAGACTGCAAAATCTACAAGAAAAGAAATCAATAGGAAGTTACAGCACAGGGGTATTCTTTTTATGAATAATGACAAAGGGACTGGTCTGGTATATATTGGAGTGCAAAGAGATGCACTGTATCTTTCACTAAGTAAGCAAATTAATAGATGCATGTCTCATGAAAGAAGGGCGATAGTCAGCCTGGCTATAAAGTGCCACAGGGATTTTGAGTGGACAATATTCTGCTAGACATGAGAGTATGTTGTCAACTAACTCTAGGCTCTAGAATGCATGCTATGATTTTATTATGTATGTAATCATTTGTTTCCAATATTTTTGCTTACTACTACTTGAAACACTATGCTTTGTGAAAGAAACCTAAATTTGATTATTTCTATGTAAACAATCGATCTACTGTGTGTTAAGTGAAGTAGTGATTGGAGGTGGAATGGGTAAGTTGAGCCATTCTGTTTCTTTAGAGGCAGTGAATCTGTGAATGCTTCGTGAGACCAGGGGAGTAGGAGCTGGCACTCTAGGGAGATCCTCAGAGGGCTCGAGGGTTAGCATCTGCTAATCACTAACCCGCAGAGTGACAGTGGGACCAGTGAGGCCTAGCAGGGAGTGGTTGCATTGCCAGGGCCAATAGGGTTGGGGTACTGACCCATGGCAGGTACAGACAAGGCTTCCTTATAGTAAGGGCAGGTGGTAGTAACGAAGGTCCTCTCAACTCTGGGTAAGCTCACAAAACCTCAAAATGGTTCTCTTCATTTACATGCAACACTCTAGCTGAGTAAGGACTATATCATAAATGTCTCCTGTCATTTGTGCAAGCAACGTATAAAAGAAAAAATAAATATCTGCAAGTGAAATATACAACTATTACCCTAATTCTAAGTACAGTAATTAGAAGGGGGGAAAAAGAAACACTTTGTTCAGTACTTACATGCAGGTATTTGTGCCTGAACATTTCTATAATTAGTCATCAAGTCTTCATCACAGGTTTCACCAAGATACTTTAATTTCATTGGGATTCCACAGGAAAGCACAGGCCACCAGTTCCTTTCTTTATGGTTCCCTCTCTCATCTGAAGGAAATAATCAATCCCACTGAGCGTCCAAATGAATAAATGGTTATCCTTGTCATAAGTTCTGTTCAATATTTTAAAACTCTACAATGCAATGTTGTGTGCCTAGTTACTGTAGCAACACCTGATGTAAGTTCTAGAATGTCTTTCAGCTGTTTAAATCAGTTAAGTATTAGTGTTTTGGAAATGCATACCTTAAGTAGGAAAAATAGAAACCTGTTAGACCTGTTCATGTTAATTTTACCTTAAATCCTTCATCACAAATAAAGGATTGTTGGCAGCATATTTAATTCCTTATAGCAGATATTTTTAATAAAAAAAATACAAAACTAGTAGTTCTTCAGATCTGCTCTGTACCACTTACAAAAAAACAAAACAGATTTCACAAGTTAATTATGAAAGAGGTATAAACTATTATTTATGAACAAAAAGTAATATGAAATCTTCTCATATATCATTTTTCAGAGGAGACCTGTGATGGAAGGCATTTCCTGTAATTCTGTACATGGCATAATATTCAAGACTACACTATAAACTGGTATGATTCACATAAAGAAGCTGTAAATGCAGTGTTCTATCATAACATACTTATAGTCTACAAACACATAGGATATGGAGATACAAACCATTATCTATTTCTCCACTCTGTACTAGTTTTACACTGGTGTAATTCCATTATAAATAGTGGTGTAAAAGAGTTAAGAATCAAGCCACATCTCTCTTGCATAAGAATATATTCCATAACACTGCCAACATTACATTAACAACACTATAGGTAAGATTGATAAGTGTTTTCCAACATACAAGAACTACACTTCACTAAGTCATAACTATGGCAAATTACTCAGACTGAAATTTCCCATGTTTGAGGACAAATTTTGTCTACTTAATTTTGACTAAGATTTTCAAAATATAGCTTAGCGATTTCAGTTTTACCTAAACATGGACTAGCTTTGCTTTATTTTTAAATTACTTCTCACAGTGTCTAAAATGAAAACGATATCCCCCTCACATGTACACACACACACACACACACACACACACACGTGCATGGTGGCATGACTTTATGCAGGTGATATAAATAGCAACTTCATTTTCATAAAACTAAAATTTGCTTGCCCTTATACTGCTGTACAATGCGGGTGGAAGGAATCTTCCTCTCCATACAGCCTGCATAAGGGACTGCAGCCCATGGAAAAGCATGATTGGCTCAATGGAGAAGTAAGCTGCACACTGTAATGGCATGCTTGTGGTAGTAAATCTTGTGCAAACATGCTGAAAATAAATGTATAGACATTGCTTGGACATCCTAACTTGGGCTGTAACTTGGATTCTCCATCAACGCATGCACAGCTCAAAAGCCTGAACTCCAGTCAGGGTTGTAACTTCAAAGCAACATCTACACAGATTTTTAGGATGCTAACAGGAGCAACCTAGATTTGGACTCAGCCAGGAGACTCCCTCTCAGAAGCAATGTAGATATATCCTAAGAGGTGTGGCAGTAGGCCTGCCACACCTGCATTCTGGCAAGTATTGAAGGAACATCTGACTCAACTTAAGACTCAGTTAGCCTCAGGATCTCTTTCCTCTCCCACATACACTGGTCACAGTCAGGGAAGATTATTGGACAAAGAAAGCACCAAGTTCATCTCAATACAGCTGGGGAACAGAAAAGTCTTAGTGAGAGATACGTGCTTGTTGAACTACCACAGGGCATCAGACTGAGACCAGATCTAATCAACTTATATATCCATTTAAACATATGTTTAAACTCGTGTTCCCTCAAACAGTCAAGCCAGATAACACTGGGGTACAGCAAACACAAAACAGTACAGCAGAATAAACTACAAGCACTCTATAACTGTCAAGTAACCTATATTTATTTGGACAAAGTCCCTATGAACTGTTATATTAAAACTGTTCAATTTAGCTAATAAAATATATACTATGTTTTCAGCTAAGTCATCTAAGAACTACATGTTTTCAGCCATCTAAGTACTAAAAGCCCACTAAATGAAAAGCAAAGGCAAACACATAATATTACAGATACAGTATTTTACATTGTATGTGGATCATCAAGCACTCTACAATTAAAAGCTCTTTGGCAAGAAGACTTGACTTGTAGGATATGAACAGAATGGGATCAGATTTGGGAATAGTTTAAAAGTCCCTTTTCATTCAGGTTCTGCTCACAGTTCCAGAGTTCCTGAATGCAACACCTAAAATGATCAGCAGTTACACTACTATCAATGTTATCATTAGGCTTCAATATCAATTCTCCACTTGGATTAAGTGGGGCAGATTTTATTTAAATGCTCATTAAGATGACACTGCCTTGGCTTATATTTTGATGCAAATGACTTAATGAACAGGAGAAAAAGCAGGGATGCACTGGAGGACAACATGTAAAGAACTACATCTAGAGATGCTCCTGCCTCCACTGAGCTTTTCATGTATATTGAAAGAAGGAGAAAAGAACTGAACAATTGCCAAACATGCAAGCGAGCTAACAAATTCATACTGGGATAGACAAAAAACATCTGTAGTATCACCTCCACATCTGCTCCTTACCCCTGTGCATTCTTTGTGATGTAACCTTTATTAAGGACAGACCTGCACACAATCATCCTTGTCAATTCAACCAAAAAAACTAGAATGGGTGATATACAGGCAGGCAGAACAGTCCTGTTGCCTCATCATTATCAGTTTGGGGTAGATTACGTCAGTCTCAAAAAAGCGTTACTCTATGTCACTCTAAAATGGAGATAAACAGAGAATCAGGAAACAGTAAAAAGGTCTCTGCTGGCCCATAAACTCTAGCTATAAAATTCCCAGAGGGGCATCTGTTTTAGTCTGAGACTTGAAAAATGAGTAGTCCAGTGGCACCTTGGAGACTAACAAAAATATATAAAATCATGAGCTTTTGTGGGTAAAACCCACTTCATCAGATGAACTGGGCTGATAGCAGCAGGGCCAGAGCCTAAGCCCAGGGGCAACAGGGCCAAAGTCTGAGCCCCAGGGCGGAAAGCTGGGGTCAAATGCAGAGTTTGCAGCAAGTAGGGTCGGCAAGCTGGGTGGTCGGTGGCAGGGGACCTTCCCTGGCCTGGTAAATTCTCTTGTTTGGGACCCATCAGGTCCCAATGGGGCTGGACCAGAGAGTTCCAACCTATATATAGTAGAACTTCTCATTTACAAACTAATTTGGGAATTGAGTAGTCCATAATATCACAAAGTTAATAAAATTTCACATCTCAAATTTGCAGAAGGGAATGGTGTATAAATTGCAATATGATGCAGTGCATCTTTTTTCTTATCCCTAGAATCAATGCATTGAAGGCATCAGGGTGTGAAGTAAAATCAATTTGTTATTCGGCATCTTTTCACTGTGTGTTTCTTCCCAATCCCCCTCCTTCCCCCCATACCCTCAACCTGGTCAGGAAAAATGATTCCTGTAACTGGTTATTCATAAATCTAAGTTTAATTAAAAATAAAGTTTTGCAGAAAACAGTAACCTCGTGTTTTGTTTTTAATATAAAAACCTTCAAAAATTCCCAAAAATGTACAAACATAATGGATTTTGTGAGAAATTATATTATCTGCAAACAAAAGTAATTTATGATTTTCCCTTTACTAGTCTAGCTCCTTGTAGATCTGGATTATTATACAGAACCCGTGCCAGAGGTTTTAACAATACATTAAATAAGAACTGTAAAAGATACAGTCCTGTAAGGACCGTGAAGTGGGGCTCATGCCATTGGCAAAAAAGCTGATGTTCATAGTGATCCACAGAGGGAAGTGATCCAATACTGGAAAGTTCATTTAAACATTGGACCAAGAATAAACAAAATAGTATTACTCAGATGAAGAGTGAAAGTTCAAATTAATCCCACCACTTACCATTTCTCCTGTAATAGGAAATGTTTAAAATGAATATCCACGGCCAAAGCTTAACACAAAGTTTTTATTCATCGGGATAAAATTCTACTCTCCTAAAACAACCTCTCAGTAAACTCCTTGTAGTTAGAATGATTTAGTACAATAATTTCTGCCAAAATTATAGGAAGAATTACTCATACACTTAATAGGAATTACGTGGATTTTCTCTTAATAGGTACACCTTTTAAAGCTGAGGTAAAGCTCAATAAACTAAAAGCTACCTTGGTCCCTATAAAGAAGGGTCAAAACACTAATCTGACAGGAGCCTTTAGGCTACATATAACCAACATGCAAATTTCCCTTAAAAATATATTTATTTTAATTCTGGTAAGAAATTCCTTATGGACTGGCCTGGAGTGTGAAATCACCTATTCATCCAGAGAACACAGGGCTAGATTGTGCCCCCCTTATCCGCATATGGAAAGGACCATCCTTGAACCAGGGGTCCCTGTTACCACCCAAGTCCACAAACACATATATACAAAGCTGAATGTGTGTCAAGAGTAGATTCAAATACTAAAATATTTGTTCTAAAAAAACCCATCAACAATCACATTTAGAAGGGTTAGTTGCACTTCTAGAGACCAGAAAGTGGACAGAAGTGCATTCCCACACATTCTAAGCCTTGCACTGGGATTGAACCACAATTCTCCCACTCACCTCCATCAGACACCCCAATAAGTGTCTGTTTGGCTTTCCCAAACAGCTCCTCAATAACTACCTTCCCTCTGGAAAGTGAAGGAATCCTTTATAACCAGATTCCCTTTCTTATAGTTCAAGGTGACCAAACTATGGCTCAAGAATCACATGTGGGGTTGTTGGGGTTTTTTTTAACCATTTAAGTGCGACTTGCAACCCTCTCCACCTCCCATTCTCCATTTACCAGACTAGGGTCAGGAACCTCAGGACCCTTACCTTGCAGCCAGTGATGAGGTTGGAGCTTCTGTCCAGAAGAGAGAAGGTTGTTGGCATTTTAGCCCTGTAAGGCACAACTGCTGAAGCTCAGAACTTCAACAGAAATGGGGCTGAAGCCCGGAGCCCTGGCTTCCACCAGGTGCACCTAGGCTCTTGAATTTCTGAAGATTGCCATATGTGGCTTGTGTGACGTAGTGGAGGTACCTGGCTGGTTTCTATGCTGGCTCTGTGGTAACCCCCACTGGCTGCCATCGGTACCACAGCCCAGAAGGACTGGAGATGAGGCATTATGCAAAGAGGGTGTCTCAACCTGTCTGACCAGCTACCCCCCAAGGAGAGAGACAAAGGAAGGGGAAATGCTGCCCTGGCTGGGGGCAGGGCTAGAAGAGAGGGGGTTAGTTTCTGTCTGGGATCATGGAGGAACCAGCCTAAGCCAGGGGCTGGGATTTAGGGGCCCAATCTCCCCATCGCAAGGGGGCTGAGGCATCCTAGACCTGCCCTGTAACCAGATTACATCGGTGCTGTGCTGTGCTGTATCCTGGAGAAGGAATAAACTCCTCCATTCTACGGGCTGGTGGAGTCTGTTCGTGCCATTACGGGGTGCAGGAGTCAGGGGACCCCAACGCGTCGTCACACTGGTGTCAGGAGTGGGATGCACTGCACCCCGTGGATGGAGCATCCAGTGGCGAGTGACTAGGTGCAGTAGAAGCAAGAGCCATGGAACCAGGCGTGCTGGAAACAGAGCGAAGCGGTTCCTGAGAATCGTGGGGCGCAGCAGCACTAGACTGGTGAGTCTGCACCGAGGGGACCAGCGGGAGATGGCCTATACCCAACTGCTGAAGGCAGAGCTGGTGAAGCTGTGCAGAGAGAGGGGCTTGCCTGTGCGGAGCGCAACCAAGGCCCAGCTGATTGCCCGGCTGGAAGAGAATGACCAGCCACAGGGCTGGGATCCTGTCCCGTGGGGAACAGCCAGACCCCACTGGGAGCGTGTCAGGCTCGGAGAGGGGCGGAGTGCTGGAGGCCGCCGAAGAGACCGGACTGCCTCCCAGGGGAGCACTGCAAGCCGTAGTCCACCCAGGGGTCCAACCCCTCGGCTGCGGCGGCTAGAAATCCAGCTGCAGATGAAGGAATTGGAAGTCCAGGACCGTAGAGAGCAGCGACAGCATGAGCTGGCCATGGCCGAGCGGAGAAGCGGCAGGGCCCCAACTGCGCCGAGTGCAGATGAGCCCCAAAGGCCCGGGTGGCCAGATGCTTGGAGAAGCTCGTGGTGGCCCAATTGAAGGACATGGGCGACATAGACGGGTTCCTCAGCTCCTTTGAGAGGGCCTGTGGACTGCAACGGGTCCCCAGCTGACTGGCTGCAGGAGCTCATCCCGCACTGAACCAGGAGGCCACCGGGTGCTCAATCAGCTGGAGGACCTACAGCCAGGGATTACAACCGAGTCAAGGAGGCCCTGCTGCACAAGTTTGGGCTGACCCCGAGATGTACAGGAAGAAGTTCCGGGCGTGCAGAGGAGCCACGGGAGACCTATGTGGATCTGGCCTCCCGCCTGGCGCAATACTGCCGCAAGTGGGTGTCTGGAGTTGGAGCCCAGACCGCAGAGGAACTGCTCAAGCTGATTATGATGGAGCAGTTCTATAAAGCGTGCACACCCAGCCTGAGGCTGTGGCTCAAAGACCGAAGTCCGGAGAACCCCCAGGAAGCGGGAGGCTGGCGGATGAGTTCACAGAGAGCCGGTCCAGGTGTGAACGGGAATCCCGGAGGGAAAGGGAATCGCGCAGAGACCGGTTCTCGGCTGAGCGGCGGAGAGAGGCACCTCCGAGGCGAGCCCCAGGGACCAGGACCACTCATCGGTGCCCCAGAAAACCAGCCAGGGCCCGGCGGAGCCGACCCAAAAGGGCCCGCAGAACCTAACTTGCCATCGCTGTGGGCAACGAGGCCACAAGAGGGCTCAGTGCACCAGGCACAAGAACAGGTCCCATGACCTGGGACTTTCCAGGGTTAACTGGCTGGGGCTGGAGGAAGGGCAGGCTGCCCCAGAGGCAGGGGCTGGCAGGCAAACCTCAGCTCAGAGTGGGGGGAAGGATGCTCAGTGCACCTCCCCTGGGAGGTCTAACCCTCTGGAGGAGGATTCCTCCGTGTACCGGGTGGGGGCAGGGCGACCTCTGCGGAGCGACTGCCTCGCACTGCCCCTGGAGGTGGATGGTAGGAAGGTGACAGGTTTCTGGGACACGGGGCGGAGGTGACGCTGGCCCGACCCAACGAGTGGCCCCAGACCGTATGCTGCCCAACACTCAGCTGACCCTGAGGGGCATAGACGGCACCCCATTTAAGGTACCAGTAGCCAGGGTGCAACTGAAATGGGAGGCCAAGGAGGGCCCCAAGGAAGTGGGGTGCACCCGCACTTGCCCACCGAGGTGCTGATGGGGAGCGACCTAGAGGAGTGGCCAGGCGGACCCCACAGGACCCTGGTCACCACCGTAGCCAGAGCCAGCGAGGGGCTGGCAGCCCGGAACTCGAGGAGGTTCCCCAACCGGGGCCCAGGGCCCTGTCCCAGCAGACATGGAGTCGGACCTAGGCCGTGGGAAACACGCCCTGTCCCAGCCCCAGCCGCTGAATTCCAGGCGGAGGTGCGGGCGGATCCTCCTTGCAGGCCCTGAGGGACCGGGCCGACCTGGGCGCAGCTCAGCCCCTAGGGGAGATTGCCAGGAGAAGTTCCAGTGGGAGAGGGATTTCTGTACCGGGAATGGCTTCCCCGGGAAGGTAGGAGAGTGGGGGCTCCAGCGGCAGCTGGTGGTCCCGCAAAGGTATCGCCGCAAGCTGCTATACCTGGCCCATGACATCCCGCTCGGGACACCAGGGGATCCGGCGCGACGCGGCTAAGGCTGCTCCAAAACTTCTACTGGCCGGGATATTTGCGGCCGTGCAGAGGTACTGCCGGTCCTGCGACTCCTGCCAACGGGTGGGAAGGCCCAAGATAGGAAGAAAGCTGCGTTGAGGCCCCTACCCATCATAGAGGAGCCTTTCCAGAAGGTGGCGATGGATATTGTGGGGCCCTTCAACAGAGCAACCCGGACGGGAAGAAGTACATCCTGGTGGTGGTGGACTTTGCCACCCGCTACCCCGAGGCCGTGGCCCTACCTCTATTGAGGCAGACACGGTGGCAGACGACTGCTGACCATTTTCAGCAGGGTGGGGTTCCCCAGGAGGTTCTCACGGACCAGGGATCCAACTTCATGTCGGCCCTGCTCCGGTGCTTGTGGGAGAAGTGTGGGGTCCAGCACACCTGGGCCTCGGCGTATCACCCCCAGACCAACGGGTTGGTGGAGAGGTTCAATGGGACTCTGAAGCAGATGCTAAGGACCTTTATGCACAAACACCCGCAGGACTGGGACAAGTACCTACACCACCTGCTGTTTGCATACAGGGAGGTGCCCCAGGAGTCCACGGGGTTCTCACCGTTCGAGCTGTTATATGGGAGGCGAGTGAGGGGCCCCCTGGACTTACTGAGAGACGAGTGGGAGGGGAAGGTCTCCCCGGAGGGGGAGCCAGTTGTGGACTACGTCCTGACGTTCCGGGAAAGACTTTCCGAGCTCATGGGCCTGGCCAGAGAGAACCTGAGCAGGGTCCAGAGGAAGCAGAAGGTCTGGTACGACCGCAATGCACGGGCCCGGCCTATGCTACCGGGACCAGGTGATGGTTCTAATGCGGAAGAACAAGCTGCAAGCCGCCTGGGACGGCCCCTTCAAAGTTGTTAAGCAGCTGAACGAGGTGAACTACGTGGTGCAGCTGACGGGCCGGACACGCGGCCAGCGGGTGTATCACGTTAACATGATGAAGCCGTGCTGGGACAGGGAGAACTTGGTGCTGGCCGTGTGCAGGCCCTGGGAGGAGCAGGGGAGGATCCTGGTGGGCCTGTTCCGGAACCGGAGGACTCTTCGCTGGAGTCAATTTCTCTTCGGACCAGCTCACCCGGCCCAGCAGGCCGAGATCCAAGAGGTGCTGCGCCCCGCCAGCAGCTGTTCTCCGACAAGCCTGGTCTCACCAACCTGGCTGTCCACCGGGTGGAGACGGGCACTCACCCCCGGTGCGCTGCTCCCGTTCAGGGTCACGGGAAAACAGCCCAGGACCTGGAGAGAGAGGTCGAGGCCATGTTGGCCCTGGGGTGATCCAGCCGCCCTCCAGCCCCTGGGCCTCTCCCGTGTGCTGGTTCCCAAGAAGGACGGGTCGATCCGGTTCTGCGTGGACTACCGAAGCTCAACGCCATCTCGGTGTCTGACGCCTACCCGATGCCAAGGCCCGACGAGCTCCTGGACAAGCTGGGGAGCTCGTTACCTCACCACCCTGGACCTCACCAAGGGCTACTGGCAGGTGCCGCTAGACCAGGAGGCCAGACTGAAATCGGCTTTCATCACCGCTGGGGCTCTATGAGTTCCTGGTCCTGCCCTTCGGCCTCAAAGGCGCCGGCCACCTTCCAGCGTCTGGTGGACCAGCTGCTGAGGGGAATGGAGAACTATGCCCTAGCATACATAGATGATATCTGTATCTTCAGCCAGTCCTGGGAGGACCACGTGGCCCAGGTCAGCCAGGTACTGGATCGGCTGAAGGAGGCTGGGCTGACCGTAAAGGCTGGGAAGTGCAAGGTTGGAATGGCCAAGTGTCCTACCTGGGCCATAAGGTGGGGAGCGGCTGCTTGAAGCCAGAGCCGGCCAAAGTGGGGCCATCAGAGACTGGCCTGTACCCCAGACCAAGAAGCAGGTCCAGGCTTTCATTGGGATGGCGGGTACTACCGGAGGTTTGTGCCCAACTTCAGCTCCATCGCTGCCCCAATCACAGAGCTGTGCAGGAAGGGGAGGCCCGACAGGGTGATCTGGACAGAGCAGTGCCAGAGGGCTCTCTGTGCACTGAAGGAAGCCCTGGTCAGGGCCCCAGTGTTGGTAAACCCGGACTTTGACAAGCCCTTTATCGTGTTTACTGACGCCTCGGACACCGGGCTGGGGGCGGTGCTGATGCAGGCGGACGAGAAGGGGGAACGTCACCCCATCGTGTACCTGAGCAGGAAACTGCTGCCCCGGGAGCGGAGCTACGCGACCATAGAGAGGGAATGCCTAGCGATGGTGTGGGCCCTGCAAAAGCTGCAGCCGTACCTGTTTGGCCGGCGTTTCACGGTGTACACCGACCACTGCCCCCTGACCTGGCTGCACCAGATGAAGGGGGCCAACGCCAAGCTGCTGAGGTGGAGCCTGCTCCTGCAGGACTACGACATGGAAGTGATCCACGCCAAGGAGCGCCAACATCATCGCCGACGCACTATCCCGTGGCGAGGGCCCGAACTTCCCTAGGTCACGGCGGAGTGACCCTGCTCAGTTCGCTCGGAGGGGGGAGAACTGTGACGTAGTGGAGGTACCTGGCTGGTTTCTATGCTGGCTCTGTGGTAACCCCACTGGCTGCCATCGGTACCACAGCCCAGAAGGACTGGAGATGAGGCATTATGCAAAGAGGGTGTCTCAACCTGTCTGACCAGCTACCCCCAAGGAGAGAGACAAAGGAAGGGGAAATGCTGCCCTGGCTGGGGCAGGGCTAGAAGAGAGGGGTTAGTTTCTGTCTGGGATCATGGAGGAACCAGCCTAAGCCAGGGGCTGGGATTTAGGGGCCCAATCTCCCCATCGCAAGGGGGCTGAGGCATCCTAGACCTGCCCTGTAACCAGATTACATCGGTGCTGTGCTGTGCTGTATCCTGGAGAAGGAATAAACTCCCTCCATTCTACGGGCTGGTGGAGTCTGTTCGTGCCATTACGGGGGTGCAGGAGTCAGGGGACCCCAACGCGTCGTCACAGCTTGAAGGACCAGAAGTTAGACCATCCCTGTTATAGGCTTTTGGCATTGATCAGACAAATCTAGTACACTGTACGCTCAGCAGGACATTAAGCCATAGTCTTCAGTACCAATGGCTCTTTCATTATCCCGCAACAACCTTTGAGCTTTTATTCAGGGGGATGGCTTATGTCGAGCCATTCTCTCTTTCTGACAGCGTCCTATTAAACCAAACCAATATATTCATACAGTTAGCATCAAAATAACCAATTCAACATACAGTATTCATAAATGGTTATTGGGCAGCTCCAGCCCCATCACACTATACTCCCTTTAATCTGATTGAAGCTATACAGACCTGTGGGCCTGATTCTCATTTTGTGTAAGGCAGATATTGACAAACACCAGCTGAGAAAGAGGCTTGTGTATATTTACAGCATGTGTCTTGGCTTGAATAAATTACTCCTAGCTAATAGTCTTATCCTCTGTGTGGATTCAAATTAACACTATCAATAGGAGGTTTTCCTGCTCTCAGTCAGATCTTGATAAAAACTGATATGGGGGGGCGGAGGTTATTACTTTACCATCTGCCTCTTCTCTAGAAAACAATATTTTTGGACAGTCTGGAGCATTTCTGCTTTAACACCATTCCACATTTTATATATCTTTTAATAAAGACTCCCCAAGGACATCCTACAAGAATCACAGCTACAATGGCTTGAGGGGCAATAAAAGGATTTCTTCTGCACTTTCATACCACAGACGGGTCTGTTAAAATGGCTGTGTACCAGTGACTTTTCCACCACCTCTGTAATAAAATGACTAAGACCAGGTCAACACATCGGCACATTTATTTGGCACGGCCTTCCCAAGTTGGCAGAGAAGGGCAGCCAGAGCTGAACCAGCTGCCCATTTAAAAGCTGTGCAGTGACGTGGCAGCGAGCTTCCTCACTGGCTGTCAACCAACATAATAATGTGCAATCTGGGCATAACAGGAAAGGTCACATGTTGCACAATCAGCAAATGGGAGACAGTCCGTAGATAGCAAAAAATGCAAGGATATGCAGCCACATATTTTCATAGTCTGCACTTACATACATAAGGTAGATGCCTTTTTTTGTTGTTGTTGTTACAGAGGGCTGCAGTGTGAGTGGTCCTGCAATGCAATGACTACAGTATATTAACTGACCTGTAACTCACCTGCACACAAGGCCAGCCATGATATGGCTCCCACCTCTGAAAAATGGAAGGCGTGCCAGTGTGTCCCAAAGAGTACACTTCTGGCCAGCATGATACTTGGCAGTCTATTTCCTGCCTGCACATAGGATGCAACTCTGTGGCAGATCTTTGGCTAAACTGCTAAAAGGTATAACACCTATGGTGCCTCACTCCATACACTTCCACAATAGCTGTTGATCGGAGTAAGTGAAAGTGCGCGCCGGGGACGCGTTAGTTCGAACCAAACCTCTTGGTTCGAACTAATGTTACTCCTCAAAAAATGGGGAGTAACGTTAGTTCGAACCAAGGGGTTTGGTTCGAACTAACGCATCCCGGCGCGCACTTTCACTTTCGAAACAGCTGTTCATCGGAGTAACGCGCCGGCAACATCATGCTAATGAAGCACGGGATATTTAAATCCCCGCTTCATTAGCAATTTTCGGTCTCCTACATTTGCATCCCTAGTTCGAACTAGGGTGCAAGTGTAGATATACCCCTAGAGTTGTCAATGAGCAATGCTAACAGCAGAATCTCCCACAGTGAGTGTCATTGCCAGGAGAATCAAATCATCATGGAACGCTCCCATGGAGCCATTCATTTTCTAATGGACAAGATGAAAACAGGTATATACAGCATGCTAGATGGACTAAAATAAATAAATAAATAAATAAATAAATAAATAAAAGATGCTGCCACAGAGCATACAATGTAAAGCCACTACAGAGGTTACTGGTCTTTTTACCAAAGATTCTTTAAATACTTGGCAGAAAAGGTAAATACTTGGAGATGGAACATGGTCAATGATGGGTTCAAAGTAATTGATTCCTGCAGCCAATAGTGATGATGCAAAAGAAGATATGGAACCTGGACTGGATGGAGACAAATGAAGTGGTCAAGAGAGGGCTATGAGATTAATGCAGGTAGTCACATGGGTCATAGGAGGAAATGACAGAAAAATATATATAAGGACTGAAGACATAAGGCATTTTTGAATGAGAAACTTGACCTTTACAAAAAAAGCAAGGAAAGCCAGAGACTGTAGGAGGAGGTAAACAGCAGGAAGGGGAAATGATCCTGACAGCAGCAGCATTTTGGACAGACTAGATTGGAAAGACACGAGAAAAAGATTAGCTTGCATAGAGAGGCTTCTGATTTTATACACCTCAATATTAAAGAAATATTAGTTAGCAACAGATTAAGCCTTCCTAATAGAAAATGCAAAAAGAAATGACAGCTCTTCTGCCAAATGACTACTTGCCCACAGATTTTAAATTTCTGGGAAGTGCACTTTATTTTTTTTACTGTCAGCTGGCTTCTGTCTTTTATAGCTCCTTTAGTAAAGTTAATGGGCAAGTGAATAATACAGACTTTTCAAGAAGCCTTACCAGGTCTTTTCCAAGATTCCTGGGGAATGCTAATAACAAAGGGGTGTTTTAAATGTAGTAGGTTAACACACAATTATGAGAGGGAGGGAGGGTGCAGGAGCACACTGGAGGTAGGTGGTGTGGGGTCTGGGAGGAAGGGAGCATGAGGGGGATAGGGGTGGGGTGCTTACCTGACACCTCGCTCCCAGAGGCACATGTGGTTCCACAGGCCCCATCATTTTCATGCACCATTCCAGAGAAAGGCTTCTCTGTGCTGCCATTCCCCCTGCTGGGCGGGAGGAGGAAGCAGCAGCACTAAGAGGCACTTCCCCCTTCCCTGGCTAGGGTCTGAACTACGGGTGTGGAGGTTCAAGTGTATTAACTATGACAGCCAAAATTTTCTAGTTTGGATGCCTCCATTTAGGTTCCTAAATGCATGTTTAAGCACCTACATATAAGTGGGCTCATATTCATAGAATCATAGAATACTAGTACTGGAAGGGACCTCAAGGGGTCATCGAGTCCAGTCCCCTGCCCTCATGGCAGGACCAAATACTGTCTAGACCATCTCTGATAGACATTTATCTAACCTACTCTTAAATATCTCCAGAGATGAGGATTCCACAACCTCCCTGGGCAATTTATTCCAGTGTTTGACTACCCTGATAGTTAGGAACTTTTTCCTAATGTCCAACCTAAACCTCCCTTGCTGCAGTTTAAGCCCATTGCTTCTCGTTCTATCCTCAGAGGCCAAGATGAACAAGTTTTCTCCCTCCTCTTCATGACACCCTTTTAGATACCTGAAAACGGCTATCATGTCCCCCCTCAATCTTCTCTTTTCTAAACTAAACAAACCCAATTCTTTCAGCCTTCCTTCATAGGTCACGTTCTCTAGACCTTTAATCATTCTTGTTGCTCTTCTCTGGACCCTCTCCAATTTCTCCACATCTTTCTTGAAATGCAGTGCCCAAAACTGGACACAATACTCCAACTGAGGCCTAACCAGCGCAGAGTAGAGCGGAAGAATGACTTCTCGTGTCTTGCTCACAACACACCTGTTAATGCATCCCAGAATCACGTTTGCTTTTTTTGCAACAGCATCACACTGCTGACTCATTCAGCTTGTGGTCCACTATAACCCCTAGATCCCTTTCTGCCGTACTCCTTCCTAGACAGTCGCTTCCCATTCTGTATGTGTGAAACTCATTGTTCCTTCTTAAGTGGAGCACTTTACATTTGTCTTTATTAAACTTCATCCTGTTTACCTCAGACCATTTCTCCAGTTTGTCCAGATCATTTTGAATTATGACCCTATCTTCCAGAGCAGTCGCAACCCCTCCCAGCTTGGTATCATCTGCAAACTTAATAAGCGTACTTTCTATGCCAATATCTAAATCGTTGATGAAGATATTGAACAGAGCCGGTCCCAAAACAGACCCCTGCGGAACCCCACTTGTTATACCTTTCCAGCAGGATTGTGAACCATTAATAACTACTCTCTGAGTACAGTTATCCAGCCAGTTATGCACCCACCTTATAGTAGCCCCATCTAAGTTGTATTTGCCTAGTTTATTGATAAGAATATCATGTGAGACCGTATCAAACGCCTTACTACAGTCTAGGTATACCACGACCACTGCTTCTCCCTTATTCACAAGACTCGTTATCCTATCAAAGAAAGCTATCAGATTGGTTTGACATGATTTATTCTTTACAAATCCATGCTGGCTGTTCCCTATCACCTTGCCACCTTCCAAGTGTTTACAGATGATTTCCTTAATTACTTGCTCCATTATCTTCCCTGGCACAGAAGTTAAACTAACTGGTCTGTAGTTTCCTGGATTGTTCTTATTTCCCTTTTTATAAATGGGCACTATATTTGCCCTTTTCCAATCTTCTGGAATCTCTCCTGTCTCCCATGATTTTCCAAAGATGATAGCTAGCGGCTCAGATACCTCCTCTATCAGCTCCTTGAGTATTCTAGGATGCATTTCGTCAGGCCTTGGTGACTTGCAGGCATCTAACTTTTCTAGGTGATTTTTAACTTGTTCTTTTTTTATTTTATCTTCTAAACCTACCCCTTCCCACTAGCATTCACTATGTTAGGCATTCCTTCAGACTTCTCGGTGAAGACCGAAACAAAGAAGTCATTAAGCATCTCTGCCATTTCCAAGTTTCCTGTTACTGTTTCTCCTCCTCACTGACCAGTGGGCCTCCCTGTCCTTGGTCTTCCTCTTGCTTCTAATGTATTTATAAAAAGTCTTCTTGTTTCCCTTTATTCCCGTAGCTAGTTTGAGCTCATTTTGTGCCTTTGACTTTCTAATCTTGCCCCTGCATTCCTGTGTTGTTTGCCTATATTCATCCTTTGTAATTTGTCCTACTTTCCATTTTTTATAGGACTCCTTTTTTATTTTTAAATCATGCAAGATCTCGTGGTTAAGCCAAGGCGGTCTTTTGCCATATTTTCTATCTTTCCAATACAGCGGAATAGCTTGCTTTTGGGCCCTTAACAATGTCCCTTTGAAAAACTGCCAACCCTCCTCAGTTGTTTTTCCCCCTCAGTCTTGATTCCCATGGGACCTTACCTATCAGCTCTCTGAGCTTACCAAAATCCGCCTTCCCGAAATCCATTGTCTCTATTTTGCTGTTCTTCCTTCTACCCTTCCTTAGGATTGTGAACTCTATGATTTCATGATCACTTCACCCAAGCTGCCTTCCACTTTCAAATTCTCAGCCCGGTTCCTCCCTATTTGTTAGGATCAAATCTAGAACAGCTTCCCCCCGGTAGCTTTTTCAACCTTCTGAAATAAAAAGTTGTCTCCAATGCAGTCCAAGAACTTATTGGATAGTCTGTGCCCCCGCTGTGTTATTTTCCCAACATATATCTGGATAGTTGACACATCTGGATATTCAGAAGTGCTGAGCAGCCCTGTTTCTCTATGCTTGGGTTTCCAGTTCCAAACTTGGTTGATCAACTAAGTAGCAATATTAGGCACCAAACAGCTAACATATGCCTCCTGTTGTAAAATTGGGTCCTAATTTAACTGCCTATGTCTGAAGACAGTTTGCATATAGAGCATCAAAGAGCTCTCAAAGTGCATGCAACTTCAGTTCCCACTGAAATTAATGGAACTGACAGTGCTTATAACCTGGCAAGAAGGACTGTGAAACTTGAAAATGAGACCCTTAATCATCAACAACCAAAGGCTAGGATTGTCAAGGGACCTAAGAGAGTTGAGTACCCAATTCTTACTGTCTTTCAAAGAAAGTGGAGTACCTGTCTTATTTCAGATCCCTTTGAAAATTCCAGCTGTAATGACAAACTTTTTTTTAATTATTCCCCCAACAGAGTGTAAAAAGGTGTTTAAATCTGTCTGTTGTCCAATTTATATGATTATCATATGTTAAAGCACAAGTAGGCCACTTTTCTTCACAGAGGATAGCAGCACTGGGATGGGAAAAGAGAAAGTGAAGAGCGAACAACAAGAAAAAAATAAGTGGGCGGTGATGAACAACAAAGGATAAAGGGCAGAGGAGAGAACAGAACAGATCTTTGTAAAGGAGATAGAGAACATAAAATAGGAAGACAGATAATTTCTAGCTTGTTTGTCAAAAGAAAGTTTAAGGAAGGAAAAGACGACAGAAGAGATGAAAAAGGAAAGAAGAAGAAAAAAAACAAGAAAAAGTTAAGTAAAAAAAATAAACTGCACACAGAGTCAAGTTCTACTCTGTGAGGCATATGCAATTTTACAATTTCACACACAGTTCAAGTTAGTGACAGTTTTTTTTTTTTTTTTTTCAGACATCTTTCTAAACTCCACATTTTATTGTACTTCTCAAATCTATGGGTTCATGAGTAGAAAGATTATGCCAAAATGCTGTTGCAGTGAAAAGCTGGTGCCTCATTGTGAATGTTGCCATCAGTGGGACTGCCTGAATTAGCAGAATTGAACTGGGGATTTAAATTGCTACACATAGGTTATCACGCTAATACTGTACATTAAGAGGGAAGAAATGCTTAAACATAGACAGCCACAGCGACAAGTAAGTACTGCCCCAAATATCAAACTCTGCTAACAGATTAAGGATGCAACATGTTCAAACCTCCTTTAAAAATCAAATCTGAAAGAAGCTTGAAAAAAAATGGTAAAGTTAGTGGGGTAGCAAATTTACATATATCAACAGACACATCACAGTTAGCTACATTAATTCTGTTTCTTTAAATCTCTTTATTTTAAGCCAAGCAGCCAAGAACATGTAAACCTTAGCGCTAGAAAACTTAGAGGGATAGAACTGCTTCCCATTAGCAAAGAGGAAAAGCTAGTTCTAGCAGGCTTGATTTACTCTGTACAATCTCACCCTTGTGCATTTTCTGTATAGTGTTTTTTTACTACGTTATTTGCTGTTTGTAAGTATACTTTCTGGAAATTTTATTAAATGATGCACATAAAGGTATTTATGTAAGGAGGGGATAAACAGAAATGTACAGCTTGGGGAAATCAGGTCAGCATAAGTCAGAGATAACAGAGAGAGGGCCCTTTATCTGGGCTCTAGTTAGGTAGGGAAACCCAAATTCGATCTCTCAGTTCTGTCTGAAAGCCAAGTGGGTTCTATATAGTGTTTCTCACAAGAAATTTTAAGCCCTGGGTAGAGCTGACTGCAGGACTAGACCATCAAGAGTGAAATGGACTGTGCTGTGGGTGTGAAGACCCCAGCACATTCAAAAAGGGGGTGGGTTTAAAGCTTTTAGTTTAAGGATAACTTGGTCATACTAATAACAGAAGAAAGCCCATCTTTTCCCTTGTTGCTCTCAAAGGGGAAAGGCACTAGGTCGTTTCTTCCTGGTTTTCACAGTTCGTAGTTCTCTTTATTCTGAAAGCTTTATTTGGCAGTGCAGCAACCTGACCAGTCAATTTCTGTACCGATTGTGATAATGCCACCTTGGAAATCATTCCAACGATCTAGCTCAGTGGTCCCCAACCTTTTTGTGGCCAATAGCACATTCATGTTTTCAGAAGAGTGTGGCAGGCGCCAACAATTTTTCAAGGCTTATTTTGTATTTGTACATTAAATAATATGAAAAACATCATATTTAATATATGAATCCATAAGATAAAAAAGGTAATTTTACATGTAAAAGGTATTAATTAAATTATTCAGCAATTACTCTTTCACCTTACCACGTGAATTTGCTCTTTTTTATCTACCTGTAAGAAAAATTAAGGAGTTTTTACAAAATAAATATCAAACAGTTTTCATCTTATTTATTTTAAAAAAGTAAAACATTGTTGAACTGCGGGTCCAAATATATTTATTATTCTTACTTTAACATAGATAGTCAGTTATGGTTAATTAAAAAATATTCTTTGTATTGTTACTTGTATCTGGATTTCAATAAACAAACAAACAAACATGAAAAAAGTTAAACACAAGTTAATCATACGCGCTCATCAGCACTTAATGGAACATAGGTATCATTAATTCATGTGGTTTTTCAAAAGCCCGTCAGCGGGAGGTGGTAGCTGAGGCCCCAGTCCGAAGGGGAGAGTGAAAAGGATTACCCAGAGGACATTGGTAGGAAGTAGCCAGGGTGGGGAATTGAACCCTGGAAGCTTGGCGTGCTGAGGTGGGATTCCCAAGTGGGGGTCCATTCCACCACTGACAGCGCCCTGGGCAATACTTTTAGTAACTCTTCTTTTACGGTGAAGTCACTAAATACCATCCTCACCATAACTGCCAACTGCACTGTATCCGATATATCTGTCGACTCATCGAACTGCAGTGAAAACCAGTCACATATTTCCAAGTCATCCTTTAGCATGCACCATTTCATATAGCAGTCCAAAACAGAACACTAGCAAATTCCAAACTCCATAATATATTGTGCAGAAATGCAACAGAGTTAAATTATAATATGCAAATTAAGTCTTCCTGAGTTCTCTCTTCTCCTCTCTCTCAGATAGGAAGGAGAGAGATCTGTCCTCCAAGTGTGATTTAAAAAAAATACAAAAGGAACAGCATGAAAGAATAGGCAAAAAACTAGTTTCTATTTGCCTTAAGAAAAATACTGCCAAAAATCACTGTATTATAAATCTACGCATTACTCCCCCGTATTTTGTTTCTGTCATTTAAACCAGTGAAAACAAAAATAATACTCTATTCATGCATGAGAGTGCCTAAAGTGTATTTTACTCAGTGACATTAGTTTAGCAGTCTACAAATCAAGACTCCAATTCAATTTGCAGTTTGGCTTTGCAATCCTGGATATTTGCTGTCTGCACGGTTTTGGGGCTGTCCATGAATTAAGGCACGATTGAGTTTACACCACAGAAATGCACTCCAAAGAAAGATATGAAGTTACCTACACAGATGCAGAGTGTTTGGTTTTTTGTTTGTTTAATGTTAAGGGACCTAGGGACTGGATTACAACTACCAGGGAGCACCAGTGGTTAAAGACTGAAGTGGGAGATTAAGAAGGGTAATCTTTCCAACCCAATTTTCAGACTGAAGATGTTTGAAAAATTCAGAGAAGCGTGTAGAAATTTAGATACCTATCTCGAATAAACTTGTGAACCTTTTACATTTTCTCTCACCACAAATGCCCATGTAAATAGGTTCCTCATTGTTAAAATGATCCGCAATGTGAGCAGATGGAAATCCACACCAAGGACAGGACTGCACAATTAGGTTTATAAGTATATATTTATAACTCTATTGTGTGAATAATTGAAGACAAGAGTAGGAGGAAGGATCTGAATGCACGATGGGGACTGGACTTGATGGCCTTCCAGTTCTAGGATTCTAGGATTTTGATGTAGTGAGTGAGCTGTCCTGAAAACTAAAAATTCTATTGCATGGAACTGATGAGTTAGAATGGTGCCACAAACCATGCAAAAAGAACAGCAGAATGACACTGGGATAATGGTGCCATTTCTTGAGAGAAAGACAAGCTGATCCTGTGACAAATAAATCCCCTGACTTGGCAAAGAGAGAAATAAAAATCCAATGAGGACAGTGCAGTGTGACAGTGCAATGAAAACACACAGTATAAATGAGGTTGCTGAGAACAAGTTACCTCCTCACAAAAGAAAAAACTCAAGGGGGGAAATATCTATAATGAAATGTTATAACATTTTTTTCTTGGAAACACTATTTATTGAGTTTGTGTAACGCCCGACCGAAGGGACTTGGTGCACAAGCCGCTATAGCTTAAGCTAAAAGGCAGCTGGATCTCAGCTAAGACTATAGAGCAAACTCATTCTTTCTCTAAGTGGTCTAAGTGCCACTATATGGAATGATACACCACACCCAGCAAGTGTGTGGTTTACATATGCATTCAATCTAACCATATAAACAAGCTTGAAAGTGAGATCAGAAAGTTACGTTAAGAATTGTTATGCTGTACTTGTCACAGAATACATCAGCTACTTACTGAACTTATATTTATTTTATCATTATTATTCAAATACTTCGAATTTATTTTTACATTAGGGACTGAGTGAACAGATGTGAGAGAAAACATATTGTGTTGCTGTCACTCTTGGTAACTGTTTCATCAGTTTGGGAGCAACTTGGTATTGTAAAAGTTAACCCAATAGTGAGGGCAGTTACTTTTAGCATGAAGTATTTAGCTAAAAACAATTTACAACAGATTAATAAATGAGTATAAACCACCTTGAAATATATCAACATGTGTAAAGGTTTAATGATCATTTTCACTTATAAAAAAATAAATCTTTTTATCTGAAAGACAGCATTTTCTCTAATCATAAAAGCTGTCTGAAGCTATTTATGGGACAATATTTTCAGGCAGCTTCTGGAAGTGTACTTACATCTGCTTGAACATGCAGATACAGGTTGGACCTCCCATGTCCAGAACCCTCTGCACCTGTCCCAAATGAAGGAATTTTCCAGACAATGCGAGGTCCTCTGACACCAGCCCCTCAGCCCACTGACGGTTCCTTCAGTCTGGCTGGAATATCTGCTGGTCAGCCCCAGCCCTGGTTCCGCTGCCAGCCGGGCAGCACGCAGCTCCAACCCCACTGCCAAATGGCACACTGCCCGATCCGTCTGCCACAGAGCAGCGCCAGACCCACTGCCGGGCAGCACGTGGCCCCGGCCGCACTGATTCTGCTGGGTTGCTATGCCCCGGCCACCTCCCTTCCTGGGCTGCTGTGACCGCAGTCCCAGCCCCTCTTCCGTGTGGCAGGCAGTCCCAATCATACTTCCACGACCCGGGCTAATGTGGCCACCGCTGCCCAGGATACTGCGGCCCCGCCATCACCCAGCCTGATGTGGCCCAGCCAGACTTCCCCCTGTGGGCTACTGTGGACCCGGTCCCGCTGCCAAGCAGCGGACAGCTCCAATTGCACTATGCTGGCTGCTCCAGCCCCAGACTTGCAGGGCTGCACCTGGCTCCCAGTCACTGTCCCTCCTCCTGTTGGTCTCTGTCATCCAGGAACATCCGTGGTCATGCCGGACCACAGTTGTTGCTGGACCAGAGAATCCCGGATTTGGGAGGTGCAACATTTGCTTGGCCAATTATATACTTTGTGCATGCCTACATGTAGCTAAATATATGTCACCAAGTTCACCTGCAAATATTACAGGTTGCTTTTCAGATGTCAGCTTAAAGTTTGCCTGTAGGGAGAGATTTTATGAAACCATCAAATCAATGTAATAAATAAATATTTTTTCAAACTTCTGCATCCAAAATTAGGTGCCTAATCCACATTTACACAGCCAAGTCATGCGTTACATAGGTAACAAACATCCACATCTAACTTTAGGGACCAAACATTATTAGGTTCATAAATAATAGATTTTTTTCATGTTATATCTTTAAATACTTAGATGACAACACTTTACAAATATTTACTAAGCGTTACAAGGTCCCCTGGGGATTTGTAGGTTTTTCCAACATTATGAGGCATTTCTACTGATGTGCCTAATAATAATCACATCGTTAACTGGAGATAGTCAATACGTGTGAACAAAAATTATATTATTAAACATCACTTTATAATTAGTACATTATCTGCACCTTGTACCCTCTTCTACCTTTCATCTGTTAGTTTGCTTTGTCTTTGTTAAGACTGTTGGCTCTTCAGGGAAGGGTCTGTGCCTTCAATGTGTCAGTGCAGCATCGAGCACCTTTCCATTATTCCACTGTATCTAACTTATTGAAGGACATCAAATACAGGTTGTACCTCCCTAACCCGGAACTCTCTGGTCTGGCAACATCTGTGTTCCAGCAGGACCACGGATGTTCCTGGACCAGAGAACACAGGGGCAGAAAGGCCAATGGTGGGCAGTAGGCTCAGGCAACACGGGGAGCACAGCGCCAGAGGGCTCAGGCGGTGTGGGGAATCCTGCAATGTGGCCGGGAGCCCTGTGGCAGGGAGTTCTGGTGGTGTAAGGAGCTCTGCAGCAGGGGGTCAACCAAGGTGGGGAGCTCTAGTGGCACAGCTAGGAGTCCCGTGGTAGGGGAGCAGGCAATTCAGGGGGCTCAGGCCGCGCAGCCAGGAGTGCAGCTGGGGCTTAGGCAGCACAGGGAGCTTTGTGGCATGGCAAGGAGCTCTGAGGCAGGGGGCTCAGACAGCACAGCTAGGAGTCCCAAGGCTGAGGAGTCCTGCCAGGGCCAGCATCACAGCTGGCTGAAGGCAGCGGGGACTGGCTGGAGCCTGAAGCAGAGTCAGCAGGTGTCTGGGAAGCCGGTGACAGGGGATCCCCTCTGGTCCAGCAAATTCCCTTGTACGGAACTGGCCAGGTCCCAGGTGTGCCAAATCAACCTGTATTTTAACAAACACTACTGCTAGTCTTTTTTAATGAAATATTAGAATGGATCGATTCTGCTCTGCACAAATGTTGAATATAATTCCCATTAATATCCATGAGAGTCATAAGCATGCCTGAAAAGGAAAATAAACTCTTTACAGCCTGATCTAGATAAAATAAGCTTTCAAGGCCAAGGAGCCACAGATCCTGCAAATATTACTCATTATCTGATTAGGCATTTTAAGACTGACTCCTCCCTACACATAAAGATATTAACCGGATGATCATATAATTCTAGATTTGGGAGATAACACCATGGGGCTCAATTAACACGCTCAATGATTCCTCCAAACATTCTAACATAAAAGTGGGTTCTTTAAAATCACTAGGGAAGTAGCAGTGATGGACGATTTCAAATGCTTATCCCTCTGAGGTACTGACCTCACCCTGATTAACACAAAAGAAACAAAACAAATATTGTGGGCTTAACTGTTGGGACAACTGCCTAAAATGATGGATTGTCCGGGATTTCCAGTTTTGTGGATCTTGGGTAGCAGATAGAAAACTCCTGGTCAGGAATTTGGGGGGGAGGAGGGGGCGTTTGGTCCTGAGTTATAGCAGGAAATTTCCTGAGAAGATGGTTTAGGGGTTTCCTTTGTATTCTTTATTCTACTCCAGGTATTCTATCTTGGAAAATGACACCTCACTCTCACAGGCCTTGGGAAACAGGCTAATTCTCGCCTACAGACAACCACTTAACCTTAAACAAATTCTTTCCAGCAATCATGCAGCACACCTCCATCATACTCATCCAGTAACCCACCCCTGCAATCAACTCCGGTGCCAACTCTGTCCACATATCTATATAATCAACTCATCACAGGACCTAAACCACCACATCAGAGGCTCATACAACTGCACATCCACCAATGTGGTCCATGCCATCAAGTGCCAGCAATGCCCCTCTGCCATGTATATTGGCCAAACTGGATGATCTCTGAGACAGGATTAATGGACACAAATCATATATTCAAAAAGGTAACAGAGAAACATGTTGCAGAACATTTTAACTTGCCCAGGCACTCATTAATGGATCTCAAAGTTTCCATATTATTACAAGCCAATTTCAAAAACCAGTTTGAACAGGAAGCTGCAGAGCTTAATTTCATTTACAAGTTTGATACCTACAATAGAGTTTAAACAAAGTCCTTAACTGGATTACCCACTACATTCCACATCCTAATGACATAAAAGACCAAACACCAGGTATTTAAGGGTACTTAGAGACCTCTCTATCAGCTTCATTTAGCATGGACACTCTAATTGACTATTCTTTCCGCATTTTTTTTTCTCTTCTCCTTTCCTCCCCATCCCCCCTCTTTCTCTGCTATTTATTTGGAACTTGGACCCCTTAAACTCCATTCATCTGAAAAGTGGGTTGTGCCCATGAAAGCTCATGATATCATCTACATTTTTTGATAGTCCCGCAGCACCTTAGAGACTATTTGTTGTTTTTTAAGTTTTTTCCACTATATGGGTTAGTGGGGGGAAAAATGAGGGTACTTACTACCCTTCCTAACAACAAAGGGACCTTCTGTGGTGAAGGACAAGGAGCCAACCTTGTGACAGACTTCAACAGCAGGATGCGAGGGCACCTTTGAACAACCAAGACTTCAATAAAAGGGGAGTGACAGAGGGGACACTCTATGGTACACCAGGAAAGGAAAGGATTCATGATCTGCCTGGGATACAGGAGGCTAGATTCTTGGTTGTGACCAAACTGAATTCAACAGAGGGTGGGAAAAAGGTGACTTTTGCTTTACGTTTGTGCAACATCAGGCTGGTGAAGCTTATGCTCACCTACAATAGTTCCCAGAGGCCATTCTATAGCTGAGACCTGCTGGAGCACAGCATACTCTAGTTTTCCCCTATATATTCTTTAATCTGCATCTAGTACACCTGCTACCCTCCGGGTCATGACAGACAGTACACAGGTACTCCACCGGGTCTATCTGTCCAGGGAACGTCCAGGCAAGGAGTATTCCCAGAGGGCCATATCTCTCTGGCTCTTTTTCACTAAAGTAATGTAGAAGGGCCGCAAAACAAGAACGAACCCAGCTCAGGGACTGAAATTGGCCCTACCCAGCAGCAGCTGACTAAAGTGTGGAGACTATTATGAAGGTCCTCCACTTACAGTAAATATTCAGGAGGTAACTGAACCTAAAGGAATAGAGCCAGGCCTCAGAGCTGGCTCCTATGCCAAAAGAAAGACACTATTTCTAGCTTCAGAGGGAAATAGATTCACTCCGTCTGAGAACTTCTGCTAGTAGGTGGTACAAAGGCTTCCCTGCAGAAGAGATGTTTATGTTACAGACTGAGTGCCAAATTTTTTCAATAATGGGCACCAAAAGTTAGGTTCTTAAATCCATATTTAGGCAGCTAATAAATGGCCTGATCATCAATTAGAGCTGTTAGGTGGCCAGGGCATTTACAAATCTGGCCACACATTTAGGCACCTAAAAATCTTTGCCTATTTGACGGTAATGGAAACCCTGACGATAGACTTTGAAGATGAGGGTTCTCTGAGCTGGTCTTCAGGCATTTTGACCACTGGGTGACTAGAAGAGACTGATCATAGCTCCCTAAGAAAAAAGAAGGCCTAGCTATCAGCTAAGTGGTTTCTGGGAATGATCCCAGAAAAACAGTTAAACAGGGCTCTAAGAACAATGTGCTGCACGCTAACAACCGATTGATTGATTTTGGATCTCTTCAGTTCAAGTGTTTTCTGTTTTCCCTGCCTTAAGTATAGGAAATACTGAGGTACAGTATCTAGTGATCTAAAACAAAACTAACAAGTTTTTGAAGGGTGACCAATGTACAGTAGATTTAATTTCACTGTTACATCATCATTCCTTCTTAGTCAGCCCCATAAAGTCTAGCCCCTAGCATACATGCAGCCTACTTAAAAAACTGTTGGAACACTACTTACTCCCATGTTAGCAGCCTTCTTCTGTGAACATTAGGGATGTAAAATCCCATTTAACTGGTTAACCAGTTAAACATAATGTTTAATTGGTTAGCTAATTAAAGGGGGAGCGGGCAGGAGGCCACTCTAGCCCCCACCAGTTAACTGGAACCAGGTAAGCATCACCTGTTAAGAGTAATGCTTACCAGTTAACCTTTCACATCCCAGTGGACATCACTGTTTTTCTCAGCATACCTACACTAGATCAGGATGTTAATTTTTCATACCCCTGACTAGTGATGTGAGGTGAAAATATTCTCTGGAGAATATTCTCCGAGAACGAGAATATTCTCCAAAAGATTATTTCCCGAGAATTTTTGAGAATTTTCTAATTTTTCATTTCCTCTTGAAATAATATATTATATTCAACTTTTAGAACACGCTGAATATTAAAGAGCTTTCTTGATCATTCAAGATAGTTTGAGAATGTTATAGAATGTTCCAGAATGTTATGGAACGTTCTAGAACATTCATGAATCAGGAATTCTGACTGTTATGGAACTTTCTGGAAGCATCACAAAAAGTATATAAAGAGGCAATAACACATTTATTCTCTTTTGTGGAAAGTGTAACTGTGTTTTCACCAGTATGAAAAGAAGAACTAAGCCTAAAAGTGATGTGTGGGATTATTTCCTTCATAAAACAGTTAAAGAGAAAGTGTTATATGAATGTAAGTACAGTAATTCCTCATTTAACACTATAGATATGTTTCAGAAAATGATCGTGTTAAGTGAAAATGTGTTATGGGGGGTCAATTTTCCCATTGAAAATAATGGAAAAGGTGGGGGTTGCGTTTCAAGTGGTGGTGTCTGTTGGGACTGGGACATAAGGTTGGGGGAGAAAGGGGACTGGGTTACAGCAGGGAGGGGAGGTGTTTGGCTCTGGTGAAGGAAAGGGGAGGAGAGAAGAGGGGAATTGGGTTGGAAGTATGCCCGTGACGGGTCTGCTGGGGCCCACACTGCGTCCAGCGAGGGGGAGTCAGCAGGGAACGGCGCGGCGAGCAGCGAACCCTCCGCCACTTTGCAGGGAGGCAGGGGAAGCCCCGCACAGCTGCCAGCAATGGGCCGGCTGGGGAAACCCAGCCACTGGCCTGCAAGCGAGGGAGGAGGAGAGGGAGCAAGGCGTCTGGCGAGGGGGAGTGGCGAAGCCTCCACTGCTTTGCAGGGAGACGGGGGAAGCCCCATGCAGCTGCCGGCGACGGGCCAGCTGAGGAAATCGTGTTATTCCAGGGACGGTCGTGTAATTCAAAAAACGTTCCCTAAAAAAAAAAAAATCGTGCTATCGTGAAAATGTGTTAAGCAGGCACATGTTAAATGAGGAATTACTGTATCGCAAGGCTGAATACATCAGAAATGCGACAAGGATGAGAAAGCATATTTCCAATTGTTTGAAGACTCCTGCTTACATCAAGGAAAAGGCAACAAAATTCTCAGAGTCCAGAAACAGATCACCTCAACCATCAACATCTATAGAACACTGTGATAGTGCTAGTGAATTTACATCACCACCTTCCACATCTAGTTCAGCCAAGGTATGTCACTCTATAAGTCGCTACTTTGATTCTGCAATGAGGTTTAACAGGTATTTCGAAATAGGGCTTTATTTGGAACGCCCGTTTCACTGCTGCGTGTAGATGCGGGCAGTTATTCTGGGCTTGTCAATTTCAAAAAATGGCGCCCGGCCGGGAAGATACAAATCAAGCACGGGATATTTAAATCCTGGGCTTGAGTTGCAATTTCAAATGCCTACATTTGCAGCCCTATTTCGAATTAGGCTGCAAGTGTAGACATACCACAAGACAAAAAAGGAAACAGAACCAGAGAAATGAGGAAGAAGAAATTGATGATGCTGAAGAGAAAGAAAAAAGTCAAAGAAGAGGATATGTATGAGGAAGAAGAGGAGAGAGAAATATATGGGTCAGATTCGGAAAGTGCAGATTCTGATTAGACTTGTATTCAATCCAGAAAGTTAAAAATATTTCTATCCTGCAATAGAAGATTTGTAATAAAAGTTATAGTAATTTAAACCTCTGTCTTTTTTTCTTTACTTTCCCAAATTTTCATTTTAACAATTGGAAACTTTCATGAATCTTGAAGTTTTATTAAAGACATCATCATAAATAGTAAAATTCTTTAAAAACTATTTAACAAGTATTTAAGAGAAAATTCTCAAAAATTCTCGCATTGGAGAATATTCCCAAGAACATTCTCGAGAATATTCTCCAAAATTTTATCCCCGAGAATTTAACATCACTAACCCCGACCAATGCAGCTATGTCATAGAACTGTTAAATGTAGACCAAGCCTTAATGATCTGCAGTTTACTACTACCTGTCTGTCCTTGTATTTTTCTGCTAAATAATCATTGCAAAGCACCACATCACTGCATTCACTGTACTCTCTGTACCTTACAAAACCAATGAAGTCCTAGAGTATACTTTGTATCTTCCTATCCTTAGAGCCCTGCACAGATACAGAATTTGTATCCACTTCCACATCTGTATCCACAAAAATGAGCCGTGGATATCCACACTGACATCCGCGAATGCCCGCAGACATGAAGCGGATATCTGTGGATTTGCAGGGCTGTACCTATCCTTATAGCCCAACTATTCCATTCTTAATTACACAGATTTGAGCCACCTCTTCCTGGGATTCAAAATGCTGAGTAATTAAAAGAAAGTAATTTTCAACAACTTTCTCTTTCATTTTGGACACAAGAAAGTGTATAAGCAAGCCAGTCAGTCTTTGGATTAGACTAAAAAAATAAGCAAGTAACGTTAGTGCACTAAAAACTAGGGATGTTAAGTAATATTTAATTAGCTAATTGAGTAGTTGATGGAATAGCCATCAATTACTCCATTAGTTGATAAATTGGGGCGCGCCTGCTACCCCCACCGTGGCTCTGCAGTTTAAACATAGCAGGAGCTGGAAATGCAGGCAGCCTGGCTCCTACTACATTTCAACTGCAGAGCCACAGAAGAGTTAGCTCGCGGGGGCGGTGCGAGCTAAGTCCCAACTCGCGCTGGCTGAGGGACCACTGCACCTTTGCCATTTAAATGTATTTAAGAGCCGCCTGGCTCTTACTACATTTAAAAGGCAGAGGCGCATCAGTCGAGGACCCAATATGAACAGGGACTGAAGGAGTTGTTGGGGGAGAGAGACCTGTTTTCTTTTATGTCCTCCATTTTGTTTTCCCCTTCAAGATATGGGTTACATAACCCTAATCTGACAGGTAATCAGAGGGTTCATAGCTACATAACCCTAATCTGCCCGGTAACCAGAGGGTCCACAGTCACATGACCCTTATCTGCCTGGCAACCAGCGGGCTCGTAAGGGGAGATCACCCTCCCCACAGGGCTCTCTGTGTGCATGTCAACAGCACAACCCAGTGGTGCTAGAGTGACAGCTAGCAGACTGTTTGGCTTTGTAGGCCGTCTGGGGCAGAAGCATGGTGATACAGATACGGTGCAGTTGTTGAACCTGTGTCCCAATAGGCAGGATTCAGTCCTGGTCTAACAGAGTCCTGGCTCGCACTGGGTCTCCTACTCCTGCTCTGCCTCCCCCCTGCCCACCCCCCCACAGAGACAGTGCTGGGGGGGAGGGAGACAGCTCCCCCCAGCACTGGCTCCTATTCTCACCCCCCCCCTTTACTGCCTCTGATACAGAGGCAGCATGTGGGGGGGGGGGGAGGAAACAAGTAGCCAAGTAGTGACTCGACTACTCGCTTACATCACTACTACAATCACATATTTGTCTTAAAATATTTTACCTATTGTTAGTACACGTTAACACCTAACATCACCATTAGCAAGGCTGCCCTGGTATATGAAATCCTCATGAAAACAACAGTGGAGAGTTTTTTTAAACAGAATTATAAAATCATAAATATTAGCAGAGGGATTCAGGAGCTAGTGCCATACCTGAAGCTAGTCTACTTTTTATTCACTTTTAAAAAACTAGACAGGAAGTTGACAATGTTCCCCAAAGTACTTACAGCTTAAAACAGGATATATAGTCTTCAGGCAAATTCTATTTCTATAACTCCTGATGACAAGGATTCAATAAAATATTTTGAAAATTCAACTTTAGGCAGATTTTAAAAAGGTTTTTATATAAGTACATAAGAATGGCCAAACTCGATCAGACCAAAGGTCCATGTAGCCTAGTATCCTGTCTACTGACAGTGGCCAACAACAGAGGGAGGGAACACAACAGGTAATCACCACGTTATCCCTCTCCTGTCATCCACTTCCAGACACAGAGAGGCCAGGGACACCATTCCTACCCATCCTGGTTAATAGCCATTGATGTACCTAAGCTCCATGAATCTATCTAGCTCTTTTTTGAACCCTGTTAAAGTCCTAGTCTTCACAACATCCTCTGGCAAGGAGTTCCACAGGTTGACTGTGCACTGCATGAAGAAAAATGTCCTTTTGTTTGTTTTAAACCTGCTGCCTACTATAGAGACAGGTGCTTTTTAAAATCTTACAAGTTGCATCTGTAGATACCTTTGAAAATCTGGATCTTGGTCTAACACCAGGGGAAGTCAAAAGAATTTGGATTGGGCCGTAATTATGTCCATCTTTTCTGGTGCATAAATTGCTGGTAAATCATTAACATAGACCAAATTGATGTAATTTTCACTAACTCCTGTAACATAGTGACAGCCCTTGGATGAGAATCACCAAAAGTGATATTTGAAAGTACTTCACCATCTGACATTATAAAATGCAGCACACCCTCTTTTGAGATTACTAAGCCTAGCACACTAGACTCCCCAGCCGAATTTAATACTCTCTATTTCTCTCACTAACTGTCATATTAAGTTCATATTAAACTGAACACAAAAAAGCAGGAAACGAACAAAACATTGTTTCTCTAAAGGCTAACAGTCTATAAAGGTTAACAGTACAAAGAAAAATTCAATACATAAAAAAAAAATCAAGATTTTTTTTTTAAATCTATTAACACCTCAGTGATTGATTCTTTTTTCATTCATTTTGCATATCAAAATTAACAAAAAAAAATCCACAAAGTCTGCTTTTTTTCCCACACTATAGGGATTACCTCCACATTATAGGGATGGCAGCTACATTATGTTGTGGGGGAAAATGCCATTCTGAAATTTGTAAAGTACACACAACATTTCTGAAATGTTCTGATACCTGGTACATTTTGTCAGAGAAGTTGTCTTCACTGTTTCTACTTGTACTGAGTTTTAGGATAACAGTATGTAAACACAAATATCAGTGATACTATACCGTCAGATTACAAAAACCTTAAAAATCAACAATGGTCCTGTTGCACCATAGAGACTAACAAAAATCTATAAATAGTATCATGAGCTTTCGTGGGTACAACCCACTCCTTCAGATGAAAAATATTCTTTTTCAGATTACAGAAAGCTGGTATTGGGAGTCCCAAATGACTGGATTAGTTTTGTCTGCAGCCAAGTACAACAACATGTTAGAGTCTCACATTCTATCAAGGGAGAAAATTCTAATTGCATCTAACAAAAGAGTTCATTATGTAGGCACATGTTAGAAAATAGTTTATATATCGCTTAAACCCCAATACTAAGGACAGTTACAAAGAAACATGTTTAGATCCAGGGTATAACAGTGCAATGCACAGTAAACTATGTTCTGTACTTTGCTTTTGAATATACTGCCTTCAAGAATTTATAAAAATGAATAAGGTGTAAAATAAATCAGCCACTTACTAGGCTATCTTTGTGTTTTGAAACATTAAGGACAGACAATGACACTTTTACCTTTGATTCGTGCCTTATTCCTCAGTAGGACTACATGTGAAGCCAACAGCTACTGACATGAACAAGGGTATTCACATCTGACCCTTAATATATTTCACCCAAATGTACAGCAATAGGATGAAAACTAAGACGACTTACAGATGATGAAGAAGAGGAAAACAAAGTAAAGAAAAACATCCCCATTCCTCCCACCAAACAATCATTTTTGTCCCTCCACACCCAACCTCTGACAAGTGTTAAACAGACTAACATGGCCACCCCTTTGAAACCAGTTTTCACTTTGAGATTCAGTAAAATGCAGTAAGCTACACATATGACGACTATATTCATTTGTATCTGACCTAGTTTTTAAAATTTATTTATTAAATACACTTTTTTAAAATCTCCTTTGCGACTCTAAAGAAGTATAGTATTTGTTAAAATGTAAATAGGGAAAAACCTGCTCAGGATTCCAGGTACAGATGTACCTCTGGATAATATCAAAGAATTATAAATTATAGACCTGATTCTCTAGTCCTGTCCATGTGTTCTGAGAGCAATACAAAGGAAGCAGAAAGCAGCGGGATCTCACTTGCTGGAGATTTCCCCAATTAGGAGGAGTCCCCAGCAAAGATAGGGCTGGCACCTACATCACTAACTCTACAGTCATTAAAAACAAGTAGACCTGTAGCACCTTAGAGACTAACAAAAAATATGCAGAATCATGAGCTTTTGAGAGTAAAACCCACTGCATCAAATGAGTTTTACCCATAAAAGCTTGTGATTCTATTTATTTTTGTTGGTCTCTAAGGTACCACAGAACTACTTGTTTTTAAAGTTACAGACTAACATGGCTTCCCCTCTGAGATTTTCTACACTCATTCTATGTTTAGCTGATGGAGGAACCTACTCCTTGGCTGCAGAACTAACTCCAGAATCAGGGAGATACCTTGCAACTATCTCCCTTTTACCTCCCATCTCTTTCCCTAAGCTACACTCAGCAAAAATTAGGCACAGCTGGATATCTAGCCCTGTGTGTTTTGGAAACCTGCCTGTGTGGCATGTAGTTCCAATGGGAACCAAAGGTATGTTCTATCAAAGTAGCAGCAAACATCACATACATCACAAAAATGTCGGTACTACTTCTGAGCAGCAAAAATGTCATGAGAGCAGAGGGTGCAGCCCTAAACACTTTTAGAAGACAACTGGAACCTCTAATAGTCCCAATCTTATTATAAGATAATGGAAGGGAGGGAGGAGAAACCAGTTGTTACAACAGTTCTACTTATCATACTTATCCATAGTTCCCTCTAAGCTGTGCGCATGCGCAGCCGCACAAAATAATTTAGGCCCGCCCACCTCATTTGCAGAGCCGCACAGCAGCGCTCACAACTCACTTCCCTGCTGGACAGTAAGTGGTGGTGGTAGGTTTTGGAGGGGCCGCATGGCAGGCGGCTGCCCTGCCCCCATTGTACTCCAGCGGGAGCCGTGGTGTAGTGAGGCTGTCCCTGCTGGGGCATCATGCGGCCCAGCCAGCCATCAGCCAGTTTTCAGTATTAGGTCTCCCACGGCTACATAAAGGCGAATACACTTCCGAGTGTCCTGAGATGCACATATGCTAGTTCTGCAGCCACTGCCAAGTACTCGTCTCCCCCAGTCTGACCCAAAGGCCATGCAGAGCAGGGGGGAGGTGAGTCTCTCACTGACCTGAACATACACTCCATCAGGCCTTTGGGCTGGAGAACCTTTTATTTCTCTCTTAGGTTAAAGCACAAACATGAACCCCCAGCCAAAGCACTTTACAGCAGATAAGCATCCACCTGAGCCCTGTTCTATAAGACAGGGGTAATGCAAAGGGCAGGAGCTTGTCTCTTATAAGCAGCGGGAGATGCAAATCGGGGTGGCAGATTCCTGTTTAAATCTGTCCCTCTCTCTGCCCAGGCTGCTCCCGGACAGACAATCCGCATCGAATCCAGCTGGGAGTCAAACACTCAGTCCAGGGCAGGGAAAGGACACTAAAGGGATTTTATCTTGAAGGTTTTGCACTGGGATGTTGCCGTCACTGGAATCGGGGCAGTCTTCAGACAGTCTAACGCTACATCTACACTGCACAGTTATTTCGGAATAAGCTATTCTGGAATAGTTACTCCAAAATAGCTTATTTCAAAATAGCACGTCTACACAGTAGGGAAGACTCAAAATTAGTCCGAGGCAGGCTTCCCTTATGTAGACGTGCGATCTTGATTTAGAGCCCTAGGAGGAATAACTTAGAATGGCCCTGGTGAGGTGCTATTTTGAAATAGCAGAAATGGAGCATCTACACACACCTTATTTCAAAATAGCTATTTCGGAATAGGCATTCTTCATAGAATGAGGCTTACAGAAGTCGGAATAAGCTGTCCATTATTTCGAAATTATTTCAAAACAACAGAATTGCCGTGTAGACGCTCACATAGTTATTTCAGAATAACGGCCGTTATTCTGAAATAACTTTGCTGCGTAGAAACACTCTAAGGATGCACATTCAATCTGGCAGGTGCAGCATGAGCTCCTCCTTCTAACTGCTCCCTTCTTAGGTCCCCTCTCCCCAACCCCAAAACCTGAGTCCTGTTTCCAAGCGCCAGTGCTCTGAGTCATATTGGAATCAAGATGACAAGCATTGAAATATGTGCACTGCAGACTCATCAATAATAGAACTGAAATCATCCTTTGTTAAAAATAGATATTCTTCTTAATAAATATTTTACATACTGTCTATAGGGTATCAAACTCCCCTGCCTGAAGCGTTCAAACGAACCCCACTGTTAGACCACCAGGCGTTTCAAACAACCCCACTTCTAACTTTTACAAACAATGCTTGCTTGTTCAGGGTTATAAAAGCAGCCTTCTGGATCCTTCTGAATATTTTTCTCCTTCCCAATCTCTCCCAAAATCAGAGGAACGACTTGAGGGCACAGCGTGGCAACTGTGAGACATAAGTGAAGATGACCCACAAATAGAAAGAATTTAAAGAACCTTAACATCCCAAATGTCACCAGCGGCCCCCTAAGGTGGCTGTGTCAGCCCTGAATTCACATATTAGAAATCAGTTTTCTTAGCTCTGTTCCTAATAGCCCCTTAGATTATTTGGTAGTCTTATCAGCTTGATTTTCCCTTGCTATTTATGCTGGGTATTTTACCATTTGCTTGCCATTCAGCGTTTGAACAATGAAAATAAGGTGGCCAGAGTCTCTTGTTTTTCCTAGTCAATTTCACTCTCTGGTGTTCATGCACAGGGGCCTGACTGCATATTTTGGGATCACAGCACTTTATGGGTTTGTTTCAATCCCTCCTCTGTCTGCTCCTCCACACAAACACCCCCTACACCCTCACATTGTTGTAGCTAGCTGATTCCTCTTTTCTAAATGTCTTGATATTAGCTTTTCTAAAACCATTTTAAATGTAATTGATTTGCCTAAAACTAGTCAATATTTTTATCTACTTTTCCAGATACTTAACTTTTTTTTTCTCTCTCTCTCTGGATGATCATTCATATACTTGTGGATATACAGAAGCCTTGGCTTGCCTAATCAACACCTCCTTCTACTTATTCCTTTAGGTATTGTTTCCCGGTGAGATATTGTGATGTCAGAAGAGCTTCCATCATGCTGACTGGTGATGTCATAAAAAATAGATTGCAGCAAAACTGAATGAGTTGGGCAGGAGCAGGAGGCTGATTGTGGAGATTTTTACCCATCTACATCTTAGCAATCAACAACGTTGGGAAATAGAGGAAAGGAACCCAGGTAGTACATGGGTCTTGATAGAATATAGGAAAGTTTGCCAAAAGTGCGTGTTTCTAGTGATCTTGCTGTAGATGATCCTGGCTGATATCATTGGACACATGCCTAGTTCACGCAGGCTCTCTTTTTCTTGACTGCTTAGAGATGGGGGTTTGCAAGCATCAGTCTCACCAGAAGCAGAGCTGCTAAACCAAGATTCAGCTTTGTAAAAATGAAGGTCTAGGACGGAAACATGTGACTCAAAGATGCAAACCCAATCCCTAGCACAAAATTCAATAAGTGAAGGGGGGGAGGGATGTGTGCAAGAGAGAGAGAGGGAGGGGAAGAGGAAATGGTGTGTGGGATATAGAGGAATATATATGAGGGCAGTAAACAAACACATATCAAGCAACGCACTGCTCAGGAGAGCAATAGCTGGAGTATCTCTCTTTTTTTCATAATTATAGCTTCTTTGATGTTGAAAGTGAAGCCCAGTGTGTTGTCGGTTGCTGGATTTTGAGTCACATCATCAGGAAACTTGTTATAATTGACACTTCAGACTGGACAGATTTGTAATTCCCATTGTTTGACATATCTAGTTTCCTTGGCAGTAGAGAATACGGTGATTATTCTTTTGGGGATAGGAGAGGGAAGGCTCTGGACAAGAGACAGCAGCTGGAGAGGATGGTGCAGTTGGCCTCCTCTGTTAGTATAAATAATGTTTTGCCCAATCCCCCCTTGCATGTCTATGTCCATTTCCAACTTTGCTGATCATTGTGGGCCTGGTCCACTTCCCAATGCAGTCCGTGAAAGTCTTTCCACTGCCTTTCATGGAACATGATTGACCCCAACATTTTTGCTGCATTGGTAAAAGGAAAATAAATTCCACCCAAACTGTTCTTCCTCAGAGTCATTTAATGATCTTAGGGTTCATGACCTCACAGTGGCTATGAATTCTATTGTCACAGATGCTTAATGGTCCAGGCAAGAAGAGCAGGTATTTTTATGAACAACTTGACAATTAAATATCTTGAGACTCAGCAGGCATGGGAAAGGGAATACACATGGAGCCCAGAAACAGGACATTCAAATTGTTTGTTACAGCCCAGGCTGGCCACCTGCTCTCTAAGCCCTTTCTTTGTTAAACATGTGCACGATCATGGATTAATTAGCTGATGTTGGCATAACACTTTGATAATATAAATGTGATCTTTAAATCTATACAATATGGCTACTGAAAATATTACAGTATTAATTTTATTTGTTTGATTCCATATTATTTAGTCATGCACTTTGTTAATTATCCAGTGTTTCAGTATTCTTTCTTCTATAACATTTACAAATATATAAAAGATATTTGTTAGTAACTGGTGAGTACCACACTGGTGCACATTTGAAGAAGCGCACATGACCTCAATATGTGCACAAGACAAAACTCACTCCGCTCACAGATGGGAAAAATCTTAGAGGGAACACTGCTATCATCCCCACACTTATTTGCTACAGCATTTCGTCTATCACTGTGCAATTTCCCCAAACAAAGAATGAAATGTGTATTGGCATAAGAGAATGCAGCATGAAAGTGACATTTTGAGAAACTAGTAATCTGCCCCAGAACATGCACAGTTTGTTCATCAGTGCATTGCTGGAAAGGTTGACTTGAAAAAAAACTCTGACTCACTAGATCCTTGGATCCATGTTTCACAATTACAGCAGTAGTGTACAGCACTAGCCTTCTGATGCTTCCACTGGAATTCTGATTATGGCGCATCCAAACACATGCACACAGACACACACAGCCAATTAACCTTGAAAGAAAAGAAGAAACAACATATGAAATTTTCTGATCTGGCTCTGGACTGAGGACTGTGGCCTTAACATAAATCTTTGGTTTGCAGTGCCGCTCCCCTTGTGAAAGCCATAGTCTACCAGCTGCTGCAGTCTCATTCTCTACACTACCACTCTCACTGACAAGCAAATGTCACTAGAAATTATCTCACAGTGGGCTGCAGCAGCTAAACCTTACAACCAAATGTCAATAAGTAAAAACATATGTGAAATGTGATGCTGGTTTTGTCTGTCAGGGAAAGACTAAAGTAGTGCGTGGGGAGCTGCAGTATAGCTGTGCCAGTATGGAGTCTGTGACACAAAGAGAACAAAAAAAAAAAGTGGATTTTTTTTTCCTTTTCTCATTATCATGTCTTAATCCCTCATGTGGAACATTCAGGGGGCATCTACACAGCAGTGCTAGCTTGAAATAAGCTACGCAATTTGAGCTACACAAATTGTATAGCTTACTTCAAGCTAGTCTATGTCAAAATTTGGCTGTCTACATGAGGCTATTCCAATGTCCCAGTAAACAAGCCCGTTATTTCGACTGCATTTCAAAATAATGGGTGTGCTGTTAAGACATGGAAAACGCTATTTCGGGATACCGGATGTCTCCCAAAATAGCGCCACTGTCTAGATGAACCCTCAGTTTCTAATCACTGTAACTTTAGAAACTGGAAAGTGTCACAGTCTTTGGTGCAAATGGATAAATATTTATCATATCTACTTAATTTGTTTCATTCTTCCACAAAATATCTGCAGACTCTAGCCCAGAGCACAATCTGACCAAATATCTCCTCATCCCACCCACTTCTCTTTTAAAGAACAAAAACTTAAGACATTTGCCAGGAGTTACAAACCCAGGAACCTGCATAAGTCCATTATGGTTACCCAGGGAAGGGAAGATTAAACATATTTAAATCTCTGCTTTTCCAAATATCAACATTCAGAATTACTAACAAGAGGTAATGAAAGAGTTCACAATTTCTGCTCTTAGTTACAACAATATAAACTGGAATAACTCCATAGAAGACCATAAATGAATTCCCAAGCTCCACTGAAGACAATGGGCATTTTGCCATCAACTTCAGGACTAGGATATTACCTAGTATGAGGACAGCGTATATAAGTTCGCATTAGGTCCAGTGCTTTCATATACAAATATAACCATGAGCACATCTGGATGAAGAGTTATTTTTAGGGTCATATTCTTTCCTGTACTTCAGCTCTCTCACTCTTTCTGAATACTTCCTGAATTAAAAATTCTTTGTATCAAGTTAAGGTAAGTGGGTTTCACAAACGGTCATAAACACTAAGCTATATGGGCTCTTCTAAACCCAACATTTCAAATTGTGTTATATTTCTACACAATTTGAACTAATTTTGAAAAATTCCAACCCTAGAGGAACATAGCAAAAATAATACCATCAAGCAATGAAGGAGGGTTGAGGTGCGAGGTAGAGGATGCTTGTCATCACCGTGCTACTTCTACACAGGACTGAAGATTACTTTAAAATGTGGGCTGAAGGTTTCTTATTCTTCATGTAAGCTACATATCCCCTCTAATGAGCTTTGGAACATAGTGGCTCCTGGGAGGTGAGGTATACTAATATTTAAGCCTAGCAGAATCATCAACATTTTAAAAACTGCACAACAAAAGTATGCATTTTCACATATAGGAACCATATAATGACCCAATCAGAAAGTGAGATCATCATCAAACATTGCATTCCTGGGTTACATATTTTTCTAAAGCATAGAGGAGAATTTTACTACAGTGTACAAGCTCTTAACAAGTCTCTTTTTACATGAGTTAGAAGTTTATAATTTCTCTTTTTATTTAAAATTAGTCAGAAATAATCATATTCACAGATATGGACTGGACATATTATCTGATAATTTATATAACAAAATTAAAAATTGAAATGTTTGTAGGGTGCTTATATTTTGTTACATGATATACCATTTCACATTTAGTAGTACCTCTTTAATTGCTTGCAAACATTCAGAATTAAATATGTGAATACATTCACTAGCTTTTATAGGGACATTGTTCCCAAACTCTAAATCTGAATGGGAAAATACATAATTTACTACATTCCCTATTCTCCCTATCAATAAATATAAATAGGCAAGGAACTTGGGTACTTAAAAGGTAACCTGAAAAGGGGGTAAGTAAATGAGATACTATTTTTTTCTTTACAGTATATAAAGACTCCTTAAAATAACTGGAAGAGAGGGTTAGGAGATGCATGCATTTGTTATATTCTTATTTCTTCCCTTATTTTTAACATTATCAATATTTGGCATTAATCAAGTCCAATGTCCCCTAGTTTTGCTGTAGAACTCGTTGGAGACCACAGACGTAGAGTACGGGTTTTGGCAGGATTTTAATTGAATAAGTGGGAGGATTCACCCTCACACATGTATTTTCTCCACAGTGTTTCGGAGGCCAGCCTTAAAAGTGTGGCAGCTCTGTGACTCACATATGAGATCCTATATTCACAGAGCATTAAGCCTACACAACCTTCACTGCACTTTCAGAAACAGCAACAGCTTTTTTGAGGTAGTAATTTCCAGTGTCATTCACTGGCTCTTAGAAAAAAGAACTGTTTGAAAATGCAGTGGGCAGATTTGTTTGTTTCAAACAAAACTAACTACACTTTAATTGACTGCTGTGGTGACAGCACTGAGCAATGCAAATCAGCAATGGGGGGACTAAGGGGCAAATGAACATGTTACTGCCCAATGTTAATCATTTGCTGATAGCCCAGGAGTGAGAGGGGCATGAATATTTTTTTAAACACAGCATTCAAGAAGCAAACAGCATACTACTCTATTATAAAGAGCTATATGGGCTTTGTAAATTGAATAAGGCAAAAGGGCAGTGAGTGATGGTGCAAATAGCTAAGTAGTCAAATCGTGGGTCTGCCAAACAGAATTATAATCTTATTTGTTGGTTGGTTGGTTGGGGATTTTTATTTGTTTTTAATTATATAAACATTAAGAATCCCCTCACAATATAAATGTTTTGCAATAGAATAAACGGGGTTTTAAATGACAAAACCACTGTCACCTCAGGCATTATTAAAATCTTTTCCTTTTATAGATTTTTTTTTTCCCCAGCAGAACATAAAATGCTTGCAGAAAGATCAAACAGCAGCACATCCTAAACACTAGTAATCCTTCTAAAAAAATAATTAAGCACCTTTCAGGACAATGTAGGACCACTCATACCCATGCCACCATTAAACAAGTATAGCAGTCAATTTTCCTTTTGATACTCATGCATTACTCCTATTAATATCATTATACACTATGCACAAGTTCTTGGAGCTGTTAAGAAAATCATAGAGCAGCATGACCATTCAGCAAACTCCCTGAGCATAGAATTTGTACAGTACTCTACTCAAAGTAGTCTGCAAGTTAAAAGGACTAAGAGTCAACATAAATCTTGTTGTTTTAGCAAAGACATAAAAGGTCATAAAATTTAAATCTGCATAACTTCCCTGATGTTTTCCTACATGGTTAAATGTTGTAGTCTACAAAAGACCCAGTTAATCTTCTGCTCTCTGCTGTACGTCCCTCCTGACCATGAGTTGGCAGCGGCATGACCTACACCTGCCCGCATCAGCATATGTGAATTAGCATAGGTGAGTCATGGCCAGGGACAACAGTGAGGCAAATGTCTCTCCTACTCACTATAGGAGAGTCTGTAGTAGATCATGGGAGAAGTAGCCCAGCATATAAGTAGGGCTGTCAATTAACTGCAGTTAACTGACATGATTAGCTCAAAATTAATTGTGATTAATTGCCTTATAAGATGTTTGTCTACATTTTCAAATATATTGATTTCTATTTCAATACCAAATACAAATGTACAGTGCTCACTTAATATTTCTGACTGCAAATATTTTCACTGTAAATGAAAAAAGAAACAGTATCTTTCAGTTCACCTCATACAAGTACTGTAGTGCAAGTGCAATTTACAAATGTAGACTTTTTTTGTTACATAACTGCACCCAAAAACAAAACAATGGAAAATGTAAAGCCACTGGGTCCTATTTCTTATTCAGCCTATGACTAAGAAACTAGTTTGTTTACATTTACAGGAGATAATGACGACTGCTTATATACAATATCACCTGTAAATGAGAACAGGTATTTGTGTGGCACTTCGGTAGTCTACGTTGCAATGCAGTATGTGCCAGATGTGCTACCTCTTCATGTTTCGGCCACCATTCCAAAAGACATACTTTCATGGTGATGATGCTCCATAAAAAAAAAAAAAAATCTGTTAATTAAATTGTGCTCATTAAAATATTGTGTTAATTAAATTGGGGGAGAACTGTACGTCTCCTGTTCTGTTTTACCCACATTCTGCCATATACTTCATGTAGTAGTAGGCTCAGATGATAACCCAGCACTTGTTCATTTTAAGAACACTTTCACAGAAGATTTGACAAAACACAAAGAAGGTACCAATGTGAGATTTCTAAAGACAGCAACCCAAATCTGAAGAATCTTAAGTGCCATCCAAAACCTAAGATGGATGAGGTGTGACACATGCTTTCAGAAATCTTGAGAGAGACTGATGTGGAAATTACAGAACTGAATGGTGGTTGAAACAAAGGGACATCTTTAGTGCATCTGGCATATTAATACAGTAAACTTCCGATAATCCGGCACCTTTAGGACCCAGGGGGTGCCGGATTATCAGATATGCCGGACTATTGGGAGGGGGGGGCTATGAGAGGACTGGGGTGGGGATGCCACCCCAGACCCCTCATACTCCCCCCTTTCGATAGTCCGGCTCTGCCCCAGGCGTCCCCGATTCAGCCGCTGCTGGTCAGTTTCAGCAGCAGCTGAATCGGGATGCCTGGGGCAGAGCAGCTAGGGTGCTGTCGGGTTGGTCCCGTAGTGCCGCCCCTTGGCGCTGCAGGACCAACCCGGCAGCACTCCAGTTGCTCTGCCCCAGGCATCCCCAAGAGCAGCTGGGGTGCTGCCGGGTTGGTCCCGCAGCCCCGAGGGGCAGCTCTACGGGACCAACCCGGCAGATCCCCAGCTGCTCTGCCCCCGGCTTCCCTGATCCAGCTGCTGGTCAGTTTCAGCAGCGGCTGAATCGGGGAAGCTGGGCGCAGAGCAGCTCCAATTGTCCGGCTGCCCGGAGCACTTCCAGGTTCCCGATGGTGCCGGACCATCAGGAGTGCCGGACCATAGGATGCCGGACCATAGGAGTTTTACTGTACCTTGTGATGTTGGCTTCAATCGTGCCATGTGTTCTCACTTTCAGGTGACATTGTAAACAAGAAGCTGGCAGCATTATCTCCTGCAAATTGTAACCAAACTTGCCTGAGTGATAAGCTGAACAAGTAGGACTGAAGGGACTTGTAGTCTCTAAATGTTTACATTATTTTATTTTTGAGTGCAGGCTTTTGTACATAAGTCTACATTTGCAAGTTCAGCTTTAATGAAAAAGAGATTGTACAACAGTATTTGTATTGGGTGTACTCAAAAAATACTGTCTTGTTTTTGATGGCATAAGCATTTTTAATCAAAAATCAATATAAAGTGAGCACCTTGTATTCTGTGTTCAAACAGAAATCAATATATTTGAAAATGTAAAAAAAAAAAAAAAAAAATCAAAAAATATTTAAATAAATAGTATTCCATTATAGTTTAACAGTGCGATTAATCACGCAATTAACCACAATAAATTTTTTTAATCACTTGGCAGCTCTAATTCAGAGCAGGACAGGAGCGTGAGCCATCATGACAGCACTTCCTAATAAAATATTTAGGATTTCCATTAAAAAAAATGGTAAAGTTGCTGCCAGAAAGCTATTTTTTTCTGTAGAAAACTGACCATACAATTTCCTTCCCCACCTCGTCCTCCAAAATTTCCACAGGGAAAAAAGAACATTTTTCGACCAACTTTATTAATGCCCTTAAAATTTTTTTTTTTAAACAAGCTAATTTTAAGAAGATTAAAAAGTGAGAAAAATTCCGCTCACAGCCATGCACATCAATGAATTTGCACAGATGCAGCTGACAGAAGAATATAAAAGACATTTTAGATAATTTTTCTTCAGATTCTAAAAAAAAAAAAAAATTAAATTTTGTACACAAGTTAAATTGTTTTATTTCTCACCTATGAGTTTAAAGTTGCCACTGTCAGCTTGTTACATTGCATACAAATGTACTACAAACACTTGAAATCACTGAAAGCAAAATAAATGTTTAAAAACCAGATTACTTATCACTGTTTGTGCTGTTGGTTTACATTTTTGCATTTCTCCCAGCTTGCATAGTGTCATTTCACTTTTAGGGTATTATAGTTGTTATGTTTGGGTTTCAAGGACTACTGTGAAATATTTGAAGCAACTGCTTTTACTGTTTGTTTCTTTTTTAAGTTGTGGAAACTTTCTAATATTCTTAGGCTTTATGCAAGCCAGTTCTTGAAAAACTTAAGTTTTGGGCCATATTTGAGTTGATAGTATCTCTTTAATGTCAAGAGCTGGCTTAAACCAACTGTAGCAATAGTCTTCTAAGTCATACCACCTTCCCTGGTACAACTCTGCCACTGCACCTCAGTCTGACCCATAAGATCCCTGTCATTCTGCTCCTGGCCTCTAGTGCAGACTGTCAACACAAAATACTGTCCAAATGTGGCTACAAGGATGTGAACGTGTACCCATGTACACAACTAACTGATAAGCCCGGGCTCATCCATTTATCCTCATGGTTACACACAGCCCCCTCTCTTCCCACTGCATCTGAAACAGAGGCAGAGGGCAGGGCTGGAACCAGTGTGCATGATATAGAGGCAGCAGCACGATGGGGAGGGCAGATGGGAGCCAGTATGTATGGAGAGCCAGCTGTAAATTTCAGTGGTTACACGTTTACAAAAATAAACACAGGTTAACATCCCTAGTGGTTACTATACCCCTTTTACAGATGAGGAAACTGAGAACAGGCAGTTTAGAGGCCTGGCTTTTTAAATTGCTGGGCATCTACAGCCCCCCTAGATTTGGATGGGTTCTTGGCACCTTTGAAATGAAGCAAAAGTCAGTGGTAAAATGGACAGAAACTTGGAATCCTGACTCCTGGGCTTTATGTTTTAAGTAGCAGATCACTTGCACCCCATAACTCACATTATACAGGAAAGATATTAGTACTCTAATTTGCCTTTTCTATTTAACCCAACAGTTTATATTGGCTCATCAGGTACACTGAATCTGAAAAGCATTCAGTGTTCTTAGCTGCACCTACATTTTCCTCTTAAGTTATCATACGATAAATCCATTCAGCTAGCTCTACTTTATCCCTTCAGGGTTTGAGGCATATGTGTGGGTATTGAGATCTCAAGTAATCCTAAAGTAGGTTGCGGTTACAGGCTTTGTAATTGTCACTCAGCAGCCAAAAATGTTAAAAATACAGACGGATGAAGGATATTTCCAACTCAAGGCAGAACTGAGAAGAACTGTTACTACAGCAATTCTGGAAATTTCAAATAACTCAGGTATACAAATAGTTTTAGTTTTAGGTGGCTGTTGTGGCACAAAGATCAGATAAGGAAATTGATGCATTTAAATATTGACACCTCTTGAGTATTTTAGTATTTCAAGCAATGCTGCTCTGTTTTAATGGAGTGTTCTCTAGCATCCAGCAGCACGTTATGGCTTATAACCCCTTCTTAGCAGATCCAACATAGCCAGCTTGTTTGCACTGAAAACCAAGACTTGACCCCAAAATGGTACTGAAGTCAGCCAGAGAGAGGAACTTTAAATGGAAATTGGTAGCAGTTTCTAACATTTAGGACAGATATTTATCCAGCTACAAATCCATATGGCTTGTTGGTTTACACAGTTAAATGAAAATTTAATATTGGTTCTGTAAGAAAGAGTGTAAACCGAACACGTCATGCAACTGAACATTTGTTAATATTAACATCTTTAGGGCTTGCACCAGAGCATGTTTTCACCTAGCCTTCTCCACACAAAACTGAGGCAAAATAAATACAAAACCACCACGTTTTAGAATTTTAAAGATGAGAAGGAACAAATCTGCATAAATCAACAATATACAATCCTGATTTTGGAGACACGAGATGCTTCCCCCTCCTTTGGCATTGTGATACTGCAAACATCTTTAATTTAATCTTTACTGTCTTCCTAGAATAGTAATAGAGATGTAGCTGTGTTAGTCTGGTCTAGCTGAAACAAAAGACAGGACTATGCAGCACTAAAGTGCTGCATAGTCCTGTCTTTTGTTACTGTCTTCCTGGTACTGTTTTTCTTTCTCTAGGATAGCTTTGTTTCTAGTTATAAAGGCAGGTGAGCATACCCTTTCCCAGTACTAAATACAAACATCCTTCTTTGAATTCTAAAAGGTGCTTCAAGGCATTAAGACAAGGTCCCTGAGTGAAAGATACATCTTTTTCAACTTTTCTTTGGTCTAACTAAACAATATGTTTTCCGTGCATTGGTATCAAATGCCTTAATACTTTGAACTTTCAGTGCCTTTCACTCAAAAAGCTCAAAGTATTTCATATACCTCAAACAAGCCCAATAGCAGCCAAGTAAAGGAGGTAAGAAAGATTAATTGCTTCATTTTCAGTGATTCTCAGCACTCATATTGAGCACTGAAGTACATTGGGACTATGGGTTCTCATACCTTTTGGAAAATGAAGGGTTAAAAAAAATGAGAGGCCAGGCGTACACCAGAAACTTTTGCTGGCACAGCAATGTCAGCTAAGGATGTGATTTTTCTGCAACATTTCTATGCCAACCAAAGTGGAGATGCATTTATACAACCTTAGCTGCTCTGGCTTATTTTGCTCATCAAAGCAGTACAATCTATACCAGCAAAAGTATTTTTGTCAATATACACTAAGAGACTTTTGTCAGTATTGGTATAATCAGAATACTTACCTGGCATTGTTCATGTCCTTCCTGCAGGGGACTGGCTGTGGGGGGATGCAGAAGCCAAGGCAGGAACTGGGGGGTTCAGGGCAGATAATAGGGGGTGCATGAGTCAGGGCAGAAGTTTGGAGGTGCAGTGCAGGAGGGTACAGGATTCAGAGCCTGGTGGTTCAGGCTAGGGGGCTCAGGGAAGGGGCCTGAGGAGTTGGGGAGATTCACTGGGGCCAGCCAGGGTGGCCATAACAGTGCAGCAGCTGCCAGCCCCTCCACAGCTTTTCAGGGAAGTGGGACTGCAGTGCCCAGGACAGACCACTGGCTCCCAGGAAGGGACTGGCAGATCCTTGGAGGTGGGGGGAGGGCTGCATGTCCCAGCCCCAGCTGCTCCTGAGGCGGCAGGACTGCACTGGTCAGCACTGGCGGTGCTCCCGGGGTAGGGGGGCACAGTGGCAGGACGTCCTCCTGCATTTGGCACTGAGGTAGAGGGCCGGGGGGAGGGGACCTTTTTTGGGATGGGAGGCCACTGAACCACAGAAAAATCGGGGGGGGGGGGCATACACAAGTGAGAAGCAAAAAAATGAAAAACAAATCCTCACTGACATGGCCCCCGACTGAGAAGGAGAAGGACACTCTGCACATTCCCCTCACACAACAGAGCCTAGAGGGGCCTAGGCTAGTAAATCTTGTGTGCTCCAGCCTCATAGGGAGGTGGCGGAGGGCTGGAGTGCCAGTGAGGGTTCCCCAATGCTGGGGGAAGCCCTGAGCCTTGCATGCGGGATCCAGACAAGACAGGGGCTGCATCCAGAGTCTCTCTACCCGTGGCTGGTGTTAGGGAGAGTTCTGACCCCAGCTGGCCACTCTCTTCCTCGTGCAGCAGCCCCCCTGTGCTCACTCTGCAGTATAGCTGTCCCCTGCACTCACTGCCCTCAGTGGTCATTAGGGATGTCAGCGTGTAGCTGAATACATGATTATCCAATAAGCATGGGCTTATCAGTTAATCTTGTGGACTACACGTATTCCCTCCTGCTGCCTCTGTATCAGAAGCAACAAGTGTGGGGGGGAGCAAGCTCCTCACGAGCCCCATATCCGCCTGCCCCTCCCCACCCCCATGCTGCTGCCTCTGATAAAGAGGCAGCAGTGTGGAGGGTAAGGGAGGCAGGCTGGAGCCAATACATACGGGGAGCTGGCTTACCAGCTCTGTGGATCTGCCTGTGGCAGAGGGGGCAGGGCGGGAGTCAGGCAGGAGCCAGTGCTGGGGGGACCCATCTTAAAAGCCTATCAGAGGCAGCAGCACGGGGGTGGGGAGGGGCAGGCGGATATGGTGCTCGTGAGGAGATTGCTCCCCCCCACACTTGTTGCCTCTGATACAGAGGCAGCAGGAGGGAATACGTGTAGTGAAGCAGCCTCTGTCCACGGAAGGCCCAAGCTCCCCATGGACAGAGGTTGCTCTCTGGGATGCTGGAGCAACCTCTGTCTGCAAGGAGCTTAGACCCGCCACGTACAGGGGCTGCTGCCACCCCACGCTGCTACCTCTGTATCAACCACAGCAGCATGCTGGGTGCTGGTTTTTAAACTGGCTCCCCTCACAGACTGTCTCCCACCTGACACCCCACGCTCCTGTCTCTGATACAGAGGAAGCAGTGTAGGATGGCAAAGGGCTCCCCAGGAGTGGGACCGGAAGCACCTGGAGACTACCGAATAGTCATGTAAACACTAAGATTTCATGCGTAACCACTAAGATTTCATGGTTATTGCAGAGCATAGCCGTCCCTGCTCTCAGCTCTCTCCCTTTCTGTATTATGGAAAACAACTGGATTCCAGACACAACCAATCTGACCTTGCTTTAAGGTTGGATAAGAGGAAGATGCATACCAAATTTGGTGGTCATAGCTCTTAGCTTTTAGGAGGAATACTTGGACAAATGGACTAACAGGCAAACAGACAGACAACCCTCAAAAATATATACAGAGATGGTATAGCTGTATCTGTAAAACTTAAGTTTATACTAGGTCAGAACGTCACTAGCAGAGTGAGGAACGGAAACAAGGACTCCTGTGCATTCTACCTACTAATGCTACTGTTTTTCCACAAATCAATACATATGCCATATCTTAACACTTTTGGAACATCGCACATTGCTATTGCCATGCCTCACTACTGCTGAAATCCTTACACAGAGCAAAAAGAGGTGAAGGCGTGTAACTCTTTCAAGCCTACAATGTCCAGCACTTCATTCTCTTCGGAGTGTTACTTACACACCAGATTTCACATACAAAGAAGCATAACAACATCATTACTCATCTTCAGAGAATACCAAGGATTCATTTCAGGGTACTGTTCCAAACTACCCTCTCTTACCCCAATCCTGCAAAACCTTATGCATGAGTTTGACTTTACAACCAAGAGTAGCCTCATTCAATCCAATTAATCTATTCATGAACATGCTGACAACTACTACTGCACGTAGTTTTATTTCATTGAGACAATTCACATTAGTTAAGTAAAAAACATATGTGCATGGCTTGGTAAAGCTAAGCTTTTGTTTGTAAATTCTCCTTGGATCTTCCCTACCTACCCTCACTGAGCCAGTCTCAAGACATTGTCAATACAAAGGCCTTCCGCAGAACACTGGAGCTGTTGAGGGAAGAGCCTTTTTCATCTTTCTATTCATTTGACTTTTTATGTCTCACCTCATAGTTCATTATTTTTTGTATTACTGTACTATGAACCCCAGTAATAGATCAGTCGTACAAAAATTGAACAAAAAAAATTGAACAAAGAGCTTAACAAGTATCTTGACTTAATTCTTCTGTAATCATTAGTGTTATTTCTAAGTATTTCTCAGTGTTTAAATATGAGTGCCCAGTAAAGCCCCAGAATTAGACACTGGGATTTTAACGTAGGGATGCGTGTGTGCGCCACAGTAGCAACAACACTCAGCTCTGTGATGGGGATATTTGTTCTCCTCTCCTTCTGCCAAACAGAAATCTTGAAAAGTCATATCTATAGAAGTGGTCCCACTGCACTGAAGTCAGCAGAGAATAACTGTGAACTTGCACACCGTACATAACAGTTCATTGGGTTTAAGCATCACTCTTTTCCCAAGGATCTCAAAATGCTTTACAGAAAGAATGTTACATATTACAGAAACCAAGGTGCAGAGACCTTTAGGTCCCAATCTTGTGCAGACTCACTGAAGTCAATGAGATGGCACATAGGCTTAAGGGCTGCCCAGCAGAGATCCATCATTCTGAATTGGCCCCTAACTGCTACCTCTGGACAAAGTGAATCAAATGGTTTTGTATGTGCTTCAATGACATTCCTCTAGGCTAACAAAGCCTGTTCAAGACAGTTATAACTGAAGTTAAATGCCTTTTTTAGAAAAACTTGTACAATCGACCTTGGTAACCAATACAGATAATTAACCTAATCTCAATTATAGTATCCTGCCTTCAATATGCATCTTGTGCAGAAGATTAACTATATTTTTCCTGTCCTAATCTCTCATGTATGCACACACAGAGAGTCTATGAGCACAATATTTTAGAACTGATTTAGCTAGGAAAGATGTAACTTGTAAAATGTTTATGCTCTCTGCCTGGAAAAGGGAGATGTACATGCATGCACGTGAGAGAGAGAGAGAGAGAACATCTCCTGGTGGGGAAAAAGAGAAGTCCTAAATCAAAAACTGCAGACACATAAAGGAAGAACTTATTTTAATATCTGATTATAAATAATGTTATTTGTGTGCTTTAAAGTTACCAGTACCTAAACAGGAGAAATACTGTTCATGTGTCTCACAACTGAACATGTAACAGGGGCAAAGGGAAGCACAATTTATCCCAAATTCTGTTTGTAAACTGGGGTCTTTAAATGTTTTACAAGAAATGCTTTGTAGTTAAACTTACGAACTGCCACACAAAGCAATTTACTTAAATCTTTCGCAAAAAATCCTATTAATCCTCCAAAATTGAAACATGTTTTTATCAATAGCAATTTTTAACAGTACAATCTGCCTACTCCATTGATCAAATGAGCTGCCCATCAAGCTATTAACAACTCTTTTGACTACTGATAGCCTGAACTACGTAATTTTTTCAAACATCCCCATCTGTAGTGTTTCAATAATTTGGGCCTCTGCCATATTTATGAGAGAGTAATAGAAGATAAAGCAGACAAAGGAAGTGTATCAGAGGCAGCAGCTCGTGGGTGGGGAGCAGGCCGATGCTCATGCGGAGGTGGCTTTTAAGCAGGCTACCCATGAGCACTGGCTCCTTGCCTCGCCCCCCTACCCCCACCTCGCACTTCAGCCTCTGATACAGAGGCAACAGCACCAGTAGGCAGGCTGGAGCCAGGTAGCCAGCTTTTAAGCTGGCTCCCCACGCATACTGGCTCCTACAGAGCCCCCTGCCCCCACCGCCCCCACGCTGTTGCCTCTGAACCAATATGTGCGAGGAGCCAGCTTTTAAGCCAACTCCCCGCGAGCACCAGCTCTTGCCTTCACCCCTATCCTGCGGTCTCTGATAAAGAAGCAGCAACGAGGTGGGGGGGAGAGGGAGGGAGACAGGCAGTTCCCACAGAGCTGCCTTTCCAATCCACGCCCATGTAAATGTGTAACCGCTGAAAAATTCAGTGGTTACACATGTATCCAAAAAACCCCACATTTCAATATCCCTAGCCTGTAATAAGCCCCCCTACCATGCCCTCACCCTTTTGTCCTTACCCAGAGACTTTCAACAAGTCTGTCTCCTATTTCCATCTCCAGCTCAGTCCAAGTGTATACATTTTTAATATATAAGGCAATACCTCCTCCCTCTTTTCCCTGCCTGTCCTCTCTCAGCACCAAATCTCTGATATTGGCACATCTATTGACAACAAATTTCTAACTCCTTAAGTGAAATAATGATAGCAATGTGTTATCCAAGTGGATTAGTGCAATATTCTGCCCTTAGCGTTGCCTGATTATTGAGAGAAAATACCTTTCAGATGTTTAATTGAGGTCTTCAGAAACATCCAAGGATTAATTAAATTTGAAACCATGTACTTCAGAATGGTTTGTATTACTATGTGTATTGTAGCAATGGCTGGAGACGCCAGCCCCATTGTACTACGTACTGTACAGATGCACAATAAAAAAATACCTCAGACCCAAACTGCTTACAGTCTAAGAGATGTATATCTATTTCAGGAAGTACTGAGTCGTTAGTTCTGTTAGGAAATGGAGAATACTCTTTTCATTCATAGTCATCTTATTTCTCATTAGTAGGAATTTTCATATCCCACCTGAAAAAGTGCTTTCTTCTAACTCTCACTGTTTCCACACACCTGGCAAAAAATGTGATCATTTACATATTGTTCTTTGTTTTTCCTAGGAAATAATGAATAGAGAAGAAATCCAGAAGCAAACAGGCTAGAAAGCTGTGGCTTTGTGAACTGTTCTTCATGAATCTATCACTTGGTATCACCAAGTGCTCTGTCGCAACAGAGCCCTGAGGGCTCAATCTGGAAAAATAATGAGCATTCTGGTCTCCATCCAGCAAAGGACGTAAGCACAAGCTTAACTTCAAATTATATAAGTAGACCCATTAACTCCAATTGGACTACTCACATGCTTGAAGTTCAGCGTGTTCTTAAGTGCTTTGCTGGCTCAAAGCCACAACCTCAGCACACTGCAGGACTGATGCATATTCCAAGCCTGCTCCTCACAAGGGAAATCATATTACACACAAAGTAGAAATCTGCATATAATGGAAATACCTACAAAAATTACACTTGGAAATCCTGATTCTTCTCACATAGATGTAGATCAGGAGTAGCTTAGCTGGAATTAATAAAGTTACAAAATGTGGCATAAAAGTCAAGCCCCAAGATTTATTATTCTGCATTTGTCCTTTTAAAATAATGTCAAGGTCTTGTTAATAACACACACAAAATTTAAATATGGTGACCCAGATGACTTAAATACACCAAATCACCTAATACTGAACGTATTGCTTTCTAACCATTAAAAAAAACTCTCTGGGTAAAAGTCACCCTTGTGCACCAATACTAAGGTGGGACTCAAGTGGTGCAGAGACCTCTTGCTGGCCCTTTGCATGGAATGAATTTTGCCTTCTATTAACAATAATGTCCAACTAAGTCAAATTAATTTGAAAGTGAAACACCTCTGTGCATTATTTGACTTTTCAACAAGCCATCTAGTCTAGTGTCACATTAATTTTTTAAAATGTTAAAAGTTGTTCAATATGATGATTTGTCAGGAAATGATGCTGGGTGCGGCGAGGTATGTATTTGTTCTGAATATACAGTTTTAACTATCAGTTGAACCTCTGTCATCCAGGACTCTTTGGTCTGGCAACATCCATGGTCTGGCAGGACCACAGATGTTGCTAGATCAGAGCTCCCAGCCCCAGAGGTTGAGAGTGACTGGGAACAGACCCAGTTTGACCGGTGGCAATCTACAGAGCCTGTGACCTGGGGGTAGATAGCTGCTGGAGCAGCTGCATCACACGAGTATTGGGGGAAGGGAACCTAGGAGCAGCTGCTCTGCGTGTGGAGCAGTGTGGCGGGGCAGCAGAGCCAGGCAGCAGGAGGAGGTCAGGCCTCCGGATTCTCCCAGGGCAGCAGCCAAGAGAGGATCCCTAGGAGATCCTGGATGCCTAGGAGATCCTGGATGCCTGACCTCCGCTGGTTCAGCAAATTCCCTTAGGACTGGAGTGGTCCCAAACAAGGGAATTTGCTGAACCAGAGGAGGTCAAGGCATCCAGGATCTCCTAGGGATCCTCTCTTGGCTGCTGCCCTGGAAGAATCTGGAGGCCTGACCTCCTCCTGCTGCCTGGCTCTGCTGCCCCTGCCACACACTGCTCCCAGCTCTAGGAGCAGCTGCCGCTGCGTGCATAGGTTCCCTTCCCCCAATACTGGGCCAGGGAGGTTCAACCTGTATTTACTTTTTCCTCTAATAATTTAAATCCTCTCATGAGGCTCTTCAAGTAGTTAGTAATGAGTTGGGGAAGCACTGTTTTCAAAACAGAACTTGAGAAAACTGAGCACTGTAATCTGACTGATGGATCAACAATGTATGTCAGTATTTTAACATGGGACAAAACCTATTTTTAAACAACGTAGGGAAGCACGACAGAGAAAGATTGATTACTTTTTCATAAATTTACAGCATTCACCATTATCTTCCACAATAAAACAAGTTTTATCTTGACAGACATTTTGATTTAAAAGCACATTTCAATGTAATTAAAAATTCATCAACAGCTTTTGACACGAGTAATGAGATCATATCAAACTGTAACATGTGACCCACAAGGAACGGATCCAGTGGCTTACTGAATGGCCTTTCAGATTAGACAAATAACCGTCTCAAGTTTTCTTTCACAAAGTTAAATTTAAAACTAAAAAAAAAGAGAGCCCTACATGATTGTAAAAATATGCCTGACGTCATGGTAAATTAAATTTACTGTGTAATTGTAAGTATGCTTTACATGCAAAACATACTACAATACCGGCAGATTTACAGAATAGAAGGCAATTGTTTTGCATTTTACAATGACTTATCAAGTGACATTAAAGCACTTGAAACCAAAATACCATATTGTCAACAAACATCTCTATAGCAATGTTTCTAAAGTGATTAGAAGAACTTTTTTCCATGAACAAAAAAATCTTTGCCTATTTTTTAGAGCACAGTTATATGACCACTAAAAATGTCAGAGTAATAGAAATGCAGCAAGAACTTGGAGATGAACAAGTGTTTTACATCTACACTTTGTCTTACGGCTACTTAAAAGATTAATAGATGAGACTTCCGCCTCTTTTTCCAAATAACAAAAAGTATTAAATATTTCACCAATATAGTTGCAAAATTAAGAAATGTACTGTATATTTGGTGAGTATAGAGGAAGGAATCCCATTAATATCCAACCACTGATTTAAAATTGCAGTAGTAATTTCTACATAAATTGCCTAAATTAACGTAAAATTTTTTATCCAATGTTCTGTCCTTTAACAACCATCTTTGCAATGTGGAGTCCAATTACCTCTCTTCAGCCCATTGTTCTTCGCTAACATTACAGATGTTTTTGCAATTTCAGTAAGTTTATTTGTAGATGGTTTTGGATAGCTTAAAGACTTTTCTCTCTGTGTTCTTTCACCAGCACCTTTGAATGCACAGTGAGTCATTCATTCTTCACCTTAATAATGCTGTCCTTCCAAGAGCAGTCCAACTCATAGCGCTAAAGGGGAAGCTCTCCCTGCTAAATCCCCGGGAGCCGCCAAAAATCAGTCCCTGATCTGATGCAGTCAGAGAGGCAGCTCAAAGGCAGGTTAGAAAGTACAGACTATTCTCCAGTACTAATTGAAAACACTGTACCCAGTTCTACCCAAAACTAGCTGGGGCGGAGGGGGGGCGGTGAGAATAAGCAGCACAGGTGCAATTAATTTCTGCAGTCTCTAAGGTCCCTCCTATGGCATGGTTCAAGTGCAATTATGAAGCTATCAATAAAATCAGATGAATAGTGATAGGATAGGATTACGGGGGAAGCGGGCGGCACAAGAACCCGTCTCCACTTCTCGCCAAGCCAGCCCCTGGGCAGAGGACGCCGCCAAGTACCCAAGAGCTAACTTAACAGCCGAGGTGACCACAGCGAAACCCCGCACTATGCCTTTGCCCGCAATATTTCCAAACACAGCCCGCCAGCATTTCCCAACCGAGCTCGGTGCCTGTCGACAGGGGGGCTCCTAACTCCGCGTCCGGGGCCCTAGAGAGACCCGCAGCAGCGCCTGGGAGAAGCAGGTGCCTGGACAGGGCAGCAGCGTAGGCTGGAAAACTTCGTCCCGAGTCCGTCTCAGCCCCCGCCCCGGCTGGCCTGACCTCCCACTCCCGGCGCGCTGACAAGCCCCGACACGGGCACTCCCAGGGTGGGGGGGCGGTCAGTCACCTGGTCCGCTCGCTGCCTCCCCTCCCGGCCCCGACCGCCAGGAGCCGCCGCTGCCTTTCCTGAGCGGCGGGGCGCCTCGGCCACGGCCACGGTCCCGGCGGCAGCAGCATCCCAACCCCGCCGCGGGGTGGGTGCCCCGGCACAGGTACCGCACGCGAAGCCCTGCCCGCCCCGGGGCTCGCAAGCGGCTGCCCTGTCGCAGCCACCCTCCCGCGCCGGGCTCCTGCGTTTGCATCCCCGCCCGCCGGAGCTCGCCAGTCCCAGCGCCGGGCTCCCTTACCGCCTGGCGGGCTCGCGACCGCCGCCGCCTGCTCCGCGGGGCCCGGGTTGGGGCAGCCGCCGCGCGCTCCGCTGCACGCTGCTCAGTAGTGCCGCCGCCGCCGCTGCTGCCCCTGCGCCTCCTCGCCGCAAAGTTGGATCAGCTGCCGCTTCCCACCCCACCCCCTCCGCGGCTCTGCAGATTTTTTTTCCGCTTGCCCTCTCCAGCTCCCACTAGTGATTGCACCGCCCGGGAGCCAGCGACGGAGCAAAGCGGCATGAAGCTTCACACCCGCCCTGCCGACAGCCAGCGCGGAGCTGCCGCCGGGCCAGGAGAGGGCTGTTGCCTAGCCCTGCCCGGCTGGGGCCCACAGCCCAGCTCGTTGGGAGTTAGAGGCGGGAGTCATTGACTGGGGGTCATGAGCCTTCCCTCAGCCGCTCGAGCTGAGGGATTTGGACAGACCCTTTCTCCTTTTCATACAGCTTTGTACATCTGGGCCCTAATCCTGAAATATGGGGAGAAGCTTATTAAGGCCTGTGATAAGCAAATATGGTGGCAATCTTTCCAGAAAGCTGGCTCATGAAAGATTTGCAACCCACTTTTGTGAACTCCAGGAGTTACCCCAAAAAGCTCAAATTTCAAATTTTGGGCAGTTTCCTAACCATGGCCCACCATAACACTGGTGGAACCTAGAATGTGAGTCTGCATTTCCCACCTCAGCAAAGAACTTCAGCTCCATGTTTTTTGGCATTCTCTTCTTTTTCCCTCTGCCCAGATGCTACAGCAAAAGACATGGTCAAAAGGAATTGAAAGGATATGCTATTATGGGAAATGCATAAGCAGCTCTCCAAAGCAAAAAGGCCAGGAAGACCAGGAGAAAGCAGAGCAAGGGGAGATGGGAGGGAAGAGATGAAAAAGACGGAGGTGGGATGCATGGAAAGAGGGGAAAGATGTAGAAAGAAATGGGACGGTCAAGTACTGACTCTGAAATAAATGGAAGGGGAGGGTGAATGATGTATAAAATTATGCAGGCCAAATTGTAGCACAGGGAGGACGACAGTGCCTCTCTCAACCCTGGGAGGTAATTAAATGTTTGTAGGACAACTGGATTGGTAAGTATAAGGGTTTTGCCCTTAAATAGGGATGGGATGCAGCCACAAAACATCAGGGAACATTTATGATTTTTTCCCTTGAAAATGCAAGACTAGTATCCATAGGGAAGGAGCCCAAGAGGGTTTGCCCTCCCTAGCAGATATGAGCTAGCAGCACACAAACTAGTAACTGCTGAACTGAGCTGTAAGAGAGAAGGATGATGGTCTTTCTCCTCTTATTAGCATCTCTGTCTAGTCTTTTCTGAGGACATTACTTAAGACACCAATCACTAACTTCCAATTATATCAGATGTTATTATAACAAGAGTTCTATAAAACACTCAAAATATAACTCCTAATAAAGGAGATGAATATTTGACAAGACATTGTTTGGGGCTGTCAGCTGCATGAGCAGAGGATAAGTAATTGTCTAAATCTTCTGTCACTGCTAAGGTAAACAGATGAAACCACAAGTGTCCTGGCAAAGTTCAAGCCTCCTGGCAAAGTTTGCAGCATGTTTTCACCTCCCTGACCTCAAAGTGCCAAACACCACAGTGATCCTCTTCAGTTTGTCAAGACATTGTGTTTGTCAGTACAGGAGAGTTTCCAATAATCACATGTGAATGAACACTCAAGGAGAGGCAAAAATATTCCCCGTCTCTGCTTACAGAAGATAATAACCCTCGCTCTCTTAGAAGCTAATATTGTGCATTTTTCCAAAACAAAACTATTAGCCTTTTGTCATCTGAAGAGCTAAGTGATTCTGAGATTTGTGCATTGCTTCCACTTAAACAACCTGATCAAATCTATTTGTTATTTGATAGCCTTACTTCACAATGGGAAGTCAGTCTGCACAGCCAATTTATTAATGTATTCCTAGTTGCTCACTGAAGATGTCATTTTCATCCTGCTCTTTTAAAAGTAGTAGACTTATTTTAGGGCCCTTCTATGCAGCAAAATATAATTTGTGGTCAGACCAGATTATAATAAAATTTAGTCTTTCATAAGCAGGTAGTCTCATACTATTTTAACATAAAATATGCTACAAAACAGGTTACCTGGTCATCCTATGGTTTCACAACATGTTTTTTTTTTCTCATCTAAAGAAAACAATACCAAACTGTGTTCTCTATAATGTATATTATAATGCGGTCTCCCAAAATAGTACCTTTTGTTGTTTAGAGCAGCCCTTAGTTCCCAACGAATAGAAAATAAAGAAGTTAAATCAGCCGCTTAGAAAAAGCTTCTGCTGCTTAGGGAAATGACAGTTACCATATGCACTTTGTCAAATATCATTATTTTATTTAGCAGAGATACTGATCACCCACTTAATATATATTATAATCTCCTCATTAAATCTCTCCATAAAACAAGATTGAACGTCCACAACTCTGGGCCAGATTCAGCCCTGATGTAATCTGGCACAACTCCATGAAATAAAGTCTACATTGGTAGTGTAATAGCACACATAATTACTGCTGCATTTTCTGTACAAATTCTGCAGTATCAGAATTCATTGCTACAAAAGCCACATGTATGTATATGTGTCTACCCATGTGTATATATTATATATTTATTTGTATAGTATTATATACATAGGAAACGCTATCAACGAATCTCAATAAGGGGAGAGGAACAAGAAGGGAGGGATTTCTACACTTTGACCATATAAGATAGCATGAGGATTGTGAGATAAAGCATCAGACAGAACATAAGCACTATATTAAAACAAAATTATTTAAGTCAGAGGTTCCCAAACTGAGGTCCAGGAACTCACTTCCCTCCTGGGAAGAGCAGCTGGCTGGCTGCCTCAGCCTCTTCCACCAGCAAAAGGAGTCAGCAAGCAGTTATGACATCTTCTGAATGTTTTGATCCACTTGGGGCCCCTCAGCTTGTAAAGTTCTGGCACTTTCAATTCCCACTGATTTCACTGGAAGTTGAATTCACTCTGAATCGGGCGCTATTAATCTTTTATCACATAAGCAAGTTTAATACAGAGAAATCTTTCAAGGAAATCCAAAAGGATAATAAAAACAAAGTATGACTTTCTCCAAGACAATGGTAGTAAAACAAATAACATTATTGGGTAAAAATAGGCCCTTCAATTGACAATAATGCTCTCAGCATTTAACCATAGGCAACATGCCACAGATTTAGGGCATGTTCCAAAATCACATATGCACATGAGTTATCTTGCTGATATGAGCAGCTCATTTGAGTTCAGTGGGATTAAAGTAAAATTATTTATATCTCTAAATGCTCAGTGTTTCGACTTTTGGAAGCTGTGTATTTTGGGGCAATATTTTATTTCTTTTGCCCTCTGGGCCACTCACTATTTATGTAATAGAGACTAATCCTTTTTTCACTGGGAGGAAACAGCTGAGATAGCAAACTAACAATTTCATATTCTGAACTCTAATTCGTTTAATGTATTATTATTTGTTCAGGAGTGCTCCTTCTTGAATCAGGTTTCAATATAATCTTAACATAATCCCCATTTTTTTCCCTTTCACATCTTTCACATTTCATATTTCTCCAATATGTTTTTGAAATGTTTTATCTACAATATAAACACTTAATAGGTGATTTGTTTTGTGGTGTCATATTTTGTTTATTTTTAATTTGATCTGACAGGCAATATTTTAATTGCAGGAAAGAATATCCTTCTATACATTAATATAAATGTTATATATTATAATTTACAATATCTAACAAACTTAAGTGATTTTCTTCTTCCTCATTCCATAATTTAGGATTGATCAGAGTAGTAAGATTATAGTATATTTCATGCTCATTACTGTTCTGGGCATCCTACAATATTTTTCCTTCTACTTGAACTGCTCTACAGTTGAGCTGTTATTTAATGTATTTGGAATCCTCTTTCATATTTAAATACCTTGAGAAGTATCCCCTATATCTCCAGCTCTTCTCTAACCCAGTGGCTCTGTTTCAAATCATTAAGTTCTCAGCAATTTCCCCATTGTTGTCTGCAGGAGCTGGTGGGTGCTGAGGATTTTTGAAATTGTGGCTACTTTATTTGGATGAAATCCAGCCATTATCCTTTCTGTTTTAAACAAAAAAATTACAGGGAACATGCTCAGATACTATGGCAAGGGGGGAGGGGAAAGAGAAACAGAAATAGTTATTAGCTTTTGTATTGGTTTGTTACTTGTATTTCTATAATATCTAGAGGCTCCATTGTGCTGAGACTCATTGTGTTGCTGACTCAAAGAGCTTGCAATGTATTTCCCAAACCTGCAAAGATACACATAGGTGCTGAATTTCGTGTACTGTGGGTAGTGCTATAGACGTTAATGGAATTATTCCCAGTGTATAAATTTAAGCACCTATATAAGTCTTTTTTCCGCCTCAGGTTTCAGGGATTAATTAAGGGAGTGAGCTGATGAAGTACAGTGCCCTCTTCGAGTACATCATTGTGACTAATGATTTTTACACATTTCAAACTTTCTACCCTGATAAGTAGTCTCCACAGAATTACATGAGGCATGAAAAAGCATTGGGATGTGCTATCAATAGTGCAATATCCAGAAAGAGCAAGCATGTTTGTTTTGTTTTTAATTGCTGAATTTTGCATTTAACTAGAGTATTTCTGTAAGAAATGCATTTTATGCCCAGACTTGGTGTATTAAAAAAAATATCTGGGGTTCCAGCCTCATTTTCTTCCCTTCATTTAGGAGATTAATGGTCCCAGAAAAAACATTTTCCCCTCCTGAGTCTGTAACAGTGAGGCCAGCCAACAAAGCAACTGAGAATTTATCCCCTTCTATTAGCAAGGCATTCTTATGCAAAGCAATTTCCTTTTTTCTGATCTAGGTGGCTAGGCTAATGTGTTTGGGCATGAAAATGGCTTGTAGTTGATACTTTTAAATGACACAATTTAACTGTAAGTAAAAGCTCTATGCAATTTCTTTGACTAGAAGGCCATCTGTACATCTCTCAAAACAAACATGCTCATTTATTTTCTTTCTGAATCACACTGTCTCCTCTCCAGAAAGTAAGCTGTCTTCTCATTTACGGTAAGAAAACATGTTTTCCTCCTCCTATTCACACAGGGATTTATAAGATTTAAGGTTTGTCATAAGACACTGTAGGCTCTTTTCCTTTCCATCTTCCAGTTAAAGCCTATATATTTTCATACAATACACATCAGGAACTATGAGCCTGATTCCATTCCCACCTAAATCAGTTGTATACTGGGTTAGTTCCACTACTTTCAAGAAAATTGCTCTTGATTTACAACAGTATAACTGAGATTAGAGTCAGGCCCTCTTTATTTTTAACCAACAGTGTGATTTCTTCTCATTCTCTGTGAATTCACTTTATCATTTGCACTTCCTCAGGAACAACCATAACTCCCCAATGCAGGCCTTCCAGTAATTAGTGCTTAGAGTAAGTATTGTTGTTCAAGTCTTTGCCAATGAAGACAGGATATTTATCACTCTGATTGTAAATATAGTAGTGGTGGACCCTGCTCACAAAGTTCATATCTGGAATCTAATCTAACACCGAATTTCTCCAAAGACTGGGAGTGTTCAGTGTTCTAGAATAGAACACTTGTGCAGTGTGGATCTTCTAGATCTTACCTCTTTCAAAGTTCAGGGTATTCAGTTTGGTGCTCCACCCTTTCACTGTGTTACTCCACCATCACACAGAGCACAGTGTGGACACACAATATCAGATTTCCCTGCAGTGCTCTGTGAGCAGTGCTGTAAATGCCAGTGCTTTACATAAGCTGAGATGCTCAAGCTTCAGTTCTCTGCTGAAAACTGACATTGTTATGGTAAAGCTATAAAACATGGGAAACCACACCAAGAAAAAGTGACTTCTTCCCACTCACTGCATACCAAACAAATTTTGCCAGTTTTCCTTTATGCAGAGAACACTTTTTGGAAAACAGTTTCCAATGTTCCACCCATCTCTATTTGTTGCACGTAAATCTCTTAAGAGCCTAAGGAACACTCGTATACTGGGGTTATAATAAAAAAAGGAATCTGTACAGCAATGTCAGATTAATTTCAGTTTTGTTCAACCTTAAAACGACCAAATAATCATTTGGCAAAATTTGTACATGCCTTCCATTTTTGGACCTGAAATCTAAAGTCCTTTCTATTTCCACAGCAGCATCATTTTTAGTCATCATGTCAAAGGAGCACTATTGGGATTCCTTTCAAAGGTGTTGACAAATCACTGACAATGTGTCTATGGATGTTGTCTTATTTATCTGAAACATACAGTCTCTCCTCCCCTTCCCCTTTTCTTTCTAAAAACTGCAAATGCTTTGTGGTCTGAATTATCTCAAAGAATAATGGCAACACCGAGCAGAAAAAAATAAAGAATTCTATTCTCATTTAATATTATGATCATATGTGAATACCAGAGCCATAAAACTTAAGCCAGTAGCGGCTATTCTATTTCAGTATATCACCGGATGCAGTCAGCTATGGGCAAATACTTAACGCATATAATTTGTAACTTCTTACATTCTTTTTGAATGAGGCGGTGTGCCATTGGGATAGCTACTTTTTCCACAATTGTTATTCACCAAACAAGGGCATCATTGAGCTTTTGATTCTAGACATATTATTTAACCAAATGTTTATCTGACACCTGGAAAATCAATCTCTTGAAAATTTTGTGGTGGAAAAGCAATTACATTTTAAGCAGTGTTTCAGAGTCACTTCCCAAGAATCCTCTGGAAGCAAACTTGAGCTTTCTTTGCTGTTTAACAACCTGTTTCATCCCCACCACCATATATATAAGCTTTTTTAAAGGGCTTAATAAAGAACCGAATATGACAACATGCTGCACATTCCAACACTAGTCAGTGATTGGAAGTTGGAAAGAGATTAGAATGTGGTTAGTACCATATTTATTCTGTCAAGATTAAAGTTTACATTTATATGCAATTTATAGGTCAAATATGGCCTAAGTGTTATGTTTTTCCATATACTATGAGCAAAAATACATCCCCCAGATGTTCTAGTGTGACAGATCAACTTCATCCTTTATTCAGAGGTATGACTAAGTCCCTGCATGCGAAGTGTCCTGTTTATTCAGCCTTCATTCAAAGATGATACTTCGCATGCTGGGACTTGCAGTCTCTGTAAGCCGCACCTTTGACTTTTTATTCATATGAAAAAAGGGGTTGGCTGTCATCTATTTTATATAAATACAGACTTAGTCACAACACTGACTTTGACAACAGGCTTTGAATACCTCGCACTGGGGGGATTTTCTCATAGGAGATTTTGATTTGGCCAGAAACAGGAACTTCTGTATAAGAATTTCATCACATTTTGATTCTCACCTATTGCCTTCCTATATTCAACAGTGTTGAAATCTAGCTTTATTTTTAGCATTATTTTTGTTGTTGCTGTTAAAGGACCAACTGTAATTTTACACAAATTAATTTAATTCCTCTGGCTTCTGAGTAGTAGCCAAGATAGCCCTTAGTTGCTAGATGGTCAGTCAAAATTAAAAAAATGGGTACAAGAAACTATCATTAGGAGACTTTGGTAGAATGTCTTTGTGTATTCTTTATTTATAATAAGAGGAACTAGAATTAAATTCTGAGAAGTTGGATATGGAAGGAAGGCAACTCTATCTGCCAAACAAACCAGTACTAAATACATATAGCAGAATGCCTTTTACTTTAATATACACATATACATAAATACACATACACAAAGTATTGAGATTAAAGGTAAGACGAGTACATTGAAGGCCAGCTCCCCCTCCTCTGCTAAAAGCAGAAGGAAAGCTCCTCTACCTGATGGGATTACCCACTCTCCCAAGACTGCCTCTCCTTCCTGTTTGGTGAAGTGAGATTTATCAGACAGGAGACTCAAAAGTAGGAGCAGCAAGATAAACGGACTAGGGTATTTATAGGTGTAACCCTCTTTTTTCCTCCCTGGGTTATTCGGGAGCAGGTCACACTCACATGTATGCCTGGGCACCTGATGTTTTAACATAAAAGAAAATCCTGAGTACCCCAGTGGTGCTGTTGTTTAGTTGGGGATTCCTTGCTGTAGTCCCTTGCTTCTAAAGCAGTGGTATCCAACCTTTTAAAGCATGAGATCACTTTTTAAATTTAAGTGCATTCCGAGATCTACCTCAAACCCAAATACCCTTGCCCTGCCTTCTTTGTGCCCCCTCACTTTCATCAGGCAGGGGCAGTGGATTGTGGTCTTGTCTTGGATTAAGGGATTTGAAATGTGAGAGGAGCTCTGAGAGCTGATCTTAGGGCAGGCAATTGGGGTCCTGCACCACTCCCAAAGGCACCCAGCAAACTCCCTCCCAAGTCCTGTTGTGCCCCTCACTATGCTCTGTGGAGATAGAATCGAGGGTGGGAGAGGGGGCACCTTGACATCAGCATCCCTCTTCTCCCTCCCCTATCCTGCACAATAAGCAGGAGGCTCCCAGGGGTGGGGAGAGGCAGCTCCAAGGCAAAACAGTGGGGGGAGGGGCAGCTAAAGTGCCAGCACTTGATAGCCTCTTGGCCAAACCTGTCAATATCACCTGTCAGGGGCTCCAAGATCTACCAGTAGATCCCAATCTACTGGTTGGTGACCACTGTTCTAAAGAATATACAATGGCAGTGCCTTCACCTGGCTAGCCCTATGCACGCTTATGGTGTGCCTTGGGAGCCTCCAAGAATAAAATTATTCCAGTAATAACCTGGAACTAACTCCAAGACAACAATTATAAATAAGATATATCTAATTGATTACTTTACAATTATCACACCTTTGCTTAACATCTTAAAGAAACAGGGTTGAACAGATTAAAAGTGAACAAAATCAATTAAGAAGTACACAGAAAGAAAGGGAACTTATCTGTCTGGCATTTGCACTGCCACCATTTATCCACTTCAGAGTGTGCACTCCTCTGGATTCAGAGCCCCAGACGCTTGTGAGGGCATGCTTGAAGGTCTGCAGCTGGAGTGGAGACAGCACTGTGCAGGTACTGTGTGTGTTAGTTCAAGCTGAGCAGCCAGCTGCAAAATCCCTCTGCCACTGGAGCAGGCTCCACCAAATGCCAGCAGCTATGGTTCACTGGGCTGGTCACTCTGCTTTGGACCCAGAGTTAGTCTATATTTCTGAGGTCTGTCCCAGGCAGCACTTCCCTAAAGAGCCCAGTTACTCACAGTTTCCTCCTGTGTGCAGGTTTATGTAGCCCTTTTCAGCCACAGGCACAGCCGGAGTCTCTTCGCTCTAGGGACAATCAGCAGCCTCTGAGGCAGCCTGCTAGATTCAAGCCCCGTAGGCTCTCAGTCCCAGGCTCTAGCTGCAACACAACAGCTCCTGGACCGGACAAAGGCTCCTCCACAGCAGCCTGGCTCCTCTCTCTCAAAATGCCTGAACGAGCCCCCATTTCCTCCTTTTTCCTCAAGGTCTCATGGAGTTGTAGTCTCTAGGGCTAGATTGCAGCACAAAGAATCCTCCCAGAAAAAGTCAGGGGCCCCTTTAATAAGGGGACTACATAGGGTATTTGGTCTTTCCTGCCAATAGGTGGAGAAGCACCAGAATATGATGGGGAAGAAGAGTTTTTGCAGCTGGGATTCCCCTTTTCTCTAAAGCAAGAGCTATATCTCCCACCCATCATATTGGTTCCTCTTCTCCATACATGGGAGAAAAGACAAAGAAAAAGCTGTGCTTTTCCCCCCTTCCCCCATTTTCCTCACATCCAGGAGCATAAGACATAATGATATACAATGAATTTGATTTTCCATAACATTTCTCCGCTGAAATATATTCTACAACAACATTTTCAGGGAGAAGGACTCTCAGATCTCCTACTTTGTTTTTAACATTAAACACAGATTCTCCAGCCCAGTAGCTATTAGAGCAGAAAGCATCACTAACAAGCTCCACAATCAAATACACATTTGCTTGGCTGGCAAGGAACCTCCCTGAAAACATGGATGCCTTTCAGATACACTTCTATTCCTGTCTTCATTCTCTTTCCCTTGATGCATCCTAGCAGAACAAGAGGATGATATGTTGCAGCCCCACATGACAGCAAGGCATATGAAGACAGCCACCAAAACTGAGCAGGGTCAAGCCCTTCACTACTTTTATAGAAGAAAGAAAAATCCTATAAAATAAAAATGGGAAAAAGTTGAGGGAACAGGTGCTCACAACCTATGGGCCCAATATCCTGGCTCAACTGGGAAAAACTTAGATGAACTTGGCCATTGGCACTGACTCCAAATATGTCTGAATTGTAACCTATTGACTGTGAGATGCTCTCTCCCCCTTTCTCGGTCTTTTGAAGAAAGTGGATTTTAAATATTGCAGCTATCAAGGAATCAATCTCTGAATAGTCAGAAAAGTCTAATTTGAGTTAAAAAAAGGCCCCAGATTTTGTATATGCTGTGGGAGGAAGTCTCAATTTAAAAGCAGATGGACTCATTATAGTGGAGCAGTGAAAAGAACAGAGTGTACTAAGTAGACCGGCATACATATGCTTGGGTGTTTTACAAAAGACATAAGACAGATTCCAAATGTTAAGTTACAGCAGGTGCAGGATTCATGGCCAATTTTTGTGGTTTATCAAATCTCTTTTACGGGGTCGGGGAAGGGGAGGGGAGCCATGACTTGATCAAGGTCAAATGCTCTCGTAACACATTGCAGAACTAACTGTCTAACATTCTAGCTCCTGGATACATCATGAATAAACAAATTACCATCAGGATTAGTTAGTTTCTGAAAATAACTTTGCACTATGTCAATGGCAAATAGAAGATACTAAACCACATGCTCATTAGAAAGCACTATTATCAATAATGGACACTACAGTCCCCAAGTTCTCTAAAGGACTGATCCTTCCGCAAACCTGTGCCTAAAGTCCTATTGAGTCCCAAAGACAGTAGCAATCTTATAGCTTCAATATTTTTTAAAATCCTTTGAAAGTTGTCTACAGGAAAGGTCCAAAATACCATAGTTTACAACAGCAATAATACTGTTTTTGCTATCACTATATGGATGAAATGTTTACAGTCTGCACAATATTTCTCATGTCTTCTGGTTGGAAAAAACTACTCTCCCCTGTAGAAATTGCAGTTCTCTCCTTAATATTTGGTTCACTCAGACACCTCCTTGAGCTTTCATTGCTTGCTAGTTCTGTGGAGTGAGGTAGCAACAATAATGAGGGATGCCCAAAACTCAGTGGAGTTAAAATTTTACGAGTTTTAAAATCTGGCTGTGGGGGTACTATTGCCAGCCACAGCTCTGCTAGTAAAATTATGTTATTTTAAGTAAATGCAATTTCTGATCCAGAGTGGTTCTATATGGAAAATGGCATTTGTTAGAGAAGGTCATAAATGAGTCATTGTGCATTTAAAATGTGTCTTGTTAAACAGCTTGCTAAGAACTAACACACTGAAGTATCCATGAATTAATCCAGTCCCATGTATGCGGGAGGCATTAACCTGTTAAAATGCTATTTAATTAATTGAGATTCCTGTTTGCTCCAAAATAGATGGCAGAAATAGTATCAGCAGAAGCAGTGGATGGGATATAACATGTTCTGAATCTGCAGATTCACTATCATTCTACTTTGTCACCACATGTGACTCTGTGGATCTAGATTGGAAGCAGGAAAGGTGAAGAGGACAAACTAATAAGGCCAGACAAGGTAGGCTGGAACTTTCTGAAATGGTCTGTCCCGAAAGGATGGGATGCCTGGAAATCTTGCCAGGAACTAGACCAAATTAGCAATTCTCCCTTTTCTTCTTTTTACCGTAAAACTGAGGCCCAGAATAGAAAGTCTGAAGAGGAATGGTCAATACAGACATTTATCTATGGCTATATCTACACTGCACCTCTCTTGCGCAAAAGCCTATGAAAATGAAGCATGAATTAGCAAATTAATTAGGGGCCGTTTTGGCGCAAGAGGCTTTTGCACAAAAAGGAGCTGTCTAGATGGCTCCTTTTTGCACAAAACCCCCTCTTGTGCAAGAGCCATTCTTCCTCATTTTTTCAGTTTAAAAGCCTCTTGCACAAAAATGGCCCCTAATTAATTATGCAAATCAAGCACAGCAATATGCTAATCCACGCTTCATTTGTACAGGCTTTTGCGCAAGAGAAGTGCAGTGTAGACGTAGCATAAGAGTGTACAGATGGCACAATGCATCCATGGATTAGACAAAAAGATGTTGGACACAGTGTTCAGGTACTAGAGTGATTGGCTATATAGAGAAAAGGAAACTGGATAGATCCAGATAAACTATGCACTGTGGGAGAGGAGCAACTCAGTTTGGAGACGAGCTGCTGCATGCTGGGTATGCACAGCAGAGAAGCAAAATGCCAGCCACTGTGTATATATAGGATGAGTGGAGAGAGTGAACTGGGTAAGAGAAAGAGAAATGGGATTGCTGTCTTAAAAAAAAATGGATGACGTGTGGTGAGATTGCATTGGGAAACAGTTGGATGAGGATTAGCTCCACAGGTTAGTAAACCCATTTCCAGCGATGCCTCATCCACTCCACTGTTCTCAGACCCACATCACTCCAAAGACTATAGTGTTCTCTTCATGACAGCATGATCTGTGCCCCCTGTTTTGGAGGTGAATGTTGGAGCCCAACTGTCCTGCCACTTCCCCACTGACAACTGCAGCCAATTGTCCAGCCACTTCACCATGGCATCAGCACCCTCTTCACCCTTACTTCCGCCTACAAAACCCAGCAGCCAGCAAGTATCTCTCTTCTAGCTCTTCTGGTCTCTGTTAACTGCACTACTCAGGCAAAAGTTATAGCTTCTTCTGCCTACCAGGGATCTAGTTCTCCTTCCTTGAGCTCTAGGGGATAACTGACCCTGTTCTGATCTGCGGCTCTTCTTATAGGGACTTGCTGAGTTCTGACTGTATGTTCCTCACAGCTCCTCTCCTATTGGCTGCTTCCTATGCAGCCTCCTTATAGCCCAATTAATCTCTTGCATGCCAGTGCAAGATGCTCATCACAGGCACACATTGGGTTGATCTTGTCATGCCAGTTTAAATCCAGTTGTGAACATTAATACTTATTAATGAAGGTTATCAGTGAGTAATGTACGTAAACAGTCACAACAATCTGCTATCTCATTCTGATTTTCTGCCTCTAGGCTACTAAAAAGTTGGCTGATAAGTTTCTAGTTTCAGAAGTCTTTGATATAGTAGGGAACTTTTCACCCACTTTCCAACAAAGGTGCAGCAGCACCAGTTCTAGCTTCATAAATGCTAGTACAGATGGACTCAACTATCTCCACTGCAGTATCATGAAAATGTGCTCAGAGTAGCTCAAGGCTTTCAGTATTAGGGAAATGTGATTATTTGTATTTCCGCAATTTATACTTGCAAATATCCACTGCACATGCATGAAGCATCTTGCAAAGCATCATACAAATGCAGCAGACAACTTGTAGTCAAGCATCTGATCAATTGTTCATGACAGTGGCAAAAGCACCTAATCCTTGTCTGTGCTTATGCTTACACTATTGCTAGCAAAGGCATAGGTGCACTGATGCTAGAAAATGTATACAATTTTCTAGCATAGAAAGAACCTGTGTAGCCAAGACACTGCCCTGCAATCACCTACACTAAGGTATTTTCTAAGCTACCCCACTACATGACATATTTTATCACGAATAGTGTGAGAGGACAATCAGGAACACTACAGATCTGGGAGGGATTTGGAGGGAGACTCCTTGTATTAAAACAAGATTTAGGCTGTTTTCAAATGCTCTTGTGGTGAAGGATGTTTCAATTAAATATTCAAAATCGTGTTCCATTTTTTAAAAATCTCCTTTAAATGGTCACAGCTTGAGAGCACTGAATATACCTGGAACCAAAAGTAGAAGCTCAGAGACAAGTTGCCTGATCGTGGATGCTATATATTAGCTAATCCATATAACACACTGCAACAAATTTGTGATGGCATACATAGACAGACACAGTCAACAACTCTAGCAGGCTAGATAGAATTGACAAATCCAGGAGTCAAGATTTTTTTTCTTCAAAAATATAGGTCTCTAACAGGAGATAAACAAGAACCTCCATTAGCTGTAATAGTACTAAAGCTAAGATTTTCCATTGTCCAGCTATCAAATCAAGATCGTCACACACAAGTGTGACCTTGGCCCAGCTCTGTGTGTGTGTGTGCGCACGTGCATCACACACACACACACACACACACACACACACACACACACACACAAACTAAAATAATTCTCTCTCTCACACACACACACACACAAACTAAAATAGTTCAATTCTGATTCTGCTAATTGTCATACCTCACTAATTGTTTTAAATTCCTTATTTGTGGTTTGAAAAACCTAAACCTTTGCCCTTTGCAAACCTGTCTATCGATGGCTCTCCCACCTAACTACAATTTCAGATCATTTTATATACCTTGTTAATTGAACATAGGGACCCACATTGTTTTTTTAAACTTCCCCTCCAACTCAGATTTGGCTGGCTTCTTCTGCTCTAGCAACACATCAGCGATTTGGGTTGCACTGAATTTTTCTACCATCCTTATTGTAGACCTTTTTAAGGATTGTAAACAAAGGCACCTGAGCAACACTAAAAAACATTATACGGGCATCTTTTTAAAATACTTTCCATTATAATAATTTTTAGCCCCAAACTATGCATTTACTCAAGTGCCTTTTTTATGAAGTAGTACACATGAGATTCTTTTATAAGAAACACCCTTCTGGAAAAATTGTATTGAATGTAATGAAAAGAGAATCTTTTAGAGATCTTTTAGATGTTTGGACCACTCTGCTGGGGATAACAGAGAATTATTAACCTGATATAGAATTTGTTAGGATGGGTTAAAACACAGAGGGTATGTCTACACTTGCTCCCTAGTTCAGACTAGGGATGCAAATGGAGCATACCGAAATTGCTAATGAAGCGCGGGATTTAAATATCCCGCTCTTAATTAGCATATTCGCAGCCAGCTGCCATTTTGGATTCGGGGTATTGCGAAATAAGTTGCCCTGTGTAGACGCATTATTCCGAGAGAAAACCTTTCTTTCAGAATAACCATTATTCCTTGTGCAATGAGGTTTTCCAATTAGGCACTGGTGCTAGAAGGAGTGCTTGGAGATTCACACACTCCCCAGGTAGGCACCAGCTCTTCCCAGTTGCAATTCTGTTGTATGATGAGTCCTCATTTCATCAGCCTCTCTGAAGCAGCAAGAAGAGGGATAGCTCTTTGCTTTAACTTCTGACTGTGTCTAAGTGTGTCTATACTGCAAGTGCGGGCGTGATTATGGGGGGAGAGGATAGACATATCCATTCTAGCTTTAATCTAGCTATCACAGGTAACAATAGCAGTGTAGATATGGTGACATACATGGGCTTCAGCACAGGCTAGCAACCTGAGTACAAGCCTGCCGGGGAGCCGGGGTATGTGATTGAGTTGCTAGCCTATTCCTTCATATCTTCACCGCTATTGTTACCCAGCTTGTTAGACTGAAGTTAGCAGAGGATATGCACCCTTGTGCTACAGACAGACTTTTGCTTACAGTGTTTAAAATGATGAACTAGGAAATTTTGTGGTAATGTTTTTAGGGGCATGAAATTGACCTTCAAAAGATAAAAGTGGATTTTTTCTCTCTGTCACTATTGCCAGCTTCTTCTGGCTCAGCAGTGACATATGCATATTATTTAAGAGTGGAGGATTTTTTTTTTCCAGGAACTTAGATTTCTGAATGGGTATCATGAGACACTGAACACGCACTTTTGGCCAAAAGAACAACTTCAGCAGTGGCTAAGCCACTTGAACTTTTCACTTTAAATGCTGCTCATCACTGGGAGCACTCATTGCACTAAAATTGTTTCTTCGTAATAATAAGAGGACACATTTTACTCTGGCAATTTACTCTATGGCAATATATCTTCAACAGGATCATTTAAAAATGCTATTGATGGAGTTAAAAAAAAAATAGAGCATTTCAGTGATCCCCAAATTAGTTCCTCAAATCCCAGGAAATCAAATGATGTCTCTTGGCGAAACTGGGGCACGTGGTCATTTTACCCATTTGCTTTTTCTGATATTAAGATACATATATTTTTAAAAGAACAGTTTTCCTTTATCTACCATATATTACATGATATATTACATACTACATCTATTACTATTATCATCTTGAAATCAAACTAACTAGCTAAGGGGCTGAAGGCAAATATGTCTTGACACTGTAACTATTTACAGTGATGTCTCAAACCTGTGATTTGACTTAGACCAGCAAGTCTTAACTGAACAACTGAGCCAGTGAGTTCACAAAACTCCACGTTCTCCATGATATCAGGCTAGAAAGCTGGTGACCCAGTGACCTTACAAAAGTCTGTCTCAATTTCAATGTGGTAAATTGACACAATACGAGAAGTGCTTTCACCAGGATGTTAATTCGTGCTGGAACTGCAGGACCAATAACCTTACAGAAAAGAAGTGTTAGGACTGAGGTGAAGCAGAGGCTAATCATAGTTCCAATCTCAACCAGCTCTGGTAGCTGTCCATGGTAAGCTAATACATCTATACCACAGAGATAATACTCTCAAAAAATGAGAGTTCCCTTTGAAGGTAAGGTCATAAGGGTAGCTGAAATATATATAACCCTAGTACTTTGGCTTCAATATAGCCACATTGACAGGAATAGTGTGAGGTGTTTTACCAGAATCCAAAATTGGCAGGTGTTGTTGATGGCCTCAACTCACATGGACCTAGGTTTCTGGTGATTCTGGGAAGATTGGTGACATTTGGTGGCTGACACTCCTCTTTTCACCTGTTGTTGCCTCCTCCAGTGGAAGAATACCCAGTACACTGCATGAGAATTTTCTTTGTTTCAAGCCCCTACTATACTGTACACACCCTGAATCATGGACAGAAATAAAAATATTTGAACAGTTAAAACAGAAGTCCTCACCTGAGTCTGGGAAACATAGGGTTCATAACCTTGAGGATTGTAAACTTCCTTAAGGGGCTGATTACCAACTCTCAAACATTAATGTCTATGCATAGACTGATGCACATTGTATGATGGTTGGTTTGTTTGCAGTGTCTTTTAATAGAATAGTGAACAGAAGTCTGTCTTCTTTTCCATTTCTGATGAATTAGCTGTGTGGCTTATACCATATATAATACTAATTCCTTGATTTTGCCTGAAATTTCACTCAAATGTCTTCAGTTTACTCATGAAGCGCATCATAATAGGAGTTGTCTGAAGCAAAGGCTCCCAGTAGCCAGAGGAAGGAACCACACATTGAGAAAGTTATAAAATCCTGAGACCTATGAAATGCATGAAAAATCAGATGAGACATCTAGTTCCTCTAATATTAGTGCTGCACAGAAAAAAATTGTGAACAGTCTATTAGGACCTTTTGTGAAAGCCTAATTATTTCAGCTAGTGGCTAGAAGAAACTTTGACTTCCCAGGGTAGTAGTCATCCACGCAGTATTTTTAGCATGAAAAATCCAAAAGCACTAGTCATTCGAAATGGATGTCATTTCATATCTGTAGAATATGAAGAATTTCTGAAGAGGAGAAATGTTAAACACAGATGTTCTTCCATTTATTGTCCCCAAGACAATGATTAAAAATAAAGTGTTGAAAAACCTCTTGTCAACTACTAATGTAAAAGAAAAGCCTGCAGATAATTTGCCATAGGTTTCTTTACAAGCTGCTAACTGACCTATATATGTATCGGTATCGCTGCACAACTGGTTGCATAGTAGGAGACAAGGTTACAAGCTAATTTATATCTGCTTCTCTATAGATACACAGGTGGAAAGGCAAGATGCAGGAAGCCTTCCCGGTTAGCATGCCCATACAAACAGGTGTGTTATGTAGCTTTATCTGGGTCATTGGTGATGAGAATATATATCCAACAGTTTTATAAAAAGCCCAATGTAAGTAAATGGTGTAACTATGAATGCAATGAAGTTCATAGGATCTGATTGTTGAAATAGATTAATTTTAGGGTTAAAATATGTTTTATTTTTAAGTAACTTCCAAAGATTGCCTTCAGAATCTGTATTTTCCCAATAGAATATCTTACATGGAATTGTTTTGAAAAATAATTACATCCTATGTAGAATAGCTGTTTTTCAGAGTTTATTGTCCTGTCCATTTACACTTTTTACAAGATACTAAAGATAATTAGAACTATACTATTCATTAATTCAGTGGCAAATCTGGGGTTTGATCCTGCAGTTCATACTCAGGCAAAACTCCCATTATAATTAGGGGAAGAATTGCATTAATAAGAACTGCACAGTCAGCCCCTTAATTTTCATATAAAATGTGTTCTTCCATTATACTTGTAAAAGTGCACAAAAAGTGTCTGAAAATAGATCCTGTGTAAATTAGAAGCAACCAAGCCAACTTTCTTTTACACTTAATTAAAGAAAATAATTTGTGCCTCAAATTTGTGCATGCATAAGGAGATTCACCTGGGAATGAAGATCATAAATCCCTAAAAATAGGGACATATAATGGAAATAGTACTAACATGTCCTTAATTCTAGTGGTATGACAGTGCCAATGTAATGAAAGCCAACACTAAAAGGTTACAACCATATAGCAAAATTATAAAAAAATAAATAAGAGCATGCTGAGAAATTATACAGAAACCCTATTAAATATTTTAAAGGGTAATAAAAATACCATAGACCCATTAAAAGTTCTCTGCAGAGTACAAGAACCAGTGCCAAAAAGTATCAAAGCTTTTATAATGAAAAAGAAATTTAAAAAATCCAAGAACTACAGTATAGATTCATGTTCAGTAATTAAACAAATGTATTGAACAAAGACCAGGATAACCCTCCCCCCAATACCTCCAATCATTTGTGTGTAGGTGATCTCCATGTGATATTTTGATGGGAATATGATACTCTGTCCTTACCTGTTCTCTGCCCACTAATCCACCTCCCTGGAATTTATCCTAAATTTCAAAGTGTCTAAGCGGAGTCCAATTCCATTAAAAAAACACCAACCCTTAACCTGCTACAAAACATGTTTTCTTTTTCCTCTCAATGTGGGGCATGTTATAGTATCTAACCAAGTGTCTATCTTAAGACAATAACAGTTTTGCTAGCAGTTTCAAATATAGCATATTATGGCTCCATAGGGCTAGTAAACAAAGGGCTAGGGGAAAGCTGACACATGTGGAGCAGCACATAGATTGGACAGAGACATCGCTTAGGGGAGGGCTTATAAATGTAGTTCTGTATGTCCCAGTAAAAAGGGGAGGATGGAAGATAAGTGTAAGATCTGATGAGTAACAGTCAAATGAAAAAGAGTCCCATTTAATCATATCACGTAATGGCAAACAGCTGAATAGTGACAAGTTTTTAAAGTGCATATATACAAATGCTACAAGTTTAAATAATAAGATGGGTGAACTACAGTGCCTCATATTGAATGAGGATATTGATATAATAGGCAAAGAAACTTTGTGGAATGAGGATAATCAATGTGACAAGTCTCAAAGGGATAGCCAGGTTATTCTGTAACTAAAAAAAAAAAACTTAAACAGCAATGGTCCTGTAGCACCTTACAGACTAAGAAAATATATAAAGAGTATCATGAGCTTTCATGGGCACAAACCACTGTAACACAGTAATACCAGGGTACAAAATATATCAGGAAGACAGAACAGGTCATGCTGGTTGAGGAGTGACACTATATGTAAAATAATCAAATGAAGTCAAAATTTTAAATGAACCAGACTGTTCCATAGAATCTCTATCTCCATGCTCTAATAACATGATATAGCAATCGGGATCTATTACCGATTACCTGACCAGGATGGTCATAGTGACTGAAATGCTAAGGGAGATTAGAGAGACTATAAAATTAAAATAATAAATAAAATAATAATAATAATAATAATAACAACAATAATAATGGGGGATTTCCTCTATCTCTGTGTGGACTGGGTTCATGCCACCTGAGGACAGAATGCAGAGATAAAGTTTCTTGACACTTTAAATGGCTGCTTCTTGGAGCAGATAGTTTTGGAACTCAGAAGAGAAGAGGCAATTGTTGATTTAGGATCTGGTTCAAGAGGTGAATATAGCTGGACTACTTAAAAATCGTGACCATAATATAATTAAATTTAACATCTCTGGGGCAGGAAAAACACCACTGCAGCACAACAACATGGTATTTAATCTCAGAAAAGGGGAACTACACAAAAATGAGGCAGTTTTAAACAGAAATTAAATAATACAATGCCAAAAGTGAAATCCCTGCAAGCTGCATGGAAACTTTTCAAAGACATCATAATAGAGGCTCTACTTAAATATATACCACAAATTAAAAAAACATAGCAAGAGAACCAAAAAAGTACCACCGTGGCTTAACAGCCAAGTAAAAGAAGCAGTGAGAGCCAAAAAGGCATCACTTAAAAAGTGGAAGTTAAATCCTAGTGAGGAAAATAGAAAGCAGCATAAACTCTGTCAAATTCAGTATAAAAATATAATAAGGAAAGCCAAAAAGGAATTTGAAGAACAATTAGCCTAAGACTCAAAAAAGTAATAGCAATTAAAAAAAATACATCAGAAGCAAGAAGCCTGCTAAACAACCAGTGGGACCACTGGATGATCAAGATGCTAAAGGAGCACTCAAGGACAATAAGGTCATTACAGAGAAACTAAATTAATTCTATGCATCAATCTGCACAGCTGAGGACTTGAAGAAGATTCCCAAACCTGAGCCATTCTTTTTTGGTGACAAAGCTGAGGAACTGTCCCAGATTCAGGTGTCATTAGAGGTGGTTTTGGAACAAACTGATAAACTAAACAGTAATAAGTCACCAGGACCAGATGGCATTCACCCAAGAGTTCTGAATGAACTCAAATGAGAAATTGCGGTACTAATTGTGGTTTGTGACCTATTCTGTACCAACTGACTAGAAGATACCTAATGTGATGCCAGCCTTTTAAAAAAGGGGCTCTAGAGGTGATCCTGGCCACTACAGACCAGTAACTTCAGTACCAGGCAAATTGACTGAAACTATACTAAAGTACAGAATTGCCAGACACACACAGATGAACATAATTTGTTGGGGAAAAGTCAACATGATTTCTATAATGGGAAATCATGCCTCACCAATCTACTAGAATTCTTTGAGGGAGTCAACAAGCATGTGGACAAGGGGGTTCCAGCTGTTATAGCATACTTAGATTTCCAGAAAGCCTTTGACAAGAACCCTCACCTAAAGCTCTTAAGCAAAGTAAGCTGTCATGGGATAAGAGGGAAGATCCTCTCATGGATTAAAAATTATTTAAATGATAGGAACCAAAGGGTAGGAATAGATGGTTAGTGTTCAGAATGGAGAGAGGTAACTAGTGTCTGTGTCCCCCCAGGGGTCTGTACTGGGACCAATATTATTCAATATATTCATAAATGATCTGGAGAAAGGGATAAACAGTGAGGTGGCAAAATTTGCGGAGGATACAAAACTGCTCAAGATAGTTAATTGGAAATAGATGCCATCACCTGTGTGCATATGTGTTCGCCTCATCTCAAAGAATATATGTTGGCATTGGAAAAAGTTCAGAAAAGGTCAACAAAAGTTATTAGGGGTATGGAATGGCTGCTATCTGAGGAGAGATTAATAAGTCTGGGACTTTTTGGCTGGGAAAAGAAATGACTAAGGAGGGATATGATAGAGATCTATAAAATCATGACTGGTGTGTGGAAAAAATGAATAAAAAAGTTATTTACTCCTTCCCATAACACAAGAAATAGAGGGGTCACCAAATGAAATTAAAAGGTAGCAGGTTTAAAACAAACGAAAAGTATTTTCACACACATACACAGTCAACTTATGGAACTCCTTTCCCAAGCATGTTGTGAAGTCCAAGACTATAACAGGGTTCAAAAAGGATAAATTCATGGAGAATAGATCCACCAATGGCTATTATCAGGATGGGCAGGAATGGTGTCCCTAGCCTCTGTTTGTCAGAAGCTGGGAATCAGTGATAGGGGATGGATGACCTGTTCTGTTCATTCCCTCTGGGGCACTTGGCATCGGCCATTGCTGGAAGATAGGATATTGGGCTAGATGGATTTTTGGTCTGACCCAGTAGGGCTTTTCTTCATCATAGAAACATTTGTTCAACTTTTCCTCTTAACCCAAATAATTTCCACCCTCACTGCTGAACACTATTACTTTTTAAGAGAAGATGTGGTAGCTTGAAATATTTTTATGGAAAACCAGAACATGTTAACATGTACTTCAGCGCTATGGCTAGGATAAATTATTTATTTGCCTGGAAGTGAAAATATGACTTCTTCCCTTAATGTCCTATAATCAACTTTGGCTAAGAGAAATAATATTTTACTGGGTATTTTGAAATATTGTGAATGGAATCTAGCATCAATTTTCCTTTCATAAATTATAATGTTGAATTCTTGCTTTAATAATAATGCCATATGAAGTCATCAACAGGAAAAATTCTGTAGTGGATTTAAACTACACAGAATTAATCATGTTGAAAAAGCCAAGGATTAAAATAAAATAAGATAGAACTCACAATTTAGTGAGAACACTTGGTAATCAGTGTAAATCTTTGTCTGAATCGATGTGGTGGTCTGACTGTTCCAAGTCTGTTACTAGTCCATATTATAAAAGTTACCAAAGAGAAATAATGTAAATCTCAGTGATGGTGTTAACTTTTGGAACTTATTCTCTGTGGTAGAATCCCAACGTTTACCCCATTCTGTTCTAGTAATAGTATAATTTTATCATACTGCTTAACTGATATATTATGTTACCTAACAATGTTTTTCACCTTATTCTAAATTAGACACATTTCATTATCTGTAACCCCAGAGTCTTCAATGTTTATCCCATACAGAATATAATCAGAAAGACACATAGCCCAATGTCCTAAACCAGTACTGTCCACATTGGTGTGTTACTTCTTTTGCCAAGCTAGCCAATCATTAAATACTTTTACTTTTTCATGATTTATTTAATTTCCATGTTTCACATTCACAGCTAAAAAAACATGGAAGTCTATTAATGAGAGGAAGGTAGTTTAATTTGGCATTTTTAGCATTATTTCTTGGAAAAGTGTGCATGAGCCAGCTATGCTATTATTTTGCATAAAAAAACTATCCAGTGTTGCTAGAACTACAGGAGAATATAATCTTTCAGTTTTACAAACTGAGAATATAATCTTCCAGTTATACAAGTTTGTTAGACTTGACTATAGGCAAAATAAATAAAAGTAAATTTAATGGTATAGAAGGAAACTCAGGCTTTCAGTTTGCACACAGAAAAAAAATAAAAACCCTTGTACAACTTTTTAACAGCACATGACTGCTGTAATTTGCATTATTCACTGAGCAAATCCATGGTTATGTGACCCACAGACTGTGGGGGAAGAGAATGAGTTTTTCTCCCAGAGATGTCCCCGTGGGTGCTCCACATCAGGTCGCTATGCTGCTGCTGAGCCCCATTGGTGTCCCTAGCCTCTGTTTGTCAGAGGGTGGAGATGGATGGCAGGAGAGAGATCGCTTGATCATTACCTGTTCGATTCACTCCCTCTAGGGCACCTGGCATTGTCCACTGTCGGCAGACAGGGTACTGGGCTGGTTGGACCTTTGGTCTGACCCAATATGGCCATTCTTATGTTCTTATTCTCCGGAGTCTTCAGAGCAGCGTCCCTGGGGCTGCGCATGTGTGTACATCTTGCCACGTGCTCCTACTGTGCAGGCATCATGCGTATGCGAGTCCCCTCCCTCCCCATTCCTTCTCTGCCACCTCCAGTCACAGACCGAACTTGACAATGTCCCCAACCTCCTTTTGCATTTCAGATAAGTAATTCCAGTTATATAGTTCTGACCTGTAGTTAGCTAGTTTTCCCTTCTTAACTGCTGTTTGTTCTAGGTTTTCTTTTTTTAATTTCCTCCAAGTTCTTTATTCCCATAATAAGATAGTGTTAGTCCACACCATGCCCGGCTCCCCGCTGTTAAGTGATGTTCCTCATGTAAGAATCCTATTCCTGTCTGAGACAGACACGCTCAATGTGTCCCCTGCCTCAGAGAGGCACATGTTGCACAGAAATGTTTTCACTGTGCTAAACTGAAGGCCAGAGCGCAGCGTGACAGAGATCTGCACCTCAAGATGATTATGTTTGAGAAGTTAAGACCAGATTCAGACCTGGATCAGCAGCCAGAGAAACTCCACAAAAAGAGAAAAAAGTCTCACCCCCACCCCGCAAAACCACTTCCTCCTTACTTCAGGAGGCTTCAGCTCCTAAATGCTTCTCTCCGGTGCCAAGAGTGACTTCAGTGCCACAATTAAGTACTTCTGATGCACTGGGTGTATCCGGGTATCACTGGCATCACCACGAAAGTGGGTCCTGTCAAATCCCATTCAGAGGCTTCACGCCTTAAGTTGCCTGCCTCCAATGTCACAGCACCTACCAGCATCAACATTACCTTGCCGGCACCGACGTTACTTTGCTGGCACCGCAACCAGCTCCGGTGCAGTGCGCAACTTCCGGCACCACCATGACACGGACTATATTGCCTGGTTGCTCAGTGCGGAGACATCATATGGCATGCAAGTGGCAGCGGTGCAGCCCGACAATGGCGCCATTGACACTGGCGCAACAGTACACATAACAGAGATCTCCTGGTTTCTTCAACTTTCAATTCACCCTTCCTAAGCACTGACATTTCTCCTGGCACAAGACCAGATGTATCACTGGAGAGATTTTCTACTGATTGATGAAAAGGTGGATGTACTGTTCTCTCCTAACAACTCCCTCCCGCCTTCCCTCGCCAACTGACTATTCCATTTATTCAGCCAGGACTCATTCTCCACACTCCAGACACCGAAACATGCCAACCTGGTACAACCACCCATGGATTCCACCACCCCTGCCTTATCCACAATAGCAGTATTGGAGCCCCTGGCAGCCTCGCCAGAAGCACCATCAATCTCACAAGTGACCTTCTGTACCTCAGCTGCCCTCTCCACCACAATCCCTATCTCCCCAAAGACTATGTGCAACACAAGGGGAGCAATCTGACCCCTCACCAGATACATCACCTGATACTTCCTCCCCAGACGAAGCCGTGATGCCCTCCCTTCCCACTACAGCAGACGATTTCTTACATTTTCAAGATCTTTTTAAACGGGTATCTGCTGAACTCAATATCCCATACAGGAAGTGTCAGAGAACCAACATGAACTGACATTTTATTAACTCCTACAATTTCCAAGATAGTCTTACCGATTAATCCAGCCATTATGGAACCAGCAAAGACCATCTGGCAAACACTTGCAATGGTCACTTCAACATGCAAACAGGATGACAAAAATTATGTTCTTACAGAAGGGTCAGAGTTCTTTTTACCCACCCTGCACCTAACTCTTTGGTGGTGGAAGCAGTCCACCAGAAGACCAAGCAGCAGTACTTTAGATCTACCCCAGCTGATCATGACAGCAAAAGACTGGATCTCTTCAGTCAAAAAGTTTACATGTCCTCCACCTTATAATTTTGAGTGGCAAATTATGCAGTGTTAGTATATATGACCATAGAATTTATTCAAAATTAAACTTTTATTTCAGATATCCCTGATACAAAAAAGCAACAATTTAAAGTCACACAATATCCAGGACAGCACTCCAAGCCACCCTAGATATGCTGCCGATACAGCAGCTTAGTCTACTGCAACAGCCGTATTCATGAGGAGGGCCTCATGGTTCAGTTCTGCAGCCTTTCCCCAAGAGATCCATTCAACCATAGAAGACCTTCCATTCGACAGGCAGAAATTATTTGCAGCCAATACTAATGAAGTGCTGCATTCCATGAAGGATTCTAGAGCAATGCTGTGAACTCTCGGCATCCACAATCCTGGTAATATGAGACGATGACAATACAGGTATCAGCCATACCCTAGACCCACATAGCCTCAATATAATCATCAATATAACAGAGAAGAGCAACATCAACAGAACCACTCCAGAGGCAAGGATCAGTGCCACCACCCACCCTCTAACAGCTCCAAAACTCCACTGTAACTCATTTGAATCAAACATACACATTCTCGATTTACACAGAGACTTTCCTTTTATTTACAATGCATAAGGCCATTCAGATCCACTTCTAGACTGTTTGTCTCCATTGTGAATAATAATAAAGGCAAAATTGACTCTCTCAATGGATTTCAGACTGCATAAGACTTTACTATTCCTGATCAGGTGCTAATCCTCTTGGCAGTATAAGGGCACACCCAACCAGAGCCATGTCTACCTCAGTGTTATTTCTTCGAAAGGTCCCTATATATCAGACATTTGCACAGCCGCTACATGGTCATCAGAACATACATTCACTATGCACTCTCTCAAGGACCTTTCTCTAACCTCAAATTCCCTAAGGCAGTACTAACTACTGCTTTTCTGTTGGATCCAAAATCCCTGCCTCCTTAGAGAAATACAGCTTTACAATGACCGAATGTGAAGCACCCATAGGGATATCTCTCTTGAAGAAGAGGAGGTTACTCACCAGTACAGTAACTAACCTTCTTCAAGATGAGTATCCCTGTGGGTGCTCCACTACCCTCCCTTCCTCCCCTCTACTTCATAATTCTGGCCTCCTTGAGGGCTTTACCATTCTGGGTAGAGAAGGAACTGGGGGGCTGGGAGGGCTCACACATGTTCAACACTTTCACAATAGGAGCACACGGCAAGACATGCTCGCATGTGCTGCCCCAGGGACACTGCTCTGATAACTCAGGAGAATGGGCTTGGCAGTGGCACACTGACCTGATGTGGAGCACTGTAGCTGATTGGGGCTCCTCCACCTCTGGGTCAGTGGGCAGCCACTCTGCCCCACTACTGTGGGCATTAAAACAAACCCCCAGTTCAGTAGTCCAAGCCCAGATCTTGGGCGGGCAACAACAAAGAGAGGCCAATCAGAAGTCCTGTGACCCCAGCCTTGTTCCCAATGGGGCAACAAGTAACCAGTCAGTCTGGAAGCTCTGGGCCCTAGGTCAGGGTGGGGCAGCACGCGAACACAGTCAGTCAGAAGCCCTGGCCCTAGGTCAGGGCGGGGCAGCAAACAACACTATGAGTTCAGAGTGCCCGGCCATAGTTCGGGGTGAAGCAGCCAGCAAATACAATGAGTTCAGAATCCCCGGCCTTGGTTCAGGGCGGGCAACAGACACACACAGATATTTCAGAGACCCTGGCCCTAGGTCAGGGCAGGGCAGCAAACAAACGCAGTTAGTTCAGTGGCCTTGGCCCTGGTTCAGGGTGGGGAGCACATGAACAAAATCAGTTCAGAAGCCGTAGCCCTGGTTCAGGGTGGGGCAGCAAACAAACACAGTTGTAAACAGGGGTAAGTAGTTTGTCTCTTCGTTCAGGAGAGGTTCGGGCAATTCACCTGTGGTGGCGGAGAGGGGGAGACAGCCACCTGGCAAGTGGGTGGCAGGGGGGGATGCAGGACTGCCCACTCCACTGCATCTCAGCCCAGGGCCCTAACAGCAGCTGTATGGTCTGCTGCTGAGTCAGCAGGGATCCAGCCTGCAACACCCTGACCCGGGTGCCCTTAACTGTGGTCAGTGTTCCCTGGGCTACTTCCCTTCTCCCCCTTTGGCGCATACCTGGGCTTCAGGCTAGTCTCTTGGGGTTTCAGGGTTCTCAGGTCCAGCTGGGATCCGGGTGGCCCAGGCCAGTCCTCGAGTCCTTGCAGGTCCAGCTGTCCCAGCCAGTCCTCAGGTGCAGGCCAGTGCAGCTGTCTGGGCTGGTCCTTATGGTCAGGCACAGCTGGTGGTCCAGGCCATTCCTTGGGCACGGGCCTGCACAGGGATTTAGATCTGTCCTCCAGGTCAAGCACACCTGGTGATCCAGGCCAAACCTCAGCCTCCCAGGCAGGGAGCACCGGGCAGATCTCTGGTCCCTCTGGAGGCTGGGCCCAGACTGAGCTCTCAGGCTGGGCTTTTATTGTCCTGGCCATGCCTCCTGGCTTCTGGTCAGGTGACTGGGAGGGGTCAGGCTCTTCCCAAAAGGGCTCCCGAAGGTGCTCCTCCGCCTCAGGGTCAGTTGGCGGCCACTCCGCCCCACTACAAACACCCACGAAGACACTCATCTTGAAGAACATAAATTGCTGCGAAGATGAGTAACCTCTTTTGCCTACAAGCTAAGATGTACAGCATCCCACTATGTTCCCTCCAAATCAGGAATAAAGGTGAAAAACATTTCCTGTCTCACACCTTTAACTTCTGTTTGAATTGGTGTGTAATTATTCACTGCCCTAAAACTTAATTATAAAACATTAAGCACTTGAGTCGAATGGGCTCAGTCCATCAATTTCACTGGCCGTTAGCACTAATGCACCTTTTGAACTCATATTACAAGATTTCCAGCCCATTAGTTTTGAATTCAGTATTATGTACTTTAATAAACTAGACATAGTCAAATTTGGTATCTAAATTTTTCAATAATGCTTTAATTTTTCACATAAAATCTTAGTAGTGTATGCTACCCTAAATTATTAGACCCAGGAGGGTAAGGCATCAAACCAGGGTCATGAGATTTTTCCCGAGGCTCTGTTGCATTTCCTTACTCTCAGGTTCTGGCAAATTCTATTTTTTTGGTATAATTAGAAACATAGAAAGATGCCCTAAAATGAAGTCCAGGCACACTGACTTCACAAATGGTTATAATGCATTTTTAACCTTAAAACTGCTAATCCCCTTCTAATGTTTATCATTGAATTTATTTATTATTATTTTTAAACATTCAGTTGACTCTAAAGTAGTCAAGTGGGTTTCAGTAAAACTTGCTGAGGTGGTTTGCTTTTGAGCTGAAACAAAGCATGAGAAATTTCAGCTGAAGGGAATGGCCTTTACAGAAAGTGGTTGAAAATCAGAAGTTAGAATTAAAGCATCATTTTGTTCTTAACTACAGTGTCATTTTGCTTGGGCAATCAATGGCATTTCTCAAACAGAGAACTTTTTTTCATTGATTGACTGTGTTACATAGAATCTCTGGTGAAATCCGTTTTGATTTCCATCCTGTGTGGAAAAAAGCCATCTCTGTACTCATGTCAAAGCAAGAATGCGTGTAGGCATCTAGCTGGTGATTCCTCTTGCACATGTCTGATCACTTCAAGGGCACATTTGTTGGCAAAACTCTTTCATGCTGCATGCAAATGCAATCACTTCAAGTCACTAATGAGCATCTCCTGGGATAAGCAACAAGTGTTGAAATGTGTTTGACAGAGCTCATTGTTGAATCATTGCCTCTGTATTCTTTACAGCCCCAGAGCTATAACTTCTTTTGTGTGGGCAAGGCACTGCATCTACAGAGAGAACACGTGGCGTGGCAGAGAGACTACGCTACAGGTAGAAACAGCTATAAAGAGCAAAAACATGCAGTAATCTGTTGTCAGCATGGAGAGCTGAAACAATATTTCTGAGAATCTCATTACCTCTCATTTGCAACGGTATGTATTCCCAGAAAATCCCAGATATAGTATCCATTGGATACAAAGAACAAATCAGGCTACAAGCAACAGCTGAATTAATCTTTTCTGCCCTTTGGGGCAAATCCTATCTCATCTGCAGATGCAGAAAATCCTCATGTAAAATTGAAATTGCTCTGCTGTGCTGGGGGCAAGCGCAATTCAGAAAGTGCATGCAGGAAGGACACATCGCGCATATGTTTTGCGCTAGCTGTATAGAAGGGTGGGTCAGAGAAGCAGGTGGGCATAAGCAGTGATGTGATAATTTTAATTACTTGTGAACAACTTCGGTAACAATTTTAATGACACCAACTATACTGCTCTGGCATTTTCATAGTTCATAATCTTTATACAGCCTGGAGGATCTATTGGAAATAAAATACATAGGATTCCAGGTTGATCCCTTTCATCCCAGACTGGGAGTGATGGAGAGGTTAAACATTCACCACATAAAGGACCGGACACACACCCCTTTAGAACACTTCTGGTTGAGTGGCAACTGTCTCAATGACAAACATGTCCATAGTTAATGAGCAGGAAGTACAGATCATCTTAGCAGTGATATTATGGAGGTAACTGGTTGGTATGGAAAGCAAATAGACACAGGGAAACTGGAGAATGCCTCTCCCATCCCGAACACACAGCCATATATCTTTAACTTTCAATTTATCACTTTTATCAATGTTCAAACACAATTAAAGTTCTGGAGTAGGAACTGCTTCTGCATTTCCATATCACCCAGCAAGATGGATGTTCAGAAACTTTTGGGCTATGCTATACTAAGGTTGATAATAATAAACCTAAATGCTTACTTTGTTATATGGCGCTGTGCGAATCTCAGACAACAAACAGGGCAGAAATCATTTTACATAGTTGTTAGGAAATATGTTCTGAGCTTGAGATTTAGTTTCATTAGCATTTGACAAATACATATCAAGGACCTTGTCCATTCTCATTTATTATCCACATAACCCTGAATTTGGTGGTTTTTAGGAATATGACACGTAGAAACATTTTTACATTAAGCCATCTCAATGATATCTAATTAAAGACTCTGCCAATGGACCATTTGTAATTCTGGGAGAACATAATCGAATTTTGCACAGTCCTCCTCCCTTATCCTACCATAGCAGGCCCATTGCCTACAGAGTGATTTCTCATGGCATAGGGGGGTCCTGCAGTGTTTATTCCTTGTATTCCCCTCTAATGTTGGTATACTCAGCCTTCTCCACATGAGTCTGTGTGATGATGCATGTTAGTTCTCTGGCCAAGTCACTGAACAAATTTAACCTCTTCTGGGGTAACAAAAGTCCAAGCAGACAGACAAGCAAAAGGTTCTTCTACCCTTCTTGGGCTGCTCTTCAGCCTGGGCTCAGTTCTTGGTCTATATGGGCTACTGTCACTTCCTTTCTATGCTGTTAAAGAACAGCCATATCCACACTATTTACTCTGGAGTCCCACACACAGTAGCTCCCAGCTCTTTGTCCTTACTCCTGCATCCTGCAGAGTTCCTCATTCTTTTAGCTGAGCACAACCTCCCAGAGATTTCTCCATGGAAGTCCTTTTTGCTAGCTGGGCCCCTACCAGCAGGGGCAGATGACCATTTTGCGGGGCCCAGGGCAGCACAATTTTGCGGGGGTCCCCCTTTGCCACGGCGCATGCGCGGGGCTTTTTGAAGCGCGGGGCCCGGGGCGGCCGCCCCGCTCGCCCTGCCCTATATCCGCCCCTGCCTACCAGGATATTCTGGTAGTTTCTCCCAGATACCTCCTTGATTCTTGCAGACCCTATCTCAGAGCCCCCCCACAGGAGCCTAACCTGCATTTCTGTAGCTCCTTATATCTGAGTTCTCTCAACTGTTCTCATGAAGCCCAAGTAGTCATTTGGTTATCACCTGACCCCATTAATTCTACCCTTTCAGATTAGAAGAAAGCTAATTATGGCACAGCTGAGGCTGGCCCTATTTCCCCATAAAGGGGCCAGCTCTCCTGTGATACCTACTATAATTTGTCCAGGACCACAAAGTAATGTTTATTCAGTGACTAAACTTTAAAAAATGGCCAACAAACCTTGTACTAAGTGATATTTCCTCAGTACTTACCAAGTATTCCACACACTAAGCATAAGGGCAGAATGCTGGAACAGTATCTCATTATCTAACAAGACTGGAAACTTTTAAAGAGAACTGTAATGAAAGCGCTGTAATGGTTCCATCTTTACCAGGGGACCACACTCTTCATTCATAAGCTCTACCTAGAGGGAAGATAGCAGGAAAAGCTATAAGACAGGCTCTGTCTACACTGCCTCTTTTTTGCGGAAGAGGCAATTCAAATGAAGCGCTCATTAGTAACTTCTCACGCTTCATTTGCATATTATCTTCCAATGCTTTTTGCGGGGAAGAGGTTTTTGCACAAAAAAAAGCAGTGTAGATGAGTCCATTTTGCGCAACAAACAAACAAACCCCTTTTGCACAAGAACTCTTATTCCTCAAAAGATGAGGTTTACAGGTTCTTGAGCAAAAGGGTTTTTTTGCGCAAAACGGACTCGTCTACACTGCTTTTTTGTGTGCAAAAACCTCTTCCGCAAAAAGCATGCAAATGAAGTATGAGAAGTTGCTAATGAGCTCTTCATTTGCATTGCCTCTTCTGCAAAAAAGAGGCAGTGTAGATGTAGCGACAGAGGAGAGAGTGTCAGTTTAGGGCTGGCAGCCAGACTCTTGTGTTAACTTTCCTGTAAACACACTTAGGGCAGCCTGAACTTGCAGGGCCTACTAAGAGAAGAGAAGTGGGGCCCCTACGATATGAAGGAGGTAACCTAGTGACAGATGATGTGGGGAAAGCTGAAATACTCAATGCTTTCTTTGCCTCTGTCTTCACAGACAAGGTCACCTCCCAGACTAATGCGCTAAGTGACACAAGATGGGATGAAGATGGACAGCCCTTGGTGGGGAAAGAACAGGTTAGGAACTATTTAGAAAAGCTAGAAGTACACAAATCCATGGGTCTGGACTTAATGCATCCAAGGGTACTGAGGGAGTTGGCAAATGTCATTGAGGAGCCTTTGGCCATTTTCTTTGAAAAGTCGTGGAGGTCGGGAGAGATCCCGGATGATTGGAAAAGGGCAAATGTAGTGCCCATCTTCAAAAAAGGGCAGAAGGACGATCCAAGGAACTATAGACTGGTCAGTCTTACCTCGGTTCCTGGAAAAATCATGGAAGGGATCCTTAAGGAATCAATTTTGAAGCACTTGGAAGAAGGAAAAGTGATCAGGAATAGTCAACATGGATTCACAAAGGGCAAGTCGTGCCTGACCAATCTGATTAGCTTCTATGATGAGGTAACTCGCTCTGTAGACTTGGGAAAGTCAGTGGATGTGATATACTTGGACTTTAGCAAGGCTTTTGATACAGTCTCCCACAATATTCTTGCCAGCAAGTTAAGGGAATGTGGATTGGATAAATGGACTGTAAGATGGATAGAAAGTTGGCTACAAGGTTGGGCCCAGCGGATAGTGATCAACGGCTCGATGTCAGGATGGCAGTCGGTTTCTAGCGGAGTGCCCCAAGGTTCGGTTCTAGGACCGGTTTTGTTCAATATCTTTATTAATGATCTGGATGAGGGGATGGATTGCACCCTCAGCAAGTTTGCAGATGACACTAAGTTAGGGGGGAGAGGCAGATATACTCGAGGGCAGATATAGGGTTCAGAGTGACTTAGACAAATTGGAGGATTGGGCCACAAGAATTCTGATGAAGTTCAACAAGGACAAGTGCAGAGTCCTGCACTTGGGACAGAAGAATCCCAAGCATTGTTACAGGCTAGGGACCAACCAGCTAAGTAGTAGTTCTGCAGAAAAGGACCTGGGGATTACAGTGGATGAGAAGCTGGATATGAGTCAACAGTGTGCCCTTGTAGCCAAGAAGGCTAATGGCATATTAGGTTGCATTAGGAGGAGCATTGCCAGCAGATCCAGAGATGTCATTATTCCCCTTTATTCGGCTCTGGTGAGGCCACATCTGGAGTATTGTGTCCAGTTCTGGGCCCCCCACTACAAAAAGGATGTGGACGCATTGGAGAGGGTCCAGCGGAGGGCAACCAAAATGATTAGGGGGGCTGGAGCATATGACCTACGAAGAGAGGCTGAGGGAGTTGGGTCTGTTTAGTCTGCAGAAGTGAAGAGTGAGGCGGGATTTGATAGCAGCCTTCAACTTCCTGAAGGGACGTTCCAAAGAGGCTGGAGAAAGGCTGTTCTCAGTAGTGACGGATGGCAGAACAAGGAACAATGGTCTCAGATTGCGGTGGGAGAGATCCAGGTTGGATATTAGGAAAAACTATTTCACTAGGAGTGGTGAAGCACTGGAATGGGTTACCTAGGGAAGTGGTGGATTCCCCATCCCTAGAGATTTTTAAGTCTCGGCTTGACAAAGCCCTGGTTGGGTTGATTTAGTTGGGATTGGTCCTGCCTAGGGCAGGGGGCTGGACTTGATGACCTTCTGAGGTCTCTTCCAGCTCTATGATTCTATGAAGTCCCAAAGAATGTGAGTGGTTCAAATTAACCTGAGCAAACATGACTCATGAATTTAGGAAATTGTCCTGAGATTTTGTAAGGTATGTCCAAGGGACCTACTAACTGGTGAATTATCTGAGTTGCTGCTAAGGAGCTCCTCCATAGATCATATCAGCCTGTAAATAAAACAGTTATTTCCTGATGTGCTTTCTGTGCTGCAGCTAGAAACTCCTGTTTCTCAGCCAGTTCTTAACATGTCCATGTCCTATTGTATATTTTAGCCTCAACATAGCAAAAATCCTGCAGCCTCTGGGATGTCCTCTTCATTAGATTTACCTCCACTTAACATTTCATTTAAAGTTTTCTCTTTCTTACTGTGCCTTTGTGTATTGGGGTCATCTGAGAGTCACTTGTTAAACTACAGGATACTGATTTTCTTACACACAGTACAATTCTTACAATGGATATTTAAAATTTATAGCCAACTTTCCTACCTGAAGGAGGTCTGGCAGCTGCGTTTCCTTCTCAAAGACAACCTCCCCTCCACCCATTTGAATGACTGTTTGGCATTATCTGTTACCGGGTTTGATCTACTTTGATATTTACTTTGAAATATTTCCATAAATAACTTAAGACACTGCTTGTGACTCAGCCATGGTTCAATATATTCCGAAAATTTCTGCAATAAATAGACTGATGACCAGAGCCAGTAACATTGTGTATAAAAATCTGTGCAACGCAAACACTGAAAATGTGACAAAACACAAGGCATGATCTGTGTCCTTTGGGTTTTGCGGCACATTGAAAGTTCCCTTAGAAAATGGCATCCGTTTCCTTACAAAAATAAAGCTGTAGACACTGTATGACAGCCATGTGATTATACAATTTATCAGACAATGGCACGCAGGACATGGAAACTGTTATTTCATTTCAAACCAGCCTTATTTTTGTTTCGTTTAAATTGACTAGGAATTGATTAAGATAACTACAATTCTTAAAACCACAATAGAAGTGTCTACATGGGAGTTTGTGCCAGTTTAACGAAACCAGTCTGGAAACCAATTTAAGTTGAAGCTTTGCAATTTTCTCATATAGGCCATATATAGTGGTAATAGCCAGGTGATAAATTGAGCTCGGATGTATCTTTCACCGCTTTACCAGTTCCCTTTCCAGTATATCCCCTGGAGCCATGTCTAATATTTCAACACCCGGAGGAGCTTCAAATAATCATTTTGTATCTCTCACAGCCAATCTGATAAATATTTCCTCTCTGTACCTAAATGTGAAAAATTTCCCTCCAAGTTACACCTGAGGCCCATATTTAGTTTTGGGCCAGAGACATGATGAGCATTTGACATCTTAAGGCTTTACAGAACTAGTAACTTGGTCTCGCACTGGCCGGGGCATGTTCCCAACAGGTTCTAAAAAGTGCTGAGATGATAAGCTTTCCATGGTTCTTGGATGCTTACCCACCTTAGTAATCCTGTTGATTTCAGTGGTACAACTCATATGATAAAGGACTCATCAGCTTGAGCAACGACTTTATGATCTAGCTCACAAAGAGTAACAAAAATTATGCATAATATTCTGAGGTTATGACTAATTTTGCAAATAAAACTCTATTACAAGTGACAAATGTGAAAAGTTTTAAGCGTGTACGATTTGTACCACTCTGTTAAAAAAAAAAGATTTTTATATACTAGGGCTATAAAAATGATATTACAAGTATTCTACTTAAATTCATCTGGGTCATGATGATTCAAGTCTCAATCCAGCAAAGCTTTTATCTTCAGAGACTCCTCAAAAGGAGGCCTAAATGTCACACAGTGACCAACACTTCTACCAACTCTCATCTCCTGCTTGTTCCTCCTTTGGCCTCTGACCTTGCGCTCATCTATCACAGTCTAATGACCATACAGATCACTGGGAAAAGATACCTCTGTCCGTGCCCCTTGACTAAGAAGGATGTGTAGTTTGCAGGAACTCTTTACCCTTCAGTATTTTTGCCCAGAGGTTATAAAGTTCTCTTTTCTTTGATGACATCAGCATAAAATGATTTATCCAAGAATAACTGTAATAAAAACAAGATTAATCAAAATGAAGAGAAAATGGATTTGAAATAAAAGCAATGGTTTGCTTAATGTCTCTAGATTTATTCTTCCTTTAAGAGAAACTAGCTCTGGCCTCACAGCTTAACTATGGGAGGGGAAAAAAAGAATCACATCTGCATCAGTTATTGTTCATATCCATCAGCTATTCTTGTCCATTGGATCCATTTTCCCAAGTCCATACATTTAATTCAGTTTGCATCTCTAGATATCTCTCGTCTTGTTGTCTGTCTCTCTCTCAGGTGTGAAGATGCCATTAGTGTATCAGAATGAGGTTTCATTATATCAACCAAAACAGTGTTTGATTAGAAGTTCTATTTAGGAGGAAGGATACATGAGTATTGTCTCATAATTGCACCTAAGAGTTTCTCTCAGGCCAGGATCCCTGCCTCCAAGGTTGATACAATCCAAAGTTTCAGTGATTTACATTTCTTTAGGTTAAGTATGTGAACAGCTTTTGATAGGTACTCCTGCTCTTTTCAACAGGATTTTGCTCATACACTCTGGAGGAACACCCCCATCTTCACAGAATCATAGAACCAGAAGGAACCTCAAGAGGTCATTGAGTCCAGTCCTCTGCCTTCACGGTAGGACCAAGCACTGTCTAGATCATTCCTGACAGGTGTCTGTCTAACCTGTTCTTAAATATCTCCAGAGATGGAGATTCCACAACCTCCCTGGGCAATTTATTCCAGTGTTTAACCATCCTGCAAGTTAGGAAGTTTTTCCTAATGTCCAACCTAAACCTCCCTTGCTGCAATTTAAGCCCATTGCTTCTTGTCCTATGCTCAGAGGCCAAGGAGAACAATTTTTCTCCCTCCTCCTTGTAACCCTTTTAGATATTTGAAAACAAAAGGTTATATGGAATAGGTGTTGAAATGCTTTGTAATGCAACCATATATTACATTATATTCATTCCACAAGAAACCATTGCATTAATGAAAATGAAGAACATATTCCCAGATGAGGCATGCCCTCTGGCACAATATATTCCATTATTTATTCTATTTATTAGCATCAAATGTATTTCCATGCAACAGAGAGAGAGATTGATTTTGAAATTGAGGAACAGAGGAGAGAAGCTTTAGAGTTATTATAATGAATGATTTATCATAGAGGGCATTAGCCCAGAGGACTCTGATTACCATCTCTTACTCTTCCACAGGGAATTTATACACCTCTCCTATTCAAATTTCTAATAGAAGGACTTCAAATTACTTTAGAAATTATAGATACACACACATTATACAAAAAACACTACCTTAAAAAATGACTCCACCCTATCACTGTGGTGCGGGAGGGAGAGGAAGGGATAGGACATGGATGAAATTTGATAATATAGTATCTAAGTCTTCAAAGACAAAGTAGTATCTTTCACATTTATCCTGTTCTGCTGTTGCAGAGGCAGAGCAAGAGGATTCAGCAAAGACTGATTCGTAGGGATTAGACTGAAGAGGTTCAATCATGAATATTAGTTTTTTGGTATGGAGGCACTGAATGCCATATTGAGCCGGGCTATTTTGGGGTGGGGGGAGGCAATTACAAATGAATAAATTTGTGGCCTTCTGATTTAAAATCCATCCTTTCTGTGTTTTACTTTCCTGCACATCCTGAATAATGTATCCCCCTCGGAGGTGAAACTCAGCTTCCGTCTAGCAGCATACAGCAATGTGCATAACACTTTTGAACAGAAAGTGACCAATACTGTAATCCATCTGAAAATCAGGGAGAACTTTGACAGAGAAAATGCAGTTATTTGAGTTTTCTCCTTCCTATCCTACAGACCTGTAAAAATTGCTATAGCTGGTAGAACTTCAAAGAACACAGAATTATCCCAGCTGAACAAAAATTCCCAAACTATTCAGCATTACAATGAAATGACAAGGCATGCATCGAACTGGAGAGTCAGTCTATGGATGTTGAAGCAATAATTCATCTCCGGCTGTCATGAAGGAACATATGAAATCTCTGATATAGGGTTGTAGTGGATGAAGTGCATAATCCACATACCAGAACAAGCTATAGATATGTTTAACATTGAGCCATGGCAACAAGCTTTTAGAAATCCATCAAATCCCAGAGCAGCTATATTATACTCCTACTAGAGTATTCTATATTGCTCAAGAGTTTGCTGTGCCATTGTATTACATTTAAAAAAATAATTACAGCTATTGTGCTTTAGCATCACAGTAAAAATAAAAGTAGCCCCAAATCTCTGCATATGACAACAGGTAAATATATCATTTTTAAAATGATGAGTGACACTTTCGCCCTCATTGGAACCCCTGTATGCTGCTATGATGCTGTACGAAGACCCTAGCAGCTGAGGGAGTATTTCTCCAGTGCAGGTATTGTTTAGAATAGTCACAGGCTGCTTTACACAGGTTTCCTTGCAAACCATAGCACAGCAGTTATGCCAAGGGCAGGAAGGAGCGTGTGTGGGATGGATAATATTGGGAGGATTCTTGGCAGCTCTGCTATTCATAGGCAGCAGGGGACAGATGGCTGAAACTTAGGAAGGTACAAAGATTAAAAAAATGTCTGCCCTTCCTCCCTCAGGTCTGTGTGTTCTGGACGGCACATCCAAGAGCAAAACATTGTCTACATGCTTACCAGTTGGCAATCTACTATATATATATATCTTTGTATGTTTGACAAACTGTGAGGACACTTAAAATACCAGTCCATCAGTACCAAAGACTTCTCATCTGCTTTATGGCCCCTCTTCCTTTTCTTCCATTGATATGGTTACTGATTCCACACTTCACTCTCCTCCATTCTTTACTCTTTTGCCCCATCTTCTGTATTACAGTTGGCCCAGCCAACCTCCTCCACTTCCTCTTCCATTCCTGCTCTGAAGCTATAAAATGTCTCTGGTGGAAATCCTGAGACTGGGCTGACTTCCTTCATTATAAATTCGTTCTCTTCTCCTTCATTTCTGCCAGCCTCCTAGCTCAAGAACACTGCTTCTCCAACTTAACTGAATCCCATGCCCACAATCTCTGCCCCCTTTTCACCACTTGTGATTCACTCTTCAAATCCTCCCTTCTTCCTGCTTCCATTTCTGTATCTTCAATATCTTTCTTTCAAAGGAAGACTGACAAAATACATAACCTTTCCCCTCGGCTTACCTTTCTTTATTTCTTTTCTTTTTACAGTGCTCTCCCCTTCCTTTGTCACAGACAGAGGTTTCTTGTCTGCGATCCTCTAACTCCTCCACTTCCCTCAGTGACCCCAATTTTAATCATTTTTGTTGCTCTTCTCTGGATCTTCTCCAATTCCTCCACATCTTTCTTGAAATGTGGTACCCAGAACTGGACACAATACTCCAAGTGAGGCCTAATCAGTGCAGAGTAGAGCAGAAGAATCACTTTTCATGTCTAATATTTTCCTATCAAAGTTCACAACCCATGCATCATCCCTTTTCTTCACTTGTCAGGATCCTCTAACTCCTCCAGATGATCCTCCAACTTTCTGTGCTTATTCCACAGGGCTCTGTTGTCAATCTCCTTCTCTTCTCCGTCCACACCTTCTCTCTGGGTAATCTCACCCACAAATACAAATTCAACTTCCATCTCTATACTTGCAGATTTACCATCTGTCGTAGATAGGAGTGCTGTCTTTTTCTAAACATCCCAGATTCAGTAACTATAGGGTTAAACCCAGGTAGCTAGAAAGTGTTGGCAGAGAGCCAGGAGAACCAATAGGAAGAAAGCACTGAGATTTGAATTGACAGGGGTACCTGCATGCTGTTTTCTTTGAGTTTAAAGCAGGAGCTGGGAGAAAAAGATTATTTGAACTGAACCATGCCAAAAAAATAAATACCTGGGTATAGAAATGGACTGGACCTTGAAGTACAGATATGTGAGTAGATATGGAATGTTCATTTAGATCAATCAGGTTATTTTCTTTGTTTTGTTTAGTTAAACTCCTCTGTGCTAAGTCCATTCCACCCCGCCCCATCTGTAACTTTAAATCTGGATTTCAGGGATACAATTCTCTGTGTTTAAACTGTTCTTTTCTCAGTTGCTTTATAACACCTTGGGGCACTCCTCCCAAGCATGAGTGCCAGGTGTGCTTTGCCAAGTATATCTTTTTGTTTTGTTAAAAACATCACTTTTTTTTTTAAAGACTATGATCTGATTCTTTAGAACATAAAGAATGGCCATACAGGATCAGACCAAAGGTCCATCTAGCCCAGTATCCTGTCTTCTGACAGTGGCCAATGCCAGATGCCCCAGAGGGAGTCAACACAACAGTTAATCATCAAGCGATCCCTCTCCCTCTCGTGATCCCTCTCATGATTTTGTGTAGCTTATTTCGAGCTTAGTGCCAGAGTGGGGAACAGGCTTGATACCTACCTACTTCAGACTGATCTCCTCTGTCAGTGCATCTCTGAAGTTTCACGGAAATCTAGCTGTCAGCTCAAACTCAACATGGCTAAAACAAAGCACAACCTTCCATCCCAAGCCCTCCCAATACTCTTTTCTCAATCACTATGGATAACATTGCCATCCTTGCTGAGCTTGCAGATTCTTTCAGCATAATATATCTAAAGATAAGGCCTTTTTTATCCAGTCACACAGCTCTTTTCCTGTTTCTCGTCATGTTGCATCTTCATTACTGCAACATTCTTTTCTCTAGCTTTGTCAAATGCAATTTTGCTCTAATCATATCCATTCAGAATACTGCTGCAAAGATCAGACTCTCATCTATTACTTTGGCTATGTCACCCTACTCCTTCCATCCCTTCAGTGACTCCCTCTTCTCCATCACATCAGACATAAGATACTTGTCTTCACTATCAAAACCCTTCATGCCCATCTCTCATTCACTATCAAAGTGTCACCTCCCACCTCTGATTAGCCTATGATGCCCACCATTGCCCACTTGTTAAGTTTTCAAAAGGACACCTTGTTTTTCCCCCCCACACACTGGTGCTCATGCTTGGGAGGAGCACCCTTCTGCATGTACAATGCTACGAAGCTCATTATCCTCTTTTTAAACCCTCCCTACAATGTTCCTTTGCTGGAAGACCTTCAGACTGGTTAGGCTGCTGGTGCATGGATCCCACTACCTACCATGCTGACAAATGTCATCTCAAAGTTTCCTTTTACTCCCATTTGTCTTCAGCTGTTGTCTCTTGCGTTATACTGAGTTTAGAAGCCCTTTGGGGCCCTATTTTGTTCTGAATTGTTTTAAAGCACCTAACACAATGGGATCCTGGTTCCAGGAATAAGGATCCTAGGCATTAACACACATGATACAAAATAAAAGTTCCATTAAGCTCTGGCAAGGTGTTGGGCAACCTTCACCATGGATGGTGTTAGCTACATGTAGCCCACTAATCACCTTGGGTATGTCTAGACTGCATCCCTCCGTCGGCAGAGGGATGCAGATTAGGCAGGTCGACATTGCAAATGAGGCAGTGATTTAAATATCCTGTGCCTAATTTACATAAAAATGGCTGCCGCATTTTGCCGACTCAGCACTTTGTCGGCAAAAAGCGTCAGTCTAGACGGGGATCTGTCGAGAAAAAGCCTTTTTAGACAGATCCCTTATGCCTCCTGCAAGGAGGTTTACAGGATCTGTCGAAAAAGGCTTTCTTTCTCGACAGATCCACCTCTAGACTGACGCTTTTTGCCGACAAAGTGCTGAGTCGGCAAAACGCGCCGGCCATTTTTATGCAAATTAAGCACAGGATATTTAAATCCCTGCCTCATTTGCAATGTCGACCTGCCTAATCTGCATCCCTCTGCTGACAGAGGGATGCAGTCTAGACATACCCCTTCTGTTGGAAGTCTGTCAGAATTAAATGATTCTTCCTCCAGGGCAGAAACCATGGTATTGTTTATATCTGCCTGGCTTTTATATAGCTAAGTTTCTTTTTTAAATGTTCAATAGGAATTTCTGAAAAGAAAGTGCCAAGACCCTCCATAGTCCTGGGAAAATTCCAACTGGAGGGCATAATTTCTTTCCACTAGTCAGAGACAATGGTCATCTTCAGGAACTATATACATCTTTCTACTTTGAGACTAGCTCTGAGGATCAAAAACTATAAAATAGAAAATGAGAAGAGTAGTGACTGAGCTCTAGGCTAGAAGTCATGGTGTTCTTCAGCACTGTATAATCAGATAGTCAAAGAATCTGGCTCTGTACTTCCAAAAGACAAGTATAATTAGAGCTTTGCAGGCCATGTGGGGTATTTGCCTCCTCACCCTGTCATCAGAAATTTGGGTTATTCATCCAAATTTGCCATGGAAGAAGACGACTTCCAACAAGAGGGAGCCCCTGCATCAGAATCTTCCCCCAACACATTCTGTTGCTGTCACACAGGCAATGCAAAAGGGCCATATGTTGTCCATCTCTGGTCTGCTGATGATTCTCCTAGAAAGGCTGCTCTGGACTGGTGTAAAGTTGTCATAACGGGATCCGCTGCCACCCATCCAGACCATAGCATAGGGGCATGTATGATACTCAAACAATTCTCAAATCCCCTTAGGAGACTAGTGCCAGCTGTCAGAGATCAGAGTAGCTCCTACACCAAAACCAGCTCTGCTGCTGAGGAGATCAGAGAAATTTTGTTTCCCTCTCAGGTCAAACGCATTCACTCCTGTGCCACGTGAATCTTGGCAAATGATAACCCAACCCATAATGCTTAAATAAATCCATTCCTTCATTTCACGAGCCACTCCTTTTGTTGTTTGCATTTCCTTGTAACATTACATATGTAGCCGTGCTTTCGAGCATTTCTGATAATGAGACATGCAGTGTGATTTGCAGTGCGGGGAAAAGGAAACAAGAGCAGTGGCTAGTAAATTAGTCTTTTAGCTGGGAAAACCAAGGCTGAAAGTCTATAGAACTCAACAAAATCTTTCCACTGACTTCGCGGGGAGGGGGTTACTAGACCCCACATGGGTTCAATCATATGGGGAAGTGAGTTTGTCACTGTCTAAATATTATTCTAAGAGCCATTTGTCCATTTCACAAACCGTTGCACAATTTGTCATGGATCTGGATTCTTTTTTGGACAGCGTCAGGGTTGGACGAGAAAGAATATAGTTATTATAACACTGGAACAGTTGTATGAGGAAGATTGTGAAGCGTTCCATTTTTCATACCCTCCGCAGGAATCATTCACACTGATGATGTAAGGAGGAGGATATTGGTGGGAGATTTGTTGTCATATTGATCAACAGACTCATATGGATAGGAGAATAGTTGCATTCAATCTCGGCACTCAGCAGTGATTCACCTTTACTTCCATAAACTCAAAATCCAATTTTTACTGCAAATGTCTTGAATGATAAAAGTTTTTTGCATTGGTTGCAGGGGCAGGATCATTGGACCCAAGTGAATGGGAGTGTAGAGGAAGAAGACACAAGTGCTGAATTTCAATGAGTCAGGACACAACAGTAACCAGTTATTGCAACATGGTCACTTGCTAAGGTGCACTGGTTTGGTTGGATTGCCTCCTTTGGGAGAAAGAGCAGTATGTCAGCAGTGGGTAGACACAGAGTCCATACATGGTAACACAGAACAAGAATCTATAGGAAGAAATGTGTGATGGTCCCCAATCCAACCAAATTCAGGGGAAAGACTTCTGTTCCTTAAGAGCTAGTTTGGGCCCTGCATTGAGAAGTAGCATATATCAGGAGGATGGGATGGAATTTGAAGATTTGGTACTCTGGCTTTGTTTAGCCTGATCATACTCTTGGGTGGCAATGACTATGGGAGGGATCTGTGTGGAGAACCCAGATATATCTAATTGTGTGATGACTTGTGTACAACCCTCCACCCCCACACCCCTGCCCAACTGCCTTAAATAAATATGACAGCTTTGGTACATACTATGCACATAGAGTTACTGCCATAAAATAACGTGAAAAATCACCACTCACCACAGTCACCATACAGTGGTATCTGAACTAGTGCAGCTATTTCCAGTCATAAGTATAAGGACATTTACTTTGTGGCCACTGAGAACAAATTACTTTCTTCATGACCACCACTTTGCTTGATTTACAAAATGTTCTCTTCGGCAAGAATGGTAAACGCTGGACATTGTAGAAGCTGCCCTATTAAATGATTTCAACAGTTTTCAAAAAATTTGGTCTGACTCCTTAAAAAACCTCTACATTTCGGCACTTAAAAAAAGTAATTGAATCTGGCCTTTAGGTTTCTAAGTAACACACCCTCCCCCAATATATCAACTCACTACAATTCATGACATTATAAAGTATAAAGATATAAAAGCCAAAATATTTTATAAGCCATAGCATTGGCCCACATATTTTACAATACAGATCGTACAATGTAAAAAAGTTAATACCCTGAGTACAGGAAGCAGGTGTCATTGCTAATGGTGGTTATTGGCTTTTAGCACAGCTTTATCCTGCTCGTAATTTCTGGGCACAAGACACAGCATGCATGGATTTAATTTCACTATTGCATAAGCAGCAGTATTCCAAAGAGAAACATATCCATCTCATACCCACACATTAATACATTAGACATTATACTATTGGCTAGAGAATACACTTCAAATGCATGCACACAAATTATGCTATGTAAAGTTGTGTTGCCCAACATTACCCCCCATTGGTTTGCCAAAGTACGCCTTTGTAGACTTAATGGTGGCGTGTCTAGTGCCTGTGACTCCAAGCATTGTCCAATCAGGGAGCTAATGTCTTTATGGTATACTGGAAGCCATCAACATAATTGTCATTAAGCAGGAAAATATGAATTACAAAATGCAATCACTTATTAGAGTCTCATCACATTCTGGAAAGAGAAGCCATTGTTATGGGTCCCCATCAAGGGCTCTGCAGGTTTTGCAATATTGAGTAGCCCCAGAATAAAGCATGTGATATTAATGGTTTTTGGCAAGTATCCCTGAGGTATTGTCAAGAAATACAGCTGCCCCAGCAATTGAGTCGTCCTAGTGCCAACACGCAGAGGGCCTCCAGTAAAAACCAAAAAATGACACGAGTTAGAAGTTAGGGAAAGTATCAGTAACGTAAGGATGCTTGTGATTTGCAGACAGATTGCAATTTGACTTGCATCAGTTTACTGCCATCAGCTTCTGCAGAGTTGCTTCTGATTTACGGAAGCATGCCCGGAGCACCTGGAGAGGGAATTTTGCATGGTTCCTTCCCCAAAGTGGTCAGAGCTATCAAATAATTTCCCATCAACTGGCAAAGGATAACACCCTGAGAAAACGTACACCCTAAACACACAGCACTTGGATTGTTCAAAGCCATTTCTAAATTTCAGCTTACTTGTACAACTCCCCTGTAAAACAGGTGAAGTTTATGCAAGACGGCAATGTCAGCATTACCCAGTTACCCTACAGAGGTATCTCAGGCATCAGAATATTGACCTCTCTTTAGAAGAGGCTAAAACTGGCACCTCCCTTACGCAGTGACTGGGAGGATAGATTAACTTTATAAAAACAATGCCTACCATTGTCAATATTATTTATATTCCAGAGGCAGCAAAACAGGAAGGGAAAGTGTCTTTTGTAAGGAAGATGGTAGCAAAGCTGGGATTAGAGCTCAACTGCTCCTGACTCCAAAAATCTGTGTTCCAGTTTCTAGATCAACCTTCCTCTCAGATGCAATATAAAAACTGACACACAAAAACAGGCCCTAACAAGAAAATTCCATTCCTTAGAACTCCACTTTGTTCTTCACAGCCAGTGAGGACTGAATTATTGCAGTCTGTTTTCAGCTAAACATCACTTGAATCTTGGTCATATGCATCACTTGTGGAACTGTTTGCATGAGTACATCTTGAAAAAATGTCAGTGAATGTCAAATAATGCTATCAAAAGTAGTTTCATTTGCAGATATCTGAACAATTTCTCCATCTGCCCTCAAAAGTTGATGAGTTTTCAGATACTTCCACCAGGTTGTGTAAACCACCACCAGAGTCTGAATGTGTGATGAAGTGAATAAGGTCATTGTAAGTACTGTACATCAGAGATGATAAATACTGAAAACTGTTATATAGGCTAATGTTAATTAGTGAATACTTGATCATCTGCTTGGTTTTCAAACTACTGAACTACATGATAAAACAAATGGTATGTACTTACCTGGTTGTGAATATGATAATAAAGTTAAATGTTACTGAATCAGTATCCCCAAAACCACCACAATAGCTACATATTACATATGTACAAACTTTGCTCACAAATCCATTTCAGTCTGGCTTCTGGCCTGATTTTGGAACAGAAACCATCTTGATTGCCCTGGTAGACGACCTACGTCGGGAATAGACAGGGGGCGTGCTCCCCATTGATTCCCTTGCACCTCTCAGCGGCTTTCGATACCATCAGCCATGGTATCCTTCTGGAGCGCCTGGCAGAGCTGGGTATCAGAGGCACTGTTTTGCGGTGGTTCCGCTCTTACCTGTCAGGATATTTTCAGACGGTGGAGCTAGGGGGCTGCTGCTTGACCCGGTGGCAATTGTGCTACAGCGTCCCACAAAGTTCCATCTTGTCCTCTATGGTGTTTAACAGCTACATGAAACCGCTGGGAGAGGTCGTAAGGAGATTTGGAGGATGGTGCCGTCAATATGTGGATGACACCCAACTCAATTTGTCTGTGACATGGGATGCAGGTGTGGTGGCAACTGATCTGAACCAGTATCTGGAGGTGGTGATGGGCTGGATGAAGTTGAATAAGCTAAAGCTGAATCCAGATAAGACCGAGGTCCTGTGGATCAGGAAGCCATATGTTTGGGAATGTGGTGTGTTACCTGTTCTGGACGGAGTCACATTTTCCCTGAAATAACAGGTACGCGGTTTGGGAGTCCTCCTGGATCCTTTTCTAACATGTGAGAACCAGATTTCCTCAGTGCCCAGGAGTGCTTTTGGGCAGCTTCGGCTGATCTGCGAGTTGTGACCCTTCCTGAATAAGAACGACTTGGCCACAGTGATTCATGTTCTTGTCACATCCTAATCGGCTTATTGCAATGTGCTCTATGTGGGGCTGCCTTCAGTCTTCAGAAATTTCAGCTGGTTGAGAATGTGGCTGCTCGAGTTTTAACTAACATTCATTATATGGAGCACATTATGCGGGTGCTCCAGCAGCTGCACTAGCTTCTGGTATGTTTCTGGATACAATTCAAGGTCTTGGTTCTGACTTATAAAGCCCTAAATGTGTTGGGACCAGAGTATTTGAAGGACCATCTTCTCCTATACGAATCTGCCTAGGGATTGAGGTCCTCTGGGGGCTCTACTCTGTATTCCTCCACTTATGGATATATGTCAGACAGCTACATGGAGCATGGCCTCCTCAGCCTTTGCTCCTAGCCTATGGAATTCAGTACCAACGCTGGCACTGTTTCGGCACCAGGCTAAAGCCATCCTTTTTACCCATGCTTTCTGTTTGAGTTGTGTGTGCGCGTGTTCCTCCTCTTGAGGTGTCTTAGCAGGTTTTATGCTCCCGCCCTCCCCCCTGAGTCTTGTATTTTACTTTTATATATATATATTTATATTGTGTTTTTAAAATGTTTTAAGCCACTTTTTGAGTATTTAAATATTTTAAATAAATAAAAAAATAAATTTTAGAAGCTGTCTACAGAAGTCAGAATTCAGAGTTTCAGGAGATGAAATATGCTATGTGAGAATTTTTGCATCTTTTAAACGACACTGGAAAGTGCTCTAAGTATCATGGGGCTAAGATATTGGTATTTTGTCACCTAGTCTTAAAGTGATGTCATTTCCTTGAGGAAATTTTGTTAGTGTGGATCCTGATAAGGTAATGGGCCAGATCCTCTGCAAACATAAATTGGCAAGTCTACATTTACCTAAATGAAAATACAGTAATTACTTGTTTAACATGTGCCCGCTTAACAAGTTTTTGCAATAGCATGATTTTTTTTTTAGGGACCGTTTTTCGAATAACACGACCGTCCCTGAAATAACACGAAAATAATCAAGTGGCGGACTACTTTGTGCAGCAGTATAAGTTGGTGAAAACAGTGTTAATATGCATGAGTGGATGAATACACGTGGTCATAGTGCTCCTCCGCTCACTCATGTGTTTATCTTTGTGTTTTAACAAACCGTGGCGACTTGTGTTGCTAGTTATCTTGTGTTGCTAGAGATCTAATGTTGACGCTGATGACCCATCACCAACAAAAAATTGACTTTGCCACCACCACCACCTGAAACACAACCTGGCCCACCTTTTCCATTATTTTTAATGGGAAAATTGACCCCTCATAGCACATTTTCGCTTAGCACGAACATTTTCAGAAACGCATCTATAGTGTTAAATGAGGAATTACTGTATGCAGATTTATAATCAGATCCAGAAAAAGAGGGTCTAGTTCTGATCACACTTAATGACTCCATTCAAGAATAAAACCTGTGTGACTACATTGGAGTTACTTGTGATTTACATAGGCAATTTGCTTCATTGGGATTGCACAAAACTTGCGCCACTATTAAAATTGACCCAACACATAGTGTTGCAGTCCTGTTGCTTGAGACAATTCATGGGGATACAGGACTGCCCAGAGGAGGAAATGTCCATGTATGTTTGAATGGCTGAATCAAAATGGAAACTTCAAGGCAAGAAAAACATGACATTCTGATGAATGACTCACCAAACCTTAGTTCAGATTTATATTTACCAAAGGAACATTTCACATTTCATTCGTGTACCAGGAAGAAAAATAAAGACACACCTGATGGGATTATCTTTTACTGAAGTATTTTTAACGAATAATAATACAAAAAAACAATGGGGCTTTCTAGTAGGTAGGGAAGATAAAATTCAGGTGTGAGTGTTGTCTTTGGAAAGTGTGAAAGCAGCAGTTTTGTAATACAGGAAAAGTGTTTTAAAACACAGAAGAAAAGGGGTGTGACTTTTTGAAGTTTCTAAGCCACCTGGAGCATAAGTTCTAATGATTTGCAATGGTACCTGTAGTCCTAAATTGCTTAGGTTCTTGTGATTTTTTTATTCATTTTATAACAAGTAAACAAGGTTTTGGTTGCATTGCACTGCATTATAATACTGTATTCTGTGCAGATACAAGGAAAACTTATCGTTTGTATGTGGATTTCACTGAAACACACAGTTTTTGCTAATAACTGACAGTGCTTTTCTAGTCCCAAACTGCTTTATATGCTGTACATTTAGGTACATTCAAGTGTAGAAGCCATGCCTCACATATCAGTCCTTAATACAAATTTGCCACTTACTCTCAGTTTTACTTTTTAAGCCATTACATGAAAAGGAGAAGCTTCAGGGGCTAGCCGAGTTAGTCTGTACAGGATAAACTTAAAAAACAACAAATGGTCTGGTAGCACTTTATAGACTAACAAAACATGTAGATGGTATCATGAGCTTTCGTAGGCACAGCCCACTTCTTTAGAAGAAAACTCCGGTCATCTGAAGAAGTGGGCTGTGACCATCTACATGTTTTGTTAGTCTATAAAGTGCTACCAGACCATTTGTTGTTTTTTAAGTTTATGAAAAGGAGAGTTTTTAATGGGAATAAAATTCAGTATAAATCCAATATTTCTAAAGTCTTATTCATAAAATTCAGTGATAATGTAGGATACACAAGAAAAACTAAAAATCAAGTTCAAGAACACCAAGTAAGATGATAAATGTAAAGCTGTTTTTCTGTCTGCATAAAAGGGAAAAAGGAGAGTTCTAATAAGGCTAGGAACTGAGTTAAATGCTTTCATTTGTAAGTGCAAGTAAAAGCCTTGCCACTTTTGAGACTTCTGCTGGGCAGCAATTTCCCCTCCTCCCTCTTTTCCCCTTTTAAATTTTAAATACTGCATAGGAACCATTTACCCTGTGAGGTTCCCATAGTGAGGACCAAACCCTTCTCAGAGGAATTTTGGCACCTTATTAATTAGTTGGTTATGAGTAGAAACTGCATTCTTTCAGTGACTCCTATTTTGCCATCGGTAAAGTGTGATCCTATAATAAATTTCCATCAAGCAAACTATTTCTGGTAATTCCTCCTAATTAACACCAGACTGCTAATAATAAATTAGGCCCTACGTGTTTCTGATATAATCAAGATCTTGTCTGAGCACACAATTAACCAAAGCCCCAACAAAGTAAAACGCAAACCTACATTATGCTTTTGCTGGTAAAAGAATTTATATGAAATTTTGTGAGAAAACCTTTGAAGATCTTATACAGGGCTTTTGGTCGGCAAAAGTTTTGAGTGACAGAAAGACTTGTTCTGGGTTGAGCAGTGAAAGGCGATTTATTGTGAAAACACACAGTTGAGTTTTTAGCCTATAAATCTTACACTAGATTACAGTTTCTTAATGAATGGATGACAGATCTCTTATTTTTGTCGGTACATTTTAATGTTAAATGATGTTGTGATTGATAGAAACCAAACCTCTCTCATTAAAATGTCAAATGTAGACTTGATGCCTTTAAGAGTTTGGCTTCTGGAGTTTAATATACTGTTTGCAAATAGACTTGCATTTGTCTTATTCATAGCCTAAACACTGCAGCAGAGACAACATTCCTGTAAAGTTGCCTCTAAATTTTATATAGGCATGTGCAGTATTTTTTCTGCTTGTACAAATAAAGGAAGAAAACAACAGTGCATTTGCCTATTTAAGAGCTATCCAGCTCATGAGAATCTTATGAGGTTGCTTTATCATGAAGTAATTGACCATGTTACAGTAGATGGTTAAGTATCCCTAGGTGAAAGCAGAGAATGCTTTGTACCAAGGCTAAATACAGTATCAGATAATGCTCGCCATAGGAGATTGTATTGCTATGAAAAGCCTCAACCTAGGGAAAAATGCCAAACACACTTACAAATACACTGAAAAATATTGTACTCTGGCCAATATTTTGAAATAAAGAATGCTCAATTAATAGGAATAGGATAAAGGTATTGTTCTGGGCTACATTTCTGCTTCTCTTGTGTGACTTTAAAAAAATCTGAACATCAAAAAAGGAAAAAAAACCACACCCATAAAAATAAATACAACTCCAAACCTGTTTATTAATAGGTGTACATCATGACATTGCTATACTGACTCTGTTTTTCATACATCTTTATCCAGAGTCAAAACTGATAACAGGAACAGAGTTTTGTTTTCTGAAATTCGCAAATGTGAAATTAAGAGTAGACGCCAAAGCAATAATGGAAGCAAGCAAGCAAATCACTAGGCTTCCTTAGCTTTTTTTTTTTTTTCCAAACAAAATAAGGCAAAAACACAGAAGTTTGAGCAGCTGTAAACTGTGAATTAAAGTATTTTCCTTTTATTGCTGTTTGCAAAGCCATTCATATGAATAGAAAATGCTAGTATCACAGCAAACAGCAGTTAAAGATACTGAACAGATCAACACATATTGCATCTACTACCCAGCATTTGTCTTTAAAATTGTGATAAAGCATTCATTATTTATAGTTACAGATGAAGCAGCACACTTGATGTAACTGAACTTGGAAAAGCCTGCCATCATGATTCAATTTAGGAACCGCTAAACCCACTTCCACTTCAAAACATTTCAAGTCAGTCTTGCCCTCCAACAGGCATATTTTGAGAAATCACTTACAGAGCATGAATGTAAAAAGCACAGTTGATTTTCCTAGCTATAATGTAGTTTCTAGCAGGCAGGATTAAACCTAGAGAATTCTAACATTTGCTCAAAAGCTGAACACTGTTTGAAAAATACTTTAGGAAGATGTGACGTTGCTAATTGAACCACATCAAGCCTGTAATAAAAAATACCAAAACAAAACCCCCAAAACAAAACAAAAACAATCCCCTAAAGATTCTGGAAGTAAATAAGCAAGGCTTCCTTTAAAGTACAATAAAAACGATACCAATGTGGATTATTCCTAACCAAAATTATATTCAGTGAGAGAGACAGAATTCTTATAAAGTGCCCTACTAGAATCTCACCTATTAAAAACGTTAATAGTCATATAGTTCCTTTTTTGTATGTTTGTTTATATAATTTGCTTTCACCATTTAATATTAATTATTTAACAGTAACTTTAAGGTTTGAAGAGTGCGTGTGCGCGCATGCATGTACATTAATATAAATAGAGCACAAATTAAAGGATAAAATTACTGCATAACGCAGGAGGATTAGCCCCTTCCAGATTCCTAGAATTTCTTAGGCCATTTCTTAGGTCATGTCTTCCCTTCACGGAAGATTGATGCTGCCGTGATCAATCTTCTGGCATTCGATTTAGCAGGTCTAATAAACACCACTGAATCGAACTCAGAGGGCGCTCCTGTTGGCAGCCGGTACTCCTGCGAGATTTAATGGAAGCCAATGGGAGCAAATGCTCTCAACAGCTTCCAACTGTGGGGATGGCAGGGAAACTCGAATCAAGGTACGTTGACTCCAGCTACATAATTAATGTAGTTGGAGTTGAGTCAATCTTCCTCTTTAGTGTAGACCTGGCCTTAGTAACTGGGAAATTCCAAATCCTGGTTCACAAGAGGGGGCAAAAGGTTAAGAATAATCATTTCAATAAATATTCAATGTGAGTTAACTGCAGTATAATTCCAAGCAGGCAAAAAAAAAAAAAATATATATATATATATATATATATATATATATATATATATATAAATACTGTGTATCTAGTGAAAAGATTTTCAGTTCTCCTCCTTTAAAATATAGACTTTTCACTTGAAGAAACTACAGTATATTTTAAACATGTCCATATCCATCATCCCCTTCCAAAGCACGTGTTGTGTACCTTCATTGGAAGTATTTGACTAGTCTATTTACTACTCTGGTATTTTAGTACATCCCACAAATATCTAGAAAACTGTAAATATTTTAAGCTTCTTTACAACATTCCCTCCATATGACTGGAAGTTAAAAATGTAGTTCTACTAAGTACACCCCTCCAGCTAAAAGTGAACACTACCTACCAAGAATCCTTTCATAGTGAACTCAACTGAACACTAATTTTTCTACCTTTATATTGCAACACTGTAGTTGCTCTCTTTTATACATATTTTATACACATTTCTTTACTGAAGCATGGCAAACAAATGGATGTGCCAATTTCTTTATTTGACTTTCTTCATAATGCCATGGACAAACTTCTTTAGTATCAGTTCTCAACAGTAAATGAGGTTAATTTGATGTCTAATGGCAGAACTAACAACCCCCTCTAATTAGCGTGTGCCTAAATCCCAGCAGAAGTTTAAACTGGCATACAGAAGCCCCTTCTTCTGTGGGGAGAACTCTCACTCACTGGGTGAAATTCACCCACTGTAGAGGGTCAAATCCTCTTGCCTAACTATTCAAGTCCTATTTTGAAAGCTTAAGTGCGACTCAGTGGGGCAGAGGCCATGTGCTTGCTCTCTACTCAAGAGGATAATTTTGCATCAACTCACAGAAGCAGCTGACAAGTCTGGCAGTTTGCAATATATGCATAATCACTCTAGTGGTTGCGGCTGTTCTCTTTCAAAATCCAAAAGCTACTGAACTGCTTAACTCAATATTTTATATCAAACTATCTATTACTTATGTCTCTGGAGAAAGTTAAACTAATAAGATTATAGCAGACAAGCAGGACAATAAGTTTTCAGTATAATAAATGAACATACATACATTTGTGAGCTACATGATGAAAACTGTACTTGGGGAAAATAACATCTTCAGTTGTAATTCAGCAATTTCCCATATTATACTGGAAGTCTCTTGTATTGGACACAAGAACATCTTTTGCACAATAATTTCCTCTCCTTCTCCCTCTCCCCTTTGGCGCTTCTAAGTAATTGACAATAATTGATAGAAAAGCTAGAAAATCTTAAATTTAAGGTGTGATGAAATATTTCTCAGACACAATATCACACCCTGACTTTTGTTGGCTTGCATTTTGGTGGTAATTGCCACATTTTGAAGAGCAATGTGTTTTCTCTAGTGGCTCACGAGGCATCTTTTAGATACTTATTTTCCAACAGAGCTGCAATTCCATCATTATTTGGAGGTCATGTAAAAATCTCTGAAATGCCCTTTGTAGATCTGCTGAAGACTTGACTACCAAAGACAAGATTCCATAAAATGTAGCTTGGGCTTATGAAGGAGTGGGCAAATGCCAGCTCGTGGGCTGGATCCAGTCTACCACAGTTAGCTCCTGGCAAGCTCCCACCACTATACTTATCTGTATGGCCACAGATACCAGCAATCACAGCTCCTGTTGGCTGTGGTTCGCCGTTCCTGGGCTATGAGAGCACGGACCTGGACACCACTTCTTGCAACGCCTATTGCCCAGGAAGGGCAATTCCGCAGCCAAGAGGAGCTGTGATTGCCAGTACCTGTGGCTATGCAGGTAAAAATGGCAGTGGCGGCCCACCAGGGGCTAAACCCTGGCAAACCCCCGCCGTGTTATTGCCCACCCCTGGGCTCAAAGAATGTGGCATCACAGCAAATATTTCATGCATTAATATTCTCCAAATACATTCACTTCTTATCTTTGATAGTGTTCCATTTTTTATAAAAAGAATTCATTCCTATAAAATAATGTGTATATATATCTGATGTCAAATCCACCCCCCTTTTTTTCCTAAATACCCACAAAATCAAGTCTCATTTGATCAGGTCTCTTAATCTATAAACCTCATTTCTGATATGTAAACGAATACAATTTTGACCATAAAAAAATCATGAGATCGATATACTGATATGCTGTGTATTTTTTACACTCAATTTACTCTTGGTATACAGATCACCCTCCCTCTCTTTTTGCTGATTTAAAAAACAATATTCACTGATAAATACTCAGTATGATCATACATAAAAAGCCAACATTTCCCACTTCTCTCTTCCATTGCCTAAAATCTTATGTAAGTATTTTATTAGCCTATTGAACATGGACAGTCGATGAAATTCAACAGTCTCCATTCCTTGTGTTTGTTACGCTTCAGAAGTTCATTGAGTGAGCATGTTTCTTGCACAGTGGCTTATCCTTTTTGGAAAAGAATGTCTGACCCTCCAAACTGTCGCAACATACCTGAAATATGATTGGGGGAAAAAAATCACTCAGTGAATTATTATGAATGTGAAATAACAATCACATATTACTGATGCACACAGCCAGGGAATAAAGATCATTCATTGCTTAGGAACCTGATGGGGTATTAAAAATTGTCAGTGCTGGTCAAAACCTATTCTTATTTAGGTATATGGAACTTTCTGATTGACTCTAGGAAGGGCACACTTAGGACAATGCTGAACACTTTTGAAAATCCCAATCTTAATGTTACTTTTTCTGTCCATGCAATACAAGGAAAGATGATAAATAGAGATATACTTTTATTTCAGCTATGATATGTGTGTTATGCTGCATATTTATCTTTGGAATACAGCAAAGGGACGTCAAAGTTTATTTGTAATAGTGTTCAAATAAGAATCAAACTCTTAACAGTTAACTTAACTGAAGCAGAAATTTCAATAGTTAAATGATCAGCACAGTACAAAGCAGAACATTAAAGAAAATGAGACAAGTGCATGCAATTTTAGGCCAATACACAATGATCTATACTGGGTATACTATTAGGAGAGAATGCAGAAAAACTGAGTTGTAAACTCGTATGTCTGAATTTAAAAAAACAACAAACCCTGTATATATGAAACTGTGAATGCAAACAATATTCTTGCTGTTTTAGAAACATGACTTCTTCCTTTATTGATGTTTAATGCTATATCCAAGGAGAATCAACATTAAGGGTTTCATGCTAGTACGCATGGTCATGATGCTGGCCAAATGATCTCTAAGAGTGCCAAAATACCACAATAGCGAACAACTGTGAAAGAGCTTTTTGTTTAGGTCAGGAGGATTAAGTGACATTGTAGCTTTTACACCCACATTGCTCAGGTTAGCACAAGCAATGCCGTCACTGACTTGTTTAAAATGGGGAATAGTTTTACTTACCGAGCACACAAAGCAGGTGTCATGCCAGGTGTGGCCCAGGGCTTCAAGAAACCTGTCTCCAGCTTCAATGGGGAATTCACAGCCATAACACATGGTACCAAAGAGGGCGTAGTAATCTATACCACAGATAATATGAAGCATGAGTGGAAATGCAAGAATTTCCCTTAGAAATTGTGTTTTTCAGGGGCAGGTACTGTGTTCATGTTATTACCTGACAAGTTCCAGCATTAAGCATTTGGGGGGTGAATAGACTAAATAAGGGCCTGTGAGACAAGCAACACCCTTTCCTCTCACCAGCTCTCTTCCCTTTCTATTTCCTAATCTTTCCTCCTCCATCGGTTTTCTTCCTTCTGTGTTTTCACTTTGAAACCAATAGTGTGTTATGAGTGAAGTGCACCCCATAGAGAAGGCCAGAACAACATCTATGCACTACTTAAAACCCGACTCAATCCGTTTTGAGACTTTACATGCCAGCCCTCAACAGTGGACATATACTACTCACACTTAATGTACACATATTTGCTCTCGTTTTCTTTCCTAAACACAGATCAATACTTTTGATCTAGCTGGATTTTTAAACGGTTTTAAGTTTTTACTCCCACTGTGGTTTGCTCGCGTTGAACAGAGTGTTTTTTATAAAATGAAACAAGTTTTCCCCAATCACTGCTCCCTAAGTCTGGATTCCGTTGTATCTTTGTTATAATGTGCACCGAACAACACATTTTTAAAAATACACAAAGGTCAGTATTGGCTCTCAAAGTCTCCTCTCAAAGAGTGAAACTTTCCCCCGTGCAGCAGTCCATCTCAAATGCTATGCATCATTTACGTCCCATGTGCTGCTGCTCAGCTGCACAGGCCAAATTTCACCCTGAATTAGTTTACCTTTTTCTTTTATTGCAGATCCATCCCTACTCCCCAGCCCAAAACAGCAAGCATAAGGAAAAAATAAATGTTCATGCCCAGAACAAGAACAGTGAGGTAGTTTTAAAAGGCTTTGGATCACTGCATCATGATGTCATGGAACATGGACTTGCTGAGTCTTTCGAATGCTTGCTGGAGTACTCAGGGCTAACAGATGCCTCTTTACATGTGAACAAGTGCAAGGAGCAAAGTTCTGCTTTGGATCCCCTCCAAAACAGTGCACCAGAACATGATGCAAGCACAGACATATTGGAGCTGTAAAGCCCTTCTCTGTCTGGCAGTGGCAAGAGGATGTCATTTTAATTAGTCCCGTACCTTGATTCTGGGAAAAAATAATAATGTGTGTATATGGGCATAGTGGGGAAGGTTGATAAAAACACCAAATAGTAGAGCACATCTCCATCTCACAGGACCTGTAAATCTTGGCTGCAACCCTGGTGCCACAATCATATTGCTTCAATACATCTGTTGTGCTTAAAACAATCAAAGCCCTATTTAACGTGGCTCCCAGTTACAGTATCAAAAAGTGGCAGGCTTTCCTTTTGCAGTGGCAAAGGCAGAAGGGAAAAGGAAGATTTCTTTACCTTTCACCATCTAGAAACGGTGGTGTACCCTTATATATGTACCCTTATATATATGGTGTACCCTTATATATATCCCAGCAGGGATATAAGGAAGAAGCTGTTTGTATTAATGAAGGTAATCAAATCAGGGTGGAAATGGGTCATTCACAGCATTTGGTGTTGAGATAGGAATATCCAGAGAGGAGAAATCAACTGGTTAACACATTCCAAAGGAATTTTTGATGACCTTCCTCTGCCACACTGACCTTTATCACCCCTTCACTATCTACCATTGTTCCTGCTTCACTCTGAGCCATCAACTATAGGTGAAGTGTTGGCTCCAATGAAATCAATGAGAACTCTGCCATTACTTGAGTGGAGACAAGATTTCTCCCCAGTTCTCTTCTTCACACAACACTAATGATGTCTTTCCTTTCACGTTTTGTGAATGTTTATTATAAATACCAGCCATTACTTTCCTAGAGGCGGACTCTATGGGGAAAGTTTTAAACAAACTAGGAAAGCAAATAAAATAAATGAAATTAAAGGAAATGGTTTGGCTGAAATATAAAAAAAGGAAGTCAATAGGAGACTCTGTTCTTCGCATTAATACTGGTCTTTAGATTTTCAAGAGCTGCAAATCATTGCATTTTTACTCCTGCCAGTCTTTTCATGTTAAGCTTGTGTTATACAGATGTTATTCTTGATCCTGAAAAACACTTCCTCCTGTGCACATCACTTACTACCAGAAGTATTCTTATTGCCTTCTGTAAGACTACTCATAGAAACACGCTACAGGTTGCACCTCTGAAAACTGCCACTCTCTGATCTGGCAACATCCATGGTCTGGTAGGACCATGGATGCTCCTGGACCAGAAAGCCTGGGAACCTAATGGCAGGAGGGGCAGCAGTACAGCCAGGGCTGGGGGCAACATGGCTGATGCCCACTGCAGTGCTGGGGCCAGAAATCCCCAGCAGCCCATGGCAGTCTGGGACCAGGAAACCTTGGCGTTGGGGGCCAGAGAACCCTGGCAGCATATGGCAGCACGGAGCCAGGGAAGCCTGGCCACTCATGGCAGCATGGAGCCAGGGAAATAGTTGGGGGCCAGAGAACCCTGGCCATCTGTGGCAGCATGGAACCAGGGAAACCTGGCGCCCATTGCAGTGTAGGGCCATGGCTAGGGCTGGAGGACCAGCGGCAGCAGAGCAGACAGCCTGGCTGGTGAGGGGGTAGATAGGCCAAGAGGTAAGGGGCCGACTGGCTTGGGGCTGGCAAATCCTCTCGTTCAGGACCAGTCAGGTCCCAACAGTGTCAGACCAGTGAGGTCCAACCTGTACTAGGTTAAATTGTGGTTATCTGACTAATCGTGTAGTCAATACAATTTGTATCAACTACACGATTCATCGATAAGAACTGCTGCAAACAGGGGCTGCTGGGCGGCAGAAGCCTGTCTGTGGAAGAGCCCAGCTCCCCTTGAACCCCTGCAGATAGGGGCTGCTTCACAGCAGTCTCCCCTAGCCTCCTCTGACAGAGGCGTGGGGGGGAAGCGGCACCGTGGAGACGGTGCTGGGGGTAATCGGCTTTTAAGACAGCTCCCCCCAGCACCAGCTCCTATTTTACCCCCCTTTGCTGCCTCTCATAGAGACAGCGGAGGGTTGGGGGGGAGGCGGTGGCACGGGAAACGCATAGTCGATATTCCAGTCGACTACTCGCAACATCCCTAACCTGTACTTTACATAGGACGCTCATTTAATCCCTTTAAATAAGCGAATGAAGAGCTAACGATTCTCAAAAAATTAAGATGAGCATCTCTGTAGAATTAGCATTTTGTTGCATTATCTATACCAACATCTAGGAACATAGCAACTAAATGGAATTACAACAAACAGACTATTTCTGATGAAGACCATGGCAAAACTCCCACTGACTGCACTGTGGCAAAATCCAGCCCCAAACTTTTAAGCTAGTTTCTTGAATAAACTGAAATAAATACATTGCTAAACAAAGTAGTTGGAGAGTTTCTTCTGCCAAAGTGAAATTATTTTTGTTTTGTTTCACTGAAAACATTGTTTATATAGTTACTGCTCACCTGTCTCACAATAGGGGTCCCCATCTTCCAAATGGAAGACATTGTTGCGAATGGGATTATTGCAGGCCACACATACAAAACAGGAAACGTGCCAAGTTTGTTTCAAAGCATTGATTACTTCCTGTTGGGATAAGAAAAAAGGGTGTTAAGAATTGATTTTGATATGAGTGGACAGGAGTGATCATGTTTGTTTTCAGGAGTTCCCTGCAATGTTACTAGAAGATCTTATTAAATAAATTAACACGAGCATAAGTTTTTATTAACATTATATCTTATAAATTGCTGCATTTTTTATAAACGTTTATCACTCTCTTCATCTAGGATGAAGAACTGTTTAAATTGTTATCTCAATGCTTTCAACATGTCATTACAAGTCTTTGGCAGCTGTCAAAAACTATAAATTATAAACTAGCAAAGAATCCCAAAGCCAGGATCAGTTTCATTTCCCCAGCTTTTCAGGAATACTTTTGCAATATTCTGAAAGACACCTGCAAAGCTGAACTTCAAAAGCTTAACATTACTGCTGCCCTAATAGATTTTGAGACAGATTCGGTCATCCTTATTCACAATGAATAGTACATTTCTGTGTGAGTAGTCCCACTGATTTCAGACAAATATAAATGAATATTCATGAAGACAGGGAAAAGTTAAATCAAAGGATATCATAAAAGAAATTGTGTCAATTTTGTTCAGTTTTGAAAGATGATGTAATGCCAAATGTGACTTGAAACTTGGATTGCTAGAGCCATGAGATGTATGTTGGCATTTCCAGCTACATTGGGGAAGAGACTCATATCTTTCTGAATAAAAGGATTGGAATTGGAAATGTTAGGCTGTGATAGGAGCAAGAGATTTTCTACCTACCATCCTACAGGGAACATTTTGATATTTTATCTTTTGCCTAATGCCAGACAAATGACATGTTCTGTAGTACTGAGCTAGGCATAGTAATTTTTACAAATTTTACAATGAGTTTTTTTTAATTCTGTGAAAAACCACCAATAAAATATCATTTCCCTTAGGACAACTGAAGAACTGCAGTAGTTATGAACAGACAACTTGAAGAGAGAAAATTAACTCCAAAGAGGCACAGCCAGAAGAAAGGCCTAGGGTCCACATTTCTGGTCATGGGGAAGCTGCAATGTCTCTCCTCAAACAGTGCTGGAGATAAACTGGTAAAGTCCATCATTGGTATGGAACTAGAATATACAACTACAGCCTGTATTCTTATCTATATGACGACAGCTGCAGCACTGCTACAGAGTGAATCTGTAGCAGGAGAAATTGACTACGAAAAAGGGATTTCATAGTTCTAGAAGGGACATGAAAGGTGCCTTGTAAGTTTAAAAAAAAAAAAAAAAAAAAAAAAAAAAAGGGTAATCTGCAATAAAATGTTCCATAAAAGCTACTATTCTCATTAGAAGAAAGGAGGCGAGGTTGTGGTTAACATTCTCCTTAAAAAAAACCCCTAATACTAATTTAAACCACGCATACCCAGTTTGATTACTTACTCCAAGTATCTTCCTCTGGCATCGAGAACATTCAGGAGCAAAGAACTTCTCATAGCAGACCTCGCAATAGAGAGCCCCCTTCTCTTCCACAAACCCAATGTAAGCCATAGAAGTTCTGCAGTGAGCACAGTTAAACTCCTCTGGATGCCAGGATTTCCCCAAAGCCACCAAGAAAGGTCCCCTGGTTAAAGGAGAAGGAACTAGGTTAGTCAATGCAGAGCAACTTAGGGAGGAATATTGACAACTATAAACATCTATCCATGTGATATTAGAACTACATATCTTACTGATTGACATCTGTTATCTACAACCATCTTTAATGAACTGCTGAGCAATTCTGCATACATTTAAATGTAATGCTTGGAATGATCTTTGGTCACAATAAATACCAATGGATTTTATTTCACATCTTACTTTGAACACCATTAAATAAATGCCATCACACTGAAGTGATTGCTAGAAAAGCTACAATTTTAGAATATCACATTATGTTCCAAACTATTTCTATATTGCAAAATGTAATTACATTTGAAATTATATTACCTTTTTTCAGTGCATATCTGCATCAAGATTACAAATGTTAAAATAGATTTGATTCCACAGAGAAGTCAAGACCAGATAAGATCAGTTTTTCAAAAGACAAAAATAAATACATTTTTCTGTAAAGTCTGTTGTTGTGATTAACTATTCCCGGTGAGAGAGAGCCATTCTCTCCAGTAACCAGTTATGGCAAGAACACTTTGCATTCAGAACAAAAAAAAGTCAAGCCATTATCATTTGAGAAATGCAAAAAACCTTGTAAAATATTAATCTGGGGAAGACAATTAGGCTTTTGGATGAAACAACCCAGTCTACAAGCAAACTAATTTTTCCAGATAACACTTATAAAGCTCTCCCTTATACAATTATATTTAAGTTAATTTTGAAACTGAAAAAGGTTAATTTCTACACTAAACATTTATTTTGATACTCTCACATATTTATTTTAGCTAAGATAGGTTTTTGATTTGAGACTAAGTTCAAACCATATTCAAACTTTAAGGAAATGTATATCTGGAACAAAGCTTTGTGGTTCAGTCTCATCTATCTCTTAGCATACATTTAGTGTCTGCAACCCTGAAAGATTAAGTATCTTGCTGCTTTCTGTACTCAGCCTAATTCTGATCATGCTCAATATAAGCACTTAACCTCTGTCCTGCATCAAAACTCAAAAACAATCTGCCACGTATACTAGAATGATGATTCCAAATATTAAAAAGAATGAAATAGAATATTTTTTGTATAAAATAAGATTTCTTTACCAACAAAGTAGTTGGAGAAGAATTCTTGCAACTAGCTTACTAGCGTGGGGTATTTTTCAGGATGAGAAGACAAATGGGCAGAAGAAAGAGGCAAAATTCATCAAAAGAAGCTGTGGATAATTCTTTTCATTTCCCACATTTATTTGCTGTATTGACGGAACATGAACACAAGAGGAGAGCAAAAGAAATGGGACTAAAGTACATTTAGTATGGCTCATGGATCATCTTGAAAAAAAGATAAAAATTATTTAATTTGACTATATTGGACCCCTGGAGAAAGTAGTGGAAACAATTTTTGGAAAGTTGTTCCTGAACGTGGAAGACAGAATTAATGTAGTCAAACTCCAGACTCCCTTGTGGATGCCTGAACAGCGCAAACGCTGACCTTACCTGATACCCCCTCAGCCTCTGTACAAGCACCTTTTTACATCAATGCCCTTTCAGTTATGTACAGATCAAACAATACAAGTTCTTGTGTACAACAAAGTGCTCTCTTCTCTCAGTGTCAGCACAGGCTAATTTAACGCATTCATTAACACAGAACTGACACTGAAGAGGTTCTTCTAGCTCCAGCAGGATCAAATTTCTGTTTGCCTCTACTAAAATGATAGGCTTGGATAGTTACAAAGTGGAAGGAAAGTATTGTACTAAAAGAAGGAGAGGGACTTCAACATCTGTTATATTTAGCTCTCCACAGTTTACAATTTTGACATTTTTAGGCTAACTATTCCAGATAGTGTGCTAGAATCCAGGTGGACAGGAAATGGTATAAAATTTTATCTAGCGGTTTTCCCTCTGAACAGTCCTAAGACAAATATGGTAGCACACTGCACAGTCTCTCTTAGGATTTTTTCTATCAGTACCCTTGTACTCACTATATATGTATGTTCAGATACTTTTTTTTAAACGTACTTTTAAATGGGTCACTGTTTAAATATGCTAGAAGTTTAATCATGCCCACTAATTTAAAAAGAAAACTCCAAAGGACCGAAAAAAAATAATTGGAAAGTATATAAAAATGTGACAGTCAGAATTTTGGGGGTACTACTGATCTTTGCATATTTCTGATTAAACACTTTAATCCACTGGAGAACTTGCAGTAATAAAATATATTAATTTATTACTGGACCTAAAAGTGACTTATCACCGGAAGAGGTCAAATTTTATAAGTGGTATTATAAAACCATCACCCACGCCATCATAAAAATCAAGGCCTCTCCTACAAACCATAGCTTGCTTTCAGTGAGCCCCCCTTGTAGGCCGCTTTGAGGTGCTAAGGACTTCGGGCCCAATTTTCAAATACAACTGTTTAGACCATGTGTGCAAACTTTGTAGCTGGAGGTAGAAACATACACTCGTCCAAACAGTTACTCTTTGAGCACCCTGCAAAGATCACCGCATGTGCAAATTAGGCAGCCTCTTTTATACTCTTTATATATAAGCAGTATATAAGGAGAAGTAAATACTTCCCAAAAAATAAGCACAATTACACTATTTTGACACTAACGAGATACAACGACAGTATATTCATGGGGTGCACCAGCTGTTTTCCTCTGGGTGATCATGTGATTATATTGCACTCATATCCACAGAGGAATTCAGTGGTGGTGAGATTGAAAAGATTTTCACATCTGCTCAACAGGACAATTGCTTGATAGTTAATGGAATGGCAGTCCAAAAAATAAATGTTTCTTCTTTTCCAAATCCAACACTATAATATGTATTTTTGAATATGTAAGGAACCAGGAAAAATAGTACTCTTAATTTTGCCCTTTGGCCCTTCAAAATAGTTCAACTCTGTGAAAAGATCTAAAGAATAAATCTTTTGTCTCACACACAAGAACGTATTGGTGGAGACCCCAGGAATACAAATTTGAATTTCCAAGTGACAGCCAGTTCAGAATCTTGGTGTTCAGAGACTTACTGAGTTCCAGAAGTCTTTGGAAGCTATCAATTTTAAGTCTGAGAGAGCTTCATTACAAATATCACACAGGTATTTTAAACAGAAAATATAGTTTGTGTTTGGTTTGGATATTTTTATGCAAAGAAAGAAAGGTTTATCTAATGAAACCTTGGAAAATGTTGAAGTCTGTGAAAGATAAACATTTCAATAATTAAGAGAATAAATTAAAAAGTTATAAGATGTCTCAATTTTTTTTTGACTTGACAAGCCATGGTTACTCTATGCCTTAGTGTAAAGTAACCAAGTCTACAGTGCATTTTGGCTGCAAAACAGGTGTACAATGCAATGTCACTTGATCCCACGCCTACCTTTTCATCGGTAATGCTGCCACTAAGGGCATGAACTGTAATTATGTTAAAACTTGAACTCCAAAAGCTATCACAATCTTCCAAAACCACTGTAGCGTGAGAATGCTACGTGAACTCCATATACTGATTACTGTACTGTCAGTTGATCTTGACATGAAATGATCCTTGTTCTTAAGAATTCTGCATTTAAAGATATGAAAGCCTGGTCTTTAAAAAGCACCTGAATAATCTGAATTGACATACAACTGACTGTTAAAAGGCAGATAAATAGTGCTCAAACTGAAATATCATATGGTACTGTGTTGTACCTAGTGCTATGTATGCTCGAATAGGCAGCTTTTCTTCTAATTACAATACATTCCAGTAGCAGTAAGCTTAAAACTGAAAATGGTATGCAAATTCAATCGCAACTCCCATATTTTTATTCGCGTTCAGAAGGTTGTTTAATCCAACATCACAGGAACTAATTCTTCTACCAGAGTACAAGAGATTTATGTAAGAAATAATTAGCATTAGTGAAAAAGGAAGTTAGACATGTGAGTCCTATGCACATGTGGGAAAACAGAAACCATTACTTTAAAATGCATTATATAATTCAATGGCTGCAAAGCATCATTTAAGTGTGTGGGTGGCATACGCCCAACTCCACCTGATGCTTCTCTTCCCCTCTCTGGCACCCCCCTCCATCAAAAAGCTGATTTCACCAGGTCTATTAGCCTTTACACCCTGCCCTCCCCAGTCCCCAAAAATTGACGGAATGGTGCTGTGACAACCACTCATGTTGGGCTTGGTAGCCCCTCTATCGCAGATGGCTGGGCTGAATTTGCGTGATTGGTGTTGCAATCTGGCATGCTAGATCACAGCAACAATCAATTTTCTCCTGCCAAAAAGTGGTCTGACCCTAGGCTGCATGAGCCCAGCAGCTCTACAAACTATACTATGATTTATTAAGGAGGTATCAGCCACACAAAATCTACAGTAGATAATGGTAAAAGTACTGTTGATCGCATTTTTTTTCTTCTTCATTGTGTGGACTGCATCTTACCAGCCTGTTTCATACACCACACATTCTCAAGTTCAGTTACATAACTTAGTTCCCATTTCATTTGTGATCCATCATCATCCATGTGGTAACTACAGCAACTGGTTACATTCAAATTATTTTTATTTGTATTTCAGTAGTACCTAGGGGTCTTAATCATATACCGAAGTCACAGTGAGCTGCATATTCACGTTATAAGACAGTCACTGCTCCAAAAAGACTGCAAGCTATGTAGTATTAAAGTATTTAATGTATGTTTAAATCCATTTAATGAGATTTAGCAGCTGGAAACAAGGTGAAATAACATCATATGACCATCTGGTTCTCTGAATTAGAGCATAAGAGCCACTGGAATAGATAAGGCAACACTAATGTCTGCTAAACTGGCAACAATTTAAAGGGAGCTGCAGTTTCTCAAATGAGAGATAATAGTGCTACATCTTAAAAACAAAATAACTATGTAGACTGACCTGGCTCTCTGCATGTAATCTACTAGGTACTGATCCATTCACAGATTTTTATTGGCCAGGTAATGAAAGAATTAAACGCTACAGGAAAAAAACATGGCTAAACTTTTCAATACATCCTTTTAATTGCACCCATAAGACTTGAGAGCACATATATTTTCAACAACCTTGCATTTTTATATTGCAGCATAAAATTTGAATAGGAATGAATGCCTACCTATGTTTGGAATTAGTGCATGTGCACATATTTAATTCCTTATTGTGACAAGAGGATTTTCAGATTGCTCATTTTAATGCCTTGATTAATATATAGAAATGGTGAAGAAACATTTTAAAATAAATATTTCCAAAATATCTCACCACAGTTGAGTTACTACTGAACAATTAAAGTCTAAAGTTAGCTTAATGTTAAATGATCAGATAGGACACTATCAGAATGGAAAGCTAATATGTCAAACAAGTTGAATTCAATTCAGTTATACTCATCATATGATTACAGTGCTGTCTTAACTCTTTTGACTTGGCTCCCAAACCATGATATAAAGATACACTGCATTCAGCAGGCTAGAACAGAAAAGTTGATTACCTATTATATTTGAAACTTTTACATGTGAAGTACAGATAATTCTTCAAAATTAGGTTTTCAGAAAAGTATCCAAAGTCTGACCAACATTGCCTGTTGGCTCAACCACAATGAAAATTACAATGCCTTAGCAATTTCACTAGCTTAAAATATGGTTAATAAATCAAAAGAGAGAGACCTGTAACAGACTCACCATTGGGGTAAATTATTTCCCTCATGGATTTATGAGATTGAGCAGCCCTGACATTTTTTTTTAAAATGCCACACTTAAGAATTTTTTTTAAAATCCAAAAGCATGACCTAGCTCTCAGGAAACACACACTGCTCCTTTTTATATTTACTGCCCTTTTGGTGAGAGACCCATTAACTAGTTGGCAGTAATCATTAGCGATATAAAATAATTCATTATTGCACCACTGAAATGAAAGGGACTTATTTAGTTTAATCTCAGTCACAAAATAGGTCTCAGTTAAATTTCTTTCCATCTATATTAAACAACTCAATGTCACTGGACACCAACAATCAGGAGCATGATGGATAGCCTTAAATTATGACTGGGCAGATTTCAAGATCTAACACTGGAAAAAACTACTACTGTAGTCCTAGCAATGATTAAACTTGTGACATTTCTTCTTATGTGAGGGAGTATCTTATGTTTCCTCTTCTTTTGCTTTAATTGCTCTGGGCTTACCAAGTATAATTAAAGATAGGTTACTCTTTCTTTGATTTCCATATCATCTAATATTTGCCTTTCAACTTGTTAATCTTCTGGGGTTGACTGAACGTTTGATTTAGTCACAATTTGTTGATTTGTTTTAGGTTTATTTTTGCCATGTCCCAGTCAACATTCTTGTTTTCAGTAAAATAGGTTCTAAAAGCATCCATGACTACTAAGAGCAAATAATGGCTTCCACATTTGCTTCCTGTATCGCCAAGTTCAGACTAATTTTTAAAATAAATTGTATGGATTTCTTGCATAAAAATACTATGTAATACTGAACCATGTTATGCTGAAATGTAGCCCAAATAATTAAAAAACAAAACAAGACTCTGAAGTCAGAAAGATTTTAGGATAAAATGATCATTAAAGGGGGTACAAACCTAATGACCTGGTTACATTGAGCACACATAGGAGTACGCTTTCCTGCTGGAATATGCTCCGCTCTCTGGACCAAAGTGTCTTGTTCTGCTAGTGGAGGCTGTATCACAGACTTGTCACTTGGTGCAGTTGCGCCAACGGTGTAATATTGTTTGATGTCCATCCACTTGCAGGAGCTATGGAAAATAGCAGAAAGACTATTTTGATGACTGTCTACCCTATGTCAATAAGACTACACAGGAATACAAGAGAACGGAGTTCAGTTCAATACTTGAATTTGTATGTATAAAATATGAACAGTACATACCTGATACTGAAAAAAAAAAAAATAGGGCAATGTGATAGATTGAGTTTACTCTTTTCAAGCAATCTGGCAAGTGACTAGCCACCAAAAGCACCAAACCTACATTATCATTATCTACCAGGCTAAAATCTCTGGGAAATATATAATGGTTTTCAATTAAATGGAAAAAGAATGGAAAAATTGGATATAATGGAGCAATCAGGTTACTGTATGTGCAACATGTTAAGATCTCACTGTGCTTTGGAAAGGTCAGGCAGAAGGTTGAAGGCAAATACATGAGCAGTGACAAAACATCATGACATACATCTTAGAACTCCACAAAGATCTTAGAGTCATTGTGGATAGTTATCCGAAAACAGCCACTCCATGTGTAGAGGTAATCAAAAAAGAACACAGAGTGGTGGGAATAATTCAGAAAAAGAACAGATAAAACAGAAAATATATTGCCTCTATATAAATCCATGGTATGCCAACATCTTGAATACTGCATGCAGCTGTGGTTAACGCATCTCAAGAATGATATACTAACTTGGAAAAGGTTCAGAAAGGGCAAAAAAAATTATTAGGGGGATAGAATGTCTTCCATATGAGGAGAGATTAACAAGACTGGTTCTTCTCAGCTTGGAAAAGAAACTACTAAGATAGTCCTCTATCATATCCTATAAAATCATGACTGGTGTGGAGAAAATAAATAAGGACATTTTATTTACTCCTTCTAAAAAAACACAAAAACTAAGGGCCTCCAAATGAAATGAATAGGCAGCAGGCTTAAAACAAACAAACAAACAAACAAACAAACAAACAAACAAAAGGAAGGTTTTTGCATTTTTTGCGCACAATGCGCAGTCAGCCAGTGAAACTCCTTGCCAGAGAAGTTGTGAGGGTCAAGACTTTAATAGGGTTCAAAAAAAGAATGCACGGAGAATATGTCCATCAATAGCTATTAGTCAGGCTGGGCAGAGATCGTGCTCCTAGCCTCTGCTTGCCAGATGCTAGGGGATGGATTATTTCATGGCTACCCATTCTATTTATCCCCTCTGGGGCATCTGGCATTGGCCACGGTCAGGAGATAAGATACTGGGGTTTATGGACACTTGGTCTTATGTTCCTAAAGAGTTGTACTAAAACTATAATGCCAATAATTATTATTATTATAATAAAATTGAAGTATGCAATAAGCACAACATGCAAACATTTTAAAAACACATCATCACATAATGAAAAACACTTCCAAATTAAAACATTGACCTGGGTCATTCAACATGCTAACCCAAAGCATTACTCATCCCTTCTCTCCTTACCCCTGCCCTCAAATGTTATGAGTTTTTTTAAATTTTCTTAACATCTCCCGATTTAAAGAAAATAAAATTTGGGATATATTAAATTTGTTTTTCTGGTTTCTGAATTTTAGGTTGTATTAGCACCAGCTTTTAAGGAATTTCTGAAATTAGAATGTTTTTTAAAAATATGGAAGCTAAGATTCTCACAACAGCTTGCCTCCAAAAGCTGAGCCTTTGGGGGGGAGGGGGAGGAAGGGTTGACAAAGTCTCATGGTATAATTGTGAGAACTGGAAAAACTGCTCATTGTTCCATCCCCCCAAACGTCTTCCACAGATCTCTACCAGCCCATTCAGAAGGTGAAAGGGGTAGGGGCTGCCACTTTGGCAACCTCATTCCCTATCTCCTTCAGATCACACTAAGGGTAACCTTCTCCTATACAAGCTGGTCATGGGATGGTATGGAGACTGGGTGGACCACAGGGTGCAAGGAAATGCTCATGGCACCCATTCACCATGTGGAGTTTAGATGGAAAGGTAATACAAACAACAACATGGTCTTTTCTATGGATCTCTTCCATCCTGGAGCCCCAAGGGAGAAGAGATGCAGGTGGCAGGGACAAGGGATTCCCTGTGAGTGGTAGTCTACAAAAAAAGCAACAGTAAGATTGGGAATTCCTGAATTGATCTGGTAAAATTCAATCTCAGAAGTCCTCACTTCACCACTGCCTGAGAAAAAGGAGAGCCAATGGCAAGTCCAGCTGCCTGGAGGTAGACAGAGGTGGAGAGGAGGAGGAGGGAATGTTACATGTAGGCTCAGGTCAGCCCCAAGTTTTAGTATAAATGCCCTGAAGAATTCTGTGAGGTATTTTTAAAGAATTTAGTACTCGATTCTGGCAATGCCAACCAACATGGTTTGGGATTTCTCAGCAGATGGCTAGACACGAAATTCAAAATAGGTTTTAAATTACAGAGTAATTTGGCAATTTCTGTAATGAATCACTCTATCAATTAGTTTTCCAATATCATCAATATTGTGCTCTTTGGGCAAGGTACACAATAAAGAAAGATCAACAACGCTTAATTGTTCACCTTTTTTAACTGATGAAGTAACAAACTAGAAGAAATACTTTTCCTTCATGTAGGTGATACTCAAACCTACGGTTGCTGAAATTTACAAACTTTAAATTATATTAAACTACAATACGAAAAATATAGTGTTAAGTGTTAACATTCACTGAAAACCTTTTTGTTGTAAGCCAGCTTTGAGAAAAAGAGCCAAAGCAAAATAGAAAGAGCTCATTAGGAACAGGGAAGAGGTTATACCCATGACATAGCTTGTCAGGCAACTGTAATTTCCTCTAGCACTGCTTCACCAGACCCATAAACAGATGTGCCTGTACAGAGCAGTCATCTATGATTATCTGTCAAACAACTCAAAAATAAAACACCACCATGATAATTTACAGGGTCAGTTTTCTGTTCTGAGAAGCTCAGATGATTTCCACTGTTGTATCAGATGTTGTCTCAAAGGAGGCCTAGGGTTGAGCTTAGCAATACTGTTTAATTTTTCTTGGTCTTATTACTGAATGAGATATGGTCACAGTGGAGCCTGTGACTGAGCCACAAAAGAATTAATTTCCACTCAAACCAGAGCTCATTCCTGTAAGAGGACTGAGCACACTAGACTTGAGTGCTCAACCTTTGCAGGATCAAGGCCCTAATTAATAATGTATTTCTAATTAAATATATTAAATTATTACATCTCAGAATTCTAAGGTCACGTTTTGGCACCACTCAAATCAATGGCAGAACTACCTATGACTTTACTGGGGCAAGGATTATACCTCACCCCCAAATCAACCTTACCGTATCAGGCTCTGTGCATGCTTAAAAGGTGGGCTGGGAAGTGTTCCCCCAAAGAGATAGACCTGTGCCAGCTCTAATTGAGCTCTTGCACTAAAAAAGAAGGAAGGATTAGCTGGCTCAACTACATACCTAGCCTTTCAGACAGGATGGTATAAGTATCTGGCCCCTCAGGCTGTCACGGCTGCCTTCTATGCTCAGCGTGCCAGCTCAAAAAGAGCTAACACAGCAGCATTTCCTCAAACCGGAATTACATCCCAGTCTGAAGATCAGACCGAGTCTAAACGTCTACCTTCCAAATATTAATAGAACTCCTGCTACCGCTGAAACCTACTGAAATGATCAGCCCTCAAAAACGGTACTTAATCTACTCTGGGGCAATGCTAAGACCATGTAGTTACAAAAGATAAAGGAATTTACTGAATATACACACCTTTAAAAAAACAAAGTGGATTATAGGGATGTAAACACTCATTAAAAAGTTAACTGGTTAAATGATATCATTTTCATCGTTTAATTGATAAACTGAGGGCCATCCTCTGGCCAGCCAGATTCCCACCGCAGGTGAGGAACTACTTTGGCCTGGGGGAGGGGGTCCTGCCATGCCACGGGCGGGGGGGACTGCTCTGGCCAGCTGGGGTCTCACCAGCCAGGCCGCAGAGGGAGGAGGGCTGCATCCCTCGCCCAGCCCTCTGGTTAACCAGTGATCAGGTGAGCATGCTGGCAGGGCTAATGTTTACCAGGTAACTGGTTAATCAATTAATCTTTTACATCCCTAGTTTATGAATTGCAAAATTCTTTATCTGCAGAATGCCATTATGATCAAGAGAATTCAAAGACAACAGACATTTTTAATATATCAACAAAACAAGCTTATTTTTCAAGTTCCTCAACTGATCAGCTCCCCTACCTCCCAAGTTTCTCAAAGGGAATCCTATACATTTACTGAGAAATTGCACAAACTGAAACTTCCACTATTAGGGATGTCAGTGTGTAGACAACTACACGATTAACTGATAAGCCTGGGCTAATCGGTTAATCCTGTCAACTACACACATTCCCCTGCCCCCCAGTTGCTGCCTCTGTATCAGAGGCAGCAAGGGGAGGACGGGAGGTGGGAGCTAGTGGCCGTGGGGAACCAGGTTTTAAGATAGCTCCCCATGAGCACTGGAACTTCCTGCCCCCTCCAACCTCCATGCTGCTGCCTCTGTGGACAGGAGCCAGCTTTAAAACCAGTCTTCCAAGCGTGCTGACTCCGTGAACCCACCTGCCCCCCTCCCACTGCCTCCTGTCTGAGGCAGCAGCGCGGGGGGAGGGTAAGGAAGGCTGCTGCAGAGCCCACTGCAGACAGAGGCCTGTGGGGGGGGTCAGAACTCCCCGTGGACAGGGGCTGCAGCCACCTTGTGGTACTGCCTCTGTATCAGAGGCGGCAGCGTGGGATGGCAGGTGGGAGCCAGTCTATGCAGGGAGCCTGTTTTTAAACCGGATCCCCTCACACACCAGCTCCCGCCTGCCACCCCACGCTGCTGCCTCTAATAGAGAGGCAGCAGCATAAGGTGGCAGGGGGCTCCCTGGGAGTTGGGCTGGGAGTGCACTGGCTGCTGGCCCAACCCCTGGGGACTATTGAATAGATGTGTAACTGCTATAATTTGATGAGGTTACAAGGCTATTCAAATTACATACTATCCAACATCCCTTGGATACCCAAATATTTGAAATTGTTGATTCAGATATTGTTTCTATTAATTTCAATATTATGAAACATACAGGCTTATAAAGCAGGAATGGGGAACCTCTGGCCTAGGAGCCGGATGCAGCTCCCGACTTGCTTGGATCCAGCCCCCAAAGCTCAGGGCTCCTCCCCAGTATTGGGGAGCTTGCCCTGGCACCCCAGCCTCCCCCTGTTGCTTCTCACTTGTGGGTCAGCAGCCCCCAACCCAAAAAAGGTTCCCCACCCCGCCTTACACAAATGCAACGCACGAGCGCAATATGCCAAAAATGTTAAAAAATTTTTTAACAAGTAGCCAATTCAGTGCTCTATAAAATACACGACACCTTTGTATGAAGCATGCCAAGGAATACAAGGTCAAGAATAAAAATTTATAAAGACAAATAATTTCCCCCTTCCTGCCCTACTTTTAACCCTTGGCTACCGATTCTATATGGCTGCACCTAAGGAAGCAAACTCCAGCTTTAAAGCATGAAAGCAACACTCATCCTCCTTGCTCTGGAAAAGGCTGGAACTGGAATGTTGTAGTGATTTAGAGCAGCGTTTCCCAAACTATGGGCCGCGGCCCGCTACTGGGCCACAGCAAAAATATACCGGGCCTCAGCGTGGCTGCTGGGGTGTTCCAGGCTCCAAGCATTCCCGTGCGGCGCCACGTCCCCGAGCCCTGGACCGGGCTGGACGGAGGATGCAGCCGGGGTTGCTGGATGACGGTGGTCTCCATGGGTGAGTGGCGGACTACTTCTTATGGGAATTCAGTGGCTCCTCCGGGGGCGGGCTCTCTGTAGGGGCAGCACAGTGCTTTGGCGGTGCCGGGAAGCGCAGGCCACCTGGCAAGGGCAGCGGTAGGCTCCAGGGAAAGGGCTTTGTCTCCCCCGAAGCATGTGTGTTTTCATGCAGCCAAGCCTGTGTCATTGGTTTTCCTGTCACGTGATACAGCAGCCTCAGCTTGTTTCTGCACAGTGGGACAATGTGCACGTCCTCTTAGGTTAACTGCTTAAACTTTCTTCATTTATTTTCAATAAAATACCCTCTCATTTTCATCTTCAATATGGATAAATGGCTGAAGAATGTGACTGGAAATACAACTAAAAAATGTTTGAATGATGTGCAGCCTAGTACAAGTGTGCAGCCTAATACAAGTGAGAATAAGAAGATAAAAACTCCTTGGATCCGCAATTATTCTGATGAGTATTTGAAATTTGGTTTTATAAGTGTTGGTAGTGATAATCACTTGCCATTATGCCTATTCTGTCACACACAACTATCCAACGAGTGCATGAAACCATCAAAACTGAAATGCCATTTGGAATGCAAACATCCCGAATACGCGAGTAAGCCCTTAGATTTTTTTCATAAATAAGAGAAATGAATTAGCTTTTGCTAAAAAAAGCATGAAAAGTGCACTTTCTATGGGCTCTTCAAATGAAAACTTTGTGTTGGCTTCATATGAAGTTTCAAAACTAATAGCCGAGACAGGTTACCCGCATACTGTTGGTGAAAGGTTAATACTTCCTGCATTGCATATTATTACATCCCGTATTTATGGAGGAAAAAAGGGAAATCAGTTGGGTTCGCTGTCTTTATCCAACAATACAGTGAAACGTATAATTGAAGAAATGGCGAAAAATATTGAAGAAACGCTCATTCAATAGTCAGTTTTTTGCATTACAAGTGGATGAAAGCACTGATATAGCTGACGCTGCCAATTTGATGTGTTTTGTTAGACATGATTATGAAAGCTCCATTCAAGAAGATCTCTTATTTTGTAAACCACTTCCAACAAGAACAACGGCTGCCAAAATTTTTAAGCTAATCAATGATTTTATTATTCAAAGTGATATTGACTGGAAAAAGTGTGTTGGACTGAGCAGTGATGGGGCTCGAGCAATGGCAGGGTCTCGCACTGAGCTTGTCCCAGGGATTCGAGCTGTAGCGCTTGACTGTGTATGGGTGCACTGTAGTATTCACAGAGAGGCACTCGCTGTGAAAACTATGCCATCACTTCTGAGTTCCACTCTTCAAGAATGTGTGAAGTTTATAAATTATATAAAATCTCGTTCTTTGAATTCCAGAATCTTTACTGCTTGTGCAATGAATTAGGAAGTGAACATGAGCATCTCTTACTACACTGTGAGGTTCGATGGCTGTAAAAAGGAAACATTTTGAAACGACTCTTTGAAATGAAGGATGAAGTTTTATTGTTCTTGGAGCGACACCCTCCATCGGCAAAAGATGTTATATTTACATTTAAAGACAGGTTTCATGAATTTGATTGGTTAACAATGGTGGCTTACTTATGTGACATATTTTGTCTTTTAAATGATTTAAGTTTGAATTTACAAGGCACTAAAATTAATATTTTCAAAGTTCATGAAAAAGGTGAGGCAACAATTAAAAAACTTCGTTTATGGGCACAGCGAGTTAATAAGAGAAACTTTAAGTCTTTTTGTACTTTAACTGAACTACAAGAAAAATATGCTGAAATTAATATCTCAGATGCGATTTCTGCAGCAATCCAAGAACACCTCTTGGGGCTAACATCAAGTTTAAATGAATATTTTCCTCCAACTGACGCCAGTAAAATGTGGATTAAGAACCCGTTTACTGTTGACACCGAAAATGAAGAAATACTACAATTGAGTGCATCAGAAGTGGATTCATTAATTGAACTTTCCTGTGACTCTGCCTTAAAAGAGAACTTTGATAAACTCTCCTTGATTGATTTTTGGTTGAGCTGTAGAAATGAATATTCACATTTATCTGAGAAAGCAGTCAAATTCTTAATGCCTTTCGTCACGACATACAAGTGTGAAACTAGTTTCTCATCTTTGGTTTTCTTCAAAAATAAATATAGAAATACAGTAAAACTCCAATAGTCCGGCATCCAATAGTCCGGCACTCCTGATAGTCCGGCATCAAAATGGCAAGAGCCTAGTGAATGAGCTTCGGCAAAAAATGAGTCACAAGGTAACAGCGGCAGCAGCTGAACTGAGCAAAAAGGGTAAAAAGGCTTAAAAACTAAAACATTACAGTATACTGTATACAGTATGTACAATAAAAAGGGTTAAGAACACTTTATATACAGTATATAATGTATACAGTATATATATAACCAGTTTATAGTACCTCCTGATAGTCCGGCATATTTGATAATCCGGCACCACCTAGGTCCCATAGGTTCCGGATTATCGGAAGTCTGCTGTAGATTGAATGTTGAACCAGATTTGAGGATAAAACTTTCTTCTTTTGCTCCTGACATAAAGTTGCTATGTGATGCAAAACAACATCACCCATCTCTATTTAGTTATTTAAAAGCTATAAAGTGCACACAAATGACTTATATTCAACTCATTCAATTATAAATAAACAAACTTTACAACTGTTAAAATTCTACTGGTTAAATTGTAATTAAGATTTATGTTATGTACTGTTATTATTGTGAATAAATAATAAACAGTGATAATGTATTCATTTTTCATTCTTTTTTTTAAATATGCATTTATATTTTTGGGCTGCAAAAAACAGTACTAAAAAAAACGGGTTCCAACTAAAGTAAAAAGTTTGGGAAACCCTGGTCTAGCCAGCTTTCTATCCATCTTACAGTCCACTTATCCAATCCATATTCCCTTAACTTTCTGGCAAGAATATTGTGGGTGACTGTATCAAAAGTTTTACTAAAGCTGGCACTGATGGCTTTGGGAGGACCAGAAACTTATTTGCATATTCATCATTTGCTTAATGAATATGCAAATGAATGTTACCGGGTCCTCCAAAAGCTCATGAATGGATTTACTGGTCCCCATGTCAAAAAGTTTGGGAACCCCTGATTTAGAGGAAGGGAGTGGGGGGGGGGGGGAGGAGGGGAAGAACATTGAGTACCATTCACACTCCATTTGTGTCATATGTATTTAGCCCAATGCAAATAAGAATGACCAAAGCAGGAGAGCTGCAACAGAATAAAAGGGATGTGAACTCCCCACCATCACCCTGAACTCAGCAAGTTACAGCACTGTAAAGCACTAGTGTGACCCAGTTCTGTTAGCTACTTGCCTAGGAGAGGTGGTTTATTTACCATGCTGGGAAAGCTCACTCCCAGGGCTTGTGCCATAGCAACATTTTCAGTTTAAAGCAGTGCCGCAGTGATGCTTTAAACTGTTAAGTGGAGACAAAGCCTGAGATGGGCTCTTGGCTATCTAGTCAATTTCAGGGCTTCATAAGTGAAGCCATGAAACTGACCAGAAAACTAGGCAGCTATAGCCTGGCTGTCCCCAGCTGGGCTGCTGCCCAGCAGTTTCCTGCTCCAGGATTTGAGAAACCAGGGTAGTTGCCCCAACTTTCTCCCCCCACTCTCAGATGGGAGCAGGAAAAGGGGGCAACTGGGTCTGCTGGGGAGCCAAGAGCACTGACTCTCTGCCCCCCACCTCAACCTGCCCCTCTTTAGTCGATGGAACAGTTCCTCTTGAGGAAGTGCACCACCATTGGGATACAGGTAATATGGACACCACTAATTAACCCAGTGGCTATAAGTCAACCAGACTTAAGAGATATAGTAGTATAGACTAGTTATATTTCTTGGAAGTGACAAAGATGGTATTTCCCTTTTGGGGTATGTTCATAAAGTAGACCACCTTGTCACATACACTGTTTTCTTCCTGCTGTTTTGTTTTTATAACAAAGATAAGCTCATCATCATCATAAGGGAAGCGACTGTCTAAGAAGGAGTACTGCAGAAAGGGATCTAGGGGTCATAGTGGACCATAAGCTAAATATGAGTCAACAATGTGATGCTATTGCAAAAAAAGCAAACATGACTCTGGGAAGCATTAACAGGAGTATTGTGAGCAAGACATGAGAAGTCATTCTTCTGTTCTACTCTGTGCTGATTAGACCTCAATTGGAGTATTGTGTCCAGTTCAGGGCACCACATTTCAAGAAAGCTGCGGAGAAATTGGAGAAGGTCTGGAGAAGAGCAACAAGAATGATTAAAGGTCTAGAGAACATGACCTATAAAGGAAGGAAGAAAGGGGAATAGCTCAGTGGTTTGAGCATTAGCCTGCTAAACCCAGGGTTGTGAGTTCAATCCTTGAGGGGGCCATTTAGGGATCTAGGGCAAATCTGTCAGGGATGGTACTTGATCCTGCTGTGAGGGCAGGGGACTGGACTCGATGACCTCTCAAGGTCACTTCCAGCTCTATGAGATGGTATATCTCCATATATTAATTAGGCTTGTTTAGTTTGGAAAGGAGAAGACTGAGAAGGGACATGATGGCAGTTTTCAGGTGTCACAAGGAGAAGGGAGGAAAAATTGTTCTTTGTTCTCCTTGGCCTCTGATAATAGTACAAGCAGCAATGGGCTTAAATGGCTTAAACTGCAGCAAGGGAGGGTTAGGTTGGACATTAGGAAAAACTTCCTGTCAGGGTGGTTAAACACTGGAATAAGTTGCTTAGGAAGGTTGTGGAACTTCCTTCTCTGAAGATATTTAAGAGCAGGTTAGATAGACATCTAGCTGGGATGGTCTAGACAGTACTGGATCCTGCCCAGGGGACTGGACTCAATGACCTCTCAAGGCCCCTTCCAGTTCTAGTGTTCTATGAATCTAGAACCCTACCTGACATTTTCATATTCATACAGTGCATATCTTCACATCCTCTTGAGAGCAAAGGAGACTTAAGTGATGCATTCAAAAGCAAATAATTTTTTTAGGGGGGAGGAGGGGTGGAATGGTAAGAGAAGGGGGGATATGAAATGCACAGAAGATACAGCCTTGCTCAGGGTAATGAACAAGCAGCCCTCCACTTCTTTCCCTCCCTATTTCTGCCACAAGCTAAGTGTACAAAGGGGATTACTCCTTTATGGTTTAGTAGTCTGGTTGATTGTTCTTAAAGCACACTGACAAAAAGTAATACAGCAGCATTTTTATTTGTGGCCAGAGGGAAGAGAAGAGCTAACCACTGCTTGCTTTGTGTTCTAGCTTTATTGTAGTGATCCAGAACCTTGTATAATGGAAAAGAGAGAGGGGAAAAAATCTGTTAAGTGAAATCGTAACATTGCACTGTGACAATATAATACCTGACACATATAGATGTAATTCTGTCAAAACATTTTATCATGATTAGTTTGTGCATGATAAATAATGGGAGTACCTCTCCTGCCTCAGAGAAGAGTGCTGATCCATCTGCTGGACTAACAGCATGAATCTTTAGCAATCTAACACATTTATGTGGTATAATGGCTTACAATTATGATGAACCCTATAATGTGCTACTATAGTCACTCACTGAAGCGAAAGTGATATTATAGGAAATTAAATAACAAGTAGTTTCTAATAATAGGAGGGAGGTAAGAATACATTATTTCTTGGAATTAAAAAGATATTTATTCACATATGTCGGGGGCCAAAAAGTAGACCTGAAAGAAAAATTCTTTTTGGCACTAATGGTTTGGTATTGCAATTTTGCTGGTTATTAATCCAAGAAAATGGCCTCATTACCCACTTTCCTTACTCCTTTCCCTTCGGAAGACCAATACACCACACACATTTTCTGTCTAATTAACTCTAAAGTTTGATAAACCGACAACCAGGTAGTTTGGAGATAAGGCTGACACCCTTTTGGATCACATCCAGCTTCTGAGGTAACAAAGTATACATGTCACTCTTCTTTTTTTTAATACAAGTATTTTACTATTAATCTTTATTTATAACACGTATTCGGACAAGATCAGAATGGATGACAGTTGAACTGCTAAAAACTGTATTTTTAAAAAATATCACACTTCTTAATCCATCTTCTGAACACTGAGTGTTCCTTGAAAGTGGCTACCTCTGAAAACTGTATCTCTAAAACACTTTATCATGAGCAAGTCACTGCTCTATTGTAGTTTATCTCAGATTATTAATGCCTGCTGAGCCTACAAATAAGTGCAGATAACAAGGTGGAAAAAGCTTTTGAGAAACATGAAAGAAAAATGTTTTGATTAATGAGGCTTTCCATCCCTCTGCTCATAATTTACCTGCTAAGTTGTAGGTACCAGCTAGTGAGAAGACAAAGACATATTCTAAAAACTAATCTCTTTGAAGACTGTTTTCTTCACAAATCAAATTCCAGTGTGGCTTCTGATATACCGCTAAAGTGTATTTGAGATGCCTGTTAAATGCCAAAGCCAATTCAAACACATTTGCCAACTTTGTTTTCATTGTGTATTTAAGAGAAACTTTTGGTTTTTTATTTTTTAATAATTTCATAAAGCAACACAATGTTCCCTTTTCTTTAGTCACAATGCAGAATCACCATAAAGCTAGCTTTTGTCAGGATTGAGCTACAATTTTAAATTATTTCTATTCAGAAACAAGATCTCTGCATGTGCAAAATCTCAGCATTGTAGGGAAAATCTGGTGGTCATTTCTGAGTTATTCAAATAAGCAAGCAAGCAAGCAAGCAAGCAAGCAAGGAGTATTACCAATTCTGGTCACATCTTCTGTCGGATACTGATCCTGTGAGAAGACAGCATCTTTCATATACAGACAAGAACAGACATTACACTTGATCTTAGCCTTCAATTTGAAGGGACGTTTAACATGAAAAACAACACTCAGTGGTGTTAAAGAAAGCTGGGAATTCAAAGTACAGACTGGTGCTCATTTGTTTAATTTATATCTGTGTGTCTGGGCAGGAAAAGACAATAGAACATCAATCTGAACTAGAAGGCCCACTTCTGCTTCAACTTTTTTTTTTTAAAATCTAAGAATATTTTTACAAAGAATTTCAAAGTTGTGTTTCAAAATTCCAGACACTATTTCAGGGACTAGCATGTCCATCTGTCTGTCCCCCCTCTCAGGCTATGTCTACACTGCAGGCTTTTTGTGCAAGAAGCTTTTTGCGGCAGAGATCTTTTGCAAAAACTTCTTGTGCAAAAGCGCGTCCACACCTCAAAAGCGCATCGCAAAAGCGATGTGCTTTTGCGCAAAAGTGCGTCCACACTTCATGGATGCTCCTTGCACAAGAAAGCCCTGATTGCCATTAACAGAATGGCTGTCAGAGCACCTGTGCTTTTTCTGATAGGCTCTTTTTGCACAAGAAACCCCTGTTGAGCATCCACACACGTTTTTTTACTCAAGAGCTCTTGCGCAAAAAGGAGTTATTCCTCATAGAAAGAGATATAGCTACACAGCAAAAAGCCCACTGTTCTGCCATTCTACTGTAAATTTTCTTGCGCAAAAATGCGCTTGAAGTGTGGACGCTCCGCGGGTTTTTGTGCAAAAACCCTGTAGTGTAGACGTAGCCTCAGTAGGGCTGATCTCTTAGTTATATTCTAGTAGCATCCTATTTGATGATGCAAACTAAGGGGGAAAGAATAGCTTTCCTCATTAGAAATCATGGAAAAGCAGAAGTTTAAAGCTATTGGTAGGTAGATTCTATCTTTAAAAACAATACACAAAAATAATCTTTGTTAATTTGGCTCTCTAATCTCAAAGGATAACTAAAAAGCCATTAAAATTACAGAGCTTACTTCAGTATTTCAAGACTAATTTCCCATGCTTTGTAACCAATAACTGTAACCCAATGGTGAATAACCAGGTGTGTATTCGGCGAATAAAAATAGTTACATCTTCCCACCTACAAAGCTGGAACAATTCAAGATCAAGATGTGCATCTCACAGTTTTAACTCTGGAGGTCCCTGGTTCAATCCTGTGTGTCGAGCAAAAGAGTGGCCATCATAAAAGCAACATACTTTTGGCTCCTGTTTAAAAGTCTGTATTAACATTGTTTTGTGGATTTTTTTGTAACTAGATAGCTGTCAGAGTCACCCTTTTCTTCTTATATTATACGCAAGTACTACGAGAGCTAGGACTAAACTAACATTCAATCCAAGCGTGCCCTGCAACTTGGGCTTCCAGGACTGATCACCAATTTGGTCCTGATCTGTAGTTTATATGATATAGAGTATGATTTTTGCTCTGTCCACCTGCTGTCAGACATAGGTATCTGTCACAGTTTATACTGTCACTTTACCACTGAAGCAAATCAGACTGCAATGCTTTAAAGAGGAAAAAAGAAAGCAAATGAACTATTACACTACCAAAATCATGTACATTAGAAAGACATTTTCAAAAACAGAAAACTACCATAACAGTATAGGTTAAAGGAGAAATACACAAGGTCAACCTTATCAAAAGATTACTGAAATTTGACACAGAGCATGACAGGACCTTCAAATACTTTGGGAGATTGCAGAGGTTTCTGGAAGTTCATATCATTGCTCCCAAACAAATTCTCAGGCTACATCTACACTATGGGTTTTGCTGGAAGAGCATTTTCTGATTAGCATTTTCTCGTGCTTCATTTGCATAATCTCTTCCGATCTGTTTTTGCGCAAAACCTTCTTTTTGCGCAAGATCCCTATGCCTCTCGGGCCTTATGCCTCCCAAGAGGCATAAGGATCTTGCGCAAAAAGGGTTTTTTTCGCAAAAAGGAAATGTCCACACTGTTTGTTTTTGCGCAAAAATGGATGGGAAGAGATTATGCAAATGAAGCGTGAGAAAATGCTAATCCGCACTTCATTTGCATTGCCTCTTCCCGCAAAACCCGTAGTGTAGACGTAGCCTCAGTGTAAAGGGGAAATGAAACAACCCAGCCAAGACCTGTAAGCCTCTCGAAGTACTTGATCTGCCTTATCACAGGGAGTCTTAATAGAATCCACTGAATCATAAAATGGAGCAGACAGCAGACACCTTTACCTATAATATAAGGGACAATAAGCCCCAGCATGTAATACTCCATCTTGATCTGAATGGCTTGGATGCAGGGGGTCTAGAGTCTCTGAAGGCTAGAAGGGAAGCTATGGGCCACATTTCAGATTTCTACAAGCTTTGTTTTGCCCTGCCTGCCATTAATGATACTCCTTCTAAACTATAACCAAGAAGCCATTTTTCATTGTTGTAGCTACCTTTTCTAAGATGAATAACACTATGCACTATATTATTAAGTTTGCCCTTAAGTATTTACTTTCACAAAACTCTTTGGTATGGTTAGTTTAATATTTAACTAGGTTTGAGGCAAGGTAAAGAACTGCCTTTTTCTTTCTGAAAATCCCAGTGTGACTCTGCCCTGGTTATATTAACAATAGCATGTTCCAATGCTGAACACATGGATGAATACAAACACAAGTGAAAGATTTCTAAGACAAAGAGGAAAAGGCGGATATGTATCAGTGCCAAAGTCACTTCGACAGAGGTTCTCTGGTGCATAGCAACAATACAACAGTCTGAACTGTTTAACGCTCACTTAAACATAACATCAGCCTTCATGTAGTATCTATAAATAACAGTGCTACTTTAACTGGTGGGAGTGCCAGAATTTCACTTGAAAGTGCTGTAAGCCAACAATTTATATAATGCTATCAGACTACTGTATGATAAATGGAGAATATAAAGGTTCGTATGAACAATTATCTGTCTCTTGTTAATATACTGTACAATAAAAAAAAAAATCTTCCAGTCCCTTTCCCTCCAAATCAAACAGATGGCCGGATGAAACAAAGTCTGGAAAAAAAAAAAAGCTGCTGTCAATTAGTTATGTTAAACCTATGCAATAGCCTAACTTATATGAGCCCTGTGTGAAATTGCACCGGCTAACTGGACAGAACTTCAAGATAAGCAGCAGAGAAAAAAATTCAATAATTTCTCACTGGTTCATACATATGTGGACTATAATCAAAGCTAAAAAACCCCCACAGATGAAAGGCAGAACAGGAAGGATTAAACCATTATCATTTCTTCAACTGACCGAGTATGCTGGTATGTGCACCATGAAAAATCAGAACAGGTGCAACCAAGACGTAATTTCAGGAACCTGTGCAACTTCGGGGGTTAGTTTCCTGTGTAGGGAACTAGCCTTTCAGCTATAAGAACTCAGATTAAATTGTCTGTAAAGTATCTTAATTAAAATGAGTATGGTGGTTTTGGCTTGGTTCAGCTGGTCTCCTCCTTGTGATCTGTTACATCTTATACCATCACAAATTTGACACAACTGGCAGAGTTTACTGAAAAGGGCCCTGGAATGCGAGAGCATGGAGAGTGACATACACCAAAGCACAAGAGAGCACATTTTTGTTTGGCTGAAGCTCCACATATTGAAACCCACAACATATTTTTCTGTAGCGGGTATTCTATTTTTATCTTCACTGCTTTCTGGTCGTATCATTTCTGACCTTAAGAATTAAATAATCAGAGTGAATATAACCGTATGAAAAATTAACATCCTGTACTTAAGCCACTAAAATACACCCTGTATAGCTTTTTCATTATACTGATGTTTAAACCTAAGCAATTATTTAGGCTAATATTTAGTAAACTTATCATGCTTTACATTTTCAAAGGACTCTATACCAACACTGACGATGATTCTCCATTGTTCTATACCGTGTACAGTCATTTACATCTTGCACACATGAGTCCTAAGTACTACTGTTTTGATCTGGGGTAAACTATGCACGGTGTCAGGCAATGCAGAATTGGGCCCAGTGACTGACTAATCCTCAACAATTCTGTAATACTATTCAAGTTTTATAAAAGCAGAGGAATATAGAATCTTAGTTTTCAATACTCACACATGGAAAAATTATGTCCCAAACTTGCATGTGCAATTACAATAGTGCAAGAACAAACAATTTTTTTGTGTTTGTTCAAATAGCTGGATACATGCATCACTGTAACTGCATGAAAGTGCAATGGTGTACAAGTTTTGCAAAATAAAGTCATAATTAATTTCTCAAAAGTCATACAAGAGTAGTGTAGGAGAGGTGGGCCTCAGTTCAGGAGATTCTATAGTGAAGTCTATTAGACCATGCATCACCAACAACTATTGGGTGTAACTATTAATCGTTCTTGTGAACCACTCCCTTTTTAACCTCAAATATTCAGATTTCTAAATACATTCTACTTCTTACCATGTTGTCAAGAGGTACAATTTCACACTACAAAAGTAAATAGCTTAATTTGAATGGCTGACATTTACAAATGACTTTACTGTGGTTTCACAATGGGTTTTGCTTGGCTAAGTCTGAGTTCACATTAGTTAACTTTTGAAAGAATAAAATTTTTGTGGCTTGCTGTCATATGACAGCATAATCATTTAGATTAACTGAAAAATTACTAAAAAACAATCCATAAACCAGATTGGAAGTTCTGGTGTTTTCATCCATCAGTCTTGGTACTCTTTATAGATAACTGATGGGACAAAGGTTTTATGTTTTTAATAAAAACAGCTTGCATTATACAATGGCTAACTTTGAGTCCCTTTCATCAGTGAAAAGAGAAAGATCTTTTTAGAGTCAAAGACTCATTTTTACCAGATGACGATGTAGATTCTTCTTCATCAATTTGTAAAATTACCCCAGTTTCTTTTCCTAATTCAAACCACAGTTCTCACAGCACAAAGATAGCTCTTTAAGTTAGCTGTGCCTCTCACCCTACATTAATGTCCCCATTCTTTGAAGGAACTGACTTGTCATTCTCAGGAGTCCAGACCCTTGAAAACAAAGGTGATGTTAATAGTGAGGCAAGGTTGTCTCATAGCTTAAGGCAATTCTAAAGACCTCTGGACCATAGGTTCACTATCAGGTCTGAAAGGGCTGCAGAATTACTAGAAATTACACTGGGAAAAGGTAAAATAAGAAAGACGGAAAAGTGGGAAGGAGAGAATCAATGTGTCATGATCAAACTCTGTATTGACCTTTAGAGAAAAACCTTTCTGAAAAGATAAGCTGTTTGTTGTAATGCAATAGCTCTTGCTGGGTTGTTGGTAGCTGTAATTAAACTCAGGATCTCTGACCCCAACCCCATGCTGTCTGAGATAATGTCAAAACTCCCACTGACTTCAATCAATATGGTCAGAATTTCACCCAAGTTCCTCAGTCAGAAGGCGGTAGCACACTCAAACCTCTACCCATGATATAACTACCAGCAGGTGGGGACAGTGAGTGTCTTGGTTACATCATTATATGTCAGGTAGCCTGCTCCAACACAGCTATTGCCAGGCTTAAATTTTCTCACATACTGGAGGCTCTGCCTAATTGTGCCAAGGGAACAGAGCAAGAAGAAAGAACAGCGATCAGCTTGGAGAATTACAGAAAGATGATGCTACAGAGGATAAATGGCAAATTTATGCCTAGCAAATATAGGAGGACAACTGCAGGGAAATAACAGAATTTTTCAGACAAAGACCTCTGGGGAACAATTCGTCTATGTTTAAAGCCAGCTTCCAAAATGCTTTCTCTATCAAACAGAGCATGTGCTTAACACATGTTGCTGGCTCAGGATTAGTCAACTGACAGTTGTAGCTATTGAAGAATATGCTGACATTCCGATCTTGCTTCTGCTGGAAAGAGATTGTATATCTTAATGGGATCAGGCTGAGAAATAAGATGAGAAGAAGATATAGTACAAATGGGAAAAACACAGTTAATACACTCTGGTAGCAGTTCACTTAGTATTACACACTTGGAAATTAGTTTGTCTTCTGAACCTTACATCACAAACCCACCATATTCTGTTCTGTTACTTAGCTACCAAGCCTAGGAGCCAAGAGAAGGGTTGACTAAGATTCAACACTCTTTCCTAGATGGAAAATTGATTTTTATGACCTGTCCTGGTACCACTTCACTTCAGACCCCCAAAACTGAGCAGGGTTGTGCACTGTCAGTTATTGGATGACAAACCTCAGGAAACAGTATAGAAATTCTCTGGTTGGCACTTTTCCTCCTTAGCCAGCATTGGATGATGCCTTTGCTTTCCTCCCCACCACCCTCATCTCCGCCCCTGAATTCAGTGCAGGTAGCTGTGTGATTTGATATATATATAAGAATGGAAGTTCTAGCCATTTCTGACTATTAGAGATCCCACAAGATTTCCTTCAAAATGGGTTTGTGCTCTGGCCAAATTCCAATTTGGGTTACTGAAGTGACTGAATTATTCAGTCTTCTTAAAGTGCCCCAGCAGTGTCAATTTGATACAGTATTATTCTTCACTTCCTCTCAAGATGTTGTGAACTGTTACTGTGTGCTGTCCAACAGCTGCAACATTTCACCTAAGAAGTGACTGTATGTCAGTGCTGAACAAAAGCAATTCCTGTGTACTGTGCTGAGTGCATGGAGTGGTGGTATGGTGAAGTGCTTTGGAAATGAATGGTGCTATGTAATATTCAGCTACTGAAAAGCAAAACGACACACTGGAATGTAACCATAATTCTGTCAGAAATAATTGGTTTGCAAGGAGATTCAAATCTTGGCAAGAATTTCTCCCTTTGACCATTGAGGAGAAAATGACAAGTTCATCAGCAAGATTTGATATCAAACCAGATTTAACACCACAGCAATAGTCACATTTTCCATTCCTGATGTGCATGTACCCCACTGTACTTGTCTCAGTCTGGAGCGAGACCAAGCTGCCTCACTAAACAGTGGATAGACAGTAGGCCCGTAGCTTTCAGGGCTGGCCTGCCACAGTCTAGGGAGCTCCGGCCTATAGTCAGGCTAAATAGCAGTCCGAGTGCCCTGGCCCTACCTCAAGAGTCATGGGGCTTAGACCAATGCTCTGGCTAAGCAGCAGTTCACAAGTCCAGCCCTGGTTCAGGGCGAGGCAACAGACAGTCTGAGGCTCAGACCTGTCTGCAGGCTGAGCAGCAGTTCAAGGACCTGGCCCTTGTTCAGGGAGAGGCAACAAACAGTGTAAACAGTTAAGGGCTCAGGCCTGTCTCTAGGCTGAGCAGAAGTTTATATGCCCAGATCCTTGTTCAGGGCGAGGCAGCAAACAGTATGACCAAACAGTTCAGTGGCTCAGGCTCAGCGGAGGTCAGGTCTCCTTGCTTTGGCAGAGAGCCGACAAGCGCAAGGGGTTTGCCTGCGACAGAGGGAACCTGCCACACAACCCACTTGACCTCCATTTCCTCAGTTGGCATTGGGTCAGCTACCCCTGAGCTGCTTCCCAGTTCCCCCTGGAGGCCTGCCTGGCTTAGCCTCTGCTCTTTGGGGTCTGCCAGGGATGATGGCGCTGGCAGAGTGCCCATTGGCTCTGGGTCAGGGTCAAGCAGCGGTTCGGGTGGCCCAAACCAGTCTCCTGGGCCCAGCAGTGGACCTGGCGGCCCAGGTGAATCTTCTGGGCCAAACAGTAGCCACAGGTGGACCCCCAGCCAGCCACGGGCTGCTTCGGCCCACTGAGGTAAAGGAGAGCCACTCATGTGGCCCACCCACCATTCCTGGTTACCCATCCCTGCCATAAAGGGAGGGTCCACCACAAGGGATCCATGCTGCTGAATCTCTAGATCACTAGAAACATTACCATCATGGAGAGGTGGGACATAGAAAATATTACTCAGGGTTTAAATGGAGGTCTAGTAAGTTTTGACAGCATGAGGTTAAAATCCCATAGTGGTGCTAGTTTAATGACTGGCAGAAAGGCCTTGATGAGACTCTTCATGAATCATGTCATAGCTGGGTAAAGACAAAAGTTCCTCTCTGTTGGAGGAAGGAAGGTACTAATAGTCATGAGGTTGACTTGTAAGGAGCTGATTGAGAAACCAGATCTCCTTGGAGACAAAAGGTTATCTAAAACAATCTTGAAGAGACTGGGTAAGACTGACCGCAATATACTCAGGCAAAGAAATACCTCTAGTTAGTCAGAGAGCAGGTCTTAGTCACATCTTTTTCTACCCTAGGTACATGTTGCCTGGATGGGAGTCAAACAAAAGTGCTCTGCTTCCAATGCCTATTCAAGCACCAGGTTGTAAGGTGAAGCGATGTTGGGCTGGGGTGTTGGAGTCTGCCCTTGTCCTGTGTCAAGAGTTCTAGGAAAGGATGGATCTTGATTGAAAGGGAGGTCTGACACCAACAGAAGCTCTGGGAAACAAAAATTACACACTGCGAGAAAGGATGAAGACTCTCTCTCAGGACCTGTGGAAGAAGTGGGGTGGCAGGAAAGGCAAATCTAAAACTGTCCGTCCATGATAACTGGAGTGTCGTCTTTGCATTCGCAGCCTGTGGCTTCCCTGGAATAACATGAAGGTGTTTTTGTTCATTTGTGAGACAAAGAGGTCCCACAGAGGTGTGATTCACCATGTGAAAAGGTTTGTCAGCATGAAGTTGGGGACTTCCTATTAGTGTTCTGCTGAAAAGTGTCTAAGAAGTGGTGAATACCCAGGAGGCATGCCACTGGTGAGTGACGTTGTGCCTGATGAACCAGTTCTGAAGTCCAACTACCTCCAGACAAAGCAGAGGAGACAGTACTCCTCCCTGTTTATGCAGACCACAGTGAGTATATTCTGACATTAGTTGGCTGAAAAGGAAGCAAATGAGTGAGAGAAAGACCTTGCAAGCAAGGCAGACTGCCTGCAGCTCTAAGTGGGTACATAATTTGGCCTCCCACAGAGTCTATATGCCCTGCATGGTGTGACTGATCAGACAGATGCCCCATCTGAGAATGGAAGTGTCTGTTACAATGGTCACATGGGGAAGGGAAGTACAGAAGGAGACTCCCACTCATACCTTGTCTGGCTTTAACCACCAAATCAAGTAGGCAATGACCCTGGTAGGAATGGTCACCTTGCAGTTGATGTGGTCTTTCTTAGTAGACTGACTTGAGCCTGTCCTGCAGGCAACGTAGACGAAATCTGGTTAACCATTCACATCCCTATCACCAATCAGCAGACACTTGTGTATGTGTGGACTGAGCTCCATGTAGCTGCTCCACAGAGCTCAGAATTAGGGACATTCTTCAAACAGTCAGGAAGGACTGCCTAAGCTCCAGGGGTGGCTAGCTTACTCATTACATGTCTTTATGCAGGCTGGAGGCCCTCTTAAGTCATCTCTAAGAATACAGCCTGACCCTTATCCACATCTACAAAGGCCACTAATGTCTAGGTATTTTCGGAATAGATTTGTCTTATCAATGTAAAAAGAGGCTGCCCTTATTATAGCAAGTTTGTGAAGTTTAGCTTCTCCTGAAATTGAATGAGGCTTGAGGAGAAACACTGGCAGATAAGGAAGCCTTCATAAATAGTAAAAAGATTCAAGCTAAGGGTTCCAAAAGGTGTCTAAGTTAGATAACCCTATTTTGAAGGTTCAAGAAGGAGGGGGTTTCCTAGATTGGGAGAAACAAATAAAATTAGACCTCTGAGGAATTTGGGAAAATAACAATTTTGGGACTGTTCATGATACCTTATTGTTAGCAGATAGCTCAGAACAGCAGAGATAAAGGGAGACAGATGATGCTGTGCTGTTCACATAGAAAATCTTTTCTATTTTGCTCAATAGATCAGCCTATGAATTTCTTGCACTACCTCTTGCTGGTGCTGACTAGAAGATGACCCTCATGAGTTAGACTTACTATGCTTTTTGGGGGGAAGGAATCTTAATCTATTTCCTGCTTATTGTAGGCCTGCTAGAGGATGTTACCCTGACTAGTGATTGATTTCTGCCATAAGAAGTTATATAAAACTACTCATAATGCTCATGCTATATATAAAAAAAGTGATCCCAACAACAGATATCTGCATCTTCTGGGGACATGATGCCAAATCCTACCACAGTGTTCAGCTTTGCTACAGATACAACATGATATAATACATGTTAAAAAGATACATTTTTTTAAACTGCCCCAAATGCTACAAATACTACAAGCTGTTACTTGAAATCATCTTCAAATATTATAAACCTGCTACTAACAGCAAATGAATACAAATAGATTTCTTCTGCCTTTTAATTATTTCCGAAGACAGACTTCCAATTTTTATGACGGGAATATTTGCTGATTAAACGTATGAAATATTTTAACAACACTGTGTACTAGCATTTAATACGAGTAAAAATGAAAACCAGCGTTCTTCTTAGAAAGAATGCAGCCAGGAAATAGAATTAGTGCCTGAATATAAAATATACCTTGGAATGGTTGAAATTCTTCACTCTTTTTCCTAAACATGTGATTAGAGTTATCAAAATGCTGTGTTCCTGAGCAGTTGTGCTTGTCAGAGAAAAGTTGCTGGTCTTAACTTCAGTGTGTAAGTTTAGGCTGACAGAGATCTTAAAGGTTTCCATTTTGTAAAATATATGCCTGAGAAAAAGAAGATGATCCAATCTCTGCTGTAATGCTGTTGTAACCATGCCTAGATCTCTTTCATCTGCTGGTTTTGCATTACTACCTTCTTCAAAGACTTCTGGGTAACGCATGCTATATAAAACCACAGGTGAGCTTACGTCAGGTTTAAAGGGCAGATCTCAAACGAAACCTGTAATATAATCTCTGGTCAAGCTTGAGATACTTTGGCGGCTGTTAACATTTCAATCAAATCGTGAAATGCAGCCTCTTCATTATTTCTCAACACAGTGACAGTATACCTACCTATACTAGCCTGCCAGACTGAAGCTCAGGTGGTTTTAAAGAGTAAATAAAATAATAACATTTAGAAATGGCAGAAATTATACTATTTTCTCAATGTTCTAACAACCAAACTGCATTTAGACATAGGCACTCTAAAGGACAACAAGGCAAGTAAAATAATACGACATAAGGAAAGCCAGAAAGCCTCAACTCTTAGGCTACTTTTACCCCAGCCTTTGCTATATTTTTATTGCAACAGATAATGACCCAAGATGTAGCTCTGAAGGAAGCTGAGCACATTTAAGGCAATATAAAGCATGGCTCTCCTAAACATATTTACCACAAAATTCTCCAGTAGGACAATAGGCTAATGGGGATTGTGGTCATTGTCTGCACAGAACTTCACTATAGTTGGTTGATCACCTTGAACTAGGATGAAGGAAGTTTTCAGGATTTCTTACTTTATTGTGCATAGGATTAGGTGTTGATTAGTCAATGTAACACTTTACCACATCAGAAGCTCTCTTGTGCCTGCTAGCAAACAGAATGAAGTTGCTATTTTTCAGGTAAAATACCGGAAAAATAGCAACCTAGCTGAAACTCACACTAATAAAGGCTTTGATCTGGCAGTATCAGTTTGTATGGCTCTTCGAGAATTGTCAAATGAACACTGTTGAAGCCTACTGATGTAAAACTGGACCCCTTATCCATGCAGCCCACCCTCCAACATCTAGACGCCTCAAAGAGTTGTAATTTTTAGAAAATGCTTGAATACGAAAAAACAAACAAACCCCACTATCAGAAGCCTTAAACTCAGGCTCAACAAACAAAAAAAGAATCAGACCCTGTTTCTGCTGTGCTACCACCAAAATACAATACTCATTTTCCCAATGGGTAGAGTATGTTCATACGTTTAAAAAGATTAGTAAGAAACCTAATTCATTCTTCCTCCATGCTTATATGGCACCCATCACCCATTCACCCAAGCAATCCATCTTAAGCATTACATTTAATTTCCAGCAGTGGGATTTTACAACAAAAACCCCATTAACACATTGAAAACTAACTGTGCACTGCTGAAATGCCAAGTATTGAAATGAGTCTCTGCAAATAAAATCATCTTGTGGAATAGGCACCAGTACACTGTGAAAGAATTCATAAATTAATCAAATATATGACATGTCACTAAATATACACAGGTGCCTGAGTCACAGTGAGGCTCGATACAACTGCACGATGATCTGAAGACATATCTTTTAACAGGATATTTTTAAAACAGCTAAATTAAAGACAAAAATTCAGTAAAAAATATAGACTGACTTAAATTTAACTCTAATTGTGTCAATCACATTCTGCGGCTATAGGAGCCTTACTCTGTGATAGTGCCACAAACGAATATAGATGTTACAGCATACTGCCATCATGAGGATCTTTTGTGGCACTGCATAGTCAAACCAGCATATATTGTCATCTTTATCAAAGACACAATAATATGACTATATGTTCCTAAGACCCCATTATAAAACATCCAGCATTAACACCATTTTTACACTGGACTTACTGAGATTTATCTTCTAACCTGTAAGGATTTTTTCAAAAAATGCCCTTACTAGTGGGATTAAAATTATTATATTTATTTATTTATTTGTTTATTTGTTTATTTAATGGCTCATGTTCCATCAGAAACACAAGAGAAAGCTCTTGGTTATAATCAAATCATCAAGAGAAACTTCCCTGGTTATTTATAAACCAATATTCAAGTATAGCCTGGGTAAAAGATAATCTCAGTTTGGGAAGCAATGCAATTAAAAAGGGTTATGCTACCTCAAGATACTACGTATGTCACTAACACAAAATCAAGATGAAATTTTCATGTGGTATGTTTCTTAAAACAAATACTTAGTGAAAGCGAACCTTTTCTCCTGGATCACACTATTGTCCTGTTCTTTTAGTTTTTAAAAAGTGACCATGACTATATTCTCCATAAGTATACTCTCAACAGTGGTGCACTTGGAAAAATGTACTAAACCATGCTCAACGTTAATAAACTTTCAGATTATTCTTACAAGAACCAATCTTTAAAATCTGTATGAAAATCCCATTAACACATTGAAAAATAACGGTTGTTTTGCTGAAATGCCAACATATGCATATTCCCTTTTTGGTACCAAAGGTAACAAGCCAGAAATGCCAAACACTTAACCAGCTCCGCATGATGCTGATGAATGGTTTCCAAAATATATAAAACCCAGCTGTGAGAAGGGCATAGTGACTATGTGCTTATATGTATGTTCCTACTTCACTTAGACAAAATATTCCTTCATATACCTTAGAAACAGCTGGAAAATGACCCTTACAACATTTTAAATATCATTTATCTGACTTTAATAAATAAACTAGGGAACTGAGACTCCAGCTTTTACTCATAAGAAAAATCAATTACATAAAAGGGACACTCACAAAAACGATATAGAGTCAAACCCACAAGTACATTTAAAATAAAACTGACTTTAAAAGTAACAGAAATGAATATTATTAAATGTCAAAATTGGATGAGCAAACCATATTAAATAATCTAAATTTAAATATTGTTTAATTATTATGGTTAAATAACGTTGACTATTTTAATAAGGTATCTAACGTTGTGTAAGTACATAAGAAAAAGGTTTCTTTAAAGTTACCTGCTTGGTTCGATTGTAGCCAGCTTGAGTATTTGACAGAACTCTGAGGTCCGGTTGGTTTAAAGGCTGTCCCCATTTTGATATTGGCTGCAGCTGGACTAGTTTCAGTTTTGCCTGGGCTTGCGGGCATGCTCCTCACTGAGGCAGCGGTATAAGCAACAGGCTGTGAAGCCTCCAGGGAATCACTGTTCAGAGAGAAAAAGAGTATTTCTTATCCAAACAGGAACACACAGTGAAATGACAGTGTAGGTATGACCAAAGCATAAATGGTTTTTCATTCATACTAAAGCAAGAACTGCATGAGTAGGTTTTTTTTTTTTTTTTTTTTTAAATAATCGCACCTGAAATTACTTTGTTTTATGCAAAAAGTCACAGATTGGTCCCAAATCCTACAAAACCTGCACTCAAGTCTTATTTTAAAATATCAAAACTTGTTTAAAAACTAAGCCCATCTATCTTCTTTCTCCTCCCCTGTACGATTTCCATCACTGGGGGTTTTATTTGAATACTGCATACTTAGAAACTAAATGTTACTGCTAAGACCAGCTATATACTTTTAAAAAGCTATCTTCTTAAAATTTCCAGTCAACATAAAAATCCCCTTTCCAGCATCTCCTCTAAACATCTAAATTTGTCTGGGTATGTCTACACTTGCAGCCTACTTCGGAATAGGGCTGCATTCGAATTGTAAATCAAGCCCGATTTAAATATCCCGCACTTGATTTGCATCTTCTGCTGGGCGCCATTTTTGAAATTTACAAGCTCGAATAACTGCCCGCGCTACACGCAGCAGTGAACGGGCGTTTGAAATAAAGCCTTATTTCGAGCTACCTGTTATTCCTCCTGCAATGAGGTCTAACAGGTAGTTTGAAATAGGGCTTTATTTTGAACGCCCGTTTCACTGCCGTGTGTAGATGCAGGCAGTTATTCTGGGCTTGTAAATTAAAAAAAAAAAAAAAAGGCGCCCAGCTGGGAAGATGCAAATCAAGCGCGGGATATTTAAATCCCGGGCTTGATCTGCAATTCCAAATGCCTACATTTGCAGCCCTATTCCGAAATAGGCTGCAAGTGTAGACATACCCTCACTGAATAGGAGTAGAGGTAGAATTCTCTACCATAAATTCAGCATGACTTGAAGACTATTCCTTTACTGACTTCTGAATATATTAACATTTTCTTCTTGGATAGTGGGTAAGAGTCCATGTTCAAGATTGTCCCTTAGAGAGCACCAAGGCCCAGGGTGGAAGTGATTTATTTGTCACTTTCCGGACTGACCAGTAGGGTTGCCAGATGGTTTAACCAAAAATACCGAACACTCCCTCTGCCCCCCCCCCCCAAAAAAAACCTACCGGGAAAAAATTCTGTTGAGGAAAAAAAAAAAGGGGGAGACCAAAGTTGTTGAGCCAAAAAAAAAAGGGGGGGGCCTGTGAGTTAAGCAAAAAAATTAAAAAAAAAATAAAAAAAACCAGCATGGCCCCTTTAAGAAATGCATTTGGGGCTTTTTGGCCCTAACAGGCCGTCTGCCATCTTGTTTTCCTGCTCCGGGCCAGACAGCTCCCCTGCGGGACTAGGTAAGCAACCGGTATTTTCGCCTCCTGACTGGGGGGGGAAAATCAGAAAATACCGGACATTTTAGGTGTGTGGTATTTTCTGAAATTTTTTTTTTAAACCAGACAGGAGGCGAAAATACCAGACTATCTGGGTCAATACCGGACACCTGGAAACCCTATTCATAGCAAAGGTGAGGCCTAAGGAGAAGACCCTGTATGGTGGGTAAAACCGCCAGAGTGGCATAGAGAAGCACAAAAATCCCTAGCTCCTTCTGAAGAATTTCCCTGCAACAAGCCTGTGGAAGACAGCTGCACAGTGATCTGCTGATGACCCTCTCGCAAGTCCTGGCTAAGGGATAGTTTCCTGGGCAAGGGGTGAGGAGGACACATCACAGGCTTGACTGCAGTTTGCAACATTGTGGAGATTTTTGAGAAACATTGCCATCCTGTAGGCTGGGTAGGCTGCTGGAATTTAAACAGCTCATTGTTGTCTGATTATGCCAAAGAACCTTCTAGGCCCGGGGGTGGGGAACCTCAGGCCTGGGGGCCTGCTTCCTTGGATACAGGTCCCAATGCTCAGGGCATCCCCACAGGGCTTCCAGTCTCCTCCACGGGCTGGAGCACACAAAATCTCCTAGCTTCTGGTGTACAAGGGGAATATGGGGAGGAGTATCTGCCCCCAATCGAGGAGAAAATGTCAGTGAGGGCTGGTTTTTTTTTTTTTTTTTTGGTCAGCAGCCCCCGACCCAAAAAAGGTTCCCCACTCCTGTCCTAGGCCCTGGACCTGTCCAGCTTTGAGAGAGTACAAAGGAGGCTTAAAGCCACTTTAGCACGCCTCCCTCCCAAAACCCTATGCACACACCTTCTTAAAAGCACAGTGAAGCGTCTCACCCCAAGAGCATACCACAGCAAGGCCCTCTACAAATGATTTCTGATCAGGGTTCAACTCATTCAAGGTCCCCATCTGATAGTTAAAACTTTTCGTCGCCTTGGCCCAGACTAACAATTCTCAGTCCCTCCCGAAACCCCTGGGTTCTGATATCTAATGAGCTAGGGCAACTCAGGAACTGCAGACAAAGGCACTTTCACTGCTGAGTCCCGTGGTGTGAAAATTCCCATCAGTGAAAGTAAGCATAGTCTATAGACTAATCATTTTCAAAAGCCCGTCTTCACTTTCTGTGGCACGCAACAACAGCAACAGAAGACGGGAACTCAGAAAAATAACCTAATGAATAAGCAGTTATATCCCAGGACAGCTTGAGCACAGTCTGTGACTGTTTGTATACTTCCTGACTCCTAATTACTGTATTACATGCATCTAATACGGTCATGAAGCACATTTTATATTGAACATAGATTCAAAACAGAAAAAAATGAGTAGTGATTATTTGACATTAATGCCACAATTTGGCCTTTTTTAGGAAGTCTGTAACAGCAAAAGCAAAATCACCTTTAAGCACCAGATTATTTTTTCAAGGTGTGTCCCGCTTAAAACATTATTGCTGATTTTCACGATTATGAAAAATTTGAAGACTAAACACTGATGGCATACTTGTTTATTTGGAAAACAGACAACTTACCCAGCATTGCTCAGGTTCTTCAGGGCAGGGGGCTGTGGTTATGGTGCAGGAGGCAAGGCAGGGACTCGAGGGAGGGGGGGCTCAGAGCAGACGGTGGGGGTGGCCAGTGGCGTAATTAGGTATTTTTGTGCCCGGGCCAAAAATATTAATTATGTGCCCCTTTGCCTTGGGCTAGCATATGTCACGCTCTTTACTTTTGCAGCATATTAGTTTTACTTATTGCGTCTTTGCGCCCCTGATTATGATGTATCCGGGGCGAGCGCCCTGTTTACCCTGCCCTTGTTACGGTACTGGGGTAGCAGAGGGTGGTCTGCAGCTTGCCCTCGGGGCCAGCCCAGGGGTCAGCAGGGGCCCCGCACTCTGCCTACCAACAGCTCCCTGGGGCAGGCCAGGGTGGCAGGGACTGTACAGCCCGGTTGATGGCTGATCTCTGTGGCTGGGGGTGCTTGCTGCTCGTATGTGGTCATTCTGGGGGTATAACAGTCCCTACTATCACCCCCCTCCCTTTTGATTTGATGAGAAACAATCATATCCCACACACATCTCAATGTCCTGGCACAGCCAAACTAAGGATGTTAAATATCGACTCACTAATCGAATAGTTGATGCATTTTACATCGACTATTTGATTAGTCAATAGGGCAATTCTGCCCTTAGGCTGTTCCTACACTTCAAAGGCAAAAGCACCACGTGGAGCTTGGGATCAGCTAGGGACTCCAGCTGATCCTGGGCTCCACACGGCACTGCCACTATGAAATGCTGCCTACAACCTGACGCTGGGCTCCTCGTGGCATTTCAAAGCAGCAGTGCCGCATGGAACCCGGGATCTGTCTCTTTCTGATAGAGGCAGCAAGAGAGGGAAAGCGACTAGTCCTTCACGTCCTTAAACCAATCCCTGACCTTGCTTTAAATTATGATAAAAGGAAGCTGCATAGTGGTGGTCCTGGATCTTTCTGTTTAGGAGGAATTCTTGAACAAGCACACTCACAGACAAATGGACAGACACACAGACAGAAGCACAAACTCTCTCAAATGTACAGTAGATTATATGGTTTGCATTTCATTTACACGATATATGCCTAAGTGCTGGTCTACACTGAAAACTTATAATGGCACAGCTACGTCTCCCAGTGTTTAGCCACATCCTTGAGACACGTAGCTGTGCCAACCTAACTCCCAGGTGTAGAAGCTAGCCACTGCTTCTCAGGGAGGTCAATTGACAACAGTGATGGGAGAACAACTTCCTGTTGCTGTTTTAAGTGTAGACATTGCAGTAGTTTTTTGGGTTTTGTGAACAAAGCCTCTCTTTCTGCACATGCAGTTATCTATGAGTTCCTAATCACCTGATTGCATCAAGAAATCAGGCAGGATCTCCAAATTACATTAGATATGCTGAAAAAAACCACCACTGGTTGCACAAAGAAAGGCAAGTGAGGGTAAGTTCCACTGGTTAAAAAAAAAAAAAAAAAAAAAAAAAAAAAAATCAAGCACTTATATAATAATAACTTCAGGGGGTAGCCGAGTTAGTCTGTACAGGATAAACTTAAAAAACAACAAATGGTCTGGTAGCACTTTATAGGCTAACAAAACATGTAGATGGTATCATGAGCTTTCGTGGGCACAGCCCACTTCTTCAGATAACCGGATGAACTCCGGTTATCTGAAGATGTGGGCTGTGCCCACGAAAGCTCATGATACCATCTACATGTTTTGTTAGCCTATAAAGTGCTACCAGACCATTTGTTGTTTTTTAAGTTTTTAGTAATAACTGTGATCCAAAGCCCATTGAAATCAATGGGAATTCTTTCTTTGACTTTTATGGGTTTTGGCTCAGGCCCCTCAGATAAAAGTAAATTTACTCCCATAAAGGACTGAAAAATATACAAGTTACTCAGCAAATCTGGTAGAAATTGTTTTTCTGCTCACTTGGTTCTTCTAAGTTTTCCCCACACCTGCCGTTTTATATCACATCGATCTAGTCCTTAAAAACTCAGTCAATATGGAAAGCAATCTTACAGATGCTAATTTTACCTATAAATCCCTTTCTGATTGGAGGTCATAATTCAGTCAGAGATTGATTAATGGGGTTATATATTTTGGGGAAGACAGAGGATTTCCCTAATGTGAGCTCTCAAAAACACATCCCCTGGACCATCGGGTTGCTTTGATATACCCACCATCACAGCCACTCAGGCAAGAGCCCAGTTAGAACTTGAGGATTTATCAAGAGACTTTCTTCCTCCACTAACAAAAATAGAAACAGCTTCCTTTCCCCTCCACTCCAACAACCAATCACCACTCGGCAAATCACCTTTAAAGTAAAATATGTTCCCTCATACAAAAGCACACGTAAGAAAATCCTGCTGAATTAACAACTTCCTTTGCATAAAGACAGTTTTGTTTTTAAAAAATTATCAAGGTGGAGCTAGAGTCTGAGGGGCTATCAATAAGCTCTATTGACTGCTATTCATTCTAACCCACTTACACCACTGGAAATCTAGCTTAAAGATGGAAAGACGAACTTCCCAAAGTGGAAACAACAGCTGTTAACAACATGGCAGTTTACTGTATTATAATGACCTATTTTTTAAAAAAATGTATGGGATGACAGAGTAAACCCAGTGGACAACTGCAGACTTTAAGGCCTCCTTCCACCTCTGCTTCATTTGATGGGGGAAACAATGAATCCCTAAATAAACAAAAATAAATCCAAAGTAAGCTTACACCATACTAATTTGCACCTAGTACAGAATTAGTGAATATCTGTAATTGCATTCATCTGAATATACAGAGTGTGTGTATGTGTGTGTGTGAGAGAGAGAGCAAGCGAGCGAGAGCGAGGAAATCATTCTAAATTTCATATTACCCCTTCCTGCATGAGAACTATGATTATTTTGATTCATTACTTTACTAGTTGGCTCAAACTGCAAGGCACCTATCTCTTCAGGAATGCACCTAAACTCCTGGCAGCCCAAACCCAAACCCAACATAAATATTTTGATAACTTTTTGGTATACTGTGTAAGGCTGGCCCACCTTGCTGGTTTTGTTGACAAATTTCTCGGCTTGTATAGTATTTTTGCTTTATTTTCTGTGTTTCAGAGAAATAATTTTTGCCCCTTTGCAAAATAATTTCTGCCTCTCTATGCAAGCAACAAAGCCATGCTGTGGCATCCTTAGAGAAATCTGTGTTAATAAACACCTGTGAAACTTTAAATGGGACTGAAATTACAGATTAAAGTGTTCTCTTGCTCGCCTCTATCACAGTGATGACACTGTCAAAAATGGGTGACAAAAGTCTTCCATTTCAGCAGTTAATACTAAGGTTACATTTGAGAATATTCTTCCAGGAATGTCAGATTTAGAAGTCAGATTTGATTGCTTTAAGAATAAATTATAAAAATGTCTGATCAGGACAGAAGAATATAATAGGCAGAAAAAAGTACTAATGAAATTCAAGAAAAATTAATAGCTATAGGCTAACAAAGAGAACACCAAATCACATAACCATGTACTAATTAAAAATACAAATGGACTGAGTATAGCAATGATTAAGTCAATTTTAAACCAAAATTTATACTAAGAGTGCCTCTGAGTTTTCTGAACAATGTTCTGGGAGAAGATATGTATAATTTTATGCCAAAACATTCAAGACTTGCCAATTCTGATCCCTTTTTCATTTTTTAAAACTGGTCGTGTGTTCCTTTTCCAAATAGGGAGCTTCACAGATTTCTAGAAGTCACAAAAACTAACTTGGCTGAAAGAAAGATGCTGTTGCTTTTAAGAACCAACATATTTTACCTGATTTAAGTCTATGTGAGAGACTTTCACATGTGCCTAAGGGATTTAGAGTACAAGCACTATTGACTTTCTATGAGACTAGTGCTCCTAAAACCCTTTAGGTACATAGTAGAAAAGAGGAGAATTAAAAAAAAAAAAAAAAAAAAAAAGGCATTCCAGATTGGGAAGGCAAATAGATTGGTGTTCAAAAAAAAAAAAAAAAAAAAAAAAAAGGATGATTATCATCAAATTAAAATTCAAGATCTCAGTCCAATGACCTGGACACTTTAAACTCAGAGATTAAGACAGAAATTGATACTCCACTATTTTTGCATAATGAAACTTTCTCCCATAAGAATAAAGCTCTGAAATTAACTCCCACCAGGACTAAAAATCATCAGAACCTTTCACTCCTTTGACCTATCTTCTCTAACCAAAATAGAACAGGATGTATGCTGAAAACTAACGAGCAATGAAACACCTACCAAAACAAAACACTACCCTGCATATACACAATTCTCACATTGGGGAGAAGATGAGAGAGAGAACAAACCACATGACAGATGTTAGTCATGTTGCTTAAAACGCTGTCAAAAGGCACTCCAACTATGGTAGTTGAGGATGATCTAAAAACCTAAGTGGAACAGAATAAAATAAACGATGTGTGTGACAAGCACCAGTTTCCACCAAATTGCTTTTTGGATCTTTGCTATAAATTAAGATTAGGGGAATGAATACAAGCAGTGTTCCCTCTAAGATTTTCCATCATTGGGCAAGCTGAATTTTCTTTTGGGTGGGTTGAAATTTCTTATGTGCAACACCAATATTAAGGTAGTGTATGGATGTGCACCCACCAGTACAAACGAAAACTGTAGATTATATATATTATAAATAGTCCATAGGTGTGGAAGAAAATATATTAAAACAAGACATAATTAACAAGGAACAATGCTTATGATTATTTAATATGAAATGAAATAAAAAGAAAATTAACATTATCCTTGGCTGAAGAAGTGGGTTGTGCCCACAAAAGCTCATAATACTATTTATATATTTTTGTTCATCTAAGGTGCTACAGGACCATTGTTGGTTTTTTAGAGGGTTTTTTTTTAAAGTTACAAACTAACATGTCTACCCCTCTGAGACCTTGGAGTATACTTATAATCATCCTTTCTAACAGGCAGATGCATGTTTCAACGATCTTCCAAATAAGGTCTAATCCTACAACACAGCTAGCATCACACCAAGTACTTGCTACTTCTGACTCATGAGAGCCAGAACTCTACTAGATAGCAAAGATCTGGCCTCAATGCAACACAGTTTACCATGTATTAATTAATAACACACATTTTAAAAAACCATTAAGAACAGAGTTATAGATATCTGCAAGTCAAAAAAAATCTGTTAAAAGAATCTTTTTCTTTCTTACCATAAGCCAGGGCTACTCAACACACGGGCGGCATGCGGCCCACAGGCCATTTGTTTGTGGCCTGTGGTGCGGTTTGGGTTCACGCAGGGCCCAACACGTGGCCCGTGGGTGGGATCCTTTGAACATGGCCTCCACTGGGAACACGCTTCACAACAGCGAGTCAATATAATGGTCTTTTGTAGTTATGCATTTTAGTAGTTAAATTCCTGGACTGTCATTGCTCATTAAAAGTGCTGTCATATGGGTGGGAATCGGGTAACTGTTGCATTTTATTAAAATCAGCAGAACTGACTTAAATGGGGCCTGCGTGTCATGATTCTTGCCTTAATCTTTGTATTCACGCCCATCAGTGTGAAGGAAGCTATTTGCATATATATTTGCATGTATATGCAACCACACTTAAGTCATGGCCCTCAGCATGTGCTGTGAGTATCACTGTGGCTCCCAGGGCTTCCAAAGTTGAGTAGCCCTGCCATAAGCCATTAGCACAGGGGTGGGCAATAATTTTTGATGGGCAGGGGGGCACTCCAAGAATTTGGTACGTGGTTGAGGGCCGCACTCTTCCATTATATTAATGGAGGAGGTGCGGGGGGCCTGGGATGGAGGTTGGGTGCAGGAGGGAGCTTGGGGAAAGGGATTGGGGTGTGGGATCTTGGGAAGAGTTTTGGTGAAGTAGGGGATCGTGACCTGGGGCAACAGACTGGAGTGAAGAGGGTGTGCAGGGTCTGGAGCAGGAGTGCAGGAGGGGGTGCAGGGATTTGTTCTGTGACCAGGGATAGTGGATTGGGGTGCAAGGTCTGAGGGGAGGTTGTGACCTGAGGAGGGGTGCAGATGGGGATGCAGTGTCTGGGAGGGTGTATGGGGGCTGGAGCAGGGGGTGCAGAAGGTTTGGGTTACATGGAGTAAGAGGGCAGAAGGTTGGGGAAAGAGGGGCTGGGGTGCCAGAGATAGGCTCTGGCTGGGAGACCTTACCTGGCTCCCAGCCAGCAGCCCAGCAGGTTCCTCAGCCAGGGTCCCTGCCTTCCAGTCCCTGTACGTGCTCAGGGGAGCTGCAGGAGCCATGTTTATTGCTCTAAACTGAATGCTGTGAGCCACGGGGATGAGGGAGGAGGAGCACTTCACATGCTGCCTGTCCTGGCAAGAGGTAGCTACTATTGGTCGAAATTGGCCAATGGGAGCTACTGGGGGCGGGAGTAGCATGAGAAGCCTGTTTCCCTTCCCTCCAGGCTCTCAATGCTCACAAACACGCATGTGGCCCTGCACTTGGCTTTCTGGAGTGCTGAGCAGGGGCAGGGCAGGCAGGGAGCCAGCTGAGGCTCATGACCAGATCCGTCCTGCAGATCATCTTTTGCCAGGCCCTGGAATAGAGGCTGGAGCCAGGTTCTCCATTTATAGGCGGCACAACTGCTGCTGCCCACCTTCCCTCTTCCCCAGCCAATCAGATGAGCTCCCTGCCTGCGCCGGGAGCTCTGAACCTCTGTGTGGGGCTCAAAAAAGGACTGTGTGCCTGCGTGGGCGCACAGCTTACAGGGAACCTTGAATACAAGTCTGAGAACCTGTCAGAAGTTGCTATCTGCTTTAGGTACTTACTGCAGAGAAATATCAATAAAACAGATTGCCAAAGTTAAACTGAAAAAATTAAGAGAAATAAGGTCACAAAGCATATAGGATCCAACAGTCAGGACTCCACTCTTTAGTGGCAGTTAGTTACATGCACATTAAAAGCACATGTTTTGAAGAGGATTCTTAACTATGATTTCTCGTGTACAAAACACAAGCTGTGCCCCCATACATGTGTTTGCATAACTTCTCGTGCAAATAAAATGGATAAATACAAGGTGGAATTTCACAGGCTTCCCTGCACAAACGCTCAAGTCCTGATTCAACTTCCAGAAATTATGTATTAAAAGCCCACAGGAAGAAGTGACCAAAAGTGTACACAGTACAATGTTCCTTTCACTGAATGTCATTTTGTGTGGATTAACTGCTTTAATAATCTACTGCTGTTTCTCCTCAACTCTGATTGCAGAAATAAGAAGCCAACTGATTTACCTGTCAACACACTAACTCAAAGCACCCATGACTTAGGCTTTCCTAATTACGTGTGTAACTAGGACTGCCTCAGTCTGATACACACCAGTTTTCCACAGGGGGGCAGCCAATAAAAATCATTCCGACTTTCACAGAACTGAAACAAAACTACATTTAGACAGACATGTTATTACTCCCTGGTGTTTTCAGCAGCTAGAGATATTTTCAAAGCCATGAAGAAGAAGTAGAAGTTTCTAATGCTGCAGAAGTTCTTTGGGAATGCATGAAGCTGTGATTTAAAAGTCACAAATACTGAAAATTTCTTAAGTTAAAATGTTATTGTTGTTATTGGCTGACAAGGATGCAAAAACATTTTTCATTACTAACAAAACCAACTTTCTTGCTACTTCTTAGGAAAGATAAAAGTTTCTTGAGGAAGAGCTTTGAATGAGAAGATACTCTTATAAAATATGAAAATTTCTGATAAATTCATATCCCCCATTTTCAAAAACATTTGTCTTCTCTTCCACTAGGCATGCACCCTATCCTTACCGTTATTTTGCACCTATTTTTTTTAATTTAGCTTCTCTCATTATCTGCAAGCAAAGTGCAATTCTAAATGACTCCTTAGGTAGCCTTCTGGAAATGCCAAGTTTCTGCATAAAAAGGCATTAAGTTTCAATTAAGTGAGTTAGGAATCAAAATATCCCTTTTGAGAAGATCAACGTAGGACTAGAATTTTAAAGCTAAATTGTTCTGAACTAAGATTCTTAAATTCTTTGAAATGTTAGGAATGACAGGGAATTGAATCACTTAGGGAGAATGGTGGGAGATTATAGAAAATTGATTTTAGTTTTAATTGAGAATTAATTTCATGCTTAGAGTAATCAACTGAAAGGTAACTTTATACAGTAAAACTCCATTGGTCCAGCATCTGATGGTCTGGCACTCTTGATGGTCCGGCACCATCAGGAACCCGGAAGTGCTCTGGGCAGCCGGACCATTGGAGCTGCTCTGCCTCGCTTCCCAATTCAGCTGCTGCTGAAATTGACCAGCGGCTGAATCGGGGAAGCCGGGGGCAGAGCAGCTGGAGTGCTGCCGGTAGGTCCCGTAGCGCTGCCCCTCGGGCGCTGCGGGACCAACCCGGAAGCACCCCAGCTGTCCCCGATTCAGCCACTGCTGAAACTGACCAGTGGCTGACTCCGGGAACACTCCGGGAAGCCAGGGGCAGAGCAGCTCTGCCTCGGGCTTCCCGGAGTCAGCTGCTGGTCAGTTTCAGCGGTGGCTGACTTGGGGCAGAGCAGCTGGGGTGCTGCCGGTTGGTTCGGTAGCGCCACCTCTGGCGCCGCGGACCAACCCGCAGCACCCCAGCTGCTCTGCCCCAGGCGCCCCAAGAGCAACAGGTGCTGCTGGGCTGGTCCCGCAGCGCCAAGGGGCAGCGCCATCGACCAACACGGCAGCATGCCAGCTGAGCCGTCGCAGGCGTCCCGATTCAGCTGCTGCTGAAACTGACCAGCAGCGGCTGAATCGGGACGCCTGGGGCAGAGCTGACCATCGGAAGGGGGCTATGAGGGGTCTGGGGTGGCATCCCCACACCACCCTAGACCCCTCATAGCCCCCCCTTCCAATAGTCTGGCATATCTGATAATCCGGCACCCCCTGGGTCCTAAAGGTGCCGGATTATCAGAAGTTTACTGTACCATATGCCTTGTACTGACATCGTGGATTGATATATTTGATTGACCACATAGTTCCAGACTTGAAGAATGGATGTGAATAGCCATCAATGAAAAGAACAATATTAAACTTCACCTTAAGAGCAGCATATTTCGCTAACACCTCTCTATATGAATGATGTTTTAACATCATTTCATAGCCTAGTAGTGTCTTTCCAGACACAGCTCCCTGCAGTCTTGAGCAAATTTGTACAAAGAAGGGGTTATGGAAAGTTTAAGCAACAGTCTGCACATGTCTTCTCCATATGACCTGGAAATTGGTACAGTTAATTTCCCTGAAGAGTACTAAATCCCTTATAACAAAAGGGGGGGGAAGAGGGTTATAAAAACATGAAAAAAAAATGGGGCACCTCATCCTTCCTGGAGCCTCACAAAGCCCAATGGAATATGATAGCCTTGATTCAGTTTCATTCCTTCTAAACCAGAATGGTTTAATAAATAAATAAATCGACCATTGCATTAAATCTTACCACGTAACAGTTAAATATGAATCTCAAGCAGAACAAGACCGATGCATCCAAACAGATGTTTGAATACCTGCTCATACAATTTTACTGAAGATTTGTACTTATAGGAATTCTCATCTTAATCTAGTGATGGAGAAAAAGAAAGAGGACCTTTAAAATGAGGTTTTCAACAATGTAAACATGGGCAAGCTTTATTTTACCTTTTTTACAGCTGAGGAAACTGAAAGCACAGATCACTGCAGTGACTCACCCAAGGTCACACAGCAAGAAATTGGAATAGTTGAAAATACTCCCAAGAATCCTGACTCTCCATCACTTGTTGCAACTATCAATATGCAGTATCATGGGAAACATGTATTAACTCCAAATAGTGAAGAAGGTGCATGAATTCTAATTAATTCAGCACTCCTAATTAAATTCAAGCATCCCAGCTCTTGTCCTTGGCAGTTCACTTGTAGTCTTGTTGTTTTCTCTGATAGAACACATATTACAAATTGTCGCAAAGCTGGCATGTGGCCTATAAGACAGAAGATCAGAAACCTGCTTTTGCTGTTCATTGCACTTCTCCATAAAAAGTAGCATGCAGTCACACCACCAGAGCTCTTTTAGATCAGAATGGATCTCTAATTTGGAAAGCTAGTCAGCTCCTCGATTTTTTTAACCAAAGTAATCTTTGCTGCCTTCTTCTACCAGGCTTCTTTCTCCCCATCCCCCAGAAATGTGATAATCTTCTACATAATGACACCATCGCAAATTTGAAGTAAAAAAAAACGGAACAATGTTTTTCAGATAAAAATCTGGTTTAAATATGCAATTTTTACAGACCATACTGAATACCTGTAAAATCTGAAATTACTTTTCATGCTGTGCTTTCCTCAAGAAAAAGAAATCAAGCCTGAGGTGATGATGAAAATCTATACATTATTATAATCTGCATAAGGTTTGAAAGGAAAAAGGAAAAAGAAAAAAGCTGTTACATAATGTCTGGAGATAATTATAATAATTTGCCTGCATAAATGGTTCTGCAGAGTGCCTGGTATCAAGAATATGGAGACAAAAGTCAAGAGAACATTAGGACAAATTCCCAATCCCATTCATCTTTATAAAAAGGTGTTTACAGTTCTTATTAAGAATACAAATATTTATATGTTGCTAAAGGTAACTATGTTCCAGTGACATAGAAAGGAAAAACATCCCAGGATTAAAAAAGAAATAGGGTGGGTGATGCAATATTATTCATGCTCTGTTTTTCACATCAAGTTCTGTTAAAGAGCATAAATAATCCCAGCACCAGCAAAACTCTAAAATCAACTTCAAAGTTTCTTTCAGTATATGCAACAGTAAAGAAGGTACATTGACTAGAATTGATTCAAAACTTAATTCTAGTGTCCCCACTCTTGTCCTTTGCAGTCTAAATGTAGCCTTACTGTTTTCTCTGACTGAATACCTATTACAAATTGTGGAAAGCTAGCAAATGTACTGCAAGACAGAAGATGGGAAACCTGCTTTTGCTGCTCATTGCCCTTCTCCACACACAGCACAAGCGTGCGCACACACACAGCTGCAGTTAAACTCCTATGGCTGTTTTAGCTCAGGATTTGGAAAGCTAGTTAGGCTCCTTGAATTTTTTTTAACCAAAGTAATTTTTGTTGCTTTCTTTTGTCAGCTTAGCCTATCCTTCTGCTCCCCCCGCAAAATATGATAATCTTCTACAGGTTGCACCTCTCAAATCCAGGATTCTCTCACTTGGGAACATCCATGGTCCAGCATGACCACGGAAGTTCCTGGATGAGAGACCCATGTGGCAGGAGTGCCAGCAGCTGGGAGCCTGGAGCAGCCCTATGAGTCTGCTAGCAGTGGGGCCGCAACAGCAAGGACAGAGTGTAACTGGGACTGTCTGCTGCCTGGCAGCAGGGCCAGGACCACAGCAGACCAAGAAGGGAAACCTGGCCAGGCCAAATCAGCCTGGAAGGTGGTGGGGCTGCAGCAGCCCAGGCGGTAGTGCGTGGTTGGAGCTGCCTGCCTATGGCAGCGGGACCAGGGCTACAGCCACAGCAGCCTGAGACGGGAAGCCACCCATGGCTGCCCTGCAGAATGCACCTGGCAACGGGATTGGGGCTCCAGCAGCCCAATCAGGCAACATGCCATTCTGGCAGTGAAGCTGGCAGCAAACCCAAGGATAGAACTGGCCCACAGACAACCCAGCTGAGCTGAAGAAGCTGGCAGTGGGCTGGTATCAGGGGACCTCCTGTAGTCTGACAAATTCCCTCTTCTGATGCTGAACAGGAGAGGTGCAACCTGTATAAAAGAACACCATTGCAACTCGAAAGTAAAATAATATGCAACAAGCATATAAAATGCAGCAGCTTTAATCTCAGGAGTAAATTCCTCTAAAGCAATTCTGCATGCTATAGCATACTAGGTATGTGAAACAGAAAGATACATATAGTGCTGCATCATGTTCCTATTAGACACCCTCTAACATGCTGTTATTCAGAGTAGTTATCATAGGGATTAATTTTAGGAAAAGATCTGGTACAGGTTAGAACTCTAATCTGGGCTTCCTTTGTCTGGCATATCCAAACCACAAAACCTGATAATAATGAAGAACTAACAACCAAAATATCTATTGGAAAAGTAACATGGCAAAACACAAAATTTGCAGTAAAGTTTTGGAATACACTAGGGACTTCGCAGTCTCAAATATTTTAAATTGAGAGGCGGGATAAAAATTTTATATACATACATACATACATACATACTCCAGAGAGTAGAGGATGTTATTAGGAGTACTACAGTTTTAGACACGAGACTCACCAAGAGGGAGGTACTGTTTGTGAATCTAAAAGGTAGAAGGCATGTCATGATTCTAAGGAATGGAAGGAATGAGAGCAGCAGAATAAAGACAATGGACTTAAAAAACAAGCAGACAAACTTAGAGAACTGAACTAATAGGTAAAGTCCTATGGGAAGAAAGTCTATTAAAAAAAGGGAGTTCAAGAAAGATGGCATTTTCTCAAGGAGACAGTATTAAAACTGCAACTCCAACTACCCTGATGCAAAGGAAATATCATTATAGTAAGAGACCTGTAAGACTCCACCAAGAGTCCTTTAATGGCCTTAAAATAAAAAAGGAATCCTACAAAAAGTGGAAACATGGGCAAATTTCTAAGGAGGAATCCAAAAGGATAGTACACACATGTAGCAACAAAATCAGAAAGGCCAAGAGACAAAATGATTTCTATCTAGAAAAGGATACAAAAGGCAGTAAAAAGATGTTCTTCAGGCTGCATCTAGACTTCACACTTCTTTTGGAAGAAGCTTTTACTGAAGAGATCTTCCAGAAAATCTTCTTTCGAAAGAGAGCGTCCACACAGCAAAAGTGCATCGAAAAAGCTATCTGCTTTTTTGAAAGACAGCATCTACATTGATTGGATGGAGTGGACACTAAGGCATCTGTGCTTTTTCCTGGAGACCTCTACTTTCAACAAACAAACAAAAAACAAACAAAAAAAAAACCCCCACCACACCCACACACATTCCCTCTCTTCCCCATCCACACGCCTTTTTCCGAAAGAGCTCTTTCAGAAAAATGCTTCTTCCTCAGAGAAAGAGGTTCACTGCTGTTGGAAAAACCCCTGCGTTCTTTCAACTTTGTCGAAAGAACACAATTGCAGTGTGGACGTAAGTGTGGTTTTTCTGGAAAAACAGTTGTTTTTCTGGAAAAACTCTGCATTATAGACATACCCATACATTAGGAGCAAGACAAAGATGAAGCCAGGTCCTCTAAACTTGGCTGGAAAGGAGTGCCAGTAACTGATAAAGAAACTGAGGCATTTAATGCCTATTTCGCTTCAAGATGAACTGTGACCAAATACTCACTACAAGTATTATCATCAACCAGAGTGGAAGAATGCACTCAAATACTCAAAGAACAGCTTAAAGATAATTAAGTAAATTAGATGTATTCAAGTTGGCAGTGTCTGATGAAATTTGTCCAAGGTTACTATAGGAACTAGATGAAGCAATCTCAGAACCTTTAGCAATTATCTTTGCCATCTCCTAGTGAAGCCCCAGAATTCTGAAGAAGGGCAAACATGATTCTTACTTTAAAAAAAAGGAACAAAGAGGATATGAAGAATTATAGATGAGTCAGGCTTATTTTGATACCTGGAAAGACACTGGAACTAATTATTAAACAATCAGTGCATAATCCTATTATCCTCCAGGTGCTTACATAAAATAGCCAGGATGGATTTGTCTAGAACAAACCATGACAAACCAACCTAACTTGCTTGACAGGATTACAGAAAGCCCTCCACATTTGCAAAGGGTATGTTCAGGAGATAGCTGTGAATGCCGAAATCCACAAACATAGGGGGAAATGGGGGTGCTCACGATGCAAAAACACCATATTGTCCGAAACGAGCATTTTATTGTCTGCTGTTTCACAGTCAACAAATAACTAACTTCAAAGCAGTAGTTTTTCCAACCAAACTTGAACGCAAAGATAATACTGTATATAGCAGGCCTGGGCAAAATATGGCCTCCGGGCAGGATCTGGCCCGCAGAGGCAGTGGGGAGCCCCAGGCAGGCTCCCCTGCTTGCGCCGCAGCCCCACGCGCCATGCAGAAATGCGGCTGCAGGGCTCCGTTTCTGTGTTAAAATTGGAGGGAAGGGGGAAATTTCAGGAGCTGCCCTGCTCCCAGCATAATCCCATTAGCCAGTTTCTGGCCAGAAACCAGACAATGGGAGCTGCTTGTTGGAATAACAGGCAGCCAAGAAGAACCACACCCCCTCTCCTGGGCTGAGTTATTCAATGAAGCACATGGCCAGGCAAGCAGGCAGGCAGGCAAACATTTTAAGTTCTGCAGGCAGGCAAGTTTGGCAGCTGGCAGGTAGGTCTCCTGGCCACAGCTTGCTTCTGGCACCCCAGCCCTTTCCTGCCTCAACCCGCTGCCCGCTCCCCCACTCAACATACCCAAATCCTCTGTCCCCTTCTTACACCCATACCCCTCCCAGATCTGGCACCCCAATTCCCTGCCCCAGATCACAATCCCCTCCAACCCTAGGTCACATCCCAAACCCTGCACTCCAGTCCCCTGCCCTAGGTCACAACCGCCTGCTTCATCCCAATTCCCTCCCAGACTCCCGTCTCCCTCCTGTACCCCAGTCCCTTACCCCAAGCTCCCTTCAGCACCCACCTCTATCCCAGACCCCACACCTCCTCCATTAATCATGGAAGAGTGCGGCCCTCGACCACTTTCCAAAATCTTGGAGTGGCCCCCCCGTCAAAACTTATTGCCACCCCAGGCATATAGTCAACTTCAAAACTAATCACCCAAATCAGTTAGTTCAACTCGCTCCCTACACACCTTACTGTTCCTCTGGGATGGGAGGATTAACAGGGGTGGGCTCGCAATGGAGCATTGTGATGGGAGGCTACAAGGATAATCCCATACTGTTTTATGGTTGGCTGATGCCGATTTCCCCATTAACTTCACATTCTGTAAAGTGTGCCTCTTTCTAAATGTATCAAACCACCCCTTGCTTGTGGTGAATGACACTGCTCTGTTGTGACTTGCTCCCTCAGCACCTGAAGCTTGCGAAAAACGCTCCTCACAGGCTCAAAGACTTTTTTCGAATTACAGCACCAATCACAGGTGCTCGCTTCTGTGCCATGTCTTCAGTCCAAATGCTTAATGCCTTTTCCATTTTTTTCAATTATGGGATCACAACTCACACATGACACCTTCGCACAAGCTGGTGCACTTGCAGCAACACTGTCCCTTATGTTTTTCTCCTTTTCTAGCTACTGAGGCTGCATTACGACCACCTGCAAGGCTTATCCAAAAATTAGACTTTCTGGCTTAAAGTCATCCCATTTTTTCCCCTCTTCTTAGCCTCTTGACTGCTGTCTGCATCACTTACTTTTCCTTTTGGTGCCATAATTAAGGTTAGATGTTACTTCAGCAATTGTAATTTTTTTATACTAGAATGCACTCAGAAAGAATCAGCACGCTGCATCATCTGCTTGTGCTGGTGTGGCGCTGCGTACCACAAATAGGTGAAACTGCAAACAGTGAAACCGCAGATGGTGAGGTCTTGCTATATTGCTTAGGGAGAGGGAGCAGACAGAAGGGAAGAGACGGGAAAAGAAGCAGAGGAGCTTATACAGTTAAAACTCCAATAGTCCGGCATCCAATAGTCTGGCACTCCTGATAGTCCGGCATCAAAATGGCAAGAGCCTAGTGAGTGAGCTTCGCCAAAAAATGAGTCACAAGGTAACAGCGGCAGCAGTTGAACTGAGCAAAAAGGGTAAAAAAGGCTTAAAAAAAACTAAAACATTACGGTATACTGTATACAGTATGTACAATAAAAAGGGTTAAGAATACTTTATATACAGTATATAATGTATACAGTATATATATAACCTGCTTACAGTACCTCCTGATAGTCCGGCATATCTGATAATCTGGCACCACCTAAGCCCCATAGGTTCCGGATTATCGGAAGTCTACTGTACCTTGATTATAAGGAAGGCTTTTCACATAGTGCAACATAACATTCAGTGGAGGCTGCAGGGCACCAGAGCCTGCAGCTGGTGGGGCAGAGAAGCTGGGGGAGGGGAGGCAGAGCTCACGCGGCAGCGGAGCCCGCAGCCAGAAAGGCCATTGGGAGCTCTGGCGGTGCTTCTGTGAGGCCGGCAGGAGCTCTGGCGGGGTATTGCGAGGCCGGCAGGACTTCTGCAGCTCACAGGACAAGGTAGCTAGGAAGAGGAGCCCAGCGGGGAGGCTGGTGCCACCCCGGCCCCCAGAATTCCCCTGCTCCAGCAAACTACCTTGTCAGAGACTGCTCAGATCCCGAGGGTGCCGCACAAGGGAAGTCCAACCTGCACTTTGCTTAGAAAGGGGGGGGGGGAAATCAAATGAGCAATTAACAATTGTGGGATAACTTGTTAGGTGGCTGCACTGCCAAAAAAGATCCAGGTGTTGTAGTGGATCACAAACTGAATCCAATTCAGCAATGTGAAGCAGCTGCCAGAGCTGGCAACAGACTTCCCTGGGCCCTGGGCAATGTGTGTGAGGAAAGGGCTTGGCTCTAAGACCGCGATAGAGGTGGGGCTTTGGATAGAAGGGGCGGGGCTAGAGGCAGTCAGCTTTCAATGCTGCCTGGACTGGGTCACCTGGGGCAGTTTAAAGGGTAGTGGTGGTGGCAGACAGGAGCCTGGGGCCCTGGGGCAAATGGCCCCTTCCCCCATCAGCAGCCTGACAGTTGAAATCATCCCTCTCTCCGGTGCTCTAGTGAGGCCTCACCTGGAGTACTCTGCTCAATTCTGGGAAAGAGGTGGACAAATTGGAGAGAGTTCAAAGGAGAGTAAGAAATAGGAGGTCAGGTTTTCTAAACCTTTACGTGAGAAATGGGCAAAAGAAGTGGGCATATTCAGTCCTGACTAAAGTGCACTGAAGGGAGACCTGATACATGCCATCCTCTTGATAACAGCACTTCACGTATTTGTTGATCAATTATTCTCCATGTACACTGAGGACAGGACAAAATAGAATGGGCTTAATGTCTGGACAAGGGAGATTTAGATTAGCTATTAGGAAAAACCTAACTAGAAGAGTAGTTAAGCTGTGGAATAGGTTTCCAAAAGAGGATGTAGAATCCCCCTTTGGACAAACTCCTGTCAGAGACAGTCTATATTTACTTGGTCCTGCCACAGCAAAAGGGGCTGCACTTGATTGCTTCTCAAGTCCCTTTTCAGCCTTACATTTGTGTGATTCTACAAAGACTCAGACTTTAAGGTCAGACAGAATATGATCTTCTAGTCTGATCTTCTGCATAATGCAGGACACAGAACCTTGCCCATCCGCCTACCCACTCCTGTTAGAAGACTCCTAACCTCTGTCTGAGTTACAAGTCCTCAAATCATGGTGTGAAAATTTCAAGTTAGGGAGAATTTACCATGTTCACTAATTTAAACTTTCAAGTGACCCATGATTAGCTAGACCCCGGGCATGTGGGCAAGATTCCTGGGGAAGAATTCTGGTACATCAATGAAACACACACCTCCACTGCTATCCCCACATGCAAATAGAATGCAAGTACTGTAAATCAATTTCACTTCATAGATTAATACCCTGTGTGTTAATGCAACAGCAACAAAACACTCCATCTCCTGGGAGAACAGGTAGAAGTAGTTGGAGAGAAAGCAAATGGACCTTATACAACCACCTCAGGATGGTGGAGTAGTAGCATAAACAAGTTCTAAAGGAGAGCTAGACCCATCTAATCTGTGATGGAATATGGAAAAGCTTAACATTAAAACTTTTTTGGGGGGAGGAGGGTGGCAATAAAGGAAATAAAGAGAACAAAATGTGATCCCAAAGCATCACTATGTACCAAAATCCTGATTTTGCTGTTACCACAACCAGCTAACTCCAATAAACCAGCTGCAATTGCCACAATATAGGGTGATTTATTAAATGGATTTTAAGATGAGTCTAAAAAAAACCAAAACAACCACACACACACACCACAGCTGTCTGAGCTTCATTACCCACATTATGTTCTAAGTTGCAACAGTCCCATTTTTTAAAGGGTTTTTCTGCTGTCCTCTTTGGCTAAGGATGTACAATTCCTATTACAGCTGATTACCAGCCATTAAGTTGTGCAATCATGTGAACTGCTGTTTGAAATAACCATTAATCTTCAGCACTACATCCAATGCATGTATTATTTCAAGACAATATATGTTGTAAGTGTTGCATACACATTCTCAAAGCTAATTTCTAATATCTGCTGGTTTATTTCCTTGAAATCTCATAAAGGGCATTATTACTGTAATATGTACTTATCTTAAATGAAAAATGTTTGCTCATTTATACTATTTGGTTTGAACTCAGCCAAGTGATTCTCTTGTTTTATCAAATGATGACACTGTTTTGTTTCCTTGGCTCCATCTACTGGTACGCACAGGAAGAAGTATGATTACCTCATACACTTAACATACTTTTTTTTTTTTTTTTTTTTTTTTTTTTTACACTTAAAAAAAAAATGATGGTCTTGTTTTATTTCATTATTCTGATCTTACCCTTAAGGCTGCAGTTTAAATATAATGTACTCAAATGGACAGATTACTCTCTTACATTTCTTAAATCTTGGTACATGTCCAACGTAGGCAATTAGTAAGAAGTTTTGTTGATTTAAATCTACTTAATAGAATAAAAATTCTATCACCACCCAAGACCCCACACAAAAACCTCCCTGCACAGCTCAGACTTGAGATAGCCCAGAGAATAAAAGATCCTTTAAGAAGCACTGTCGGGTTTCAATTTCATTTCAAAACTCTCTCATTAAAACCAATTAAATGCCTGAAAAAACAGTCTTTAAAACCAAAGTTTGTTGATAATATTTAAAGTGTTTTTTTTTTTCAGGGTTTCCTGCTTCTGATATTAATTTGAAAAAATTGGGGAGGAGGCCAACAGCCAAAGTGACTAAGGCTGGGCAAGTAGTATTTTCCTATCCTGCAAGAATTTGAGATTTAACAAAAAAGTTCCAACCTCAACTGGAACAAAATTGAAATCTCAAAAACTGTCATCAACCATCCAAAATAAACCAAAAAAATCTATCTGGGTTAATCAAAATGTTTAGTTAGATAATTATGAAACACTGTTTCAATTTCAATCTTTCCTTTTAAAAAAAGTGAAATTTCAAAATAAGTCACTTTGAATTGAAAAACAAAAATGTTTACTTATAATATATAAAAAATGTTTTTGTTTTACTATTTTGAAATTTGTTGAAACTGACCTTTTCCTGAAAACATTTAGGTTTTGATGGACTGGCATTTTCCAGTGGGGGGGGGGGAAAAAAAAAGAAAAAAAAGAAAAGAAAATTTTTCAACTAGCTTCAAGAATGACTAATGTGCCCCCATTTTCCCTCCTATATACATATTGCTTCCCAATTTCACCTCCTTTTCATGGTGATTAAGTGAAATCAGTAGCACAAGATTTAAAAAACCTCTCCTACTCTTCCATTTGCTCTGTGTAGTTTAATCTTGATAATTACAGGACAACTTTACACGCAAAGGCACTAAAGGTGAAAGAAAATCCTGAACTAACTGGAAAAAAAAAATGCTGCTACTTCACAACTAGACACACATTGAGGCTGTTCTCACAAGATGACATGGTCAGAATGGAGTCAGTTCAGGAATTTCAAATGTCTAACAAAAAATCCTAATTTCTCTGTTAAAGTCTACAAAAAGCCTTTCAGAAATAAAAACGAGCCTTCTATCATAAAAACCCAATAAATTTACAGTGTTGGCAACACAAATATTCTCTACTTTGCATTCTTTGTTATTTCTGTTTAATTCTCACAATAATTGCATCTCATTTGCTGTTGGGACAGTTGGGAGTGCCCATGGGTGATTGGTGCAGCTGCGGCTAAAGGAGGCAGCACCCCAGCCCCACCCCCACTGCTGACACCCTATCCCCCACGGGGAGGGGAGGAGGCAGGACAGCATGCCGACTGTGCCCCAGACTCCCTGAAGTACCTGGGAGGGAAAGAGAGGTGAGGGGGCATGTGCCCCACCTCCTCAAAGCAGCATCGGAGGGAGGGGAAGAGAGGCGAGGAGAGCATGTGTGCAGCGGGCCCTCCCTCCCCCACCTCCCTGGAGCAGTAGAGGGGAAGAGAAGTGAGGAAGCGTGTGCACGCAGTGCAGCTCCCCAGCCGCCTCGGAGCACTGGGGGAGGGGAAGAGAGGTGAGGGAGAAGGAGGAGGCCGTGCAGTTCCAGTCTCCCTGGCCCGAAGCACGGGGACGGCGGACACTCGGGGCAGCAACACTCAGCCCCCAGAATGCCTACAGCAGGCGTTCCGGGGGTGGAGTGTGGGCAGGGCCGGGGCTAGCGGTTTTGGAAGGCAAAGCTACTCTTCGCAACTCAATTCAATACATCTCTTTGTGTTTTCACAAAGAAAACAAATCTCCCACTTGGCTTCAAACAACAGATTATTTCATAGGATCCTGCTCACTAGAAATAGAAACTAGAAAAAACAACATATGGGTTTGGCATTATAATTTAATTCACTGATTTCAATAAACACCTTAACTTTCAACTCCATTATTGATTCAAGGAATAAAGACCTGGATGAAATCCTGTGCTCTACTAAAAACAATGGTAATACTATTGATTTCAGAACTTCAACCATTGTTTTCAAATGTGCCAAAAGTATTATGAATGCTTTCAAAACTTCTAAAGGATTTTCCTTTTGCTGCACATAAACTACAGGAAGTCACAAAGGGGGGGAAAAAAGCTGGTTCTTAATTTACTATAGGGCCTGGAGGCTGCCCTAACAATTTTTTGTCTTCTTTTCTGTTTAAAAGTTGATGCAGCAAAAAGGAAAACTTAAGAAATAAATGGTTTCAGGATACTTTGACTGGCATGCCTATAATTTATTTATTTGTCAACTTCTCCCCAAATTGCGATTAACTTTTTGCTGATAACTCAAGTGATGATAACTGAAAAATAGGAGAGAAAAAGTTACCTTTGCCTCACCCCTGATTTTTTGCATCAAGTGGAAGTTCAAATTTCTCTATTCAAGAGAAACAGTGCTGGAAGTGCAGTTTTATCAATTAGAAAGGTCTGCTGTTTGATGAAAACTATTACTGAGCCATAGCCATTTAAAAACACCAATACAGTTTTCTGGCTTTGAGGACGAAGGCCACTAGATAGAACCAGCTTCCTTGAAAGATACCGTTAGCAGTTGGAGAAACAAGGTCAAGAAGTCCTGGCACATCTAACCTCACCTGCACTTGAACAAAGGGTTTAAATGGCAATTATATTCACAAATATTTATTTGCTGTACCACATGCCACGTATTTGTTTTTATATATGAAAAGCCAACCTTTGAGAAAGAGAAGTTGTTTGTTCCACTGGCATTACTTGAGATTTCCACTTCATGCAACTGACAAAGTGATTTTTACCCACAAAAGCTTAGGCCCTAATAAATCTGCTCGTCTTTAAACTGCCAAAGGACTCCTTGTAGATTAGTATAGACTAACACAGCTATCCCTGTGAGACTAGCTACAAAAACACCATGCAAAATGCCTATTCTCACTTTCAGGTGACATTATTAATAAGAAACAGGTAGCATTATCTCCTGTAAAAGTAAATAAGCTTGTTTGTCTTAGTAACTGGCTGAAGAAAAAGCAGGAGTGAATGGACTTATAAGCACTAAAGTTTTACATTGTTTTGTTTATATGTGCAGTTATGTAACAAAAATATTGTTTAATTTTAGTGTAACAATTTTAAGTTACATTTTGATGATAAAAGGATTGCACTATAGTACTTGTATGATATGAACTGAATTTAAGAATAACCATACTGGGTCAGACCAAAGGTCCATCTAGCCCAGTATCCTAGCCCAGCGGGAGGGAACACAACAGATCATCATCACGTGATCCCTCTCCTGTCACCCATTTCCAGACAAAACAATTTTTTTCAGTTTTCCAGAACTAAAAAATGCCATTTCTTTTGTTTCTTTTTTACAGTACAAATATCTGTAATAATAATATGAAGTGAGCAAAGTACACTTTGTACTCTATGTTGTAACTGAAATCAATGTATTTGAAAATATAGAAAAATATCCAAAATATTTAATAAACTTTATTGGTATTTTAACAGTGCAATTAACTGTGATTATTTTTTAACTAATCGTGTGAGTTAATTGTGATTAATTCACAGCCCTAGTATTTTGTTTCTTCTCCAATAAATTCACTGGAGTGGTCATGCCTCTATAAAACTGACATTACAAACAGAATTGTGCGCCTCAAAATCACACTATTGTAGTTAAGAAACTTTTGCTTACTTAATGGGACAAACTTTGCCAGAGGACCGACGTGCAGGATAGTTCTGCAGAGGTGATTCACTAGTGCACTAGGCCAGAGATACCATGCAGGAGAGCATATCAGACATATCACTTAAAAGATGCCGTCAGCAGAAAAGACACCAAAATACAGAAACTTGTGTCTTATTAGCTTTCAGTGCCAAAGAACAGCTCTCATACACTACCTTTCATTCTTTTTCAACTCCAAAGCACTTGTTGATTTCCTTGAGGGCCTGACACTTTGTAGAAGAGGAGGTTTAGTGATAGGCGTGATGAGAAGGGCATCCAAGAGTGAACGGTAGACGTTAAGATCGGAGAGTCTAGTAAGCATTTAGAAAGACCTGCTAAATAAATACACTAGCCATCTACACAAAATTGAAAATTGACAGGAGCTACTAAAAGAATATGCGAGGTCTGAGCTTCCCAACTGTTTCCATAATAGTGTGATAAGAATTGTAAGTGGAAAGTGATCACTCCCTTGAGAACTTACTGAGAAATGATGTCAGTGTCTGCAAAATCATTTAATAACTGAAAACATAATAAATGTATAGCTTGTGGCATCTAAGATCTAAAAGCTGTTAATAAATATCAATTAATCCTCAACCATCATGCAAGTCAAAGTGGTATTAATTCATCAAGATAGAAAATGGGCATCACAAGACTCAGAAAAACTAAAGTTATTACCCCAGACTCAGCCAACAGCAGAGTTGGGAATAAAACACAAGAACCTCGAGCGACTCTATTCTAACTCCATGCACATACCGCTAAAGTGACAGTTAACTGTTTCCAATATTGCATCTCCCCCAGTTAGCTCCTTTATGAAGCATGTGCTTTTTGAAACTGATTTACAAAAATTAAAAAGGCTCTGTCTTGCAGGTGACTACTACCTGGCCCGTACAGCAACAGCAGCAGACACAGTGGCGGCAGCACCACTCATAATTTTTGAGCTCTGCCTGGAAGAAGGAACAGGGATGGGAGAAAACTTTGCCAGATCTTCCAATGGATTTTCAGGCAGTGCTTTTCTAGTGTAGAAGCTTTGACTGAAAAGGGGAGAAAAACAGAGAGAAAAGAAAGTTCTTAACAAAAAGTGCAAACAGCTTGAAGTAATCACTGAAAACTGTGCCATCACTGAAGTGCCATTTCAACACTTAAGTTGATGGAAATACTTCTGTTGAATCCATTGACCCTTTAAACATTAATATGGAAAAACTGATTTTTCTTAAAAAAAAGACTCTTCAGTGATCAATTCAGCTTGCAGTAAAAGCTCTAACTCAGTACAACTCACAACTTTGGGCCCCTATCCTACAACTAACTCAGTGTGGGCGCAGGAGTCCACTCACACACAGCTTGTTGTAGAATCAGGGTCTTGGATTCTCTGTCTAATTCTCCACAAGAGCTTCAAGGTTATTCTGAAAGTTATTCTGCTGATGGCCTCAAAAATCAGAATTGGCATAATATACCAAAACCAGCATTAAAAAAGACATTAAAATACAACACCACTAGAGCACAATCACAACTGACTTTTCACAAAAATGTTCTTTATTTTCAGATTTTTCCCTCTATTCTCTCCCACCTCGTGACCTCTCTTTTATCCTCCACCCTGGTTCCCCCACCCACAATCACTGACCAAAAGAGCAAGAAGAATAAAAAGAAAAGGAAGACAAAGAAAAAAAGTCTGAAGATGAAATATTTCGAAGAAAAGTATTTTGAAAAACTAAAAAAAATGCTAAAAGGTCCGTTTAGAAGCCTGGGAAATTACAATTGTTTTCCCATTTTTCATCCTGTTTCAGAAATAACTCAACCCAACATGTCAATAACAGCATCTTATTGTACAGCTTTGAAGTAAATGGAGATACTGTCATGCTTACACTTAACAGTCTGCTCATATCATAAGCTTTACCTTGTATGATTCAAAGATGATCTAGTCTGAGAGCTTGCGACTTTATCAGAAGGGCTTGTTTTTTCAGAAGGGACAAATACATCATGCCTGCCCAAAATAAGTATCAAGAGGGGAAAACAAACACAATATGTATAGCTATAATATTTTAGGCAACATTAGCAAGGCTCATGAAATCCAAAAGAATATGACAAAATAAAACACTTGCTTTCCAGAAAACAAAGTCAAGTATAGGGTTAATATTACTAAAAGCAGCAAGCCGTACCAAGTTCTAAGCTGGCAATTTGTGTATCTGAAAATCAAACAAACCATCAGCTACTAATGGGAAAACTTGATTTATTAAAGTTTCCCTTTCATTGCACTTTTCAGCAGAAGTCAACAAATTGTTTTGGTAAGAGACTAATTCCGTGATGGCACTTCATCACAAAGTCCAAAACAGCATTTTGCTGTATTATGCTTCCATTACTTCCAGTTAGGGGATAACGTGGCAATGCACATTTATAGCACCACACACTAATTCTGGGGGAATTCTGCATGAAAAAAATTGAAAATTCTGCACAAAGTGTTTTCAAATTCTGCAAAATCCTGCATATTATATTTGACAAAACAATACTATATAATCACACCAGTTTCATTTATTTTTGGTCATTTATTGTAAAATACCTGCCCAACAAGTATATCTGTGACAATACAGATAACAAAAAAGATTCTGAAAACTTTTTTTGACTAACAGATTCCTTACTAAGGCATATTAATACAGAATTCTGAGTAATTTGAATGGCGGTTGGGTATGGGTGGGAAAAGTGTGTAACAGGTTTTGGGTTTTTTTGGGGGGGGGGGGGAGATACTGTTAAGATGTTGCCCCCCATGCAGACTCTGGCTGACCCCTAGCCTCTGCTATTCAGTCAGCCTCATCTGTCCCGGCCTCCACCATATGTTCCTGCAACCCCAGTTCACCTGTCCCTCCACCCCCATTCAGACACCCACTCCCCATCCCCTGTAACTCAGCACCCCTCCCTCTGTGTCTGTCTCCTATTTCTCCCTGTAGCTCTGCATCCCTTCCTCCTCTATCCATGACACTGCATCCCCACTCCTATTCAGTCTCTGCCCCAGTCTGTCCTCCCACACTAGATTCTTTCTTCCCTAGCTGGGGGGAGCAGCTGCTATGTTCTATTGCCACAGTACGCTCTGGTGGGCAAAATGCAGAACTGCAGCAGATTTCCCACAAAAAAAATCAATAAGCATGGCTCATTGATTATGCACATGTGCAGTTGTGCTCAATTCTCCCAGGAGTATAAAATGAGATGAACCCACATTATTTTATATTATTTCTATTCCAATTTTCATGTAGCCAAGATGTGTGTACCTGTTAGGCACAGAAGGCACGGATTCCACTGGTTGGCCTGCAGAAGGTGGCTCCACGGATACAACTGCGAGCAAGGATTGCTCAGAGGTCTGTGTAGCTACTGTGTGCTTACAAGATAGAGAACTTCCTTTACCAGCTTCATTTGTCATTAAGGTGGCTGGACCTGGAGCACTCAACTCTGCAGATTGGGTTACTTTCCTATTTGATATCAATGTGACAGGAAGTATTTTATTATTAGACCAGAGATGCAGAAGCATTACAACTGGAATTCTTTATTTAATAAAAAAAATAAATAGCTGCTATTTCAAACAGGGGCTTTTATTTGTGACAATGTGCAACTGGTAAAAGCCAGCACAGCACAGGGACTCTTCTATTGTACAGGATGAACCTCTCTAGTCCGGCACTGTCTGGTCGAGCAACATCCATAGTGAGGCATGTATTTGGCCAGGTTTCCTGCAGTACCATAAAGTTTGATAGTCCTGATCACCAATGTTCTGTGTTGTTATTTAGCTCTAATTTACCCCTAAATGGCTTCTAAGAGGCCAGTAAGCAGTGGAAGTGTTGATAATGCCACTAGACAATAGTGACCTCCTATTGTTCAGCAAATTCTCTGGTTCAATATCAGTCAGCTCTCCAGGGTGCCAGACTAGAGAGGTTCAACCTGTATTATCTTCCAGATTGACAAAAAATACAGCAAGAAAAACAGGACCAGCCACAAACCGCTTCTTCATGGCAGCAACTTCTTCCAAGGTTTAACTGTGGCAGCTTACAAACAACTTATTGATCAATCAAAATCAACGTATACATTTTAAAAAAGTCACAATTCCAACAATTTCTGATATACTTGCAACAGACGGTGTGACATAAGAAACACTACCTAGTGTAAGTAGATGCCACTTTGGACAGTGTGGCTACCTGGCTACTGATATTTAAAACCTGAACAATAGCAGGTGGATGAGGTGCACACTTAGGTAAGGCTTCCAAAGGGTTGTCAAACAAGAGTTTTCTAAGGCAAAAGAAAGCAGAGATATAAGTAGCATACTAAGCAGACAAAAATAAACATAAGCCTTCCACCTCCCCCAGAATCAGAGTGTACAGTCTCCAAGGAAAATAATTACTTTGGTTGCATACCAAAGGAACTATGGTAAATTAACAGTAAAACATACACACATCTGCTAGTACGTGTGTGCATAGACCCCCACCCGTTTACACAAACCTTCCCATTTACATGAAGTTTACAAATTTTGATCAATTTTCAGATTTTGAAAGGAGGGTGGGCACTTCATGCAATTTTTCCCTCTTTTCCCCCAACCAACCCAGGAAATGGCTCAACTAAAAATACAGAAAAAAATATTTTCCCAGTCCCTCTGCACACACATTTTTTAAATGATAGACATGGGGATTTCCAATTATTTTCTACAGCTGCCTTGAATTCAGTGCCTACAGTTCCATTGATTTTACTGGAATCTGTATCAGGTCCTAAATGGAGAGAGAGTTTGACATCACATCCCTCTTTAAGGGAATTTTTCAATCACATTCGGATGTACACTTTTTTCTTATAGAATGGTTATTTTACTTTATTTGGTGGTGGCTAAAAAAGGGAATTATTTTACTACTTTCGGAAGCTTCCAATAAAACCCTGCAGATTACAGTTATTTCAGAGTATACTATAGGCTGCGTTCTAAATAGCAAGGGCACATCAAGATTTGACTATTCTTTTTTAATACCACATAGTCAGGACACCTACTAAAAATACTAAGAATACCTAATAGCTTTACCATTTAAAAAGTAAAGCGTAACAGGAAAATGAGGATCTATGCTAGTTTAGAGAATATAAACACAGGACATAAGTGATGAAATTAAGTCAACTGACCCTCAAATGGTCTCTTTCTGCATATATATAGATACACACACACACACACATATCTGATGACTTATAGAGCAATTGCTCATTAATTTCTGATGTTCATGGTTTTGAAAATAAGCCTTTTTTGGCAATCAGTTTAAGATGTATCCTACTTAAAGAGCATTTGAGACAACACCCTTTCATAGCTTAATGAAAACAATGAGCTTGATTCAACAGAACACCAGAAGTGGGTCATTATTTTCAAGTGTTCTTACTTCTACCAAACATATGCATAGAAATAATACAAAGCTCTTACGTTAGGAACTGTCTGGGTGTTCTGGATTACTTTTCCTTGTAAGCATGAGGTGATACATGATTGGACCCTACCAAACAAATAGGTTTGGGATTTTTTTTTTTTTTTTTTTTTTTTGCCTTCAGAGGGATAAGCCCAGGCTTATCGGGTAATCATGTAGTAAACTACATGTTAACATCCCTATCTTAAACTAGATCAGTTTCAGCCTGGCATATTCTAGCCTCCTGAGAATGCATGCCCATGACTCTCCATAAGAATAGGAACCATAAACAAGCATCAACTAAGTTACATGCTCTTTCCTACAGTCACAGCATTTGCCCCCACTACAAGCTTACCCCATGGAAAAGCAAATTCATCTCCTCTATGTTTCTGGAGCAGACACTGCTACTTTTGCAACAGTACACCAAATTGTTTTGCTATATGCACAAAGATTGGAGACCCAGGGATTCGTCCTACTCTGCCATTTTAGAAGTTATCTATACTAGAATTTCTTCTGGATCAAGCTAGCTGTTTAGCTTCCTCAATTGGGAATTGATATTTGTTTCCCCTTATTTAAGGGGTTCATGCCACTGCTAGTTTAATAAATAAGAGAGCAAATGAGGCACTGCATTATGTCTTCAGTATGATGTCTCAGATAGATATGCCTCTGCTTAGGGGCAGGAACAATAGCCATCTCTTTACAATACCTATCATAAGCCTAACCAGAGTCTCAGAGCACTACTCTAACTGAACTACAGATTGGACCTCAGGACCCGACTGATCCTGGATGAGGGATTTTGCCAGATCAGGGGAGGTCATTTCTGGCCCCCACCACTGCCCCCCTTCCTGGCCCAGCCCGCTGGCCACCCAGCCAGCTCCCCACCTGCGGCCAGCCCCGCTGCCCTGCCAACCCAGTCGGGCAGTCACCGCTGCTGTGACTCCCAGCCCCTCCAGACAGCCATATGCTGGACCTCTCAGCCCTGTTGGGCAGCTCCACTGCCGCACACTGGGTGGCCTTGTTGGCAGCTCATTGCGAGTAGCCTACTACCCTGCCAGACCTGCATGGCTCCCTCCACCGGGACTCTCTTGTCCTGAAACATCTGTGCCAGACCACGGATGTTGCTGGACCAGAGTCCCAGCTTAAAGAGTTTCAACTTGTATTGAATCAAATTATAAATGCTTCCAAAAGCTGTTACTGTTAACCCTTACCATAATCCTCTTTTTCCTCTGATCTCACTAAGGCAAAAACTCCATCATTAATTCCTGCCAGAACACACACCGAAACAAGAACCACACACCTTTAGAAGAGAGAATGCTAAAAGCTGAAGAGGGAAAGAGTTTTATCTGCCCTACCCTAAGAGACAGGCTTCTTAGTATGTGCCAAAAATAGGGATGTAAGGGAGTAGTCGACTATCCGATAAGCCTAGGCTTATCGGGTAGTTGAGCTGATTACTCACATTCCCCCACCCCCTGGCTGCCTCTGTATTAGAGGCAGCGGGGGGAGGAAGGGAGCAGGAGCCGGTGCTGGAGGGAGCTAGCTTAAAAGCCCGTTCCTCCCAGCACTGTCTCCGTGGTGCCGCCGGCTCCCCCTTCGCTGCTGCAGGGGGAGAGGAGGAGGAGGGCAGGGGCTGCTGCTGCCAAGCAGCCCCTGTCCACGGGAATTCCAACTACCCAGTGGTCAGATAGGCAGGAAGCCTGACTTAGTGCCACCTAGAGCCAGGTCTGGGACCAAACCCCGCTGCAGCTCTGCAATTTAAAATGCTGTAGGAGCTGGAGGGCACAAGCTGGGACTGAACTGGCTTCCTATTGACTAATCGAGTAGTCAAAAAAATTTCTATCGACTACTCAATTAGTAAATTAACCTCATTTTAATATCCTTACCCAGAAATGAACATAAAAGTGAACCCTAAACTCATCTGGCTACATGTTTAGAGAGGGTTCAACCTTTTGCCTTTATCTAGAGGTGAAAACACTAACAATTTATTCACTACTTCCTCTAAATCTTACAAAACAAACATCTGTTTGAAAAAGGGCACCATTTAAAAACTTGTGGGTATATCAGTATACCGTGACTCCAGGTAAAAGTAAAGTTTATTTTGATCTTATAGACGCGCAAAAAAGGTCACCATGCCATATGCACTACATGCTTGTGAAAAAATTAATATATATATATAAGTATATCTACTGAATTGATCTACCCCAATCCCTCTCTCCCCTCTTGAACAAAACTCTCCTTCCACACCCATTTTTAAGTGTTTGCAGAAAAAGTATAAGGCTTACAACAAGTGAAAGAGACAGGCAAGAATGAATATTGCCACACTCGACTTCAGTAAAACCAACTTCCTGTAAAACTGCAAGCCACCTAGCCATGGGAAGAAAGGAGTGTCTCTTCCCAGAGGCCAGCAGAGGGATTTTAGCCTTCCACATACATTAAACCTCAGGCTGGGATGCTTAGTTGAGATGTGGAAGCCAATTTTGTTCCCCCAAGTCCTAGATGGATGGGTCTTCCAATCCCTACACCGGGGTTTGTATTTTGAGGGAATGCAGCTCTGCTTTCTGAATTTGATCTGTGCCAGGAAAGGACTCCTTTTAAAGCAATCCAATTAACAGGCAAGACTGCAATACAGTACAATTTTGGCATATTGGTATTGTATGAGATGGGATTCACATTTTCATTTGCTGGAAGCTGAGCCACCGCTAGCACTTAGAAGCAATTCAGTTCTACTGAGACACAGCATTTGCAATAGTAATTTGCTGTTGTAATTGTAGCTTAAGTTTCAAGACAGTGGTGGATAGGATCATTTCTTAAAATAACAACGAATGGTTCTTATCAGCCTCTTGTAACTATTTAGTCTTTAAGATGCTACTAGACTACTGTTTTTTAAGTTTTTCCTGTTACAGACTAACTCCTCTACCCCTCTGAAGCTTTTGAACTAAGTGTACAGTTAGTGTTTTATTTTTTTCCTCGTGACTCCCACTCTTTCATTCACCATTCTCATCCACTATTTGAATCCTATGCTGCTGCAGCTGTCCTAAGTGAAAACGAACTTCAGTTGTTCCACAGTGAAGAGGAACTTCAGTTGTGGAAGACTGCCAGTCAATTGTGACTGAGTCATAATGTCTGTGGCCTAAGGAGAATACAGTCATCATCTGCTCTTGAGAATCATTCATACACCAGCACCTTAACAGCAACTTCCTTATGTGGTCCCTAAGGGTCACTATGATTTACAGGCATCCTGCAACATAACAAGGAAAGGGCGATTTTGTTTGTTTGGTGGGCTGATAGTCTAGTCTTATCTCCTTAAATTTGGTTGATACATGCGGATGGAGAGTAAACTGCCTGAAACTCATCTCTTCGTATTGGCTTTTCAGTAGGAGGAAAGATCTACAGGTATAGGCGGAGACGATACTATCTTTGTCTGTTACTCAGGGTGTGTGTTCACCTTTTGACAGAAATGCTAGCAGCCTAAAGGTGTAATTAGATAAATAATTATTTCTGGACTCTCCGACAGCTGCAGAGGTGGTACTATTATCTACTGTGGCAGGTTTGGAGGCTGCAAACCTGCTCCGATATTGTCCTCAAGAAAGAGTAACACTTGTAGCTTCCTCGGCCTCAGGTAAAAAAATCTCTGTCAGACTCCCTACAGCGTTATACTTCAAGACCAGCCACAAGCATCATGCGGTGTAAAATGTGGCTGAATGGGGTGGGCTCTCAGAACATAGGACTCTCCTCAAATCTCTGCTGTGGCTCTCTCGTCACTTCTAGGTCCAATTCATGGGGTCAGTAATTAGCTTTAAAGCTCTGATTGATGCAATAACTGCTTTTTGAGAGTCTGCTTTGGAACAGGCAGAATTGGCTGGGTTACACTTGTCTGCTGCTAGGGCAAAACTATTCCCAGGCACAGGGTTCTCATATGAAGAAGTTTCCCTTAGGAATTTACTCCCCATAGCCATCTGCTAGAGCCTGAGACTGTAAAAAAGTGAAACAAAGACTAGTTATTACGATTTAACAACTGGAACATTTTTCTGTTAATTTCATTTATTTTTTGGTTAATTTTGCAAATCTGTACTGAAGCTTTGCCCATTATGAAGGTCCAAAGATATGTAAGAAATTGTTTAAGAGTGGCTTATGTATTTTATGCATAAAAATTAAAATATTTAAATGGGCTGGCATTAGGTAAATAAACAATATAGCAATATAAATAAAGGCTCCTTTCAAGAGCCTCCTGTCACAGCAGAGAATACAAAGGACCTATTTTTATTTCTTTAAACTATGGCTGCTACAAATATCAGCATCTTTGTAGTTTGTGTGAAATGTTTAACAGTGGTAGTACTGTACTTTGACCAAGGTATTAATACAACATGGTGTTTAGTATTTAGTGCAAAATAAATAGTGTTTACACAGTGCTTTCGGTTAGGAGAGCCTCAAAGAATTTCACAATCTTGTATATTCCTATAGCACCCCTGGGAGGCATACAGGGGCCATTTTACTAAACAGAGGCACCTTGGTTATTTAATTATACACTTACCGCTGGTTGGGTAGACATTTGAGCTTGGACCAGAGCCTGTATTGTGGAACCCTAGATGAACAGAGGCTCCCAGAATTCAGACTCCAGCCTGACCCAAACATCTACACAACCATTTTTAGCCCACCGCCTACACTACAAATCTGAGTCAGGTGATCTGGGTCAGCTACGACTGACTGTGCCATGGACTTTTTATTCCAGTGTAAATATACTCAGCGAGGCTATGAAATCAAGGTCAGAGGAAGCCTGGAGAACAGGAAATTGAAGCCTGCCTCCCGACTCCTACGCAAGTGTCCTTACCCTTGGCTATTCCATCCTCTCCAACAGATGGAAAAGGACAACAGAACAAATCAAAGTGCACATCTTGATCACACTGCACTTACTTCTGCTCCCCCCACCAGGAGGACATTGGCAGAGGATCTAACTGCAATCCGTACACCTACAGTGAAGACTAATCATTTCCATTCATGTCAGAAAATCTGTCATGCCAAAGAAGGGTGGAAGAATCTCAGGATATTTGCACTCAGTATTCCTCAGTAAAATAGTTTAATGCAAAGCCAACATTACGGCAAAACAAGAATTAAAACAAATTAAGCATAATTTCCACATAACAATGAGCATAATATACTCTTTCATGCAGGAACAGAAAAGCTCTTAATGCGTAAATCCCATGCAGAGGGAAGACTTATTTTATTTGGGGGTAAGCTGAAGCAGATAACGTGAGTGACTTGCTCAGGTTACACAGTGAACAAAACAACAGAAACCGCTCATTTCAGTAAAACATTTAACTACATCATCATGGCACGTGTGGTACGTGAACCGCAGTTAAATGGACATATTATAGACAGAAGGACAAGTAATGGAAACCATATTTTATGGCTGCTAACCCTGTGTGAACAGATTGCATAAAAGATGACATCAGCAAGTCAGTTGCTTTAAAAAAAAAAAAAAAAAAAAAGAGGTAAAATCTGCTATTATTGAGAGACCAACAGATTCTATGAGCTAAGCTAAGACAGAACTTATTAAAATTCAAAAGTAAGCGTAAGATTCATCCAAAAATATTGGATATTAATTTGTTTTAGAGGTAAACGTAATCATCAACTCCCAGACCAGGAGTGGGCAAAATACGGCCTGCTGGCCACATCAGGCCCAGCTGATTAGCAGAGTATGCATACTTACAGTTGGCACCCTGTGTTCAGCTGCCCCTCCCCCCAACTTGCTCTGTCCTGTAGCCACGCTGCCTTCAGTACCTTTCTATTACCTGTGCAGAGCAAGGGGTGGACAACAAGAGGGGGGGTGCTGAAGTCAAGGTGTCCCCTTGCCCCTGTACACCATCTCTGCAGAGCTGGGGGTAGGGAGGGGGAGACACAGAGTGGAGCATGGATGGTAAGTGACTTAAGAACAGTGGTGGGCAACCTGCAGCCCATTGGGGTTCTACATGTGGCCCGCAAGAGCTTTTATTCACCATTGCCCACGCACAGCTGCCAGATTCCACTGGTTTCCATCTAAGTAGTTTTTTTCCCTACCGGTACTACTAAAGTGACACGCATGTCAAGCAAGGGCACCTGAAGAGACAGCACCGTGACAATCATGTGCTTCCTCCACATCCAATCAAAGTGCTTCTAGGATTCAATTGGTACACTCCGCAAATTCTAAGTACACAAGTGCAGTTAGCAAAACTACCCTATCCCGGGAGACCGTCTTGGGTTCCAACAATCTTGCAGCCCACTGAGCTGAAGGAGGCACTCATGCGGGCCAGTCACTAACCTAGGTTGCCCATTGCTGCTGAAGAGGCAGTGCACTCTTTCTAATATTTCAGCTTTCTCTCAGAAACACATACTTGCCCATTCCATATACCCCCACCTCTGCCCGGGAGAGAAAGCAGAGCAGAACAGCTTTCCCTGTCTTAAAGAGACAGAGCGTGCCGTCTCTCAGAAACTAATCCAGAAGCAGCCAGCACACACACACTGTGTCATGGTCACACACCCAGTCTCTGTGTAGGGCTGAAAAATGAAATCACCCTTTTAATGAATTATATCTATCAATATGACAAGTAATCTCATGAATTGCAGCCCCATTTTTATGAATGGGATTTGGATTAATTTGTTATAAACCTGTTAAGAATTGCCTTTGAATAATCTATTATTGTAACTTTTTTATAAATTGTAACTGAAACCCATTTTAAATTGTTAATACTTTGTAACTAAAGTGACTCCATATTGTAACTGAAACCCCATTTCAAACTTTATACTGCCTTAACTCTGTTTAAAGTTAGGTGTTTCTATGTAATCTGATTTTAAAAGTGTGAATGTGTGTGCAAAGGGATCAGTCCCTGAAGCCAGCTTGTCTGGGTGATCAGCTGCCAGCACAACGTTGATGGCCAAAGAACAATGTGAGTGAGCCCTGTAAAAGAACCCACCCAAGAAAGAGACACAAAATTCCCATTACGAAAAAAAGATCCAAGTCCCATCTGTCATTTACTGACGACTCATGGTCATATAGTACCCTGGAGCAGTGAGACAGGACAAGATCTATGGACTAAAACATAAAAAGATGGGTGCCAAAACTATAGAATTGGGGTCTTTCAGTTCTACAATCATCCTCCAGGAGCACTGGTCACACTGACACAGCCCAGGTCTCCTCCTCATCTCTAGGCCACCGGGCAAGTGGAACAGCATGAGCAACTGAGGCTGGTAATTATATTCCAGCTGTAGAACTGTGTATATGAGTGTGTGTATCTGTGGTGGATAATTTTAGTAGCTAGGGACAGTATATGTATTCTGCCTTCACAATAAATGTGGCATACTGCCTTATCTCCCAAGAGATTCTGCTAGTTCTATTTCTCTCAGTGTAACATCTGTGCCCCCCCACACAGTCTCTGTGCCACAAAATCTGCCTCTCACACAAAGAGTATGTATGTGTGTCTCACACTCACACACTTTTTCTCTCTCTACCCTCCTGCCCTGTCCCTTCCACCTGATGCCCCACGCTTCTTGAGGGCTCGAGCCAGCCCTTCATAACTTACCAAAATTCATGGAATGGTCCCTCTGTGAAAATTATTGCCTATCCCTGTTCCAGATTAAGGATGTTAAGAGGCGGATAACTGGGTAATCGTGCAGTCGACACAAATTGTACTGCCTACACAATTAGTCGTTAAGGGAAGGAGCTGAGAAGGAGCTACCCCCACTGCAGCTCTGCAGTTTAAATGTAGTAAGAGCCAGGTGTACAGGCCAGCTCCCTCCATAATTAATTCCCTGCCACTTGTAACAGAATATTTCAAGTCTACAGAAGCTAGGAGTCAAGAGCAGTTATACCTCAGGCTATGGGAACTGTGAAACTGTCCAAGAAAAGGGCTCATTTTGACCCCTCTGGCCACCTTCTGCATCAATCTGTCCATACTGTATGGATAACAAAAATAATTCAACTAAATAAAGTTAGGACAAAAAAATAACAGGCCTTGTTTGGTTTTTGTTTTCTCTTCCAGATAACTAGTGTTTATTAGACACATAGCCACACACTCACATTATTAGCTTATGAAATACAACAGTGTAACATTCACCTTAAGGAAAAACATTTCATTTTCTCTTTCTAAACCCACAGATGACCTCCAAAGAGAGTCTACAGAAAATATGGTCTAAAAAGTGCCAATGAAGGTATCCAAGGTCAGTGACTGGAAGTTTGCCATCTCTCATTTCATCACCACATAGTATAGCATTCCTGTAAGAGGACACCATAATTTTTCAATATATTTAATACAGTCTTGCCTCAGTGGGAAATACATTTGAATTAACTCTCAACCTACACATTAACACTTCATTGTAATCAATTTAGCAGGTCATGGGAAAGGTCACCTACTGACAAAATTGATCTTTCTGAATTGTTTTACTACATATGTTATTTCTTATTCTAACTAGAACCCATGGAGCTTTTTCATGGGCCTGATCAATATTTTTCTGCTTCTCTTTCTCCCTCTTCCTACCATGCTCAGAAAACTGGTAATGTCCAGTTTAAATAGGTGTCCAAAAAAAAAAAAAAAAGGGCGGGGGGGGGGGGGGGGAGGGGTAGAGAACAAGACTAGTATAGATTTTCATGTTCTAATTAGGAAAGGCACCACTGGTGAATTATTTACCTCCCATGGGGTGAAGTTGAGACAACATATCCAGAAAGTCTGGCAGAGGGAACAATGACAGCTGAAGACTCGGCTAATGGTGAACTGAATGAAGTTGATTCTGGTCTAGTGAAGAGTTTGAATTTCATTAAAGGTAACAAAATTCAATGAACACAAAAAAAGATATCTAATCTAAGTAGCATTATAAAGATATGTTAAAATCTGAACAAAAATACCAATATCTTGAATGGGAATCAGGGTTAAAATCAAAGTCAGATCTGAGATGAGGCACAATTTGAGACTTTTCTTGAATTTTGTGAAGACTCAAAAGTGTATTGCTACTTGTAGAATCAGTAGATGGCCAATTATTATATTTACAAAGATGAGACGTACATATTTAATGTCACTCTGCATAGCATGATAGAAAAAAATATAGTAAATATTAAATGAGATTCTCAGAATTTCTCATTTGGCTTTCACCTAAGTGTTTTATACTCTTTCATTGTGATTTCTTCATTTGAGAAAAGTAGTGGGGTAAGTTGTTTGGTTATGCCTACAACTCTGCCATGTAGTTCGGGTGCTACCGGATTTCAGAAGGGACTGGACCTTGAAATATCATTCTTAACATTTTCTCCACATTATGCCATCTTCCCAGACATGCCTGAAGTGACTGCAAACATGACATTGAATGCAACAAAAGTATTTTGTTTGAAGAAAAATGCACATCACATTTTTAACTGAAATTTTTTTTGATTAACAGGAAATAGGAGTTATGGGAGGTGTAAGGTGAGCGTGTTAACATACCGTAATACATTTATCTTCCACAAATTTTGAGCAAGTGAAACTACCTATCTGAGACTGTATTCTTTATTTTAGTATCATGCAGTCTTAAGTGATGTCAGTGTATTTAACTGATTTAGCAATTACAGAGAAGCAGACCTCATAGCTGGTAAGGGAGTTGACGGAGGTTCTGATGCAGCTGATATCTTGACAGTCTGAGTAGCTACTGAATGTTTATTTAAATTGAAAGAGGAATTCTGGGCTTCTATTCCATTAGGTAGTACCGCAGACATGCTTTACAGATAATCATAAAGAAAAAAATCATAGATATTATTGGAATAGAGATATGGAAATTCAGAACTGACCAAAAGTGGGACATTGTTTCACCCTGTATATGGATTTGCTCATTTAAAAAAATCCAGAAAAATCTATACATAAATCTGTTGAATATTACTAAAAGTTGAACAATAACCAACTCAAAATATTTCATGGATTTGGGAGTAGCACAATTCTTAAGATCTATTTTAACTTAAGTTTTAAGCAAATAAACTAACAAAAAACAGAGGCACAAGGAGAGAATGATGGCTTGAATATATTCCATTTATAAAAGTAACACAGGAAAAAAATGCATCAGGTGTCACTTGGTATTTTTTTTAATGTCCAAAATTATGTGCCACATCAAAGAGATCCAGAATATACTTGAAAATAGGAAAAATTACTTTATCACTAACTGACTTGTAATAAAAAAAAAAATCTTTGCATACTTCTATGGAAAAATTGTTAAGTGTTTTTTATGTACTGTATTCTACTTTAGTTGGAATTTTCCATGATCACTGTTTCCTTCTACAAAAGTAAAGTATTTGTAATAAACGTAGTCACATACAGGAATGGAAAAAACTCAGAATATTTGGAAGTTTGCTTTAGAGAAAATTTAAAAAGCTTGGACATTTATCAGAAGTTTATTCATAATTCTTGAAATTCTTCTCCCTTCTTTGATTATGTCTCCTTTGCCCAGGCCTGTTAATTTTAGGCCTACCTCCAAAATAGTTGCAGCCAGGTTTTTTTGTTTTGTTTTTTGAATAAAATAAGTCAGGACACTTAGTATTTTCCCATCTCACAGGAACAAAATGTATACTGAAGCCTGATTTGAATCAGTTAGCTAACGCTAGATCATCTCATGGACCACAGACTGGAAGTTAGTCTTTCTGAAGGTTAAATGTATAGTTGGAGTCAGAGTAAAGCATTATGGTACATTTTCACATTTAAAAATAAAAGCAGTCTCATGTTTCTCCCAACAGTTTTTACTTGTGGGGAGAGGAGGGGGGTTATTAAGAAAGCATGTAATGTTGCAAGTACAATCTCGTAAGTGTGGGTGAGTGGGAGGAAATGCCTGGACATGATCACATACTGGGACAGTCAAGACTGTGAGAAAATATCTTCAGATACATCTGATAAGAGAATGACTTCAATGGTAGGGCCCTTTGGTTTGTTGGAGAAGGTGTTGTCCTTTTTAAGGGCTAGAAAGATAGCTACTTACTACGTGGAGGTGGCTCCATACACAAAGAGATGTGACTGCTGACCCATTCTTACCCAACACCTCTGGTGACCTGAACAGAAGCCGAATATACTTATGTCTGTACAATGGAGGCCCTCTCTTCCACCTAGAGCAGGCTGAGCAGCCCCCACTCTCCCACCCCTGTTGAAATGCCAGGCTTTCATTTTTTTTTCACTATGATCTGCTGTGGGCATTATGCTGGGGAGCGGCAGCAGTGCCAGCAAAGAATGTTTCCTTCACTGCCAAGGTGAGGTTACTTTTTCCATTATCCCAACAGCAAACTGAAGGCGAGGGGGAGAATGCCGGGGGATGCAAAGGGGCAGGGTCTGACTAAAAGGAAGTTTAGGCTATGATGTCCCAATGGATGACAGGAGAGAGATCACGTGAGGACTACCTGTTGTGTTCCCTCCTTCTGGGGCATCTGCCATTGGCCACTGTTGGAAGACAGGATACTGGACTAGATGGACCTTTGGTCTGACTCAGTATGGCCGTTCTTATGTTCTAACTCAATACATAAGTATGGGAAAGATTCCCAGTCAGGTATAGTGACCAGACAAAATGGTTTGGAATAGGATTTAAGGAGGCATTATTTAAAGTGGAAACAGGAGTGGTTAGAGTCTTCTATGACTGGTATGGCAAGGAGTCAAGCCCCACTCTCTTATGGCCCCAGTTTAAACCTCATCTGAGATTGGATGTGTGGGGTGAGGTCCCAGCACAGAAGGAGGCTGCCAGCAAACCTCTAGGGATATGTAAATGACTATGGAACTACAAGCACTGCATAGTTTCACCTACCAGGCATTCCCAGATGTTTAGGGATACAGTTGTGGCCTATCCAGTATTTCCTTTCCTTTTCCTGGCATAGCCATACAATGGGGGTAAAGAGGAGTAAACACACTGACAGCACTGCTACAGAGCACTTAGATGAGTAGGTGGTGGACTTTTGCTACTCAAGATCATGGAGATCAAACAGATCACAGAGATAGTACACAGGCTCTGACTAGCCTGTTCATCCACTGAACAACTAGGTGCTTACTTTCACTTAGGATGAGCTCTCCTCACTATGGCAACACTTTTGAACAGGTAGTGGGGGAATGTGAAAATAGGAGTGAGACTTTGCTGGCTAGTGAAGATGGAACAGACTAAATGGAGGCAGAAAGGAAAACAACAGATGGTTGTTTAAGAAAAATATTAGAAATCTTATTAAGAGATTGGTTGCTAGTTTGCATACTTGTAATTTAATATAGAAAGTCTGAAAAACTGTGTGTTGAAATACACCATTCAACCCTTTTACATTTTTTTAAGCCAAACAAGGTAAAAATAGTATTCTCTCTCCCCCCCCCCCGTATTTTCTTTTTTTCTTTTTTAAGAGAGAGGACACTTTAAACTACTAATATAAGAACAGTCACTAGAGGGCCAAACATATGGTTCTAATTATGAAAAAATATGCAGTATTTTTGCTTATCTACAAATTTGTTTAACAGCCTTGAATACATTTTTTCCCCTCAAATACCTATTGCTTTAAAAAAAGCGTCATCCAAATATTTACACAGTGGCATATCATAACATATTTCCAGGTGGCCCGTGATTTGTAAATCAAGGTTTCTGGGAAATTCTTAGGCGTTAGGAAATTCTTCTTGAATCTGAGTATTACTTATCATTGAGCATACCATAAGGATATTTTTTAAACTCATAGGGTTTGTATATTTATTTTCACCCCTGCTAAACAAGTCTATGTTTTAAATTATTGCAATGCCATCTTTTCCAGTTCTTACAACTTGCTCTATTAAAAGCTAAATTCTAACAAGATAAATAAAATGGAATATTAAATATTAACAGGAAAATATTGTCACTTTCTATGAACATTTAAAAACACATTTAAGGTCAAACAGTATCTTCACTCAAAGAATGCATTCACAGGTACCTGAAAGTAGTCATCTTATCACACTTATTTTTTACTGTGCTGCGTACAAATCTGTAACAACTTTCCCTCCCTCCCAAGCATAAAAAGTGATTTAAACCTCCAAACATGAATACAATGCTTAAAATTCCTATGTCTGAACATACATGTCCCAGTTCAAACCAATCATTACAGTGTGCTCCATGTGCAATGAATAATGTGCTTAGTTTTAGTAAAAATGTGACACACAAACTGAGGTATTTTAAACAGAAGATAAAATATAATTTGACAGAACTGCCAGTATAGTTCATTTCCATTTGACAGATTTTTGTCTGCAGCTAAACTGTTGTAGTGAATTATTTTCCCTAAAGGTTATTATGTGGTTTTAATGTAAAACAAATCAAACCATGATTAGACATAACCATTTTTATTCTACCATCTTCTGGATGAGAATTCTTCTGTAGCTTTATTTGTATTTTGAAATAGTTCCTTATATTGCATACAGTTATGTTTACACGCAAGTGACGGTTAGTGTTAAGACAACTTAGCTGTTACCTGAGGTCTCCATTTTCTGTTTGACTCTCTCTAAAGATAAGATGACAAACACAGTGAGCTGAGTCGTAGGAGCTTTTATATGGCAAAGTAATGCTTTTGAAGAGGAAATGCAAACTTCAGAATATTATGTTTCTAGCACGTAACCTCACTGCAATAATTGGTTCAAAGGAAGGCCTCTATTTCAATTTAAAACCCCTGTTTGATATACACAAAATTTATGCAAAGTGCTATGCAAGTTAAAAGTAATTCATTTTGTCCATGATTAACCTTTAAGATTTGGATTTTTGTACTTCCATAGGTGTTATAATCTGACAATTAGTTTATTTAAATGAAGGAATTCAAGTTCGTGTCACATACTTCAGTTTGTGACAGCAAAAAAGATCAGCCACTTTATAGCTTGCTGCAGATCCCGTAGGAATCAAAAGGATGTAATATAAACTTTTTAAAGGCAGATGGGGGAAGGGGTACCCATGCCTTCATTGTACAAATGCTGGTGACTCTTGCACAGCTCTGATTGCTTTTACTGTCTCTTATCTTACTTCAGCAAGATTGTAATACTGGAGATATAGCACTTCTGTATGAGAGATCTATGTATAGAGTCAAAAGGCCTCAAAGAAAAAGCAGACAAAACTAAGTCAAAAGCAGCTTTTATTAAAATACTCTTCAAACTTCAAAAAGTTTAAGTTAATGTGTCTCTACTATAATACATTATATTACAGGATAAGAAGCATTACAATCACAGGGTACCAAAGCTTTTATATAACACAATAATCCCTAAGAGTTTCATCCTACAATAAATAATAGACTTCATCTTATTCTCATTTCACGTTGCATGTTCAAGCACTTACATGTATATAGTAACATTTCACTTTTTTAAAAATAATCTTTCCATGTTGTGGACAGGACACCTGTTTAACAGGCTCAGTACTTGTAGTGTGCTAAGATTTGCAATACCAACAAAATGCATTTTGGTGGGGAAGCCATTTGACTTCTCCCTCTGCCATTAGAAAACACGTACAACCCACTCTAAATTCAGTAGAAGTTCAACAAAAATATTTTAAAGAAAATGATCTTGGAAAATTCAATAGCTTCAATGTTTATATAGGACTCTTTTCAAGCATCACTGTATGTTGCTCCTTTGCTCATGTTTCTAACAACCTTCGAGAACTCAAACTCAGCAACATAAGTGAATCCTCCTTGTCAAGAAAGAACCTCAATAGCTAACTTTTTTAAGCACTTAGATTATCACTCAAGTCACTTTGTGTTGTTTATGTAGATATGTAAACTACTGATCAGGCACAAAAACACATTCATCTGATTCTTTATACAGGCAGTCCCCGGGTTACATGGATCCGACTTACATCGGATCCCTACTTACGAACGGGGTGAGGGAACCCCGCACTAGCTGCACCCCCAGCAGACCGCCGAGATGCGCCGCAGCGGTCCCGCCGCCCACGTCCTCCGCGGTGAGAAAAGCCGCTCCGCGTCTCCCTGGTCTGCTGGGCCCCCCAGCAGACCAGGGAGACGCAGAGCAAAGCCGTGGAGGACGCGGGCGGCGGGACCGCGGCGCGTCTCGGCAGTCCCACCGCCCGCGGCGAGAAAAGCCGCTCCGCGTCTCCCTGGTCTGCCCCCAGGAGACCAGGGAGACGCGGAGCGGCTTTTCTCGCCGCGGAGGATGCGGGTGGCGGGACCGCCGAGCACGCGCGTCCCGCCGCCTCGTCCTCTGCGGCGAGAAAGCCTGGTCTGCTGGGGAGGGCGCAAGCTAGTCGCCCCAGCAGACCAGGCTTTTCGCCGACGCCTGGGTAGAGCAGCTGGGGGCTGCCGGGTTGGTCCCGCAGCGCCGCTCCTCGGCGCTACTGGACCAACCCGGCAGCACCCAGCTGCTCTGCCCAGGTGTCCCCAAGTCAGCCGCTGCTGAAACTGACCAGCGGCTGATTCCAGGAAGCCCGAGGCAGAGCTGCTCTGCCCGGGCTTTCTGTAGTCAGCCGCTGGTCAGTTTCAGCAGCGGCTGAATCGGGGACACCTGGGGTACAATATGTACCAGTTCTGACTTACATACAAATTCAACTTAAGAACAAACCTACAGTCCCTATCTTGTACGTAACCTGGGGACTGCCTGTACATCAGTAGGAAATTGTCAGAAAAGTGTGGAAAAAGCTAAAGTTACTCTCATAAGAAAGCTAATATAATATTTGTTTTGCGCAAAGCATTTGGAAATGAGAAAAGGAAGAAAAGGTTTGTGTTTTGTTTTTTTGCAACTTGTGTAAATCACTGGACATTAAGGACACGTGCTGAGACGTCATGGTGCCAGTCACGTAATTTTGTATATTTTGGGCTAAAAATATGGATGGGAATCTTTTCCCTGTGGAAAGAAGTGATAGAAGAAATGTAAGAAAGGAAAGAAATACAATTCACACTAACTGAAAACATGCCATTTCCATGCACTCACTTACAGGCCTATATATTTTTTCATCTGTCTTTTCAGGCCTGATCCAATGCCAAATAAAATCAATAGAAAGACATTCCTCCCTCTACCCCTACACACTAAATGCATCAGGTACTGGACTGGGGCTTTAGTCACCACTTTGAATAGCATAATTCATCAAGACCAACAAGACAGCAGCTACCTGTTCAAATCTTAGAAAGTTAAATGGACCTCCTATTAAAAACCTCAAATGCATGTCTAGATTCAAGAGAAAACATTACATATTATCAGCAGAGAGCCAACTGTTAGATGCACTGAAAAGCTACAATTCCTGTATAAACCTTAATTTGCATAGTCTCTTATTAAGCTCCTAAATAAAAGCCAAATCATAGCACACAGAAATCTTATTTTTTACGTGCCGATTCATTTACTAATACATTTATAACACAATATTAAGAAGGAACAACATCTAAAAGTTTCTAGAACTTCACACCAATGCACCAAACTGCAATATTACAGTATCAGTTACAAATAAGCCATGCAAAATACTGAATACTCAAAACACAGATCTCAGTTCAACAACAAATCAACTTACTTTGTTTTCTTTGTAGACTCAGTTTCTGGTTCTTTCACTGAAATGAAATAAGAATTTTTAAATATCTAAACCATTACTTTGAAATGAGTTGGGCTGATATTCCTCAAACATATCACATTATCATGTATTTTGTACATGCCACAGAAAATCTATTTTAGATTTTTTTTTTAAAGTTATTACTTCTACTTTTTCATTTACCTTAAGCTGTAAAACCACAGGGCCTGATTTTTAGGCACCGGAATACCTTTACAAATGCTACACGGATGCCTAGTGGATTTCTAAAAGTGCTTTACTCCCTTTTGATTTCAATGAAAGGTAGACACTTACATATTTCAAGAAATCTGTAACTGTCATTTTTAAGCATCTAAATATCTTTAAAAATCTGGTCCTTTGTAACATCAATCCAAGCATAAAGAAACCATTGGGAGATAATAAAGTCCACTAATCATTTCAGAATGATCTAAATTACAATTTCCCTATCATTTCACGTTACATTGTGATTTTAAGATTTGCTATTTTATTCAGCTTTTCCAAAGCAGGAACAAATTGTCCTGTTCTGCCGGAAGCTTCTGTTTTCAACAATAAGAAACACTGACTTCTAACCCTGTAGGGTTATAAGTATCAACAATTAAATTCATTTGTGCTATATGATGAGTTTGAGCAGAAATTTCCCCATTTGGTGGTGGTGGAGGAAAAGCAGGGGGGTGGGGAGGGCATGGAGATTTTTCTGACAAGTTGATATTTGAGGAGAATATAGTAGTAGTTTAAAAGGGACCCTGTCAGCTTGGAATTTAGTCAGGTCAAAAAAAAATTTCAGGAATTACTCCTGACCATAGTCCTCTCTCTCTCTTGCTGTGTAGACGGTTCACATAAAAAACAGGTTAACTTACTGCTAACTTGATTATCTGGGGAAGAAACTGGATTAGATATTTATCAATTATTGTTTCAGCACCTTATAACAAGTTCCACCAGGGGCAGAGGATTCAAGTCCATTACAGCTACTAATCCTTATCTAATGCTGCATCACCAAACAATTACTCACTGTGTTCGGTGCCGGTGATTTGGGCAAGGATCCGAAAAGAACGTGACTGGGTTGTTCCTGTCCTTGGGTGCCAGTCTTCAGTGTCTTCAATCAATCGTTTTTTGCTGGCATCACTATGAGTGGGTGTGTGGTAAAACTCTGTATAGGTATCCACAATGTGCTTCCTTGGTGGACTATTTAAAGAGTTGTAAGGAGAAAAAATGTGAAAGTTCATTAGGAAATATTTTAATCACTGTCACAATGCCATTTAAGACTTAATCATGCACTAGGTAGGTCAGTAAGAACAGCTTCTGTATTTGGGAGCAATTGTGCTTTTTTTTGTAAAGACTACAATTTACAAAGTGACATGAGCTCAGCAATCTAAACACAGATTCAAGTGTTGTTTGTAAAACAATACCATAAATTAGTAATTTAAATCAGATTTACCATGAAACATTTAAAGTATCTTCTACTTCCACTATAACAAGACACAAAACAGCACAATTCAGTGTTAATACCATGTTTAAGAATGTGGATCACATTTACCGTTTAGGTGGGGTTTTCCTTATATTTGAAGGAATAAGACAACAGAGAAAGAGTGTTCCAGCGTGAACAGTAAGGAAAGAGAAAAAGAAAATAAAGAAAATACAGTAAGAAAATTGAAGTGAAAGGTACGGTAAGCCAAGTAGTCCTTAAAATACTTTATTACTCAAGTGCAATGAAGCCAATCATTAGTGCTACTGATACCCTGCTACAAAAACTGATTCTGTGGAATGTCCACGATTAATTTGTACATGCACGTTCAGCCAACTGCATATATATCCAGAGTTAAGACAAAAGTAGTGAAGATGTGGCTTCTTTTTATAGTGAAATCTCCAAAAAGTAGTATATGTAATTCTGGTGTAACAGCCTTGGAGAATTAATTTCTCTCTTTTTTTCACAGAAAAGGTAGAGCACTAGTTGAAAAAAAAAAAAAATGCAGGCTTCATCACCAGGGCTCGACAAATACGCTCGCCCATGGCGAGTAGATATCAGCCGGTCGTCCCATTCTCCGGCGGTGCGCGCATGCGCGGTGCGGGTCTGGCAAGTAGGGTTTCGCGTCAGTCATTGAGCCCTGTTCATCACACTGCTTGGTTGGTGCACCTCAGCTGTGCTCGTGAACACTTAGTGCTACAACTACAATGAGAGGAGAAGAAATTCCATGCCTCCCAACTCCATCTACTAACCATAACGCCAATTGTAATTCCACTGAATTTCAGTGGGAACCATAATTCCTATCGCTCATCTGCACCTTTGGAAGTTTCCCCCATAATGTTCCATATGCTATTACCAACTACTGAGCTATCCGTCTCCCTTTTTTTTTTTTAAATTATACTTTCAGGAACTGAGGCAAACATATGGTAGCATTCACCAGTTTGGTAGAGTACTGAAGGAGACTGGTACTATAAACATCCATTTTAATACTTTTTGAATTTCAGTATTGTATAGGAGCCATATACGCTTCTGTTTGTAACAGTGTGCTTCTTAATTTCATATAACCACCCCCCTATAAAAGCGTGGATATGAAGGATTTGTTAGTAACTTGTAAAAAAAAAAAAGGGGGGGGGGGGCGCTCATTAGTCAACAGCTAAGTTACAGCAGCCAGAGAAGTATAGAATGATGTGAAAGGAGTAATATATGACAACATTTAATTTTAAAAGATGAGTAATATTAGTGAAGTACTTACACCTCATCAAGGTTACTGTAGGAGATAGGTATGGTAAAAGAGACAATGGAATTTCCAGGATGGAGTAATGGTAAGAAATACAGACAAAATGAAAGGATGCAACAAGTTAATACAGAAAATTAAACTGGAAAGCTTATATATATATATATATAGAAAGAAGAGAGCTTAACTACTAAATGGAAACACAGAGAAACCTAAAATACATGCTAATTAAATGAACACAAGCAGGTAAGTAACTTTTTGTGTTTGTTAAAAGCTAAATCATGAAAACTATTCTGCCATGCTTTCCCCCTTATTTTCTTAGCTACAGATGAGTCTCCTTTCCTTTTTAAAATTTGGGACTCTTTATGGTAATTACTCAGTGCAGCACAAGATGGTGCCAGAGACAAAGAAAGACATCTAGACAGCCAATTTAGCAATTAATTCATGCTAGCATTTTATGCTGATTTGAAGGCACATGGGTTGAGAGAAAGATGCCATTTTTTAATTAGAATAAAACCATTAGTTAAATTAAGTACATGGAATCTGACATATCAACAGATTTTAAATATCTATGTATATTCATCATGCTGATCTAACAGTGTGATGCCCTTCAACTCCCAAACCAAATACTTCCCTAAAATCTAGTTAAGCCCCACTACAGCAGCAAATTACATTACCAATACTATTAGATATACTGTAATGGCATAAAAAAAACTTCATCGATACACACATGAACACCACACAAATATTCTGTGAAAAAGAAATTCTGAAATATTTAATATGATGAAAAGAAAAAAATAATCACACCATGTTCACCATGTAAACCGAAACAACGTACTATATTAAAATGTGGTTATTTGAAAAAAAAATTTTTTGAAAAATATTAATTTTACACTCAATCACACATGCAGGTTATTTCTACAACATAAGCTACCATAATTCAACTCCAGTGCTGTTGATACTAACTTTGTCACTGTTGTTACCTGCAAAGGAAAAAAGTATTTAAAGTATTATCTCAATGATTTCCTCTCCCAATACTTCAGAAAATCTTCCAAGTTCAAGTTCTGGCAAAGAACCTTGTTTCTTCTAGCATCAAGCTGAATTTTGTCAGGAACCTATAAGAGAAAGTTTCAGCCCAACCCACTTGGTACTGAGTAAGAAACTGAAGCAGTCTTTCCAGTTTTAAGCAGCAGGCACAGTCTCATGCGTGAGTTGGCAAGAAGGTCTTGGTAAAAGCACAATTATATACAGCCACACGAAGCAAAAAGCTCTCCTTTTAAGCCATCGCTAAGAAACAGAAAATAGGCCTCTCTTCCCCGTCCTACAGTGAAAGCAAAGCAAATCAGGAAGCTATTTGGTAAGACTGCAGTTTTGATGTTTGATAAGGTTTTCACCATGGCCAAGAGTCATATTTTGAATCACTAAACCATACCAATATTTCCAGAAGGGGAAATAGAGAGATAGAAGTGATTTTATTATATAGGCATTGAGAGAGCTTTTAATAAAATGATTAATCAGCATTATCCAGAAGAAGCTAGCATAATGGAGTAATTCCAGATCTTGTGTGAATAACTGATTTATCTGATTCACTTTGGTTTGACACAAAATGAAATTTTTGTAAAATAAAAAAAGTTGAAAAAAAAAATGATTGTGGGCTGAACAAAATGTTTTCTTTTAACCAAAGCTAAATGCCTCATTTTGATTTTGAGCTTTTTAAACAAAAAATTTTTTAAAGAAAGGAAATTTCCTGAATGAAAAGTTAACTAGAAATTAAACATTTCTAGAATTGATTTGTTTGTTTAAAAAAAAAAAGAGAGACATTTGCAAAATATTTTGGTTGACGTATAGATTTTTGCTGAAAAAAATGGTTTCAGCAAAATTATGTATAGCTCTAGCAGTTGTGTTCTCAGGCTGGTTAAATTGATGATAGCTGACAAGTTGTAAACTGTATTTTGTAATTGCAGCAGTGATTTACAGACTCTTGAAAGGGGATGGGCTAAATCAGTTTTTCATTTTTAGGGTTATCAATTCACCCAATCATAACTGGACTGCGAGAGTTAAAAATCTCAATTCCTCTCGCTCCTCTTGCTCACCTCTTCCCTTTGCCCCAATTTTAATATTCTATATTCTGTTTTTATACAATTGCCCAAAAATTCTGGGTTAAGTGAGGAAGAACTTAAAAAGTCCGGGTTAATTAACATGGTGACTAAGCAAGCTGAGAATACTGTTAGCTAGTCCGATGCAGATGTATGTGTTTTTGTCATTTTTATTTTAAGGCTTAAAGATTTTTACAGTGGTGTTTAATTAAGTTGTAGTCCAAGTATATTATTCTGTTACCCTTATTATAATAAAGTACACTTTCACTAAAGTGTAAACCTTTTCCAAGTTCCCATATTAGAATTTTCCTCCTAAGACTGGCAGGAAGACAGGAATTTCTTCACTAATAGTTGCAATTTGCTTCGCATACACTGAATCTATTATGATGCATTTATGCTGGTCAGGCAGCCATCCTATCTTGAGTGCTGATGTGCTAATTAGGGATGTTAAAATTAGGTTATTGTTGTAATCAAGTTGTTAATAGAATTTTTATTTACTATTCAATTACTCGATAGGGGAAGGCAGCCTGTCCCCCAGCTTCTACTGAGTTTTAAATGGCAGAACTGCAGCGGGGTTTGGTCCCCAACCCAGCTCAGGCAGGGATTGAGCCCGGCTGCCTGCCCACTCGGCTCCTAATTTTAATAGGAGCCTGGCTCAGTCCCTGCTCGTGCTGGGTCGGAGACCAAACCCTGTGACTCTGCAATTTAAAATTTGCAGGGGAACACTAGTCCCAGTGAGAACCAGGACTGACCCAGGCTGCCAGCACAGCTGGTAGTAGCCCCTGTACTTAGAGGGTCCCAACTTCCTGCTGGGACCCCCGCCCCCGTGGACAGGGGCTGCTGCTGGAGCAGCCTCCCCTGCCCTCCTCTAATAGAGGCAGCAGTGGGGGGTGGGAGTGGGGGGAGAAGGAACACGAGGAGACAGTGCTGGGGGGAACCGGCTGCCCCCCTTGCTGACTCTAATATAGAGGCAGCAAGGGGAGGGGGGGGAATAAATGCAAGTAGTCCACTTGATTACCTGATAAGTTTAGGCTTATCAGGTAGACTAATCAATTACTCTCTTATATCCCTAGTGCTAATTCTAGGCCAGCAGCACTGCTTGCCTGCAGGAAAACTGATTTAGTTATCAGTCTTTGGTTCGTTCCAGTGCTAATTACTGCAGCTGAAAGCCAGCTCTCTGTATTATACTTCCAAAAGTACCCATTCTGGAAGGATATGGATGGTTCACCAGAGCACATTTAAAAGTCTCCAAATAATAAGTCTTCAGGACCTGCTGTTTTTCCCCCTTTTTAAAGCTGTGTGGAATAATGTCATCATATGTTTGAAAGAATCCTAAAAATTGACACGACAACAGTGACATAAAATGCACAAGGTCTGTATTATATGAATAAATGAACGAACATGTGGAAAAAATTCAATCTTAAGTATAAAGGAAATATATATAATTAGCTCAATTATTTCTTCTTAAAAATGGAATAATTGAAACCATAGTGCTGTATCTTAGTTCAGGTACAGATGTTTCTCTCTTTGTAGGTTATTGCTTATGCTCAGCACCAAATTCAAAATGTACCAGAAAAAGTTTGCATCGTGACTAACTTTTTGCTTTTGCTCTTCTAATGACCTCTGAATAAAAGTGAAATACATATAATAGCTAGTTTTAAAATTCTCTGGTAATGATGCAAAATACTTCTTGAACTTCACAAATTAAGTTAAATTTGCAAGAAATGTGGCCAAAATAAATAAAATACATTAAAACCATTGTTTCTTTAGAATGGAGCTCAATGGCTTGATTTAAAGATGTGTTGAGTATCAGCAACGCCAAAAACTATCCTGTTAATGTCTTTAAAATGTTAAATCTCAGCCGATGTATTAGTGTTTTAACTTTCAAAATGTCTGGAGTTTATGCCTTTTTGACAGTTCTGAATTGCTAGAAATATACTAGCACTTGCATTTTAGTGCTGGCTTTTTTAAAGATTAGATGGACATCGTTCTACATAACTCAACTGTCTACTGCATTAGTACCACTGAAAAACTTGATTCAATTCAAATTTAATTGTCTCTCTATACCAACATTCTAGTTTCCTCTATGTAGCAAATATAACAAATTCTATATATTTCCTTCTTTCCTAGCCTCTGAATGCAATACTCTAACTTGCACTATGTAGTCATCATTATCAAGGTTATTCTTCCATAGTATCCTATTCCTTGGTTTCCCCAATTTTAGATGGGCCTTCTTGACAAACTGCCTCGCATTTTGGGGGTGCCTGCTGCTTTTTTAAAACTATGTTGGGACTTAAAAATATACTACTGAGCTTGCTATAAAGTTCAAAACGCATCCAATGAATGATTCCAACTGTCTTTTCAAAAAAAAATCTCAATGTCAACTCAGAGATTATACTGTGTACACAAGATGCTTCTAGAAGATCTTTTAATAAGCTCATTTTTATACCTACAGCCAGCCCATTCTCATTTATCTTTTTCAGAGTCGTTCTGTGAAAGGAACCCAACTCTTCCAAGATGCGTTTTATCCCTTTAAGTGCAGCCCAGTAAATTGTCTAGAAGAAAAGTCCCTCACAGCAGACCAAGTGCCCTGAAGCCACCTACCCATTTTGCTGTTTATTGTCAACCTGGCTCTCTTTGAATCCTCTTCTTTGCCCCTCTGCCACATCCTGGGCATTGTCGTTGGAATACGTGTTCATGGTTGTATTGTATGTGTTGGGCTGCCATGTGACATTAACTGCAGTTTTAGCAGCATTCAGTGCAGGCGGACGCTGGTCAGTATTGGATTTGGCATTAACATGCAGTCCAGATGCAGTGAATGGGGGAGGAGTGACAGTGGTCAATGGTGGAGGGGAAGCAGATGATGGAACAGTCGCATGGGCTGGGGTGAAGGCAGATGACGGTGATGGAATGGAAGTGATTTTTGAGGAAGATACAACTCCAAATGGCCTTGGTGTCTTATTGTAGGCCAAGTTCATTGTGGAAGTGACTTTAGGTGCAACAGCAGATGCAATGGGCACAGGCTTAACTACTTCTTTAGGTTCTCCCTATGTAAAATAAAAACAAAAAACACACAAAGCACACCAACCACATGCAAAATCCTTAATAGACATTTTCATTGGAAATTCCCTTTGTTTCAAACCAAGACAGATTATATGTTTTACAATAGCAACATTTCACCTGTACTGTACTGGCAAAAAAAAAAAAAAGGTATGACATGCATTTTGGGGACAAGGAAGGATCCTATTATATGCAACAAACTTAGAAACCCAAGGTATTATTTCCTCTGATCTCATGCAAGATATCCATACCTTAATAAGGGTTTAAGGATTAAACTAAAGACTCATTCAGATGCAAAGGTCACCAAATTCCTTAGATGTGGCCTAACTTGCTTAATAAATACACTTAAGGGTTTTTTTAAATTTAAACTCCAGCTAAAGCCAAATTCAATACACACACACAAAATATGTAACATTACATTGCATATAGTATGTGTGATGTGTCAAAGGATATGGGGAACATTAAGTGATACTTCAATGGGCACAGCAGCAAGTGGCCAACAGTCGAAGAGAAACAAGCCACACACTATGAAAGCTGTTACAGGTTGGACCTCTATAGTCCAGACTTCTACCATCTGGCAACATCTGTAGTCCGGCATCCTAGAGGGTGTTACTGGGCTGGAGCACTCACAGGGTACGTCTAGACAGTGGAGCTATTTCAGGATATGTCCGGTATCCGAAATAGCGTTTTCTGCATTTTAACAGAAATGTCCGTTATTTCAAAATGCAATCAAAATTAGGGATGTTAGCAACTAGTCGACTATCTGATAAGCAAATGCTTATCGGACAGTCGAGTAGGGACAGGACTAGTTGCTTTCCCCCTCACCCTTGCTGCCTCTATTAGAGAGAGGCAGCAATGGGGGAACGGGGGAGCAGCAAGGGCAGGAAGCAGGAGCTTGTGCTGAGCCAGTTCCTCCCAGCACTGGCTCCATGAGGACAGGGGAAGCAGAGGCATAGTGGGGAAGCAGTGTGAGCAGGGACTGCTAAGCAGCCCCTATTTGCAGGGGTCACAGCAGGGAGCTGAGCTCCCCTACAGACAGGGGCTGTTGCTGCCAAGCAGCCCCTGCTCGCAGCAGCCAGGGCTACCCATGGACAAGCAGCTAGTGCCCGCAGCCAGCCCTGTCCACCGCGAACAGGGGCTGCTGGACTCAGCACGAGCTGTGACTAAGCAGTCCAGGCTAGCACTGATTGCTGTGCCTCTGCATTTTAAATGTAGTAATAGCCCAGCAGCTCTTACTACATTTGAAATGCAGAGCTGCAGCGCTGATGGCTCCAGATCCGGCACAAACCAGGAGTGCTCATTCCTGGCTGAAGTCAGCTCCTGGAACTACCCCTGCTGCAGCTCTGCACAGCGGTGCTTATCGACTAATCATATACTCAATACAAATTGTATCTACTCTACGATTAGCCAGATAATTGCATTTTAACATCCTTAATTGAAGTAACGGGCTTGCTATTCCAACGTCCCGGTAAACCTCGTTCCACAAGGATCAAGGGACTTGTTGGAATAGCAGTCTATTTTGAAACTAAATCAAAACAGACTATCTTCAAATAAGCTCGAAATAAGCTATGCAATTTGCATAGCTCAAATTGCGTAGCATATTTCTAGCTAGCCCCGCTTTTTGAGCTAGCGCCACATGGAAAAGCTGGGCCCCATGCTCACAAATCCTTCTTTGCCCTCCAGAGGTTCCAGAGTGCATCAAATAGCTCATTTGTGGCACTCAAGCTGAGGAAGGGGAGGGAGGAGTGAGGACCAGACCAGGGTGGCGAGGTGGGGGGTGGGATGCTTGGAGGAAGAGGCAGGATGGCCGTGGAGTCCCATGGCTGTGGGCTGGGAGCATGTGGCTCAATACAGTTCCGTGGGGCTGCTCTCCTAGCACCTGCATCTTCACCCAAGCACCTCTCCCACACCTCCACCGCTCTTCATGCCAGCCTCTCTGCTGCTGCTGCCGCCGGAGCAGAGCACTGCAGCTGGTATTTTCCAAAAGTATGTAAAGGGCAATGTTCTCCTCTACTTTGAAAAACTCTGACAAACTATTCTGTACACTCTATAAAGCAAGGCTTCTTTCAAGAGCAGAGAGAATGTATATGTTCTTTTTGGAAGAAATTAGTGTTTTTTCCATTCAACATGGGGCAATGCTGCCATAAAGGCTGTCATTAAAGTAGGGAAAATGGTTAGAAAATAAATATTTGGGATGAAAAAGCTGAAATACATTTGCAGCTTTAAAATTGTTAGTCAAGTGTACACTCCTCCCTCCCCCTTTTTTAAGGTGATTACTGTTGGACCTCCCTGGTCCTGCACTCTCAGGACCTGAGTGGTCCTGAACCATGGAGTTTGCCAGACCAAGGGAGGTCAAGGCTCCCCTCCCTGCCGCCACCAGCCCCCACCAGGCTTGTGCTCCTATCTGCCAGCCGGCTACGGCTGTGCTCCTGAACCTGGCCAGCTGGGGCTCTCTGGTCCAGCAATATCCGTGGTCATGCTGGACCACAGATATTGCTGGACCCGAGAGTCCCAGATTTTAGAGGTTCAACTTATATTGTGATTTGCTGGTGTACATGATATTTACATAACCTAGGGAAACTCAACATGTTGTGCTAAAAAAGGAAGCGGTTGTATACCATTGCATGTCAAGAATAGAGTGCAAGAGCTGCAGAAAGTAGTGTAACACACTACATCTCTGGGTTTAAATAAAAAAACATACCTTTTGTACAACAACAGGATCAGGCTTTGGTGCAGAGGCCACTCTGAAAAAGACAAAATATGCACAAATTTAAAAATACATGTACTGCATTGACAGGGTCCTGCAATACTGCACCTGTTACAGTATACCTAACTATCTTCTCCCCCATCTAATGTGGGTGAATTTCCACTACACTTAATTGCTTTCTTCAGAGGAAATGAGATTACTGGATTTGTGTCTACAGTATCGTAGATAACAGATGACAAAAATGGACAAATTGGATTCTCTTACTCCTAAGCATTTAAGGCCTACCAAAACAAAACAGCCACCCTTCCTAGGAGCACACTGAAACATTAATTTTAATTAAGTTTCCTTCAGATTGATCACTAAATGGCAGCCATGAAGTTCTAGACAAAAACTTCACAGACTCCTGCAAAAGTAACTGCACATTACCTCAGAATATGTACAATCAAGGGCTTATGTCTCCACTTAACACTTGGTTTTTCAACATAAACAAGTTACTACCACACAAGAGTCATTTTGATCTGTTTAAATTTTAGATTAACTATAATCTTTTCAATGGTCATGAGCCATAATCTCAATAATTTGCTTATTGTTTTCTTTTCTCTGTGTATGGAGTTACTTGTTTTTAACTAAACTGTGTAAATCGGACAAATTCTGTTTTAATACAGCACCATCATAAAAGCAGCGCTAAAGCACAAAGCTTCTAGCACAGAGCTTCTTTTCAGTACTAAAAAAGAGGCAGTTCTGCTTTTGAAGGATTATATCCAAATGAAGTTACTATTAGTACTTCATGTGAACTTTCAGGCTTTCCAAGAGAAGTACAATGTAACTCCAAGTCTTTTGCACATAGAAAGAAATATTCTTCCAAATGGATGCAAATTGTGGGAGAAAGGGGAAGGACAATGGAGAATATTCGAAGTCTGTGCGGCTGCAGGAATCTGAGGTCCTCACCTCAAGGGAGTGTGTGTGCACGTGCACCCCAAATCATACAACCCTGATTTTCTAAAAGTATTTGCAATAGGGTTTTGAGTAAGGGAATACTGAATATAACTTCTGGAATTTAACTGTCAGGGGAAGAACAACGAGTAGTTCTGTGCCACCTTAGAGAACAAAAATTCATATAGTATCATGAGCTTTCATGGGCAAAACTACTTCCATTAACTGGTGAGCAGATAATAAAGGTAGCTCTCCAGATTAGCAGTAGGAAAGTCAGAAATGGAGATAATTAATATTTCAGGTGAATCTATATAACTGATGCTTCTAGTACTGTTCATTTATAGTCTCACTTTCAATATGCAAAAATACCTACCCTTCCATGTACACCATTTGACTTCAGGACACATCAGCTCCTACTAATAAAATAACTGTGTGCTACTAAAGTGCTCACGTAACAAGTGTGGCTACTAGCTATTGACTCGTACAAATAGAGACACGTGCATTATGCAGATATGTTAGCTAAAGAAACACTCAGAGAGCAAGCAACACATTTTCCCCTTTGTTTTAAGCATTTGTTCATCACTGATGACACATTATGCATCCAACAACGATCATTCTAAACTGAGAGAGGTTTTTGTTCCTTCGAAGGAACAGGTCTGCTCTCCCAGTTTCCTACAGAATTTACAGCCTATGAGACTACTGACTTCAAGACCTATAAAGAACTGGGGTGCATCATTAATCACTTTTAACTGAACAGTTGTCTATTTACAGCAACAAAAAACACCAAGAGAATAAATGCCAACACACATGGAGAGATGTATTTAATTATGACCATAGCTAGCATGAAACATGTATATCATTCCATAATTTGATACACTTATGGATGAAAAGTGATTTGTTGAAAAATTGCTACAATCTAAGCTGCCCCACTAGGGTAAAATGAAAAATGTTCATTTTTGAAGTTTGAGTTTTATACCTAAAGATTCAGCCAGAATTTTACACATCTTCAAAGCATGAGGAGCAATTCACAACACCATGCTGATCAGTCTCCTTCCTAAAACTCTCCTGGCAAAGAACACTATCGTGGACACACGTGTTCAGGAAAATAGAAAGCAAAGACAAAAACTCCCCCAACATTATAGTTTGTCTCATCCTTTTCTTAACAACCCTCTCCAACAATTTTTCAGGAGATTATAAATTTCCCTTAACTTTTAGGAATAGAAAAAAAATTATGACATTACAGTATAAGATCTGTTTATGCACATACTAGCCTATAGTATTTGCATAGTGTTATTTCCTAATTATCTGCAAACCTATTTTGTCTTCAGAATAACATTTAAAAATACTATTAAAAAAGTTAAATCAGCTTCTGATCATTAAAAATATTCATAATGTTCTTTTAACATGGAGTCAGACAGAATACCATTATTTAATTTTACCCTAAGCACATGAGAGACTAGGAAATAAGTGTGTGCCCAGACATGTTTCAAAGCATTACATGGCTTTGACGACTTCTGACCACAACTAGCCAAATTTGTGGTTTATCCAAGATCCTGAAGAAAATGTTCACCAAGCAAACTGAGCCACCAAGGTGTGACTAAGAAAAATATGCTACAGTGGTTACGCAAGTCAGTAAAAAGGAAAAAAAAAATCACAGTTCCGGCTGAAACACAAAACATTTCCAACACTTCAACCAAATGGAATGCTTTCTTAAGTACTTTAATACGCACAAGTGCTCTAGTATTGTGATAGATATTAACATATGAAAATAGTTTTAATACCTATCTGTCTGCAATATCATACATGTCCCTTCTAGCTACAGCTCATTGATCTCCTAGTTCACCATGGCAGGATTTAAATGCCAATTTTGCAGGTATCAATTTTAGTGGGTAAAGTGGGCTAAGCAGAACAACAGACAATCAAGGCATTCACAAAACATTACTGTTCTTCCTGTTAACCCTTTTTTTCAAGAAACTTAATTAGGCTTGATAGTACTAATTTGAAAGGAAGATTTCTTGATCTTGTTTAGTGTAACTAAGAAAGCCAGTTTATCAGTAGATGAACCAATCTAAATTCCACAACAGTAGTAAATGTATGCCAACTCTTGTTTACTATAATTCAATACAAGACCACAAAATCCATTCATGAGCCAGAGTCCCCACAAATGTTTGTCTTGCCATAGTTTGTCACCATACCAACAATTCTGAAATCCTAATACTTAAGGGTGTTTTAGTCCTCTAAAGTTTTGTTTCAGGAGATTTTTTTTTTTTTTTTTTTACTTCCAACCTGACACAAACCGTATTCTACATGTTTTTATTTCAACACTTAGTTCATATTTATACTTATGTATACGTTCTGTATTTACAGTAAACTAAGAGGAATCTAATTAACTGTATATAATGTACAGATTGTATTAACAGGCTTATTACCAGATACTGGCAGAGAATTTGGGGGGATTTTCCTTTAAATTTTCCACCTCTAAATGGAGCCTTATTCTTCCTTTGCTAGCCTCAAAGTTAGTTTTACCTCACTCAAGTTATTCATTAGTATGAATCAGGAAAAATCAAGTTAGACTTAGATCCATTTGGGAGAATAAAATTACAACTACAGTACAAGATACAGAAAAAAGCCTGTACTATCATAACAATTTCTTAGTTTAAATTTTGGAGTAATAGCTTACGAGCATAAGAGGAGTCAAAGTGATCCTGGAGTCCACAATTAAACTGTACAATAATATTCTTAAAATAACTAGATACCACATAAGTAATACTATGAATGTACTGCTTGTAAAATAATTTATTTTACCCCATAACCCCCCAAAAAAGCAACAGAGAAGAAAAAATACTATGCTAAAGGATATTTCTCACCACAGCTTCTAACCTCAGTAGTCTCCCAGAATAAAGACATGTAGCCTTTGGCCCCAAGGGAACAGGGTTATCCAATATTAGATCCAGCTATTCACCTCTTGTAAGCCACAACACCTTCCTGAAGCAAGGTTTAATCCCAGAATTTATAAACTCAGACAACCCACCTCTACCACAGGAAATGTCTATCAATCTGATTTTGCTAGTTCAGAATCTCTAAGTTAAGGAGGGAAAGTATTTGTACTATACCCTTGGTGCAGCTATGTATAAAACACACATTTTTAAAATACCTGGCAGAATTAAACTGCTCCATTTCAGATCGAGTCCAAGTTGTGATTCTGGATCTGAATTGTGGTACAGTAGACTTCCGATAATCTGGCACTTTTGGGACCTAGGTGGTACCGGATTATCGGATATGCCGGAGTATCGGGAGGTACTCCAGCGGGGGGCTGAGATGGGTCTGCTGGGACCCGCACTGCGTCCGGGGGGTGGGCGGGGAACGGTGCAGCGAGGGGCAAACCCTTCGCCGTTTTGCAGGAAGGCGGGGGAAGCCCCGCGCCTTCGCCGAGAGTTTCCGGGAGGGGAGTGGGCTCCCCACCCCGCAGACTGCAGTAGTTATCGCCGAGCAGGGGTGAGGGCAGCGCGGGACCAACCGGCAGCACCCCAGCTGCTCTGCTCTGCAGCTTCCCCAAGTCCGCTGCTTGTCAGTTTCAGCAGCAGCAGCGGACTTGGGGAAGCAGCTGAGCAGAGCAGCTGGGGTGCTGGCGCCAGAGGAGGTGAGGGGCGGCTGCGGGACCAACCCGGCAGCACCCCAGCTGCTCTGCTCCGCCGCTTCGCCAAGTCCGCCGCTGCCGCTGCTGAAACTGACGAGCGGTGGACTTGAGGAAGCTGCAGAGCAGAGCAGCTGGAGTGCTGCCGGGTTGGTCCTGCAGCGCTGCCCCTCACCCCCCTGCTCGGTGATAACTACTGCAGTCTGGGGGGTGGGGAGCCTGCTCCCCTCCCAGAAACTCTCGGCGGAGGTGCGGGGCTTCCCCCGCCTTCCTGCAAAACGGCGGAGGGTTCGCCCCTCACCACGCCATTCCCCTCCTACCTCCAACCCCCCAGCCGGTCACAGTGCGGGTCCCGGCAGACCCATCGCAGAGGTATAATCCCCTTCCCCTCTTCTCCCCTTCCCTTCCCCAGCCGCGAGTGCCCATGGGGCTCACAGCAGCTCCAATTGTCCAGCTGGCCCGAGCACTTCTGGGTTCCAGTTGGTGCCGGACTATCGGGAGTGCCGGACCACTGGATGATGGACAATTGGAGTTTTACTGTAATTAAGTAATGAAATGTTTTTAAAACTGCAAGATTGCAAATCAACAAATTTGCCAGTTCCCTATTTTTCTACCAAATTCCCTATTTTTCTACCAAAATACTTAAAACAATATTAAATTCATTTTGCAGTTGTGAACATCTCCTTTCAACTATATTTCCACATGCCATGTCATAGTATTTCCACAATTCCATTCAGAATGGGGAACAACAAAATACAATCAGAAAGACTTTGTCATATACTACTACCAGTCCTACAAGAATTCCCTTTTGAGATCTCCTGCCTATTTATGCACACACAAGAGATGTAAATAATTAATAGGTTTTGGATAAGTATCTGTAAGACTGTGCAAATACTGAAGAAAAACAAACAGATGAACCCTTGGAAACTGGTTCATCACTATTCATCAACCCATTTGTAAGTGCTGTTTATATGTTTTGCAATGAAGCACCCATTATACAAACTATGAAGCTGTACAATTCAAGAGTTTCTACAAATTCAGTGAAAGTTAATTTAATTTTTGCATCTGCTTTATGAAGAATATGTAGATGGAAAGGCGTTCAAAATCTTACACTTGAATGTTTATTCAAAAGGGGAGAATGTCAAGATTTGAAAAGATCCAAGGCCGAACTTATACTTTCCAAATTTCCAGAAGGGCTGCGTGGTCAATAGAACAATAAAAGGATTTGTCTCACCTATTCAGATTTGGCCCAAATTTGCAAAAAGCCATACTTTTCTGTCACATTTCACTTGTCACAGTAAAATAAGACTATGATATTAGCCTATATATCTATCTAAATTAGCCTAACTCTTTGTGGGAGACATCCACTCAATAAAATGCAACAGAGTTAGAGAGGGGGCAGTACTGCTAGTGATAATGCAGTACTCCTTCAGAAAATAAATGACTTCAGTGTCTAGGTCCGACAGCCTTTCTGATGCTTATCGGTTAATGTTGTCAGTTACACTCAGCTGGCTCCTGGGAAGCTTTGCTGCGGCAGGGCAGTGAAGCCTCTTCTTTGGAAGTCAGGCAGGCAAGGGCTGCCAGCTCCACTCCCAGGGAGCCAAGGGCTGGCAGCCCTGCTCCCGAGGAGTCTTTGATGCATACTCTGCAGTTTAAAGCTTATTTAAAGCTTATTTATTTAAGCTTTATAGTGCAGAGCCCACAGCGTGTAACCACTGAGATTTTCAGCCATTATAAGATTACCTGTTTAATGATCTTTTAACATCCTTTGTGTACACACTCTTCTCTATAAAACACGTAGATGGTATCATGAGCTTTCGTGGGCACAGCCCACTTCTTCAGATGACCGGAGTTATGACTAGAGTTTTCTTATCCTCTAGTCATAACTCCGGTCATCTGAAGAAGTGGGCTGTGCCCATGAAAGCTCATGATACCATCTACATGTTTGTTAGTCTGTTACAGGGAAAAAAAACAGCAAGCAAATGGTGTGGGAGCACTTTATAGACTAACTTGGCTACCCCCTGATGCTTCTCTATAAAAGTTGTTTTTCTTCTTTCAGAAACTGTATTCCATCTATGTAAAAAAGTCCATTTAGATCAGACCAACAAAGCGAACTTTGTTCTATAAGCACACAGCAAGCTGTTCTCATATGATGAATATTGTATGACATTTAATGCAAATCAAAACATTCCACCTTCTAGCCCAAGCTTATTAGCTGTTCTTCCCTATAGATGCCTGCTAAACTAGTCTTTGAATATTCATTTTTATTCATCCCCTTTCCATTTATTTAACTTATAAAAATGAATCAAAAGAATATTAAGAAGGTTTTCACTATAGTTAACCATAGCCAGGAAATGAATAATTAAGGCTGAAACTGTATTATGCCATGCTATCGTCACTACAGCAGAGAAAAAGCTACAATATGAAGGGCAATAAAAAGTGAGAAATATTATGCATCTAACCTCAATAATTAAGCACAAGCAGTTTAAGTATTAAATGGCATCGACAATAAAAGTTTATAAGGTTTAGACAATATGAATCACCCTTAACAAATCCTCCATGTATTCAATATCCCACAGATTTTTCCTTCTTGCTGAAAAGGCAGAAATTGCATCCCAGGGTGGGATGAGAAGATTCTTAACTGTCCTGGACAGATGCCATCAAAACAGAGTGTCAGTTCTTGAGCTGATAATATCAACTTGTGAAGCTCCATTAAGACAAATAAGCTATGCCAGTTTACACTAGCTGAGGATCTAATCTTTAACATTTCATATGCTTAAATCCAAGACTCACACAAAGAGAGAGACTTCAGAGTAGCATCATACTGAACTCCTTAAAACTCTGCTTGCTTCATTTATCTGCACATTCAAGAAGAGGCTATTTCACTGGTTTACATTTAGAATTTTTTTTTTTATAAAAGAAAAATCTTGAACTCTGCTGAAACTGTGGCAAGTACCCCCATCTCTCTGACAAAAAGTTTCCTACTTGCAATTGCAAAGACATCAGTTTCATCAGCCCCTGATTAAACAAGGTTTCTAAATACAAAATGTTAAAAATATAATATTCAAAACTTTTTACACTTCCTTTTAGTCAAACATTTTAAACCTCCATACAGCCCTCTTTTAAATTACAAATGTGAAAATTGCAGAAGAATTTTTTTAACTGGTGGACAAAATGAACAAAGTGCTTATACTCTGAAACCGCTGAAAGATTTTTTTAATGGCAAAATTATAAACTTAAAAATGGAAATGCTGACATACTAGTCCAAGTTGCTAGTGGGGCCTGTCTTTTCCGATAATGGACTTTCTCACCACTACTTGTAAAAACTAAACCAGTCTGGAAAGCTCTCTGCATAACTCCATCCTTTCCTTTCTTGCCTTTTTTTTTGGGGGGGGGGCATGGTTTTGGGGTTGAGGCCTCTGTTAAATCTAATCCTGCATAAAACTTTTTTCTGGCTAAAAATAGAGAAATATTGCATCCTCAAGATCAACTTTTTTTCTGTTCTTCATGATCATCTAACAGCAATTCTTAGCATTATGTATTGTATCTCTGAGTAGCCACTAATGAGATCCTATAGGCAACCGCAACAGAAACTAATACTTTAATGGTTTTGCAATTTTAGCCTATGGTTTGAATTTTCAACTCAATTTTATTTAATGACATTGCTCAGTTGGCCAATTTACAGCAATGCAGCTTCTTAAAAAAGGCTAAAATGTTGAATGTGCACATGCCAAACTATGACTCTTGCTAGGGGTTATCGGAACAAAAACAAAATCAGATGTAATTTAAAGCAAAGAAAAATGAGAAGTATTTCAAATATTTATTACTGACCAAAAAACCCTTAATTATTTGTAGAATATAGAAGTACCCTTTACTTAGGGCAGCCGAAATTACACATATAACTTAAAGAGAAACAAAAACACGTGTGTTATTATTTTGTTTTCTGTTAATATAAATCATCATCCTGGCTCTTATAACCCTTTTCATCATAACCTCTCCAAGTGCTTTTACAAAGATGGTCAGTGTAACTATCTTTGTTTTACAGATGGGGAACTGTGACTTGCTCAACGTCTCCCAGCAAGCAAGGCAGTGACAGATCCAGGAATACATCTGTATAAACTGAAATGGCTGCCACAGGCACACAGTTTGAGTTGATTGTTTGAGTTATCCGCCATATAATAATGAAATGTAAAATTTTTCTTACCTGCTGCTTAGGGTTGCCAGGTGGTTTAACAAAAAATACCGAAACTCCCTCCCCCCCACAAAAAAACACACCGGAAAAAAATTGTGTTGAGGAAAAAAAAGGGGGGAGACCAAAGTTGTTAAGAAAAAAAGGGGGGGGGGGTCGAAGAGACAAAAGTTGTTAAGCAAATGTTGCACCACTCCCTCCAGTTTGGGGCCACACGCTAACCCCCAATGCACCCAGCTCTCCCCCAGAGCCAGGCTCCCCTAGTGACCCCCCCATCCCAATGCACTCACCCCGCCTTGCCCCAATCAAATCCCCCCCGCCTGCCGCAAAGCCAAGCACCAGAGGAACGGGACGGCCGGGTAAGTTAATCTTACTTTTAAAGTCGCAGCTCCTGCCGCCTGGCCCAGCTGCCTTGGCTCGCATTGTGTAGAGGGAGGCATCATGTGGCCAGCTCCCGGGTCTCTGCTGGTCATGTGGGCCAGAGCAGCGTGCGCTCCGCTCCCACCCCAGCCCAGCGCCCCCCTAGAGTGGTGCCCAGCAAGTGCCCCCTCCTGCCCCCCTTCGCTACAACTCTGCCGCGCTCCTCACTCCCCTACCCCCACCATATGTGGCAGGGGAAAATTGTCCTCGTCGGGCTTCCGTCCAAGGGAAACAGGAAATATCGGACATTTCACATGTCAGTTATTTCCTGTTTTTTTGTTGTTTTTTTTTAAACCAGACGGAGCCCGCAAATACTGGACTGTCCGAGTGAATACCAGACACCTGGCAACCCTAGTGCTGCTTTATATGCCTACCTCTAAGTAATTCACTACTTCATTTATCTTGTAAAGACAAGATCCTATAGCCTGTAACTGCACATTACAGTAGCTTCAGTGAAACAGGCATCTTTGAAGGTATACATTAACATTTTTGAGGTGAGGGAATTTTATTTGGTATAGCACATCCACATTTTATTTTGTACTAAATGTCTTAAGAGGAAACCATCAATTTGTAACCAGTTATTATTAAACAATTATAAAGCAGTTTCAGCTACTACACCTGACAGAGTCTTCTTGTCCATTTTTGTGGTTTTACAAGCATGTTTTCCTATTTAAAAAAAAAAAAAAAAGATGTCTTGTTCTTGTTGTTCCACAAAAGACCAACACAAACCACAGAGGAACTGACTAACTATACAAAAGAACAAGTGAAATCAATTATACACAAAGTGCTTTCCTTACACGAGAAAAAAAATAAAATTTTAAGAAAATATTTTTCTACTCTCAGCTGTTAATTGTAAAGGAGAAAGGGAATTGCTCTGTCAAATGTGATTTTTACTTTATTCTCTCAGCTCAAATTTGTCCTTTCTCCAGGAGGATTCTTCTCTCAATGCGTGTACAGTAGTGTACTGAAAAATACATTCATGCATTTCTTGGTTGGATAAAGTGTGCACAAAAAGTGTGCATAAAAACTTAGTGCCTTTGAAATATTACTTTGTTGTATTTAGCATATATTTTGTTAATGAGTCACAGTTTTAAGAATTCATTAGCTTAAAGTTTTCATGAAGTTAATTCTTCCTAATACTTAATTTCTGTGTCTCACAATCTGATATATAACACATTATATATCATCTTCATAGTCTCATACCACATGATTCCTTAGACAATTACTGCAGGAAAGCACTATGTTAGGTAGAAGCAAGCAAAGAGACCATCTATTACATGAGGCCTCTGTATTCAGTCAAACCAGACCTTGCTCTCATTTTATATTGAAGTAAAGCCCAGGACTTCCCACCATCTGTTCAAGCTGACATTTTAAAAGTTGCTGCCACTAACTTCCACATCCTAATGACTTAACCAACCAATCAAGCTAAGGATGGGTACTTATAGAGGTGTAAATTGTTCTTACCAGCCTCTTGCAACTTGAACAATCTAATTCACTATTTTTTTCTCCCCTCCCTCACCTTATTTATTCTTGGATCTGGACTTCTAATACTCCAGTCATCTGAAGCAGCAGGTTGTGCCCATGAAAGCTCATGATACCATCTACATCTTTTGTTAGTCTTTAAGGTGCTACTAGACTATTCGATGTTTTCAGTTACGGACTAACTCAGCTACCCCTCTGAACCTCCTACTTTGTTATTCCCCCATACAAAGACTTATGGGCTGTTTTCACAGCCTCTCAAGCCAGCCACTGCTCACAGTCCCATTCCTGTGGTTTTGTGGCAATCCTACTGAACATATCTTTAATGATTAAGTGCAGCTAAACAATAATGTTATCTTATTATATGTTATTTTAAAAAATATTAAAGCAAAGTAAAAACGACTATATAAGTAGTAAGATGCTGAGATCTCCAAATAGTCAACTAACCACATGAATTCTTATTGGTTACTCAACTATTTTATAGTTCCCGAGGGTGGGGCCAGCAGTCAGTACACTCCAGCCCCACTCCCAAGGAGCCCCCTGCCACCTCCGCACTGCTGCCTCTATATCAGAGGCAACAGTGCAGGGTGTGAGGAGGGAGCTAGTCCGCGAAGGGAGCAGCAGCCTCTCCTGCCCACCCCCATGCTGCTGCTGGGGGGGGAGGGGGGGCGGGAGGGGTGGCAAGCAGGCACCACGTGGAGCTTTTAAGCTGGCTCTTCCCCGGCCCCCCAGCACTGGCTCCTGCTTCTCCTCTCCCCCCCCTTGCTGCCTCTGATACAAAGGCAGAATAAGGGGGAATGCATGTGGTCAACAAGATTAACAGATAAGCCTAGGCTTATCAGTTAATTGTATTGTCAACTTCACATCGACATCCCTTATCATAACCAATGTTCCATAGAAAACCTTTTCTTTTTCGTACATTTACATATTGCATTATTTTTACCACATAACAGATCTCATGTTGGTATTGGCTTGGTTACTTCGCAAGAACAAAGGCTTATGCAGCATGCTCTGTCCATACTTCACCGAGTCTTTACCTCATATTTCCCTTCCTAACTTACCTTGTCCAATGGTTCCCTGGGTGGTTGTCGTCTTATCTTAGCTGGCTCAGACATTGTATTTTAGCCTACTAACCTATTTCCTTATCTTATTTAGCACAAACTTTCTGTTTTTAGCCTAATGATCTGTTTACCTCCCTAATTCAAGAAATGAGACCTTCCTTCATTTGTTAATTACTCAAGTCAGGCCAGGCCTCAGCTACAAATGTCTCCAAATTACATGCAAATGACAAAAATCACTATTTTGCATATTCTGTATACATGAGAGACTAAAATGTCCTAATTACAACCATGTAACCTGACCAGCCTGCTGCATAGAAGGATCTTGAGGAAAACAAGAATTTCTCCACTCCTGGCATTGGTTGCTTCTTTCCCTAATGTGGGGAAAGTGGAAGACTGATTAGGGAGCCTTCACCATAGTGATTGCTGCTGCTGCTTGCTCTGGACTGGGAGAAGTGAGTATTGATGCATTATCACAGATTGTATCAGAGGGGTAGCCGTGTTAGTCTGGATTTGCAAAAGCGACAAGGAGTCCCGTGGCACCTTACAGACTAACAGATGTATTGGAGCATAAGCTTTTCGTGGGCAAAGACCCACTTCGTCAGATACATCTGACGAAGTGGGTCTTTGCCCAACTTATCTTCAATACATCTGTTAGTCTGTAAGGTGCCACTGATCTGGGTGCTCTCTCAGGCCCCTGTGGCCAGAGCAGAGAGGCAAGATCCTTACTCAAAGTCATTCCAAGGTTGTTTGGTGGAAGCGACTATGGTGCAGGCTCTCTCTGGGATTAGTCCTTCCACACAGCTATACATACAACAGCTCAGACCAAAAGCCCAAAGCCCCAGCCCAGAGCCTGTATCCCCTCCTGTACCCTAAAACCCCTCACCCCCAGCCCCACTCCAGAGCCTGCACCCCCCAGCCAGAACACTTGCTCCAACCCTCTGCACCAGCCCTGAGCCCCCTCCCACACTCAGAATCCCCCTTGGTATCACTCTCGCCACCTCAATTTTGTTGCGTGCACCAATATGAATGGGATGTGTTGTACATCACCTCCAATTGGCGCAGGTAAAAAAACCCCACATTCCACTCACAGAGGGAATACTGGCCAGTACCAAAAACTATGAGACTTGTTGACTATTTGAGCCTTATATATGGTCAGCTAGAAGATCTACTCGGCATCGCTTGGGTCCTTAACTCAAATAAGTTTTGTTTTTCTTCATTTAAATCACTTTTTCTGCAGTGGGCTGGGGATTAGGAGTTCAGTATGAAGGCTGTTCAGTATGAAGGCTGTTCCATGGACAGCCCCCTCTCACCGCAGCAGCTTGGAGCCAAGTGGGAGGCGCCTGTCCATGGTCGCTGCAGCTTCATGTCCCTAGCTGTGGGACAGACAGACACACTGTCTGAAATATTTAGTTACCAGTCCCCATCTCTGGCCCTTTGCTGCCCCCTGTGGTCATTCTGCAGTATAACTCCTTCCTACCAGCCCCCTCCCTCCCTTTTCATTTTATAAGAAACAATCAAATTCCAAGCACATTCATTATCCTGGCACAACCAAATCCTGACCTTGCTTTAAATTATGATTAGAGAAAGCCACATACCAAATTTGGTGTTCCTAAGTCTCACAATTTAGGAGTCCTTGAACAAATGGACTCACAGATAGACATTTCTAAAATATATGGTAGATGAAGTGAAAGGACAAACGTTCTTGCGTTAAAATATTACATAACAGAATCTGACTAGCAGCACATTGAATTAAGAAGTGAGTTTATAAAAACCTATATCAGACTAGAATAATTAGCTTAGGCAAGAAGTAGTTGCATTTTTATTATAATAAATTAATAATTTTTCCAAGTCTAAAAAGATTAATGAAAAAAATTAGTCATGCCAAAGGAAACTAGCAGATAATACACATTAATAAATCATGCTAAAATACAGGACAAGTAATTTTTTTCCCCGATAAAGCAGCTTCTGCAGATAAATTGTTAGATGAAGCACTGTATAAAAGAAGTGAAGGACAAGATTGATAGAAGCAACTTTTATTTGCCACACAATGTGTGGAAGTGAGGTAAACACTTTATAGTTTATCAAGAGTTATCACTGTATCCTGCCCTGTAGGACGTGCACAGAAAAAGGTGCTTTTAATACTTCCTTAACTGTACTGTATCTTTGTTGAATGGCTGATTAAATTTCATCCATCAACTTCTCCCCCATCCTCAATCATCCAATATTATCCTCCATCAGGTAAAATAGAAAGGCCTTAAACTGTGTCTTTGAAGTAAAGAAACTTAGAAGTGAATCCTTCACCTGAGGGCCCTACAGTAAAGTACCTTAACTCCAGAGCAATTTGTTACTACAGACAAGCAACTGCCTAAATTCTCATCTGACTTCAGGCATGTCAGTTTCAATGAGGGAGAGAAGTGGTCTAGGGTCCAAATCATGGTCTCAGCTTCATTCCCTTCTGTTTTCATCCACCCATAATCCTTATATCTAACCATATGCAACTAAAAAACAATTTTGCTGCTGGTAAAAAACGAGAAGAGATCTTAAAAATTATAGTATGTCTATTACAGATAAACAAAGTTTAAATAACATTAGCGCCTAAGGATATATTAAAAAATACACTGCAAAGATAATGTATCTAAGGTGATAAGATCAGTTTTATTGTATTGCAGATCAGACATACGTACGACAAACTTATTTAAGTCTTAATAGAGCAGCCTACTATAGTTCTAGGAGTATGCATACCAAGTCTCTATTGCTTATTTTTGTGAATGGTCACCCTTATGAACAACTGGCATGTCCAGCCACAACTCTAGGTGCAAGCAATGTTAAAGTCAGAATGTTTGCCAAAGAAATCTTCAGGAATGAGGTTTTATTCACTTGTAACAAATACTAAGCAAGAAGGAAAATAATCTCAAATGTTAAATTGAAGCTAGCAATGACCCCTCCACTAGAACAAATAGATTTCTGTGAACAATAAACCAATCAGGGAAGCATTTATAATGGCAAATTCTAACAATGCTTTAATTACAGAAGTATAAAGTGTGCTACTGTAATTAAGCCATAATTTGCAATTGTGAAAGGGGAAAAATGTTAATAATCCCATCCAAACTAAGTCATCCATCTAACTTAAGCTAGTTTAGCTGAAAAGTTTTCCCCTCCCCCTTTTTATATAATAAAAAATGAACGAGGTTTTCTTTTTTTTTTTTCTGCTTGAAATACTATGGCAATATCATGGCAAAGCAGCATATGAAGCAATTAACTGCTTTTGTGCGGGACTAATCATGGAAGCAAAACAGACATTTAATAACCACAAGACCTGTTGGGACTTTTTTCACAATCCCGTGAACATTATTCACATTGTATTGCGAGACAAAAAGATTAAGCAACCTCAAGAACAAAGGTTTTTATTACTTTGTGTGGGTTTGTGGTTCTGTGCCACGGCCCTGACTTTCCAATGACAGCATTTGGGAAGCTGTGATTGTTCAAAGATCAGATGAAGTATCAAATACCTTTTGGCAAGAATCATTGTGCTGGGTAGGATTTTGTGGAAGACAAGCTGGTAAGCATTTGAAAGAAGGGAATTTTCTTCCTAAACTGTGATGGACTCAAAATCGTAACATTGACAAAAACATTAAAAAACTCTCTACTAGGTTGGGTCTTTTATTCAAACTTTCATTTACCAATGCACTATAATTAAAAATTACACTTCTTCCACTATGGAACTCACAAGACCAACCACCACAGTCAGGCAGTTACAGCCTCATGAGTAAGAAACTATACTGCACTGCTGATTCCTGACTAGTGAGGAATGATCTTTTATAAGATTGGACAACTTTGAACAGGCAAGTTAACCATTTTAATTTGCTCATTTCCCCCGTATATCCAGATGGCACAGATACTTTCGAACACTCTAATTGCTTGGTTCATAGCCTTATCCTCTTATATTTATTCTTCGCCTCCCTAATCCACAGAAGTGCAATAACTACCATCTGAAATTTAGAGTTAAGACTACTATTTATACTACCTGTACTTTAGATATGCTATTCTAATGAATATTTCTTCTAGGTAATATGAACTATTTGCAGCAGTTGGAAGATACAGCCCACTTTAAGCCACAAATTCCCGGCTCTCTGTAATCCATTTAGAGACAACTGTTCTTTGACAGTGGGTCACTTTTATAATTAAAGAACACTGCAAGTTAGCAACATAAAACCTTGCATGTTTCAAAGTATAGCAACAGGTGTGGAGAATGTTCTTTAACTTAGACATCAAAAGTATAAATAGAAAAAATGACATCACTTAAAGCACCTAAACAGTCAGACAATGATGAACAGTTACAATAAAGAAAAAGGTATATAAATTATACAAGAGAAGACAAGCAGACACAGAATAGGTTTAATACAAGCTGACCGAATAAATTAGAGTTGAGTAGACTCAGAATCCCAGGCACTGGGCAGATGTAGGCAGCGCAAAATGAAGGAAATGCTATAAAGATCACCATTTATTGTTAATATTAGGATTACAGAGCCAAGGCAAATCACTTTTGGACACAAGCATTGAAACAAATACCCTAGAGACAATTCACGAGACAGATAAGTACTGTTCTATTCCAAATATTTGATCTATCATGAAACAAAATATTTTCCATTTTATCTAAGCTAGGCCAAAAGAACAGGCAACACTTGCAAATCATGCATGACTGCCACAAAATTGCCAAATCCCACCACTACTTCTGTTTCTGAGAAGTAAACTAACAGTCTTAAAAATATTTCATGAAAATTTTTTGGGGGTATGGACAAATTAAATTAAAACCTTTAGAATATATACCACTTGCAAATTCATAAATCTATTGTAATCAGTACACATGGAGAATCAAGACAGCTAACAAGGATGACTTGTTTAATATTCACATTTCATTTTCTATACATTTATGTTTCCAAGTATCACCTTTTGTAAAATATATAATAAAAATATAGTGCTTACCCTATCTCCAAATGCTTCAAACACTACAGAACTTATAATCTCATCTAGTTTTTAACTACATTTAAACCTATCTGGTCATATGAGCAAAATCAGATTTTGCTCATATGACCCTCTTGAACATGATACAGAGCACAATGGATGATGCTGATGTATATTGGACATCCCATGCGAAAACCCTCACTAACGACAGCCAACTCTGCTGGTGTTTTCTTTCACTAAGAACTGGCTGTGTCAACCCACCTCTTATGCTTCGGGAACAATTCTTATGCAATAAAATTCAAATGTCCAGGAGGAATTCAGCACAGAAGAGGATTCACAAGGAATAACAAAATGGCCACAATACCAAACAAAGCTAGTAATTGCTTTCACTTTAGAACAGGTCCTTCAACTGTGTCATCTAACCTTCACCGTCAGCTTCAAGCAATATATAAACAGAACAGATCATACCTCAGATCCTTAATTATCCTTCATGGGTTTCTACAGCTGTATAGCTTTAGATAATATGACAAGACCAGTGGTTCTCAAACTTTTTGGCCCACAGCCCACCCTGCTCGACACAGACGTTTCCATGGTCCACCAGCCAACCACCCATGATGACAAAATGGATGCAAGAAGGGTAGGTGGGCTGGCCAGGAGGGAGGATTCAGGAGCAAGCTGGAGGTGGAGGGTCTCAGTGTGTGTGTGTGTGTGGGGTTCAGGAGGGACATGGGATGAAAAGATTTCTGGGAATGAGGGGAATGGAGGGACTTATCTGGTTCCATGCCTCCTGCTGCTCTCAGGCACCATCCCCTGCTGCTCCCATTTGCCATAATTCTGGGGAAAGCCTCCAGACAAGTGGCTTCCTGTGCTGCTATTGCTCCAGCTGTCCCGCTTCTCCCATCCCCCGCAGCAAGAAGCTGGCACTGGTGCGGAAACCTCATGGGGACAGGAGACTTGGGAAGGGGAGCCACAGCCCACCTGCAAGATGAGGCCCGTGGACCACACTTTGAGAACCACTGGCCTAGAGCAAGGAACTGCAAGTTGCAACACCTGGATTCTAGTCTCCAATTGTCACAGGCTTTTTGTGACACACTAAACAGGTCACAGTTTCTTTCCTTAAATTTTCTAATCTGTAGAATGGGGCGAATACCTTTGTTTAAAGCTTTGAAACGGTCAGAAGAAAGGTGTAATAGGAGACCAAGACAGTATTTTTATTCCACTTACAAATACAGAAAAAATGCATAATGCAATGTTGTAGTTATTAAGAATGTTAAGGCAGTGGTGCCCCAACCTTTTGGGGCTGCCGGGCGCCCGGGGGGCGGGGCCGCACACACGCCACGCGCCCGGGGCACAAGAATGGCTTGGGCCGGCCCTGGTCACTCGGCGGGCGCACATAAATGCCCCGGCGGGCACCGCATTGGGGACCGCTGTGTTAAGGACTAGTCAATTCCCCACCCCTTGCTGCCTCTATCAGATAGAGGCAGCAAAGGGGGGCAGGGCAAAGAAGGGGGGTACTTCAAAGCAGCAGTGCTGCACAGCTGAGTCGGGGATCAGCTATGCGGCGTTGCCCCTTTGAAACTCTGCCTCAGCATTTCAAAGGGGCAGTGTCATGGAGCTCGGGGTCAGCTGGAGACTCCCTAGCTGATCCCGGGCTCCGCACAGCATTTCAGCGGAACCCGGGATCAGCTGGGGAGTCCCCAGTTGACCCTAGGCTCCATGGCTTTGAAATTCACAAGAGCCCCCGCTGGGGACTCTTGTACATTTCAAAGCAGGGACTTCCTGCTGGCCCCAGGCTGCACACAGTGTTCCTCATTCCTCCTTTGAATGGGGGCTTCTGCATTCCTCCCATCAGGGGCTCTTGTACATTTCAGAGGAGGAATGCGGAAGTGCCTATCGACTAGTCGAGTAGTCCATGGAAATTCCATCGGACTACTAGTCAAACTAGTCAATTAACCGCTATTTCACATCCTTAGTAGTTGTAAAATAAAACACTGAAGAAATTCCAGCACTTAAGGTGCCTCTCTTAATATTGACTTATGCAAATTACAAGTTCTGTACATTTTACTCACAAATAATAAATACATATGGCTTAAATTTAACAAGAAAATAGATACACACAACCTGGAACACAATTTTATAAGGTTTTAACCAGCAAGTCCTAAGTGCTCTCAGCTTCAACCGCAGTGTCTGTAGAAGTTGAGGGTTTTCTGTGCCTCACAGGAGTACTCAACACCTTGAAATCCAGCCCATACTGCTCCTAACCACAACTGCAAAATAGATGAAGCATTGCTTTAGGAGTGGATGAAACTTGGCAGTTGTTTCAATGTGCAAAGTAATACTATACAAAAATTTAGGACAGGAAATGAAGAACTCTTTGTAACTAAAAAGTATAAACAGTAATACTAGGTCTACCTAGATTCTCTCACACACTGGAATTTAACCAAACATGTAGATGGTATCATGAGTTTTACTCCGGTCATCTGAAGAAGCGGGCTGCGCCCACGAAAGCTCATGATACCATGTACATGTTTTGTTAGTCTATAAAGTGCTACCAGACCATTTGTTGTTTTTTAAGTTTATCCTGTACAGACTAACTCCACTACCCCCGAAACCTCTATAACTTAACAATAAATCTTTTAACGACTGCAGTTTGAGTATCTCTATACAGTAAATGTCTTTTTTTCACTAAAAGAGAGAAGATCTAGAAGCAACAAGTTCCCCCCGTAGTCTTCTCAAACTTTTGGCTCAATGTTGAAGTTAAAAAGGGAGGAATGACACCTATAGAATCAACTACACAAAATCTGGAGGGTTTTTTTCGAAGACTCCCATTCATATTGTAATTAACTTGTTCTTACAACATCACAGCCTAACTGACATGAATACTTTGAGTACAGATGTGGATATGATGAGCATATACGAGAGACACAATCTAAATCAGAGTTATGGGAAAGGATATTCTTTTGAAGCAAATTAATTCCCTTCTATTTCTAAATATATAATTAACATGTTCCTTGTAGAGGTTAAGTTACAGAATCCATGGGAAGGTGCCAAAACTACCCCCTCACATAAGGATGAATATTATCTATGTGGATATATTTGACTCCCTTGACTTTTTATTCCCCCTACTCAATGTTAATTGGCTAGAGAGTTGGTCACTATACAATATCTATAATTTAAAAGATTATTTTCTCTAAAATAACGTGTTTATACACCAGTAATATTTTTATTTTACACTGTTGAGCCAAGACACAAGTAAAGTATTATGTCAAACAGATTCAGTGCCTGCCCTGATTTGAAGAGTATCAGTTTGACAACAGCTCTTCCAAAAGCTATGAATAAACTTTCTAAATTCAACATGTCCTAAACTTTCCTTTAGCTCAGCTTAAGGCTAAAATGACTACAAATTACTTAGGAGACAAGTAGTACCTATGAACAATTTAAAAAGAAAATTAAATCCAATGAGTGTAAAAATCATATACAAGGTTACGTGAGTTTTTCATTAATATGTGTATCACAGATATACCTAAAAGCTCTAACAGGGGTTACAATCCCATTGTGTTATAGAACTACTAACATGGACAATTACAAATAAGTAAAAACAAGGATTTTCAGAACAAGCAAACACATTTGCGGTGATACAGAAAAGACTCCACAATTGCATAAACCAAATCTTTAAAAACCAAAAAAGCAGTTGGGATTTTGTTTTCCTTGTTTCATTTTTATACCTTAAAAAAAAAAAAAAAAAAAAAAAAAAACAACCTTCCATGAGTCTGCATCTCTTTCCTGTTGTCTTTATTTAATATGATCAAGCACACCATTATATGTCCCTGATGCCTTTGAAAAGTCTCCTGAAAAGCAGACACAAATTTTACTTTAGATAAGTGTTTACTATGAAACAGAAGTTTAATGTCCTTAGGTATGGAACATTTTTTTTACAACAGCTGTATTTTTCCTCACATGGCTGCTGACAATTACTGTCAAGCTTTACTAGAGGTAATTTTGATTTAAGCGGTAATGTTTTATTTATTCATAACTTATGCAACTTAAAAATTAGATATTGAGACAATATCTGCTAAGCTTCAAAGCTGATGTCTATCTATGGTGTCCCAGTTGGCTATTTTACAGTGTGCCAACAGAGCTAAAATGTCACTACATATCATGCCACTCTGTGAGGCATCTGTGTTATTTTAAGAAGTGAAGATAAACTCCAGCCAACTTCACATTGTTTCCTTGCATCCTTCACTTCATAGCCACTGACACAGCTTAAAATAAACCTACAAGAACAATGGCACCACCCTTTAAGAGCTTGATAACAAGTCTCTTAAATTTTAAATGTTTATTGACCCATGCAATCAGTCCAGGTTGGAAAGGATCTGAAATATGTCCACTGAGACCTACCTAAGAAATCTCTCTTTCAGATGTTAACTTGAGTGAGGTGTTTGTAGGATACAATATTTTGTACTTTAAAGTTCTGACATTTAATATGAAAGCACATGCAAGTTTGCTAGACCACAAGTAGGAGAATATATATTATATCAGCTGCACACAGTTTGATACAACCTTGTAAATGCATATTAAGTCTCAAACAATTGGAATTAGTTTGATAACTAAACATTTGATAAACAGTACATTAAATCGGGAATTTTCACTAATGTTATTTGCCACACCACATTTTTGGAGCTCAGTCTTCAGGACTTTTTCCTTCAAAGTGTTTGGTTTTTTATTAATTTTAAAATGCTGATAATAAAGAAGTTTGGATCACAGACTTAATGATGTTAAAAAAAATGGGATGCCTCAGCCATTAGGGATCAACTGCATTACTGACAAACACTTGACTCAAATTGATTGGAAACAGTCTGGGTTAATCAGGCAACTTAAAACCCTCAACAGTTCCACTTGGGGCTTCACAAAGACTATGATGGAGGAGAAAAATCGCAGCTGTGGCAAAGGACCATCACAATGCTTTAGGGCACAAAAAGACTAACTGCTGAAACTGCCAGCAGAAATTCCATTCTCTCCCCTCCCTTCTTCTCTTCCCTCCTTTCCTTCCCTCCTTTGTTAGCAACCCATGGCAACCTGCTGTGTGGCTAGTCCAGAGGCAAGTGGCATCTGGGCACAGGAGATGGTGCTGATGGGAGATTTTGGCTTTCCATTTCCACATTCTTAGCCTAGTACTACTCCGGATAGCAGCACGCTGAGCAGCAAAAGCCCGAAAGACTTACAGAAGGAGTATTAGAAATATCAAAATGAAGTTAAGCTTAGATTCCCCTATGTGGTGTTTTTGTTTTATTTGAGTTTTATTTTTAAAAGCAATGTATCAAATATATTGAAGGAAAAAAGGGTGAAAACTTAAATGCCTGGTGAGTCATTATAAAAAGAATGGGTAAAATTAAAGGAACAGCTCGGCACTATGAATCAGTGGAATTTTTAGCATTGAAGAAAAAATCATTTAAGGAGACTCATACAATGAACAAGATTAATAAGGTAAAGAGATGAAGTCTGCTGCTGCCTTGAATCACCCCTGTGCCTCCTCTTGGCTCCAAACTATGTCAATATTATCCATTGTATTTCTCTTAACAGGTAGACAGTCTCAAACATTGAATGCAGACAAGGTAAGCCAAAGCTGCAGAGATAATATACACATTTAAAAAAAAAGACCTCTGATAAAAGTATAAATTGACTGGTAAAATTGACCTCCATGCAAAATGGCATTGCAAACGGTTACCTTCCCTCTCTGACATTTTGTTAAGAAAAAAAAATCAGTGGTTCCTTTAAGTCATTTATTCTGACTTTCAGGAAATGTATTTTTTGTCTGCAAAACAACTACTCATGTCAGAATGTGTCCTTGCAAATGTGTCTGAGGAAGTGCTGAATGCCCTGAAGTTTGTAACTTGAATGGTAGTTGAGGGCCAACTGCACTCCCACAGGAGAAGCTCTGCACCTTTCACAAGTCCCATTGTTTTGTAGACTATTGCTCCGCATCCATATCACTGAAGGCCATACTAATGAGGACTACCATGTTCTTCAGGCAGCAGTGGCAAACAGCAGAGCCACAAAGACCCTACACTGCATTATGATAGAAACTGAACCACTTATTTCAGCTGAAATTCATTCTATGCCAGTATTAAAGATTAATTAATATGCCTAGCTAGAGAATGTATGCAGATTGGGCAACAAAATGGCAAATGAAATTTAATGTGGATAAGTGTAAAGTAATGCACCTCGGGAAAAATAACCCCAACTATACATACAGTATGATGGGGCTAATTTACGACAAATCAGGAAAGAGATCTTGGAGTTATCGTGGACAGTTCTCTGAAAACTTCCACACAGTGTGCAGCGTCAAAAAGGCAAATAGGATGCTAGGTATTAAGAAAGAGAGATGAAAATAAGACCCAGAATATCTTACTGCCCCTGTATAAAACTATGGTACGCCCACATCTTGAATACTGTGTACAGATGTGGCCTCCTCACCTCAAAAAGATATTTTGGCCTTGGAAAGGGTTCAGAAAGGGCAACTAAAATGATTAGGGGTTTGGAACGGGTCCCATATGAGGAGAGGTTAAGCGACTGGGACTTTTCAGTTTAGAAAAGAGGAGACTGAGGGGATATGATAGAGGTGTATAAAATCATGAGTGGTGTGGAGGGCCGATAAAGAAAAGTTATTTATTAGTTCCTAAATAGAAGAACTAGAGGACACCAAATGAAATTAATGGGTAGCAGGTTTAAAACTAATAAAGAAAGTTCTTCTTCACACAGCATGTAGTCAGCCTGTGGAACTCCTTGCCAGAGGAGGCTGTGAAGGCTAGGAATATAACAGAGTTTAAAGAGAGCTAGATAATTTCATGGAGGTTAGGTCCATAAGGCTATTAGCCAGGGGATAAAATGGTGTCCTTGGCCTCTGTTTGACAGCGGCTGGAGAGGGATGGCAGGAGACAAATCGCAGATCATTGTCTTCGGTCCACCCCCTCTGGGGCACCTGGTGCTGGCCACTGTCGGCAGACAGGATACTGGGCTAGATGGACCTTTGGTCTGACCCGGTACGGCCGTTCTTATGTTCTTATGTATTATTATTTTCAGGTTACATGTAGTGAGGATAAACAATTTTAAATCTTCATCTCTTGTAATTTGTTTTATTGCTGGCATCCTTTGTGATGAATCAAACTAAAAAACCTGCTGTTGTTTTTTTAAGTGCATTTACTTTATACCTGAAGAAATATGTAAGTTAGTGTAAGTTAGACACATAAGTAGTAGTCCATCCTTCCAAGGCAAAAACTTGAGAGTTTAAATACAACTTCCAGGGTCATCAGAAACTATTTCAAAATTTTACCCCAAATAGATATGTTTAAAATTCTCAATCACAACACTGAATTAACATACTTTGCAACAAAGTTAGCTTAAATAATTTTAGAATACAATTGCATGTGCTACCTGTGTGTCTGGTCTGCTCTGCTCTGTATTTACTGTAACAAGATCATGTGTCCAACACTATAGGCCACATCCTGCAATCAACTTATTGACCTTAGTGAGCTACATCCTGAAATCAACCTATTGACCTCTATGCTCACCTACTGAACTCAGCATGAATATACTTCAGGGGGTAGCCCTGTTAGTCTGTAACTTTAAAAATTAAAAAAACAAAAAAGAAAAAGCAAAAGAAGCAGGCGAGAGAGATAAGTCCAGTAGCACTTTAGAGACTAACAGTACATACATATATATATATATTTTGTATCATGGGCTTTTGTGAGATGAGTCTCATCAGAGGAAGAGGATTTTGCCTACAAAAGTTCATAATACTCACTCTCTCCTATTATTTATTTATATAGTCTCTGAGGGTATATCTACACTGTAGTACTATTTCAGGATACTTCTGGATCTCAAAATAGCTATTTGACGTCTTTGAAACAAGCCCGTTATTTTGAAATATAACGGGCTCACTATTTTGATGTCCTTTTAAGTATCGTTCTATGAGGATTAAGGGGTGTTTCAGAATAGCAGTTTATTTCTAAATTTGGTGCTGTGTAAACAGTGCCAAATTTTGAAATAAGCTATTTTGAAATTAACTTGAAATAAGCCATGCAATTTGCATAGCTCAAATTGCGTAGCTTATTTCAAGCTAAGGGTACAGTGTAGATGCAATCTAAGGTGCTTCAGGGCTACTCTTTTTTTATAAATATAGCTGTGGGCATTCATACTTGAGTATCTTACTAAGTTATGATGAAGATTTACCAGCTAATGCACAGTCTACTTATCATGAAGGTTGGTGATAACAAAATATGCTATGTTTATACTCAGTGGTAGCAAATTTTATCCTAATTGAGATGCAGTTTAACAAATCACTGGAAAACAACCCAGCTGTACATCACACACTAGCGAGGAAACTGAACATATTGCTCACAAGCACTAAACTGTTTTCACTTAATTAAATTTACTTTAATTCTACACATTTTTCCCCAAAATTTGGCAAATTTGACACTTTCCCCAATACTACTTATTTAACATAGTGAGAATGAAGTTCTAAAGATGAACAATATGAATTACTCTCCAATACAAAGACAGCCTCTGAATAACCTTTTTGGACCAAGTTGATGTTTATCAAAGGAGCTCTACCTAACTGAGGGTAGGATGTGGTCCTTCAAGTATGACTTCCCTCCCCCCCCCCATCTTCAAATAATTCAGCTGAGCTACATTTTACAGCACTAGTTTAAAAAATTAATCAGTTTTAATCACACTGTTTAAAAATATTTGCATGTTTTTCCTACATTTTCAAATATATTTATTTGTTACACAGAATACAAAGTGTACAGTGCTCACTTTATATTATTTTTATTACAAATATTTGCACTGTAAAAACAAAAAAATAGGATTTTTCAATTCACCTCAGAACTGCTGAAATGCAAACTCTTTGTTGTAAAAGTGCAATTTACAAATGTACTTTTTTGTTACATAACTGTATTAAAAAACAAAACTATATAAAACTTTAGTGATTATAAGTCCATTCAGTTCTACTTCTTGATCATCCAACTGCTAAAACAAAAGTTTGTTTACATTTGTGGAAGACAATGTTGCCCACTTCTTATTTATGATGTGACCTGAAAGTGAGATTGTGTGTTGTAAATGAACACACAACAATGTTTAAATAAATGGTACTTCTATTAGAAATGTTAGCTATCGGTTAACTGAATAGTCGAGTAACCGCATGAAATCTTTGTGGTTACTTGACTATTCTAATAGTCTCCCGGTGGCAGGGCTGGCAGCCTTTCCGTGGAGCAGCGTCTGTCCATGACGAGACTGGCCCCATCATGGACAGAGGCTGGTCCGACAGCAGCTGGGATCCCCCACGGGCAGGGGTTGCTGCCACGAAGTAGCCTCCCCTACCCATCCCCCCCCACATACGCTGCTGTCTCTGATAGCTGGCTCCCCACAGCCTAGGCTTATCAGTTAATCGTATACTCAACTACTTGCTTACATTCCTAATTTCTATTATTGTTTAACAGTCAGAGATTAATCATGATTTTTTTTTTTAAATCACTTGACAGCCCTAAAAATCCTCCCATTTTAATTGAATAAAATATATTTTTATCTTAAAAGGATACTACTGAAGAAGTCAAAAGGTACAAAATATAAATTTACACACACAAAAATGCTTCCCCCATGCAAAACTAACATTGTTACTATGGTGCTTAAGGCGCCCATATTGTCTCAACACAGATGTATCATTTTGACTTTCTATAAAATAATATGTGTATCTCTGTTTCTGTTTTCTCCTGCCCCAATTGCACCAATGTTGGCCCTTCTTTGTTCTTATCTCCTCCTCACGCCACACCTTAATCCTGCTTAATTTTTCCTCCTCCTCCCATATATTGTGTTCTCTCCCTGCCCCTCCCATTGCAGGCTCTTTACCTGATTGATCTAACCTGATTTAGAAGATTTCTGAATGGCAGCCAGTGTTGGTTCCCCATTTAGACCTCCTTTCCTCCAGGCTTTTCTGTCAAGTAACGGTCACATGGAGTGCCAGAGCCAGTGTTATAGCTGTGATAGTCTCAGGATATTAGAGACGTGTATAAGATGGAAAACTCGTCTGTCTCACGAAGAGACATTGGGGGGGGGGGGGGGAGAGGGGAGAAAAAGAAAAAAAGACTTCACTCGCCTTTGCTTATTCCAGACCCAGGACAGACCCGTTCTCATCCCTCTGGTTTGCTGTCACAGTCAAAGTGTGTTAGGCTAAACAGCACAGCAGGAACAGATATTTTAGGTTTATACGGGGGGGAAAAAATTAGAATAAAATCCCAGTTTCATCATAGCTCAGGTAATACAATAGAAATGTTCTGCAAAATTAGGAAAAATCCAGTGTCTCTAAGGCTTAGTTATCTGATGCAAAATGCAAATACATCTGCCCAAGCATTCATTTAACTATCAAAATGACTTACTGATCTTTTATGAGTTAATGAGACCTTGTGGATAATGATTGCTCTCAACACTTGAAAAGAGAGTATCTCATGCCTGGGAAAAATTAACTATCAGTTGCAGGCATGTCTATGAAATTAAGTGTTTCAAAGACTGACCTGAAAATATTATACATTAAGTTTGCAGGTTTAAAGGATGTAAGTTATTACATGTAACATTTATTTCACTCCATTCACAAAGCTATTTCACATGAGAAATGTAAACTGCATTTCAAACTTCACATATGAAAAAATAAGAATCTAAAATCATGAGTTATATCTGCTTTCAATTATGCTCACAAAAAACATTCTTCAGCTTCCTGAAAATCAGCAGTGCGTCTCTAACAAGCTATTGAGCGCACAATTTCTGGTCTCTCATTGTGAAAGTTGTAAAAATCCTAGATAAAATTGAAGTAGTTTTTGAGCTGTCAGTTGGATTAGAGGCTGAAACCTACTGTACTGTCCCCCTAGAGCACACAGAGGTGAACTAAGAGTGAGACTGAGAATTTTCTGTTAAAGTTTATGAAAGTTCCATGGTTCTGTACTCATTACAGTGTGTAATGCTATCAACACAAGCTGCTTTGTAGGGCAGTAGTCAGTCATAATTCCACTACACAGCATACATGCAGGGGAAAAAAAACAGCCTCCTTTCAGAAAGACATAGTTGTCCCAGTAGAGTTAATTACTCAAATAAACTTTTACTTGCATACTACAACTCCTATAGACACAATATAAATAGGATAGAGTTTGTATGCATACATGTGAGACAAATACATACACACACTAAGCATTATAATCCTTTCCATTCTTAGATTTTTTGTAGACTCTCATCCTCTTCCACATTCCACACATGCACCAACCTAGTTCTTCCAGCATTCATATTAAACATTTTTACGTTTAAAATTACATTTCATGGCAAGACTGTAATGTTAGCCAAATTTACAGTCTGTCAAAACTGAAGGGAAAAAATGCTGAACAGCCACTGCAAGTTTAAGGTTCACAGAACCCTAGAAAGAATATTAAGTTCCAGAAATGTTACAGCATGTAAATCTTTTGTGAATTAAAATGTAGAAAAGGAACATTTAAACCATTTGCAAGTTCACATTTAGTGCAGATACTAAATTTGTCTGAATTACTCATTCTACAAGACCTAAATTTTACAAAGCACACACACGACTTGATTCTACTTACAACAGAGTAAGATCTTGTGATATACCCAAGAATCCAAATTCAGTTCTGGTCATATACACACAACTTCATAAACTTCAATACGGGACATGCCAGTTTACATTAAGACTGAATTTGGTCACATCTAAGAACAATTATCTCTTCAGTTATATGGCACCATCTTCAACTCTAAATGACTTTGTAATACTTACACTTTTCAAACTTTCAGAAAGAGCAAATTTTAAAGAGCTGTGGATCAATATACTAAAACAGATTACAATACAAATATTTTTACATTCTAATGAAGACATAGCTTCTTGATTTTCCAGTTTCTCCAACCAATCAAAATTTTATCAAGTTCACTTAAAAGCCATGTTTTTATGTTCTTTCCTTTCCTCAATTCTTCTTTTCTTTATACCTACTTTTCTCTAATTCCATCCTTACTATAAACTTCTTTAACCCCACTAGGCTAGCAAGAAGAAAAATGTCTGTTTTACTTTCAATTTTATGAGAGGTCATATATGTACACGGGGAAATGCCTAAGCATTTTTACCTTTTCTGTCATAGTCACACTTAGATCAATGTCCCTCGCTCTTTGCCATGTTACATTCTTTTCCCTATTGTTCCTGTTCTGTCCCTCTTTGCTCCCAACTTTATAATTTGTCCTCACTCACCCTGCTTTAACCCTCACCTTTCCCCCTTATATTGTTTTCCCCACTCCTCTTAGAAGTCCATTTTATTGGTAAGATCAAATACATTTAATGTATTAGTTTTCTGAATTAGGACATGAAGAGCATATTGATTAAGTTTGCCAGTGATAATTATGTTTTCTGTTAATAATAACCAGAGTGAAGGACTGCAGGGACACTGCATGGATTTCAACTTAAGGAGAAAGGTAGAAAGAGTTCAGGTGGCTTATATGCCATGGGGAAAGGGGCATCCTTTTGAAGCGACTTCTGAAGATGCTTAGTTTTGTGCAAGTGGAAGCCTGAAGCCATGCTCTAGCACAGAACTTTGGAAGCCCCGGGGGCCACAATGATACTCACAGCTAATGCTGAGGGCCGCAACTTAAGTGTGGTTGCATATACATGCAAATATATGCAAATAGCTTCTTTCACACTGATGGGCATGCATGCAAAGATTAAGACAAGACTACACAACACACAGGCCCCATTTAAGTCAATTCAGTTGATATTAATAAAATTTCCACCCATATGACAGTATTTTTAACAAGCAACGACAGTCCAGGAATTTAACTACTAAAACACATATCAACAGAAGACCATTACATTGGACTACTTTTTTGTTTTGGCTCCCACCTGCGGGCTGCGTATTGAGCCCCACGTAAACCTAAACAGCATTGTGGGCCGCAAACAAACGGACCGCGTGTTGAATAGCCCTGCCCTAGCAGATACGAAAGATTCAAATAAGAAAAACGAAGATGGTTCTATGAATGTAGTCATAGCTTGGTTAAAGAGTAGTCAGTCATATGCAACTAAAATAAGGTTTGTACAAATTCATGTCTGTGGAGTCCAGATCAGAATCCAAATTTCCCCTTCATTCAATATTGTATGTCTCTACGACAAGTCTATCACAAAATATAAAAAGGTATTTACATTATATAAAAATGAATAATGATAACTGGTTATTCCATTTATCTTACTGCACAAAAAGAAAAAAAATACACCACTTGTTGATTTTAAATTTTCTTGCCTTCAACCTGTATAATTTCCTGGTGATTGCTCTGAGATAATGGGTAGTGTTAAATACATTTTTAAAAATGCTGACAAAATTTAATTACTAGCTACAGATTCAACAGTAGCTTCTGAACATCATATTTTTCCCCATGCAAACTTAAAAGGAATATTTTCCTCAGTAACTGAATGTTTCTTCTCTTATGGACTTTTTCTTCCCTGAGAAACATCAGGTACTGGCTGTAACTAGTCTGGTACCAGACTAATTAGAACAATAATCCAATACATTCTTAAATCAAAATAATTTCTACTTGTGTCAAAATAACAATTTTGCTTTCAGTTTTTCAGTGAAAAGCCAACTTTTTAATTTTAAAACCAGAACATTTTTTATTTGGGGGATTTTGGCTTTTCAACAAAGTTTTAGTATGAAGTTTTTTGGGTCTGGGAGGAGGGATAATTTTCCCACCATCTTCATTCACATCTTCAGTGAAAGGGCTGAAGGAATAAGGCTTCCATTAATTTAAACCAACATTGGATCAGGGCAGGAGAGACTGGGGGCATTTTTCTTGTTCTATCCCCATTTTATAGACAGAAAAACTGAGGCACGAGGGGTTTAGCTGATTAAGACCACACAGCAAACTGGGGAAGAGCTGGGAATAGTTTCCAGATTTCAAGTACATTTACCTTAGGTAGCCACTACCCAATCACTAAAGAAAATAAAAACAAAAGTCCATGAAAACTCTCTTAAAATAACCATACCCTGAAGAAAAGGGCACATTCCCTTAATCAAATGAAAAAAAATTCAACAAAGTGATGAGTATTTTGTAATTTTGTAATGGTCTGATAAACCATTGAATTACTCAATAAAGCTGTGCGCTTTACTCAGAAAACTATACCAACAGCAGAAAAATCTGCACCTAAAATGACTTGTGCTTGGAAAAACGCCCTGACAATAAGGGAAGAACAGTTCAAGAAGCTAAAATGCTGCATATCTTATGGTTATGATTTGAGTAAAATGTATTTCTTTACATTTTGGATGCCAGGGATCCAAATCTTCAAGCCTTAGAGCTGCAGACGAACAAGACATCTCTCTGAATGTCCCTGCTAACCATTCTGCTCTCTCCCCCACCTAGGTGGGGAGAAGCGGAGTCAGAGAGGAGGAAGGTAGTTGTATAGCAAGAGCTGGCTATAGCCACCATGACTTTTTAACAAAACTATATTGCAGCTGACTGAATGTCAGTCAGCTGGGAACTAAAGGCTGCCTCTGTATTAGGATGGCAGGTGAATGAGTCCTTGGGTCACTGCGATGAGTGTCATGGCTATATACGGAACACACCGGCTATGGGATGGCTCATATGGCATTCCACAGCTACCAGAAAAGAGATCCTATTCTGTGGAGAAAGTAAGTTGCCTTTTATAATTATGAAGCAGAGCTTTGAAGCATTGCTGTGTACATCGAGTTTTCAAAAGATTTGTTAGATTTGCATAATGGAAAATTTTAGAAATAAAGACTTTGTAACAATAATGTTACCGATACTTTTAATTAAAGAGCATTTAGTAAGTAAGCGAGTTTCATTGTGAAGCTCCAACATCTAAACAATACCAATATTAGTACATATTTTTGTTTGCATCCAAGAAAACCAACGAAAAAGTGTTCCAAACAACAGGAATGTAAAAGCAACCTCAAAAAAACAAACAAAATTGACTACAGTGGTATGTCATCTGGAGAAAGTTACTGAGCAGTGGTCACAATACAACTAACACTAGTTACTATAACAATCAAAGTTAGACATTTTTATATTAAATTTCAACTTGCAAGTTGGCTCTTTCAATAAGAAATAAATATATCCATGTGGAATACATCAGATCATTCCCCACAGGGTCTACAATGATATTCTCCCAACTTAGCTTTTTAGAATTCTAGAACACAGCTGAAAGTTATCTAAATTTTCAGAAAGTTTTTTCAACTAAAAAGAAACTTATCATTAACATGCCCTTATATAGTTCTCACTCTGTACCCAGAATACATGAAGGCCTCAACCTCAAATGGGTTAAGACAGTGGAGTTCCACTGAAAATGAATGGAGTTGAATACAGAAAAAACTTTTTAAAAGAAAGTTGGAGTACATCTATGTTAACATCTGGTGCTTTGCCACATTTTTAGTGTAGACAGACCTGTGAGCAAACAATTAAAATAATTATTCTAAAATTCATATTCATGAATAGCACTAATTTTCTCACAACCTGGCGTTAGTTTTCAAATAGCAAAGCTATTTTTCAGTTATCTCTCTGCCTACATGACACCCCTTCGGGTAACTTCTGAGCACCTCTCCACACATTTAAAAAAAGGGAACTCTTTCTTCCTCCTCAGCTTCTGCAAAAGCCACCTTGGTTAGCTTGCAGTTTTGTTTGTGTATGCAAGTGAGAAAACTGAGTACGTGTATATTAAATAAATGTTGCTACTTCCATGATAATCCATCTCTTGTGAGAATTACTTTAACATGACTTGTTTATTTTTTCCACTTGCAGTTAATACTGTGTAGTTTTTACTTGGACAACATTTAGTCATCAAATCTAAATACACTAAATTATTTAACAGCTACAGTATCAAGGGAATAAAACAAAAGGCATATGCTATATTGGATAGAAACACGTATTATTTCCTGTGTCTTCTGCATCCTATTTATCTATCCGAGGGACACAAGTTCTTTAAGCTAATAAAATTAAAGCTCAGATTCTACAGCATGCCAGTCAACAACTAGTTTTTCATTTGAGAAAAGTTTTTTCCCCCCTAAATGAATACAATTAACATGTATGGATATAACTCTGTTGAAAATTATTCTAATCAGTGACTATTATGGTTTATCCTCAGATTAGTGCATGGGTGAGGAACCTTTAGGAGCAAAACTGTCAATCTGTCAAAATTACTGTGACACTGGGTTATTTATTTTTAAATCACTCTGCAGACTTCTTTTTTAAATCTCTAGAGATATATAAAAAAGACGAATGATGCAAAAATTGTTCCTTTCCTTCACTCATTATTTTACCCCACACAGCCAGTATGATATTTTCGCAGTTCCACTTCTATCAGTCACTGAAACAGCTAGATGAAAACATAATATATCCCTAAGCACAGTAAAGTAAATGTGTTAACTTAGAAGTTAGATGAGTTTTTCAGTTCTGCTAACATTCTTCTCAAAGTTGGTGGTACTGTTTTCCCTATAGTCCCATTCTATTTCTCCTTTTTCTTCAGTTTAACACGCCCTTCAGTACAGTATCTTCTACAGACTTTTACACTGTATACTTGTGGTTCCCAATCTATATTGATTCACATATCACCTTCTTAAAAACAAATTGTGACATCAACTGATAGAACAGTAAGCTCCCATGCCACAGTTTGGGCATCCCTACACTACTTCTTTTGTGTTCCCAGAAGTTAATGCAATACACTTGGCATTTCATAACACAATAAGATATTTCAAGAGCTAGTACCACGTTCCTCATTCCCGCTCCCATTATTGTGTGGCAGATGTGTAGATGTATCCCATCAAACTACTGCCCTTTCATTTTCACTCCTCCCCTCATGCCCCACCCCTTTCATGTTGACCCTACAAGTCTCCTTTGAACCTAACTGCAAGCCCTTGGTTTGTCAAGTTCACTTAGCTGCAGCATGTCTTGCAGTCTTTCAAACTGCTAGTTAGTGAGAAGCAACCACTGGTCATTACAAAAAAATATTTTAAAACACAGCTAGAAGCAAGAACTGTGCCCTTCCATTTATTTAGTTTGCTCATCAAACTTTTTAAGTCACAGCACTGTAAGCAAACCCCATTTCGCTGTTGAACTAAGTGGCACTAACATCAGATCATGCCTCAAGGGAAATGTGCATAAAAACCTCATGCACTAGGACACTTTAGCAATCAATACATAAATACATCTTCAGCTTTTTAGTTACCTTTGTGACTGGTGTTTTATCCCAGATCACTTAACTTTATAACTAGACATAATATAATAAGTAAAATATCATAATTAAAGTGCTTGTTTTCTTTATCCAAAAAAACCAAAAGCACATGGACTGTAGAACATCTCTTGGGACGGGAAGGGGGAGAATCTGATAATAAGAAACACAGGCAGGATCCCAATGTTCATCAAATTGACTATTCTACAGTGCACTGATAAACAAAACAATAATGATTCTTCTATCACATGACAGTCAAGGACTTTGTTATGGTTTAAAAAGACAAGCAATCTATGCTTGGAAAAGGAGGAAGTCTCAGACAGCAAGACTGGCAAAGGCAGACTACAAAAACAAAAACCCTAGAACAGGCCTGGGCAAAATAAAGTCTGTGGGCCGAATTTGGCCTCCAAGCCCTAAGTAGGTTCCCCTGCTTGTCCCGCAGCCCTGCACACTGATCAGAAAAATGGCTGCCAGGCCATTTCTCTTTAAAAACTATGAGGCAGGAAGGCTTCAGGCATAACTCCTGCCCCCAACACAATCCCAATGGCCATCTTCTGGCCAGAAACTGGCCAATGGGAGCTGCCTGTTTGAACAACAGCCAGCCATGAAGCACTAGCTCCCTCCCCTCCAGCTCAGTTATTTACACAAGCACATGGCTGGCCATGTGCAAGTGGGAGGCAAGCAGACACTCTGGCTGGCTGAGAAACTTTTTTTAAGCTCTTCAAGCATTTAGCTCTGCAGGCAGGCAGGTAGGGCTGCTTGCTGGCTAGTAAGTCTCCTGGCTAGAGCCCGCCTCTGGCACCCCAATCCCTCTCTTCCCCAGCCCTCTGCCCTCCCACTCAACATATACAAACCCTCTACCCCTCCCCCCCTTCATGCACCCAAATCCCCTGGCCAGATCACAATCCCATTTTACCCTAGGTTACAAACCAAACTTCTGCACCCTTGTCACCTTCCCCTAGGTCACATTCCAAAACGCTGCACCCCAGTCTCCTAGGTCACAACTGTCTTCTTCACCCAAACTCCCTTCCAGACTCCACTCTCTCCTGTACCTCAATCCCTTACCCCAAGCTCCCTTCTGCACCCAACCTCCATCCTAGACCCAACACCTCCTCCATTAATATCATGGAAGAATGCAGCCCTCAACCACTTTCCAATACCTTGGAGTGGCCCCCTGTCAAAAATTATTGCCCACCCTGGCCTACAAACTACCTTTCTATACCAATGAGCACTTTTACGTTCACGAGAACTGGCAATGCTCTTCCTCCAAATCTGGAAATGGATATACACAAGTCAGAAAACAGCTTAGGGAGTATACACAGTATAGTCCTCAGAGGCATTATGTGGAAAATGTTTCTATGGGTGAAGTCTGCTTTATACCACAAACCTATATCAAGTATAACTATGACACAGAGATGCAAGAAATCCATTGACATAGCTACTGTCTTTAAGGGAGGTGGATTAACTAAGCCATTGGGAAGCTCTCTCCTGTCGGCTTAGATTGTCTTCATAAAAGCACTGCAGCTGCACCAGTGCAGTATTTTACGGGCAGACTTCCCCTTAAATTCTTCTGCAGTACTGTACTCAGAAGGCAGACTAAAAGCTATTTTGCAACCAGCATATAATTCTATACCCCAGACTGCCCTACCCAAAGCTGCCCTTGTCTCCATATCCCCGATACATCCCCAGCCTGTCCCACGCTACTAATGTTCCTTACCACTCAGTAAACAAGTCAAGTAGCTTTCCCCTTTTCATGGTCTCTGGCAGACAGCCACCAGAACGCTCACTGTTCTATCTGCATATCACCACCCAGAAACCAAATTTCAGGCAATTTCAGGGAAAGTCCAATGTAGCACCTGAGTCCTAGACTCTGGAGCAGTAGTTCTCAACCAGGGGTTCGGCACCCCTTGGGGGCTGCAAGCAGACTTCAGGATATTCACCAAGCAGGGCCAGTGAAATACTCACTGGGGCCCAGGACGGAAAGCTGAAGCCTAACCACATGGAGCCAGGGCCGGCCCGAGCCCTTTTGGTGCCCCGGGCCCGGGCGCACGGCGCCGCCCCCAGGGCGCACGGCGCATGCACGGGCCCGCCCCCAGGGCGCACGCACGGGCCCGCCCCCAGGGCGCACGGCGCATGCACGGGCCCGCCCCCAGGGCGCACGGCGCATGCACGGGCCCGCCCCCAGGGCGCACGGTGCGTGCTGGTAACACCTGTCTGACCATCTTTCCAACTTTTTTGAGCTGAGTTATATTTTTTGGTTGACAGGCTGGGCGGCCTGCTAATGTGAGTTGGGGATGGACATGCTGCTGTAAGGAGCACTGCTGGAAATGGATCCTGGACCCTGCTGTAAGAAGCAAGCCTGAGCCCTGCCAGCCTTTGCTACACCCTCCCCCCCAAAAAAACAGAAGAAAAATTATGTTTATGCCCAAGAGTTCCCTACCCAAGCCTGGAGTCCTGAATTCCCCACCACCATTGGGCCCTGTAGTTTTTATAGCATGTTGTGGGGTAGGGCATTCAGCAACTAAAAGGTTGAGATCCCTGCTCTAGAGCATACTCTATGGACAGAGTCTTTGGAGAACTATGTCGACAAACCTCTAATTAACACGTGCAAATGAGGATTTTCAGAAACTGGCCAAATAACAGACAAATGTAGACAGATTTTCACAATGAAGGCAAAAGGCACTATTTAATTTGAGGTTTCTGTTCCAAAAATACAAAAAGAACTCAAGCTTCTCAATGAAATGTTGCAGGACTTTAACACTCAAAACACTCTCTCAGGCTATGTCTAGAATGCTGCTTTTTTTCCATCAAAAGGCATGCAAATTGCACTTCACAAATTGCGTACCTTTTTCCGATAGTTTTGTCGGAAGAGGCTTTTCTGATATTTGGCCAGTCTTCAATGGGCCAAATTTCAGAAAAAACCTCCTCTTTCGGAAGAGCCCTTCTTCCTCGTGGAATGAGGAAGACAGGGCTTCTGAAAGAGCGCGTCTGCTCTTCCACAAAAAGTGTCGGAAGAGCAAATGCATTCCCTGGATGTGGCAGAGCTTTTCTGGGATACCTCTGGTATCCCGGAAAAACTCCATAGTCTAGACATAGCCTCAGAAAATTATTTTCAGAAATGGCTCAGCTGCTTTTGTTCAAATATTCCATAAAAGCCTGAGGCAGACACTCAGAATGGAAAATTTCAGCCTGAATGGTTAAAATCAGTGCTGCCAGTTCTACTTACAATAAAGTCATCATCCTCAGAGTGCAACAGCAAAGTTTAAATATTATAAGTTGTCTTGGCAATTCTTTTCTTCAGTTGATTCATTTTACAGAATTAGCCCCGACACTTGGGGCTTAATCCAATATCCAACATCCTCTGCAATCAAAGGAACGATACTGGGACACTGGATTTAGATCAGGATATTAGTGACAGAGAGAGATTCACAAGACTGAATCCTTCCTGGGACTTCCAGCAACTAGCTGTATGACCTACAACAAATCCCTTAATTTCTCTCTTCCTCTGCTTAACCTTCACTGTAAAGAAAAATAATCTTTTGAAGTAAACAGGATTATCGAATTAATGTTTAAGAGGAGCTTTGAAGTCTGCGGATGAATAGGGATACAAGGGCCAAGTATTATACAGTAATGAAAGGTGGATTCCAGGAAAGACTGGCAGAGAAGATAGTGCACGGTTTGTTGTGTCAAACTAAAACAAAACCAAAAAACTAACTGCATATCACTTCACTGAAACGAGGTATGCCTTAGTTACATAAAGAACCTAAAATTAAGAAGAGAACCACAACAGGAAAAAAGTCATAGTGCTGTCAATTTCCAGTTTTAGCAAGGGGCGGTGAAACCTGATGTTTTTCTTAAAACTCCAAATGCTGGAATCAGATCTCTTGAGAATTTCAGCTCCCCCAACCCAACAAAACAAAAAATTATTTTTGATGGTTGTGGGGAAAAAGGCTTGAAAACATGAAACAAGTGCATAGTGAAGGCTCAGAAACCAGAAAGCAAAGGTAAATGAAAGATACATTTTAAAAAAAAATCATAACTTTTTGAAGCCTGATGTCATGATTTCTGAATTCTTGAGACTGGCAACACTGGAACTGGAACCACATCTTCAAGAACAAATCTCAGTTTAAGAGCTCAAGGCACACAAGAAGTCTCACCAAGTGCACATCTACACTAAAGGGGAAGGTTGATGTAAGATACGCAACTCCAGATATGTTAATTACATAGCTGGAGTTGACATATATTAAATCACAGTCCATACAGCGGGAGGTTGACAGGAGCAAACACTCCCGTTGGCTTCCCTTACTCCTTGTGAGGAGCAGGACTACAAGCACGGATGAGAGCACCTCTCAGTTCAAAATAGTGGGTCTTCACTAGACCCGCTAAATCAAGGGTGGGCAAAAAGGCCTTGGTGGGCTGGATCCGGTCTGCCAAGCGGATTGATCTGACTTGCGGAAGCCCTGCCACTCCCTTGCCCCCAGGCCAATTAGGGCCTGGGTGTGGGGGGGGAGGGAAGTGCATTAAGTTTCCTTTGCCCTGCCAGGAGCTCCTGGCAGGGTGGGAGGAGGCTTCACACGCTCCCCCATTCCCAAGCCCTGAATGGCCTGGGGGCAGAAGGGGGGAGTGTGCGAAGTCTCCTCCCACCACCAGGGGCATGGGCACCTAGGGGAAACCGGGGAGGGAGGAGGAGGAGAAACAAAGACGCTCCCCCATCCCCAGATCAATCATGGTCTGTGGGTGGGGAAGCAGGGAAGTATCCTGGTCCTGCCCCTTCTGTTTGATTCTCCCCTTCCACTTGAGGCCTTGCCCCTTCCGGTGCGGCCCGGGACCCACTTCAAAAATTTCTGAAGTGGCCCCTGGCAAAAAATGATTGCCCACCCCTGACTGCACAGTTTCAATCTTCCATGTAATGTCAACATGGCCCATGAGAGAAGCAAGTAGTTAAAACTTAAATTTTTATCATTAAATATTACCTTAATAGTTTAAGTAAGCCAAAAGTGACGTAGGCACCTCACAGTGCAGCTACCGCATAGCATGTCTGCCCTGAGGAGCTTTCATTCTAATTACAGACATAATGGAAGATGAGTTTAACACACAACTGAGATCAATAATAATTGGGCCTGATCAATGGGAGCTGTGGATGCTCAGAATCTCTAAAATCCAACTGTCCTGGTATTCCTTTTCTATGAATCAGTGAACCTTCTCACCAGAGCCTACAAACCAACTGGCCTACAACAAAGAAAAAACCATGTCACTTCATTGGATGCTTGAGACTCAAGTAAAAAACAAAAGCCCACACAAAACTCAAATGAGATCCTATTTGCTTTGAAGAGCTGTTACGCAGATTCTGGAATATCAACATACCAAAAACATTGGGGGGAGAGAAAAAAACCTCTTTAAAATTCTGCGTATTTTCTTGATTGGAAATATTTTCAATTGGACTGTTCACATGCATAAGTGTATAAGACCAGGAGCTCAGTAGGCTGGCTTATATCAGCAGTTTTCAACCTTTTCCCTTGTGACATGCGCAGCCCACCTGTACTACCAACTGTTTTTCTGCATATAAAAGCCTGAACTTGAATGGGTGAGGAGGGACTTGTCTGTGGCCTCATGCCACAGAGGGCCCCTACCAACCTAAGTTTCTTAGGCTTTACCTTCAGCCCATGGGGCAGGGATCAAAGCCCCACACTTCAATCTTGTAGGGTAGGGCTTAATCTTGTTGGGAGCCAAAGCTGAGAAATTAATACTGGCCTTGGTTTGCAGAACCCATAAAACGTGCTTGCGGTCTAGGGCCTGGTTTGATTTTTATTAATGTTTGAAGTTTACTAATGGTACCCTAATCTTTGTGAATGTAATCAGTTTCTCTCCTCACAGAACTATGTCCTTCAACAATATCTCACATGTGATGTTAATTCTCTAGAATTGTTGTGGGATTTTCAGAAGTTCTCAGCAGTAGACTAACTGAACTCCACTGAAGCAAAAGGGAGTACTTTTGAAAATTCCATTCTTAAACACTATTTTATGGTTAAAAAGGAAGCTCATCTGAAAAGTCTCCTCAGCATCTGATCAAGATAAAACTGTAAAACTGCAGACTATTTTGGTGTGCAGCGTTGGTGGACAATTGCTATTTTAGAACATTAAACCTTACTGGACCAGAGAGTACTATATATTATTTTCTCAATGCTCGTGTGCTTGTATTAATAGCAATGAAATAAATTTTTCCAGAAATTTGATGGATATGACCTCATGTAATGGTAAATATCCAACTTCTTTATTCTTCTGATTTCTGACAACTGTAAAAACATGGAGACAGGATTTTGCAGAAATATTCCCCCCAAACACATTTAAAATAGAAGCTCTGACTAGCTATACACTTCAGTAGCTTACATAATTATTTACTCAAGACCATGCTAAATTACTGAAGTTGGAAATACATTAAAAAGCCAGCATCTGGTTTCCATCTGTCTTCATGGGAACCAAAAAAGTACTTTGACTGGAAAAATAAAAATATTGGGGAAAATATCGGGGAACTGAAGAATTACAAAGTCTTTGAGAGGACAATGAAGAAAGGACATGCCCCATTAATGAGATTTTTTTTCAACTTACAAAAGGCATTTCATTTTTAAAAATAAAGGACGTAAGGAACAGAATTGCAGGTTCTACAAAAGTCACTTATTTAAGCCACTCACTATGAGGTGTCTCAACAAAAATATATTTATAGTCCCTTATGAAGAATGCTGGAAATATGTCCATATGAGAAACCAACCATGAGTGATACCCTTTTAACGTATGTTAAAATACTTTAAAATACTGAAAACACTTTTAATAATGTATCATTATTGGAAACTTATTTACTCTGAACATCTGGCAAATATGAATTTATACAGCTGAATTTAGGCAGCCTCCAGGAAAGAATCCCTTTTTAATTGTGCCGGTTGTAATTCTGATTACTTCCAAGAATAGCAAACCATTACGTATTTGACCTAAGGATGTGAAATTGCAGTTATCTGGCTAGTTGTGTATCGACTACACGATTAGTCAATAAGGGCTGCTCTGCAGAGCCGCAACAGGGGTAGCTCCAGGAGCAGGCTCGTGCCGGCAACAAGCTGTCTTGGCTCATGCCAGCACCAGGAGCTACCTGCACTACAACTCTGCATTTTAAATGTAGTAAGAATCCCGGACCAGCACGAGCCAAGATAGCCCGATCCTGGCCCGCATTGAGTCCAGCAGCCCCTATTTACGGCAGACAGTCCTGTCTGCTGTGAACAGGGGCTGCTTGGCAGCAGCAACCCCTGTTTGGGGGCAGCTCCTGCTAGGACCCGCTGCAGACAGGGGCTACTGTTGGAGCAGTCTCTGCCCATGGTGAGCCTCAGCACGCCGCAGGCAGAGACTGCTTTGCAGCAGCCTCCCCTATCTCCCCTTCCCCCACCCCGCTGCATCTCACAAGGGGATGGGGGGGGAGTAGTCAATACTACACTCGACTACCCGCTAACATTCCTAATTTGACCACTGTATGGTACTATGTTATTCTGAGAAAAAAAAAAAAAAAGACGACAACATTTATTTTTCCCTGGAAGATCTAGATGCTAAAAGAGCAAAGATAATAAGGTGACTGAAAAGAAACTAAATGAATTCTTTCTATTGGTCTTCACGCCTGAGGATGTTAGGGAGATTCTCAAACCTGAGACATTCTTTTAGGTGACAAATCTGAGGCACTGTCCTAGATTGAGGTGTCATTAAAGGAGGTTTTGGAACAAACTAATAAACTTAACAGTAACAAGTCACCAGGACCAGATGACATTCACCCAAGAGTTCTGAAAGAACTGAAACATGAAATTGTGGAACTACTAACTGTAGTTTGTAACCTATCCTTTAAATCCTCTTCTGTACCAATTGACTGGATAGCTAAAGAGACACCAATTTTCAAAAAGGGCTCTCAAAGTGATTAATTACAGACCAGAAAGTCTAATATCAGTACCGGGCAAATTGGTCGAAACTACAGTAAAGAACAAAATTATCAGACACATAGATTGAACGTAATTTGTTAGGAGAAGTCAACATGGTTTCTATAAAGAGCAATCATGCCTCATTTACCTACTAGAATTCTTGGAGGGGGTCAACAAGCATGTAGATAAGGGGGAATCCAGTGAACAATGTACTCAGATTTCCAGAAAGCCTTTGACAAGGTCCCTCACCAAAGGCTCTTAAGTAAAAGTAAGCTGTCATGGGATAAGGAGGAAGATTCTCTCATGGATTGAAAACTGGTTAAAAGATAGGAAACCAAGGGTAGGAATAAATGGTCAGTTTTCAGAATGGAGAGAGGTAAACAGTGGTATCCCTCAAGGGCCCATACTGGGACCAATCCTATTCAACAGTCATAAATCATCTGGAGAAAGGGGTAAACAGTGAGGTGGCAAAATTTACAGATGATACGAACCTGCTCAACATAGTTAAGTCCAAAGTAGGGATATAAAAATTCAGTTAAAAACGTAATGGGGTAACCACTAGAAATCATAGTGGTTACGTGCGCTGTGGGCTCTGCAGTATAAGAGGCTTATTTATTTACAGCTTTATACTGTAGAGCCCACAGCAAAGCCTTTTCCAGGAGCGGGGCCCGTGGGGTTGCTGTGGCAGCAAAGCCACCTCCCCTGAGCAGGTCTGGGGAGGCTGCTGCTGAGGAGGCTTTCCTGTGGGCTCTACAGCCAGCTCCCAGGGAGCCAGCATGTTACCTGCAGCAGCGGAAGCCGGCCAGGCCCACCACAGACATCCCTAATCCAAAGCAGACTGAGAAGAGCTTCAAAAGGATCTCACAAAATTAGGTGACTGGGCAAATTGGCAGATGAACTTTAGTGTTGATAAATGCAAAGTAATACACATTGGAAAACATAATCCCAACTTTACGTACAAAATGACGGGGACTAAATTAGGTATTGCCACTCAAGAGAGCTCTTGGCGTCACTGTGGATACTGCTCTGAAAACATCCACTCAATGTTCAGCAGCAGTCAAAAAAGCAAACAAAATGTGAGGAATTATTAAAAAAAGGAATAGAGATAAAACAGAGAATATCTTATTGCCGCTATGTAAATCCATGGTACACTCACATCTTGGATACTGTGTTCAGATGGGGTTGCATTGGAAAAAGTTCAGAAAAAGGGCAACAAAAATGATTAGGGGTTTGGAACAGCTGCCAGGAGGCAAGATTAATAAAACGAGGACTTTTCACCTTAGAAAAGAGACTAGGGAGGGATATGATAGAGGTCTATAAAAACATGACTAGTATGGAGAAAGTGAACACCACAAGAACTACAGGTCACCAAATGAAATCAATAGGCAACAGATTTAACAAACAAAAGGAAGTATTTCTTCACACAACACAAAGTCAACATGTGGAATTCCTTGCCAGAGGATGCTGTGAAGGTCAAGACTAGAACAGGGTTCAAAAAAAACCTAGATAAATTTATGGAGGATAGGTCTATCAATAGCTATTAGCCAGGATGGGTAGGAATTGTGTCCCTAGCCTCTGTTTGTCAGAGGCTGGGAATGGGTGCCAGCAGAGGGATAACTTGATTACCTGTTCTATCCATTCCCTCTGGGGCACTTGGCCACTGTCAACAGACAGGATACTGAGCTAGATGGACTTTGTTCTGACCCAGTATGACCATTTTTACGTTTCCCTACAGCAACATACTGTTCTGTAAACATTTGAGTAAAATTGCAAATTAACTGGTTTTCCACAGAAGATGCTTGAAATCAATAGATGGCACTCAGTAAGAGTTAATTTTTTAATATTTCAAAACCTGAAAACGGTTATTAATGTGTGTCATTTGGACTGTATTTGAAGGTTGCATTTTCTTAGAGCCTCCTCCCACAGTCATAGGTCCCAGTTCCACTGACTTCAGAATCCATGCTTGCAGATGCTAATGGAGAACAAAAGCATCAGACTACACATTCTCTGGACAGGAACTCTGTCTTCCTGTATGCACATATAATACCTTGTACATGGAGCGCACCTCAGAAAACAAATATTACATTAAATTGTATTTATATGCATTACCATTTCTAAAGTTCACAAAAAAAAAGAGAGTACTTATTTTTCATTTAAGTATGTCTAACCTTAGAAACATGCATCACATAATTGAAGTGACAAGTAACGTCTACTAAAACACAGCGCTAAGTTTTGTTATGGTAGTCAAATAGCAGAAGTATTACTGACTATAATAACAAACAAACAAACATTTTGTAGTTTCATACTTGCTAGAGTATCCCCTTTATCTGACATCCCTTCCTACATGTAACAAAGTCCCCTCTGATTTCAACAGCTTTAAAAGGGGACAACGAACCCCCTTAGGTAAAATGCCCTTCTCTATAGGTTGGGCAAGCCACATCCTTTGCATCATTCCACTCCTCTTAACCTCTCTCCCCCTCCCCCCTACAAAAAAAATACTTTACAACTTCCCCCTTTTCTGTGAGGAATAGGGGGTAGAAAAACGTTAACACAGGTGATGTGTTTGCGAGTTACCACATTATAGTATTGCAATGCCCCAGTCTATCCTCCCTCCCACCCCCACGCTTCCAAATAGAGACCCAGGGACAAGATAAGTACCATCCCCAAGGAAACACTTAAACTATAAAAAGTTTAGCAGCACCTTAAAGACTAACAAAACATGGAGATGGTATCATGAGCTTTCGTGGGTACAACCCACTTCTTCATATGAAGTGCTTGTTGTACCCATGAAAGCTCATGATACCATCTCCATGTTTTGTTAGTCTTTAAGGTGCTACTAGACTATTTGTTGTTTTTTAAGTTTTTCAGAGGCTACCCCTCTGAAGCTATCCCCAAGGAAGAAATTCCACCTTATTGGGTGGGTTTCTCAGTTCATGAGGAGGTAAATTATTGCCTATTGGGAGAGTACAAGCAGTTACAACTTTGGAAGGCTTCCCAACTTCAATTATTTGAATATTTAAAAGGATTATATCATTCTGTGTCAGCAGACAGCCCAGCTATTGTTACTTTAATCTAGGAATACGCAAACTATGCCAAATGGTTTCACTTTACAACCAGCAGAGTGAAATGCAGGAATTGACAGAAGTTTAGAAATCGTTTTATAAAAATTAAAATAAAGCTATATCAGGAGTTGATTGTCATTCCATTTTACCACCAAATTTAAAAAGACTAGCTGGAGCTACCCAGCATTGCTCGGGAAACCAGAGGAACAAAATGTAGAAAAACAGTAGTCGATTATCTTTTTTTGAATGGTAGAAAAGTTGCACTGATTTCTATAGGGATTAAAATATAGGTCCGCATCATCCCCGGAGCGGGGGGGGGGACCCCAGGTGGAGGGGAGGTTACACGTGGGAGGGGTGCCCCAGCTCGCGCCCAGGGCTGCAGGTGCCACGGGGGTAGAGCGGGTGCCTGAGCCGTTGTGCGCGTGGGGGTCAGGGCACTGCATGGGGGGGACGAGTAGGAAGAGGGTTGCTTATGTAACCTCGCAGGTGGGAGGGGGCAAGTCCCGGACGGCGCTGGGGGCCGCAGGCGGCAGGCACAGGACCTAGGGTGGGCGGGGTGGCCACTGCAGCGCAGAGCAGCAGGTTACTTTTTGATTTTTACAGCTTGAGCTCAGGCCCGATCGGGTCCAAAAGTACCTTAAAACCTTCTCCTGGATGAAAGGTTATCCCATGCAAAGTTTGGTTGCGGTAGCTCTTATAGTGTCCAAGTTATTAGAGCACAAACAAACAAACATTCTCCTTTATATATTAGATTAGCTGGACTTACCTGGCGTTGCCCGGGAAACCGGAGGAACAAAATTTAGAAAAGCAGAAGCTGGTCCTGACAGCCTCCAGCCACACCGCAGCTGCCAGTGCCTGACATCTGGCCATTATGGCAAACCCCCATGCTTTTCTACTGCTGCATAAAGCAAAATCTCTGACTCAAAAAAAGAGGCATTGCAATCTTGAGAATCAGAGCTATTTGACTTGGCAAACTTAGATTCAAGTGTCACAATAGAAACTATGTCTCTGTTTTCTTCCCATGTCATGAGTCTTGGAGCCATTAAAAGCACAGTGGAAGGGAGAGCCCCCAAATCACCATGGCTTGTTTCCCCACCATTGCTGGAAGCATATGGAGGCCCCTCTTCAATAGTGCAATGTTTTGCTTCCTATCAGATGGTATTTTTGCTAATTATCCTTGTAGAAGCTAATGTTTTTTGGTAGGGAAGTAGGGGATAGGCATGCTGGGTCTGCAAATTCTCATCCAAGGGCTAAGTATAGAGATCCTCAATCAATGGGGCTGGCCCTACTGAATCTGAGAGATTTCAAGGCAACACCTCAAACTCTTCTCCCATCTTTTTTTTTGATAAAACTATGAGTCAACTACCTGAGTCTGCTGGCCCCTCTATAGTCCCTCCTCCAGCACCACCCCCTTGACCAGCTGCCCCTCCCATGGACTGCATCTCTCACCCCCTCCCAGTATCATCCAGTATCAAACCCAGGACCAGTGCCCAGATTTGAGGGATCCCCCGCCTTGGATTAATTTCTCACCCACCCAGCATTATCCAGTGCTGCCCCTTGGGCCAGTGCCCCTCAAAGGAGGACCCCCCTCGCCACGGGCTTCATTTCTCACTCACTCCCTGCAGGATTGTCCAGCCCCACTTCCTTCATCCCCCTACAATCCTGCCCTCCTCCTACTCGCCCCCAATGGTCCAGCCGCACCCCCCCACAATCCTGCCCTCCCCTCACAGAGTCCCAACAGTCCAGCCCCGGACCAGCCTGCCCCCAACGATCCAGCCCCCAATCCTGCCCTCCCCACACCTCCCCAATGGTCCAGCCCCCAATCCTGCCCTACCCCACTCGCCCCCAACGGTCCAGCCCCGGACCATCCCCATTCATTTCCACCCCCTGCTCTCACCTCCGCGTCCCCGATGCGCCTCCTTCTGGACATTTTTTCAAAGCGGCAGCTGAGCAGTAACACCAGCCCCACCCCCTCCACCTAGAGCAAGCCCCGGCAGCAACCCGGCCGCCCATTGGTCAGCCGCCGGGCCCCGAGCCAATTGCAGTATTGAAGAGGGGCCTCCATATGCTTCCAGCAATGGCGGAAACTGCTTCTCCCCGCACTGCCAAACTCAGTGCAGTCCCAAGGAGAGGCGTCGGTCTCTCATCTCTTCCCTCCCACAGTACTTTAAAACCTTCTCCTGGAGGAAAGGTTATCCCATGGTAAGTTTGGTTGCGGTAGCTCTTATAGTGTCCAAGTTATTAGAGCACAAACATACAAACATTCTCCTGTATATATTAGACTAGCTGGAGTTACCCGGTGTTGCTCAGTCCTGCTCCCCGCCAGCCGATTCGCTTCCCCTCCCCCGGCCAGCCCTGCTTCCTGCTGGCCGGTTCTCCTCCGCCCGATCTCCCTCGGCCAGCCCTGCTCCCATCAGCCGCCCCAATCTCCCCCAACCAGCTCTGCTTCCGCCAGCTGCCCCCACCCGATCTCCCAGGCAGCCCCGCTGCCCCCGACCCTCCCTCCCGGCCAGCTCAGCTTCCTGCTGGCCGCCCCTCTCCCGATCTCCCCTGGCCAACCCCGCTGCCCCTGTTTCTCCCTCCCCTCCCTCCACTGGCTCTGCTTCCCACCGGCCGCCCCTCCCCCAATCTCTCCCGGCCAGCCCCGCTGCCCCGACCTCCCCCCAGCTCTGCTTCCTGCCGGCCGCCCCTCCCGCGGCCAACCCTGCTGCCCCCAGCCCCTCCCCACCAGCTCTGCTTCCTGCCGGCAGCCCCTCTCCTGATCTCCCCCAGCCAGCTCTGCTTTCCGGCCCCCCCTTCCTCCCGGCCAACCCTGCTCCCCTTCCGGCTGGTTCTCCCCCGCCGGCCCCGATGAAGTGTGTCCGGTTGTTTTTTAGACTACCTGGTAACTGGAGCCGTGGGAGGCAGGGCAGGTGCCCGAGCTGTTGTGGGGGTGGGGTGAGTCCCGGATGGTGCCGGGGGCCGCAGGCGGCAGGCACGTGACCCTGCAGGGCAGCGGGTTATTTTTGGTTTTTACAGGTTGAGATTGGGCCCGATCGGGTCCAAAAGTACCTTAAAACCTTCTCCTGGAGGAAAGGTTATCCCATGCAAAGTTTGGTTGCGGTAGCTCTTATAGTGTCAAGGTTATTAGAGCACAAACATTCTCCTTTATATATTAAAATTATTCAATTACCAAGTATATTTCACTCCTCATTCCCCACTCTATCACTGTATTGATTCCTTCCAATTCAGAATGCAGCATAAGGACAGCACGGTACCATCATCTAGAGACATGATGCTCCATATTCTGCACTTACAAAAATACCATACCACTGATTCCTGTTAGCCCTAAGTAATCGCTCAGTCAAAACAAGTGTTTTTACTTCCCACCTCCACCCCATTAGTTAAAAAGATGGTTTTGACCTTAACATTCCTCTGTAGTGTTTGAAGTAAAATATTGCAGCTTCATACTAATCTCGAATACAAGATCCAAGTGTCTATTAACATTGTCCAAGCTGAGAGAGAAGAAGAAACAACCCAATACATGATCCAAGAATTATATTGAATTAAAAAAACCCTGTCACCTTTAATAAGCTCAGGCCTTAGGGCTTATCTATAATGGCAAGTTACAGTGCTGACACTCTCATGCTCAGGGGTAAAAAATTGCCCCCGAATTCAGCAAGTTTTAGCCAAGTGACATGCCAGTGTAGACAGGTTTCAAGCGCCGAGAACTATGTTCCCAGCACTGGCACCACAACCACACTGTTGCATCAAAGCGGTGCTGCAGCAGCACTTTGTTACAAGTGTAGACAAAGCCTTAGTAACAAAGGTAGGAAAATCTCTTTAAAAGCCCACTTATAAGGTGATCATGTCTTAATTCCTTTTTCCTGTGTAATCATCATGCTTCAAAAACTCTCTCATTAATCCAACAATTAACTGGGGAAATGTAACTATTAAGAGTGTCTTCTATTCTCATTTCAAGGGGTGTCTCAGAGAATGAGCTCCTTTCAAAGGGTAATGAAGAATTTGCCGGAATAGGTGATTATTGCTGAACAGACCATTAAGAATCATACTCCAAAGTTTCACCTGAGAAAAACAAGGATTTGGTGGCTTGAGCTGAGTATTATGAAACAGTTGTTCATTTTTTCAGGTCCTAATGCAGCAGAATTGTGCTATTTAATTTTTCTTCACTGATTAAAAAAGGGCAGCTCCCAAGAGGTGATGGCTGTAGAGGCTGGATCACTTCTGTGGGGCTTGGACATCTTTGAATAAAAAAGGCAAATCTAATAAGAGCCATTAAGAGACCATGTGTTTGGGTCTGAAAGACTCATCCACCCTATTTTTGAGACTCTCAGAATTCCAGTGAGTGAAATGCAAGCCATAGGAGCAGTGGCATGGGCAAGCCTCCTCTTGGGAACAAATTATAGCCCTTTTCCAGTTATTTGAAAAAGATAAAGTGATCCTGAAAAGCGGAACAACAGTAGCTGTAGTTTGTGGAATTCCCTTAGGCCTGCTTACTACTTTAAGAGGGGGAGAAGCTAGCCAGAGCTGTAGATTCCAGAAAGATCTTTGAAATTAGTGAAATCACAGAAGTTGTCAGGGACAACACCACCAGAGATATTTAGGAATAGAGAAATACTACTGGAAATTTCTGTGCCACCAGTACTCCCTATGATCTACTCGCTGGATACCTCATCAATAGATGGCTTCTGAGAACTTCATAGTACTGCCCTCTTTTCCTCAGTGTACTTGTTGATATGCTTTGAAATATAACTGATTCCAGGCATGACAGAACAGGAATAGATTTCAGGGACCCACTAGCAGAGATGCAGAACAGGAACTAGGAAAAGGGGGAAGGAGAAGCCATTGGAGGAACTAGGAAAAGGGGGAAGGAGAAGCCATCGGAGAAACCATATGCCGCCTCAAAATGATGTAAGACTTCAGGACTGCTAACGGAAATTAGCAAAGAGAAACAATATGTAATGATAAAAATCAGAAAAATTCTGTGTGATAAGATAATGTAAACATGCACATTTCAAACAGATATACACACACACACACACTATTCTGCTGGTCTTGCAAAATTTTCGGAAAGGGATCCAGACTCTGTTAGAGTCCTGAGCTTTCCCTCAAGAAAATCCTTCTTCCACTGAAATTAAGTTTAAAATCCAAGAAATACAAAAAAATGACTCTTAGTCCTAAAATCCACTTTCATAGTCTCTGACCATCTTCACTCTATCCAGTCTTACTGTTTGCCCTGGCCATCAAGCACAAAACAGAGTAAGATCCCACATGAAAACCACTGTTATCAGTTGTCACTTCTTCATAGCCTGCCCCAAGTAGGGATGTGAATAAAGCATGTTAAAATGTGGTTACTTTCCTAATCAAGTAGTTAATTGACAGATTTTTTTTATTGACTACTCGATCAGTTGACAAGGGTAGGCAGTTCCAGCCTGCAGTCTGGCTCACACTGGTCCCAGCATAACCTCCCCTGCTGCTGCTTCACATCGTAAGGGACAGGGGAGCTGACACGCAAAGACGCTGGCTCAGTCCCTGCTCCTGCAGGTCTCTGAAATTAGATCCGACACCGACGGGAGCAGGGATCGAGTCAGTGTCTTTGTGCACCAGCTCCCATCCTTCAATATTGCAGCGCCGCAGTGGGGGGGTACAATGTGACTGGTCGATAGTGCTAACCAATAAGCTCCTGCTTATAGGTTAGTCTACTAGTCGCTTTCATTCCTAATGTGAATGGTTATCCAGTAAGCAACACCTTTAGTGGGTGATGCTTACTGGTTACGGTTAACTGTAGGACGCAAGTAGGGGGCACTCCAGCCTGGATGGAACAGCTCCCATCTGTGGCAGGTCCATCCCCGCACACTACAGGCAGAGGCACTCCAGCCCAGACAGAGTAGTCCCCACCTGCAACGAGAGTGGAGGGGGCAAGATGTGTTCCATCCTGACCAGAGCAGCTTCCCACCTACCCCCCATTAAAGCAGTTAACCCTTTAAACATAATGTTTAACCAGGAGGTTGTTGATTAAATAGGATTTTACATCCTTAGCCCCAAGTATGTGTTCACAAAAGCAACACTGGACTACTCCCTTTAAAAAGGCTTCATCTTTTTTAAATGATTCCATTACTGCACAGAGTAGCAGCCTTCTCACTGCAGCTTGTTCACAAAGCTTTTTATTTGAATGCTCATCAGGCAAAGGGAGCAGTTGCCCTGGGCCCTTTAAATCACCATCTCGAGTGCCACACAGTGAGCTTCGGGCAGCTCCGAGGTCTTGGGGGGAGTGGGGGAAGGCGCAGCGCACTCCGGGAAGCACAGAGGGTTGGGTGCCCCACCTCTTCCCTGCAAGGCTCTGCCTCTTCCGGGAGCACAGAGCCAGCCCTCCTTCCCGCCTCACCAGGGACCCACAGAGGCTGTCGGTGCCCCTGACGCTCATTGATATAGACTTACAATACAAACATAAGATTGTAAACATCTGAGAAACCATCTCTAACAGGCTAGCACTGTTCATCAAGCTGGGAAATGTTATGCTGACTCAAAGGCATTCTCTACATCCGTGGTGTGCAACATGCTAACCACTAGCCATATGTGGCTATTTGGCCGGTTGAGTGTGGCTAGTTCACTATAGCAGGAGTGGCTGCTGTTTCAGAACTGGTTGGACACCACGACTCTAAATTTTCTCTCTAAAATTCTTCACCAGGCCTACCAGTGGTGGGTCCAATAGAGTCTCCTTCCCCACTAATGATATAACTACTGTTTCACCTAAATCTACCGAGAGCAGGTGATTTAGGAGACATGTATCATTATTGCTGCTAGCACCAGTTGGGCTTTGGAGGGAAAGCCATGCTTAAAAAACTGCTGAAACAAGCAGCTTTGTCCCAGCCAGACATAAGGGAGGAAAAAGAGGCTTGAGAAGGGTATGGGCTGAGCACACAGAAGGAAGAAACTACAGGAGCAGGCAAGCCTGTGAAAACAAGAGTTCAGCTCACATCCAATACAGTTCAATATTATTAACAAAACCAAAGCTCCCAGAAGGGGGGAGAATTTTAACACAGTGACAACTACAGTAGAACTTCAGTTACGAACACTTTGATAATGGAGGTTGTTCATAATTTTGAACAAAATGTTATGGTTGTTCTTTCAAAAATTTCCAAATGAACACTGATTTAATACAGCTTCAAAACTTTACTATACAGGAAAAAAAGGCTGCTTTTAAGCATCTTAATTTAAATGAAACAAGCAAATCTCATCAATTTCCCCCCCAAATTTCTAGTGTTTTTAATAGTTTACATTAAGTACAGCATGCACGCACACGCCACTGCAGCTACATAATTGCATTCTTTAAGGAGGGATGTGGCTGATTGGTGTTCATAACGCTGACTTCTACAGTGTGCCCGACCACAGGTTAGGACAGGGGTGGACAAAGTGGCCGCGGGTCACCCCAGAAGGGGTGGGACCAGGAGACTTCTTGTGCTTCCCTCCCATACCCTGGTTGGCCTGGGGTGGGGCAGTGGAAGACATCGTTCTCCTCCTACCCCCCGTGGTGGCTAGAGAGAGACATGCCAGATGTTTTAAAACAGCCAGCGTATCTCTTTAGCCGCTGCGTGCCCCTGGCAGAGTGGGGACAGGACCCAAGAGATTTTGCGCGCTCCCCACCCCCAGGCATTGATTGGCCTGGGGATTGGGGAGTGGCAGGGCGGACACAGGCACAATCCACCGGCTTGGCGGGCAGGATCTTTATGGCTCGCGGAGGGCCCTTCCCTCCTCCCCCGGTTAGGAAATGAAGCCATGTAAACATTTTCTAGATGCAATGAATACATTTAGGCTTACACTACCATTATTCTTCAATTATAGCCACCAACTGCCCACATTTAGTCCAATGATTTAAAGGTGCTTGTTCTCAAAACAGCAGATATTAAAAGCTTAAAAAAAAAATCAACTTACCTTTGCAGATTCATGTTCAAATTTCCTGTACATGCTTTGATCTTGTTTTGTGCTTCCAGATGAGTCATCCCCTCTGTACTTGTCCCATCAATGGTGAGAACCACATCACCTATCCCCACATTTGCTCGAGCTGCCTTGCCAGAATCGCTTAACTGCAATGTCACAAATTGAATGAGTAAGTAACATTCTTCTATGGAGCTTGTTATCATTCTTTTAATATAAGGACACAGTTATGTGCATGTGTACCTACATTTTGTATTCATAAACACACATTACACAGATGATACAGGCACACACCTCTCACATAAGGTTATTATATAACTGCACCGGTCTTTCTGATCCAGTAATAAAAAGGGATTATGGTCATATTTACCACTATGCATATTTACAGAGAAAGTAGTTTAGGGTTTGGAAACACCCATTCTAAGAAACCAGGGGCCAACTTCTGTTTCAGAATCCAAAGGGGAAGGAAAGTGAGGTACAATTGTGAATGAGATTCTCAACAAACAACTGCTATCAAATAGTGGTATATGTTTGAGAGCCCTCAATTTATAGACCTTTAAAAAGGAGGTAGCATATTGTACAAGTTGACAATTATTTCCATTTTTTGTGTTGACTGTGAAGCGAAGTATGACCACCCTACTTACAAACTATCAAACAAAATTAAGCATCGCTCCCTGCCCACCCTATCCAGTAATAACAAGCTATAGCTCAGGGGTAGGCAACCTATGGCTCGGGAGCCACATATGGGTTAGCAGGGCACCAACCTGGGATGTAAAATTTTGATTATTTCGCTAATTGAATAATCGATGCAATTTGCATCAACTATTTGATTAGTTGATAAGGGTGCTTCCACCTCTGAAGTGTAGCAACAGCCCTAGGCGGAAGCGCCCTTATCGACTAATTGAATAGTCGATGCAAATTGCATTGATTATTCAATTAATGAAATAATCAATTTGACATCCCTGCTTGGTGCCCTACTGAGCAAAATGCTTATCGAATAGTCAACAGACTAGTCCTTGCTGTCTGAGAAAGAGGCAGCAAGGGGGGGAGGGAGGGGAAAAGGAGGAGGTGCTTCAAAGCGACAGCGCTGCGTGGAGCTTGGTTTGAGGGACTCCTCCACTGACCCCAGACTCCACACGGCACTGCCGCTTTAAAGCGCCCTTCTCTTCCCTGGCTTTGCTGCCTCTTTCTGATAGAGTCAGCAAGGTGGGAGGGCAGGGGGGAGAAGCAACTAGTTGACTAGTCATTCACATCCCTAGCAACAAGTATGGCTCTTTTGGCATATTTGACTGCCTTGTCTGCTGGAGCCGGAGCTGGGCTATGGTGTGGCTTTTCCTGGGGTCGGGGCCGCAGCGTAGCCCCAAGTGCAGCCACACCACAGCCCTAGTTCTGCCACGCGGCCCTGCCCCGGGAGCAGCCACTCTGCTCTGGCCCCAGCTTCAGCTCTTCCCCAGGGCTGGAGCTGCAGCCAGGATGGCCCACGTGATGGCAGCCTGGCTGCACCCGGAGCAGGACCACGTGGCAGGTGGCTTGCTCCATGTGCTGGAGGTGGGGCCAACGCCATAATGCGGCTGCTCCCGTGGTAGCTTGGCGAACAAGGCCCCAATCAGGACCCAGCCCCATCTGGACACCGCATCTTGTCCCCTTCCCCAATCCTGGAGTAGACACCAGGGTCCAGCCCCCATCTGGCCACAGGAAGGGCTGGCTAGAGGCGGTCCCCCCTCCTCCTGCAGCATGGGTAAGAGGGTAAGCCATGATCTGGTTGCAGCGATCCTGGCCTGGCCCCTCACCCAGCCACTGCTGCCAAGCTACAGCAGCCCAGCCCTGGACAGGTAAGGTAATCTGGTCCCACCCCCATATACTCTACTTCCCACTCCCAGCGCCCTGCCCTGCCTCCTGCACCTCACACACACCATCAGCCACTATCCTGAGCCCTTCATACACCTCCAACCCTAACTCCCGCACCCCCACATCCTCAGTTCCCTGCCATAACATTCCTGAACCCCCCCGCACCTCAACACCGTGCCCGGAGCCCCATGTACACTCCAACCCCGACTCCCACATCTCCAGCCCACTGCCATAAGATTGAGAGAAGACAGCCAGAATGCCTGCATGAAGCTGGATTTGACCAGTTATGATGTAAACTTCAAAGAAATGTGCAAAAAGATGCAGCAGCAGAAGTCCCATTACATAGTCTGTGAGTACAATGTTTCATATTTTTAATCATCACATCACTTAATATTAAGTTGCATATTTTCAGCCATGCAAATGAGCATTTGTATACTGCTCTTTGTTGACCACTTCTTCTGAATTTTGATGTAGTTTGACTCTTTGGTTTGAAAAAGTTGCCAACCCCTGCTCTAGCTCCTCACCCAAAACCTGCCGAAAAGGATTACTAATCCCCAACCTAGAACAGGTGGTGACAAAAAAAAATGAGTCATTCCCTAGAGGTGCCCATTACACATTGCGACTTCATTGCAGGGGGAGGGAAATGGAGACATACATTGAGACACGCAGATTGGACTCCACGACCTCCTGAGGTCTCTTCCAACCTACGATTCTATGGCCTATGCATGTTTGGCCAGTTTTGCAATTTCATTAATAGTAATCCACAATTCTTACCTTTTGTATAGCCCTTTTCATTTGTAGATTTTGAAGTGCTATTGCTGTATATGTACAACTCTCAACCCTAAATACCGGATTCAAAGTAGCATGCACCTATTTTATAGGTACATTGCTGAGGACCAGAGGTCTGCAACCTTCGGCATGCGGCCCATGCATCAGGGTAATCCATTGGTGAGACACTGTTTACATTGGCAGCACATGCCTGCAGCCCACACCACGTCCCGCAGCTCCCATTGGCTGGGAACGACAAACCACAACCACAGGGAGCCGCAGGAGAGCTGTACCTGCAGACGGTCAATGTAAACAAAGTGTCTAGCGGCGCACCAGCAGATTACCCTGATGGGCCACGTGCCAAAGGTTGCTGACCTCTGCAGAAGATTAATAGTCAGCTAGACCAGTGTTTCTCAACTTTTTTTTAATAAAGTACCCCTTAAAAACAATTGTAAGTACCAAGCACTGGATGTTTGGTAACCCTACCTCGGCAGCTTGTCTGCAGGGAGCTGTGCCCTTCCACCTCAGCCCAGCACCGCCTAGCGTGGCACCCAGGGTCAACTGGCCCCTCCCTCGCTATGCCACTGATGCAGGGGGGGGGATCCTTTGGAGCAATGCTTATTGTGCCACTTCACTGCCTTTTAGCTCCTCTTCGCAGCACCATGGGGAAGGAGCGATGGGGATGTGTTGTACTGAGCAGCTGGCAGGGGTGGAAGTAATACACATCTCCAGGTTCAGCCATCCTCCCCACTGAAGCACCCTGGGGAGGCTGCTGGAGAGGAAATGAACTAGGAGAGGCAGCCGTGGAAGTGATTTTTTTTTCCTCACCACACAAACCTGCCCCCCAACTTGGAACAGCTTAGGTCTCACCGGAGCTGTCACCGCCACAGCCATGTGCTTTTTCCACCAGTGCTGGGGTGCGTGCGCAGAGCGGCTATTAACGTCCGTGTGCCTGGCTCCGAACATTAAATTTGACAGGCACGTGTTGCTACCCCCTCCCCGATCTCCTCTGTAGGGCAAAATCCCGGACATTTTTTGCCAAATTTCACTTCTGTTGATGTACCGCCCTCCCCAGACTTCTCTTGCGTACCCCTAAGGGTATACATACCATTGGTTGAGAAACACTGAGCTAGACAATGGAGCTGATGGCCCATGAAAACAGAGAACACCTCTGAAAAACTGAAAGATCTTAGGAGGGAGGAAACCCTATCCCAAGCTGTGTAAGGTTTTTGTTTTATTTTTCAGAAGTGCAATCACATCCATACCATGTGTTAATGTATGGAAGAAAGAGTATATGGAATTGAAACAACAGAACAGGCTAGATAGAAAGCCAACTAACTTTCCATAAATCTCTCCCTGAATCTTGGGGTTATTAGTTTCAGTGCCGTATTTACAATATGGAGTACATTTCCACCAAATCTAAATTACAGCTGTAAAACCTAGTTATATTTCACATTACATATCATGCTTAATAAAAAGCATACTGTTCACAAACTGCAGAAATGATCTGAAACAGAAAAGTTAAAATATCCCACCACTAGACTTAGGATACCACGTACAGTCTGGATAGCTCATTTCATCCAGGACCGGAGAGGGAGATAGCATAATGCCTGCCTGCCGAAGCCAATCATTGCTGGCAACAGCCACCCTTCAGATTACTGCAAGCCATGAAGTCAAAGATCTAGTCCAGTGGTGGGCAATCATTTTTGGCCAGGGGCCATTTCAGAAATTGGGGGGGGGCGGGGCCTAAACCAGAAGGGGTGGGCCAGGATGCTTCTGGGCTTCCCCACCCCCAGACCATTATTGTTCTGGGGGTGGTGGAGCCCTCTTGCCTCCTCCTTTCCACTGGGCACCTATGCCCCTGGCAGGGCGGGAAGAGGCTTCACACACTCCTCCACCCTCAGGCCAATCAGGGCCTGGGGGCAGGGAAGCATGCGAAGCCTCCTCCCGCCCTGCGAGGAACGCCTGGCACTTTGAAGTGCCACGTGCTCCTCGAAGGGCTGGGGCAGGACCAAGGAAGCTTTGCGTGGCTCCCCTGTCCCCAGGCCCTGATTGGCCTGGGGGAGTGCACAAAGTCTCCTCCCGCCCTACCCCCTACCTGCGAGGAGCACACAGCACTTCAAAGAGCTCCCCAAAAAACGCAATACATACGAGTCATGCAGGTTCTGGTGCAGCTCAGGATCTGACCCATTACTTTTGCAGGAATAAAAAGTCATATGCAAATAACTGATCTTTGCTAAATCAGCTTCTTGTAGGCACTTTTTGAAAGAGCCATATTATATTATTATAGTGCTTAGTATAGCAATGCTGTTGGCACAGCTAGCAGGCTAGATAGCCAGCCTTAACACTCACTTCCAAACTAAGACATGTTATGCCAAATTTAAGACCAAATCATATTTATGCAGCTAAGTTACAAGAAATCTAATAAGGGGTTTATAATGGAAATGCTGACACAACCAACTATAAAAAGGTGTTACGAGGCGGCTCTGTAAATAAATTCAAGGTTTCCCTTGGCCCAAAATCTAACCAGCATTGTAAACATTTAGGGCAAGTCACAGTTGGTTATTCTGCTATGCATTCATTAGTGTACGTATGGTCTCAACTGCTAAAAATGCCACAAAACTCAAACACTTGTAATTTAATCGTGCAGTTTATAACTGCACAATTAATGGCCTACATTTTTTTCTACACTTTTAGCAGAGTTTAGAAACCAATTTACTTTCAAAATCTGAAAAGAGCTGGAACAATTTTAAATACGATAAACAATGTACAAAACAATAAGGGCAGACCACATATAAGGAATAAATGCTGCAAGTCAAGTTAGAGAGGAAGTTAAAAGGCAAAATTAATTATTTTTAGAAGTTGATGTGTTGTGGTTCTCAAATTTCTGTAAAAACCACCACCAATAGAGAGATACTTTTGAATTAATACTGCTTTTAGAAATAAGTATGCCTAGCTTATTTTTTGTGTTGGAGAGCTTTCATAAAACAATATAATGGTACGATAAACATTTATTACTATATAGACTCTAACTCATCCTTACATTTCTGTATTGGATGTGAAATTCAACAGTACACTTTTTAAAAAAATGTTATGAAATGAAACATAGTTTACAACTCAGCTTTGTCTTAGGCATTTGCCAAGCCTGCAGTTTCAGGCTTGGTTAACTTATGTCAGTATAACATCACTACTCAGGGGTGAGGAAAGTAGCTATATTTACCTAACCCCCAATGTAGACAGTACTATGTTGACAGTAGGACTTATCTCCGTCTGTTGTGGGGGAGAGGAGGGGAGAGGAGTCCTATACCAACATGAGAGGTTCTCACTGTAAACGTAGACAAGCCCACAGAGTATCTTTACACTGGAATAGAAGACCCGTGGCATGGGGTCCCAGGGCTTAGACTTCAGCCCAAGCATCTACACAGCAATTTTACAGTCCTGTGGCCTGAGTCAGCCTGACCCAGGACAGATTCTGGTGTTCAGTTGCTGTGTAGATGTACCCATGATGGGCCCTGTACTTTTAGGCCCTGCTCTGTCAGGATCCTCTTGTATTGTGAGTACACAGCTCTTCCACCTGCTGGCCAACCGCAAGTGCTATCCCACACACTCTGGAACCTCAATGTATAAGTTAAACGTGTTTCTGGCAAGTTACCCATCTTTCAATTTTACTCAGAAAAAGTGACTTTACAGAAATGGCTGTGTGAAAATTTAGCTGTCATTGATCCCAGGATCACAGTCAGGTTCAAACCAGAACTCTGTATCAGAACACCCCAAACTGTCCCAAATTCTAGATTCAGGCGGGATACAGAAATGCTGAGGTAAGAGACATTTCAAAATCCAGTTCAGATCCCTAACATCATGTGCTTCAGTTAGGGAGGTTTGGCCTATCTCTTCTTCCCTTCCTAAGCAGCCTATTCTCACAGGGGTTGGATTTTTCACACTCCTGGAAGACATAGCTATACAGAAGTACGTTCCCAGTGTAGATCAGCCCTTCATGGTAAATCTCTGTACACCAATCAAACATTTAGCAATTGTACCTTTGTTGTTAATTCTGTAGATGCAATCATCAGAAAAGAAACCAGATCCCTTCCCTATAGTTGTGTCAGATCTGCAATGGTAAAAGCAGCAGCAAAGTCTTAATTTTTCCTTCTGATCTAAGCAAATGTGACTATGAATGCCCCCACGGTGAGATTGGCAACACCTTACTACGTTCCTGCCCCATACAAGTTCCCTTTTTCTGACTATTACCACTCTTCAGTATCTGGTGTTTATGAAGACTCACCTCTATGGATTTCAAACTCTAGTTAGGTATAAATGCATATTAATCAATTAGGATTAATCACACACCACTTGATTGGCTAGCTGTAGGAATGATGTGTAATGTCATATAAGTTACATATATGAGGTCATATAAGCCCAGGCTTATTGGTTAATTGGGTAGTCGTCTACACAATGACATCCATACTTTTCTTAGCTTCTCAGAGTATAAAACTCAGACTCCCTTTGACAAACTCACCAATGGGTACCTTGAACTTCACCTCTGAATGTGGAGCAAGCATAATGACCACTAGATTTCAGGACCGATGTTTAATGGCTCATATAAAAGAGAGGCACTATTGAGTGCCCGTCAGTGTTATGCTATACAATGCTAGAGCAATTGTCAACAGCAAGTGACTTAGACTGCCACAAACTCAATCACCCAGTACATGAGTTCCTGAAGCACTTAGGTTTTCCTTGGCAAATCCAAACATTTGACCTGGATTCTGCTTTGTTTGAGAGATCTAATGAGAACATAGCCTAAGAGTTGATATGGCTGCTGGCAGATTAGCAGGCATATATGTTTTATTGATGTCCCACTGCTAAAGAAAGCATTCACTATGCACATCTAGGAGGGGACATGGAAACACTAATAAATCATTCGTGAGCCAACTGCCAAGTTTAACTTCAAAGAACATGACAAATTCAATGCATCACTTACAGGAAACATTAGCCAACCTCTGCTGCCACTACAAAGTCTACTCAAGTGCATTTTAAATGCAGCGCACATTAAAAGCGCACAATCTAATTTATACTGTGATATTGCAGTCAAATAAAACTATTTACGTGACCTCTTATGAGCACCCTCGCTTTCACAAATAATTCACTACTGGAAACTAACTTTATAGTGAAGTTCACCCTGGCAAAATATATTGTATTGTATAAGTGTTTTCTTTGTGTACACTCAAGCGATCAGCAAACACACACGAAAACGCTATTCTAAAATCATTATTGCTGAACGATGACATATCACAGACAGGAATCCGCCTAATGACATTTACAGTACCTGCAAATGTCATGCTCTTTTTCCCACTGGACTATGAGAAACAGAATTCACAGGGGCTCTTTAAAAATAAACAGCACACTAACATACCACACTCTTGCAAACGTTGAGCTGTCAATGCCAAAAATAACCATCTGGCATTTAAACACATATCATCCAGATGGATCCCAAAGTGCTTTACCAACCCCACTGATCAAAGGCATCTTATCAGTTTTGTTCACCAGTAACAGACACATCTGGGCTGAGACACAGCAACATGAGTACAGCAGGCTAGAGGAGGAAAGGAAAAACTGTACTCAAGCCCTGCAGAGGGACTGGAATCTCACAGCTCCCACTGCCATAATAGCGAGATAAAAATTCAACACACAATGAGGGAGCATGTTGAACGGGAATTAATATTGTGGGGCGTGATTAAAAAAAGAATCCCAAGCAGAGCTCTACTGTATACAACAGAAACAGAAAGAGGAAAGACGAGGCAGAATATCGTTGTCTGAGCTGTAACTGGGTCAGGAAGTTAAAGTTAAAACTGTTATTCTTACAGAGAATGCAATGGGAGCATTAAAGACCATGAGGTCCAAAATTAAGAGCACTTATTTTAATTAGATACTGTATATATATATCACTCATTTCCACGGAAACCCAAATATGAACATAATTCTGCTCTCTATGAAATCAAAGACGGACTTCTGTGATTAACAGCATGCACCATGCAGCTAGCGGGGATACTCTCATTACATAATCCAGGCACACAAGTCTGTTGTAATAACAAGTCACCCAAATTGAATGAATACAGCCACTTGTTAATAGTTCAAGTATTCCTTGAGTTTTACTAGTGTTCACTCATCACATCAAAGTTAATGCTTGGAAATGAGGATCAACTCTATAGTAATTAGAGATGTAAATGGCTAACCTGTACGGGCTAGAGCAGCTCCCCGTCTGCCTCTGGCAGGGGGCTGCTCCAGCACCAAGTGGGCCACCGGAGCTGCCTTTATGGTCCAGCCTGCCCCTCCCACCACGCAACTGCAGGTTACATGCTTACTCCTCATGAGTGGGGCTGGCATCCCTGGGGAGCCAACTGCAGAGCTCACAGTGAAGCCTCCCTGGAAGCCGGGCCAGCAGCAGCCCCTGCCAGCTCCACTCCCATGGAGGAGGCTTCTGGGGCAGGCAGGCTCTGCAGTATAAAGCTTTTTAGTGGTTACACAGTTACATTTTTAAAGGAATTTTTACATCCCTAAAAGTAATACAGTACAGTAGATCTTCCTGGCATGCTATAGTTTAGCCCTCCTTGTCACTTTACAATTCAACTCCACTCCTATTTAACAGGTGCAAATCTAAGGAGGAAGAAGAGAAAAGTTGCACTGGACAGTCCTAGAACATACTGTAGGATAAACAGGCATTTGTACAGTATGCTGTCCTAGAATAAGTTCCTGGGACTGCACTGTTCGCTGCTGAACAAGCCCAAATAAGTAACAGGCTGGACTTGCTCTCAGACAACATATCCCTGGCCATTATTTTACTGATTGAAGGGAATCCCTTCAGTGCTATGTCCGACAGGCTCACCTGACACCCCCTCAGTCGATGGGACAGAGTAAGCAAGCAAAGATGCAAGTTTTCCCAAAAGGTTGATTTTGTGTTTGTAAGTGTAGAAATAACTTCCCGGTTTCATTTTATAATCTAACGTAATAAAGAGCAATACACAACTTTATGAATTGTAAAGTTAATGCGATTTACAGTTAGGTACTGAAATGGAGGTTAAAACTGCTTCTAATGGAGAAAGCAAATTAGACAGAACTTGTGTGTTTTACTTATGGATACATTCTCAATGAAGTTCATAGTACTGACGTAAATCAGTCAAACAGATTTCACCTTTCATATCCAGTGAGAGGAAAGCTTCCATCCATACAAATGTATCAGTATGTGCACCAATCAGTTAATGGAAAGGGAAAAATGATTGTGTCTAAGGAGGAAGCCTGGCATTTATGGATGATTTTGAGATGTGCAGGGGGAAGGACAGGGAAGAGGCAGCGATCAGGGAAAATCTTGGGGCAACATATACATAGCCCTTAGAATGAGAGTGATGCTATTTGTCCATTTATCTAATTAAATGCTAAAGTGTTGACAGATATTTAAGATCCCACTATTTTAACTGGCAGTCTTCTCTCCCAAGATTATTTCTTTGTATTGGGAGTCATTAGTATTAATCTGGTCTTTGATCTGAGAGAATATATCCAAGGGTTAAAAGATTACTGCCTAATTTCTTTGAAAGGTGCAGAGAGTAGAACGAAAACCTCCTAAAAAAAATTAAACAAACTTAACTAGGAATGTGAATGGGTGATGCTTACCAGTAGCCAGTTAAATGGCACCCGGCCCAACTAAAGCAGCTCCCCCATCCACAGTGTGGCATGGTGGGCCCAGCCTGGCTAAAGTGACATGAGTGGCCTGGTGGATAACAGCCCTGCCCCAGGCCAAAACGATGAAACCGATAACATTTTTATCGGTTACACAGTTAATATTTATATTGATACATATACACGCACGCATTTTTACATCCCTAAATCTAACTTTTCTACACTAGGTCTAGTTTGGGAAGTTCATGTAAATGGGTACTCTTATCTCTTCCAGATTTTTTTGTACCGCTAGCACAAATTACTTCAACATCTAAGGCTACGTCTATACTGGGAAAGATGGTGATAAAAATACTGTTGACATGCAAAAGTTACCAAAAGTCAAACCGTTTTTTCTACCTCCCACTGTCAACATTTCATGGCCACATTGCTAGTACCCTATCGACAGATAGAGCAAAGCAATGTGGGTAAACATCCCATTGTGCAGTGTTGTGGGAAGGCAGAGCTGATCCCGGCACTTCTTGGGATTCTCCTGTAGCTCAGAGTTCTCCGTGCTAAAGAATATCAAAGCAGCACAGCAGATTCTCCAGTCCTCCCCTGCAGCAGCAGTCTGCCTCCTGCTGTGTTCCTAGCAGGGCAGAACAAGAGTATTCCAATTATTTGTTCTTTGTTTGTTCCTGAAATGGACCAGCTCACTCAGCTGTCAGATACTTTGAAAGGGGAGAGGTGCATGCCTGCAGGGCAGCAGAGATCACAAAACTCTGAGCACAGCCATCCTGGATACTGGTGGAAGCCAGTTCTTGCAACAAAACAAAACTAAACAGCAGAGTCCACACTGGCTCTTTGTCAACAATCAAGGGAGGGGAAAAGAAAAAGTCTTACGGGGCTAGTTTTTGTCAACAAAAGTGGGTGCTTTTCCTGAAAAAGTCACATTGCAGGGTAAATGTTCTATTTTGTCACCAGAAGGCAGTTTTTGGTGACAAAATATGCCAGCATAGACAAGGCCTAAGCATGAAACTACTTAGAATTGCTAAAGAGATATCACATTGCATGAAAAAAAGTTCTGCTTGCTAGCACGTTTATTGCAGAAAGTGCAACTAGTGCTGCCAACAATCTTATGTACTCTTTGCAGAAAGCGTCCCATCAGCCATCACCTGACTATCACCAGAAGCAGCTGCATATTGTCTGCAAGACCAAAATTGTTTGGTCTTGTGTGTGTTTTAGAAAATTTGGAAGATTCTAACAAATAGTTTACGAAGTTACAAAAGCAAATTATTCCTGGGGTTTATTTCCCTGCTCTCCCTTCCCCATTTATCTTTCATCTGAGAGATGAAATCTCTCTGAAATTGAGAACATATGTAGATATACATAAAGATAAAGACAAATAGATCTGCAGTTGATGTAATTACTGTTCTCCAACAACGTAAAAACAACCATACTGGGTCAGAACAAAGGGCCATCTAGCTCAGAATTTTCTAGTTCTTTTTTGAACCCTGTTAAATTCCTGGTCTTCACAATGTCCTCTGGCATTGTGTGAAGAAGTACTTCCGTTTGTTTCTTTTAAACCCGCTACCTATTAATTTTATTTGGTGACCCGTAGTTCTGGTGTTATAGAAACAACTAAATAACTTTTCCTTATTTACTTCTTCCACACCAAACATGAGCTTACAGACAGACCTCTATCATATCTCCCTTAGCCTCCTCGTTTCTAAGCTGAAAAGTCAGTTTTAGTAATCTCTCCTCATATGGCAGCTGTTCCAAACCCCTAATCATATGTTGTCTTTTCCTGAATTTTTTCCAGCACCAAGATATATTTTTTGAGATGAGGTGACCACATCCACATTAGGGATGTTAACTATTAGGTATTTGTGTAAATGTTTAACCGCTTGAAATTGTAGCAGTTTCACGTTTACATGGGGGTGCAGGGGGAGAGAGACAAAGACAGTGCTTTTAAGCTGGCTCCCCCGGAGCACTGTCTCCTGATTTCCCCCCATCCTCACCTCTGATAAAAAGGCCGCAGCCGAGGAGGTGCGGGGGGAGGCGGCTCCACGGGCTCTCTGTATATGCTGGCTCCCGCCTGCCACCCCCCATCCCGCTGCCTCTGTGCCTTAAAAGCTGGCTCCCCATGCATATCCATTCCTGCCTCCCCCACCTCTGATATAGAAGTAGCAAGCGGGGAAGGGGGGCGGGGGGATGGAGGAAATGTGTGTAGTCAATAGGATTAACCGATAAGCCTGGGTTTATCAGTAGTCGACTACACACAGACATCCCCAATCTGTGTGCAGTATTCAATATGTGGGCATACCATGGATTTAGAGGCAATAAGATATTCTCTGTCTTATTTGCTATCCCTTTTTTAATGATTCCTAACATTGTTTGCTTTTTTGACTGTTGCTGAAAATTGAGTGAATGATTTCAGATAACTCGCTCTCGAGAGCTAACAGCTAATTTAGTCCCCATCATTTTGTTTTCTAATACGCACTACTTTGCATTTATCATCATCAATACATGTTTGAAGAGAGGGAAGGGAGTATATAGCTATGGTCACATCGTCTCTGAAACTGAACAGATCCACCACCTTCCTTCTGTACTCCAGTTTAAGACTATGTAAACGTGAAACATTTTCTCATCTTCCTCTGCAAGATTCTTTTAATTAATCAAATTCAATTGAGCAAATGCCCATACAGATTATATGATGCAGTTTAATCATTAGCTTAATATATGCACCTCCTCTTGCCAATTTTGAAGGGATATGGCTTGAGGAACAACTCTAACCTGATAGGGTAAGCTTTTCACTTTGACATTTGTGTGCCTGACAAATCTCACCAAACTGCCTTCTCACTGTTGAGAGATCCCTTTGCTCTCTTATTTTGGAAATAAAGAGCCTCCAATTTCATGTGTTTTCCAGAACACAGCATGAAAAAAAATAAACTATTTTTTAATGAATTCCCATTCACAGACAAGTTGGCGAGAGGACAAAGGGTATCCATAAAAGTGATCGAAGACTTGGAAAAGAATGTCCATGAATAAATATTAAACAACTGGCCCTTTTCAATCTGGAGAAAAAAAATTGACTTCAGGGGAGAAACAGTTTACAAAAATGTAATAAGGAAATTAAAAGGATATATTGCGTAAAACCTCCACCCAAAACAGTATAATGTGAATGTAAGACGTAACTTTTTGTATTGTAAGTCATGTTAGTTTCAGCCATTGCCACTTGCAAGGCTCTCTGCTATTCTAAGTCATGTAACTTAACCCTCAGTAGTGCCAAATTATGTCAGTTTCAGCCACTGAGAGTCCCTTAACTCTGATACTGTTAGCTTTCAACTAATGTTCCAAGTTCTGCAACTTCTTGCAAGCTTTGTAAATTCCAGCTATTGCTTGTACAATCTAAATTCTGTAATATTCTATCCTATGACAAGGGAGTGCCTGGGTGCATGTAAGTTGTGAGAGAGTGTGAATAAGGTAATGTCTGCGCCTTTGTGGAGAGGAGCAGTGAGGCTACAGACTTGAAGCCAGGCGCTACATGAGGTCTGATTGTAATCTTCACTTGCACATGAGAAAGGCAAGAAACTGAGGTGCAGTGAAGATGAGAAGGAATTAATATGCATGAGAAAAATGAGGTCTGGGTGGGGCTCTCGGTGACGGACAAAGAGAGAGAACTCAGTATATGTAACAAGGACCACCTAGGTCAATAAAGAGAAGAGAGCATGCAGACCATGGGCCATACCATCAGCTTGCTGGCCTGGATTGGTGATTGCAGGCAGACATACCGGATCCACCATGCTTGGCTTCTTCTGCTCTCTGTGCAACTCACATCACATGCGTAAGCATATGAGTCTCTGAGTGCATGAATGTGTGTGCCCATGCGTGAAGGAGTTCCATTCCCTTTTCACTTGATCCAACAGCAGCATTGATTTATTCAATCTAAGTGTAATCCTGGACTGGTCTTTAGTGAAATCAGGTAACAGGATAGAGATGCATTGTTGTCATTTGACAACTAAACAGCAAGTAGCAGGAAATTACACTGCAGCTGGTAAATTTTAACATCACACTATTCCTAATATTAACCCTAAAGCTAGTTAATCAACAGTTATTAAAAGTTCAGTTCAACAATGGTGTGTGTGTCTTATGAAACAGTCTGACACGAGTAGGCCAAGTCACCAGAGAAAAAAGAAACATGATTTTAAAACATCTGACAATTTCATATCACATGATCTTAGCCAGTTAGTAGCAAGAACACTTCACAACTCATTGCTGCTGGAAATTTCTCATTACATATTAATGGCTATTTCACTTTTAGCTTCCTAGCAGAAAGCAGCCCTTAGCAAGGCTGCACTAGTCACAGGCATAGTCAGGAAGAAGTTACAGTATCCGTAGATGACAGCAATATAAAATAGACTGGTGAGAGCTTTTGCAAGCTGGTTAGAAAATAAAGACCATATCTTGCAGGAAGAAGCAGTAAGACATGCACACAATCTGAAAACAAGTCCCATCGGGAGGATGGAGTTAAAAACAATGTCTAGATTACAGACCTGATTGGCTGGGAGGACAATGTTGGTATCAACTGTGATAGAACATGCAGGAAGATGAAAAAAAAGAAGAGGTCAAGTTTTGATCTGGCAACAGGGTATCCACAAGGATGTATCAGAAAAACAAGCTGAGAGGCAGGAACTTTATTAAATTGCAATATGACTAGCACATTCCTTGGTTGAGATGAAAAATGGTTAAACATAAAGCACAGAAAAACAATGGAGACAAAACACAGATAGAGAAGTGCTTCCAAACATATGGAACATAATTAAATCAACTGTGCACAATAAACATACTGCAGATCCCATCATTCTGTATTCATTAACTTTGTTAATAAGAATAGATAAGTATGTTTTCTATTTAAAAATCGCCACTACACAGTTCTTTATTACTAACTAACCAAGTACAAGCTTTTGAACAAAGATTGTAGGGGTGGGGAGATGCTCAGAGGAGAGAAATTAGATGCTAATTCTTGGTGGACCGTGTGTGCCAAAGGAAGACTAGCAGACATTTACAGTACAAAAAACACAGTAACATTTTGAAGGAGCTACATATTATCTAATTATCCCAGCTATTTATAGTTAACATATGAAAACACCAACCCAAGCTCAGCAAAATACAGGGATTGCCCATAGATGTTTGCATTGCTAAGTTTATAGTATGAAATGTGATTTTGATTTACTACTTCCATAATTCCAGATTAAATGCTATTTAATGTTTATAGACCTCCAATAGTAGATGCATCATCAAAACAAAACCCTTCTAGACAATGAGCACTCAGTGTAGTCCCAATGACAAGTGCACTGAAGATTTTAACCATTTTTAAATTTAGGCAGAAACATGAAAAAAAAAAATTTGCCCACAGCAAGTAGGAAAGCTTTCCAAGAGTAATGACATTATCTTCTACAGAACTGAAATCTCAGTAAAAATTATTTTTCATGCCCTTTTGATTGCCATGATGACCTTCAACAAAGCATGACATAAGTGCAAATTGACAGAGTTCTTTTCTTACTGAGTCGGCAAATAGCAAACCCCACTGCCTCTGCACATAGCCTTGTTGAATTACAGCACCAAGAAAAGTAACTGGAGTCATCTTATTTTCATGGCTGCAACTCAAAATCCTGCAAGATCCTCCTCTCATTATAAGGTAAGGGGGCAGGGGGGGAAGCATGAGAAGCTGAAATTCTGTAAGAAGATAGCTCTTTTGATACTCCAGCCATCTACAGTTATGATAAAGTGACTTGCACCTTATAATTTATTCCTACAAGTTTGGAATTGTATGCCACAATTCTCCGGTTGCTAGGAGGGGAGGAAAATGTCATAGGCCTGGCCTATACTCACATTTTTATTGGCACAGCTATGTCATTTAGGAGTGTGTGATGGGTGAGAAATCACATTGTAACCCTGACAGCTATACTGTACAGCAGGGATGGGCAATTTTTGATGCGGATTACTCCAAGATTTGGTAAGTGGTCAAGGGCCACACTTTTCAATGGAGGAAGGGTGGGGCTCAGGATAGAGGCTGGGTGCAGAAGGGAGCACAGAGTTGAGAATTGGGGTGCAGGAGATGGTGTAGGGTTTGAGAGGGAGTCTGGGTGAAAGGGGCAGGGCCGGCTTGAGCCATTCCTGCGCCCCCGGGCAGTGGGCGCGCGACGCATGCGCGGCTCTGCCCCCAGGCGCATGGCACATGCACGGCCCCGCCCCCCCGGCACGCTGCGCACCTTACAGCTGCGATCAGGTGCCCCCCATCGGTTGGCGCCCCGGGCAGCTGCCCGGCTAGCCCCCCCCCTTAATCCGGCCCTGGAAAGGGGCGGGGTTGTGATCTGAGGCAGGAGGAGTTATGGGTTCAGGAGAGGATTCTGGCCTGGGGAACAGGTGTTGTCATCTGGGGCAGAGGGATGCAGAGTATTTGTGAGGTGATCTGGGAGGGGGCTGTGGTACCAGAGGCAGGCTCTGGCTGGAGGCACTAATGTAAGCAGTTCCCGGCCAGCAACTCTGCAGCACACAAAACCACCATGGGCTCCCTGCCTGGTGCAGCCCCAGACTGCTTAAAACAGCAGGCTGCTCCCTTCATGTGGCTCTCTGCTCCAAACAGGGGAGAAGAGGCTTCATGCCCTGCCTCGTTTCCAGCCAATAGGAGCTGAGGAGTGGGCTGGGAGTCGGGACATCACAGGAAGCCTTCCCTTGGGAGTACAGAGCCACATGGAGCAGCTAGCTGCTTAAAGCAGCGGCTGCTCTGTGCCCGAGAGTCCAGGGTGTCTGCGGGCTGGATCCAGCCTGTGGGACGTATCATGCTTTACAGCAGGGGCAGGCCAATTTCATTTGGACTTTTGCTGCATCTCCACTGGGAAGATTTACTGGCAAACCTTTTCTAGTGAAGATAAGCCCTTGCAGTGAAGAAACAATTAAGCTACATTTAATATCAGGGCAACTGTACAGATGCACAGCAACCATCCATTTCACTTTATACCTGCCCTTTTTAAAGTTACAGGTGATTACCATTCCTCTATTACAAAAAATGAAGGTCACCTATGAAAAAGTCAGCTAAATTTTCAAGGTGACATCCTGGGTATTTTTTTTTAAAAGTCATGCATTTTATTTTAAGTATGTTATGAATCACAAGGCAATTTTTTTTAAAAAGCAAAGGAAAGACCTTTTTAGTTTTAAATACATTCTTTAAAACCATCTTTTCATGTTTCTAAGCAAAGGAAATAAAAATTCAAAACAATCTCTGAGTTCCACATTATTTATACAATGCTTGACTTTAGGCCTATCAGTAGGACAGAATAATATTATGTACTGACGCCCAAGGAAACAACTGGGAAACACATTTTATTAATTATTCAGGTGTGCCAAATTAAGTAGCGCATCATTACATCTAGAAGGAATCTGGTTATTTTCCAAACTGGATCTGGACCCAATATTTAAACTGTTTCACATTCATTTTTATACTGGCCAAAAGTACAATATCTGGCATTTTAACACATAGAATACAGACCTTTACATAGGCTTTGTCTACATGTTAAAGTTTTAAGTGCTGCCACAGCAGCACTTAAATGTAGCTGTGTGGTCACGGTGGTTTAACTAGAGCTCTCCCATCCCAGCTCTCTAGGTAAACCACTTCCATGAGGGAAGTAGCTAACAGCACTGTAACTTACTGTGCTTGGTGGGAGGGGGGGGGGGAGAAGAAGGGGGAGGAGTGTTTTTTCACACCCCCTGAGCAAGAAAATTAGAGGGCAGTAACTTGCCAGTGTAGACAAGCCCATAGTTTCCCTTCCTTGTACAATCTCTTGAGTCTGTATGTAACCACCTCTCTCTCTGGAGCTATTTACCAATAAAGACTGAATAAAAATACATGTAGAAGTATGACCCATGGGACAAATACAATACAGGTACAGGCTGCAGCTCCATTCCCACCACAACAGGGCAGTTACAATTTTGATCAGCCATATTGGATGCACTTGGTGTTTTAACTACATAGTTACCTTGAGGCTGTCCTGCAAGAATAGCTTAAGCTGGCACTTGTAATACATTAAGAATAATTTTATTTACCTATGCAGGGGAAAGCACTAAAAGAAACGATAAGCTATATAAGAGGAACCCCTCTGAAATTTTAACATGACACAGTGTCTAAGTATTTTTATTTGTTTTACATTTCAATCCAGTATATAACAACCATATCGGAGAGAACATAGAACAGGAGCAAATCAGAGAACTCCTAACCCTATGCAATTGTCTTGTTTTATTACAATTAAGGAAATATGCTTATGAACTATTCTTCTTTCTATGACAGCAGAACAGAATTTGACACTTTTCATATTCTCTGGTCTCAGACTACCTAATCTCCTCCTTGAGTAGCCATCTCATTTCCTCCTGCATCAAGGTGATGATCTACCATACTTGCAGTTTACAGGGGAATGCCACTCTTCCAAAGTTCCCATATACTTCCAGTTGTTAGAGATCAAGTCACCTCTAAACAAAGATTCGGGGAAAGAAAGGTAAAAAAGAAGTCATGTGAGAAAGAAAATGGGAACGCCACCAAAAATAAAGACAGTATCCAGAGGAAATTTGTAAAGATTCCACCAAAAAAATCTAATCCTCAAGAAAAAGTGAAAAGCAATGGTTAAGTTTTGTGGTTTAGGGCTTGTTTACGCTTTAGTCACTTTTTCAGCAACTTTCCAAGACATTAGCTGTAACGATTAGCACTACCACACATGGAAGCTTGCTACAATTCCTATTCCAAACGCAGCCATTGCAAGAAGGGAGTAAAAGAATATGAAAAAAAATGAGTGCTTTCAGCTCCCTTCCCTCTAGTGAAAGTGAGTTAGTGTGTCACAACTGTGAATCTGCAGCAATAGGGTTTTTTAGCCACGAAGAAACACAAAAAACTTTATTCAGCAAAGCGCTCTAACAAGTGATTTAGCTTCAGCGGGACATAAGTGCTTTGCTCAATCAGGACGAACTTAAAGTATTTGCCTAAGTATTTGTGGAATTGAAGTAAATTAACTGAATGTACAGAAGAAACCCCCCCTCTTTTTACTTAGTAACGGTAATCTTAGGTTGGTTTTTCCCTCTCACTATAGCAAGTATAGAGTGATCAGAGGAAAATGCAAATTTAAAAGGTATTTCTTTAATTATAGTAAACTAGCAGGTGAGGCCCACTGTTGAACAGGCAAAATCAGTTTATGTAGATTACACTTATAGGAAAGTTCAAAAAAAAAAGTAAATATATGTAATAGAATTTTTTATTAATATGCTTGCAAAAGGGAAGTAAAAGAACAGTTTTAAATTTGTAGGATTTCAACTTCAAACATTATTCATTTTATTGAACAATTACCATACATAGTACATTTTAATCTGAAACTCGTAAAGCTTCCATTACTCTTTCTGTAACTAACTTGATTGTGATTTGTAACAGTAAAAGTTGTCTTTGCACTAAAGTGACAGTTTAATACGTGACTTGATTTTAATTTTATTAACAAATATTTTTATGAATTCTAATAGTAATAAATAGTCATGACTTTTTTCTGATGGAAAACAAAAATAAATTTAAACCCTTTACCCAGCACATTGTGGTGTAAAAAGTTATGCATTCAGCTAATTTAAGTGGCAGGACTGTTTATGCAAAATTTGGTAACTGTATCTAATTGCTAAGTATGACTTCATTTTGCACAAACAAATCCACAAACCAACTCTTCAAAATATATAGTAGATAACTCTGTGCCCACGAAAGCTCATGGTACCATCTACATGTTTTGTTCGTCTATAAAGTGCTACCAGACCATTTGCTTGCTGCTGGTTTTTTTTTTTTTTTTTTTTCCTGTAACAGACTAACTCGGCTACCCCCTGAAGTTCTCCATAACATTGATTAGGCAAAAATGCAAAAAAAAATTCCAGATGCTTCCAAAATGCATTTAATTTTTCACAACTTCTTTGTAGTATAAGGAGAAGAGAAGCTAGGGAGACCTGAAGGTCCTCTTTTACTTGGAGAACATAAAAAATACCCTTTTGAACAAATGATTTCAGACTGAGCCATACAGGCCCACACACTACTGACCAGTGTACCTCATCTGTGGAAAAAGCTTCAAAATAGTCAGAAAAGGTGTGTATCCCCTATTTAACATATGCTACTTTCCTAGAGGAATTTACAATCTTAGTTCTAAGGGGAGATTTTGGAAGATACATACTGTTTATTGTTCCCTTACATTATAAAAGCACATGAATGTCACATAAAAACCATGAGGAACAGAGATTAAGAACTCATTTCAGTATCCATCTGTTCCTTGCTGACCACCAACAGAGGTAAAAGCCATCCGGTCTTCCATTTAAGGTTTGGACTGAGCACCACAGTGAACCCCAAAGAGAAATGTGAATCCAACAGAGGAGATCTGTTAAATCTCTGAGGTCATTCCAGTAAAATTACACCCTGCTTGTACATATGAAGATGAACACAGTCTGATACCAAGAATATCATGTTTATAGCGATGCATTCAAGTGATACAAAATCCTGTTTAAAGTGTTAACCAGTTTAACTGGCGCACAGAGTCATGCAAAAGACGGGGCCACCAGAGCAGCCAGTTAACTGGTTACCCCTGTATATCCCTAGTGCATTCCACACCCATGCAAACATTTATTGTGTTTATACAGAATGTGCACTGTTTAAGGGGCTTTGTGGGGTTGAGGGACATGGTGGGAAATGATCCCTATGAATAGTCATCAGTTGAATTCAATTCTTCTCCAAATCAGCTCCCCAATTCCTTCCAAAATACACACCTAACATGCACTCACCCACCACTAGAATCATCCAACAAGGTGACTGAGAGGGTCTATCATTGGAGTTCCAGGTTCAAAATTCATACCATGATGCACTCTTCAGGAATTGGATACATAATTTTGGAAAACTGCTTCTGCCTCTCCCTCCCCAGCACTCCTTTTCAAGATCTGTAAAACTAGCTAGGAATAGCAAAGGGGCGGAAATGACTAAAAACAAAATGACAGAGGATCTTAGATCCTTGAGCATCTTTTTATTAAGCAGTAGGTCCATTGCGTCCATTGAAATTATTAGCTTTGCATAGATTCTAAGGCCAAAAGAAACCACTTTGATCAACTAACCTGACCTCCTGTAGAACACATGCCATGGAACTTCCTCAAAACAATTCCTAGTGAATCTCTTTTAAACAGAACATCCAATCTTGATTTAAACATACTCACAGGTACTTACAGACTTAATCCAGTTACTCCTTAATCTTCCCTTTATTAAATTAAATAGATTGAGCTCTTGAAGTCCACCACCATAAATCATGTTTTCCTAATTCTTCAATCGTTTTTATGGCTCTTCTCTGAACCCTGCCCAATTTATCTACATTCTTCTTGAATTGTGGACCAGAACTGGACATAATATTCCAGCATCAACCACAACAGTGTAAAAATAACCTCTCAAACTCTTATTCTCAATTCCCTTTTTATGAATCCCAGGATTGCATGAGCTTTTTTTTGCCACAGCAGCATTCAGAGATCATATTCAGCTGATTAACCACCATGACCAGTGTTTCCTGTAAGATGAGTGCTTGGGCGGCTGCCCGGGAGAGATTCAAATGCCACCCACCTAATTAGTAGAGTGCCCACAGCTTTCCACAGCTGGCAGGATGTGTTTCTATTGGCAGTACACATCAGCACATGTCTTGGTACACACAAAATTTATTCTGCACATGGATGGAAAAAAATTAGAGGGAACATAGACCATGACACCCATGTTTTTCAGATCTCCGATTTCCCAGGAAAGAATCCTCCACTCTCTAAGTATGAGCTACATGCTTTGTTCCAAAATGAATACATTTGCATTTAGCTATATTGAAGCATGTATTGCTTGCTTGTTCCCAGATTATCATACTATCCAGACTGCTCTGAATCAGTGACCTGTTCTTGTCATTATTTATTAGTCACCAAATTCTGTGTCATCTGCCAATTTTATCAGTGATGGATTTTATTTTTCTTCCAGGTCAAGGATATAAATAAAAAGTTCATTAACTTAAGGCTAAAGAACAGATACCTGCAGGACCCCCCCTGGAAAAAGACCTATGAAATATTGATTCCCTGCTTGCAGTTACATTTGAGACCTATCAATTAGCCAGCTTTTAATCTAGTTAATGTTGATTTAGGGGTTTTGCAATCAAAACGTTGTGTGGTACCAAGTCAAATGCCTTTATAGAAGTCTAAGCCTAACACAAGTTGAACCTCTCTGGTCCGGGACACTCTGGTCCAGCAATAACTGTGGAGCACTGCTTCCGACAGACCCCAGGAGAGCGTGGAGTCTGTCAACAGAGGGGCAGAATTGACATCCTCTGGTCTAGCAATCTCCCTCATTTGGGACTGGTCAGGTCCCCAGGGTGCTGAACCAGAGAAGTCCAACCTGTAGCTTAAATTAGGGAACATCTGTCAGAGGTGTATTGGGTGTTGGGCACAAGCAAGAGGGATTCTAAAGTTTAAGAGAGACAGACTGGACTGGTCCAACATTTTTTATTAGGGATTGAATAGTCTGTATCTCTGCAAACCTACTTCATATTTTCTATACCACTGCAGTTAAATGCCAAACCTCTCCAAAAGGCAGCATATCAAAATAAATATTTAAACCCCTTTTGGTGTTTGGAAAGGAACATTTTTACACACTAATAAAACTCAACGATGTCTAGAAGCTTTGAAGGAATGTTTAAATATTGACTGAGTTATGAAAACAGTATTTAGAGTGAAGATATGTCTTTTTTGATCTTATTATAGAAATTATTTCAACATGTACACATTTTCATTACATTTACACAAACAGATCAGAGTTTTCTTGGAACTATCATATGAAAATATGAGATTTAAATCCTACTTTGACGTCTGTGGGAAGTCTGCAACTGATTTTAATGAGAGCTGGACTTAAGTTTGCATAATTCTAAACAAAAAAACGTCCTCAATATTGTTTTTTCCTCCTTTCAGATACAATTGTCCTCAAATCTTTACAATACATTGGAACACGTTGCAGTACTTTATTCATGTTATGTACTATTTTGTTTTCTCTGCATGCTATGTGACAAGATGCAGAAGAACCATAGAACTATGATGAGATATGGTGTAGATGAGTATTTATGGACTTTTAAAACCATGCATTAGGCCTAATGTAGGCCACCGAGGCACCTCAGAGCTCTAAAGTCCTGTAATGAATACTACCCCATGTCCTCTCCTTTCACCAAAACAAACAATAGTGAAAGGGTGAAATCCTGGCCCTACTGAAGTAATTGGCAAAGTTGGTATTGATTTTAACAGGATCAGGACTTCATTGTGAATTCAAGTACTGCTTCTCTCAAAGAAATAAGACACCAAAGTCTACAACAGTTTATGTTGTTCAAGTCAGCAAACATCTGCATTTGTACATAGAGATAAAGACAGATTAACATTAAAAGTGCACTACTCATGCCATGTCTCCGAAATGAAGATGGCAAAGAAATGACAGAACTGAATGCATATTATTTAAGGGATTAGTAGCCAAGATGAATAGATGAATAAGCACTGGGAACCTTAGAAATATAGACATATCTTAAAAAAAACACAACCCCACAACCAACCATATTTTTACTCCCTCTGCATAAAAACACAGTCTTTCAAAGGAAGAGAGAAGAAAGGGCAAGAAATCCCTCTTCACAAAAAGTAAGTGAAGACCTGACAGTAGCACAGTGGGTTACTGCACTGACCTTTCACCTCAGTTCTACTAGGTCTTGTGCATAAATGACATTGACAGTCTCGTTCTAGTCTTTCCTTCTCCATATCACATAGATGGTGTAACTGGCAACTGAGCTCAATGGTTCTATGTTTTGAATAGAGGGTTGAGATGGGGTTATAATCTGAAGAAAATTTGTACAGCTTGAACATGGAAAAGCTTGTACAATCTTTGCTTGTACAAAATCAAAAATAGAGAGAAGATATTGCTTATTTTCATGATCTAAAGGAAAATCTACCTGTACACAGAACATGTGTGGAAAAAGAGCTTTTACTAATGGTCATTGTAATGGTCAGGAAACCACCATGACAAGCAACATAAAAGACTAGCATAATTCAAACATATTGACACCAGTAAAGGAGAGGACAACTAACTCCCTTGAAGGTCCTTGTTTAAGAAAAGCCTGATGCTGTACTTACAGAAAGAAAGAGACCAATATTCAAATAAGGACTTTGGGGGGAGGAGGGAGGAAAGGGTACTGCAGTACAGGTTGAACCTCTCTCATCCAGGACTCTCTGGTCCGACAACATCTGTGGTCCAGTAGGACCACGGATGTTGCTAGACCAGAGTCCCCGGCCCTAGAGGTTGAGTGTGGCTGGGAGCAGAGCCAGTCTGATCATTGGCAGCCTGCAGGGCCAGTGACCTAGGAGTATTTAACCCCTGGGGCAGCTGTCGCTGTGCAGTGGATGCGGGCAGGGAACCCGGGGAGCAGCTGCCGCTACGCACGCAGAGCTAGGGCCAGGGAGCAGAGTGTGGGATGGGGGGCAGCAAAGCCAGGCAGGTGAGCCAGAGGAAGTCAGGCCTCCAGGTTCTCCCTGGACAGCAGCCAGGAGGGCAGCCTCAGGAGGCACCGGACGCCTGACCTCCCCTGGTCCGGCAAATTCCCTTGTTTGGGACCACTCCGGTCTCGAAGGTGCCAGACCAGGGAGGTTCAACCTGTACTTTCAAATCAATGCACTGTAAGTATACACAGATGCAAAAATGTCATCAATAATTAGAGCATTGCCTTTAAGCTTCCAAAGTACTGTTAATACAAAAATGAACTTCACAGAAGAATATTAATTTGAAGCCATTATGTTTACCGAAAAAGAGTCAGAACATTGGTATTCAAGTTTTACATCAGAAGACCACTGGTCAAAATCAGGGCTGTTCATTAAAATCACAGTTAACTCATGCAATTAACTAAAAAAAATATATTATGATTTATTGCATTGTTAAACAATAAAATACCAATTAATGTATTAAATATTTTGGATTTTTTCTACATTTTCAAATATTACAACACAGAATACAAAACGTACAGTGCTCATTTTATTTCTTATTAGAAAAAAGATATAACATCTTTCAGGTCACCTCATACTAATATTGTAGTGCAATCTCTTCATTGTGAACATGCAAAAACCTTAGAGACTGAATCACTCAGTCCTACTTCTTGTTCAGCCAATTGCTAAGACAAGTTTCTTTATGTTTATGGGAGATAATGCCACCAATTTCCAATGTCATCTAAAAGAAAGAACAGATCTTTACATGGAACTTCTGTAGCCAGCTTTGCAAGGTATTAATATGCCAAATATGCTAAACATTTGTATGTGCCATCATGCTTCGGCCACCATTCCAGAGAACATGCTTCCATGCTGATAATAATTGTTAAAAGAGAGTGTTAATTTGTGACTGAACTCCTTGGAGGAGACTGTATGGCTCCTGTTCTGTTTAACTGCATTCGGTCATATATTTCATGTGATAGCAGAGCAGTCTAGGATGTGTGCTGGGTCACTGTTTTAAGATTACATTCACAGCAAATTTGACAAAACACAAAGAAGGTATTAGTGTGAGATTTCTGAAAATAGCTACAGCACATTACCCAACATTTAAGAATCTGACGTGCTGTACAAAATCTGAGAGGGACAAGATATAGAGCACGCCTTCAGAAGTCATAAAGACCAACACTCTGATGTGGAAACTACAGAACCTGAACCATCAAAAAAGAAAATCAGCCTTCTGTTGGTGGCATCTGAGTCAGATGATGAAAATGAACATCCATTGGTTCATTCTGCTTTGGATCATTGTTGAGTAGAACCCATCCCCAGCAGGGACACACTTCCTCTTGAATGGAGACTGAAGCATGAAGGGACCATATAAATCTTTAGCTCATCTGGCACATAAATATCTCACAACACTGGCTACAACAGTGCCATATAAATGCCAGGTAACATTGTAAACAAGACGTGGGCGGCATTATCTCCTGCAAATTGTAACCAAACTTGCCTGAGCGACTGGCTGAACAAGAAGGAGGACTGAAGGGACTTGTAGGCTCTAAAGTTTTACATTGCTTTATTTTTAAATGATGTTATTTTTGTACATAATTCTAAATTTGTAAGTTAAACGTTCATGATAAACAAATTGCATTACAGTACTTAGGTGAATTGAAAAATACTGTTTTTACAGTGCATTTATAATCCAAATAATCAACTGACACTGTGCACTTTGTATTCTGTGTTGTAATTGAAATCAATAATTTGAAAGTGTAGAAAGACATCCAAAAATATTTAATGTTATTCTATTATTGTTTAACAATTGTGTGATTAATGTTTTTAATTCCTTGACAGCCTTTGCCAAAACCCAAACTCATGGCAGCATAATAAAAATACCACTTTCCATTTAATGTCTGTTCAGTCATTTAAGTCTCAGTCTTGATATTAGTAGGCCACGTCAGAAAAGCCTGCACCACAACCAGTGCCACTGTGTGTCATCTCAGGAATGGGACAAAATGATTTAATGGGCATACGAACTAAACTGTTTGCTGAGCCTCCGGCTATACTGCTCATCCTCTCTCCTACACAGTGAACTGAAGATTTCAGTCTCCATCATTACAGTCACGTAAGAATGTTTACTCATTACAGCAAAATAGTTTACATTCTGAATGTCAATTGTAATGAATGGCAACAAATCATTTTAACAACATCGTCCTTTAGATTCCTTGGACAAATTTTTAAAGCATGTGAGATTTGGCCTTCTGACCCACTGTGGTTGCCTGGAGTCAAGAAGCTAAGACTATGAACACTGAAAACATACCAAGTTAATGTAAAGTGACAGCAGAGAATGCATATAGTAATGTGTAGTGGCAGAAAGTATTTCCTGCACATAACTATTAAATGGCGAGAACAACCCTTTCTTAAACAACATCCCTCACCTTAAGTTTTTATCTGTCAGTTAAACAGGTAACTTTGTAACTGCTGAAAATCTCAGCAATTACATGGTATCATGCTGCGGGATATGAAGTATAAAGTTTAAATAAGCTTTAATACTTCAGGGTCCACAGAGAAGCCTACCGGAGAATGGAGCTACCAGCCCCCCCACGCCTGACTTCCAAGGAGGAAGCTTCCCTGCCACAGGGAAGCCTCTTCCCTGGGAGTGGAGCCGGCAGCCCCTGCCAGCCTGGCTCTGGGGCAGGCGACTTCCCAGCCACAGAAAAGCTCTTGCCCACCCAGCTCATGAGGAGGCAGCTTCGCGAAATGCAACTGACACCATTAACCAATAAACCTCCACTTATCGGTTAAATGTTTACACTCAAACATCCCTACTTACAGCAGAACGAAATCTTTCTTTGTTCGAGAGGGTGTATAGAAACCTACAAACTGGACATACAAAAATCATGCCAGCATTGAAAGTTGGCATAGAATGCCAATATTTAAAGGGGCCCATCTACCTTGCATCTACATTTGGCTTTTGGTTCTCTGTAATGTTATCAGCAAGAACTATAGATTAAATCCTGCACTATTTACTCATTGAAAGCACAATGATGCCATTCATCTCACAAATGGCTTCAAAAAAGAATAGATACTCCTTTTCAAGTCTGAAGATCACAAAATGGCAGAAGCAAGTTAACAACTTCAGAGGCAGGTTCAATACAGCAGGAACTAATTTTGTTCCTTGATACTAAATATTACCAGCCCACCAAAAGTTTGTGAATGTATTTGCCAGTCTGTGGTATTTAAAAAAAAAAAAAAAAAGATTGGGAACCACTGCCCAAAAACCACTGAAAGAATTGGTTGAGGAGCTCTCTTGATGATTTTTAAACATACCTTGGAACACTGGGAAAGTTCCATATGATTAGAAAAAAAAAAAACCCCTAATGCCACGCATATGTTTTCAAAGGGTAAACTGGATAACACATAATCAGGCTGGTTAACCTAGCATTGATCCTGGGCAACCATTATAGGAAGGGTGATATGAGATAAGTAAAGAATTAAAAAAGATGGAATATAATACATACCAATGTCCACTAACACTTATTTTCCATAAAATAATGTTATCAAAAGAGACAACAGACAAGATCACAAATACAGTTTATTAAGGCAGTGGTTCTCAAAGTGAACTGCAAGTCCGCCCGGGTAAGCCACTGATAGGCCCACACCACTTTGTTTATTAAAGTGTCCCTAGCCGCAGAGCCTTGCAGCTCCCTTTGGCTGCAGTTTGCCATTTCCAGCCAAGGGGTGCTGAGGGAAGTGGTGGCCTGAGCCAGGTCATGGCAGCATGGGGGAGGGAGGAGTGGTTGGGAACAAGATACTGCTTAAATCAACTTAACTGGTTAAACCTAAGGTTTAGTCGGTTAACTGATTAACCAGGATTGTACATCCTTACTGCTCTTTTCCAGTTTTCTGGAATCTTTCCCGTCTTCCATGACTTTTCCAAGATAATCGTGAATAGCTCAGATCTCTCCTCAGTCGGCTTCTTGAGTGTTCTAAGATACATTTAATCAGGGCTGGGTGACCTGAAGACATCTAATCTGTCTAAATAATTTTTAAGTTGTTCTTTTCCTATTTTAGCTTCTGAACCCTACCCCATTTTCACTGGACATCTACCATAGTGAGGGCCAATCACCAAGAACTTTCTTGGTGAAAAATGAAATGAGGAAGTCATTAAACACCTCTGACATTTAGGGTTACCACGTGTCCAGTATTGGCCCAGACAGTCTGGTATTTCCGGCCTCTGTCCGGTAAAAAAAAATGTCCGGTATTTTGTTTTTCTCCGACTGAAGGCTGCTTGGGACATTCTTCCCCTGCCGTGTCTGGCGGGGCTGGGGAGAGAGGGGAGATTTAAAGACTCAGTGATTTTTTTGTGTGTGTGCTTTTTTTTGCCCAACAAGTTTGGTCCCTTTTTTCCCGCCCCCCCCCCCCGCCATGTTCGGTATTTTTTTGTGAAAGTATCTGGCAACCCTCCTGCCATTTCCACATTTTCTGTTATTGTTTTTCCCTCTTCATTGAGTAATGGGACTACTCTGCCTTTGGTCTTCCTCTTGGTAATATATCTGTAGAATATGTTAACTCTTTGAGCTCGTTTTGTGCCTTTGCCTTAATTTTGCCCCTACATACTTTATATTCATCCTTTGTAATTTGACTTAGCTGCCACACTTTGGAGGCCTCCTTTATATATTATATCGAATATATTCCATCTAAGATATGGAAGAAAATATACATAAAGTCACTGTCAAATCAGTATTGCAGATGACAAAAAACAGGCAGGCTACAATTCTGTCAATAATTAAATAAGCTTACATTTGTTTCTCATGCAGTGTGTTATATTAAAGAGGGAGAGAGTTCAGTCTCCAATGTCAGCTAAGTTATATTCAAGAAGTCAAAATTCCACTGAAGGGTGGGAGGAAAAGAAAGAATTCATGCAAAAGCAGATCCTACAAAGTTGACACACACCTATACACAGAACTTCTGGGTTAAGCAGCAAGCTCTAATTTCAGGAATAAGTTGTTAAATTGGGAAGACTAAACTTTCACACAATACTCTTGGGAGAGTGAGCATGTGTTATTTAAAACCTTGGCACAGTAAGGTAGCATGTCACTTAAATACATAGCCTTGCATACAAAATTACAGTTCTGCTTTATGATGAACATCTAGATTCATTTCTAGCTCTCTGGCAAAACATGGCAGACAAAGTGCCACAGTACTACATTTTTAAAGAGACATGGGATTTATGTAAAGTTTCTGCCAAATCCTGACGTGCAAAAAATAATTCCAAGGAAGTGAAAAACGGCAACAGTTGTTTGGCAGCTCAGGGCTCTACACTGAACGCATATAAAATGTACACTGCGTGTCATTCAATGAAGTGAATAGTCAGATTCTCCCAGAACATTTTATTTGCAACATCTTATTATTTAGGCAGGAATTATTATATTTTTTTAAATTAAAATCCGCAAATAATCTAGAGTTTTGTAAATTAGGTTAACTCTCCTTCTGGTCTGCAACTTTATTTTTACATCTCGTCTATGGGTAAGTAGGAGTCCAATTTTAAATAATAATCCAGAAAATGACATTCACCTAATTAACAGCACTTACTTAGCTACAAATAGAAGCATTTTATTAACAGAGATAAGACTCAGACATTCACAAAGAAAAATCAAACACTGAACTTGCACTGCATATTGATCACAATGTTGTTTGCGGACTCTGGAACTTAGATAGCAAAATGGTGTACACAGAGTTGGTACACATTCCAACATCAGTCATGGAGAATCTCAGCTCTAGAGAACAGAATGTTTCATTGATATTACCAGTCTGAAAACCTTCACAAAAGCGAAGCAAATCCAAATTCATTTTTTTCTGCTGCTTTATAATCCTATAAAAGTAATCCCATGCTGTCTCTCTGTTTGCTCACTTTTTTTTTTAAATTTGAAATAACAGAAATATTCTCCTTTGGGAAGGGAAGGGAGAGCTACACAGGTCAAATGGCACGTTGTAATGCAGCTCTATTCATGTGATCCAACAGAGAGGGAAGCAAAGACTTGTGAACTGAACCAAAAAAAGGAAGGATTTTCTTACTACATCTTAAGACAGCACTAAAGAATCAGTTTATGGGAGGCACACTTGGAAAGAGGGGAAGATTAAGGAAAGATGGAAAGGCTTTTCAGTTGATCTTTAAGAGTATAGTGCTACAAAGCCCTTGGAGCCTCTTGATCCTCTAGTATGCACATGGGGGCTTGAGAAGACCATTTTAAGCCTAGGAACTGCTTTTATTTGCCACAAATCAAGTATAGTCACTTCCATGTTAATTGCCCACATGCAAATTTTTTGTAACGTTGTTCATCCAAGAGGGTTGTGGCAAAAATTTCCAGATGATGCTGTTATTACAAAAAGAATGTGTAATAGAGCAAGTTGTTAGTCTTAAAAGAAATACTGTATTGGATTTCTGAGGCAGGTTCTTTTGCGGCAAGAAGCAAGGGAGTTTCATTGAAGAATTGATACTAGTTAGAAACATTAAAGCATGGTTGCTCCCTAGGAACAGGTGTTTGGCTGATAGCTCTGAACGAAAGGATTGTCCGCACACTGTTTTACCCACTTCTATTCCAAGACTGGTGTATAATCATGTAAATAAGACAAGTTACACTACAAATATGACCATATTCTAGCACAAGTTTCTCCTTCCCAGGGAAGTTTATGTGAGAAGACCATACCCTCCAAAACTGTTGCCACTTAGCACAATGTTAACTATTAGACTGGAAACTTATTTGCAAGGAGGGCTTCTTTCTCCATGTCAATTTCAAAGGCAGAAAATGAGATAGCCTAGTGTCAACCTAGGTAACTGTATATCAATTTACCCTTTTGATAATCTTTATTTATTGTAAACTTGTAGAACAATTTTTTTTTTTTTTTTAATTCATGCCCTTTACTTTGAAAACAATAACTGTTACATTCACCCAACTACCATATCAGAAGAGAGCACATTCTCCTACACACTGAAATATCTGAACTGCTTGCGATGAAGAGCTCTGTTAAAACATGTAACATTTAATCTTCCCTACAAGATATGGGTTTTTATTTTGGTCCTTCAATTTATTTTTTTAAGTTTAGCTCTGTAACTAAGATTTTATTTTTTTTCATACAAATATTTGAGGCCTGAGAATGTTTCCAAGGCTTAGGAAAATGAGAAAAAAAATTAGGAGGAGGAGCAATTTATATTTAACATTCACAGTGAAAGTGGCATTCCAAAACAGTGAGAGAGATGTGTTGAGAATTTAAAACAACTTGATTTCATTTTTTTAAAGAAGCATATTAAAGCTTTCCTTCTTGAATACATATGCTCTACTAAAGTAGACCCGCTACGTAACTGCTTTTAGAAGATCCTCCCCACCACTGTAAAAACAAGTTTGTATGCTTTGCCTTCCTTTCCAGCTACTCGTGATATTTATGGCTGTCTACACTACGAAGTTTTGTAGCCAAAAACTGCCTTTTGGTGACAAAACGGTGAGTGTGTGATGGAACTTTTGTCTGGAAAAAAAAGCCCAGTTTCAGCAACAAAATACTTCCACCCCTCAAAGATGAGTAAGGGTGCATCGACACTATGTGGTTATTTTGAGATAACTAGCCTTATTTCAAAATAAGTGTGAGCATCTATACAACCATTCCGTTATTTTGAAATAATGGACGGCTTATTCTGAAATCAGTAAACTTCATTCTACGAGGAATAACTCCTGTTCCGAAATAGCTATTTCAAAATAAGGTATGTGTAGACACTCCATTGCTGCTATTTTGAAATAGCCCCTCACCAGGGCCATTTTAAGTTATTCCTCCCCAGTGCCTCCTGGGGCTCTAAATTGAGATATCATGTCCACATTAGGGAAGCCTGTCTCAGACTAATTTTGAGGCTTCCCTGCATCGTAGACGTGCTGTTTCGGAATAACTTATTTCTAAATAGCCGTGCAGTGTAGACATATCCTAAATAACCCACCTCCACATTTATAGCCCTGCGTAGTTTTATCCACATCCACTGTGCTATCTGTAAAGTGCTCTGCAGATATCTGTGGATTTGGAGGTCTCCAGTGGCAGGCTCAATGCTTCCTGGAAGCCCCAGGGGAAATTGAACTGTGTCCCATGCAGAATTTTTTTTTTCCTGCACAGAAAGTACATTCTTTCCAAGAAGTGTTGCAGTTCTTCCTTTCACCTACCAAAGGCTGCTGTGGCACCTCAGAAAGCAACACTTGACGAGCAGAAACAACCAGCAGCCATCATCACAGCCCACAAATCCAATGCCTCCTAACCTGGCTAAGGCGACAGAGGGTGGCCAAGTGCCTGGTTTTCATTGAGTCCTGGGAGAGGTGGGAATCAGCAGGATGAAGGTGGAAAGTGAGTGAAGGAAGGAGAGGGGAAGAGGTGTGAGCAGGAGCATGTCTTCAGGGGAAAAGGCAGGGAAAGAGTGTTCAGTTTTCAACCATTAGAAAGTTGTCAACCTACTGGGGGGGAGGAAAGGATGACAGAGTGGGGCTCCGGAGCTAGAGGGTGACAAGCTCCACAAGAGTGCAGGAGAACAGATGTGCCTGACTGAACAGGAGAGGCTAAGGGCCAGTTAAGGTCTGACTGAATAGGGGGAGGGTCTGTAACTCCTTATCACTCTCCCCAACAACAAAAAGCCACACAAACTTTTCCATATGTTTCATACCCACCCAGCACCTTCCAGGTTCATTCCTAGGCTCTTGACTCTCCCCCCCATCCCCAAACCTTTGTACTGCTTTTGAGGGATGTGGAAAATGTGTTTAATTTAAACTACAACACAGAATCTGAATAACTAGTGTGTATGTCAAAACATCCAGATGGGGGGGAGGAGTCAGTATTATTACAGTATTATTACAGACATGCTCGCTAGCAGGTATTTTGAAATAAACTAACAAAATATATATGATTATATGCTCTTATTTTAATAATATATGCAAAATTTGAAAATATTGTGCAGAGAATTCTTTTTGGCACAAAATTCCCCCAGAAGTAGGCAGGAGACTACTGTTGCCAGAGTTGAACCAACCTGGATCTTTGCCTACATACAAATGTTACTCATTTAGTCTCAAGGGCTATAGAACTGCCACATAAGAGCATAGGCAGTTCCTACATTTATTACATTCCTACCATTTGTTGACAGCAAAAAGATATTAGTAAAAATGCTTGAAAATATATGACTCTTTTGTTCATATATAAGCAAAATATTTTAGGTATATATTTTGATATATGGAGTATACAAAGAAGATCAGTCTTCATAATCTCTGAACTTCATTTTATTTACCTACTATAGTCCCCTCCAAACAATGGGTAGATGATTTTAGTTAATTCAGTTTTGTTGGGAAAGTGGTCACAATCATGGAGCTCACTTAAATTTCTCTTTTGGTATATCCGAGGATGTAGTAATTGTTATACGTTAAATTAGCACGCACGAAAAAAAAGTTTTCTATCTCCTCATGTGAGACCCGGGGTGGGGAAGGGGGGGGAGGGGGAACAACACACTTTAAGTGTCCAGAAAATAAGTCTTTAAAAATGTTTTGAGAATGTAAGAAGAAAAAATTTAATTTAGAATTAATAAAATTCCTTAATGCTGAAAATATATTTTAAATACTATTCAATACAAAGCCTAATACTGGACAACTTTAAGGTAAAAATCCCCTGACTTAAGGCCAATTAAATGTTTAAACTATAATTATATTTTCAAAAAAAGAACAGTGCATCCCAGACAAAAGAAAACCAGATACTAATCAAAATTAATCCCCTTTCCCACCTTAAGAAAAAGTCCAAAAAAATTTCAGAATTTTTTTTAACAAATACATTGATTATTCAAATAAATACAAAAACGTGAGTTATTCATTTAAACTGATACAGAAATATATTTGACCCCTCAAAATTAAAAAAATAAGAAATGCTTTAAAGAGTATTATGGTCAGCCTAATACCTGCATAGACCACTGGAACAAATAAAAACATAAAAAAAATATCAGTTTGACATACGGAGGAGATAATGAACATGAAGGGCTATAGCAGATTATGGTGAGGTTGAAATAGGGGGAGAAGGAATGCAGTGGGTGCTAAAATTTTTCTAACTGATCAAAAACAGACCACAAAAGGTATGCAAAATGTTCGTGTTACTTTACAGTCTTCCATACATATAGAGCTGCCACAATTGCTAAATTACACAATTCAGAAAAAATAACTGGGCATCATGCCAGCTGTCATATGCTCATTTACTGAAAAATAACCAAGTTAAACTGAAGAATGGGAAAGTTATTAAGCTCAGAGGCTCATCTTATGGAAAATGTATTGGTTTCATTCCTTTATCACCATTCATCATTTTATTTTAAAAGGTTTATGCATATTATAAAGATAATTTTGTACTGTATAAGCAAAAATTATAGCATAGCAATCAGTTGTTATATTGCACTTACAGCATTCTGTTTTATGACTGCACTGAGTCATTTATATTCCTCCGTTTATAAAAAAAAGGATCTGAGTGCATGATACACATTCACTATTTTCTTCTCATCTGAGAGTGATAAACACAGGTAGTTTATCCATACTGTAACTCAAAAAAACCTGCCACAGTCAGCCTAACCCACTGAAACTATTTTCGGTAAAATCTCCCTCAAATTAACAGGACACACATATTGTAATTGGGGTTTCTCTATCGGTAGGTTTATTTTTTACTGCATTGTAAATATTCGTTTTTATTAATTTTCAGTAAACAATATGGTAAGCACTTCTCTTTTCTGCAAGTCTCAAAGCCTCTCCACTCATTATCAGCAGTTTATTTAGAACAATTTCAATATTCAGGGATTCACCACCAGGCTCATTTCCTAATTCCATTAATTCCGCAAACTTGAGAGACTCGTAGGGCTTATCTACTCTGCCACTTTACAGAGCTATAACTTTTTTGCTCACGGGTGTGAAAAAAATGCATACACCCTCCCAGTGCAGCAAGTTACAGCACTGTAAAGCGCCAGTGTAAACAGGCTCCCAGTGCTGTTAGCTACTCCCCTCACGGAGGTGGTTTACCTACAACCTGAGAGCTCTCTCCCAAAGCTGCTGCCATGACTACAGTGCCATAGCAGTGCTGCTGTAATCACACTTGTAAATTAAAAGCGTAGACAAAGCCTCACTTTGTTAAGGAAAACAAACCAACCCAACCCCACCCCACCCCCGGGCCAGATGCTCAGGTAGTGCCAGTCAAGACAAAACAAAGCCACACTGCTTTAGACCAGGTGAGGATCTGCCCCCTAGAATTAGAAACATTAGCCAACAAATCCTTCCAAGATTTCATGGAGCACAGAGAAAGTACCAGGACAGGACTATCTTTCCCTTAAATATTTAAAGGAATTCGCTCTAGTTTAAGAATATGTGCTTTGTTTTAAATGAGAATTGTTTCTCAGGCGAATACCCTGATACTCAATCAGTTGTAGAAACATACTATGTGCATTTTTCTGTTTGCAATAGCTGGGTATGAAAATAGTAGTTTTTTAGTTTATATAGCATCCCATAACCTCTTTGGAGCCATCTACTCTGTTTCTGTTCCAAACTTAAATTATAATTTTACTCAACATGTTCAGATTATGCGATTTTCTTTGAAGGAGACAGAGTGGGACTATTAATAGAGATTAAGGTTACGTCTACACTACCATTTTGTCAGGAAAATGTAGGTCAAAATGTAGGTGTGAAAAAACCCGCATACCCTTAAGCTACAGAAGTAGCAGTGGGCACAGTGCTATATCAGCAGGAGAGCTTCTCCCACCAACTAGCTGCTGCTGCTCCTTTGGAGCAGTTTCATTATGTTGACTGGACAGCACTCTCCCATTGGCATAGAGCAGCTATACAGAAGATTTTACAGCAGTGCAGCTGCACTGATACAGCTGCACCGCTGTAGGCTCTCTAGTGTAGACATAGCCTTAGAAATCCTTGTACATCCCTGTAGGATTCAGAATTAAGCTTTTGCTACTAGTTTGCACATCAAGTTAAGAGTGTCGCCAAAATTTAATCTGTGACAAGATTAATTATTCAAGATTTGCCTGGAATAAGTGTCAGGGCACTTAAGAGCTACTGGTCTATCAGCAAATCAAATCTTAACAGACAGGAAGGAGCATTCTAATCTAGGGATGTAAGTGACTAGTCAACTACCTTTTCGGGTAGTCAAATAGTGACTCAACTAGTTATCCCTCCCCCCAGCTTTGTTGCCTCTATCAGAGAGAGGCAGCAAAGGGAGGGGGGAGCAGGAGCCGAAGCTGGGGGAGCTGGCTTAAAAGCCGATTCCCCACAGCATGATCTTGAGGGGTGGGTGGCGGACAGAGGCATAGCAGGAGATCAGGCATGAGCTGGGATTCCTCATTCCAGCTGATTCCCAGCTCGTATCCGGTCCCCCTGCTACACCTGTGCTTTTTAAATGTATTAAGAGCCTAGCAGCTGGGGAAGGGGGGTTTCCACACCACTGAGTGACATAAATTTTCCTGACAAAATATAATCTTAATCTCTGTATTAATAGTCCCACTCCGTCTCCCTCAAACAAAACCTCACACTTTAGGCACTCACCATCTATTCAAGAAGGCTGGGAAAGGACACCGCCGCCGCCGCCGCCACCGCCCACCCCCCCTTTCAAGGCCATTCAAGTGTGATTTTTAAACCCAGAAATGATCGCTATTGAACAACTTGAACTACCCCCTTTTTAAAGGGACTGTTTTGCTTCCATCACATTCCAAGAGTCAGCTAGCCTGTAAAATGAACCCAGCTGTGCTACACGGCAATGTAGCCTTGACTGGCCCCACCGTATCTATATTTTTATCTTGCTTAGATCAAACCTATTAAGCAAGTTCTAATTGTCCTTCCAAAATTGATGAACTGAGTGGACTGAAAAATTGACACTCTCAACTGGCAATTTAGAGACTATTAATTCCAACTGAGTAAATACTAAAAGTCCTTTTTAAAAGCACAGATGGACAAAAAAAAAAAAAAAAAAAAAAGAGACATCTCCTTCCTGAAAAGGCAACATTCATACTATAGCAGAATAATCTCTTTTCAGTTTACTTCACCTTTTATAAAAAGAAGTTAATTTGCTGTTGAAACAAGAGAGTGAAGTAAAGTCTCTGCCAAAGCAATAAATTTGTATGGTTTTACCAAAATGAGCTTTGCAATGCTCCTGCAATCTTGACACATTCTATAGGGTGCTTCTCCTTGCAAATTGTTAGAGAACAAGGCAACACAGCATAAGACCATAAAAACAATACCTGTCAGATTGTCTTAATAAATTTAAAAGTCATTAGGCTCATCTAACCTGACCTCTTGCATCACTCAGGCCACAACATTCGATTCCAAACAGAGGGATGCATAGGAGAAAGCCTGACATCCTAGTTTTGTCCCCTGCTGTTTTAAATTAGCATAAAAAGAAAGGCAATAAGGTTAAGTTCCCATTTGTAAACCAATAATTCGTTTTCCTACGCAGAATTTTTTGTGTCTTTGCAAGAAATACAATACTTAGGTTATGTCTATACTGCAATCATAGGATAGGACTGCAGTTCAAGGAGAAATACCTGAGCTAGCTGTTCTCAAGACAGCTCTGGTCCCAGAACTTTGAAACCAAGGCAACGCCTGTGTCAGCAGACAGTGTACAAGTCTGCCCAAAACCTTGGGCAATCGTCCAGAGGGCTAATCTACACTTCAGTCACGTGCGGCTGTGGCTTCACTACCCGTGGAGTCTAGACTGAAGCTAGCTCAGGTATGTCTACTTGTTCTTTAATCCTGATCAGTAATTATAGATTTATACTATATTCAGTACTATAGCTTTCCTCTCCTACCAAACAAAAACCAAACAAGCTTCATGTTTCATCTAGCAGATACCTGGGATAAAAGAAGCCAAAAGGAAAAAAGAAAAAAAAAAGGCGGGGTACATAAAATATAAGAGATGAGGTTTCTTCAGAATGACAGTCCCCTAATGATAACATAAACCAGATTCTCAAATGGAGGATGGCTAAAGAGCAATGAATACTGTGTACACACTTGCACTTGATCGACAAAGCTTTTGTCATTCACATAGGTGCTTAAATTTCTCTCCCCCCCCAATCCATGAATTACAAAGATTTGTCATGGCAGCTGCTTTTGTCACCAGGAGCAGTCTCCTGCTGACAAATCAAAAGCCACTCATTGGGGGGGGTCAAAGTATTTTGTAGGCAAAAAGTACCAACAAACAGCATTCACACACTGACTTTTAGCGACAGGACAACCTTGTCACTAAAAGCTGCATAGTGTGAATATGCCCTTAAGATTCCTTCGTGGAGACAAGAGTTTATTGAACTAGTGTGGTAAGTCAGTGTTTCTTAAACTGTGTTCCGCAGCACACCCAGTCGGAGGTGTGCCACGGAGACCAACAGCGTTCAAAATAGCAGCCCTTAAAGGGGCAGGTGACTTTTTTTTTTCTTTTCCCCCCTCAATAACTTTTCCCCAGCCTCTTCCCCCCCAACAACAAAAAATCCTTGGTGTTCCTCATAAAAAAAAAGTTATTGTTTGGTGTTCCTCCATCTTAAAAAGTTTAAGAAACACTAGTGGTAAGTGCTTTTAACAAATCAGACCCATAAAGATACACACTCATAGCACCAGCTATTCATCAATTGCCATGTGAAGCCTTTTGCCAAGTTTCTTTGATACTAATACAACATGATTTAATAGTGGGCTCTCAAGATCTCCCTTATGCCATGGCTGGACCACCCACGGGGGGCACCAGGGGGAACTAGTTTGGTGCCTAACGTCACCCAGCCAGAGCTGACCAGAAGCTCAGCGGAAGAGACTTGGGGGAGGGTGGAGAGCATTGAGCAGAGGCTGGGGGAGGGGGCGTGAAGACTGAGGGTGGGAAGAGGTGAAGATGGAGCCTTGGTGCAGAGCTGGGGTGGAGCACCCCTGGGGGAAGTATACGGAGGTGGGCAATAATTTTTGAGGGGGGGGGGCCACTCCAAGATTCCATGACATTAATGGAGGAAGTGCAGAGTCTGGGATGGAGATTGGGTGCAGAAGGGAACTTGGGGTAAGGGACTGCGGTGCAGGAGGATGTGTGGGGTCTGGGAGGGCATTTGGGTGAAGGAGGCAGTTGTGACTGGGAGCAGGGGACTGGGTTGCAGGGTCTGGGAGGGGGCAGAGCGTTTGACTTATGTGGAGTAGGGGGGCAGGAGTGGGCAGTAGAGGGTTGGGAGGAGGGAGAGGCTGAGGTGCCAGAGACAGGCTCTGGCTGGGAGACTTACCTGCGTTACTCCCGGCCAGCAGCCCAGCACGTTTCTCAGGCAGCCTCCCTGCCTGCCCACCCCTACACAGGCTGCAGGGGCCATTTGCATCTATGAATAAGAGGGATGCTTCACCAGCTGCCTATTCTTCAAACAGGCAGCTTCCAGATTGTGCTGGGGGAAGCAGCAACACATAAAGCTTCTCCCTTTGCCACCCCCAACCCCCCGCAGCTCACAGCTGTGAAACACGAACAGCCCAGCAGCTGTTTTTCAGAGCAGTGTGCAGGGGTGGGTGGGGCAAGCAGGGAGTCTGCCTGAGGCTCCCCACTGTGTCTGTGGACTGGATCCGGTGGCTTGGCGGGCCAGATCTGGCTTTGCCCAGCCAGATGCTATACTCCTCTGTCCTTCCACTCTCCTAAGGCAGAGAGTAATCGTGGCTTCTAATGACAGCTAGCAGCAAAAAATACCTAGTGGAGTTCATTGTTACAGCAAGACATTTTTAGCAAGAGGGCTGACTAAATCAAGTCAGTACAAATTATGTCGCTCTCAGACTAACCTCATTTCCCTGCCAAAACAAAAGGGAGTCACAACTGACTGTACATGTCATAATACAAAAAGGCTCCCATTATAAATGTTACGTTTTACTTGATTGGATTACATGGACCATTTTAAATGCAAAATTAAGTAATTTGCTGTTAAAGATTTTTTCCATTTTAATATTTCTGTTTTTAATTTGCCAATATAAAAGGCTCACATATATATATACATTTTCATCATAAGATGATTTCACTTGAAGTTGGAAATATTTTTGCAGCACTACCTCAATCATTTTAAATACAAACATACAACGGTAGCTATATATTAAAAAAGATGGTCTGCTTCAAAATGATGAGGAATTAAAAGGAAAAAAAGCACACTTTATTTTGCAAGTTAAAAACTAACTTAAAAAAAAAAAAAAAAAAGGACACCTTCCCTCTGTTCTCCAATCTCAGCATTCAGTAGAATGGAAATGTATTCTAAAAGCTTGAATCAGCAGTGCAGTAAACATACACTTAAAGATGGTTTGTAATTTAGTTATTTATTATTTTGAAGGAAAGCTTAATTGTATTTCTACACGCACTTCTCATAGTACAGTGGGAGTAACAACTTAACAATAACTATTTAACAATATTTAAGTAGTACTTTTAATATTTTACCTTCCTTTACACCTAAAGTGAAGCAGCAATTATTTACCAAAAAGCCACTGGTACCTATAAAAGCAGCACCTAGACTCAAAGACTCATGTCAGGAAGGGCCCCATTGCTTTTAAGCCCCAACCACAGTGAACAGGGGCTGCTGGGCCAGATTTGCGCCAGTCCAAGACCACTGCACCTCTATTTTAAATGTAGTAAGAGCCAGGCGCCTCTTACTACATTTAAAATGCAGAGGTGCAGCAGTCCTGGAGCCCTTACTGCAGCTCTGCAATGCAGCCTCCTTATCGACTAATTGTGTAGTTGATACAAATTGTGTGGACTACACAATTAGCCAAATAACCACTCAAAGTTGTTGAGGAAAAAAAAAAAAAGAAACAAATTAAAAAAATAAAAAGCATGGCCCCTTTAAGAAATGCTTTTGAGGCTTTTTGGCCCTAACAGGCTGCCGGCAGCTGTCCACCATCTTGTCTTTCGCTCTGGACCAGACAGCTCCCCTGTGGAACCAGGTAAGCACCCGGTATTTTCACCTCCTGGCTGGGGGGTGTGTGTGTGGAGAGACATCAGAAAATACCAGACATTTTAGGTGTCCGATATTTTCTGAATTTTTTTACCCGACAGGAGGTGAAAATACTGGACTGTCCGGGTCAATACCGGACACCTGGCAACCCTAGCAGAGAACAAGTTACAGAACAAATTTTGAGCAAGTGTAAAGAATTAACTACAGAAGCAACGAAGTTACACAGGGGAAGTTAATAAGATGGTAAAGGCACTAACTGACGATAAGGAGGGCTGGGACTTGGCAGCCAAGTAACCTAAAATTGTACACTTATGCCCTGTTGTGTCTACTGTTACTGTACGAGTCACACTCTCGCATGCAAAGAGGAACAGGGCTGTCAAAGCGGCCAGTCAATACACTCCACGTTCCCTTAATCTTTTATTTTAGCAGACTATTGTAATAATCACAGTGATGTCAATGAACCCTTATTTATACCCAAGCCATCCAGCACTGAGTTATGGAGCTGACCACGGCTGTTCTCTTAAAACTGTATCAGCAGCAGTTTTCATCAGATCACGTATCAAAACTCATGGACACTCAGATTTTTAATGATCAGCAGTTTCTAAGTTTTAAAGTTCAAACATACACGAACTGACAAATGGAACACTCCCACAGAGAAAGTGACTAGTTCAACAGATCCGAGACAGACTAAAGTCTCCTGTGAGTATCTAGTGAAAAGGGGCTTAAAGTCTTTGAAAGCTCAACTCTATAACAAATTTTAAAAGTATTTAAAATCTTCAGCAAGAGTTTAAAGAAACTGTTACTGAATGTAATTTCTGTTTCTGGACATCAGATTTCTCTTCCAAACAGCAAAATCCACCACTCTCTTCAAAAATATGCCAGCTTTAGCCAAAAATGTCAGCTATCACTGTTTGGTTCTGAAGTTCAACTATTTAGTCTGTAGCTCCAGATCGGAGATACTTTCACACAATACCAAAAAAGGAAATGTCTTCTTGTTAGATACTGGTCTACCACTTGAGAACACATACTACAAAAATAATTACCAGGGTAAATGACAACATCTCAACTGTGTTTACAGCACTTTAGTTGGCTAAAAACAAACTGTTCATTATATTCATTTTTAAACAATGCCACTTTTCACCTAAAATGCTCCCCAAACCATTTCTCTTACTGCACTCTCCTCTATTGTATTTTCAATGATACAGAAAAATTAACAAGGAATGCGAGTCATGTCCACTCACCAAAAAAAAAGAGTCTTCTTGAAAACCTAAGTAACCATATAAGTAATATACTTACTACAGCAAGGGGCTGAGCAGTGAAGCATTTAAGGAGATACTCAATATTTAAAACACGTAAGTAGTCTCCAGGGATGACTCATGCTTAAAATTGAAGAGACAGGGTGGGTGAAGTAGTATCCTTTTATTGAATTAAGTTCTTTTGGTGAAACAGACAACGTTTTGAGCTGCACAGAAGCTCTTTGGTTCTCAAAACTAAGTGTGTGCTCAAGTGCTTTGAAGGATGATGGTCAGAGTGCTCATAAACTTGCAAAATCATAGTATTGTGTGCGCACGCACGTGTGCGTGTACACACAGATGTAAGTTTTCTGGACATATTCTTGAGTCTGCCTAAAACAAAATGCTACTACTGCTTATGACTTTTTCCCTTCACATTTGAAAATAGCTACCAAGAAGTGTAACAGCTCACATTAAAAACTTGCAGCCTCATGCACAGACACAGGTTGAACCTCTAAGTCCAGGACATACTGGTCTGGCAACATCCATGGTCTGGCATAATTTTCGTTAGCCGGATGTCCATATATCATGAGTGTGGCCAAGTTTCCCACGGTCTCATAAAGTTTTTGTTTACAACCACTAGTCCTGGCGCTCAGTGTTCTCTGCTGTTATTTAGCTCTAATTTACCCCTAAATGTTTGCCAAGAGTCCAGTAAGCAGTGGAAGAATATTCTGCTAGACAATATTGACATCTCATGGTTTGATAAATTATCTTTTCAGCACTGGTCAGGTCACAAGGGTGCTGAGCTAGAAAGGTTCAACCCTATACCATACAAACAGAACTGACGAAAAATAACTGCGCTGCATGAAAATAAAAGCATGTTACAAGCGGTAAGTACTCAATGTAATTCTTACTGTTTTCTTTGCTAAATGGATAAGTGCAAATAACTGTTACCTATTATTGTATCCAATCAGCATTTTTCTAAAAAAAATAAGTAAAAAAAAAATAAAAAAATTAAAAGCCTACCTCAAAGTAGTATTTCACTATCATCTGACAGACTTGTAACTCAAATTTGGACTGAGATGACAGCAGATGTCTGTTCATTCCTGAATAATTGCTAGAAAAAATACCTTCAGGCACTGTAGGGGGAAAATATCCTTATTTGGTATCAATACAAAACAGATATGCTAAGTACTGGAGAAAAACAGAAGGAAACCATACGATTTACCACACAAGTTAGATGGTGAAATGTTTACAAGCCTAGAACTTTCCACTTAATCTAATAAAAAAGGCAACCAATTCTCCCACAAGGCCTCTCTTCTTTCAGTGAAGGAGACAGAGGATCCTATTATGGGTAATAGAGATCTAAAGAGCCTAGATACAATTGCCAAGAGTCTAGATACAAGAGTCAATAAAAAGAAAGATAAGTCTAGTCAATTTTGTCACAATTATACTTCCACTGTGGTGACTAAGAAGGTAAATCCCTTTTCTTTGGACATTCCAGTCACTCAGTTAACTAGTCTTTTCTCAGTAGTTAACTCTTAGATCTAACCTTAATTGTTTGCCTGTAAGAGTTAAAACCATAGACTAGGGGTCAGCGACCTTTCAGAGGTGAAGCGCCTGGATTTGACTTATTCGACTCTATGTATGGGTCCGAGTGCCGGTGATACTTTTTCAAGGCAGTAATAGTTCTACTTACAGCAGCTTCATTAATCAATAAATTAAGATGCAGATCTTACCTTTTAGTGCAGGGGTCAGCAACCTTTCAGAAGTGGCGTACCGAGATTTAACTTATTAATTGATCTGTGTGCTGGGGGAATGAGGAGGGAGGGGAGGCAAGGGCAGGCTAGGTATGGTGACCTTATTTTCTGAACCAGCTGCAGCTAGTAAAAACAGTTTAATTTAAATTATGAAACAAATTAAGCATTTTAACTTTCTAATGTTAGTTTATCAAAATACATTTTAAACAAAGTAAAACATTATGTCCAACACAAAAGGTTTCAATATTTTCTTTATTTATGGCAGGGGTGGGAAACCTTTTCTGGGTCGGGGGTCACTGACCCACAGAAAAAATCAGTTGGGCACCACACAAGTGAGAAACAAAAAAACTCCTCCAAAAACTCCCAATGCTCACTGATGTGGCCCCAACTGATAAACCTCACCCCTCTGGTGTCCCAGCCTCACGGGGTGAGAGGAAGGGAAGGTGAGCGGAGGGTGGGGGTGGGACTGAGTTCATGTCTTCCCATAGACCAGATTTACTTTCCTGGGGTTCCAGAGTTAGTGGATTTTATGGACCTCCTTAGGCTCTGGGTCAGCGACAAAAATGAGGGGCACAGTGTGCAAGATAAGGCTGCCAGAGAGTAGGCTAGGATAGCAAGTAGGTGCAGGATCTGGGCTGGAGGTGGGGTGCAGAAATGGGAGAAGTTGCAAGGCCTGGGTGCAGGGTAGGGTGCAGAAGCAGGCTGGGAGTAGGGTGTCTGGCCATGTGGATGGCACAGGAGCAAGGGAAGATTCAATGCGTGGCCAGGAGAGAGGGTGCAGGAACAAGGGAGGGTGTCAGCGCAAGCGGGGGGTGCCAGGTCTTGGGAGGGGAGAGTGAGGGGATTGGAGTGTGGGGGATCTGGGCATGAGAGGGGACCTTACCTGGCTTTGTGCCCCCTCGCAGCAACGGCTGTAGCCACACTGGCCCGGCCGCCCCAGAGGGAGGCCCCACTGCTGCAGCCCATGTGATCCGGGACTGGCCCCAGAGGCCAGAGGTGCCGCTGCCACAACCACATGGTCCCGGGTCGGCACCAGACTGCATGGCATTGGCGCTTCCAGCGTCCAGGGCCAGCCCCGGACGACGTGGCTGCGGCAGCGGTGCCTCCAATCCTGGCTGAGGTGCTGCTGAAGAGCCTCACTCAGCCCCAGCGCTGCCTCCTCCCACAGCAAGCTACTCTGTTACAGGGAGTAGGAAGCACTCTCCAGCAGCTGCATGGGGGAGACGGGGCAGGACTGAGCTCCCACTTGAATGCCACTGAAAATCAGCTTGCACGCCATAAGTGGCATGTGGGCCGTAGGCTGCCGACCCCTGCCATAGACAGTGGGTCCTAGAGAATCCCCAGGAATACTAAGGAAGCAGGAAGGGAGTTAGCAAGAGGCCAGGAGAGCCAATGGAAAAAAAAAAAAGAGTATGGGCTTTTGAACTGGAAGCAGTGGCCATCCTATTCCTGTTGTGTGGCCAGAAAAAAGGCTGGGAGGACATGAAAAAAGCCAGGGGCCTAGGAATGGAGAATCCAGCGACCTCCATGCCTAGGGAAGGACTAAGACTTGAAACTACAGATATGAGAGTAGAACAGGGAGCGTTTAGTAAGACACAATCAGGCTATTTCCTTCATTTTGAGGGTTTCTTGTACTTATGTGCTGAGCACGTGTGATAACTCCCTTATATTGTAACTTTCCAAACTGAATCCCAGGGAAGCAATCCTCTGTGTTTTTAAACCTTTTCAGTTGTACTGTAATGTCTAGCAACCAAGTAATGTTTCACCAAACAGGCTGGGGGTTTTTTGTTTGTTTTTGTATGTGGGAGGTTCTGCATGCACAAGCTACAAGGAGAAAAAGGTTTTCAAGTTCTTTCCAAAGGGAGGGTTAAAAGAGTTTGAGTGTACCTCACATGAAGGAATTCCCAAATGCATCTTCCTGGATTCTCAAAGAGGTTTTTGCTTTTGGGTGGTGGCAGCAATACCACACCAAGGCTGGGGAATCTAGGACACTGGGGAGTTTGCAAATGTGGATACCAAATTTGTATTGCGCAGGGCTCTACCTGTCTTAAGCCACATCTATACTTACCCATGGTTTGACGCTCTGGAGATCCATCTTCTGGCATTCGATTTCATGAGTGTAGTAAGGACCGGCTCATGGTAAGGCCAGCCCTGCGGTAGGGAGTGCGTGTAGTTGACAAAGATTAACCAATAAGCCAAGCCTTATCAGTTAATTGTATAGTGAACTACACATTGACATCCCTAGTGTAGACCTAGCCTCACCCTATATTGTGGTATAGCTTCCATCAATTAAGGAGAACATCTGTGCTCTACTACCACTTAGAAAGGATCCTGTCAAAATGCAGAAGTCTACCAGAAGATGTTTCTGAGGTCAATGGTATGAAAGTGCGGGAAGAGCTACCTCTAAGGTAGCTACGCAGCAGGACTTAACTTGAAATAAGCTATGCAAATTGAGCTAATGTCAATTGAGTAGCTTATTTTGAAATTGGGAGCATCTACACAGCACTTATTTTGAAATAGAGCACTCTTCCTCTGACTTCCCTTACTCGTCATACAATGAGGTTACAGGAGTCAGAGTAAGAAGTCCTCCAGCTTGACAATATTTCAACATTTCAAAATAACTTCCTGCTGTGTAGACACGGACTAAGTTATTTCGAAATAACTAGCATTATTTCGAAATAATGTTGCTACCTAGACGTACTCTAAATGTCAGAGTGCAGAACAGTCTTGACAGGCACTTTCAGAGGAAATAGACCCAGAAAATTCATTATATAGGCCTTTTGGTTAGAAAGGCCATGCTTCTTGCCCCCTCAGCTCTTGGCAATAAGCATTTTCACATTTCACCAACTACAGACATTGACAGAATCTTCACATACACCATCCATTCCTCCCAGAATTCTGCTCTCAGTGTCAGCATTATCAACTCTAAACTAATTGAGAGCGCTCACTGGAACCTGATAATTCATTTCAACTCTGCTAAATTAAGCAAAGGTATTTTTAATTCACTATTTTAGCTATCATTTACTAAAGTAAGAGATCTCTTTGCTGAAGCTTTCCTTGACTGCTCCAGTTTGTGGGAAACACAGGCATATTGTTAGAAGCTGTATGATGTAGACAAAGCCTGGTAGAGCTTCTTGCAATCCAGAGAATGCATTATTATTACCCTGTATTTTCTAATCATAGCTGAAACTCAAATCACATAATATATATATATATATATATAAAGGACCCTGATGAGAGGGACTTCCACAGTCTCCTAAACAGGAGAGAAAATGGAGCAGTGTGCTCGAGTGTGAGAACATGTTTCATCCACCTTTATGCTCATAAAAATAGCACTAGTTTGACCGTCAGTAGAGATTTAAATCCTTCACCCAAACTACATCAATTCCTTCTCAATTTGCCTGAACGCTGTTTCGAGGATCGAGACAGGTTTTAGTTTTCATGGCCATTCAAACATTTGCCCTTCTTCAGAGCCTGCCAACCAGAGCACCAATTTGTACAATCTTTTTATAGAGTAGAAATTGAAAGCATTTTTTCTTGCATACAATAGATGCCTACTTTGATCTTTAGGATAAGCTATAATATTAAGCAGTTTTTGTCTAATATCAAAGGTAATGTCACCCTTTCAATATTCCCATTGCCTGGAACACGAGGGACATTTTTCTGTCACACTTTCCCTTAAATGGATAGCCTGATAACATGAGATCTCTTCTTAAAATCCCTCAACAAGACCAATGTTATCTCCTGGCTCTGTACCAAAAAAAACAAACTTTCAAGGTTATGTCTCCTCTCACAATGCCCTCAAAGATAACCATCAGGAATGAATAGTGAGAAAAAACAGTTCCTCTAAAAATAGCTTCTGGAAATGGCAGGAAGTTAACAGAAACTGTCAGGCCCCCAGGCTCAAATACAGAGAAAGCAAATAAGTCTAATTCTTTCCTATTAATACTCAAAAAAAAGTTCTACTTCATGGCCTTTGCAAGGAGACTTCCATTTTTTTAAATCTCCTGTAATTGTCTACCCGTGTGCTGTTTTTTGTGCCCAGTAGCACACTGTGACCATTGAGCCATTGGCCAGAAGAATCCCAATGGCCTTCTACTCCCCCAACCTTTGCATGTTTACAAGGGAGCCCTGTTCCCTTGACTCTAGTGACTTCACAGGACATCTATAGAAGCACTGTGTTTTGCTTCTAAGTATGTTACCACTGTGTAAAACAATGTATATATTAGGACAGTCAAATGCAACCCAAGTGTGCTTCGGAACGCTATTTTTGAGGGAGGAGGGGAAGATATCTCCCAACTCACTGGGCAGGTCAACTCGATTCTGCAATGCCAGAAGTTTCCAGTTGGAGTCCTGTCCCAACGTGATAATGCTCAAAACCTCATGATGTAATGTAATTTGTTAGTCTAAGGCACTGGTTTCCAACCTTTTTTTATACCAGGGACCGGCAAACCCGTTCGCAAACTTGCAGTGGACCAGAAACATTTGCATATTCATTATGCAAATAACAAATTTGCAAAGAAAACATTTCCTGTTTGCCAAAATATGTACCCCTGGCCCCTCATACACGCCAACCCTGAATCCTGTGCCTCCCCCCCCCCCCCCCCCCATTTTATTTTATTCTGCCACAGTGGCCAGAACAGCCACGCACCGGACCAAGCAGATCCCAGCCCCCTGCCATGCAGTAGATTCTGTCCCCCACTTCCTCCGCAGTATGTCCCAGCCCCCTCCCCACCAGGCTTCAGCCTCCCCCACCACACTGCCATGGCAGGTCCCAGCCTCCCCATCAAGTGGCAGGCCCTAGCCCTGCCCCCCTCCAGAGCAGGACCTAGCTGCCCACTAGGTGACCATGACACAGTCCCTGGCTGTTCAACACGTGACCACAGCGCAAGCCCCGCCCCAGCTGCCAGAACAGGCCCCACCATGTGGCTATGGCCTCACCCCCCTCCCGCTTCAGCACGACACTGCAGCCCCACTTCAGCCTCACTGCAGCCCCAGCTCCAGCCCTGCCCACCACCCCACTCACCCTGCTGCTGCACAGTCAAGTGGGCAGAAGAGAATTCCCTCATAGGGAACTCCAGTGGATGGGGCTAATCAAAAGTTGGGGGTGCGGCCAGGCAACATGCCACAGCCCAGCAGGCCGGGGTTCGTAGCCCACCGCCGCTGGTCCGTGGACCAGCAGTTGGAAACCGCTGCTCCAAGGTGCCACAGGACTGCTCATTGTTTTTCAAGTTACAGACTAACACAGTTACCCCTCAGACATTTTGCAGGACAGTGCACTTAGTTACCAGCACTACTATTGATGCATTTGCCAGGCAGGGTCAAAAGTTATCTTCCTGTTCTTCTCAGTGTTTACTTGTATGAGTGATATTCCACTTTATTTGCTTTGATTTCCCCACACCAAGTCATGGAGGTTTTTTAAAACTAGACTTAACACATGTGGCCTAAAATAAATCAAATTGAACAGGCCAAGCCAGTGGAAACTGACAATCCTGAGAATCAAGCATCAGCTCAGTAAACATCAAAAGTATCTTGCTGCTTTATTCCCGTCTTTGAGAATTATTTTCACAGATGTTAGCTAATGCCACACTTTAGAATACAAGTGGCACAACCTAGACAGATCCCTGCTTGAGGTTATATTAACAATGCAAGGGTGAAGAGAGGAGGTTGTTTTGAAAGAGCTAGGATGCTATAGGAACACAATGGCTCCACACATGGCTCCAGTTACACATTCAGCTTACAGGATAAGGTTACATCTCTCTCTCTCTCTCTCTCTGTATGCGTGTGAATATATATAATTTTTTTTTCCTGTGGGACAACAGGTTGACATCACCACATCACAGCGTACACAGGCTGGAGGGGAGGGGAGACATGGGCAGGTAAAGTCCATCCCCACCCCTTTCACCTGGAGCCGTCCCTGGAGCCAAGCCCCACCCACTGCCAGCCAGACCCTCTTCAGCAACCACATGGAGAGCTGGGCCTGGCGCACCTCAGCTGGGCAGTGGGTATGGGTTAGGCCTCGCCAGGAGGTGGGGGGAGAAGGGGAAGGGGAAGAAGGAGAAAGAGAAAGCACCGGGGCTTGTGGCACCACCGGGGGCAGGGGAAGCGAGGAAGAGCCAGGACTGGTGGCACGGAAGAGGGAGAGCTGGGGCTGCCAACCCCCAGAGAAAGGGTGGTTGGCAACCGTAGCAACCAGGTGGCGCAGCCTCCAAGTTTCTTTACATTTCAACAGAGGGAAAAAAGGACATGGGAGTAAGGGGAGGCATGAATTTCCTAATAATAATCGTCTGACATTGACTTTATAGGTGTGGGGTAATGGGTTCTCTGCTCCATTTATGGAAGATATTTTTTATTATTATGCATAACACAGGCCCCAATTAGATTGTGCAGTGCCTAGCACAACATAGCCTCCAGCACAGAGTTCCTACCCTGAAGGGCTTACAATGCAAGTACACACAACAGCAGACAGGGAGAAGTATTATTACCATCATTTTACTAGTGGATGACTCAATCATTCTGTGTCTCTGAGTTCTCCCAAACTCACACAGGAGGTTGGAGGCACAGCTGGGAATTCAACACAAATCTCCCAGATCCCTCATCATAAGTACACCACCGTTTTTTTTTTTAAATTATATTTCGGTACATCTTTACAGCCCATGTTAATATCAACATGAGCTATCTAGCAGTGCTAGAATACACAAGAATCCATCTGCTATTCTATATGGTGCTGATCATCTCTTTGCTCTCTATTTTGATTTAGCAACATCATGAACATTGTGACAAGTAGGGATGTAGTGTTTTTAAATTGTTGAATGAGCAGGATGGGAGAGGAACAGTGGAGGGAGGAGGAGAATCTTCTTTAATCTGCTTTGCCAGAATCAGGCAACTCGGGCACTGTGAGAAGCAGGATGTTGACAATAGGAAGATGTACACAGAACCTATCAGGTTTAGTAAAAATGTATAAAGAAGATTGTTCTTAAAAAAGAAAGTTACCTACAGTTGAGGAAAATCGAGCCATATGGAAAAATCTCTTTTTTACAAGAACTCCTTTGAACACAATTTGCAGTCAGTTAATTTTATATTTTTTCCCATAACTGGGCTACTTTACAACTTAGATAATAAATTGGCTTAAATATTAAAAAGCTATAAAATTATTTTCTAACTTTTCATGTTTAGTGTTGCTATAGAACAACATTAAGCAAATGCCTGAAAAATCCTGTCACTGTCAAAAGTTTACAGTCCCTATTTTGGCACATTATGAACATATCATGCTTATATTTAGCATAAATTATTAAAGCCCTCTCAGATTACCATAACATAATAAATGCAGCATGGACCCCAAACACCAGATTCATTACATCCTACAGAGGACATTTTGACAACTCTGTTCAGTTATATTTCCTGAGTTTCACCCTGATTTTTGTTAGTCAACTATAGAACTCTAACCAACTATCAGAATTTTCATACAAATAAATTAACGCAACTTCTAAAGAAGTCAGAATATAGAAAAAAAAAGTTACCATTTCTACAGCAACGTTAACTCAACCACATTTGACACATGCAGAATATTCTGTTTTCTTTGTTACAGGTATTGCTTATACATAATGTATACCTCATTAACATATGTTCTATACGCATGATGTGGAAAGTGTTTGAGTTACTGCTGCTGTATAAACCTTACCCAACTTCTTTAGAGTCAGCTGTACATCCTTAAAATTGCATCAATTTCTTACTTTTCTTTTCAATTTTAATTGGGAACAGGTGAGAAATCTGTCCTTGAGTCCACCACCAAAAGAACTGATTCCAGCTGGCAAAGGCTAAATGGTATCTATCAACGTCATTCCCAAGCTGTCTGCTCACTAGTCATCAGTCAACCAGACTCCCTGAGAGCATGGGCTTAACTAAATCAGTGATGGCTAATTTGTCCTGCAGATACTTTATTACTTGCGATTACATTCCTGATTAAGAAAAACCTGGTGATCAAGCTGAGTTCCAGACTCCAAGCCAAGTTTGCTGGGCCCAGAGTCAAAGTCTTTTTACTTATAAATAGAATATAATTTACATATAAAAATAATTGACACGATTATCAAAATCCATACCATATCATGTTGTCAAACATAACCACATCCAGAGCAATGGGCCATCTCATCCAGTCCCCTGAATCTGGCAGCAGCCAATACTTTAGAAAATAGCACATGTTAAACAGGTATAGTGCTATTCATTGCTTCAGAGGCAAACAGTTTATAATCCTGAAGCAGAATTCATTATGGCTGTAGTCAGTCTGCCTAACTGCCAATGCTGTTGATTAACATCACGAGTCTTCATTTCCTATGGGAGTAGCTTCCAGAAGTGGGTACCCTGCATTGTTATTTGCTTTTATTTACTCTAACTTTCCTGCTCTTAAATTAATATATTTTGGCTACGTCTACACTACGAGTTTTCTTGGCAAAAAATACACGCAAATGAGAGACTCATTTGCATGAGCCGCGATCTCATTTGCATATTTTCTGCAATATGCCATCCGTTTTTGCACTGGGGTTTTTGCGCAAAAACAAGCAGTGGGAACACTTTCTTTTTGCACAAACCCCCCCCCCCTTTTCCACAAGATCCTTATGCCCCAAAAAAGGAGGTTTACTGATCTTGCGGAAAAAGGGGGTTTTGCGTAAAAACCCCAGTGCAAAAATGGATTGGCAGAAAATATGCAAATGAGATCGCAGCTCATGCAAATGAGTCTCTCATTTGCGTATTTTTTGCCAAGAAAACTCGTAGTGTAGATGTAGCCTTTGGTTTTGGAATATACAACAAGGTAAAAGACAAGTCTCCTAATCTTCTCAGTTTTGTTTATTTTATTTGACCATATGGAACAAGTTAGGTTATAATGAGGTAGTGTCCAATCTTTGACTATCCCCAGTCAAGTAATTTCCATTTTCATTTATTTCATGCCAAATAATTTTTTTATTATCTCCATCTAGTACTCCCATAGCATTTGTGTGACTCATTGTTAGGCTCGCTCTTAGCTATCAGTCCAATTCTGCTGACAATAAGATCTAAAAAGTGGGATTGGGCCAATATATAATCAGTCTTTGTTAGAGGACGCAGCCACAACACAGAATACCAAACCAGGGCACCTGTACCGGTCTTCTTCCACATATCAAGTTCAATCCTTAACTTCAGTCATGGGAGCAGTCCCATCAGATTAGTCACATGCTTAAAGTTAAAACAAGTGCATTGCAGGATGGGAATCAGAGCGTTCAACACCCTGAAGAATCAAGGCCATAGTTCAAACTTCTCAAAACTCTTACCCTGCAAACATCTCAGCCATCTCCTCCCAAAACCCTCAATACTTCCTATACCCCAAATTTCTCTGCTAAATTACTGCATGGATCTTTTCCACATATCCCTGTACTGAATGGCTTTATGTCACCCTTTAGCTTCAGAGAAGACTATTAACATTTGATAAATAAACTCTTTTTTATAGTAAAATTTCTGTATTACTTGAACAAAAGTCATTCAGTTATGGCAAACGCTATAATGCTTTATGGGATTCTAACTGAAACACACAGTGTATAGTGTCAAGTAGCTTACAAATATTTGCACTCATAGGTTAAGTTAAAAAACCCTTAATTCACACTTGCCACTGTAAAAAGGTCAGTGGTAGAACTCACAACAATCTCGTACTTTTCTAGTGATGGTACCGTTGATTAATTCCATTAAAACAGCAATATAAATAAACTTTCTGAAAAAGACTTTCTTGAGATAGTCACAGGAAATGCAAGTTTGTTAACTCAAATCATTTTACTTAAGAACTTTACAAGTTATTTCAATACTGTTAGGAAACCATTGGTCAACTACAAAGAACATGTTACGTAAATATTGTTTAAACTTCAAGCAAGGACTTAAAACAAGGCTACAGCAAGACATTAGTAGTCAAAACAATGATCAGGATTCACCATCGCAGCCTAGAATAAATTTCTGGCATGACTGCTGCAACTAAACTCCATAAGGTCACAACACACAGCAGGACCTTTGTAAGGAAACAGAAATAAATCTGCTGCTTTGTTACTTTGTTTTAAATCAGTATGTTCAAAACTCTTTAATTAGCAGTCTAACTATGCAGGAAAGGTATTTGTGCATCACTGGGAAGAGAAGGATGGAGTGTTGTACATGCTGTGCTAGGGTATCAAGAACACAAGACCGAACTCTTCAAATAATCAGATAGTTTTGGTATGCAAATCCTCCTAAGTACATTTTAATTCCAGGCCAAACACGTACACACACTCTAACTTACAGTGAAAATAAACCACCCAGAAGAGGTGGAGCACTCATGCAGAAGTGCTACATTTTTGCTTTTTAAAAAAAAATTGGTTTCAGAGATTGTTTTGGCCCCAATCCTTCAACATGAGCTTCTGAGATGGAATCTCAGGTCAGCTGGTATGGGATCAGAGGACTGGGGATAACAGATTCTATTGTTTAGACCAATTTCTTTAGCTCTTCCCAATACAACAGCATATTTAAGTATGCCTGGTCTACGTGGTACATTGCTAATCAAGAAGAAATGTAGTACAATACTCTTAAAACATTGTTCTGTCTCTCTGCAAATCTTTAGATTTAAATCTACTCATGTTCATAATGTAGCTGCACTCTGGTTCTCAGACACACTAGGAGTAGTTTTATCATTTTCTATCATTTTATTTGGTACACATCAAACCATGGTAGAGTTCCTGACCAAAAAACATCAACAACCTTGCAATCACTCATTGCCCTGTGAGCAGCTCATAGCAAAAAGAGTTAATCTCCGGGCGCAGACATTTACACCCATGGTTCACAATAGTCATAATTCTTGTGCATGTAAAATGACAGCCATCAAATCAGGAGTCAATTGAGACCTGCTCGGAAAAATCTAAAGTGACTTTTGAATGTGTCAAACTTGAAAACCAATGACACTGAAGGATCTAGAGGCACTTGAACATAACCTAGGCCTTTAAAAATGTGGTGGCTCTTTGAAAAGTGACTGTAAAACAGCCTTCTGAGATTCCACTTGTACTGTGTATCAATAACTCAAAATCATTCGTTGAGATTCTTCTGTCAGTCATGCAAACTCATCCTAGGTTTACAAAAGTATACTGTACACTCTTGTGGTTCAAGCATCCACTATCCTAAGTTTATATTTATTTGAGATCATTTCTACAATACTCACTTATGTACTATTTAAATTAAAAAAGGCTGCAAGGCAACTATTTCACCTTCATCTCAACAGTGTAACCCACAACTGAATAAGATTATCTAGATCTAAATAAATCAGCTGCATTTGAACCTGCAACTGAAAAAGCTAAGTTTGATGACGCAACAGAAACCAGAGCCCTCTCCCAGGGTAGTACTGACACTGCACTCAACAGGTGTAAGAAGTAACTTATCTTTGTTACTGAAGTAAATAGGGTGATTTAGGGAAAGCAAGGGGAGGGTGAGTTGAGGGAGAGAGAATCTGTTAAATAAGGTGCCATTTTTACACTCTTTTACTACTTTTAGAGTAGACTTGCCCTTCCAAAAAAATGGTTTCTACAGATGGCACACATATTAGAGAAGTAAAATGCACTCTAACTAGGATTCCTAATATTCTAAAAGCTTCAATATTGCAAAATTTGTATGAATTTGGCGTTATACACGCCAAATATAACAGCCTCAGATATTTGAGGAAGGTTTTGAAACTCAGCCCAGATCTGAAGAAAAGTGTCCATTAAGCACTATTTGAGGGTAGTGAACTCTAGCTGGACACTGCACTGCTATTCGTACAAAGATTTTATCTGTTTTGACTTAGCTCCTCAAATCCTCTGAATAGCAGCAATTACAAGCACTTACACTGTACAGCACCGTGAGAAACTGGCATGTTCATTCAGGCACATTTTAATGAAACACCATTCACAACTACTGCACATAGTTTAACTACTTTTTTTTTTTTTTAATTGTCAACAGATTTTGCAAGAGTAAGATACTGAAAGATCATAAATTCAGTTAATTTGCGGGATATATAGAGGCAACATGAGCTATTTTCTGATTTAAGGTCCATGCCCCCTCGTGCTTGAGAGATATGCCCCCAGCAAGAAAAAGAGGAGAGAGGGGGGAAAAAAGCATCTGCTACTCAAAAGCTAACTTTAGCCTAAGACATGATTTAAATTATGTCAGTAGTCTTCCACCTCTGCTTCTTACATACACATCTACCAGAGCTAGGATGAAAGGAAATACTTCATCTCATACATACAAAAAAAGCAAAATACTGTTATTATTTCAAACATTTGTTCTCCCTAAGGAAACTTTGAGGCCTCCCACCAACATGTAGAAATAAATTAATTCTCCCAACAGGTTTTTTTAAAAACAAATCTACTCCATCATCCTAAGGGACAAGGGGGGACACCCACTGTACAAGCCATCTGTCCTCACACTCAGCAAGAGGATCATATTACAGAACTACTCATCTTTGCATGTTTCAGGTACCACATGATGTAGAAGACATTTTTGTAAAGTCTATAAAGGCATATATGCTCACCCTAGAGATGGTCAGAGGCATGTTGAAGTCTTTTCCACCTTGAAGCCTAAAACCCCAAGGAGCAGGGCCGACCAAAGACACACTGTAGTTGCTCATGGTGTTGGATGCTGAAGGACTAGTTCCAGATAATAAATGTCTGTGGAAGAGGATTACATTTTAGTGTAAATCTTAACAAGCCATGTACACAATGAAATGGAAATATTAATTTAAAAGGGGGGACTGTCAACTCAAATATATGTTGCAAATATTTTTTTTTCTGTTTTAAAGACCTTTAACTGTTAATAATGGGCTATAGAAGTCTCATTTGTTACTAATTGTACTTTCTGCTGACTTTTTGGCCTACCAGATTAGGAAATGAAAACATTATTTACTTTCTGATTCTTAGTACTGCAATATTTGGGTTTCACATACTGCATGCAGTGATTTTTTAATAATTGTTTTCTTTGGAGAAAATGTGGAAATTTCTCCTATGTTTTTGTTTGGAGGTTATTTAAGCTGGTTTTCACAAAATGTTAAGTACTGGATCAAATTTAAATTTACGTGGTCCTAAAAATTACATAAGTACATAAAAATTTTAATAGTTTATGGAAAATATGTTAGCACAGTAATTTCCCACAAAATATATTTCCTGTGATACTATTTATTTAGTCACAAGTGCACAGATGCATTCAAACACTCATTCACAAGTAGTGTGCATGTTTTGGTTACACATTCAAATACCAAAAACTACAAAATGTATTATCGAAAGTTATTCCAAGGGGAAAATGTTGTTTCTTGGCATTTTTGCCAATAGTTTAATGTACATCAGATAACTATTTCCATTTTTATAGTAGGCACATACAAGCTATTACAGAAGAAATCAGAAAGAAACGAAAAAAATATGCAGAGAAAATTATGTACCAAATACCAAGGCAACTTATTTAAGAAAAAGTATTTTAAGAGAATCCCAAGATTATTTTCCCTCCTCCCCCAACAAGGATGAAGGTTTACCTTTACAAAGCACGCTGTGCACTTAATTTTGTTGCTCAGTATCAAAGATAACAGCTTCAGCTGCACCACATACAGGCAACATTACAATGACGTCTTAGGTAGTAGCTACCTTCTATTTTTATATTTGAAGTGTGGGGGGGGGGGGGAAGAGAGAGAGAGAGAGCGTGCACACACTAAGGGATGGATTACTGTAAGACCACACCAGAGCAATTTAAAATTCCACATTTACTTAATATAGGAGATTTAAGATCGAACTTCAGTCAAGCAGAAAAAAAATGTGTTTCAAGCATCATCAAGTACTGCAAGGATTATTTTGTAGTATGTTTACACTACAGTATACATAAATCTAATAAAATGTCATTTCTATGGGACTGCTGCCTGGGAAGTTCCATAAAATGTCTCATTACAAGCCTAGAAATGCACAAAAGTAACGAGGGAAAATTATATAGATTTCTAGATACATTTCACCAAAAGAATCTAGCTCTTGAGCCTTATTTCCATATGAAGGATCAAAGTGTAATGGTCCTATTCACACCAGTAGTTCCATTTAACTAAATAAAACAGGAATATCTGGCTACAGCATGCTAACAAGTTAACTTTTAGGAACTACTCCTCCAAGCTAACAACAGAACATGGTAGTCCCTGAACTACTTACATCTTCATGCCAGAAGCTGCAAAAGGACCATTGCGCCCACTGATTTCTTATGTTTCCATCTCCTGTGCTCCCACACGCAGCTGACCAAACATAGTCCCCTGAATGCCAATGCCTCCCTACTTGAAAGGATCCTTCTCTTCTTCCTTCCTTTCCTTCCCTCCCTTCCCTCACCCACACAAAAGAAAATGTCCACAGACTTTGAGATATGATCCTTATAGAACTTGCTCATTAGTTCAAGGAAGAACTACAATTCACTGAATCATTCTATGTACTATACACTGAATTCCATGTAAAGTGCATATTTATTACAGATTTTACTACCACGAGAAAATGTTTTGTTCTCCCTAAATTAAGCTTATCATTTTAACGTGGTATCTCAGATTAATGGTGGTGGGGAAAACAAACCTTATCTAATGCATTGGAACTCAGTTTGATCACGGGTAAGTGACATGATTTCCCCCCCCCCTCCCCAATTGAGAGCAAAATTAAGTGTGTGAATATTTGAATATTTTTCCCTGAATGGATTAAGAGGGGAAGGGGGGGTTAAAAAATAATCCAGGAAGAGATACCAGAAATTGGTTTGTAATGGTAAAAGGAATGGTAAGATACAATATGCCTCTCTGCACACGCATACCCCTTTTGGGCTTGCAATGAAACTTCTGCATCTCATAAAACTAGAGAACTTATTTGGGATGGGGGGGGGGAGGGGAAGAGAACTAAAGAAACACCCTAAGAAAATAGATTTACTGATGTGTTCATGCCATCCTTAAAGATTCTACATCTAGTCATCATGTGACTCAAAGCACTGCAAATGCATGGATGCCCTCCTTATATCCATGGATGACATGTATCCATCTCTTATATCAAGAGACATGTCTGAACATATAAAATGCGGATCTCTATCCATCTGCTATCTAGAGCCCAAATCTGCAGATATCCATGGCCCATGCTTGCAGAGAAGAGACAGGTATACATTTGGTGTATGTGCAGGGCTCTATGAATTGAGAACGAAAAGAGAATGAAAGAATTCTCTATGAAAAGAGAATGTTGTGCAACGAACTAGCTAAGGACTAAATTGTGAAACTCTGGTGTGGCTGAACATTCAGTGATCCTTCTTGTGTAAGTGCTCAACAAAGCATTTTGCCATCTAAACATAAGTGGGTGCGTCTAGACTGGCAAGATTTTGCGCAAAAACTTGCCAGCTGTCTACACTGCCCGCTTGAATTTGTGCAAGAGCACTGACGTTCTAATGTAATAATTCAGTGCTTTTTGCGCAAATACTTTGACGCTCCCGCTCAGGGATAAGCCCTCTTGCGCAAGAATACTTGCACACGAGGGCCAGTGTAGACAGGCACCTTAATTGTTTGCGCAAGAAAGCCCGATGGCTAAAATGGCCATCGGAGCTTTCTTGCGCAAAAGCGCGTCTATACTGGGCACAGATGCTTTTGCGCAAAAGCACTTTTTGCGCAAAAGCATCCGTGCCAATCTAGACGCTCTTTTGCGGAAATACTTTTAACGGAAAAACTTTTCCGTTAAAAGTATTTCCGCAAAATCATGCCAGTCTAGACGCAGCCAAGTGAGTACAGGTTATGTGCATCATTGCCCCCTGTAGGACAGAATCAGAAATGCTCAACTGTAGGTCATACTTCCAGTAATGCTAACAGATAACAGATACTAAAGTGACTGTGCCTTCAGGAAAATCTGGTGTTCTGCTGTGGTGAATATCCCAGTATCCCCAATGTGCAGAGAAGAGAAAAAAGGAGACATCTTAAGTGGACATGTGTTATAGTAGGAAACCATCAAAAAGTTAGGTTTGATTTTGTGTGTGTACTCCGAAGTCATCATCCATGCAAAAAAGGCAGGGTTGAACACCACACCATTTAAAAAAGATTAAGCCTGGACTTACAAGTGAAACTGCTGGCTTTACTGTTCCTGCAGCTATCTGGTTACAAAAGTCCCCACAGGCAAGAGGAAATGCATGGCCATAATCAAACAATTACACGCCCTAAACTTGCCCAACCCAGCTCAGCTATGAACTTTCCTTTGCAAATCCTGTCCCTTCTTCCCCCCCTTCTCCCCTCACTTTTACCATTTTTGGTGCTACTTTGTGCAACATCCTTGCATGTAAAAACTAAAGCAGAGAGTGCGGGCACATGACACACCGACACAGGCTTGCACCTACAAGACTGACTCTGGTACCCGTTCCGCTGACTGCTACGGTTTTAAGTAGCGCTCTCGAAGAGAAACACACATCGGTTACACGGTAACCTGTAAGAGCTCGGAGCTTGTCGCGTCCCTTAACACAAACAGCACGGCTGGCTACGAAGGGGCTTTCAAGGGGGGGGAAACACCAAACCAACCGAAGCCACTCGCGAAGCCGGTAACAATTCAGATCCACTCCAGGGGAGCCTCGCTTAGACACACCCGCTTTTCCCTGCAGCTTCACATCGGCGCGACTCTCCGCCACGCTCCCCGAGGGGCTCCGACCTGCCCACCCCCGAGGGCTTCAACGTGAGAGACACTGCGCCCCGTGCCCGGCTCGCCAGGCGCCTTCCCCCCGGCACCAGGGGTGGGACGTGCCGCTCGGGATGGGGCTGCAGACGCCGCGGAGCTCAGGCGCCTGCCGTCGCACCGCACCAGTGCCGGGGGCAGAGCTCGCCCGGCCCCGGCCCCCTTCCCACGCACGGAGCCCCGGGAGGAGGGGAGCACGCTGCGGCGCCTCTGGCAGGTGCCCCTCCTGCAGCCTGGCTAGCGCCGCACCTGAGCCGCCAGCCCCCTGCTCGGCGGCAAGTGCCTCGCCGCGCTGCCCCAGGCGGTCCCCGCCCCGGCGCTCGCCACCTGCTCACCTGGGGGCTGCAGCAGCCGCGCGGCGGGAGAGGCCCGGGCGAGAGGCAGGGAGCTCGCAGCGCGTGTGAGAGGCTGGGGCTGCCGCGTCCCGCGGGGCTTGTTTTCACTTCCGCCTCTCTCTGCTCCTCCCCCGGCCCAGGAGGGATGGGGAAGTTCTCCGCTCTGCAGCCGAGCGAGAGAGGAGGAAGCCCTGCCGGGCAGCGGGGGAGGAGGAGGAGCGGGTTAAAGGCCAGGACAACAGCGCCAGAAGAGAGCCCGCACAGAAACTCAGGCCCAGGCCTGCCAGCAAGGGCAGCCCCCGCCTAATTAGCGAGGGCCGGGGGTGCAAAATACTGTTCACAGCACCTAGGGTTACCTCTCTGCCACAGACATTCTAGGCACTTGCCAGGACGCTGAATGACTTAAGATGCCCAGCATTCCCATTAGTGTGAAATCCTGTATAATCATTCCCATTAGCCACCCTGGAGAACAGTACCAAGACCAGTAATAGGTTCAGCTGCAGTAGAGAGGTGGATAGTAGCAGCAGTAACACGCAGGTGTGTGGCAGAGTTGTGCTGGGTACAGCAGGATAAGGGCGCACACGTGACTGCATCATTTGTGCCACACCACCTCCCACTACTAGGGCCAGCTGGGGGGCACTTTGTTCTGCCAGCAGCCAAAGTTTGGAGAGTGTTCCAGCCCTGCTTCCCTTCCTGTCTCATGCTCATCCTAGGGCAGGGATGGCAAGTTATATGGGCCCATGGTGCCCAGGCTCTGGGGATATTCCTGGCCTCAGGACTGGCTCCAGCAAAGTTCAGGGCCTGGTCTCTCCTGGGCCCCATCTGCTGCCCCCACCCATCTACCCGCACATGTCCACTCCCCCCCGCTGTGCATCCCACAGCCAGCCTGCTGCCTTGGGCAATTTAAAAATGATCTGGGGGCCCTCACTGCCAACACCACTGGTATTGCAGGAGGGCTAGAGCAGCTTCCTATTTACTCGCTACATGCATGGTGGCCAAAACATTCCTATAGCCCCTGGGCCGAGGGGGCGGGAGGAGTGTCTCTATCCCCTGTCCCTGCCCTGAGTCCCCTATGTGCAATGGGAGTTGTTGAGGTGGTGCTTGGGAGCTGCTGCCAGGGCAGGGTGCCCCAGGTAAGTAGTTCACCACCTCCTGCACCCCCACCTCTTGCCCCAGCCAAGAGCCTGCACCCCAAACTTCTTCACAGAGCCTGCACCCTCTCCTGTACCCCAGTCCCATGCCCCAGACCAAAGTCTGCACCCAGCACCCAAACTCCATCCTAGAACCCACCTCCCAGACATTTTCCCCACCCAAATTCCCTCACGGGGACACACACACACACACACACACACACACACACGTACGTATCTTCCTCTCCCTCCCATGGGGAGGGAGGAGTTTGTGTGAAGAAGGATGCGGACTTTTCGTGTTTCAGAACAAGACCAAAATTTCTAGAAACCTGCTGCACTTGCCCTAGTTAGTTCCAGCCCCGCACCCTGAGATCCCCTCTGCCAGGAAGACTTGAGGGCTTAAGCATTCACCAAGCTTTTAAGGAAGGAAGAGCTCCATAAAGCCTAGTATTTTTAGATGCAGGGGTGACGGATTTAATCTCTAGTTAGTTACTTCCTACTGTGGAGGTGAGAAGATGATGGGATGGCTTTGTATTTGCTCAGATTTTTAAGCCTGTGGCAAAAGCACTTAGACACTGCAGCAGGCACTTTTAAAATGCATTTATTAAAAATAAAAAGGACTACAGTGAAAATGGCTTGCAAATATTTTTTTTCAATTAAACAGTATTTACGTGGCTGGATTGGACTGGACTGCACTTTTGGTAATGGTTCCTCCTAATGCTCCCTTCCCCTCCCCACTTCCAATTTAGCATCTCTGCTCAGGCTAAAAAGAAAATCCCCGTTGCATGCAGAGACTTAAGCTCCATCACATGATTTTTAGATCAGGGTGGTAAAAAAAAAAAAACATTCCCCGTAACAATGATTTTTCATTCTGTAACAAAGTTTTTAGGGCACTTTCATGCTGTTTTATTTATTACCTAGGTTCAAACCCAAACCCAAAATATTTCAAGGTAGTGCGAAGCCTCAGGATCCTGTTTGACTTTGCATTTATTCCAGGCTAAGATGTAGCTTTACTAATGAGAAATATCCTTGCCCATTTACAGTTTGCTAGGAAACTTTAGCTTTTGTTCCCAGAGGAGAATATGGCCCTAGCAATCTATGCATTCATCACCTTCACCCTAGATTACTGGAACAGTATTGGTGGGGGCTAGAAGGGGAAGTTACACACAGGGTTTTACTGATGCAAAACAATGAGACAGTCCAACTCCTCAGTCAGATGGGCTGCTATAACTACAGCATCCTTGTACAGGCATGTGTTTGTGCAACCAATTTTTAAAAAAACCTCCAGTCATGGGAATTCCACAAGCTCTCCTGAAAGCCTAGTGGAACGCTGAACTACCCTTCTTGTTTGAAAGTTTTTCCTAATAGCTAGCTGAAATCCACCTTGCTACAATCTTACCCTGCCTTTAGAGAACAAGGAGAATAATTGATCCTCAAACAGTCCTTAACATATCTGAAGACTTATTAGGTCTGCCCTCAGTCTCTCTCGAGATGAATATACCCAGTTTAACTTTTCCTAACAATTCAGGTTTTCCATACCTTTTATCATGTTTGTGACTCTCCTCTCGACTCTTTCCAATTTTTCCACAACTTTCTTAAAGCGTGCCCCCCAAACTGTATACAGTGTTCCAGGTGAGGCCTCACCAGTGCCAAGCAGAGTTGGAGAACTACCTTGTGTCTTATAAAGGACACTTCTGCTGACGCACCCTTGAATGATATTACCCTTTTTGCAGCTGCATCACCTTGTGGACTTCGTGATCCACTATAACAACCATTTTTTCCCAGCGGTACAGCCATCTTAACTAGATACGGCCCAGTGTTCAATTGTGCATTATATTTTCCCTTCCCAAATGAAGTACTTTGCACCTGTCTTCATTGAATTTGATCTTGTTGATTTCAGACAAATTCTCTATTTAGTAAAGGTCATTTTAAATTGTAATCCTGTCCTCTGAGGTGCTTACAACTCCTCCCAGCTTGGTGTCATTTACAACTGTTAATAAGTATACTCTCCATTCTGCAATAAATATTTTCCTTAGTAGTATCAGGCACAGGACTGGTCCCTGCACAACTCCACTAGATACACTCTCCCACTTTAATAGCAAACCAATGATCGCAAGTGGTAGAATATGGTCTTTCAACCAGTTGTGCACCTACCTTATAGTAATTTCATCTAGATCACATATCCCGAGTTTGCTTATGAGATCATCAGCCCTGCCACTTTGAACACATCTAACTTTTTAAAACATTTTGTTCAAGTGTTTTCCTATTTTGGCATGCATTCCTTTCCCTTTTTTGTTTTTAATTGTAGTTAGCACCTGATCACCAATGCTATTAACCTTTATGTGGGAAGTACTTAGACACTAGAATGATGAGTGCAATAGAGAACCCTCACAGAATATTTGCTCGGGTTGTGAAATGATTAATTAGCATACAGACAGACATTGATAAAATGATTTGCTAGTAAGTATTCTACAGTGCATCATTCTTACAGCTATTACTTTATAGGCTGCATCTGTAGCAGGTCAGCACTTTCAGTTTCTTTCTGAAACTATGTTTGCCACGTTACTTAAAACCAGAAGATTTATCCAGCATTGCTCGGGTCCTTACCTCAAATAAGTTTTGTTTTTCTTCATATAAATCAGAGGTGGGCAATAATTTTTGAAGGGGGACCACTTCACAAATTTCCAAAGAGGCCACGGGCCTCAGGCAAAAGGGGCAGTGACTTTAAATAGCAGGAGTTGAAAGGGCTCACACCGCCATGGCAGCTCCCAGGCAATACGTTAGTGGTGGTGCTGGGAGCTGAGAGCTCTTTCAATTCCTGCTATTTAAAGGGCTTGCATCTTCCCTGTGGTTGCTAACGTGTTGCCTAGCAGCAACTGGGAAGGCACAAGCCCTTTAAGTAGCAGGAGTTGAAGGGGTGGGGCGGGAGCTGCTGCAGGCCTGATGAAAGGGCTAGGTGGGCTGGATCCGGCCTGCTGACAGCCTCTTGCCCAGCATTGATTTAAATCAGTGTTCTGGGGTGGGGTGGGGTGGGGCCGGGAATGAGGGGTTCAGTATGCAAGCTGCTCCAAGTAAAGAGGACAGCCCCAACACTCTCTCACCTCAGCAGCTTGGGCGAGAAGTGCCTGTCCGTGGCTGCTGCTACTCAGGGCCAGATTAAGGGGGGGGCTAGCCGGGCAGCTGCCCAGGGCGCCAACCTATGGGGCGCCTGATAGCAGCTGTAAGGGGCACCACGCGCCCAGGACTGGGGGCCGCGCGGCGCCCCTTAGAGCTGCCATCAGGCGCCGCGTGCCCGATTGTAGAGGTAAGGTGTGCAGCATGCCGGGGGGCGGGGCCGCGCATGCGCCGTGAGCCCAGGGGCAGAGCCGTGCATGCGTTGCGCGCCCGCTGCCCGGGGCGCAGGAATGGCTCGAGCCGGCCCTGCTGCTACTAGAACAGCTGGAGAAAGGGGTGTATGACCCCTGGCTGGGGGACAAAGTCTCTAAAATATATTCTGGATAGCTGTTCCTTTCTTCACCTCTGGCCCCTGCTGGCCCAATGTGGTTATAGCTGTCTTGGTCTCCTCCTAACGGACCCCTCCCTTTCTACTTTTATAAGAAATAATCAAATTAATTCCAGGCACATTCCATTGTCCTGGCAACAGCAAACCCTTACCGTCCTTTAACTTACGATAAGAGGAAGGTGCATACCAAATGTGGTGGGCCTACTATTTAGGAAGAGTTATTGAACAAATGGACTCACCGATGAACAGACAGACAGACAGACAGATGCACAACCTCTTTCAAATATATAGAAGATATTGGGATAGAGTTCACTTTCATGAAGGAAGAGCCTCTCTTTGAAGTATCTATGACTTATCATGAAATGTTGCCAATCCCCCAATCATTCAAAAGTCACATCAGGGTCTCAAAAATTAAAAAAATAAAAATAAAAAAAATAATGAAAGCTTTTAAAATTGAATTCTTGTTGCTAAACTTTCCTTCTGGTTTTTGAGCTTTTAGGTTTTATATTTTCCACTCTTCTTCCATGACCCTGAAGGCTAGACATTTACTCTGACCTGGAAAATGAAAACTGAGCTCCTCATGTAATGACAGTAAGAATTGGGTCTTTAAGAAAAAAGATAATATTACAAATCTAGCAATGAAATTGCAAGTTGGCAACATTGTTAGGAGTGAGTTTTGCAGGTTTGCGTTCCCATAAATTAAACCAAAATGGTGAAAATTCAACACAAAATACACTTTATAGTGCATAGAGTTCTTCATTAAATCTGTATCCTGGAATATTTAATTAAAAATCACCACCATGCAATAGCCAGTATATGTTTTTATAGAAACATCTCTGTATTTCAAGTTGTGACCATATTTTCATTATAAGGCTAATGGTGCTCAAGACACCTAAAACCTACCTAACATGTCCTTTCTGCTTCATATAGGTATGTGGGTGGAGCAAAATTGTGTGTCCACACCTGAAGATGAATTAGACAAATTCAAAATGTTTGAGATATGGAAGCTCAAATTAATTTGATGTCAGTTATGCTTTGGAAATTGACAAGGACTACACTTGTACAGTGGCAAATTGTACTGCAAATCTGACTTAGAATACTTTTGAGGTTTTTTTTACTTTAAAGAAACACAGCTGTTTTTTTAAGGTATTCAGTGCTGATGTAAGAACATTTGTACATGCTGTCAGACTACAATAGTCCTTGGTGAAACAGGGATTTCCCAATATATGAAGAAATCTAGGATAGATGATTATGTAATTGCTTTGTACCAGACCACTTAAAGTGCCTGGAGGATCTGACCCGTTATGGAGAGTGTGTCTCACACAATCACTTATGCTTGTTTCACAGACTCCAAGTCTAGAAGTCAATGTCAGAACTGTTCTACTTGCCTTTATTCTCCTGGCACCTTTCCTGCATGCTGTTTCCCCACATGGAAACATCCTTGTGTGCCAGACATGTTCTCCACCCCAAATCCTTGCAAAATCTCACTCTTGCATTATTGTACATGAATTCACAAAGGCTAAGGCCACAACTACTAGCATACAATAAACTCACTTTGGTAGTGCTCATTTGAGTTTTTAACCTCCGAGCAGTGATTTCACATTTTAATAGCTTCTGTCCTTTATTAGATAATCTTTAGTCCAGTTCAGATTATAAATGGATTTTTGGTACTACTTTGTTTCCCAGTCATCTGTTTTTTTGTTTTGGTTCACTTAATTCTACTCTTTTAATTTTGAGTATCTTTTAGGGCATGTCTATATTGGGGAGTTATTTCAAAATAACAAGGCGAGTATCCACACTACCAAGCCTGTTATTTCAAAATAATGGGCTTGTTATTTCAAAATAACAACTCCTGCTTGTGAAGAGGAATAAGCTATTCTGAAATAGTTATTTTGGGAGTTATTTCAAAATAACCTGGTATTGTAGACATAGCCTTAGAATCTGTACCTTAAAAAAAAAAAACTTTTGATGAGGGAGGAAAAAAACCCTCAAAAATGGAAAATTGTCAGTGGTGTTCATAAGCAGCTGTGAAGTCCACAAATGGAGAGAGAGGAAGACAGTAGACATTAAAAAATGAAATAAATCAGTGTTTCTACATGCCTTCTCTCTGATTATAGGTGAGTGATTGCTTCAAAACAATCAGCAGCCCTACTCTAAGAACAATGCTCACCCACAGTGTTCTATGCTATTTTGTAGTTTCTTTCCCTCCCTACACCTACTACTGTAATACTTCAGCAGCATTCTATGATTAGTGAAATCCTGGCCACATTGAATCCTGTCACTAGGAGTTTTGCCATTGGCATAAGTGGGGAAAGGATTTCTGTCTGTGTGATTGTATTTATAAGGGACATACATAAGGATGGGGCAAAAGGATAGATATTTTTCTCCAGCCACATCTTATAACTGGAATTTATAATCTTAGGGAATGCAGCAAGCATGTGTGATGAACTGCTCCAGAGTATATTTGTCTGTCAAGTTACATATTATCTCCCTTTCACATGTGCCCCCCATCAACAACTAGCACTTTTTAAATACACTTTTCCTCATAACTCCCCTAGAGGTATTATTCCTATTTTATAGGTGGGGAACTGAATCAAATAACTGATTCATCCAAAGTCACACAGTCAGTAGTAGAACAGGGAGCTGACCTTAGGTCTTCCAAGTTACAGGCTAGCACCCTAACCATTGGGCCATTGAGCCTGTCACAGAAGTAAATACTTCTATTCTGTATTAGGTGTTAAAGCATGCTGCAGCAAGGACTACAATTCCAGAGTTAATCACAAAGCATTCTTATCAGGACCCTACATGTAACAGGAGTGAGACTCTTTCACTCCTCTTCTCTCTAATTTTAATGCCATCTGGTTTGTTTAAAACATCCTTTCCCTGGGCAACAGGGAGTGGTTTATTCATATCTGTTATAATTATAATCCTGCTTACTGAGAATGGATTTGTTACAACTTGTATTTTAACATTATTCCTGCCATATGCTAACACTGATCATGAAGGCTCTTGTAGAACATCAGAATCTTCCTATTGACTTTTTTAAAGCTAGTTCTGTTACATAAAGGTGAAGCTTTGCTGATTATCCTTTACATATTATTACCCTGTTAAGAGAAAACATACAAGCCATAACATGAAAGCCACTCTGCTTGCAAATAGGTAACACTAACTTGTTTAGATCAGAGTAGATAAAAGCCAGAATTGATTTCTCAGAGTCAGAAAAAGAGATGAGCAGAGATGAACGATGACATTTTCAAAATGATTGTCATATATAATCTACTAAGCACCAGCAGTTTGCACTACCTGAAGCAATCTTGGAACCCAGTAATAATTATCTTTGACAAGTCCTAGAGGAGATATGAGGTCCCAGAAGAATGGAGAAGGGCAAAAATACCACCTGTTTTTAAAAAGAGAACAAGAGGACCTAGGCAATTCTAGGCTGGTCAGCCTAATTTTAATACTTGGAAACATACTTGAAAAATGTAAAACTGTATAAACAGGGTATCTGTCCTGCACTGGCCTAAGAAGAGTTAAATGCAGCCCTGGGAGAGGGCTAGGGCTGTGGAGCAAGCAGCTGTGGCATGCATTAGCCAATTAGGGCCCAGCTGAGGGCTGTATAAATGAGGGCTCTTGTAAAGAGGAAAGACTCACTCACTCAGGCTCCAGCTGTGGAGCAGGAGAGACTTGGCTGCCAAGGAAACTAGAGGCTTCCTGAGACAGAGCAGGGCTGGGGAAAGGCAGGAAGAGCTGGGGAGATCTGGTCTGATCTCACTCCCGGGCTATAGGGCCTGAGGGTATTAGGGCTGCAGGGAGGCTGCCAGGATAGTAGGCAGCAGCAGGTTCATACCCTTTGCCAATGGTGAGTGGCCATGGCAGACTGCAAGTTTGCCCCTGAGATAAAGGGCTAGATGACAACTGTCAGTAGGTCACTGAGGCAAGGGGGTATAGGGAGTTAGGGGTTCCCGGAGGAGGACCCCAGATCTGGGGGGCACTGCAGCAGGGCAGTACTCTGAGGGGAGGGTGCCATGGTCTGGGAGGAACATGGGTCCTAATGTAAGGTAGCAGAACTATTAACACAGACACGCAACAGAAGGTGAGACACTGTCCAGAAGCGGGCACTCCAGGGTTGAATTGAGCTAGTTTCCAAGTGACAAGCAGGCGGTGCCATGGTGGTGAGTTGCACCATGTTACCACTGTGCCAATTAAGATTTCTACCAAACTACATGACAGAGAGAGAGAGACTCCCCATAACCATGGCTTTTCCTCTTATACATGCTTCATTCAAAATCTTATCTCTTTGCTAAGGGATCCTGCTGCTCTCGGCCAAATGCCCACTTTTAAATATCAACTTTCCCTTTTGTACCTCCAGTTTGAAAGTGATGCCAAACCAATTTATTCCTATTGCCATATATATTTTTAAAGACACACATGCCGTGTTTTGAGAGAGCCATTACACGTTTGCCACTGTTTAGAGGACATTTTTAAACATTTGCACAGCTCTTCCAATTAAAAAGGCAGGAAATAGGAAGATTTGCATCAATCTACCTCACAGAAAATCTGATAATACCTTTCTACTGTGATATTGGCAGCTGGAACTACACTAGTGTACAATATGGAATTGAAATTTCTGTAGTGCTGATCTGAACATCCAAATGCGGAACTCAGATGTCTGTCCAGGAACTCATATTTGAAAACAGGGTCTCATTTTTGTCTTCTACAAGTAGCACATTGAAATTTGATGAGTGATTTGTCAAATGTCTTCCTGATGAATGTTCCAACATCTGTTCATTTTGTAACCAAGTCACTGAGTCCTCCTTTGATTTTTTTCACAAAAAGCTTTATCCAGTTTCAATATTGCAGATGTGACTAAAATGTGTCAGTCCTTCATTTGCTTACTGAAGAAGTCTGCTGTCCAACAGAACTGCCTTATTGTGGCAAATTTGTGGCCATGCATGACTTTACAGTGGTAACTCGGAACATCAGGGAAGGAAATTCATGCTCCAAAACCAGAACTCCATTTTGAGTTAAGGACAAGTTGTCATACAGAATTTTGATCTCACAATCACCACTCCAGAAACTGATCAGGTGTTGAAGTTTGAGGTATTTAGTTCAATCCATTATAAAAACAGATTCCACTTGAAAAATTTAGATCTGAATCAACATTTTGAACTCCCTTAGTGTGAGGTTGTTTAGTTCAGTATATCTCTATATCTCAACTTCAGGGTTAAACTGAAGATATTTGATAATTTGTGGGTGTAATTTCACACCTGTAATTTATGAAGCTTGCTATCATTCATACTATCCAGGCCACCAGAACTGGGGAAACTTGTGTCACAGTAAACATTGAAAGCCAGCTCCTTAGCTGGCATGTATTGGAATAACTCCACTGGATTCAGAGCTACATCTGTTTATACCAGCTAAAGGATCTGGCACAAGATTTCCAGGGAGGCAGCAAGGAGTTCAAATTTGTCTGGAGACAAAACTCAAGGAAGGGAAGAAGAAAGGGAGGGGCAGCAGGGGGGGGGAGAAGAGATGGCAAAAATTCACACATAAATGATATAAGATTGGACCCTCTAGGAGAGAGAAAGATGGAAATAAGATTTGGAAAGCATGCTAATCTGTGTAGTGTATGGATTAGAGGGTTGAATTCACACCATTTTATAAAGTAAGCAACAGGAGCTTTCAAAGAATTATGAAGATCAAGATCTATTTCAGGGTCTGATGGACTATATAAAAATCACATCATTAAGTTACTTCTGGGATGTATTTTCTTCTAAACCCCCCATAAAGCTCTTTGAACCTTCCAGTTCATTCTTACCTGTCGTTTATTCTATGTAGAGTACAATTTAGGTTTTCCAATGATTTTTTCCCCTGGTTTTCAGAAGTTCTGGTTTGGAATGAGTTGTTTCTACTCTCCCCAGGGCTATTGGGGTAGAGCCAAAAATGAAGGGTTCAGAATGTGGGAGGGGGCTCTGGGTTGGGGTGCAACATGCTTACCTAGGGTAGTGCCCCTTTGGTGACACAGATCCCAGGGAGGAGAGGGGGCAGGTAGCTCTGCACGCTGCCCTGTGATCACCTGCAGATGCCACCATTGGTCATGATTTGCAGCCAATGGGAATTGTGGGGGTGGAGCCGGCAGGCAAGGGAAGCACATGGAGGGAGCTTCCTGGCACTTGCAACTTCAGCCCAGTGGAACCTTGTCTCTTTCCCACCCACACACCAGACAGGGCCAGAACTCATGGCTTTAGTAGCTACAGCCTGGGCCCCTGCAAAAAGATCTTCACTTTTATTTGCCTGGAGATCTGTGTGTGCCCCTTCCCCTTTAGTCCAGAGCCCTGGGCTGCGGACTCTAAAGCTTCTTTCTTAATCCAGCCCTGTCCATCCTCTCCTCTCCCCTTCCTCAGCAGTGTTTTATAAGTTGCTTTCTATGCTCTGGATCTTTAACTGAACCCCACTGCTACCCCACACCCCAGGGGATGAGCTCTTGAACCTGGAAAGGATTAGGGACTTCCAAATGTTGACTTTGGTCAAGAAACCCAAGACTAGAATTTCAGGCTGCATAGGGATCAGCAATTGGTCTTACAGAGGGATTACACTGAGAGGAGAAGGCTAATGGAATATGGATTATTTTAAAATTGCATTAACACAAGATGAAATGTTCCACTTTTATTTTTTTTAAAAGCGCTACAGCCCTAGAATGTCATAAGAGGGCTGGAGCATAATGGATAATTGGCCTCTGTCTCTTGGCTCTTCTCTCTAACCCCTTTGTGCCCTGCTCAGGAAGCAAGCTTTGATACAGAGTGATTGAAAATGTTCAACAGTTTGTAAGCTTGTGATTTAAAGGAAGTGTAACAGTCCCAGAAAAGTGGCATTAAGCAGCTTTTCTTTGGCTCTGCATACAGGTTATATAATTAACTCAAGTTACATGATAGCAATAGGCATCTGTGTCAAATTCCTGAGAGGTCTTAAACAGTGAGAATTAAAGCTGAAGAAGAAAGCAGGACAGGACTGAGTTTTGACTAGAGTGAACAGCACCCCCTCTCAGCAAAGTCTGAACAGGTATTCCTTGTAGGAGGTAGAATCAGAGTGCTGACAGAACCAGTGTTCACCATACGAGGGTAAAAGGAAGTGAGTGCTCATTGGCACTCTCCATAGCAACTGCATGGTGTTAAATCATACGTAGTATTGCCTGATGTGCCCAAATGGGTCATTAGCCTGGTTGAGGCTTTGAAGCCTTTTAGAACCAGACAGGCCCCTTCTGCAGTTCCAGCATCTAAATTTAAAGTTGGCATTCACTTCTGTCTTACATTTAGAATCTTCCCCAACCCTGTAAACTTGATATCCCTTGTTGCAGTAGCCAAGATGATTTATGTGTGTCTCCATCAAGAACATTTGTCATCTGTGCCTATTCCAGTGAACATTTATTTCGCATAGAAAGAATTTTGGCATTGAGTCACTGAATTAAGTTGTTGGCCTTTCAGCCTGTTTGCCCTCTGAAACCAGCTAGAGAATTGAAGGACAACAGGCGTTGTCGTGTCACCTATTTCCCATATGAAATCAGTCAGCATGACAGCAGTAACAATGTCACTCATTCTGCGTTGACAGAAGGGTAGCTAAAGAACTCTGGAATGAGAAACATTCTACCAGAGTCCTATGGAGGAGACATGTGTTCTAATAATAGACATGTGACATTGGTTCCATGGAACATAGTGGCCCTTTGCTGGGGCTTTATTTTCCTTTTCCTGAAACAACGTGATCATTTTTGTTGTCTTTTGAGTCATGTGAAGGCAATCAGCTTTCTCTTTTTTAATGAAAAGTTACAAGTTCTTTAGAGTTATAGTGAGGACTTCAACTCAACTTGAATATGGTTTCAACTACCAAAAAAAGGGGTGGGGGTGGGGATCAGATACATTTCTGCATGTCAAGTTGTGCCTGTGCTGTGCTTCTCTGCTAAACCAAGCCAGAACTAGTTATATGGATTTTTTTTGGCAGGGGGAGGGCAGATCTAGCGAAGCCTGAAATTACTCATAGTATTTGATTTAGCCAAGTTAATTTTACAAAGCAAAATCAGTCAAGATTTAAGTCAGACCTTCTCCTGCCCCAATCTATATTTGCAACAGAAGGAACATTTAACTGAGCTCCCTTCCCAATGTTGAATTTTGGGGTTCAGATACACGATGCAGATCCCAATCAACCCAACGTTAGGATTTGCAAAAGAATAAAAATAAAAATAAAGAAACATTTCACTTCTGCTCTTCTATAGCTCTGATCTGGGAGAGTTTAGTGACTGTTCTCCAGGCAGGAGAGGTAGCAGTAAAACTTTGCTTTGTTCAAAATGGCTCCCTCCACTAGACACAGATCTAACGTTCACTTGGGCTGAAGAAAGTGATATCCAGCCCTATATTGTAATGGGCCTCTAAAGAAGAAACTCAGGGAAGGGGGTACAAAGGTGGATTTTCCCAAATGCTTATTCTGAAGTTTACCCATCACAGAAGTTTCACTGGAGTAGCTATTTTGGCAGCTTGGGGTTGGTAGGGCACTGGAATGCCTTGATAGCAGGGGTGGGCGAACTATGGCCCATGGGCTGTCTGGCCCATCAGCAACAGCAAGGGTGCCATTTATGGAGGACTAGGGGGCAGTAGCCCTCCTCCTAAGTTTGAACCCCCTGGATTTCATATTTCAAGTCTGCTTAAAGCTGCACATCCTGACTCCAGGGGCAGTTCTTAAATGCAGCAGAATTTGAGCTGCTTGCAGCTTTGCCTTTTGGCAGGGAATTGTTATAAAAAGAGGGGGGGTAGGGCAATTAAGAGCAAGAAAAGGCTGGGCATTCCAGTAATTGAAGGATTGTTAGCATCATCATTGCTGGGTACTCCACTTAAAAGACAGGAGGGAGAAAAAGAGTAGGTATAGGTGTTGTGTCGTGGTGCTAGGTTTTGCATTTGGATTACCGTGTTAAACATAAAAATGTTCTTGAAAAAGGGGTGAACAGGGACTAATCCAAAGCAGACTTCAAAGAGCTACAAAGGGATTTCACAAAATTGGGTGATTGGGCAACACAAAGGCAGATGGAATTCTTGGTTGATAAGTGCAAAGCAATGCACATAGGAAAATATAATCCTAACTATATATATATATATATATATACACAAAATAGCTGTTACCACATAAGAAAGAGATCTTGGAGTCATTGTGAATAGTTCCCTGAAAACATCTGTTCAATGTGCAGTGGCAGTCTAAAAACAAAAAAAGCTAACAATATTGGGAATCATTAGGAAAGGAATAGATAAAATGACAAAATACCACATTGCCTCTACATAAAGTAATTGTACGCCCACATCTTGAATACTGTATGCAGATCTGGTCCACTTAGCTTTAAAAAAAAAAAAAAAAAAAAAAAAGATATATTGTATTTGGAAAAAGATACAGAAAGGGCAACAGAAATTAGGGGTAAGGAACACTTCCATACAAGGAGACATTAACAAGACTGGGATTTTTTAATCTTGGAAAAGAAATGACTAAAGGCTGGGCAGATACGTTAGATGTCTAGAGAATCATGAACGGTGTGGAAAAATAAAATAAGAAATGTTATTTATTCCTTCACTAACATTACACAAGAAGTGGGCCCAATTAAATTTATAGGTAGATTTAAAAACAAAACAAAATACATTATTTTTTCACAATCAACTTGTTGAACTCTCTGCCAGGAGATGGTGGAAAGGCCCAAACTATAACAGAGTTCTAATAAGAACAAAATAAGTTTAAGGAGGAGAAGTCCATCAATGGCTACTAGCCACAATTGGCATGGCTGGTGTCCTTAACTTCTGTTTGCCAGAAGCTGGGAATGGGCAACAGGGATGGATCATGATGATTGCCTCTTCTTTTCATTCCTTGTGAAGCACTTGGCATTGGCCACTGTTGGAAGACAAAATACTGGGCTAGAAGGACCTTTGGTCTGATGCAGTATGGCCATTCTGATGGTCTTATATAGACCTGAAATGTATTTACCCCTTGCTGTAACCCATTAGACCCCACTCCCATTCCAGATCTGAGATAGAGCCCAGGAGATCTGATGGGGTCTCTCTCTCTCCACCGAGTTAGTAACAAAGTAAGAATATACATTAAACTTTTAAGGCTAACCAGTGTTTCTTAAGTGACTTGCCACAAGATGTCAAAATTTGTTAGTGTTAGAGCTGAGCGGGTCTGATATTTATTTTTCTTTATTTATATAGGGATTAGATACAGTGCTCCTGTCAGCTAATTCCTGAGTCATCTGCCAAAAACGTAGTTTTCCAGTATTTTGCTAGCCCCTGGATAGAGATGATGTGTATAGGGGGAAAGGATGAGCGGGGCTTGGTTCCCCGGCCCCCCATTTGGTGCTTGGCTTCTACTGAGCTTGCTTAGTAACACAGCTGAAATCTCAGTCCACCCCCTCCCCATGCTCTCACTTCCCCTTCCCCATCATTGCATGCACCCCCTATCAAAATCTGAAATGGCACACCTGCCCATCAGAACTTTTTATCTGGCCCTCCACCTCCTGTTGAGAAGCAGGTTGGGGGCTTGCCAGCTGGGTTGGAGGCTTGTCCCACACTGCCCACATAGCATTCCCCACCTTAGCTCACAAATCCTTGATGACCACCATTTTCTGCCATGCACAGCCACCTGTGCAAGTGCAAGTTCATCATATGCTTTCCAGAATTGGAACCCTGCCTCACTGTAGCAGACTCCCCCCCCACATGTGGTGGCTCGTCCCACATCCCTCCAGTCTCCAACAGCCCCTCCCACAAGAGCCTTGAAACCTCCCAGGGGCTGCACATGTCCCAGCAAGGATGCCTGCGCTGATGGCAGTGACTGTACTGCCATCTTGGTGTCACTGCCAGAGGAGCCCTACAAGTTCCCAATACTGACCCTGTGTAGACCCACTCACCTCCACAACACACCTGATAAGTCCTCCTGTCCCACCTCAGCCTGCTGTAGTTTGCATACTGAGATGCAGCCCTCAGGCCAAAAAGTTGGTCCATCCCTGCTTGATGGGGTGAATCCTTAGCAAAGAGACGACACCAGCATTTATAGCTGATTTATGGTGCAGGATATGGTCCACGGGATAGCAGAGTGTCTCTTTATTTGTATATCTCCCATCACCATAGTATCTGAGCACCTTAGAAACATTTTATCTTATCCCAACCCTTTGTGATTCAGGTTATTAGCTCTGATGGCTGACTGGCACACAACCCCTACAGGGCTTTAAGGCAGTGACTGCATCTCTCCATGTGTTTATGTGGTACCTAGCACAGCAGAATTCCCATCCTGAGAAACAACTCAAGCTGGAGTTAAGCCCATCCCTAGGTATGGAGCCTGGCTTTCTGAGTCATTCTCTCGTTTCTTTTCTCACAAGCAGTCACCGTCAGCATACATCTAAATTGCAATTAGAGTCTGATTGCACATCTAGCTAACTTAGGTATCAATAGCAGTGAAGTTACAGCAGTATGAGCTTGAGCATAAGCCAGCCACTTGACTATGTACCATGGTCCTGTCCAAACTTATATAGCCTATGCTGACAGCTTTACTGCGTTAGGGGACCAATTTACCTAGACTAAAAGTAGCTCAAAGGAATTATACCAGGCAAAGGGAGATCAGAACTGAAGTTAATTCCTTGTTCCTGGATCCCTGGTAGAGAATTACTGTTTTAGAGGGGACTTATTTTCACAGAGGAGTGCCCTGGAGTTGTTTTACATTGCTCTTCTTTTCCATTTGTTTTAAAATGGAAGAGTATTAAGCAGCAGCTTTAGCTCAGTGCATAAACATTTTGGATATTGTGAAAAAATTATCAGATGACTTTCATGTAGGTCGTTCGGGTAGATTAATTTCACTAGTTAAGGATAAGGCATAAGATACATCACTCCACTACTGACCTTTCTTAGCATTAAACTTGATTACATGGATTTGGAAATCTAGATTATCTCTGGCTAAATTAAAAAGACTGAATGAAGCAATGAGTGTTAAAAAAGTAACATTACATCAGGAGCACAAACTTTCTGGAACACAGTCTGCAAACACAGCAGTGGCTTTCAGCAGAGCCTCATACTTTGATTGAGGTCAGGAATAAAATGGCCATGAGCTGTGTTATCTGATTATCTCCTAGGTTTATGGAAGAATGTGTTAGCTTGGAAAGAATTTTTAGAAGTATTGGCAAATGTAATTTGCATCAGCTATCATTTCTGATAAAATTATCAGATAAAATTATCTATATGAACTGGACCCAGGATTTTGATTCTTGGTCTGAGGTAGCGTGTATGCCAAAGGCCCAATTCTCCATTAGCTTGCATGTTATGGAGTCATTTATATAGTGTGCAGTAAAAGTAAAATGATACTGCACCAGTCGGATAGCATTTTACATGCATTTAGAAGTGCTGCAAGTGACCATTGAGGCACAGAGCAAATGGTGAACAAGGCTTTGAAGCTACTACATGGAAGCAGAGGAGGTTATATTACTAGTTTTCTGTAAAAGGGTGCAAAGGGTATATTTACTGTTATTCAGATAGTACTCAGGTCATGATCAAGAAGGTGACACAGACACCTTGCTAAATTATGTTGATGTTTTAGGAACAAAAAGCTCCTTTATGCTACAAAATGCTTTAGCATGCCAACATCTTTCAGGCTGCCACTCAAAACAATGGCCTGCTGGAAAATGTGAAAATGCATAACAGAACAAAGTTTACTTTTCTGTAGCTGCTTCAAATAAAATGGCCTCAGAATGCTCCATAGGTAATTGCATTCTGTTTATGTACATACATAGAAAATGACAAATGGTTACATTAATATTATACCAATACACTGCACAAAGGCCAGACTGTAGTGAAACTGGCTAAAAAGTGGACTAGATTTACTGAAGAGCAGCCCAGAAGAAGAGATGGGTCTTGAGAAACATATGTTAGGCAAAGAGAGGCTACTTCAGATGATGCAAACAAAGAAGGATGTAAGAGAAAGAGAAGGAAGAGGTATAGAGAAATAAAGTATAGGGGTTAGGGTGTACGGAAAAGGAAATGAGATCCGTGATGCTGAATCTGCTTAGTCCAAGTTTTAGAAAAACTTTGCAGTTTTTGCACTCGTGCTAAATATGAACTTGGTATATATCTACACCATAGCGTTATTTCAAAATAACTCCCGAAACAACTATTTTGAAATAATGTGTCCACACTACAAATCCCCATTGAAATAGTGCAGATCTATATAGAAATAGCATGTCCACAACTCATTGGAGTCTGAATCGCATTTAAAGCTCCCCAGAAGCAATCCAGGCAGGGCATCAGGACAGCAGTAACTTCCTGTAGCTGCTGCCTGAGGCTCTTGCTTAAAGAGGCTCCCCTTTGCCTACCTCCCTGAGGGACCGCAAACACCACACCAAGTACTCTGGTTACCCTTGCAGATGACACAGCACTTTCACTTGCTGCAGAACAGTCACTGGCTCTTAAACCTCATGCTGCACTTCCTGGCACAGTTTATGCAGGCTGAGCTCGTGGCACTGCTTGAGGACGACAACCAGCCTGAAATGGGGGACCTCCGCACCACAGTCCTGAGGGCTCTGGCAACCCTGTGATTCAGTATTCCTATGTTTTTACAGGTGGTGAGGGCCATCAATGCCATCCTGCTGCACAGGATCGCCACCCTGGGTGAGATGGGACCCCATCATCACTGGCTTTACTGCCATGGGCTTCCCCAACTGTGTCAGGGGGCCTTTGATGGCACCCACATCCCCATCTGGGCCCCCAACCACCGGACCTCAGACTATATCAATAGGGGTATTTTCCATGGTCCTGCAGGCCCTCATGGACCACTGGGGCTGGTTCACTGACATTAATGTTGTGTGGCTGGGGAAGGCACACAATGCCCACATCTTTCGGGACTCCACCGTGTTCCAGAAGATGCATGCTGGCACTTCCCCCACCTCCTAACCGCACTTATGAAATGAGAGTTCACTATTTCAGAATAAGAAGCCTGTTATTTCGAAACAACAAGCTTGCTGTGTGGACATTCACCTTGTTATTTCAAAATAACATGAGTTATTTTGAAATAATGCTATAGTGTAGTTGTGCCCTAAAATATAACTGCTTGACATGCACACCAAGCTTGTGGTGAATTGTAAATATCACCTCTGTACATAGAATTTTTAGAAGTAATACTAGATATAAATATTGATCATCTTCTAGGAATAATTGGAATATTTGATACAGGTGTCCTTGAGCAGATAAAATTCACCAAGTACTTGGTGCAGGGGCTAGAAACAACCAAGACTGACATCCTTTGAACTTTGAAAAGCAAGTTTGAAAAGCTGATATGGAAGAGGATGAAAGGTTTGTGCTAATGAGGTAGAATTTAGGGACTTTCCATCTACTGTAAGTAAGTGAGGTATAAAAGGGCAGGACTGAGATCATACTGTGAAACAGAAGATATGAAAGGCAAACATGTTCCACAGATTAGGATCTCTCTTTCCTGATGCACTATCTTCTTATAAATATTTCGGAAAGTTTGTCTGTCCTGAAAGATCTCCGAAACGGTAAGAGCTAGAAACACAAAATTTTGAATGGATACTACCAATTTCCTAACTTAAATAACCGGATTGGTTATATCTCAAAATCGGTTCCCCCAGTTCCTCCAGAGCCCCAGTTGGGCCCACTGATAATTAGCTTTTAGTAGCTCCTGAGCATAGGCATTTGCTGGACTCTTCTGTTAAGCGTGTCACATAAACAGCAACTACGAGATATTTTCGCTCTGGCTACGAACTAAGTAGTTCATCTGTTGTCCACTAGGGAATGCGTTTTGTAAGAACAGCACTAGCTATGTTAGTTTCTTAAAGTAATATATAAGAGAAAAGTATTTCCAATAAAATATGCTATGTTAATGTAATTGACATAGTTCATTCATCACACCTTTTACTATATTTTCCCTGGGCAATGCCGGCTATTTCTGCTAGTACTTAATAAACACTGGTTGATCACTCATCTAAATCAGATCCTACTCTCAAGTCAATGAGAGTTTTGCCCTGGATTTCTGTGGGTCTAAAGAACAATTTCCAAAATGGATAAGAAGCTAGTGACCATTTCAGAGGATTTGTATGCAGTGTTATTTTCAGGAATGGGTGGCGATACAAGTCAGCCTCTTTTGGACAAATTGAAGTTTGGAAAATTAGAACCATAAGGGGAGGGAATTATGTTAGTCAAGATAAGAGACGATAAAGATGTGAATAATATTGGCTAATGCAGCTGTGCTAATGTCTGTGTGTGCAATGTTTCACAGAGGACAATCTACATTTTTACAGATTTTTGCAGCAAGACAGGTTTCAGAGTCAAGCCCACCATATTAATTCATGACAGTATTGATGACTGAATCACAGATGGAGATGGCAATGGATTAAAAAATTGGGGAACAAAGACACTTAGATGCTACTTATCAAAGGTCACTAGAAATTGAGTTATGCCTGCTTCTAAAAGCTAAGGGTAGGAAAGAGTTACTGAAAATAATAGGTAAAAAAGAGATTGGTTTCTGGAGAAAGAGGACTGAGTTATTGAAAAAAAGCAGGAAAGTCAGATTAAAACAAACTGTCAAGGGCAGACATATTGGTCTCAGTAGCCTTTCCTTACAACTGGAATAGGAGCTGCTCTGGCTTTTTGAAGGTTCTTGTGAGAGAAGCTTCTAGGAGTCAACTGATGACACATGCATCAGAGACTTACATGACAATCATTTATGCTGGGAAATTAAATGGAATACAGGAAAAGTGAGTGTGAGGTGCAGAGAAATAGCACATTAAAAAGGTTTGTAAGTTAAGAAATAGCCACAAAACCTTGCAGCACACCATGCTAGTGCTTTGATGCCTTTCATTTGCTCTGCAGACCAATTAAAGGTCCAATGCTTATCTTAAAAGGATTAATAGTGGGACAATTTCCAATTTATTATCCTGGAGTCCAAAGCATTCACTAATGAGATGGTAGAGTCAAGGAATTCATTTTTAATTTGCCCATTGTAACTTCTGAAAATTAAATATTCTTATCCTATCTTGCAAGTACTGCCACTTCCTTTTCTGATGTTTTATTTCTTTGGTGTTGTAATTTCCTGCACAATTTTTACTTTATTTTTTAATGATTTTCTTAGTTGTATTTTATTCTGTAATCTTTGACGATAAAAATTAAACCAGACAATAAAGGTGAGTGAAATACTACGACTCCTCAGTGGCAGTTACATTACTATTGGTATGGGTCTGCAATCCTGATGTCCTCTCACAAAGACTGAATGAGAACTCCTAAGGTCTGTTTTTAAACCTCTACAAGGCTCTCCTATTCAAGTGACTGAATCATAACTTTGATCAGTTATCTTTTGGAAGATTCCTTGCCCTAGTTCCTTCTGAAAGACTCTCTCAGGCTCCGATTAGTCTTACCAAAGATTGGTGCCGGCCAGCCACAGGAAATCTCACCCCTAGCATGGTTCTTTGAGAAGCAATGAATATACTTCATTTTTTTTCCTACTAATAACATCAAAGACCCGCTCCTTGTTATAAGCATGGCCTGAAGTTCTAGGCCAGTCAGAAGGTTGTGAATTTTGTTCTAGCCAAGAATTCAAATGCCCAAGAGAGTTGAGGATTGTATACTATGGGTGCCAACAAGTCATGGAAATCTCATGCTTTTCCATCTGATACCAACAGAAACTTAATTTAGGATAAAAAGAGCCTTTGGCTATTGTGACACATGAATATAAATGATGGAGATTTATTTGTTCACAACATTTACAATTATGGCTACTTAAAGAAAAAAACATCCCTGACTGGAGAGATGTTTTGTTTACTAGAGTACTGAACAAAGACTATTATTTGCTCTCAAAAGAAGTGGATAGGCACAGTAAGCTGCAAATTAAATGAGAAGCAGAGACTGATACTGCTGTACTGTGCCTAGCCCTGAGCAAAGCTGTCCTGTCCATAGGATGTTCTGAAGTGGCCACCCTGAGACCTATGCTTTGAGAGGCCTTCAGTAGCCATCTACATCATCCTATGGACAGGACAGTCCCCTGTACTGAGGTTAGCCTACTGAGATGCCTGTACCTTGACCTCAGCTCAGCAATCTAGACTTGAACAGGTATAAGTATATGGGCAAGAGCTCCCCCTCCTCTCCCTCTAAGGCTGGGTGGAATGAGGAGGAACCTGATCCCTAGCATCTTACATCAACATTTCTGCTTCTGCTTCACTGTGGCGCTGCCTCACTATGTCATGAAGCAACGGGGAGCTTTTCTAGTCATGCTGCCCCAGAACGCAAGGGCTGGTCTGCTCTTTTGTCCCCTCCCGCACAACCCTTTCCCCCTCACCCACATACACCTTCACCACACATCCCTGTCCATAACTTTTCCTTCACCCCAAAGCTGAAAAACTAGCAGGTACTAAAAGGATATTCCTGATTTTGAGGAAACACACTGTCAGTCTAACAAAAGGGAGAATTAGTACAGAGAGGTGGACTGGAAATAGAAAGAGGTGGACAAAGACCTGAAAGATAAAGAAAGTGATTTTACAAGAAGAAATTCCTGTCTTTGTATTTTAAAAAGGTTTTCAAAAATTAGACCTTTAAGCATATTATAGAGTGAGACAGAAAGCATGTGTATGCAATAGAAGCACTTAAAAACAAACATAGTCCGGGCATGATTTTTACTGGATAACTTGAATTCTTGGCTACGCTGTCTGGAACAAGGATTTCTGAAAGCTTTCCTGGCTTTCATAAAAATGCACAGTAAACTATTTTAACAGGAAAGAGTGTGCAGTGCATTCTAAATTCAGATGTTACTGCTAAAAAGAAGCCTCACTGACAACACTTAGTATTTCACCAAATTCTAATCAGTTTTATAATGGTTATTTTTCACAGTAGCCAGATGGGGTTGGAGCTGTACCCTGTGCTTCTGAAGGCTGATTTAGATAGCGCACATCCCTGGGAACCCATAGCCAAGTTTGAGCAGCCGTAGAACTGCTCTAACTTACACCACAGGATGGTCCCCCCAGAAGCCATTTCTGATGGCCCAGGACTGGCGAAAGGCAATGAGCTTTGGCAATTCGCTCTCTTGTCTCAAAATGCCCCGTATGCTTACAGTGGACCAGAGTAGGTGCCAGAGCTAGCTGTGCTCTCCACCCTTGCCCCTGCCTGGATTCCCTACATAGAGATTTCCCCAATTCACTGTTTCTGTGGCACAAAATTTGGAGCAGTGGTGGAGGAACTGGCTCATCATTTCCAGTGTCAAAACTTGAAAGCATCCATGGCAAGTTAGGTCTCTTGGGAACAATAACAAACTGCTGGTTGAAAAATCCCTCTATGGCTCTGTCAGGAGATATTTTTACTCCTTCTACTGGGATAACAGAATCGGTTTCCAAGAGAAAAGGAATGTAACAATACAAAACATTCTTCATCTGTGCTGCACACATCCAATGTAGGCCACTATTGAAATGCAAGAAAGAGTCATCCTAAACATTAAAGAGTGGGAAAGAACGGAAGGGAATTGGAGTAGAACAGAGATAGCAGAAAAAGTGGAACTAAAGGGCATTATGTTCCCGTCTTTCGTTCCCCTGGCACAGTCTCTCTTCACCACCAACTATCAGCTGTGTCTGTAAAGCACAATCTGTCTCATAAGCCTGCAGGAGATAAGTATTATCTCAGTTTTACAGCTGAGGAAAATGATTCAACAAAGAATTGCACTGACTTGCCCACAATCACTCAGTAGCGGATATGGGAGTAGCCCCAAGTTAGTGCTCCTTGTTCTAGACATGACAACATGCTTCCTCTATCTCTTTTTTTTTTTTCATGTGGCTTGCGGATCTTCTAGGCTGTCTGAAAGCCTGTGGATTTTATCATCACTTTGCATTCTTAATTTCAGGGTTTTCTAAGTGTAGACAGAAAGGGAAGTTGCCAGAGATGACAGCTCACAGGAAAAGTCTTTGCTCTTACTACAGTGTAGCTCAGGAATAACTATTGAAATCAATGGAGCCTCACACACATGCGTACCACACATACACACACACACAATCAGTGCAAAACAAGGGTCAGAGAGTTAAGAACCGCTGGCACCACAAACAAAATGCACACAGTACAAGCTTTGCCAGTTTCCCAGCAAACAGCTTGTTCAACCTATGAGCCTGAAATAGATTTGAAGTCATGTACATTAAATCTCATGGGAATCCTGAGTGATTCAGAATGCGTTGGTGGAGACTGCATGAAAATATATAACTTGGTTTAACATTCATTTCATATCTGGCAGGGTAGTCCCACCCTACAATCAAAAGTTTCCCCAAAATATTCTCTTCAGACTCTTCATTAAATGTTATCATGGAAGTTACTAAAACTTCAGCTCAGTTAGCATGGCTGGTGACTATAATGATTTTCAGAAGAACTACTTCTCTTTTTCCCCTAGGGTACAACTACATAGCAGCATTATTCCAGAATAACAGTGCGAATGTCTACACAGGAATTCTGTTATTTTGAAATAAATTTGAAATAATGGATGGCTTATTCTGACTTTTGTAAACCTCATTCCATGAGGAATTACGCCTGTTCCAAAATAGCTACTTCAGAACAACAGTAGTATGGATGCTCCACTGCTGCTATTTCGAAATAGCTCCTCCCCAGGACCATTCAAAGTAATTACTCCCCAATGCCTCCTGAGGCTCTAAATCGAGGTAGCGCATCCACATTAGGGAAGCCCGCCTTAGACTAATTTTGAGGTTTCCCTGTAGTGTAGACCTGCTATTTCAAAATAAGCTATTTCAGAGTATTTCTTCCAGAATAGCTTATTTTGAAATAAGCGTGCAGTGTAGACATACCCATATAGTGCTGTGCTAAGATGAGGTGTGTGACTTCAGTAAATGCAAGCAATAACTAAGTTAACTTTAATCTAGCTGTTTTGATTGCCAGCAGTAGCAGAGTTGCAGCAGCAGCATGAACTGTACAAGGCCTTTTGGGACTGTAGATACGTACTTGAATGGCTAACCTGTCCTGAAGTCCTTCACTGCGATTTGTAGTCGTGCTGTTCAGATTAAAGCTAGCTCACATATCTACATGTGCTGCAATCACACCTCCAGCAGCAGCTTAGACGTACCCTAAGAGAGAAGAGTAGGCAAACAGTGGGTTTAGGCACCCAGCTTTGAAAGTTTTGCCCTTTGTACCTCAGGTTTTTCATCTATGAAAGGCTGATGAAGCACTCTGTTGTACCAGAAGCTTTGTGACATTACATTATGTAAAGCTAATAAATGTACTGGGAAGAAAAGCACTACAGAAGTGCAGAGACAACCACAACCAAAGATCAGTAAGGGAAACAGGCTTATGATTGTGGCTACATGATGAGAATAAATTAACTCTTCCCATTTGCTATTTTGAAAAAAAACAAAACAAACACACACAACACACCAGCTAAAATTAATATACATTGATTATTTCCAGCAACAGGCATAAAGCAGAGGCTCAGTACTAGCAAAAAATAATGCAATAAATATGTGGCCAAACTCTTTTGTCCTGAAATAAAGAACCCTGATATATTAGAAAATAGAAACTAGAACAAATAATGCAAAGATCCATAGTATTAAAATACCAGTGATTCCTGGTGGGAATTCAGGAGTGGAATCTGTTGGTTGTCTGGAAAAAAGTTCCAAAAATCAATATGCTTCCATCACTGTTTATGCTTTCAGATGTTTGGATCAAGTCAAACCATGTGTAGAAGCAGGAATACAGAGTGAAATAATGTGTAAGGTCTTTAACTTTCTCCCCAGGCACTAGCTCCATCACACAGGGAAAAAGAAAAGAATAGCAGCACAATATTTATTTTAAGTGGAAAGTATCCAGGCCAACACATATTATACCAAGTTTTAGCATAAAGTCATCTGAAAACAATTGTCAAGTACAGTAGGAGAATATGAAACTAACCCAAAAGGAGGAAGAATAGGAAGTGAGGGTGTGTCTACATTACAAATGCTTTGCTGGCATAGCTATACGCCTATAGCTATGCCGGTAAGGCCTCATAGCAAAGATATGGTGTAAGCTGACAGGAGTTCAAGTGGTCATATCTAAACCACCTCCACAAACATTAGCTACACTGACTAAAAGCACTCTGTGGACATTGTTCCATTAACACCAGAGTTTTGATGGCATAGTTATATCAGCAAGAGGTGAGAGAATTTTTTCCACACTCCTACCAAATGTAGCTATGCCAGCAAAATTTTATTGCTTAAGCTAAGCCTTGGGACACCTTTTCTTTTCCCTTTTTTACTTCTGAATATATACTGCAAGTGTCTCTTTTGGCCTTATTAAGCATTGTCAAAGGCCTGCAGAATAAGGCATTTTCAGTTCATACCAGGTTCCTTCATCTAGCCCATTATCCGGTCTTCCAAAAAGTGGCCAATATAAGGTGCCAGGGAATGAAAAGAACAGGTAATCAAGTGATCCATCTCCTGTTGCCCATTTCCAGCTTCTGGCAAACAGAGGCTAGGGACGCCATCTCTGCCCATCCTGGCTAATAGCCATTCTCCTCCATTCATATATCTGTTTCTTTTTTGGAACTCTGTTATAGTCTTCACCTTCACAACAGCCTCTGGCAAGGAGTTCCATAGGTTGACTGTGCATTGTATGAAAAATACATCCCTTTGTTTTAAACCTACTTCCTATTAATTTCATTGGGTGACCTCTAGTTCTTGGATTATGAGAAGGATTAAGTAACTTTTCTCTATTTACTTTCTCCACTCTACTCATGATTTTATAAATCTCTATCATATCCCCCATTAGTCCTCTCTTTTGTAAGCTGAAAAGTCCCAGTCTTGTTCATCTCCCCTCATATGGCAGCCATTCCATAACCCTAATCAGTTGTGTGTCCTTTTCTGACCCTCTCTCAAATACAATATATTTTCTGTCCTATGTCCCTTTCTAAATTATTCCCAACATTGTTTGCTTTTTTGACTGCTGTTGCACACGGAGTGGATGTTTTCTGAGAACTATCCACTATGATTCCAAGATCTATGAGAGGCAACAGCTAATTTAGACCATGTTATTTTATGTAAGTACTTGGGATTATTTTTTCCATAAGCATTATTTTGCATTTATCAACACTGAATTTTATCTGCAATTTTGTTACTGATCAGTTTTGTGAGTAATAGGTATCTGAAGTAGTTTTGAGTCTGCAAATTTTGCCACCTCACTGTTTACCCCATTTTCCAGATCATTTATGAATATGTTGAATAGGACTGCTCCCAGGACAGGCCTCTGTGGGACACTACTATCTACCTCTCTGCATTCTGAAAACTGGTCATTATGGGTATGTCTAGACTACATGCCTCTGGTAACAGAGGCATGTAAATTAGACTACCCGACACAGTCAATGAAGCGGGAATTTAAATATCCCCAGCTTCATTAAAATACAAAGGGCCGCTGCGCTGTGCCGGCTCAGCTGATCGTCAGCACAGCGCAGCAGTCAAGACGTGGTTCGGTCGACAGGGAACACCTTTGTCGACTGCTTCCTTATGCCTCGTGAAACGAGGTTTACAGGAGCCATCGACAAAGGCATTCCCTGTCAACCGATCCGCATCTTGACTGCCGCGCTGTGCTGACGATCAGCTGAGCCGGCACAGCGCGGCGGCCATTTTTATTTTAATGAAGCCGGGGATATTTAAATCCCGGCTTCATTGACTATGTCGGGTAATCTAATTTACATGCCTCTAGCGACATACCCTTACTCCTGCTCTTTGTTTCCCCATCTCTTAACAGTTACCAATCAATGAAAGGACTTTCCCTCTAATCCCATGAGGGATTACTTTGCTTAAGAGAGTCTTCAGCGAGGGACATTGTTAAAAGCTTTCTGAAAATTTAAATTCTCTATATCCATTGGATTCCCTCTTGTCCACATGCTTGTTGGCTCCCTTCAGTTTCTAGCAGAAGTTGGTAACACATGATTTCCCTTTACAAAAAACTATGTTGATTCTTTCCCAACAAGTTATAGCCATGTGTCTGTAATTGTCAGACTCACCTCTTGGAGTCATATTAGCTATCCTCCAGGCCTTTTGGTACAGAAGTGGATTTAAAGAATAGGTTGGAGACATAAATGAAACAAGCCCAGTTCTTTCAGCCTTCCCTCATAGGTCACGTGTTCTAGATCTTTAATCATTTTTGTTGTTCTTCGCTGGACCTTCTCCAATTTCTCCACATCTTTCTTGAAATGTGGTGCCCAGAACTGGACACAATACTTCAACTGAGGCCTAATCAGCACAGAGTAGAGTGGAAGAATGACTTCTTGTGTCTTGCTCACAACACTCCTATTTAAGAACTGCTCTCCAACCGCAAACTGGTTCCATTTTGGAATAGATGGAGCCCATTCTTCCTGTATAGGTTTCCTCTTTCCCAAAAGTTTCCCCAGTTCCTAATAAGTCTCAAGATCTTCTTCTTACACCATTTTCTTGTCCATGCATTGAGACCCTGCAGTTCTGCCTAACTAGCCCTGCATACGAAACATTCCAGAGAATGTCACCATGGAGTTACTGAACTTCAGTCTCCTATCTAGCAGCCTAAATTTGGAAACCCAGTTTCCCCATCATTGCAAACCCAGTTATCCATTTTCTAATGAGCAAATCCCCCAGAACTATTACCTGTCTCTTCCTAAGAACTGGAGTTTCCCTCCCCACCCCACCTGAGGTATTCTCAGCAAGAGGATAATGTGACATCTTGGAAGGAGGGTCCCAACTAGGTAATTGTTTCCCTGTGCGCTAGATGAATATTCTCCTTCCTTGTGACTTTCATCCTCTTCAACAGCACAGAGGCTGGCAGACCTGGAGTGGAACTGTTCTTTTGTGTCCTGGAAATTCTCATCTGTGTACCACTGTCTCCCTTAGCACCTCCAATTCAGCCATTCTTGTCCCCACAGCTTGTACACTAAGGGCCAGGAAATCCTTAATGCAGACATATGCACCATATGGCCCATAATCATACATGCCTCATTGGGTGCAATAGATTGCATAGCCTTCACTCTGTTGCTGGACTTCTGCCTGTAGCATATGCAGGAGGTCACATGGCAAGTATAAATCTACTAACACATTTCAATAGAAGCACACAACTGGCACAGCAACATAGTGGCCCAACCTATGCCTGATTGATGAACCCTTCTCGCAGCATATTTCTCTCTCAACAGCCCTCCACACCCATAAGTTAAGAGAATACTGAGTACTTACAGCCTAGCCTTGACGTTGGGTTGACAACTCAGATAATCTGAAGTACAGTTCTAGCTAAAGTGACCACAAAAAAAAACAATACTGCAGGGTTTGATGTTTGACTTCCACATCAAATGTGCAACATTTGGTCTATAATACAAAACTTTGCTGTTATAGCTATGCCTGGTGTGTGCGGGGAAGGGAAGGGAAGGGAAGGGGGGGGGGGGGAAAATCACACCTCCTAGCCAACATGGCTGTGCCAGGAAAAAAAAAAATGTAGATGCAACTATGCCAACAGAAGACTAACGCTGACAAGTTGACAGCTAGTATTTTGTTTTGGGGGGGGCAGTGTACCAATTAGTCCTTTTATCATACTCATTACAAAAAATAAACTTGGGAACATTTTAAAAAATTAAAATTGTAACATGCAGAGCAGAAAAAAAATTATGTTGTTCCCCTCCTCCCCCAAGTGCTACATAGGATGCTGATTTTGAATATTGACCTATGGGTCCTCCATCTCTCAGCTCTGAGTAACACTGGCTGCTCAGATGCTCTTAGGGCAATGGCTTCCTTCTTCACACATGAATAAAGCAGCTAAATAAGAGGCTTATAGTGACTCCATAGGAAAGCTACTCTATTTTGACACAGCATTTATTTATGTTTCCAGAGATCCACCCTTAAAAGAGCATTTACTAGAAAAATGACTTGGGGTTTCAGCTGCTCCTTGGTTCTCTTTGCTGTATTTTTAAAGCACATTGGAGTTGCCAGTTTTCTTGTGAACTAGTGAATGTGAAAGATTGAAATGAAACCTCCACCTCCAATTTCTCTTCTCACATATTTCTTTTAACACTCTGGTCCATCTCTTTCAGCAAGATAGAAGATGAATGACAGCCTGCACCAGACAACAGAGGTGCTGAAGTAGTAATTTAAACATGTATGACTATCAATCATTCTGTTTCACACACTTGCTGCTCCAAAAGCTCGCTACTTCTTGTCCTCTATGGTTAGACCTAGGTGTCCTTGTGTCCTAAGGCGACTAGAAGAACATGCTGTCACTATGCTGAAGAAGCAGGCCCATTAATGAAAAATGGGTGGGCATTTAAAAAAAAAAATGAAAAACAACCCCCCACAAAACCCTCCCACCAAGCTTATTCACAGTACTAGCCCCATGATGCTCCTTCACCCTTTTCCCCCCACTTCATTGACTCTGAATCCATCTCAGACATGTATAAGGCTGTGACCAGAAGTCAGCAAGATGGCCATGACAGTGGTGAGGTGGCAATTCAGCATCAACAGAATACAATGCTATCACACTTGGCCTGACACTCAACAAAGCGGAAGCTTAGCATGTCCCTGCCCCTGCTATACATCTGTAACAGGTAGCCTTTTATTGATTTCCTGGGGTGTGATCACATGCTCCAATATATGTTCCCCAAGTGACCTAAGAAGCCACCACAGGAAATGCAGCAGTTTCTTTTTTTTTTTTTCCTTTCAATGGCAGGATTATAACTGATTGTCTCCTGACCCACTTCACAGCAACAATTTACTAGAACAATCCATCCTTCTTGTCACTTACTTCAGCCAAGTGTCACCATAGGTCTTGAGGCCCTACTTGCAGGCTCTCAACTAAGCCTCTCATTTTGAAGCCACCAATAATTGTAGGGTTTTGCACTGACTTTTGTGAGAGCAGAGGTAGGCCAACTTTTGAGAGCCTCTCTAGACAGATCACTACCTGATTTGCAGGCATGAGGAAGTAAAACAGTTAAAGCTATTCATTGAGGAGGTGCTAATCCGTCCCAGATCTATTAATGTTTTAAAGCATTTGAAGATGAAAAGGGATATTAGGCAGCATTGTCTCCTCTGCTCTCAGAAGAAGAATTGAATCCTATGAACCTCTTGAGCATGAAAGGAGCTGAGCCCCTGGCCTGCCATCTTGGCCTCCTCTGCTGCAGTTCAGAAAGGGAAAAGGACGACAGAGAAGCAGACAGAGTCGAGAACAACCTCCCTGTGCATAATCATGTCTTGATGACTTCCCTGAAACTCCCATGAACAATTAATTCCTACCAGGTCCCATTCATGACTGCTACTGGGCAGCAGCACAAGGAGCCAGACAATGGCAGTGCTGCTTAGGAGCAGTGCTACTAAGGAGGAGGTGGAGCCAGCAGGGCAGTGTGGTGAAACCAGCCCTTCATATGGATACTCACATATGTTCTGCTTCACTTCCTTCTACACTTAATGGTCTCTTGTGTCCTTGTTGACCAATCACTGCTCTGTAAGTACATTCAAAGAGCAATATGGTCTGTTCACACCCTTGAATCTCTCCCTATCTGCCTTCTTGAGCTGTAAACTTCACATTTTATATGGTTTAGTTGCCAAACACAGTCAAAGCGCTGAACTCAAAGCCATGACAGTGGCTTATCTGTACATAGCATCTTGTGGAAAAAGAAGTTACTGTGAATCTTGCTGGCATTCCCTGTTGGAGCACACTATGCCTCCGACACTCATTATGTCAGCCAGATTCAAGTTTCACCTTCCTTCAAGCTAAAGACTGCTACAGATACCCAATACTTTTCCTGTTGCATATAAAAATAGAGAGACCTTTGCCTCATCTGTCTTTTCCACTACTGCAATCAATATGCCGTCCAGCTGAAATCTTTACTGATGGTGCTGCTGTTTTTCCATACTACCAGCCAGTGGCCTGTGACTGGAAGGCCGGTTAATTCATCCATTATTAATGCCATTAGAGACTGGAAGCTCATGCATTCCCATTGCTTCAGTACTGAGGCATTAGATATAGGTTAGGTGTCATCTGACATGACGGACAAGCACCTGTGGCATATGGCACAGTGTACTAGTATTGCGTCATTATTAACATTCTTTTCTCCCTTCAGTGCTTCAGAAGAGCCCCTCCCCAATCTCCACTTCAGAATACATTAACATGTGGCCTTCCAACTCCCACAGTTCTTTGTTTTAGTCCATCAAAAGATTGTTTTCTTCCATTATTCATCTCCTGTAGTGGTTCTTGGAACAGGAAAACAGCAAATATGAAATCATGAAAAATACTGAGGAGCATGAGAGAAAAAAAAGTTAGTCACCCATAATCAGGGTCTCAAGCACACTAAGGATTTGAACCAGTCATAAAGGCCATTGGTTCTCTCAACAGAAACCCCCACAGAAAGGAGGAGAATTAAATAAAATCCTGCTTACTCCCCAAGTTAGATTTTTGTCTCTGCATCTGCAAAGAGATCAATAGTTCATTTTTTTCTGTCTGAGCAGGTCTCCTGATCATGATTTTAGTTACTTCTCTCTTCCTCTTACTAGCCCTGCTTTCATCTTGATGATGGAGGCCTGGCAGGATAAAGATTCCCTAATTTTAAATTGAAAACATCCAAAAAAAAGGACACAGAATCCTCAATTGGTGACATGAAACATATTTAATCAGAAACTAGAACACAGACATACTTCTAAGTCTCTGCCTGCTTTTCTCAGTTCACCAGCCTTATAAACTTGCAACAGTTCTCTTGTGATTAAGTCAACCCACCTATTGGCCAAACAATGATGATGACTTTAAGCACCGGAAAAGCATGTGTTGCCATCTTTTAAGTGTTGTATTGCAGTAAGGCATTATGAGCTTGTAAAGCTAAACTGTTGAGAATACTCAAGATCCAGGAAAGATCATCTCATCTGAAGAAGGAGGTTTTGCCCACAAAAGCTCATGATATTTTACATATATTTGTTAGTCTCTAAAGTGCCACAGGACTACTCATTTTTAAAAGTTGTTGAGAATACTATTCAGCTATGGAGATTTTACAGATTCTGGCTGTGCATGCTTACATGTCTGGAAATGGGTGACAGGGGAGGGATCACATGAGGATTACCTGTTGTGTTCCCTCCCTCTGGGGCATCTGGTATTAGCCACTGTTGGCAGATAGGATCCTGGGCTAGATGGACCATTGGTCTGACCCAGTATGGCCGTTCTTATGTTCTTATGACAAAATCAAATCACATTAATATTTAATTAACATTAGCTGACAATGACCCATGTGCAGAATAGCAGTATTCCACAGCATTAGAAGGATAACATATGGATAAGACACATTTATTACACAAACTAATATTTCATATAATGAATTCCAGGAAAATATGTTAGTTGTTTTGATAGCTGCTGTTCAGATTGGAAACTATTAAAACCCCAGGATAGGAGAGAGACCAGATGTACTTAGTAAGCAACATTTCATATCTATCTAGGTATTTGTCTGGTCTCCATCACTACAGCATCTGAGTGTCTCTAAAGTATTTACAAATAACACCACCACCACCACCACCTCCCCCCTGTTTCTTCCATTCCAGCCTGCAAGAGAAATTGCAGGATTCATTTACTTAGGTTTGTGAGAATGTAGAAGAAGTTACTATTAAAGGAAAAGAATGATTACTGATCTAGTCCACATGATGCTGTAGTCAACACTAGCAGGTTTCAAACAGTACTACATTAAACACTTATTAGGGAACATTTAGTGCAGGCCATCAGGTAAAGGCCAATTAGTGCATAACACACTAGTATGCATGAGAATTTATACAATTCTAACATGGACTAATGCACCATGTAGACAAGACCTTATATTACAAGTGTAGTTACCCAAATTAATATTGAAGAAGGTGGCAGGGAACTTAAATGACCACAAGTAGATAGGCCCCAAATGTCATCTGACAGATGGCATCTACAGCAGGACAGTTCCCCCTCCCACAGTGACAGGGTACTGTGGTTAATAGTAAGTCTGAAGAGGAGTTCCAGCTACTGAGTTACCAATATCACAGCCACTCAATATTGCCTTTTTGCAAGGCCCTTCCACTGGGACTGGCATCTAGCTTATCTAGATAGAAGAAACATCTTTATAAACCAAGAAGATGCTTCACAATACATTTGTGACTTTTCTATTTGCTTGTGACAGAAAGGGGCAAGGGTGCCTCTACTCACCACAGGTGATGCCACCTCCTGGTCTTTCAGTAGATTAACACTGCATGGTCAATACCCCTTTCTGTGGTTGTGCTTCATCACCCCGTCTTCATCCTCAGCCCCTCTTTCACTCAAGGAACTGCTGCAGACTCTTCAGGGCTCAGCCCTCTGCCCAGGTAACTAACTGAGTTACCCTTCCTGGGTAGCTATCCAGCATCTCTTCAGGTTGTCTTCCCGTTTGCTACCTCCTCTGCAGCAGTTAGCAGGGGAATTCAAATCCACTCTATACTCTCAATTCCCATTCAGGGCCTTAGAGTGAACTATTAAGTCTTCATTTACAACATCTTATTGATTCCATCCCTAAACAACTTACTATGCTTTTCCCTGTCAGAAAGGAGAACTGAAGGTTTTTCCCTTACTGCCTGCCTCTGTTTTCTAGACACTTCACCTTTTTCCTCACAGATGAGCCTTCTTCTAGTTAGCCTCTTCCAGCTTAACTCTCTCCCATTTTCAGCCTAATTGGCTGATTGGGCCCACTTGGCCTCGTTTAGCTTTCTCAGGGCCAGTGTGCTATGCCTCATTTCATTATAATTCCAAAACTGTTATATTCTAGGTAGAAAAGGACTCTTCTTTGGTAACAGAAACTGGGTGTAATACCAAATGGAGGCAGTTTCTTTTCTAATCTGGTTACATTAGAGCACTTTTTATTCTACACCTGTTCTCAAAGTTTCAGGGTCAGCTAGCATTGCTCTGCCTGACAGAAAGTTAAAGGCTTGTAAACAGCCTCTGATCATTCACATGCTTTCACCAGGTCAGTCAGAGGACATCAGTGCAGGTTCAGTAATCACCATCATCCTGATGCCATGCTTGGTGATGGAAACATTGTTATGCTGGTGCTTTTTGATAGCTAGTGAATTTTGGGCATGAGAACAATAGCTCACGTGGGTTTGAATACCTTGCTCTCTAGGTACAAGTACAAGCCAATTTTTAAGAGCTGGGACAGAAAGTTTTGGAGAGATTCCAAATACCATGTACAGCAAAGTTGCAGCGTGAAAGTCAGAATATGGTCTGAAGCATTGCACTAGTTTTAATTGTGTGGTGACTTTTCAAAATTGCCAGCATATTCTGGTGGAGGGTGCAAGATATGCCTACCGGAGGAACAGGCCTTTTTTGCTATACTATTACGGAGAGGGCATAGTTTCCCTGTGTTTAGTATGGAACCATTTATGATTTCAAAAAATGACAGCTTACTGTAGTGCTGCTAATGGGCTCGGAATTAGTTCTGTACAATATTGGCATCGTTTTAAAATGGGGGCTGCAGCATATGTAATAAGCTGTAGATCTTAACAAAGACAAAGTAATTGGTGTAAAATAAGGGACAGTTTGGTTAATAAAGTACATTAATAGATCTTTGCATACCACAACTATAAGCACTCCCCCTTTTAAAATTAATAATGAAAACATAAGGCATGACAGTAAACAGTAATCCTGGGTTGGTTCAAATTGAGATCCAGCTGTCACCCAAAACGTGTGAGGTGTTTGGGTTCATGGAAGGGATGTCCATGTGTAGTCAACTATACGATTAACCAATAAGCTTTGGCTTCTTGGTTAATCTTCTTGACTACATGCATTTCCCTCCACCCCTTGCTGCCTCTGGCTCCCCTTGGAGACCAGCTCCCCCTGCCACCCCACTGCTGCAAGGCAGGGAGGGGAGCAGGAGCCAGTAGTGGGGGAGCCAGCTTAAAATCTGGTTCACCCCAGCACTGGCTCTGCGGTGCCGTCTGCCCCTCCCTGCGATGATGCCTCTATCAGATGCAGCAGGGGGAGGGAGGCTGCCACAAAGCAGCATCTGACTGTGGCAAGCCTGGGCCCACCACAGTTAGAGGTTGCTTCGTAGCAGCAGCCCCTGTCCGTGGGGGTCCTAGCTCCCCGCAGAGACTGCGTTGTATCCCGCAGAGCAGCCTCTATCCATGGGCAGCTCAGACCCCCCACAGACAGGGGCTGCTGCCACCCACACACTGCTGCCTCTGTATCAGAGGCAGCAGTGCTGTGTGGCAGGCAGCCGGTCTGTGCAGGGAGCTGGTTTTTAAACTGCCTCCCCTTGGGGACCGGGTTCCCCCTGCTGCCCCACATTGCGGCCTCTGATACAGAGGCAGCAGCACAAGGTGGCAGGGGACTCCCTGGGAGTAGGGCCAGAGCGCACTGGCTGCCAGCCCCATCCCTGGGGACCATCAAATAGTTGTGTAACCACAAAGATTTCATGCGGTTCCATGACTATTCAGTTACCCAATATCTAACATCCCGTTCATGGCTTTGGCTTAAACCAACTTCTGATTTTTTTTATGACATGTCTATATTTAGAATCCAGATACATCAGCTATGCCTGAGGGACTTTCAGCTCCAAAAAAATTAAAAATTCAGAGCCAAAAATTCTGTGCATAATGTTTTAAAATTCTTCATGTTATATGTGTTAGTAAGTAAATGTGAAGGCTCCTGCATTGGGGAACAAAGGCCATTGGCTGTACATAGGAGGGACATTGACTTAGTGGTGAGGCTGTGCCCACCTCTGATACAGCTCAATGGCTGCGCCTGCTCCAGAAATACCCCTGGGCCCTGCTCCCTTGTGCCAGATGCACCAACCTATCAAATAAGGGGGACAAAGTCTTGAAGGTGCACCCAACCCTGGACCCTGATCTAAGTGTGGTACAAGCAGGCTTAGCGCCGCAAGATCCAAGTTTGGAGGAGTTTACTGTGGGGGATCCAGATGTGGAGTGATAGGGTTCTGTGTGGGACAATCTGGGTGTGGGGGGGCTTCCCTTTGTTTCCCTGGCAGAAGTAATTTTTCCTGCAGGGAAGCAAAGAAATCTGTGGGAGACGTGAATTGTGGTGGAGTAATCAGGGCCTCAGTGTACACACTGTTGTTAAGGAGGAAGGGTGAGCTTGTCACTAAGGCATGGACTGGGACTCAGGAGAAGTGTGTTCTATCGCCATACTGCCACAGGCTTCTGGCATAAGAGTGGACAGTCACATAATCATGCCATCCCTCAAGGGATAACAATATTTCCTTATCTAACAAGGCCGTTGTGAGTCTGAATTTTTTAATAAGGTGCTTTTTATGCTAGGATCATTAATGCCTTATGAAAGAGTGTACATAAATCAGAGGTACTGCGGACTCTTGGTCAGTCTTCACCTTTAAGCAGCACTCTTGTGTATCTAATAAATATTTATTTACCGTAACTACCTAAATGATTATAAATGGCTAGGGCAACTCACCTTTAAAAGAGATGTATGTTTATTTTATGTGATGTGGCCTGTAGGCCACAACAATCTAATATGCTGCTAGATTGACTTTTACCTGTTCGTAGCATTGAGAAGATGTGATTAATTCCTTATATTCCAGTCAGAAACATCTGCAAAGCAGACAGGCTTCATACTGACTATTCTTTGTTAAATCAGTGGTAATGCCTGGATATGTGCAGGCTAAGACAACTCTTCTAGGGCCTGAGTCAAAGCCCATGGTGTCAATGACAGTCTGACCCTCACCAAATACATATGTCCTAGTAATTGTCTAGCTGAGCTACTGGACCAAATTGGCCTTTCCTTTGCAATCTAATTCAACTGCTTTAGGAAGAAAATAAATTTTTTGTATTAATTTTCCCTTGGTTTAAAATCTGAATACCTAAATGTTTTATGTCCAAGGGTCTGTTTACACTGCACTGTTATTTCGGAACAACTAGCGTTATTCCAAAATAACAATGCGAGCATCTACACAGCAATTCCGTTATTTCAAAATAATATCAAAGTAACAGGTGGCTTATTCCGACTTCGGTAAAACTCATTCCATGAGAAATAACTCATAAGAACATAAGAACATAAGAACGGCCGTACTGGGTCAGACCAAAGGTCCATCCAGCCCAGTATCCTGTCTGCCGACAGTGGCCAGCACCAGGTGCCCCAGAGAGGGTGGACCGAAGACAACGATCAAGCGATTTGTCTCCTGCCATCCCTCTCCAGCATCTGACAAACAGAGGCCAAGGACACCATTTTATCCCTGGCTAATAGCCTTTTATGGACCTAACCTCCATGAAATTATCTAGCTTCTCTTTAAACTCTATTATAGTCCTAGCCTTCACAGCCTCCTCTGGCAAGGAGTTCCACAGGTTGACTACACGCTGTGTGAAGAAGAACTTTCTTTTATTAGTTTTAAACCTGCTACCCATTAATTTCATTTGATGTCCTCTAGTTCTTCTATTTAGGAACTAATAAATAACTTTTCTTTATCCGCCTCTCCATACCACCCATGATTTTATATACCTCTATCATATCCCCTCAGTCTCCTCTTTTCTAAACTGAAAAGTCCCAGTCGCTTTAACCTCTCCTCATATGGGACCCGTTCCAAACCCCTAATCATTTTAGTTGCCCTTTTCTGAACCCTTTCCAAGGCCAAAATATCTTTTTTGAGGTGAGGAGACCACATCTGTACACAGTATTCAAGATGTGGGCATACCATAGTTTTATACAGGGGCAGTAAGATATTCTGGGTCTTATTTTCTATCTCTTTCTTAATAATTCATAGCATCCTATTTGCCTTTTTGACCGCCGCTGCACACTGTGTGGAAGTTTTCAGAGAACTGTCCACGATAACTCCAAGATCTCTTTCCTGATTTGTCATAGCCAAATGACAAACTCCACTTCCAAAATAGCTATTTCGAAATAGCTGCAGTGTGGACACACCACTGCTGCTATTTCAAAATAGCTTCTCCTCAGGGATATTCTAAGTAATTTCTCCCCAATGTTTCCTGGGGCTCTAAACTGAGATAGCACATTAGGGGAGCCTGCCTCAGACTAATTTTGAGGCTTCCCTGTCGTGTGGACACTCTTTTCCAAAATAAACATGCAGGGTAGATGTACCCTAAGTTTCTCTAGTAAATACCAGAACTTACTTTTTAGAATCTGTTTGTGTAGAACCTCTGTCCTCTTGTCAGACACTTAAAGAAACTTCTCTTTGCTATCTCATCTACATTGCACACACTATGCACTGAGCTATGTGTTTATGCTGTTGTACAGAGACATGCTATCTTTCTTGAACGAACGGCAGTTTTGACAATTACTCTGCTTTTTTTTCCACAAGTTCCATGGCATTCATTGGTTTTCTTAGAGCACCAATCCCTGGAGCTGAGTTCTTACCGGAGACTCTCAGTTTCTATGAAAAATGTCTAGGTGTAGCCCTTATGGATACAGAGCCTGAAAATGTGAACAATAAGTGGTCAAAAGCAGAAGGCAAATACAAAGAATCCCAAATCTATTGTATTTAAAGCAGGAAAGGGCAATACTTTTAATGGAGGGGGCCACTCCCAGATTTTGGCAAGTATTTAAGGGACACGCTTCTATGGAGGGGATGTGCAGTTTGGGACGGAGGTTGGGTGCAGAAGGGAACTTGAGATAGGGGACTGAGGCTCAGGAGAGGGTGAGGGATCTGAGCAGGAGTTTGGGTGAAGGAGGGGGCTGTGATCTGAGACAGAGGTTTGGGGTGCACAGTCCAGTAGGGGATGTGGGTGCAGGAGAGGATTTTGGCCTGGGGTAGGGACTCTAGGAAGGGGTGCAAGGGCTGGGAGGGAGTTGTGACCTGGGAGAAGAGGGAAAAGGGGTACAGAGGGTTTGAGTGGTGGCCTGGAGCAGGTAGTCAGAGGGGAGAGAGAGGGTGAAATGCCAGTGGCAGCCTCTGGTTGGGAGACACTTACCCGCAGAAACCTGAGGCAGACTGTCTGCTGCAGGCTGCTCGCTGCTCCATGTGGCTTCTCTCTGGCCATGGTGGGAGGCGGATGGGGAGGGAGAGAGAAAGCTTCCCACACTGCCCCTGCTCCCAGCAAAAATTCTCAGCTCCTATTGGCTGGAAACTGAGAGATTGGCCAATGAGATCTGAGATATTTTGCTTGGGGGGGAGGAGAAGGAAGGGGGAAGGAATAGCATGAGAAGTCTCCCTCCTCTCTCTCCAGCACTCCAGGGCTGGGAGCTGCTGGCTTTTTAAAGCGTGAGCTGTTCTCTGCCTAAGGGTTCCGGCAAGGCGGCCATGGGCCAGATCTAGTAGCTTGGCGGGCCAGATGCGGCCTGCTGGCAGCCTCTTGCCCACCCCTATTTAAAGTATTATGATTTTAAGCCTGTCTCATGATTGTGGGGCCTGACTTGTGGTTTGGAAATTTGGGGCTCAGCAATGTTGAACCAGCCTCCTGAAGCAGGGGATTGCTACTCTACACCCCACCCCTCTCTTCTCATGTTAATATGATGATGAGCCGGTTTAAGTTCTGCACTTCAGGCTCTGGCTCCCAGGGATGGAAAGAAGGTTGGGGATGGACTTTGCACCCAGGCAACCTTTTTGTCAGGAGGGAGGGAAGGAAAGACAAGAATGCAGCACTGGGGAGGGTGCCCTTTCACATAAATCTCTGACCTTGTCCAATGCTCTGAATTAGGGTAACCAGATGTTCCTATTTTATAGGCACTGTCCAATATTCAGGGCCTTTGCTTTTAAAGGCACCTAGTACCCACCACCCCATGTCCTGATTTTTCGCATTTGCTATCTGGTTACCCTACTGTTTACCATCTGGAACCTGGGGCATGATTATGTCCTCTGTAGGATGGAAAACTACCCTTCCCCCCAGAGAAATAATGCCCAGGTACTCTGCATGGTTATGTTCACAGTTTCCTAAGTACAGTGTTGTCCATTCTTGCAACTTTAGTTGGGTGATTTTCTTAAAGCCGCAGCTCCTGGAGTCAGGTGATGAAATGAAAGCTGATATGTTCACATTAATAATAAGATGGCTCTTATCTCTTGGTCATGGAAAGCAGCATGAAAACACAATCTCTGATGGCTCCAAAACAGAAGGTGAATAAAAGCAAGTGCTTCTTTTAGTTTCTAATCTTACTAAATTTAATCTGTGTTTCTCCTTAACTCCCCTTCCCTCTGCCCAACTACAAGGGATTAAAAGTAGGCCCAAATTTTGTGGTCTTCTGAACCCTTCTCTTTTCGTACAGTTTGGAAATGGCAGTACCATCAGCAAGGGTGAAAAAAAGGCCAGTAGTAATTTCTAATCTGGATATCCGGCTAGCTCAATTGCTATCCTGGCCTGACAGGAACAATGTGCTTGTACACTTCACCCAACAAGCAATAGATCATTGCATCAACAGCGCCAGAATGCGCTAATACCACCACACTGTGAAAGACTTTTCTGAAAAACACCTTCAAGCAGTGCTTAGAAGCTGTGCCAGGAAAAAGTAATCATGCAAGAAAATGAATCCAGACTAGCACAAAAACAATGGTTGTCTGAGGAAGCGCCCTGTGCCAGAAGGGACACATGCCAGAGCATCTTAAAGAACCAGCCCAGCCACTCCCAGAGTGGGCAGCATAATAACACAATGCAGTTCCACCCTCTGCTTGCCTAACTGCCTTGGCCTAAGATCTCATCATCTCAGAGCTGGTGAGACCTAGGTGTATAAGACTCAAGAGGAAGCCAAACCTGACCATTAATATACAATGCAGTTATTTTATTTTGCAGTCTGCAGGGAGCCTTTATAGAGCGAGAAATATTTGCCCTAACAACGTGTATGTGGTTTACAGGTAGTGCCAGTGGGCAAGAGGCAGACACACACAAAAGCACAGGATGACCTTTTCCACATTACAAATTACATTGCATTAGGGGAAACTCTTTTCAGGAACAGAACTCTGTTTTAAGGATGATGTTCAAACTCATTTCCATAAAGTTACCATGTAGAACCAATAACAAAGCCCCAGCTATCTCTGGAAGTTAGGCTCCAGAGTCCCAGAGGTATTTAGACACCAAACTCTCACTGAAATCAGTGGGAATTAGCCATATAAATACCATTTTTGTATCTGGGCCTTAGTAACTGGGCATGTTCGATGCATGCTTCTTGTTGAGAAAGAAATTCACTAGATCCTATTAGATCAATTGGTAGAACATCTGCATTTTTTTTAACTCAACCACTGATTTAGGCATAACTCCCCCTCTCCCCCCCAAAAAGTATTTGAAACTCCCAATAACTCACTCAGCTCAGAACTTTTTTTGGAATTTTTGGTTTTTTTTTTAATTATTGTGCCAAACTAATCAACTATCCAAGATAATCCACAGATTGATGTCTCTTTAATTAATCCCTCTCTCAGTCTAGTTTATAGGGGAATGTTTAATCAGTTGCAGCCTCTGTTGGTTGTGGCCTGAATCTTCACTGGTTTGAAAATCAAACTATGATTGATGTCAGTCAGAATCCAGAAGCTTTCCTTATTCGATCAGTCAGTTGATCAGATAACTTGACATAAATTAATTCAGGAACCACAAGTGTGAAACTTTATCACACTTGAATCTTCAGACAGAATGCCTCACATTCAATTATTGTATTATAGGTGGAGTCACCAACACCACCTACAGTTAAGGTTGCTTAACACTTTCCATGCTTCCTGTTTTTGGTTGCTGAGAGATTTATCAAACTTTAACCTTTGCATCTGACATTTTCCACACTGCTATCTGCCCCAGGCTGATTTTTTAAAATTTATTCATAAGTTTCAAAAAATAGGGTTTGGCTGTTTCCGAAAATACTGCTATAGAAAAACAGTTGTGCTGTTACATATATCCAGATGTTTCTTTGAAGAGCTTCAGCATTTCCATGCTTTGGAGCAGAAACTTGAAATTTGAAAGGGGGATGCCTCAGGCAGGTGTATTTTGCTGTTCCTATTAAAATTCACCCTCAGTTAGCTCAGCTATAAGCCACTGAAAACCATCATTTCCACATGTGTAGTAACGCTTATTAGCAATTTACTGTTCAAACGTTTGAACAATTTTAATCTACTGAGCATGCTCTCAGGCACAGTGATAAAGGGCTAACATTCTTAGTAGTTTTTATTAATTTTTCCAAATACAATATACCAAAATATCAGATTCATCATAATACACAAAGTAAATAAGGAGGATTAGGATAACGGAAGTGGAATGGAAGCCATATTTCTCTTCAGAGTCTGTATTACTTAAAGACCTCTAAAAAGTCAACCCAAAATGGTTTGAATTCCCTTTCTGGGAGGGGAAGGATGGTGCAGCAGCTTGCTATTTTGTCCTTAATATATTTACTTTAAGATTTGGTGCCCTCTTACCAGCTAAGTGACTGGGAATGACGAGCTTCTTTCGCAGGCTACTTTTAAAAGAAGCGGGAGCAAACAGGAAAAGCAAATACTTGACTTTTGAAATTATATAAAAATATGCAAACATGAAAGCAATAAATAGCAAACATCATTGGAATAACATTTCTATTTTTGTGTCAGTCTAGAGAAATGAATTTTTTTCTCTGTGACAGATTTTACAAGATGTGATGGTTTTAGCTTAAATAGCGAAGGGTTATGCCCCCTTCCTTGTAGTGTATGTGTGCTGTTGGGAAGACCTAGTGGTATGTGTATGTAGCAGTGGATTTGCATATGATTTATGTTTTCTGTGTAGTAGTATAGAGTTTGTAGCACTAACAAGAAAATGACAGGAAGATAACATAGGAACTTTATAAAATGAATGAAAGAAATATAAGAGTCTTGATGATTGAAATTTGTGAAAATATGTGAAGTTCAAGAACGATGAGCATGTCAAGAGAAAAACACCACTCTATTCGTATAATTTTTTCAGGGCATATTGGGTATAACATCATGCTATGAATTACAGGCAAACTATGAATCATTGCCAACTTCTGTATGATCATACATGTAGGGCATCTGCAGATTCAGCTGCTGCTCCGACGTCTGACTATACTGTTTGGCTGTGTCTAGACTGGCCAGTTTTTCCGGAAAATCAGCCGCTTTTCCGAAAAAACTGGCCAGCTGTCTACACTGGCCACTTGAATTTCCACAAAGCACTGACTTCCTACTGTAAGAAATCAGTGCTTTTATGGAAATACTATGCTGCTCCGTTCGGGCAAAAGTCCCTTTGTGCAAAACTTTGCGCAAAAGGGCCAGTGTAGACAGCTGAGATTTGTTTTCTGCAAAAAAGCCCCGATCGCGAAAATGGCGATCGGGGCTTTTTTGTGGAAAAGCGCATCTAGATTGGCCACGGACGCTTTTCCACAAAAAGTGCTTTTGCGGAAAAGCGTCCGTGCCAATCTAGATGCTCTTTTCCGCAAATGCTTTTAATGGAAATCTTTTCCGTTAAAAGCATTTCCGGAAAATCATGCCAGTGTAGACACTGCCTTTGTTTTGCTATAGGATTTTAGTGCAAGTAGGCAGATCACTGTGGCACACACTGGTGTATGTTTGCTCCAAATTCTGTGTAAAGTGGTCCATGTGAGGTGTCAAACAAAAGCTTATGCTATGCTGACTCTGTCTGGGCTACTCATGTCCTTGTACAATCAGTGTGTGTAAAGTTATGAATATGGGCTTTGTATTTATATTTTAAATGTTTTCTACTGGGAGGGGCGGTTGCTCAATACTGCATGGACAATTGCTCTTAAGTATTGCCAATTGACACCTGAGGAGTACACAATGGCCTCTTGCCTGAGAAGGACATACCTGGCGATTCCATGGCACATTGTCTAAAAAGGACATAATTGGTATTTGGGTCACATGATCAGCCTATTTTGGGAGGCACCAGCACTTAGGGGAAGGATGGACTTTCCCTCCACATGGGCAAGGTTATAAAAGTATCCTGAGGATGCCTCCATCTGGTCTGTTCCAGAAGCACCACTGGTAAGGACAGAGGGCCCAGAAGGATGTTGACCCATCCTAACACAGGATGTACTCCAGAGCCTTTTAACCTAGAGCTGGAAGAGATCTCAGGAGGGCATCAAGTCCAACCCCCTGCCCAAAGCAGGACCAACACTAACTAAATCATCCCAGCCAGGGCTTTGTCAAGCCGGGATTTAATATCCTCCAGGGATGGAGATTCCACCACCTCCCTAGGTAACCCATTCCAGTGCTTCACCACCCTCGTAGTGAAATAGTTTTTCCTAATATCCAACCTAGACCTCCCCCACTGTAACTTGAGACCTTTGCTCCTTGTTCTGCCATCTGTCACTACTGAGAACAGCCTCTCTCCATCCTCTTTGGAACCTCCCTTCAGGAAGTTGAAGGCTGCTATGAAATCCCCTCTCACTCTTCTCTTCTGCAGACTAAATAAGCCCAAATCCCTGAGCCTCTCCTCATAGGTCATGCGCTCCAGCCCCCTAATCATTTTGGTTGCCCTCCGCCGGACCCTCTCCAATGCATCCACATCCTTTCTGTAATGGGGGGGCCCAGAACTGGATGCAGTAGTCCAGATGTGGCCTCACCAGTGCCGAATAAAGGGGAATAATCACTTCTCTAGATCTGCTGGCAATGCTCCTCCTAATGCACTCTAGTATGCCATTAGCCTTCTTGGCTACCAGGGCACACTGTTGACTCATCCACTGTAATCCCCAGGTCCTTTTCTGCCAAACTGCTACTTAGCCAGTCGGTCCCCAGCCTGTAACAATGCTTGGGATTCTTCCGTCCCAAGTGCAGAACTCTGCACTTGTCCTTGTTGAACCTCATCAGCTTTCTTTTACCCCAATCCCCCAATTTATCTAAGTCACTCTGGACCCTATCTGTACCCTCCAACATATCTACATCTCTCCCTAGCTTAGTGTCATCTGCAAACTTGCTGAGGGTGCAATCCATCCCCATATCTGGGTCATTAATAAATATGTTGAACAAAACTGGCCCGGCCCTAGAACTGAGCCTTGGGGCACTCCACTTGAAACTGACTGCCAACCAGACTTTGAGCCATTGATCGCTACCCATTGAGCCCAACAATCTAGCCAGCTTTCCAGCCACCTCACAGTTCATTTATCCAATCCATACTTCCTTAACTTGCTGGTAAGAATACTGTGGGAGACCATAGCTTTGGTAAAGTCAATGTATATCACATCCACTGACTTCCCCATGTCCACAGAGCCAGTTACCTCAGCATAGAAGCTAATCAGGTTGGTCAGGCACAACTTGCCCTTGGTGAATCATGCATGTAATGTATTTTCTTTAACAATCTCACTCTCAACCTTTTCTTTCTTTTATTAATAAACCTTTAGATTTTAGATGCTAAAGGATTGGCCCAGCAAGCTCTTTTGGGTAAGATCTGAGGTATAAATTGACCTGGGACTGTGTCTGGTCCTCTGGGACTGGGAGAACCTGTTCGGAGTTGGTGAGATTGGTTTTTATAACCTCTCACCTGTGTAAGGTGTGGTTCTGGTTGTGGCACGGGGAACACTGGGGTGTCTAAGGGGATTTGCTTGTGAGGCTTCTTGTTGGCTACAGTGGCAGCTAAAGTGTGTGACTGGTTTGGTGCCTTATGGGGCAGGACTCCAGTCTTTGACGGTAAGTAGCCCTGGTTCTGAGCAATTTGCCCTGGTTTGACCCTCTCAGTAATGCCCAGACCACCTGATAAATTACACCTTGTAGTTTAACTGGCACATGCATCTGCAGTATTAAAGGGACACTATCAACTTGTAGCATGGTTAATTGACACCTACCACCCCCATCCCTCCCAGTTTAAAATAATTTTGTATTTTACACCTATATATTCCTGCCAGATTTTAGGGTGTTACAATCAGTTTTCTTATTTTTTAAAAGGTTTTCTCTTCTCATCTCCTCTGTGTGTAAGCATACCACAAACAGAAGAACTGATTATTTATACAGAAGGAACTAGCTGTACAAAAAATGCTTGCAAATGCATAATCCAATAGAGGGAAAAAAGTGTTTATTTTTCATTTGCAGTCACGTGTCATTTGTAACAGCAGTGTGTAAAGCTGGTAATCGTCTGTGAAGCTTTTTATTGTTGGCATTGCTTTAAATGAGGAGCACAAGTTCTGGAACACACACTTCAGATTTTCTAGGTCCTTCCAGGATGGGAAACCAGTGATAAAATCCCTGTCAATTGCCCCATTTGAACCAGGGAGAAAAAGTATATCATCAAAGAATATAAGTTAGTACTTATTTCTTATCCCAAACCCTTTATTTTATCATGTTCTAAACTAGAACAGGTTGAAATCTACCTTCTGTGGCCCACTGATTCATGGAGAAAGGAATTTTTTAACAGACCTGCCATCTAAACTTTGTTACATATGGATCCATTGGCAAAAGTGCATGCATGGTACATTTGTTTTAAACAGAGAAGTCACAGAATCAAATAATTGCTAATTAATTACAACTAAGATTCAGCAAACACAAGTCTAGTGGCACCTTAAAGACTAACAGATATATCTGAGCCTAAGATTTTGTGGGTAAAAACAACTTAGTCAGATGCATGGAGATCATGATCAAGTGCATCTGATGAAGTGATGCCCAAATAATTCTGTTAGTCTTTAAACTGCCACAGGACTCCTCATTGTTTTCCAGATACAGAATAACATAGCTACCCCTCTGAGACTTACTAAGATTCAGAACTCAGATCAAAGTGTTGTGCCAAAGCTATTAATTGGTTTTGGTCAGATACCTGAAACTTGGGTGTTTGTTGTTGGACATCTCCACAGAAGTGGTCTGATTTTCAGACATGCTGAGAAACCAGTTTTCATAGAAATCAATGGGAGTGCTGGGTGCTCTGCACCACTGAAAATCAGCCTGCTACTGTTCAAATATCTAAGGGTATTTCTAGACTGCATCCCTCTGTCAGCAGAGGGATGCAGATTAGGCATGTCAACATTGAAAACGAGGCAGGGATTTAAATATCCCGTGCCTAATTTGCATAAAAATGGCCACCACGTTTTTCCGACTCAGCACTCTGTCGGCAAAAAGCGGCAGTCTAGAGGGGGATCTGTCGAGAAAGAAAGCCTTTTTTGACAGATCCTGTAAACCTCCTTGCAGGAGGCATAAGGGATCTGAGTTGGCAAAGTCCTGAGTCGGCAAAACGCGGCGGCCATTTTGCATTTTAATGCAAATTAGGCATGGGATATTTAAATCCCTGCCTCATTTGCAATGTCGACCTGCCTAATCTGCATCCCTCTGCTGACAGAGAGATGCAGTCTAGACATACCCTAACTTTCTATGTATGCTAAGCCCTTTATCTCTCAGAAACTTCAGCATGTACCTAATGAGTGCCTGTGAGGGATCCCGTCTACTTCAAAGGGACTCCTCACATAAGTAAAGACAAGTGTACCTGTGTGTGTGTGGGATAAGAGCCCAAGTTTCACCCTTTTACTTTAATGTGTTCTCTGTCCATCCAGTCCTTAAAATAAACAAAACCAAATTAAACATAGTTAAGACTTCCTTCCTTAATCCATGCATGACTTAACACATATCTTTGGTAAAAACTGTAGACTGAGTCAATACTATACATTTGCATACTGCTCTTACCCCAAAAGTGCAAACAAGAGTGGTACACAAAAGTGCAGACAGTGGTACACTGTACAAAAGTCGTCTTCTGAATTATTTTAAGCAACCTAAGACATAGCTACTCTGATACTCCAGAAGTATCAGTCATGTCAAAAGAGCTGATACTTCATACTAATTTTATAACTATGTTTTATGTCTCCATTAATATTAACTCATCTTGAGCTCTATTCAGGTTCCACTAAAGTCAGTAGTAATCTTGACATTGATTTCAGTAGTTTTAGGACAGGGTCCTCTCCAAGAAATGGAAAAAGCGTTCTCTTAGAACAAAAGATACTTGTTAAAAATATTCACATAGATGTATACATTTGTATTATACAGGGACTGGCAATATCTTAAAATCCACTTTACAAATCATAACACTGCAAAATGCTATGAGCTTCTAAGAATATGACTCTCTGTGCTTGCTGAGACATTACCATTAATGCAGTATATGCAAGGAAGTATTGTGAAATCACTTTGCAAGCTAACAGCAGAAGGTAATACAATGTGTGAATGTTTAAGACTCATTTGATTATTGCTTTACATCTCAACTTTTTTAGGTTGATGAAAAAAATGGGTCATAATCTGCTCTGGGTCACACCAGTTTAAATCTGGCACACCACCATTGAATCCTGAGAGCAGAATCTGGCCCCACTCATGTTTTTACACTTTGTAACATTGAATGCTTTGCTTATTGCTATGGTCAGCAATCAAGTCAATAAGGCATGTAAAAGCCAAAGAGGAATGTGAGGGTGGTCGAGGATACTTCCAAACCCCATTGAATGGAGATGGGGGATGGAAATAATGAGGGTATTAAATACTGAAGGAAAAAAGACATTGATTGCATATAGATGATGCTAAGAAAGACAAAAGCCAGGGTCAAATAGTTTCAGCAAACAACCTACAGAAGATACAAGGGCAAAACCAGGACAGGATAACACCTGGTCCCCACTTTCACACACACGGAATTTAATATATTACAAATTTATGTCCCTAACCCCAGATCCTCCACCTGAGTGCTAGGTGCACAGGAGCTCACAGAGAAGGGAGCTTCTTCCCAGCTCCAGAGATTATGTCACAGCCCTACTGATTGCCCTAGTTTCTGGAAGGAGTAATGGCCTGCTGGATCTGTAGAATTGTGGGTCCATAAGTCCTAGCCCCTCTTCTTTCCCCTATTTCCCCTTCCAGAACTTCCTGACATAGAACTCTGCTCCTGGGTATGCAGAGAATGTGGACTCTGTACACAAACTTGAGCATCCTGTCTGCTTGTGCAGTAAAACTGCACTGGTTGTGCTGTGTCTAGCTCCTGCCTGACACCATATGTTATCACTAGGAATTGCACATGTGTAACTGAGGGCAGAATTTGGCTCTAATGTGCCACCAGGAAAAAAAATGAACTGGTATGTGTAGTGTGGGTGTGGGAGGAGAACAAATTTGCTGACAATTGGATAGATAGGTGACAAGTCAATCATGATGGAGAGCTAAAAAGAGATGAAAAGTATTCATATCACAGCTTGGTGTCCCAAAACCTTAAATGGTTGGACCTTTTTGGCCTTGTCCTTTCCTCCCTTCCTTTAGCAAACTACCAGATTCCTTACTTGACCCAGTATCAGTCAATTATTAATGCAATAATTAATAAGATATCTTGAGAGTTATGTATAGCATTTTATAACATTTTAGAGCATGTTATTTTGAGTCATGTGTGTCCAGTGGTAGCACCACATGCACCAAAGACACTAGAGAGACCTTTCTAATTCCCTGAACTATCCTACCTAATCTCTCAAGGTTTCTTACTGACACACTGACATCACTCTATGTGATCCCATTATGAATGCATTCCAGCCTGTACCCTGATGTTTTCAGTTGTGGTTTATACTACAGTTTATACTTACTGTTAACACAGTTGCAAACTAGATTTGGCTTGTTTTTTATTTAAAACCCACCCACCTCACAAAACTCCTTAGCAGGAGAAAACAAAAAAGCAAGAAATAGGTCTTAAAAGCTTTTAGTGTGTGCCCAGAACAAGGAAATGCTTTCAGTTTAATGTACAACACAGTCCCTGGAATAAAACAGGACATTTTTATGAAGACTTTGAAAACAAATTCAGGTCATCTGCTTGCTTGACATCAAGTCTGTTAAACAAATTATGTTCTGTTACACCAGTAACTATTTTCTTCAGTGGAGTTAAACCCGCATAACAGAGAGCAGAATTTAGTCCATTGTGTGTCCCACCTGCGGGAGAGTCATAGCAAATTAGAAGGAGTTGGAGGATGTGTGTAAACACACAGAAAATATGGAAAGTAAGCAAAGCCACAAGGAACAAAATGCTAAGCTAGGAAAGTATTTTGAACATGAGGAACTAATAGGAATGAAAGATGAAAGAAACAAAACCATTATTCACAAGTAAATTTGTGATCTGGCATCCTAGGGTAAATCCCACATTCACAGTGGCATAGCCCTGTGCTACTATACTCTACCCCCATTGGGGCAGTGGGAAATGACAGTTGGAATAAGAAGACAAGATAGATGAGTGAGGTAATATCTTTTATTGGATCAACTTCTGTTGCTGAGAGAGACAAGCACTCGAGCTACACAGAGATCTTCAGGTTGGGGTAGGAAGTCCATCTGAGGGAACTGTGGAAGATTGACCCCTCACATTAAATGTTATGTTTCCCCATTCTCTTTCACTGGCAGCTAAGAGGAAAAAAGCTCTTAATATCTGCCACTTTATGAATTCCACCAACAAGCAGTTGGTGTTTTATTTTCATCAATGAGTCTTTGAGCTAGTTGTGAGAATCTACCCTTTGAACAGAGGATTCACCACAGTCCACCAATGCTTAAATAATAGTCTGCACCCAAGATGCTTGTTTTGGGGTTGGGGAGTATAACACCTCTAATCCTATCAGTAACCTGTAGAATGGGCATGGTGACTGTCCTAGAGCTGAAATTCAGAATTCTCTTTCTTACCCTTACAAAGTTATCTTCTAAACAAATTGCTTTTGTATTGAATGGTCCATTCCTCAAGCTAGTATAGAAAACTTTCTACTAGGAAAAAAAAGACTTGACAAAGATTTAGGTGCTTCTGATTGTGAGGTTGTATAGAGACTTGCAAGAGAGACTGGTACAGGGTGTGCATATTACTAATGAACTCAGTGGGTGCTGCTATATTATCTGCCATAATTCTGGGCAGTACTACTTCTGAATTCAATACTGTCTAGAATAAATGTTGGTGCATGAAGTTACTACATAGCTTATCTTGTGATGACCATCCAGGAACTACAAACACAGGTTGGACCTCTATAATCTGGACTTCCCGTGTGCAGCAACATCCACAGTCCAACATCTCTGGGTGCTCGAGGGCTGGAACATGGGGAAAAGATGGGAGCCCCTTGCTCGGCAACTTCTCCCCCACCCTGACAGAGCTTCCAGAGTACCACAAATGGCTCATTTGTGGTATTCAAGCTCAGGGAGTAAGGGGGAGGAGTAGGGATGGGGGATTCTTGGAGGAAGAGGCAGGGTGGCCATGGTGCGCCACGGTCGGGGGCCAAGAGTACAGTCTGGCAGCAGTGTAACTGAGCTCCCAGACCCCAGCCACAGGCTTCACAGCCACCCTGCCTCTTCCCCCATCACTGCTCCATCAGTGCCGGCCCCTCTGGTGCCACCAGAGCAGAGTCCCACAGCTGACTCTGGGCAGAGGGGCTGTCATTGACCTCCCCTGGTCCAACAAATTCCCTGATTTGGGACCAGTCAGGTCCCAAGGGTGCCAGACCAGGGAGGTTCAACCTGTAGTACTTGGAATGGCATTGAATCATGAAACTTGATCCTGGATACCCAGGTAGAAGTAATCTTCAGTAGGTACTAGATATTTCTTTGATGACATCCACTCAGCTATGTAAAAAACCATGAAGCAGCAGGCTGACATGAAATACACCATTCTAGTTTGCTGCCAGCTATTCCATTGCTCATTTTGGCAGCACCATCTAAAAGGCCGTTTCATTGTCTGAGGAAGCCGGAACAAAATGGATTCGAAGGCTGCCTAATGACTGTAATATAAATATACAAAAAGTCTGATGATTTAATCTAAAAAGCTTTAGTTATTTGGTATAATAATGTAGAGAAGGAAAAAAACACACCCAATGACCAGAAATTTTTCTTTTTTTATACTTATGACAAAAACTTCTCAAATGCTTCCAGGAAATCTGTGGAAGAGCTAAGCCCTTCTATGTCCAACAAATTATTCTTGCCATGAAAGTGGAATAAATCAGTCTCTTCCTCCTCTCCCTGTTCATGGTCTTCCTGTCCTTCTTCAAACAGTTTGGCCTCAGAAGTAGGAATAACAATGATACGTGGGACTGCAGTACTAATGATGGAGTCCAGGCCTCTGTTTATTTGAGTTTCTTGAGTTTCCCTTTGTGAGGTATCTGAGCCTCTTCCTTTGCCGATGCTGTTCAAGCCAACTGGAAGAGAAGCTGCTTCTAAGGAACTGGTCACCAATGCTTCAGGAGAATTCTGTAGGACTGACCTCGCAAGCAGCTTCTGTAAGTAGCTGGAGGAGACCAAAATCTAGGGTAAAAACAACACTACATTTTTAGTACCATCATTTGACATATAACAATTGTAGGTTCTAACCCCACTGCATCTAGGGTTTAGAATGTCTCATACCGGTCCATTGCATTTTAGGTGCCAGTTCTCTTGAGCTGCTTTCCCATTAACATTTGAGCCACTGCCCCAGAATGAAGTCAACATCACATGACCAATGTATTTCAATGTATGAACATTTGACAAATTGTCAGTTTTAGAAATGTACAACATGTACAACAAAATAACGATTGAGGTAAAGAGACACATATTTGGTCAAACATCTTCAAAAATTTGGACTTCATCTCGTTTTATGCCATGATCAACCAAGAAGCTCATTCTGAAACACACAAAAGTATTAATTTATCTATTACTAATTTGAAATTGTATTGTACCCATTCTGCCATAAGTTTTTGTGTCACTAAATCCTCAGCTGCTGCAAATCAGTACTACTCCACTATCTTCCACTGGAGCTATGACAATTTACACCTCTGAAGGATCTGACCAACTTCTTGTTTAGAAAAAAACCAACCCCCTTCCATGGAACACATTTAACTATAAAAGGGAGAAGGCTTTTTTTAGTGGTGATGCTTTTGGGGATGAAAGAAGAAACTTCCATGTGCTCACTCTCCAAAATGAAATTGAGCTTATTACGCAAACATTTTTATTCATTCTGTTCTGTATAGGCTCTCACTGCTGTAGTATTTGAGGGTATGTCTACGCTGAAATAAAAGAATTGGGGCACAGCCATAGCTGGCTCAAGTTAATGGATTCTGGTGCCTGTGGCTTGGACTACAGGACTGAAAAATTGCGGTGTTGTTCTTCAAATTCAGGTTGGATCCCAGACTCTGAGTAGGGAGCCTGAGGTCCAGTCGAGCCTCAATGTCTACACAGTTATTTTTAGACTTGCAGCCTGACACAGGTTCTCAGACTCAGTGCTGCAGGTTTTTCATTACAGTGTAGACATACCCTCATGGTTTAGAATAGCCTCTGCCCTCTCCCTTAAAGCTCTAATCCTGCATCAGATTCCTCAGACATGCTTTAACTATTATTTCCTCAAACATTTTAATGCATTTCAGCCTGTCACATTCTGGCACCTTTTTCTGTATAATGAACAAAGAAGGCTCTCAGATTAAATATTTATACAGAATAGTTTGATTCTTCATTTCTTTATCTTCTCAAAATTCCATTTTCCCTGCCACAACCACAGTAACAATGTCAACAGATGTCCCCCGAGATCAGGGTGGTTAAAACCAATGAATTTTTTAAAAAATTTTAAAAATCAGATTTTTTTTATTCAAATTGCATTTGTTTTTTTTAATCAATAAAACATTAATTGTCTCATTTAAAAATAACAGTTACAATTAAATCTTATCATAAACGTACTACACCTACACCTACAATCTCATAAAAATGAATTAATGGTTCTAGTCCAGGGGTCAACAACCTACGGAACGCACGCAACTTATGGCACACAAGCCGATTTTCAGTGGCACGCGGAAGGGAGATCAGCCCTACCCTTCCTCCCCTGTGCAGCCACTGGAGAGTGCTCCCTCCTCCCTGAAGCAGGTTAGGCTGCAGTGGGAGGAGGCAGCGCTGGGGCTAAGGTGCTTTAGCGGCACCTTGGCCTGGACTGGAGGCATCATTGACGTGGCCACGTGGTCCGGGGCTGGCCTTGAAGGCTGTAGGCACCACTGCCATGGCCATGCAGTCCGGGGCCGGCCATGGTGGTACCACTGCCACAGCCATGCAGTCTAGGGCTGACCCGGGGCCACATGGCCGTGGCACTTCCGGCCTCCGGGGCCGGCCCTGGACCACATGGGCCACAGCAGCGGGACCCCCGGAGCCGGCTGCAGACCGCAGTGTCAGTGGGGCATCTGAGGAAGCCCTGGACTGTGTCAACAGCAGCAGCAGGGCCTCTAGGGCCGGGCCCAGACTATGTGGGCCCCAGCAGCAGGGCCTCCTTCCGGGGCAGCCGGGACAGCATAGCTGCGGCCATTATTGCAAGGGGGCATGAAGCCAGGTAAGGTCCCCTCTCATGCCCAGACCCTCCCCACTCCAATCCCCTCACTTCCTTCCCCCCAAGCCCTGGCACACCCAACTTGCACCAACACCCTCCCTTGTTCCTGCTCCCTCCACCTGGCCAGACACCCTACTCCCAGCCTGCTTCTGCACCCTACCCTGCACCCAGACCTGGCAACTTCTCCCGCTTCTGCACCCTATATCCCTCCCAGATCCTGCACCCCATCCCTATCCTACTTACTGGCAGCTCTGTCTCGCAAACTGTACCCCTCATTTTTGTCCCTACCCCAGAGCCTAAGGAGGTCCATAAAATCCACTAACTCCAGAACCCTAGAAAAGTAAATCTGGTCTATGGGAAGCCCTGAACCTCAGTCCCCCCCGTCCACCAAGATGGAGCACCAGAGGAGTGAGGTGTCTCAGTTGGGGCCATTATCAGTGAACGTTGGGGGGTTTTGGAGGAGTTTTTTTGCTTCTGTGTGGTCCCCAATTGATTTTTCTGCGGGTCAGTGACCCCCCAATCCAGAAAGGATTCTCCACCCTTGCCATAAATAAAGAAAACACTGAAACCTTTTGTGTTGGACATAATATTTTACTTTGTGTAAAATGAAATTTGATTGTGACGGGTCCGGCAAAGGCTCCACTGCTTTTCTAGAGAGGGGGAAAAGCCGCACTGCCAACAGAGGCCCAGCGACCCACATTTGCCGGTTACAGGAGGAGGCGAGCCGAGCCGGGGGGAAGGTGATGTGGCGGAACGCCAGGACGTCATCATGGCGGAGTGTCAGGCCGGCACATCCAATGGCAGGCCTATTCAAATGGGCAGTGGCCAGAGGAGCAAGGGGGGCATCGGAAGACGGAGCCCAGAGAGGGACTGGGAAACAGCCCGACCCGGAGCCAGAGCAGAACGGCAGCCGCCCTGGGGGGACCGCAACAGCGATGAGGGTGAGGAAGCCTCAGAGACTCCAGTAGGAACCCCGGTCAGTGAGCAGTGGGGCAAGGACAGTGAGGGGAGAAGGAAGCAGCCTGGAGCAGGGCGATACTGGCGCCCGTGGGCTGATGAGTTTCAGGCAAGCACCCCACCAGCCATGTAGGGAGCTACTCGTCCCTACATCTTAGGGCCCTGGGCTGGGACCCAGTGTAGAGGGAGGGCCCGGGTCCCCCTCCCCGACCGGAGGGAGAGTGTAATCCTTACGCGGTCGGGGGACGACCAGCCCAACACACGGGACTATTGAACTTTGGACAGTCGGGTAGCGACGAGCCTGTGGGAATTTGGGGGATGTTAAGGTGGCAGTTGGCACGGGGCCCTGCCCAGATACATGGGTAGGGGCTTTGGGCTAAACTGAACCGCCACACTGATAAACTAACACGTGAAAGTTAAAATGCTTAATCTGTTTCATAGTTTAAATTAAATCGTTCTCCCTAGCTGTAGCTGGTTCAGAAAATAAGATCCCCATACCCAGCATGCCCTTGCCTACCCTCCCTGCTCTTTCCCCCGGCACAAAGATCCGTGAATAAGTTAAATTTCCGTACGCCACTTCTGAAAGGTTGCCTACCCCTGCACTAAAAGGTAAGATCTGCATCTTAATTTATTTATTAATGTAGCTGCTGTAAGTAGGACTATTATTGACTTTAAAAAGTATCAGCGACACTCGAACCCATACATAGAGGTGAATAAATCATATCTCAGCACTCCACCTCTGAAAAGTTGCTGACCCCTGCTCTCGTCTGTCCAGCCTAACAACCAGTTCTTGCTTCTTGAAAGTTTTGGGTCTTCAATTTCTGTTTCTCAGCAGACTAACATGTGCAAAGACAGACACAACTAGATAGGATTGTTTTTGTTCTATGCTTACGTTGTGTTGGTCATGGGCCACACATGGCAGAGTTAGGCCACATGTATACTTACCGTGCCTGACACAGAGCTTCTGACATTTGATTTAGTGGTTCTAGTAAGGGCTGCTAAATCGAACTCTGAGGGTGTCCCTGGTTGACACCAGTACTCCTCGATTTGCGAGGAGTAAGGGAAGTAGATGGGAGCATTTGCTCCTCTCCACTGTGGAGATGGTGCCAAGCTCAGTTTAAGGTACATCAACTCCAGCTATGTTTCTTAGGGTATGTCTACATTTGCCCCCCTAGTTCGGACTAGGGAGGCAAATGAAGCATACTGAAGTTGCTAATGAAGAGTGGGATTTAAATATCCTGCGCTTGATTAGCATATTCGCGGCCGGTCACAATTTTAAAATGCTGGTAGCCCGAATTAACTCGCTGCGTGTAGACGCGGTAGTCCGATCCAAAACCCTTCCCTCGAATTAACTCTTACTCCTCATGCAGTTAAGTAACAGTTAATTCGAGGGAAGGGTTTTGGATCGGACTACCGTGTCTACACACGGCGAGTTAATTCGGGCTACCAGCATTTTAAAATGGCGACCGGCCGCAAATATGCTAATCAAGCGCAGGATATTTAAATCCCGCACTTCATTAGCAACTTCGGTATGCTTCATTTGCCTCCCTAGTCTGAACTAGGGGGGCAAGTGTAAACATAGCTGGAGTTGCATACCTTAAGCCAACTTTCCAGATATAGTATAGACTTGGCCTCACTTAAGATATTGTCTAAAGACAGAGAGACAATATATAGGAAAGGACAGAGGCAGCACAGAAAGGAACAGTGGAGCGGTCTGGAAAGAAAAAGGGAAGACATTATTCAGCACACACACAGCTTCCTATATTTTTGCCACAGAAAAACTGTCATGGCTTCTGGGTATAAGAGAAACCCTATCTGGGAATATTTTGAAGAAATTCATTCGCTGGGGAAAAAAAGAAAATGTGTCAAGTGTAAGCAGTGCAAGACGACAATGCAGAGCCTGGCTGAAAGAATGAAACATCATAAGGAAACTGCTTATTGATGTAGATCAGTGGTTTCCAACCTTTTTATACCCAAGATCAGTTTTAAATGACAGGGCAAGCCAGGATCTAACCCATTCTTTCCCTGAGACCCCTACCCCTTTCTTGAGGCACTGCCTTCTCCAAACCTTTCTGCGGACTACAAGTTGTTAATGTAAACTCACTGTTAATTACATAATTACGTCCAAGCCATTTTGCTAGTGCTGCAGCTAGTAAGAACGGTTTAATTTAAATTATGAAACAGATGAATCATTTTAACTTTCTCGTGTTAGTTTATCAAACCTCATTTTAAGCAAAGTAAAATAGTATGTCCAGCAAAATATATTTCAATGTTTTCTTTATTTATGGTAGGAGTGGGGAACCATTTTTAGGTCGGGCGTCACTGACCCACAGAAAAATCAGTTGGGGACCACACAAGTGAGAAGCAAAAAAACTCCTCCCAACCCCCTCACCTTCACAGATGTGGCCCCCAGTTGAGACACCTCACCCTTCTGGCACTCCAACCCCAACGGGGTGAGGGAAAGGGACCACAGGACTGAGGTTCAGGGCTTCCCATAGGCCAGATTTACTTTTCTGGGGAAGCAGCTCTGAGGTGAGGAGAGGTGTGGGTGTGGGGGTCAGAGTCTCTTCCTTTCCCAGCCCTTTGCCTGTAGGCTGTGGCACTGGGGCTGTGGCAGGCAGAGCCTGGGGCTGCCCAGGGCTGGCTCCAGCCCAGCCGGATGCAACAGGGCACTGGATAAGGGACTCCCCACCCTCGCACACAGCCTGTGGGGAGCAGTGCAGTGCGCCATGTGTGCCAGCCACTCAGCCCTGGCTCTGTGGAGCAGGCCCAGTCCCGCCCCCACCCGGAGTAGGGGGCAAGAGCCAAGGATGCGCGTGCACCTCTCCCCGTTCCCCCCAGCCGGCAAGTTAAGAACAAGGGGCAAGAACAGCCCGCCAAAGCTGTGCCACCCTCCAGCAAGGCTGGAACCAAGAGGGGCAGCCACCCAGCCGGCTGGCCATAGTAATCGATTCTTAGAGACGCCGCAATCAACTGGTCGATCGTGATCGACGGGTTGGTGACCGCTGATGCAGATGAAGATGTGGATATGTCTGAAGAACAATGTGGCTCAACTTTGCAATGTATCATTCTTCAAGACTCTCTCTCTATGCCTTTTAGTGTAAGTGTGATTTAACAAGTAAATTCCAAAGCTGTTTGCTATGTGGGATATTGCTAGGAAAAAAAAAGTTTAGTTTAGCTTGTTTAATTAGCTAATTAGGTTTAGAATCTATCACCCAAATATACAGTACAGAAAGATGAAGTAAAAGAAATCTAAAGTTACCAGTTGCCAATGAGTGTCATTTTCTTATTTTATATTACAGAGTACATTCCCCTTATTTTGGAACATCATGGTCACAGACCAGAATGGTGATGCTATAAGTCTATTCCCTATTTTACTTCAGCATTACTCAGCTTTCCCAAAGATACCCCATCCTCTACTTGTTTTCAGTGGGGCCTATTCCAAAACTAAGTGCACTCTAAACCACGGCTACGCAACACAGGGCCCGTGGGCCACATGCAGCCCACAGCCCATTTGTTTGTGGCCCACAGAGCAGTTTGGGTTTACGTGGGGCTCAACACATGGCCTGCGAGTGGGATCCTTTGAACATGGCCTCCACTGGGAACACGCTCCACAACAGTGAGGCATCTCCCAGGCAGGGTGAGCATTGAAAGATGCAAGCAGGCGGGCTGGCTGGAACAGACGGGTACAGGGTATCGGCGTTTCTAGCCCCCAGGGAGGAGGTATCGGGAGCTCTGGGGCATTGTGGGAAGTGTTGGCTGCTTAGCCTTGTGGGCAGAGCCTGAGAGGTGCAGACTGGCTCACACTGGCCACAATTGGGTCCGGCACCCTGGCTTAAAGCTTAATCTTTTTATTCATGCCCATCAGTGTGAAAGAAGCTATTTGCATATATATTTGCATGTATATGCAACCACACTTAAGTTGCAGCCCTCGGCATGTGCTGTGAGTCTCATTGTGGCCCCCGGGGCTTCCAAAGTTGTGTAGCCCTGCTCTACACACAGTCTTAGCTTTTTTGGTATATTGGAATCATATCTGCAACAAAATGACTGTGGGAGTGGGTGGAAGATGAGAGCTAGTTATGGCAGTTTTAAGGACACTGCACATTTAGTGTTCTGAGGACTTGTCTATTAGAGTTAATAAAATCTGAAAATTAAAGAAAAATAGTTTAAGGACAGTCGTCAGCCAGCAACTTAGGAGACTGCTGCAATTGCAAACGTGAAACATTTATGTAACATTTAAGATTTAGTTTAATAAAATAAAGTGTTATTGTGTTTCTGTGTGTGATTTAGTTCTTACCATTCCTAATGTACTGCTGCTGCATCTGCGACTTGACACAGGTAATGAATACTATGTACTATTTTCTAAATTAATAAAAATCCACAAAGTGTACCCTCTGAGATGTTGTAAAATGTTGTATTGAGAGGTAAATTAACATGTTTTAGTGATGACATTTGCACCATTATTTGAAGAAATATGTGAAGAACTATCAGTGGGAAACTTGATTTAAATCAATAATTTTTGGGGGGTGATTTTAATCGCCTTGATTTAAATCAATCCACCCTGCCAAAGATGTGTTATATATTCCTCAGCTTGCCAGTAGGTGGAACTGTAACCATAAGAAATACAGATAGTACCATATTTAACAAAAATTAGGGGGAAAGAAAATAATATCACTTTTTTGGCTTCAGACGTTCTTCAGTTTCTCTTCTCTGATCTATGATGATTTGTGATTATGATGAACTATGATTTCATGATGACTATTTTAGTTTACATAAAAAATCAAATATCAGCAGGAGTATAAAAAAACAACCACAACCATCACTAGTGTTTTTTTTTAAAGTAAATAATAATAAAGCAAGTTTTTTGTAATGTGACTAATATTTTTAAAGTATAATGAAACTGGTTTTTTGTTTTTTTGGGAGAACATGTAAATTCTTTAATAAGCTCACCCAAAGAAACAGAAGGGAGAGTGAAAGAAACAGAGAACTTCCTTTTAAAAATCAATTTTATGTTTTTATCTCTCATTGCCAGGGACTCCTGAGTACCAAACTTGGCTCTGATGAGTCCCTCTGTGACCTTAGCATGTTGCGTCACCCTTCTTCCTACATTTTCCCATGTCCAAAATTCTGGGAATCCCTCACAAGAATGCCATGAAGATTAATGGGGCATTTTCTAATTGAAATATTATCATATTGATCACTGTTATACATTTGCAACACATTTTGTACAAAATGAGGCATGTAAGTTATCTATGGAACAGTTATAATCTGTTGCATATGATTATGTTATCTGTATGCATGTATCCTTTTTGTATGTGAAGATATGAATACCAGCTGTGTGTACCTGCATTTCAAATGATTGGCCTCTATGGTAAGACTCATGAGGTATTTACAGAGCACATTGTGAAGGGACTATTCTTGAAGGACCATTCAACTTGTAACACCTCGCCTACGTCTACACTGGCATGAATTTCCGGAAATGCTTAAAACGGAACAGTTTTCCGTTATAAGTATTTCTGGAAAAAGAGCGTCTACATTGGCAGGATGCTTTTCTGGAAAAGCCCTTTTCCGAAAAGCATCCGTGGCCAATGTAGGACGCTTTCGAGAAAAAGCCCGATCGCCATTTTCACAATCGGGGTTTTTTTTGCGGAAAAGACTACTGTGCTGTCTACACTGGCCCTTTTCCGGAAAAAGGACTTTTGCCCGAGCGGGAGCAGCATAGTTTTTCCGGAAAAGCAGCTGATTTCTTACAGTAGATCGTCAGTGCTTTTCCGGAAATTCAAGGGGCCAGTGAAGACAGCTCGCAGCTTATTCCGGAAAAGCGGCTGATTTTCCGGAATAAGTGGCCCAGTGTAGACACAGCCCTCGAGTATGTCTACATTGCATTCCTCTCTCAAGAGAGGAATGCAAATACAGCTGATCGAAATTGCAAATGAAGCGCAGATTTGAATTTCCCGCACTTCATTTGCATAATCGCGTTCTGGCGCTTTTCCGAAATACCCTATTTTGAGATAAAAAACGCTGTGTAGATGCAGTTATTTCTAGAAAAAACCCTTCTTTCGAAATAACCCTTACCAAGTGAGGGTTAACCACGTCTACACAGCGTTTTTTTATCTCGAAATAGGGTATTTGGAAAAAGCGCCAGGACGCGATTATGCAAATGAAGCGTGGGAAATTCAAATCCATGCTTCATTTGCAATTTCGCTCAGCTGCATTTGCATTCCTCTCTTGAAGGAGGAATGCAGTGTAGACATCCCCTTAGATCACAATGAATCACAGAAAATCATAAGAATCTACTTTTTTATTAGACTGATTGCAAAAAATCCACTCATATCTGAATCCAGTGTTTTTGGTGGTGATACAAAAAGCTGGAATGCCTCATGGAACTGCTTTTATGACATCTCCTTAACCAGTGTAATGAGACGGAAGTTACATTTGTGACTGCTTTGCTAAGAGGGAATAACCTTTCAGGATGTGTTTGTCCTATTTCTCAGCAGCGTGACTGGAATTTGATGTTGTGATCCACAAAGGTGTGGTTACAGTTAGTAAATGTCTGCACAACATTCTGAACGTGGAAAACATGATGTATTAATATTGACTTTCCTAAAATAATTGCAGTGATGACTATATAAAAAAAAAACTTGGAGAGAGAGAAAAAGGAAGTGGTTATGGAAAGATAGAGTCCTCTGTCTGACAAGGAGATGCAACATCAAAAAGAAAGATATAATAAATACTTCACTCCTTTGGATATTTCTTACAGGGCAGAAAACTAGTCTTGCTCTTTGTTTTATAAAGCACCTTGTACATTTATGGTAAAATATACATTTATATATTGATCTTGAGTGTCTCCTCACTTCTCCTCTTCTCAACATACATTAGCTGTCTTTCTCCTATTGGGCATATTTCTTTAGCACTGATAAATCATAGTACTGAAGCTCCTAATATCAGTATATTGCAACATGATGGCCAAGTGTATCTTTATCTTCTTCCAGTGGCTGGACTATGTACAAATAGGGTTTTTGAATCTACTAATGCCTTGGAGCTGATGAGATGGGTTCTTTAGCAGGAACTGTTGAAATTCAAGCTTTTAGATCATGGCAGCCAGACTGTAAGAGATTTCCCATTTGAGCAAAAGATTTTGTATTTGTGGGAATGGGATGTGGTGGGGGCACATTTGATGCTGTTGTCCATTTTTCCCTCCCTTTGGGATATTATATTGGATGCCTATAGTATATTCTGTAACAATGTATTCCAATTCCATAGAGAGGAAATAATAATTTTAATTTAATTATTATTTCTGAAGCTACTGTAATTGTCATTTTAAAGGGATGCACTTAAAGTGGTGAAAAGAACCCAGAATATGACACTCCCTAAATAAACACTACAGAAGAAAAGTCCAGACCTTCAAAAAAATGATAGCTAGAGAATTAAAACTGCAGCTTCCCAGCTGCATAAGCCATTCTCCCTACATCAGAGAGATGAATTTGTAGTGAATATGGTTGCCTGTGCACACAGCAACATCTTCCATCTCTGAGGGCCTACCTTGCTCCTGTGAGCAGTCTGCTTGTTAGAAATAACAGGGAATCTGCTCTATGAAATGTTAAAACAACAGAATTCTTGTTAATTTCAATCCCTATAGTCCCACAAGGAAGTAAAGAGCAGGGAGAACAGAAGAATGGCATAATGGGGTGGCAAGATATACAGCAGAGGTTGCTGAATGATAGCACTGTAGCAGTCCATGGCTTTCCAAAACTAGGGGGAATCGTTAAAAACTTACCATTTGGAATAGTGTTAAAATACAAGCCTTCAATATCCCTATACGTCTCCTATGCTCAGCATACATAATCATTTCTCTGCCATGGGTATTCCTGAAGTGCCCAGTTGTAGTTCAGATTTTAATCTAGACATATAGATACAGTAAATATTGTGGCTATCTTTTGGGAGTGCAGGTGTTCAAAAGCGGATATGGGGAAGGCCCTGTGAAATCAATATTACATGCTACCTGCACATAGTAACTGTATGCATGTCACACTACCAACAAAACCTAGTCACTGTCACAGGACACATCCCTTTGCTGGATCTGAAGAAAATTTCTGTGTGTGGTTTGAAGCGTGTCTCTCTCCCCAGCAGAAATTGGTCCTATAGAAAATATTCTCCTACCCACCTTGTCTCTCACATGGTTTAGTGTCCTTCTGGATTTGATGTGTAATCATGTCAATCCATTCATCTCGATCACTCTCAAGTGCTAACACAAAAGGCACTCTCCCCCAACATGCTGCAGAGTGCTGAGGGGCATTGTGCCTGGTGGTAATTACTGCCATATGCTGGTCTTGGCTATAGATCAGCAATCCACCCACAATTTTGCATTAAGCAATCTTGATCTGAATCAACATACGAAGGTATCTAGGATACAATAAGTTTCCACATCTTGACAGGATGGACAGTTTTGTTTTGTTTTGATTAAGGTGGAGCAGGGGAAAAGTGAGATTATTTACTCCCTCACAAACTTTACTATATTCCTTGGCCTGAGTATAACACACAGTTAGATCAACAGTAGGTTTAAAGTGTTACAACCAAAATCTGTCATAGACAATCTGGTTGTGCTGTCTAGAAGTTTAAAGTAAACCCCTAAAAGGTCAGCTTTGTGTTCTGAGGGCAACCAGAAGACCTGATGTTGAAGCACTCTCACTGATCTTGACAAGAGGATACCTGCTGGAAGCTATTCAGGCATGCTTGTGCATGTAAGCAGCACAAAGAAGGGCTTTGCGCTCTGCACCTGGGAGACGCAGTCTGAATATCATGAAAGCTGCTAGCTGCAGCATGGTAAACCACATATGCCAGTGAATAGTACTGAGAGCAGCAGAGTGCAGGAACCCAATAAAGGGCTACTTATCAGACTTACTTAACAGCCATCTTTAAGGACAAAAATCAGCCTACCCCCTCATTCTTCTTGAGGAGAAGAAAGAGTGTGGCCAAATTACAGTCATTGAGATAATTAATTACTATGGGTCAAAATATCTGTGAGGAAAACCTCCACTTCTCTCAGAAAAAAAAAAAATAAAGGGGAAAAAAGAAGAGATTAAATTTGGAGGTGCCTGCAGGGAATCCCCTAACTCTTCTTCCTCTCCACTGTCTCGGGCGTTATGTCTAGACATCCATTTAGCAAAGGAGTTCTGAAGTAAGGTGAGATCACCCAGTTTAGGTCCACTCCTGCTGGAAGGAACTGGACATTTCAGGCACCCAACCTTGTGACTCAGGTTTAGATGGACACTTCACAGCCAGGGTCCCTTTCCCACTTTCTTCTGCAGAGAGAGGGGTGAGCCTCTACCATTTTCCATGGCTTCCAAAGCCAAGGCCTGAATATAGTACCTCAGTATAAAACACTGGCTGCCTTCCTCACTCAGAGACTGGAAACAAACGGTAGGTCTGAGCCAAATCCATTCCTGTTGTATATCCAAGAAGCTTCATTGATTTACACAGAAATATGCCAGTTCACACTAGGCAAGGGTGTTGGCTCAGGGTTCATGACAGAGGTGGGATTTGGCACCAAATCTCTTGCCCTTAGCAGGTCCTTCATTGACACTCAAGGAGCAGACCTTCCCATTTTCCATAGTGGCTCACCAAGCCACAGAACACTGGCCTAAGTGGTGGCACTTGATCTCTGTCATCATTGTCTTTTTTGGGTGTAAAGTGATGAAGTGATGAAGCTGATGTGACTTTTGCTGTGGTGCTACCTGGAATGAAAGAAAGTGAGGGAGGCATCACACCACACTCAGTTATTTAATTGACATTGCCCAAAATTCCTTAAAGCTTCAATGTAACTCTTCAGCCAGCAGCTATGTTTTATTGGTCCTGATTCCCATTTACATAAAGGCCCCTTTATCCCATCCTAGCAGTGTGAAAGGGCCTTACAGTAGAAAGTAATTGCATGTACATTCATTTAAAGTCCCCTTTACGTTGCTTTAGCAGCATAAAGGGGCCACAAATGTCAATGAGGATCAGCCCCATTATTTATACAGCAGCAACGGTGCGGTGAATGCTTTTATGGATGAGAGCAGAGGGTCCCTGCCTCAGAGAGCTTGCAATCTAAAAAGAGCACATGTAGAGGAAGCGCAGAGATGGGATCCAAAAGCACAAGTTGACAATACCATACAACTGGTCAGTGACACAATCATTTTTATGCTGTTTTTTAAAAATGATTTTCTAATGCCTGCTTTGCTGATGCTTTATAAAGGGGAGGACTAAGGTTTTACAGGCCTTGTGGAAGAAGAGATATGAAAGAGATATGTGAAGGAAGAGTGCGAATGCATTCGGGAGTAGGGAGCTCAGTTTGCTGTGATTCTCAGGATAGCTCCTAACTTGAACTATGCTGTCTCTAGAAAAACCAAACCAAACCAAACCCAGAGATGCAGAAGGAAAGAACGGTGACAGCATCAGGTGACACTTTTTATGGTGTATTGTTATTTCAGTTAGACATGTTGCAGTTACCTGCGTGAAAAGCTGGAAAACTTCAAACCAGGGAGTATTAGCTAACCTGCTAGTAGATTAGGGAATGTGAATTTTATGCCTTTGTCTACTGATGGTGTAGCATTGGCATATTTTTTCCATGTGATCCACAGCAGTACTGTATCTGGCAGTCCAGTGATACTGAAGTGCTGGCAAGAGCTCACTTAGTATTTGATATGAGGTCATCTTCCAAAGATCCACTTCTGGAAAAGTGGCACTTGAGAAAATGACACCAAACTACTTCAGTTTGGTTAGTAGTTTTGTTGTATCCACAAGAAATGTGCCCAGTACTCACCATCTCCAGTTTCAGTGAGAGAAGGGGGGCAAGCTGCAAGCTTCTCTCAGGGAGAAATGGGAGTTTCTCTCTCCTCTTCCCCCTCAACAAAGATAAAACATTTTTAATGTATACTAAAAGGAGGGTTCAAAAAAGAGACTTCCACTACTTCTGAATTGGTCTTGAAGCCCTGGTTTTGTAGAAAATGTAGTCTGCCACAACTTGGAGGGGAGTTCCTTAGATTTGTAAGAGGGATCAGATGAATGAGGACGCGTCTACATTGCTGGGAAGATTGACACTGTGGCGGTTGATCTTCCGACATTTGATTTAGTGGGTCTAGTGTGGACACGCTAAATCGAATGTTGAGGGCGCCCCCATCAATGCTAGTGGTCCTTGCTGTTATAAGGAGTAAGGGAAGTAAACAGGAGTGTTTCTCCTATCGACCTCCCACAGCAAGGACAGCTCCCTAGCTCGGTTTAAAGTATGTCAATTCCAGCTACGATATTTAGGTAGCTGGAACTGTGTGCCTTAAGCCAACCTTTCCCCATAATGTAAACCTCCCTAACGGCCCGAGGAAATAAACATGCTGAGACAAAGAGGTCAGGGTCTTAAATTCATCCCCACTAACTGAAATACATGTCAGCATTTGCTCTGGCATTGGAAGATAGATTGCTTTTCCAGCAAAGTCAAAGCAGCCAAGAAAAGAGTTATACCATTCACAGGCTTATAATGGTGGGATGGGGAAAACCTTCAAAACCACAAGTACAGGTAATGTCCTCAAGATTTATTCACCTGAGCATCAAAGTTGAATGGCTAAGCCTGAGAAGACTTGCCTAAGCAAGAATAGACAATAAAAACCAAGCAGCAACTAAGTCACGTTACCTTTTCTTCCGTTATTACGTTGCAGCTGTGGGCTTTCAGAAGCAGTTCCCTCTTCTCCTCCAGTCTCGGGCATGAGGAAAAAGAATTACTTCTGGGAGGCTGCCGTTTCTTATCAACTGGCTCCACTGGGTCAAGCTCTACATCACTCCAAGCCTAAACACCAGGTAAGAATTATTTCAAATCATTCCATTATTTCCAGCTTCTTAATTTTTTTAATGCTTTTGCGTGAAGACCAAAGGAGGGTACCCTAAAATGGGTCATATATTGAGTCCTGATGAATCTCCCATTGGACAAGATTTATTCCACATCTGACAGGTTAAATCACAGAAGTCACCTTGGGATTGTCATCTGATGTGCTGATCAAGGCACTGAGCCCACCTTCCTGCCCTCTGGGGCTCCCCACCATCCTGCCCTGTTGGGCCTACAGCTCTGGTCTCCCCCAGTCAAGGCACAGAGTTGGGGTAACCAGCCTCCAGCAGCGCAACAGAGACACTGAACCAACTCAGCTCTGGGAGGACTCAGCTATAATGCCTTTGACAACATGTAGGAACACTGCCCCCAAAGAGAACCAAAATGCCAAATAAAGTTGTCTTATTATACATACAAGTTTTACACAGAGAAAGCTTATAACTTTGCCCTCTTTATCAATGAAAGTGAGATATGTACAGTGTTTGCTCACCCCCCAGGTAACAATTATATACCCTGGGCTTGATAATAAACAAGTGTTTTTATTAAATATAAAAAGCAGATTATAGTGATTGCAAGTGAAAAGAGACCGATTATAGTAAATTAGCAACTAAACAAAACACACTAGCTAAGCTTAATACATTAAGAGAAGGTGTTACAAGCTATATTCTTTACCCTTGTTCCTATCTCAGGCCAGGGTTTATCGTTTTCTGACCCGGGCCCAGCAACTTTGCCTTCATCCTTTCCCTACAGTTCTTTGTTTCAAGGTCTTTTCATGTGTATCCTCTCAGGATGGGGAGGCAATTTCAAAAGCCAGCTGAAGAAAAAAGACTGATTGATTGCTTTCCATTCCTTAATAGTCTTTTCCTAAGGCAGGAACCCTTTGTTTTATCTTCCCTTCCCCTTGGAAAAATACCAGAGTCAAGACTGATTCCAGCATCAGGTGGCAATGTTCCCTCTAATTTTTCCCATTCATGGGTGAAATAAATTTTGTTATGTGCACCAAGGCATGTGCTGAAGTGCACCGCCAATAGAAACACATGCTGCTGGCTATGAGAAACTGAGAGTACTCTGCCAATCAGCTGGGTGGTGCCTGAATCTCTCCTGGGCAGCTGCCCAAGTGCTCAGCTTGTAGGGAATACTGCTGGCCACATGTCTCTGCAGGACCAGCTGCAGTATGGGTTTACAGGAAAAACAAACCATTCACAGGTCCATCACTTGATCACCATGTCATCAAGTTCCTAAAGTATCACTAATAGCATTTAGTAGAATACGTGGGCTAATAAAACAGATTTTCACTTAATATTTTTAACTTCACATAAAAGTAAGATATATGCACAGAAATAGGATATATAGATTCAGCAGATTACAACTTTAAAAATGATATGTTACGTGATGTATTTTGCCTAAAATGTCTTTTAGTTATTCATATTCATAAGCCAATGTTCATAAAGATTTGTCACTTTGGAAGCAGAGTTTATAAAACAGTGCATCCATTTGCACCCTGACTTTTTATTCACCTTTTGATCTCTGTGGTATAAAGATGCATGTGTGTGTGTGGGTTTTAATTTTTTAATTTTTTTTGGCAACTAGACAGATATCCAGTAGCAGAGAAAGAGTACAGCCTGGAATGTGGGCAAATACTTCACTTGTCCCAGACCTTACTAGGAATGGAGCTCAGGCTTGATTTGCAACAATTCAGAAGTTCAATTTCTGGACTTTTGTACAAAAATTGTGAATCATGATAAAACTGTGATTCAGACAAAAGGTAGAGACCAAACTGTTTCCCACGGGCACTTAGTTAGGATTTGAAATGAGGTCCACAAGGTGTGAAACTAATGCATTAACATCACTGGATTATTTAGCTCCCTTCATTTCTCCTTCCTAGTATGATTATAATTACAGGTGCCATTTTATTTACATCAGAAATGTGCACACTCAGACAAGAGAATTTATTGGGTGGAAACAGCTATATATCCTTTGTGGTGCTGCCAACCTGTGCATTAGTAAGTGTGCTCCAAAACTTCACTATGAATTTCTACCATGTAATATTATGCAAAAGCCACCGGGTTACGAAGTGGCATTTTAAAACCATGTTTCCTTTCTGTCAGTGATAGAATATTTGCCTTTGGCCATGTCAAACCAACACAACATTGCATTATGACAGCAGTAGTTTTGTCTGAGACCTATATGCAAAGGTCAGATCCAAGGGATGACACCTTTAAACAACATAACCATCCTATGGCTAGAGCAGATAATACTTTAAAAACAACAGCCACCAACTCATCTGATCTTACAGAAAATTAATGGTGACTAACAGAACAAAAGAAACTGCTTAGGTCAGGATATAGAGAATGACTACAGTGAACCTCATTTCCATTGATCTACTCATCCTTAAAAATGTGTTGAGAGGGAAAAATAAGGAGAAAATGAGAATCAAGGAAAATGAAAAAGCTGAAAGCAACAGAAGGATACAAAGGAGAGAAGAGAAGGGTGTTAAAAGCCTTCCTTTAAAAAAAAAATCTTAACACCAGAAAAACTACATTTCCTGTGCCACTCTTGCATAAACAATATGTACAGCAAGTGACTTACACCTTGATCTAGCAAAGCACTTAAGCAAGTGCTTGACTCGAAGCATGTGAACAGTCCCAGAGACTTTGCTGGATATGGCTCTTATAGCAGGAAATGTACCTACTTTTCCAGTCAAAAGCTTTACATAGTTTATACAGCAGCCTAGGTTTGTGAAAATTATCTTACATTACTATCCATCTTCTTGCATCCCCCCTATAGACAGAAATGTAATGGCCTGTGAGTATAAATAAGCTCAATAGGCAAAAGTTTTTACATTTATTTACACTATAACAAAATTACTTATACATTTTTAATATAATGTAACAATTTCCATTGCCATGGGGTCTGTAGCACTGCACACTAATTATAAACATGTGTGATTCATAGAGATGGTTCAATAAACAATTGCTGTGGTGTTTCTACCATGTTAAGGTCATTTATCCTATCTTAGTATCAATCAGTTAAATGCTTGGCTGAACAGGGAAGCCTTAAAATGTGCCCTGAAGTCTGAAAAACGCCCAAGACTTTAAGGTGCAAGTTCCTTGGGGATCTGCAGACAGTGTGCTGCTCCTGGAAAGTTCAGTTCCATTCAGCAATTATAAAAGCACGAGGCGATTTCACCTGTCTGGTGATTTTGTCTCATATATATATATGAGACGCAATCCCATAAGAACGTAAGAACATAAGAATGGCCATACTGGGTCAGACCAAAGGTTCATCTAGCCCAGTATCCTGTCTGCCAACAGTGGCCAGTGCCAGGTGCCTCAGAGGGGGTGGACCGAAGACAATGATCAAGCGATTTGTCTCCTGCCGTCCATCTCCAGCCTTTGACAAACAGAGGCCAGGGGCACCATTCCTTACCCCCTGGCTAATAGCCTTTTATGGACCTAACCTCCATGAATTTATCTAGCTCTTTTTAAAACTCTGTTATAGTCTTAGCCTTCACAGCCTCCTCTGGCAAGGAGTTCCACAGGTTGACTGTGTGCTGTGTGAAGAAGAACTTTCTTTTATTAGTTTTAAACCTGCTACCCATTAATTTCATTTGGTGTCCTCTAGTTCTTATATTATGGGAATAAGTAAATTTTCTTTATTCACCCTCTCCACACCACTCATGATTTTATATACCTCTATCATATCCCCCCCTCAGTCTCCTCTTTTCTAAGTATCTTTAGCCTTTCCTCACATGGGACCCATTCCAAACTCCTAATCATTTTAGTTGCCCTTTTCTGAACCTTTTCTAATGCCAAAATATCTTTTTTGAGGTGAGGAGACCACATCTGTATGCAGTATTCAAGATGTGGGTGTACTATAGATTTATATAGGGGCAGTAAGATATTCTTCGTCTTATTTTCTATCCCTTTTAAAATAATTCCTAGCATCCTATTTGCTTTTTTGACTGCCGCTGCACACTGCATGGACCTTTTCAGAGAACTATCCATGATAATGCCAAGATCTCTTTCCTGATTAGTTGTAGCTAAATTAGCCCCCGTCATATTGTATGTATAGTTGGGGTTATTTTTTCCAATGTGCATTAACTTTACACTTATCCACATTAAATGTCATTTGCCATTTTGTTACCCAATCACTCAGTTTGGAGAGATCTTTTGGAAGTTCTTCAGAGTCTGCTTTGGTCTTGACTATCTTGAACACTTTAGTATCGTCCGCAAACTTTGCCACCTCACTGCTTACCCCTTTCTCTAGATCGTTTATGAATAAGTTGAACAGGATTGGTCCTAGGACTGATCCTTGAGGAACACCACTAGTTACCCCTCTCCATTCTGAAAATTTACCATTTATTCCTACCCTTTGTTTCCTGTCTTTTAACCAGTTCTCAGTCCATGAAAGGATCTTCCCTCTTATCCTATGACAACCTAATTTACACAAGAGCCTTTGGTGAGGGACCTTGTCAAAGGCTTTCTAGAAATCTAAGTATACTATATCTACTGGATCCCCCTTGTCTGCATGTTTGTTAACCCCTTCAAAGAACTCTAATAGATTAGTAAGACATGATTTCCCTTTACAGAAGCCATATTGACTTTGATCCAACAAATTATGTTCTTCTACATGCCTGACAATTTTATTCTTTACTATTGTTTCGACTAATTTGCCCGGTACTGAAGTTAGACTTGCCGGTCTGTAATTGCCAGGATCGCCTTTAGAGCCCTTTTTAAATATTGGCGTTATGTTGCCTGTCTTCCAGTCCTTGGGTACAGAAGCTGATTTAAAGGATAGGTTACAAGCCACAGTTAATAGTTCCACAATTTCACATTTGAGTTCTTTCAGAACCCTTGGGTGAATGCCATCCGGTCCTGGTGATTTGTTACTGTTAAGTTTTTCAATTTGTTCCAAAACCTCCTCTAATGACACTTCGATCCAGGACAGTTCTTCAGATTCATCACCCACAAAGGACGGTGTAGGTTTGGGAATCTCCCTAACATCCTCAGCCATGAAGACTGAAGCAAAGAAATCATTTAGTCTCTCCGCAATGGCTTTATCATCCTTGATTGCTCCTTTTGTATCTCGATCGTCCAGGGGCCCCACTGGTTTTTTAGCAGGCTTCCTGCTTCTAATGTACTTAAAAAACATTTTGCTATTACTTTTTGAGTTTCTGGCTAGCCAAACCTTTTTTGGCTTTTCTTTTTACACCTAATTTGGCAGTGTTTATGTTCCTTTCTATTTACCTCACTAGGACTGGACTTCCACTTTTTAAAAGATACCTTTTTATCTCTCACTCACTGCTTCTTTTACATGGTTGTTAAGCCACGGTGGCTCTTTTTTAGGTCTCTTACTATGTTTTTTAATTTGGGGTATACAATTAAGTTGGGCCTCTATTATGGTGTCTTTGAAAAGTTTCCATGAAGCTTGCAGGGATTTTACTCTAGTCACTGTACCTTTTAATTTCTGTTTAACTAACCTCCTCATTTTTGCGTAATTCCCCTTTTTGAAATTAAATGCCAGAGTGTTGGACTGCTGAGGTATTCTTCCCACCACAGGAATGTTAAATGTTATTATATTATGGTCACTATTCCCAAGCGGTCCTGTAATAGTTTCCTCCAGGACCAGATCCTGTGCTCCACTAAGTACTAAATTGAGAATTGCCTCTACCCTTGTGGGTTCCTGTACCAGCTGCTCCAAGAAGCAGTCATTTAAGGCATCGAGAAATTTTATCTCTGCCTCTTGTCCTGAGGTGACATGTACCTAGCCAATATGGGGATAATTGAAATCCCCCATTATTATTGCGATTTTTATTTTGATAGCCTCTCTAATCTCCCTTAGCATTTCAATGTCACTATCACTGTCCTGGTCAGGTGGCTGATAATATATCCCTACTGCTATATTCTTATTAGAGCATGGAATTCTATGGAACATGTTAATTCACTTAAGATTTTTATTTCATTTGATTCTACATTATCTTTCACATATAGTACCACTCCACCACCTGCACGACCTATTCTGTCCCGGTATTTTATATACCGGTATGATTGTGTCCCACTGATTGTCCTCATTTCACCAGGTTTCTGTGATGCCTATTATGTCAATCTCCTTTAATACGAGGTGCTCTAGTTCACCCATCTTATTATTTAGACTTCTAGCATTTGTGTAGAAGCACTTTAAAAAATTGCCACTGTTTATTTGTCTGCCCTTCCCTGATGTATTAGATTCTTGTATATGTGACTGTTTCTTGTCTGATCTGGCCCACACTTTATCATCTCCCCTCCTCTCTTTCTGACTAAAACCTAGAGAATCTCCATCAATGGACTCTCCTCTATGAGAAGTCTCCATCCGATCCACATGCTCTTCTGCACCAATTGGCTTTCCCCCATTTCTTAGTTTAAAAATTGCTCTACAACCTTTTTAATGTTTAGTGCCAGCAGTCTGGATCCACCTTGGTTTAGGTGGAGCCCATCCTTCCTGTATAGGCTCCCCCTATCCCAAAAGTGTCTCCAGTTCCTAATAAATCTAAACCCCTCCTCCCTACACCATCATCTCATCCTCACATTGAGACTCTGAAGTTCTGCCTGCATACCTGGCTCTGCGCGTGGAACAGGAAGCATTTCGGAGAATGCCACCATAGAAGTCCTGGATTTCAGTCTCTTTCCTAGCAGCCTAAATTTGACCTCCAGGACATCTCTCCTACCCCTCCCTACGTCATTTGTACCTACATGTACCACGACCACCAGGTCCTCCCCAGCACTACACATAAGTCTATCTAGATGCCTCGAGAGATCCGCAACCTTCGCACCAGGCAGGCAAATCACCATACGGTGCTCCCAGTCATCACAAACCCAACTATCTATGTTTCTAACAATTGAATCACACACTAGTAACACCTGCCTCTTCCTAACAACTGTCATTCCCTCTCCCAGAGAGGTATTCTCAGTGCGAGAGGATACCATAACATCCAGATCTCATTGTCCTGGCACAACCAAACCCTGACCTTGCTTTAAGTTAGGATAAGAGGAAGCTGCATACCAAATTTGATGGCTCTCGTTCTTACAGTTTAGGATAAATTCTTGAACAAACAAACAGACACTCTCAGGTATCTTTGGTCCGGGCCAGTTAGTGATTTTACATGACAGAGTTTTTGTATGCCTGCTAAATGTTTTCATTATCTTAGAACTGAAGTTGGAAGATTTTTTGACCACACACAAGAATCTCAAAGGGAACGGATATTCTCAGTTCAGTGTATGTGGGTTTATGTATGTTGTTTCCTTTGGCTATGTCTGTGGTAACATTTTTCAGAGAACTGGTTCAACTCCTTTGGAATTAGTGACATATGTCAGCTTGCTAATGTAAGGAGGGGACAGGTTTTTGGCTTTTTGCTGCTTTGTTGTCCTCATTTTTCAGAATATTGAAATGATCCCAGTGCACACTTCTAACTGAGTTTGAATCAGGGCAGACTGAATGTCAGAATGATACAGTGACTGTGCTTTGTCTAGAAAAGTACACACCTCATGCCTATTGCTACCTGTAAAGGCGGGAGGTTCTGTCCAGATTCATCTTTTGTGTCAAGGACAAACTGGTATAGAATACTATCATATATAAGACTAGGCCTGCCAAATAAACGTGAGAAACACTCAAATTGGGTAGGCTATCTAGCTTAATTCCTAAAATAATAATTTAGCATCTGTTAAAAAGAAATTCTGTAGTAAATATGTTACATAAAACCTAGGAGAAAAGGTTACCACTTAATTATTACTGAAAGTATATTTCTACAATGAAGTAGGGCTGGCCAACAAACAGGTGGTTGGGTTATATCAGTCATCATGATATTTGAAGGTCTTCCAAGAGTGCTTTAAGTAACAAGACTAGTGTAGGTCACTGTGGTTCTTGCCCTATTAATTTGTATTACAGTAGAATCTAGGAACCCAAACATGATCCAGGAAACTATTGTTCTACGTGCTCCCTGATCCAAAGAGCGTGGACTGCTGAAAATACATTGAAAGACAGAACTTTCCATTTCAGTTGGATGTCCAACTAAAAAAGCTGCACGATCGGTCTGGAAAAGTTCCAGAAGCTTAACACATATCTTAATCTGGTCTATAATTTTAAATAGGACAGATAAATGTCTTTGATTATGGTTTTATAAACAGATTTTTTCTTAAGAGACAAGACATTTCACTATTGTACTGCGGTTAGTTCCCCTCCCCCAAGATTTTTATGAATTAAAGGCCTGATCTTGCAACTTACCAGTCTGTGGGCAAAGCGTTTAGCCGTACATAACCCTATTGAATTCTGTGGGGTTCTAAGCAAGTGCAGCACTCTGTTTGTGCTCTTCAATTACAGAATAAAACCATGGTGTCCATCATATATTTAAAGAAAATACAGAACATAAGATGCACCTAATGTCAAATCTTTGGATCTACAAAGGATTAAAATAGACCTATCTTGAATGCAAAATGATGGTCAGGCAATTTAGTTTAGAGCTCCCATGAACAAATGTTTTGACTACTATGAGTGGCTTTCAGGACTGGTTGGAATATGGGAAGAGAGGATCATATTTTGTAAAACACAGGATTTTTTTTTTCAAGCTTTGGACTCTTAGAAAGTTCAGATAAATTATTTCTTCCAAAGCTTGTTGGTAATCTTGCTAGCTACATGCACAGTTACCAAACACAGCTTTGCTATTAGCACTTATGAAGTTACACAGGACCTCAATGTGTGCATGGGATGAGAGCAATTCCCTTTGCTAGGTTACCAGAAGTCTGTAACTAAAGCCTTTGTGCATCTCTTCAGCCGTGATCGAAATGTCTTCAATTTGCCAATGAGTATTATCTTTTTATTCATGTTTATTTGACCATCTGTTTACAACGCGGTTTACAAATCTTTCTGGTGCTAGGATTAGTTCACCAAGAAGCAGGATTTCACATTTCTAAATGTAGACTGGAGAATAAGGCAGAAAATAAAGTGCAATATTTCCAGTTTCTACTCAAGACACAACCGGAAACTGTTGTAAATCTAGTGGTTAATGGGGAATGTGAAGGGGTATGCCCCAGTCCTGGAGTGGATTCACCTTGGGTCTGGGAGCATACAACCTATTGGCCTGTCCCCCAAAGTTCAATGCCCCTCACTAAGGGGAAATACGGCCCTTTGGCCTAGTCCATAAAGTCAAGCCTTTTTCCCAGTCCGGGAGGCTGGACTCCGGGGGGTCTTGGGGAGGTAGGGGGACCCGGGCCTTCCCACTCCACCATGTCCCAGCCCAAGGCCCTATTGGCAGTGACAGTATCCACTGCCTGGTCGGCGGGGGTGCCTGCCGGAACACGCCGACCTCCCGGAGGTCCTTCCTCCGCCCTGGGCTGCTTCCTACCTTCCCCCTGCCCCCTCCCCCCCGACTGAGGTGAGGTCCGGGGGTCTGTGGTTCGGGTTGCGGCTCCTGAGCGGCGGTATCAACAGGCTTAGCTCCTGAGGCAGCCAGTGCTGGCAGGTCTGGCTTCAGAGATGGCTGGGGCAGCCCAGAATCGCTTCCCTGTTTTCCTGCCCCTTCAGCTACCTCCCCGACTGCCTGCTTTCCCTGGCTTTTATCTCAGGCCTCACTCTTGAGCATGCCCTGCAGGGCTGTGGGGGTGGGGTCTGCCCGGCCCCTGGAGCCAGGTGAACCCTTTTAGCTTCAGTGCGGGGCGGTGCTGCCCCGTCACAGGGAAACAAAGCAATCACTATGGATAATAACGAAAGATCCATATTTATTTGCTTTCTGAGAAGTAACACTAGCAGAAGAAAGCCATTCAGGTGGCCTTGATAAAACAGAATGGACAGTGTTTGATTGAATTTTTGAATAATTTATGTTCTAACCTGTTGGAAAAAGGATCATCTTCAAGCCAGATTTGTCATGCTCCCTGGTCTTGTTGATGTTCATCAATCTGCTTCCTAGATCACATTTTTTTAAATCTATCTTACCAGAAGGACTTAAAGTATCTCTTTTGATATTTGGCTACTTTGTCATTGTATTTTGACTCTGATATCAGTACTTTGAAATAAGTAGCTTGCAAGTGACACATCCTATTGTCTTCCGGGCCAAAGGACCGCCAAGGGGTAAAAGCCTAACTTACTCACTTCAACCTGTCACAGTAATTATCATCTTTGTAACTGTTCTAGATGATAGTAAGAGCTGAGTGAACTTTCACATTGTGCTGAACCAGAATAAAAAAGAGCTGAATACAGTAGGTCCCTAGAGAGGGCTTGCATTGGCTGGGTGCATCCTCTATGCAGATCACTGGTGTGCTGACTATAGCCCTAACAGGCAGGAGGTTGACTTTTCAGGAGTTGGGGGAATGGTAAATAGTCACTCTGGGAGATCCCAAGGGGACATTTTTATTTTTAGTACTATTCTATCTGGCCCTATGGCTATGAAGTCTACAAGGCTTACGCTCTATTGAATTCTACCTGAGATAAAGAATAAAAAGATTGAGAGCATAATTTTCATAATTTTAACTAAAAAAACCAGACATCTTTGTTAAATTAATGTGAATTAAAATGGTGTGCTTTTACACGTAAATCCCTCTGCTTTGTCACTTATGCCCCAGGCAAAGAAAGCACCAGCTGCTATGACACCCCAGATTCCATGTTTACAAAACCACAATGGAACAGATGGTAAAAATCACATCAGTAAATCAAACAATAATATTCTGGCCAGTTAATTTCCCATAAAGAAACAACTTTGTTTATCCAAGGCTTTCAGAAACAGATGCAAAAATCTCACTTGGGATACATTTCTAGAGAATTAACTGAGGACCTGACTTGTCTATTTCCGATTTCCTCCATGAAAATAGGAAAGACTTACTGCTTCTCCCGTGGAGACTGATGAAACACAACTACTCTTGTTCCTGGAGGCGAAGGAGCGATGACTAGAGACAGAAGCCCTGAATGATGATTCATTTATAGAACCTGATGAGAGATCGCTCTTTGATACCCGTATGAAAAATCGCAAGCAGGGAACAGAACTGCGAATGGTTTTCCTGAAAGGGACAAAGAAAGTAAACATTACAAGTTGCTCACCACCACAGATACTAGCAGCACTGTTTGGAAAGTGATCAGACAGAAGTTCTCTCTTTCAGTAATCTCAGTATTGCTTTTGTTTTGTTTTATAAAGGTTACAGGTTACTTGGAAGTAGCTTGTTAAGGCTGATATGAACTCTTAATAAAACAAAGGGAAAGATGTCAGATGGATTCAGTGCCTTTCAACTACACTGTCCATTGCAAGGATGCATGGATGAGTAGCAAGAATTGAAAATACAATGAATGTTAGCAATATGCTCAACTTAAAAAATGATTAGTTGGTAATTTGATTGCAAACAAAGATCAATACAATGCCATTTAGCCAGAATGGGTCAGATTCTCCCCTGTGAGGAAGCATACAGTGCTTTTTAGCCAGAATGGGTCAGATTCTCCCCTGTGAGGAAATCTGTTCTGTGCACAGGAGAAGGGGAGCAGCATTATTTGTCTGTATCATGGTAGTGTCTAGGAGCCTCAGTCACAGACCAGGACCTTAACATGCTAGACAATGTACAAACACAGAACAAAAAGATGCTTGCACCCTCTAAGTATTTACAAGCTGCATAATGTTTAGTATCCATATAAAGGTCTTTCTACACATCATGGCAATGTATATATTAGGGTATGTCTACTCTAGCCCCCTAGTTCGAACTAGGGAGGCTAATGTAGGCATTTGAAGTTGCAAATCAAGCCCGGGATTTAAATATCCTGCGCTTGATTTGCATCTTCCCGGCTGGTCGCCATTTTTGAAATTTACAAGTCCGGACTAACTGCCCGCGTCTACACGTGGCAGGGACCCGGTAGTTCGAATTAAAGCCCCTAAATTGAATTACCTGTTAAACCTCCTTGCAGGAGGAATAACAGGTAGTTCGATTTAGGCTTTAATTCGAACTACGGGTCCCCTACCGCGTAGACGTGGGCAGTTAGTCCGGACTTGTAAATTTCAAAAAAAAACAAAAAAACAAAAAAAATAAGGCGACAGGCCGGGAAGATGCAAATCAAGCGTGGGATATTTAAATCCCGGGCTTGATTTGCAACTTTGAATGCCTACATTAGCCTCCCTAGTTCAAACTAGGGGGCTAGTGCAGACATACCCGTAGAGAGGTGTGAATTCTAAAGTGCAGCAATGAGTTGTGCACTAATAAGCCTGTACAGATCCGCTGGCACACATTAAAAGTTCCTCAGCATGCTAGCATAGCACAGGTCGATTAGGATACATGTACACTGGGGGTTGGAGGGAAGCCTGTAGCCCCAAGTCTCAGAGACCAAGTCCACTTATTTGGGCTTGCAGGACTAAAGATTGCAGGGTGACATTTGGGCTCAGTCTAGCTCCTGGCTTCTGAAACGCACTGCCCTCTTGAGGTTTCAGAGCCCAGAATGCCCTGAGCAGTGATACTGCAATTTTGTAGCCCATCAGCATGAGCCACATTAGGCAGGGTTGGCTGATGCAGGCCACCTGCAGCCCTGCTGCCTGCTTTTTATTGCAGTGTTGATGTTCCCTGAGTGTGCAACACCCTGGAGTGCTTCAGAATTCACACTCCTCTAATGCACATTGCTGCACCATATAGACAGGCCTTAAGTAACCATTATGGCTGCCTAACTTTTGGGGCTGATCTGTGCTGGCTCAGCCCCAGCATAAATTAGAACAGCCTAGGGGGCTTAGCTAGTCCATGCCAGCTGGCTGCATTTCACACAAGACCATATGCCAATTGTGAACTGGCAGATGAGACTAGGCACAACAGGTTTGGTCCTTCCCTCAATGTCCCCTCCTCCCCATAATGGGGGGGAACAGTTGGCACAGCAGCCCAGCATGTTGACTTGAAGCCAAGTGACGGTTATTCTTTGCTGAGGCAATTCTCAGCTGGTTCACTATGACAAGATTCCAGCTCCCCAAGGCTGCATGTGTCATGCAAAGCAAACTGTTCAAGGACAATGAATTTGGCCCAATGTGTTTGCACTTGTATAAAAAAAAAATCTATAACCTCATATCACTCCAGATAAATTCCAGTGCAATCAACAAAATAACAGCAAATATTGCTACAGTCAAAAAACACACAAGGCCTAAGATCGGACAAGCCACATTCACAAGTGCACATAGCAGCAGTGGTTGTCCGTTGTGTATCACCGATGAGCGAAGGAGGGCGAGGCACATGATAGAGCTGAATGAATATTGCAACAGCAACAAATTGCTTGAACATTAATTCAGTTTTTTAAACAAATTTTTAACTATGTTTGCTCTCCTGTTCCTATTGCCCATTTCCTGTAGGTTTAACAGTGGACAACACTGCATTCAGGAATGTGTGAAGAAATAGTGAATTTTCAGCTAATTCATAACTCAAGAAAAATATTATATTTGTAAATGTTCACATAGGCCTCAGAATAATGATTCTGAAAGTTGCTCTCCCATGAATACGAAACAAAAATTTGCCATGGGAGCTGCAAATCCAAGATAGACTGCAGCATATTCAGTAGTCTGGGGACCCCCAGATTTGTGTCTACATCATCTCTGACTTTTCTATGACAATGGAATGGATACTTAATGCCTAGAGGAGATTTGGGCCTGAATGAGTGCTAGGCTAGGTCTATACTACGAAGAAAAGTAAGAAAAAGATACGCAAATTGTGAAAATTGGTGCATATATATGGTGCCAAATTTTGGAAAAACCTTCTCTTTCGAGCCATCCCTTCTTCCTTGTGAAACGAGGTTTACAGGGATGGTGAAAGAATGCCTCTGCTTTTCCTACATTTTTTTTTGGAAAAGCGGATGCGTTCCTTGGATGCGGCAGAGCTTTTCTGGGATACCTCCAGTATCCTGGAAAAGAGTGGCAGTCTAGACATAGCTTTAAATTCTCTTCCTGCAAAGAGTCCCACTCTTGCAATTGCAGAGCTCTTCCCTGACTTCAGTAGTGCTCAGTGATTGCAAGGATCTGCCCTGTGGAGCTCATTGCAGGATTGAGGCCAAGAGCACTTGTTTTCTGTATGCAACTAGGAAGACAAGTACAACTGCTTCTTTGCTCTCATAATTCATTCCATTTTCACATGGGGACTAGATTGTTGTAATGCACTCTCCCAGCACTATTCAATTACTAAAGCTAGTGGCAGTCTGCTTATTAAAACATTGGAGCTGCATGAACAGGAAGAATTTAATTTTAACCTTCAAAAGACCTGATTAGCTTAGGGCTACATTATCTGAGAGAGCACCTGTGCCATCCTTCTCTCAGACTGCCAATAGGACACACTGCAAACCAAACTTTTTCCTGAGGCATTTGAGGAACAAGTGGATCAAGGAACAGAGGTGATTAGAGTGGGACATTGAAGCTAACGTAGATTTTGAAGTGCTCTTTCATAATGTATATTATAAATCGGATGCAGGTTGTGATGCACACTTATTGGATGACGATTTTTCTGTAAACTGACATATAAGAAAGCAATCAAATTTCATATATTGAATACTCGCAAAGAACTGCTTGAGAATAAGCTATAGACCAAGACTTCATTGTGGAAATTAATTGGTGAATAATTTTTAACAAATACATTTGAGAAAACTGTGATCTGTTGAAAAAGATTCACAAACAGAATAAAAAAGTTATTTGTTCTGGATCAATAATGTAAAAAATTCTCCAAATCACAGTGAAAGTAACCATAATATTTCTAAAATGAAATTAATGCTAAACTTTTGAATATTCAAAATTTGAATATTTGAATATTCAAAATTTCAAGTCTAGTTCTGTGAAGCTTATTTGTACTTATTTGTATTTAGTTGTACTAGAAAAATGATGAGATGTATTAGGAAATGTAGCTGATTACATCTCAAGTGGAGCTCGTTGAAAAATGAACATCTCAATTTAACACAAATATTTCTGGAGACAAATTATCTTTTCAAATTTGTTCAACTCCTGGTAATCCTACAATGAGTAAGTCAACATTCAGATATTGCCTTTTCAGCAGGTATCTGCAACGTAAAGATTTTCAGAATAAACACTTGTTCAGTCCAACTAATGAACTTCCACAAGATTCACTGGACCTCAGCAAAAGTAAAAAAGATACATGCCACTAATATTAAAGAAGTTTGAGATGTTACTATGACTGTAATTTGAATCAGCACTATTTTTTCTATTATATGCAGTCATTCATTTTTGGCTTGTTTTAATATAATATTGTAATATATTGTAAATAGGCATCTTTCATTTCTTTTTAAAAATTAATCCCACTACCAACAGCAATTCTCAGCACAAGGAAACATCCTGCACTGTGAGCCCCACACTATCATTTTGAACTGTGTGCGAACTCTTTAGTTCACTATTCCTGGACCCTCTGACTCATGTGTACCATCGAAACCTATCAGAGTCAAAAAAGCAAACGTTGGTTTCATTCAAGTCAGAAGATCAAAGACAAAATTGTTTGGTTCATAGTCAAAAACTGAACAAAATGTCTCATTTTTTGTGATAGAGCTGGAAGGATGATTTGATTAATCCAACCATTTCACCACTTGTGAATTATCCATAAACAGACTTTGCTCTTTGCAAATTTGCTCATTCGTCAGACTTACTGAGGAATGATATATGCAAATGTATTTCCATCAGTGGATTGCTTGCAAACTATTCACTGTGTCGACTTATTAGCTATTTGTAACATTCTATTTGGTCTGCATGATTAATTCTCCTACCTGACACAATATTGCATCTACTCTCTGACTGGATAATTCTCAGACCCATAAAGCTCTTTCACAATGATTTCATGAACACCTGTGATGTCAGTAGTCATGGAAATACGAATGGAAAAGGGAGGGTGGCATTTTCAAGAGTGCTCAGTGGTGGCCTAACTTTGCTGCTTTTAAGATGAATAGGACATTTCCACCAACTTCAAAAGAGAATAAAATTAAGCACTTCTGAGAAGTCTACCGCATAATGATTTGGTTCAGGAATTCTACTCAATATACAAAGTACTTATTTAGAGAACAGATTTTCTCACTTTGTAGACACAAAATATAAATATAAATATAAAATCATGGGGAAAACACACTTTGGATCATAAATTCCAGCTTCATACTATACTTGCTGGTTACAGAAGCCTTCCATTTCCACAAACTGCTGGAAGCTGGTGGCTTCTGACATATCCCCTGTAAGCAGTCTGGGCAGATGCCACTCAAAAACAAATTAAGATGTTGGCAATTTTTGATTCTTTACTAGCTCTTTATTTGTAATAGTTACCTTTAGAAGGCAGATCTCCCGACTGACTCTTTCCTCTCTCTTCCCCAGGCTTTCAACAGTTTGGTCCCCATAGACTGAGGCTACATCTAGACTGCAGGCTTTTTGCGCAAGAAGCTTTTGTTGGAAGAGATCTTCCGCAGAAACTTCTTGCACGAGAGTGCGTCCACACAGCAAAAGCGCATTGAAAAAGCAACGCGCTTTTGCGAAAGAGAGTGTCCAGACTGCCTGGATGCTCTCTCGCAATTAAGCACTGATTGCTATGGACAGAATGGCCACCAGGGCACCTCTTCCCTCTTCTTGTGCAAAAAACCCTTCTTCCCCATCCACACATGCCTTTTTGCACAAGAGCTCTTGCGCAAAAAGGCGTTCTTCCTCGTAGAAGCGACAATGCATCTGACGAAGTGGGTCTTTGACCACGAAATCTTATGCTCCAATACATCTGTTAGTCTATAAGGTGCCACAAGACTCCTTGTCGCTTTTGCAGATCCAGACTAACACGGCTACCCCTCTGATATCGTCCTCGTAGAATGAGGATTACCAATTTCACAAAAACCCCTCTGATCTTTTGATTTACTTGCACAAAAATGCACTTGAGGTGTGGATACTCTGCAAGTTTTTGCAGAAAAACGGCCGTTTTTACCGCAAAAACTCTTTAGTGTAGTCATAGCCAGAAAAATCAGCGCAGAAGGGCTAGTCACCATTAGTGAGCACCAATTAAGAAGTAAAGTAGTACTCATATTTTTACTGCACACTCAAAACATTTGACAGTCTTCTGAAATTAAGCAGGTGCTCAAAATTTTGAAAGTGAAAAACTTATTTGGAGGGGCAAACATTTTCAGAAAAATATTTTCCCTATGGAATCTTCTGCTTTCCAGTTCCCATGTAGTAGTAAAGTTATTCCTGCAATCCCATTCCAATTTAGGGTTTGTTTTCCATTTTCATGGTTCTCTTCTTTTAGCCATGCAATAGTTAACATAATCAAATAATGACAACCAGCCATATTGGGTGCTCTAGGATCTTGCCACCCGTAAGGGCATTGGTCTATCTAGAGTGAAATTTTATGGCAATTCTCAACAAAGCCACTGGTTTAATGGAGATCCAAGGCTTAAGCTGTTTCTGGAAAATGCAGTGTAAGTATGTGCTAGTTTGATGCCATTCAGCTAGACACCTCCCTAGCCCACCCTGTGGTTTATACTTTTTAATATATTGGGGACTATAACAGGGAAAGACCCCAAACGTTTGATTTATTTTGTCTTGTATAAGATGAGGCAGGACTTTAGTGGAACAAATGCATTTCAGAATGCTAAAAGATTCGTCATGCATCTGATGAAGTGGGTCTTTGCCCACGAAAGCTTATGCTCCAATAAATCTATTAGGGTATGTCTACACTAGCCCCCTAGTTCGAACTAGGGAGGCTAATGTAGGCATTCGAAATAGCAAATGAAGCCCGGGATTTAAATATCCCGGGCTTTATTTACATGTTCTAATCCAGTCGCCATTTTTAAATTCCACTAGTTCAGTAACTGCCCGTGGCTACACGGCAGTGAATCTTAGTTTGAATTAACTGTTACTACTCCTGGAATGAGGTGTAACAGTTAATTCGAACTAAGGACTTAGTTCGACTACCGCTTCACTGCCGGGTGTAGCCGTGAGCAGTTACTGACTAGTGGAATTTAAAATGGCGACAGACGGAACATGCAAATAAAGCCCTGGATATTTAAATCCCGGGCTTCATTTGCAACTTCGAATGCCTACATTAGCCTCCCTAGTTCGAACTAGGGGGCTAGTGTAGACATACCCTTAGTCTATAAGGTGCCACAGGATTTCTTGTTGTTCTTGCAGATTCAGACTAACACGGCTACTCCTCTGATAAAAGATTTTTAGTATTTTAAAAGTTACCTATTATGCATTTTCTAGGTTCTGACTTCCTGGAGCAGCAGTGTTTCAACCATTTTCAAATCAAAGACCGGATTCAATGGCCTTTATGGAGAGCAAGATGTGTATTTCTCCAGACTTTTCCTGTGGCAGCAGGGGAGGAACAAGTTGGGTCTCCTGGGAACTTTGTGGAGGCCATGAAGGAATCACTAATGGAGGCTGCAACAGAATCTGTACTGAGAATTGCAGAATTTTTGGTTCTTTGGAGGTCTCTCCACATCATCCTCTACCCACCTAAGTACTATGCTAACCCACATGCACCCTATTAGCCTTCTTCTGTCTCCGTCTAATTTTATGGGTTTTGCAATCCATGTGACTGGATAAAATAATTCCCTTTGCCCCCTCCCCCACTATCAGGGGCGGATGAGGATTTTGCGGGGCCCAGGGCAGCACAATTTTGCGGGGCCCCCCTTTGACACGGCGCATGCACCATGGCACATGCGCGGGGCCTCTTGAAGCGCGGGGCCCGGGGCAGACGCCCCACTTGCCCTGCCCTATATCTGCCGCTGCCCACTATCATCTACATAATATCACCTGTAAGGGAATGGATAGTCAGTATGCCTCCCACCCAACTCCTGTTTCACTGAGGGCAGAGTTGGTAGGTAAAACCAAATTACAATGCTTCCATAAACCAGTTGTGAAAGAACTAGCAAGGGAAAAAACACAGGAGAAAAATAAAACCAGGCAATAATTCACAACAATCACAGAACAAATTTATTATACTTAGATATGGTGGGATTTCAAAAAGAAAGGTGGTCTAGCACAAATAGTCTATCTCCACTGAGAAAATCCTCCACATAAGATTTATTTTAAAAGATACAACAAAATAATACCCATTTCTTCCAAGCAAATTCTGCGTGAAGTACTAACCCAGGGACTGAAAAGTTCTCACTTGTCATAAGCATAACCTGCTGGGCCTATAATTGAATTAACATCCTTTTTCAACTCTCAGGCCATATACACCCCTGACAAAAGAGATACATACTCCTGCAATGACGTGCCCTCAATAGAAGGAATAATTATTAATGTATATGTTTGTACATGTAGTTACAGCCCAAAGTAATGTGTTTACTGTACCTGTATCTTGGGTGAATTATTGCATAGATGATAGGATTGTAGATTGCAGAAGCTTTGGCGATAACAGCTGGCACAGATTTAGAATAGGGAGTTAGACTATTGGCATGGCTAAAATTAAAGAAAACAACAAAGGTATTTAATGGATTTGTATTAACTAAGTAACCAAAACATATTACTCTTTCTTGACTGGCTCTGCACTGTGATGGTCTGACAATAAATAGCTTTGAAAAGTTAAATTGTTTTAGTGGGTGCATTCCTGACAAAGACTTCCATGATTTGGTGCCACAATGATTATATTTACTCTGAGAAGCTGAATGACCATCAACATATGAGTTTTCTGTTATTAAGAATGACAAATACCAAGAACACACACAATCACTTCTTTCTGTTTCTCTGACAGTCAGAAGCAACAGGAGAGATTATTAATGGGGAGAAAAAAAGATATGGAATGATAGTAACAAAAGCAGATTCAGAATGAAAATTTCATATTGCCACTCCCACAGGATCAGTTTCTGATGCACACAAAAGGGCATCGAGGAGACTGAAATTCCAGTGTCTAAAAAGAGAGGGAGGTGCGTGGAAAAGGGGAAGTGGGCTAAAATCAACTTCAGCAGTTTTTACCCCACACTATCCCACCTGCAAAGAGGTGTCTAATTTCCACTGATCATGTAACTACTACTAATATTAATGAAGTAGAATATTCATCAACAAGGGATGAGGTCCCCCTACAGGGGAGAGCAGGGAAGGGAAGGAGAACATGAGCTCTTCATTCAAAAAGCTGGGAAAAACACATCTTCACTCCCTCTACTAATTGCTGACTTGAGGAAGGGGACTCTTGAAATCAGATGTGAGGAAAATGATCAGCTGCTATGAAGCCTAGGATTACTCTGCATAAAATCAGAATGCACACACATAAAGCAACATGAAGGAAGTGAAAACAAAAATCTGTGCTCAGAAAGAAAAGCATACAAAATTTTAATGTAAGAAATAAAATAGACACTAGGTAATCATGCTCTTTTATCCACAGGGCGATCCTGAGGAATGATATATCACCTCTAATTTGGCATCTATTTTAACATCTTTTAAAAAGGAAGATACACTCCTTATGGGTGACAACACTGGTTATAGTGAAATCTCATTTACAGTCCAAGCAGGAGTCAGATTTTTGGGCAGCTTCAGGCTAAATCATTTGCTCCCGGGGTGAAAGTAATTTAAGTTTCTTACAGATACTGTCATATCAACCCCCACTCCCCCAGGCAAGGGAATGAAGGAGGGTGCAATATAACAGTACCTGTAAGAAATTTAAGTGTAGGGTGGAGTGTGGGTGAGAATAGCAGGAGTCAGGGCAGGAGTTGGGGGTGAGGAGGAGCTCCTGCCACTGGTCTGGGGGCATAGAAGGTGCAGGAGTCAGGGCTGGGAATCTGCAAGAGTGAGTGCAGGGGAGTGGCATTTTGGGACAGTGGGTGGGCTGCAGCTGCACATACTGGGTCACTGCTGCTCTTCTTCTCCTTCCCCTATCAGGAAGTGAGGGGAAAGTGCAGTCTGTTGCATTCCTCTCCCTCAGGCTGTGCCCATTCATCTCTCTCTGATAGTTAGGGGAAGAAAAACAACTGCAAATCGGTATGTGGGGCTGCAGCCCGCTGCCCACCCCTTTAACTGGCCTGGCTGCTTGTTGCTTAGTGTGGCAGCCTGCAGGAAACCCCAGGAGCCAGGCTGGGAGTGTGCTGCCCCTTCCACTGCAACCAAGTGCCCCAGCCAGCCGGCTTCTTGCCCACGAGGCACACTGGCTTACTTTCCCCTCTGTTTGCTCCTCATTACTAACTTCTCTTGACTGATTAAGTGATTAAGGGCCACCAGGTTTCTACTTACCCTGCCCATGCAATCAGAGTGACACAAGCATATGGAGACCAAGACAAGACATACACAATGATGACCACAAAGGCAATTTTTGCCAGCTTCCATTCATTCCTCATGGAATGCGAGAGGTAGGATTTACGACCATAGGACCCTAGCTTCTGAACATCCCTGTGGAAGGAAGAACAAGGGATGTCACCAAGTGTAAGAAAACGTTTGGTACAAGATACACAATGAACTATTAGCAATAAATAAGATGGAGCACATACTTAATGCTGCCTTGCCCAAATATACTCAGTTATTTAGCATCTTGAGGATAAAGATCTTCTGATACACCCTGTAAAGGGGCGTAACCATGCACATTGGCCTCAGAACAGCCAAGAGGAGGAAGCGGGAAGACAGTGCCTCTATGACATGCTCACTTTCTGCCCTCAAGAACTGCCCAGATGGGGCTCTGAAGCTTTGACAGGTGGGTCTGGCACAGCCTGGAATCATCATGGTCCTTTTGGAACCAGACAGATCTCAGTAGCAAATGAGCAGGAATTCCCACTCTTGGCCCATTTTGTCAGTGCCAGAGGTACAAGGGGGTTACTCAGTGGTAGTTCATTTCCCTGAGGATTTATGCTACCAGGGTTGGGTGGGAGACTGCTGAACACAGCTCTGCTGTCCACCTATCTGATTCCATATATTATGCTGCTCACAAGGGCAACACTTCTTGACGTCTCCACACTTCTATCAGTTCCTCCCTGTCCAATGAATATGTTGATTCTAATTCACTCTAAGTAAATTAGTATTGTAGGCTGGCTGCTTGGCAAAGCAAGAGCACTGGTGAACCTAACACAAAATGTTTAGGGGGACTGTTTTTACACTCCTGCAGGTCTATCCATTGAACCAACGAGAGATGGCATTCTTTTTGCTTGGAGATAATTTTTGGAGACCATGCTTTAGCTGCAGATATTCTGACAGAATCATTTACACAAGACTGGAGAAAGTCTCACAGCTATTGTATGGGAATTCTTCAGATGCCAGCATCATTTTTTTTATGCCAACAAAATCAAGTAATATGCTGCAATTTATAGTAAACTGGTTTGACAGGATTTAACATTTTTAGTGCAAATTTACTTAAAAATGAAGACCGCTTTTGCAAATCAGCAGCATTGTATCAATCAGCTGCTTCCATAAAATGATAATACACAAATAGACACTATGGAAGAGGTCTACAGAAAAACACTTTGACAGCAAATTGACAGCATATTCAGTTCTTGCAACAGCCATGCTCATGTATGGTGATATTGCTTTAAGGACCAAGTTACCATCCTAGTTATCAAATTTGCAATTGCTAAGCGGACACTAGCCCCCATTCGGAAAAGCATGTAAGCATGCGCTGAACTGTAAGCACCCATGTAAGTTCATCCCTATTCATCAAAGCTTCTTAACCATGTGCTTAAGTCACACTGTTGTCAATGGGGGTTAAACATGTGTTTCAAGTTAGGCATGTGATTAATTACTTTGCTGAAACAGGGCAACAGGGCTTGATCCCATTCAGGTCAGTGGAAAGACTCTTATTGACTTAAAATGGGATTTGGGTTGACTCTGAATGAGTGATGTGTACATATTGCGAGAAAAAACAATATAGAGAGTTCCCTGTTTGATCTCTGATAATGCCAATTTTTTTATTTACAAGAAAAGGCTGAGTCATGTACAAAACTGTCTGTACCTGCCTGTATTTTTGAATGACATTTGGTCTAATGTATGCATGAATAGGAATGTGTGTGCATCACTACCTGTCTCATCTTCCTGAGCCCAGCTGTAAAAGCTGTGATCTCTGGAATGTCTATAATAAATTAGACTCTTGAGGCACAAGGACTTCAATGTCTGTGGAGTGCACCAAAATAAAGTGATGTCCATTTTGGTGTATAAACAGGTTTATTCATTGTCATGATCTCCTGGGGGCTTAGATGATGAACCCAAACAGTGAAGAAAATAAAAAAGTAGCTGAATATAAGAACACAGCATTTCTGCTCCTATTTATCTAACCTGACTGCCTATCTGGAGCATGTAAGCAGGGAGTTCTCTGTATTGTGATTCTGTAGAACAAAGGAAAATACAGTTTCAATGTCAGCAGCACCATTAATAGACCTATAGCCTAGCTTGAATTCAGCCAGAAGCTTTGAGAGTATGCTTTACAGGAAGAAGGTAAGAGATTTAACTACTCTTGCTACCCTGCTTACCTGCCAGTACTTCTTATGGCCAGAAACATGAATAAATAGCAATGGAATATTATAACCAGGGGAATGAAAAACACACAGCAACATAACATCATGGTGTAACTTCTGTTTGCTGGGGAATAGGTTACATAGTCCCATGTACAAGATATCATCAACCCTTCTGGCACATAGGAACCTAAGAAACATGAAAAGTAAATACATATATATATATACACACAGTTTGTACAGTTACTGGTCAAGGGTTAAGTTAACAAGGACAGTTAACAAGCAAATGGTGATAACATACATATGACCATCACTGGCCATCTTATGTTGCATAATCACTTAACGGCTGTACTGTACAAGCCCTATCTAGAATATGCAATACGAAGAGCACTGATACAAAGTTGGCATGCATCCTGTTTCCCACCTAGGCTGAACTCATTAAAAAAAATGCATCATGCACAGACAATAAGAAAACTGTCAGTCTTCCATGAGCAACCTTTCAAAGCACTCCAAGTGATACATCATGGCATACTGAACACTGTCCATGGGAGAGACAGTCTATCCCAGCGATAAGCAACCTACGTTAATGAGCAGACTGCATGAGTGGTCCTCCATCTCAGTTGGCCGCAAGACTGTTGTAACCCATATAGAAGCTTCAGGGGGATAGCCGAGTTAGTCTGTACAGGTAAACTGAAAAAACAACAAATGGTCTGGTAGCACTTTATAGACTAACAAAACATGTAGATGGTATCATGAGCTTTCGTGGGCACAGCCCACTTCTTCAGATGACCGGAGTGTTGTATGTCTAGAACCAAAATAAATAGGAGAGATGGGAGGGGGTGGAAGAAGGGAAAATTAGGGGAAGAGGGAACAAGAAAAGGCAGTGGGTAAAAAATATATCAAGGGAAAGACAAATCTATAAGCACCTAAAGACTAGCCCCTCCCTCCCAATTTTCCCTTCTTCCACCCCCTTCCCCTCTCCCTTATTTATTTTGGTCCTAGACATCCAACACTCCAGTCATCTGAAGAAGTGAGCTGTGCCCACTAAAACTCATGATACCATCTACATGTTTTGTTAGTCTATAAAATGCTATCAGACTATTTGTAACCAATATAGTCTCCCAGGATAGGGTAGTTTTGCTGACTATGCTTGCATACATAGAATTTGCGGGTGTGCCAACTATAACTATTGAACCATAGCAGCACTCTGATGAGATGCAAAGGGAGCGCACAGCTCTCACAGTCAATCCTGTGTGCAATCAGCATGCACCTCACTTAACACACCCTTGCTTTAGGGGGGTGTCACTTTAGTAATATAGGTAGGAAAAAAACCAATATGTGGATGGAAACCAATAGAATCTGGCAACTCTGTATGTGTGCAACAGAAAACAAAATGTTTTGTGGGCTGCACATAGAACCCCAATGGCCCGTCACAGATCTATCCAAGATCTATCCAACTGCTCCTCCTATCTCTCAATTACTTGCAAGAAGGTCATTTTCAGGAGATACATGTAAGAATCTTTAACAACAGACATGTGCTAATGGCACAGCTGCTAAAGCCAATGTAATTGAAGCTTTTATGTGATTACTTTAGAGAAAGTCTCATTTAAAGGGGCTCATAATGTTACCTGTGCAAATTTGATAAGTCTTGTCCTAGAAGCTACTTTCCCCACCCCTACTTTATAAATTGGTATGACCTAAAAACATGTGGGTGGCATGTGGAGGGGCAACGGAGTAGCAGAGATTCCCTGAGTTCCACCACAAATATCTCTTTGCGGAAAGGCAGGGGGGAAGAGGCTGTGTATGGGACAGGCATGTGATGGTTAAAACAGGACTCATTTATGCAAGACAGATGGCAAAACTAGTCCCAATAAAATGTTCAAATCCCCTCTGAAACAAGTCTAAAATAACTTTCCTGCAACATGTGCATAGAGAATGCATGAGGATGTGGCACACTAGAAGGGCACTAATTTAGGATTTGGGGCAATTCAGTGTGTGTGCTTTCTCCTGCTCCCCACATCTGACACATGCCTATGCTGAGAATGGAATGGGAAGAGAGTGGCACAAAGTTTTCTGACAGCTGAGAATTTCCTTGTACCTGGGGAATCCTCTGCAGCTGGCTAGAGATGATTGCAACTGTACTTTGCACAAGTGAAATGGTAAATATCTGACCCAGGACAGCATATTAATTTCGGGTCTATATACATGTGTAGTAGAGCGGTAGAAGCAGTGGCTGCTATAGTTAAGACTGCACAAGCATTTCCTAACCATCCCTTCCAGTCACGCAGAACTTTTACCTTAGTTGAGTGGAAGGCCTGAACTCTGCATAGGTAGGCTCTTATACCCACATGAGACTCTGTTCTGGTGCAGTATGTGCCCATATAGATTCATTGGTACAGTCAGGGGCTTAGTTGTTGATCATGCAAGCTGACTAGCCTCACTGAGGATATGTTTTTACTGCAAACTCCTTATCTTGATTATGAGCTGTAAATAGAAGATAGAGTGCTGAATACCAAAAGCCAGAGCCCTGGTGATTAGAGAGCAAGTGCAAGCTTTGGAATGGATATAAGCAGAGGTGCTAATTAGAAAGTAAATTAAAACAAAGGAAAATAGTTTGAAGATGCTCAGTGTAATTTTTCTTTAAGCCTTCCCCCCCACTGCATCTTAAATGAGACTTCTTCATTGTCTAACCCTCTTAGCATCAGCAAATGCTCTTCACTAGATGAAAGTAATTCAATTAGTATTTGCATGCTAGCAATCTTCTTATGCTAACAGAGATTTGTGCATTCTCCCCATCAGGATAAAACTGTACTGTTTTTGCTTTTAAGCTGTCCCTTCCCCCTAACTTTCACTACCAACAACAAAAAGGAAAAATATCACTTATTACCCACTTCTGTATCCTCACTCAGGAAAGCTGAACAACAGTGAATAACATCAGCTGCACTCTTTTAAAAAGTTTTTAGAGAAAGATCACTAGCATACCAGTGTATTCCTATCTATATTCTGGTATAAAGAGGAACAATATATTGATATAATGCACAGTCTAACAAAAACACAGTCACAGCTGTGAAGAATGGATAGGATACCTGTAATATTTTAACGTTATGTGTCTAGTTTTTATTGCACTGTTTGCTATATGATTTCAAGGAGGTAAATCAGACATCAGTTCACCTACATACAAGCAGAAAAATGGACAAACACTTCCGACAGGCACCCATTTACCAATATTTTTTATAAAGCCATGCAGAGAACCACTTGCTTTGAAGTTTATCCTTAACCCCATCTACTGGGCCACATAAACCAGTTTAACCAGAGTCAAGAGACACAGGAAGACAAGTGAAAAGTCTACACTACAAAATTGAGTTGACCTAGGTTACATTGACACACATTGATTGTAGAAATGGAATCAGTTTTATGTCCACATAACATTCTTTGCACATCCTCAAGTCACCAGGAACATTTGCACTGATTTAAACCACCAGGTGGAGCATTGTGAGATTGTTTCTCAAAAGCAGTAACAGTTGACATAAGCAACACAGCATCTACACATTGCGGCAACCTTCCTTCATTGACTTAAGTGCTACACCTCTCATGGAAGTGGAGTTAAGTTGGTGTAGGGGCAAGTTACATTTCTGGGAGCTACATTTTAGTGTAGACCCTTAGAGAGATAAGTTGACATAAGGCAGCTCATGTCAATGTAACACTGTAGTGCAGACCAAGCCAAAGAAGGTTGGGGATGAATAAAGGGATGCAGTCTCTAGAAAAGAGAGGCGAAGACACAGACAGTAAATGCAGGGAACAGACTGAACCCCAGTACCAGATACCTGAGCACTATGTCCCAGTAGGTGAAACCAGACATCACTATGCTCTTGGATGAACTCTCACAAGAAAATGATAAAAGACAAATACACCACATCACCTGTGGGTGAACGCTTGTCACAGAACAATCACTCCACACCCGAGCTGTGTCTCCTCACCCTCAAAGGAATCCTGCACAACATTTTCAAAAGACAAGCCTGGGAGCTTAGAAATAACAACTTTGCTAGAGGCTAAAAATTAGGGGCTGAATTGAGACATTAGATTTATGGCTTAAATAATTAATTAATCATAATTAATTTATTAATAGTGATCCTCCCCACACATACTCCTCCCATTCCTTTTCTTTCTATGACCAGAGGCATGTTAACTGGCCAATTTATTCTGAATAGTCCCATGATTTAAGTTCCATATATTTAGCTGTGACCTTCTGATTAAGTTTCCCAGACCTGAAGAATTACACTGTAAATTCAAAAGCTGGTCTCTCAAGAAAAGTTGGCTAATAAAAGATGTTACCTCATCCCGCCTGGTCTCTCTAGTATCCTGAGAGAGACACAGCTACAACAATACTTGTATACGCAAAATTTAGGTAAGGCAGTTATGTATGTATATTGTTTCTTAAATTTAAACAAGGCTTTGCACTCATTATGCTTTGTTCCCTCTGCTGAGATTAAACTATGCTTTGGAAAAGCTGTTTTAGGTTCTCAGAGTGTCCCCTATCTGGTAGGGTGCCTATTCCTGGCTGCTCTGGGATTTGCTCCTTCCAGGAGCGACAGCTCCTTCTGTGGCTTGTCTATGCACACTGCTGCCCCTGTCCCATGCAACTCAGGGTGCTCTGCAGGCCAGGCCAAAGAGTGTGCGGGGCCCAAGGCAGCACACTGAGCTGAATGCGTGGAGCCGCGGGGCCCTAGGCAGCACACTGAGCTGAATGCGTGGAGCCGCGGGGCCCTAAATGCGCAAGGCCCAAGGTGAACCACTTTGCTCGCCTTGCCCAAAGGCCGGGCCTGATGCTCTGTCTTCATGGCTTAGCACTCCCAGACAGAAAGGGCATGTCTAAACTACATGGCTCCGTCGACGAAGCCATGTAGATTAGTTTACTTGAAAAAGGGAAATGAAGCGGCGATTTAAATAATCACCGCTTCATTTAAATAAAAATGGCCACCACGCTGTGCCGATCAGCTGATTGTTGGCACAGCGCGGCAGTCTAGACGGGGATCTACCGACCCCAGAACGCTTCGTCGGCAGATCCTTTATGCCTCCGTCAATGGAGCCATGTAGTTTAGACACACCCTTATAGTCCTCTCCTTCTGGGGGTTTAAAGTCTGATCACAAGACTATCATCTGCTCCGCTGCCCAGTCTGCACCACTTCTCCAAGTGCCTGGTAGGGGAACCTGAGCCCACCTACTACACCAGGTTCCAGTACAGGGACTCTGTGGTTAGCCAACTGCATTCTGCCTTCTCTCAGACCTTGTTGCTTTTTCTCTGGACTCCTTCCTACATCTTCTGGCTCCCCTCTCTCTAAGTTTTCCAGCCCACACTCCCTTCTCCCAGGAGGAGCTACAGATGACTCAGCTTTGTAACTGTAATCCCCAAACACACTTCTTTCAGGCCCTTATGCAGGAATTTCTGTGGGGAGTGTGCTTTTTTTGTAAATATGGACCGCAAGGGTGCAAACACATACCCTTTCCCCTTGGTCCCCCAAGTAAACATGCTCTGGCTAGTCAGGGAAAGGCTGGGGCTGATTCCCCCCCGCCTCCACCAAGAGCAAGGCTCAGCCCCAGCCTCACTCCTGGGGGAAGGGGAAAAATCAGCCCCCGTGTTCCCCCATGAAGCCAGAGCATGGGGGAGGGAGGCTTGGTTAGCGCACTGCTCCTGCCTTCCCTGGCCAGCCGGAGCACGCTTATTTGGGGGACTATAGAGGGTGCATTCGCACCCTTCACACCCACACCCCACCACATATGGGCCTGATATATCAAACATACATCTTTGGCTTCCTTTGCCTTTTACATAGAAACATTCATCCCTTTCTTGTAAGAGGAATGTGGAGAGTGTCTATCTCCTTCTCAGTCAGGGGCCACATCAGTGAGGTTTTTGGTTTTTTGTGCTTTTCACTTGTGGGTGGCCCTTGACTGATTTTTTGTGTGGGTAAGTGGCCCCCAACCCAAAAAGGTCCCCGTTCTCCATCTCTGGGATAGGGTGTACAGTTACTACATATGCTTGTAGAACCATTTGATCTTTGTTTAGGGTAAAATGTACCAATTTCCTCTCTCTCTCTGTGGTCACTCGATAACATGTAGGAGGTCTTCCTGTCACCCTCCTATCTGTGGATCCATAGATGGTTGACCAGCCTAATTCTGGAGCCACAGGTCTTATCGCACAAGGGACAGGTGCTAGTGGCTATTGGAGGGACGCGGGGTAGTTTTTGCCGCTCTTTTCTCCTTCTCTGCCTCTCCTCGTCTGGGCTGCCTCTCAAATTGCACCATTCCCCTCATGAATTACTGCTCTCAACTGGGGATGGCCCTGGGCAAGGTCCTCCCAAGTGTCGACACCAATGCCGCACTTTTTCATGTTTGCCTTCAACATGTCCTTAAATCATTTCCTCTGGCCCCCATCGCTCCTCTGTTCTTCCTTCAGCTCAGAAAACAGAATCCAAAGCACTGATCCAGACCATGTGACCAATCCAGCAAAGTTGTTGGTAGATGATGATAGCTTCAATGCTGGTCATGTTCAACTTTTCCAGGATGCTGGTATTCGTGCTCCTGTCCTCCCAAAGGATGTTTAGGATTCTCCTGAGGCAGCATTGATGATACTGTTCAACCGCCTTCAGATGATGCTTATATGTTGTCCAGCTTTCACATGCATATAACAGTGTTGGAACAATGACTGCATGGTACACAAGGAGCTTTGTCTTGGCACTGATGTCCTGGTTCTCAAAGGCCCTTCATCTCAGGCGGGCAAAAGCAGAGCTTGTGCAGCTCAGGTGATGCTGGATTTCTGCATCAATGTTGACTTTGGGGAAATAGATGACTTCCAAGGTACAGGAAATGCTCCACGTTTTCCAGCAGTTCTCTGTTGACTTTAATAGATGGTACAAGAGATTGTCCCGTCGGCGAGGGCTGATGGAGCACCTTGGTCTTTCTGATGTTCGGTGTGAGGCCGAGATTCTTGTATGCTTCAGTGAAGATGCTTAAGATGGTCTGAAGAGCTACGGGGGAAAGAGCAGCAACTATATTGTCATCCGCGTATGGGAGCTCCACAATTCAAGTCGTAGAGGTCTTGCTTTTGGCCTGCAGTCTCCTGAGGTTGAAAACCTTCCCATTCATTCTGTAGACAATCTTCATGCCATCTGGAAGCTTGGCATCAATGAGATGGGAGGCAATGAAGATGCAGAACAGTGCTGGGGCAATGGGGTTGCTTTGGGATCAATTGTTACTCAGCACTGTGGCAGTCATGTTGTCATGAAGCAGCCTCAGGGTGCTGATGAATTTTTTTGGGCAACAGATCTTTGAGAGGATGGTCCACAGGGCACTATGAATGACTGAATCAAATGCCTCAGTCAGGTTGATGAAAACTCATGTATAAGGTTTGATTTTGTTCTCAACATTTTTCTTGCAATTGCTGAGTGGTGAAGATCATGTCCACTGTTCCTCGGAATGGTCGGAAGCCACACTGGGACTCTGGAAGGTTTTCTTCTGAGAGTGGCAGGAGTCGATTGTCAAGGATTCGAGCTAAGATTTTCCTTGACATTGCCTGGAGGGAGATGCCATGACAGTTCCACATTCTGATTTGTCACCCTTCTTGAAGAGACTGACAATCAGTATGTCTCTGAACTGTTGCGGTATCTGCTCCCTATTCCAGATCCTGAGGATCAGGAAATGGAGTTGTTTGTGGAGCTCTAGCCCACCTTCTTTGAAGATTTCAGCAGAGATTCCGTGTAGTCCAGTTGCCTTATTGCTCTTCATCGCTTTGATGGCAGCATGTACTTCATTCAGGGTAGGAAGTATTGCAAGATTGTCCCTAGGCAGTTGCTGAGGGATTCAGTCAAGGGATTCTGGGACTACGGTGGAGGGGCAATTCAGGAGCTTGTAAAAGTGCTCCCTCCAGTGAGAAGCAATGGCTTCAATGTCTTTCAAGAGGTGGGTACCATCATTTGATCTCAGGGGATTAATTCCATGGTTTCTCGGTTCATAAACAGCTTTGGTGGCATTGAAGAAACCTCTCGTATCGTTGATATCTGTGAGATGCTGGAGCTCTCGTGACTTCTCAGTCCACCATTGATTTTTCAGAGTCCTTGTTTTGTGTTAGACTTCTGCCTTGGCCTTGGCATGTGCTTCTCTCTTTATTGTGCAGTTGATGTCATGTTGCCAGGCCCTGAAGGCTTTCCTTTTTACCTCAATCAGTCATTCAATTTCCACATCATTCTCATCAAATCAGTTCTAATGCTACCTGGACTGGTGGCCAATGGTTTCTCCACAAGCTCCAATTATGGCATTTTTCAGTTGACACCAGTGTTCTTTCACGTCTTTAGGGTGTACTGTTGGCAGCTTGCTTTGGAGCGCTATCTGGAAGGGACTTCCTCTGGTGGGGTCCTTCAAGTCTTGTACGTTGATCTTTCATTGGATCAGTTTCTTCTGAGTTCTCCTTTTGGTGACAATCCTAATTGCCATCGTGGATTGGATGAGATGGTGATCAGTTCAGCAGTCATCACTGCTAGTCACTGCACGTGTGAGAAGGACATCGTGCCGATCCCAAGAGTGGACAATGATACAATCTATAAGGTGACAGTGCTTCGATCGAGGATGTTGCCATGAGGTCTTAAATTTATTCTTCTGGCGGAAGAGGGTATTTGTGATGACAAGCTAGTGTTCCGTGCATTTTGTAAGGAGGAGCACTCCATTGGAGTTGCTACTGCCAACTCCTTCTTTTCCAGTGGTGGTCTGCCAGAGGTCTACATCTCTTCTGACCCTGGCAGTGAAACGTCCCAGAAGAATAATCGTGTCTTCTTTGGGAATGTCTTTCAAGACTAGGTCCATTTGGGTGTAAAACTTGTCCTTCACATCATTTTTGGCATCTAAAGTTGGTGCGTAAGCACTCACCAATTTCCACCATGCCATTAATTTTCTCTCCCCTTCTGTAACATTTTCCCTCAACAGTTTTCTTATTTCCAAAAGCAAATGTCCTTGCATACCTTCCTGGAATATTTGAATGATCATTTGCTGACTTATTTCCTGGGCCTGTGTACAGGCTAATGCTAGGGACACATTTTCTTGTACTGATCCCGTAGTTCCTGCTAATAGTCACAAATCCTTTTCCCCCTGCTGTTGCCATGCTGTCAATATTCTGCAAAATAACTGCTGTCCCATTGCTAATTTTGATACGGATTCACTGATAGGCTTTCCCAACTACTGTATTTCAGCTGTAACAAAACTTAATTTGTTTGCCAATACCTCTCTGTTAGCAGCATCCAGTACTCTAACTCCTACTCCAGTTCCACCCTAAACAGTTTCCATACAGCCCTTGGGGTTCTTTTTCTTATGGATTTGTCAATATACCATAATTTTAGCCATGCTGCCCATCCCTTATGGAATGTTTGTACATATGGGATGCATTGAGGTTTGACCTTGGACACATTTAACCCAGTGAGATCCAGCTCCATTTGCTTTAGAGATTGTACTGGTGATATGACTTGTTCTCTGTGATCTAGTTTTACCACATAATGTCCATTTAATGAGTGTCTTCTTGATTTTTGCCAGGGCTTCCCCACAGAGCTGGATTAACTCCTCTGGGAATGGCGTCTTCACCCTGCGCCAAACCCCAGCTTGTCCCACTCTCCCACCTGATTTTTCCCCTCCAGCCCCTCTTCTTCCTCACCCTAAAGTTACTTGACCCGCCGCCAGCCAATTAATTTCAGCCCTCTGCTCATCCTCCTGCTGTAATTTGCCCTGAACCTCTTTTTAATGCTTATAAAGGGCCAGAAGGAGAATCAGCAACAGCAGCTCTGACTGCTCAGTACACCCTAAGTATCAAATTCTGACAGGCAGTTGCTTCTATCACTACACCTGCGAGCTCCTTCTCAGCTGGGTTCCACCATCCATCTGCCTCTCAAACCCAAGCTGTCCCTAAGGTGCAGCCTATCAGGGTAATCCACCTAATGTACTCTGCTCTGCCTTGTGTGTGGGTGAGCATCCCATTGCATATGTCACTCGCACACTTGTCACAGCTCCTGAAAGGAAGACCTATAGGGTTCAAACCCAATCATGTCTGCTAAGGAATCACCATTGGTACACAAGGCGCTGTACTCCAAGTCTGAGATGGGGGAAAAATTGTACAACTCTACCCTGAGAAGTGAAGGCACAGGCTTGTAAACTAAAGGGGAGTTGCTCAGGAAAACTAAGCCGGTTCAAAGGTGCAGGTAGCCTGGACTATGGACAACTGTGTTCTGGGAAACCAGCAGTTGTGGCAACTGCAAATCTGGTTTATTTTCTTCTACTGATGCCACAACATTGTTTACTCATATACTAGAAATTAGAGATGGAAAGAACTCTCAGGTCACACTGCAATTACCCCACCGGTGCAGGTGTATTCTACTTGCTTGACTGAGTCTAATTTTACAGGACACAGGTGATGGAGCTTTCTCTGTGAGACTCTTCCACATCTTAACAAAGCCCACTGATAAGTCTCAGAGGCATAGCCATGTTAGTCTGTAACTTTAAAAACAAAGAGTACCTGTACCTGTAAGGTATCTGTGGCACCTTAGAGACTAACAAAAAATATATGGTATCATGAGCTTTTGTGAACAAAACCCACTTCTTCAGATGAGACGATCCACTCAAGAGCATCTCATCTGAAGAAGAGGGTTTTGCCCACGAAAGCTCATGACACTATATATTTTTTGTTAGTCTCTAAGTGCCACAGGACTCCCTATAGATAAGGATTAGTTTCTTGACAATTGGGCACCAGTGTAAATTTCAGTGCAAAACCTCCTAGTGTAAATGGGACGTGGACCCAATTTTTGTTGCTGTAGCGGCACTCATGATTAAAGGCTTTGCAAAATTTTACCACAGAAGGCTAATGAGTAAAATTTGCAAGCCTGACGAAAGGCAATAATTGTATGTATTATATTCTTGACATATCCAAAGCTTTCAATTAAGTAGATCATTACTTACTATTACAAAAATTAATTGCCACAGATATCTATGCTAAAGCTTTATTCTGAGTGAAAACCTACATACTGTACTTAGCTATAAAGCTTCCGATTACAAGTGGAAGGCTTTTGCAGTCTAACTGAATTCAATGTCCAACTGCAGGAAAAATATCATAGTCTATGTTCACGATACTTCAGTTTTAGATACTGGTAACAGAAGAGCTGTATTGAAGCAATGATACAAAAATGTGGTTACTGGTATATCTAATGATCACTCAATTTATTCTAAAACAGGACCAGTCAATAAACAAATCAATACAGGAAACCAGGACAGCAAAACACAGCTTGAGGTTTAGTTATCTTAATATTAAAATAAACATGTTATTGTCAGTTATATTGCAACTTCACTTGCAGTGAAAGGAACATCATGGTTTAAATCAGGCTTCATAAGAGTCTGATGAATGGAGCAAGAAGGCTAAAATGCTTGTGGTTCACAGTAAATTAATAGTTTAGGATAATACAGTAAATTAATAGTTTAGGATAATATTACCTCTATTCCAAAAATGGAAAGCATATTCAGTGAAAAATTAAGAAAACGAAGTAAAATGTGGGTTGGGAGTTGTTTTTGTTTCTGAAACTTTGGCAGAAGTTCTAATATTTCATTGAAATGAATCATGCTCTCTCAATAGTTTCTATAATAAAGTTGCTTTGCCTACATGTAAAAATCCATTTCCTGCAAACCACTGCCCCCAAGTAAAAGCCCTGCAAACTCAATGCCAGTTTTTCCTTTTTTTGTGCAAAACCACCATTAATAAATTTTCTGCTAGCTAAATTATACCCTCTGTTATGTCTGAGAGTCCCCATTGCACAGTTTAACTAAATGGGATTTAACAAAACATGTCTGTGAATGATGCACAAAAATGAACAGAAATCCATCCCATCCAACTGTTTTAATACAACCTGGGCTAACAGGGCTCATAGCAGTAAGGTGCAATTTCCCATTACAAAAGGCAGTAGATCTGACAGAATACACACAAAAAGCTTGTTCTTCAACCAGTCTATATCACATTAGCCCCACCAATTTATGTCAATGGAAGATCTGACCTAGGGAACATTTCTGTTGCATAAAGAGGTATAATTTTTGCTTGGTTATTTTTCACAGTGGACTCTCACTTTAAGGTCATGAGATAAAATCCCAGAAGGAAAAAAAAATTACAGCCAAAAGGACAATGTAATCAAAGTTTACAATGAAAAATTTGACTCGTGCTAAATATCTAGATTTAGAGCAAGATTTCAAAGAGGAGCTAATGACATCTTAAAATCTCTATAGCACTTTGGTCTTCTGTAGCACATTTCATCTGAGGATCTCAAACTAGTATTATTGTTACTTAAAAAGCGGTGAGGAGTCCTGTGGCACCTTATAGACTAACCGAAGTGTTGGAGCATAAGCTTTCGTGGGCAAAGACCCACTTCGTCAGATGCATGCATCTGACGAGTGGAGTCTTTGCCCACAACTTATGCTCCAACACTCGGTTAGTCTATAAGTGCCACAGGACTCCTCGCCACTTTTGCAGATTCAGACTAACACGGCTACCCCTCTGATAATTGTTACTTAAGGCTGACATTTTCAGAAGTGACCAATAATTGAAAGCCTTGACTTTTTGGATGCTTTAAAGAGGCCCAGTTTTCAGAAGTGTTGAGCAGCTGCCACTAAAAACATCCTTTAAGGGGACTCAAACTGGGCACCCAACCCCCCCAAAAAACAAGCACCCAACTCCCCAAAATTGATAGTCTTTTTTTGAAAATGCTATCTTCAAAAATAGTTTTCCTGCATGGTAGCATGTTTAATATGAGGATATTAGAGTGTTTAACAACTATTAATAAATGCCAGCCCTGTGAAATAGTCAGGAAGTGCTATCCCATTTTTACAGACAAGAAAATTAAGAGGCAGTGAGGTCAAGGGACAGATCAAGATCAGACAGGAGTTGAGAGTCTAGAAATAAAATCCTTAACTCTGGCTCAAGGGTCTCTGTCTTACCCACAAGACTGTTCTTTTTCTCCCACTTTAATGGCATCCTCCTATCACTCTTTGCTAGGCTGCCTGAGAAAAGTTAAAGGGAAATGCCCTGGAGGCCAAGCAGGGGATGGGAAGCGAGATAGGTACTCATAATGCCCCAGCATAAGAGTTTGAGGGTAGCGAGAAATCTGTGTATGACCCAACAGATGGAAGAAGTAATGACTTATGAACTAGTGGAGGTGTGTGTGATGTGGAGGATATTTGGGAAATGGTGGATCTGCGGACGTGTGTGGGGACAAGTAGGCATGTCATGTGAATGTTTGAGTGCAGGTATCTTGGAGAAGTTTAGTTGCAGAGAGTAATAGAAGGTTATGACAGGCTGTGGAGAAAGAAGGAAAGACAACAGAAAGAGAAATGAGGAGGGAAAAACATTTGGAAAAGAGAATAAAGGGAAAAATGGGGATCAGGAAGAAAGCAGGCCTTTTTAAGAGACAGGAAACTAAAAGCACAGGAAGAAAAAATGATATATGATCAAAGTTGAATTCAAATTACGTAAGTGGAAGCAAGCAAACAGTGATGGATTTTAGATGTAAATCTAAGTTTTCAGCTTGGGAAAGAGGTGACTAATGAGGGGAGACATTTATAAAAATCATGAATGGAATGAATTTTAGAGGGTGATCCCAGGTTCAGCAGGTTAAAACAGAAGGAAAAAAGCTTCCTTGCACAATGCATAGTCAGTCAATCTGTGGAACTTGTTGTCAGGGAATGTTGTGAAGGGCAAAACTATAGTGTTCAAAAAAAGAATTAGATAAGTCCATGGACACTAGATCAATCAAAAGCTATTAGTCAAGATGCTCTGAGTGTCCCTAGCCTGTGACTGCTAGCCTGCTCTGCTCATTCCCTCTGAAACAGCTGGCATTGGCCATTGTCAGAAGACAGGATTGTGTTAGATGGGCCATTGGTCTGCTATTATGTTCTTATCTACAACATGTGACCATAGCTCTTCTCCCATAGATCGGTCGGTATGCCTGTGCATAACATCTAATACAATATTCAGTACTAATACAATTTAAAGGAGTTACAAATACATTTTGCAGGCTGTTCAAAAAATATTGAACTGGCTATTAGACTCTAATAGTCCAGCCCCACACTTTTGTGTGTGCTGGGTGTCACGCAAGCAGAGTGAACCCTGGAATTTCCTTCTTCAGGCAGGTGAAGAAGAGATTCTCTGACCCTATCATGGTGCAGAATGGAACTGCAGTTCTCAGCTGTGCTGATTTGCCTCTTCTTAAGAGCACATCAATTGCTAAATAAGATTAGAATTGTCAAACACTTCCAAGGAAACATTTAGGAGCCAGACTGATTTACTCAGGGAATGGATTCATTAGCAAAGACAAGGAGGTAGGGGGAAATTAAGGTCCTCATCCAAGTATCATTAAATTCAAAAGAGTCTCCCTGTCTTCAGTAGATTTTGGATTAGGATTTACAAAGACTTTACATATTTTCTTTTTTACAATGTAATCATTGATCAGGCTGAATGAAGATAAAGTTCTCTCACAGAATAGGAAGACAGATACTATTTTTCAATCTGATCTTTGTTTAAAAGTGGGAACACTCATTTTACTCCTCCTGAGATAGCCACTTCAATTTATTTATATACGGCCAGCACAGAAGGAAGAAAAATATTAGGGATTAATTCTCAGCGTTGCCTAAATGTGGCCTCACTTTTTACGCATCCAATTTTGCATGTGCATATAACTGAGGTTGCTATTGATTTAATGTAGATAACCAGCTACCAGGTTGCACCTTCACCGCAGATAAATACATGACTTTAGTTATGCCTTTATTTGCTGGCTTAGAAGGAAACGCAGACTTGTAATAACCTGTCCCTTACTATCTTGACATAAAAACTCACTATCTGAGAAAGTAAGAGTGTGCCGACAACAGCTGTTGTAGAGAGAAAGTACCTACCCTTCCTGACTTGACAAGTGCTGAGATACGCCTATTATTCCATTGGGAGATTGGTTCTGCTTGAGTATACCTGGAAAAAGAGAACACCTGCACTGCAATAGACACAGATTTGCTACGCTATAGCAACCTCCCTTTCTCCCCCTTCCCCCCCGCCCCAGGAACTAGCTACATATACACTCATACAATGCCTATGGGCTGTTTTATATCAAAACAAAAGCCCCATAATGTACCAATACACACACAAAAGAGGAAACATACTCCACCCAAGAAGCGGAGCCACACTCCATCCCAGCGAGTATAGCCAGACAATAGCAATGATCTGCGATGTGCGTTTCTTTGAAGTCCACCGCATGGATTGCAGAGGCTTAGTGATCACAAGGTATCGATCAACAGAAATAGCTAATAAAGTCATCATTGAGGTTATTCCAAAGAGTGCCCCGCAAAACGCATACAGGTCACAACCTAAACAGAAAAGTGGAGCATAACATTTTTAGTTTTCTAAACAAATGTAGAACTGTCTCTCACAGCCTGATTCAATGATCTTCCCATTTGTGATCACACTGTTCTTGACTCAAGACACTTCTCTCATCATAAGAATTTATACAGCCTCCCTGCATCAGCAGTATTTTTTGCTTAATAAGGCAAATATATAGTATTAGTATAAAAGAGTAAGCAGGAAAAATGCCCCACCGTCCATTACAGGCTATGACTGAGGATCAATGGAAAACTGCCTCAACAAAAATCCAATACAATTAAAGTTACATTTTCCTGGAATGCCGCCCAATATAATGACCTTAACTAGGCTGACACAGACATTTATCTCCTAGAGACAAAAGGATATGTCAAAAAATCAACATTATTTGATGCAGTGTTGTTGTAGCCATGTTGGTAACAGGATATAAGAAACACAAAGTGGGTGAGGTTATATATTTTACTGGATCAACTTCTGTAGGTGAGAGACACAAGGTTTTGAAGGTACACAGAGTTTCTTCTTCAGGTCTGGGAAACCTACAGCAAGTCTACACTGCAATTAAAAGCCCAAAAAGGCTTGCACACCAGTTGACTCAGGATCACAGTGTTTAAAAGGCAGGACTCTTTAACTGTGGTGCAGATTTTCAGGCTCAGGCTACACCCCGACTTTTGGGACTCACCCACAAATCTTGCATGGGTGTCAGGCCTTAGGTAGAGCGAATCGGGGCAATGGCTCTGTGCTTTAGGAGGTCCCGCAGCCAAGTGTGATTGGCTAACACATAGGGTTGCCAGATGGTTTCAACAAAAATACTGGACACACTTGACATTGCATCACAATCTACATTACATCTTATTTAGAAAATACCAGACATTTCTATTTTCTCATTTATATTTTCTCAATTTGTTTCCTGAACAGAAAGCTCAAATACTGGACCATCTGGTTCAAAACCGGACACCTGGCAACCCTACTGACACAGTAGTTCCAGGAAGACATAGGTGCAGGAAGTAGGGGTGTGGAGGTTGCTGGCCCTGCGCGGGCAGGATCCCGGCTGCTGGCCCCATCTCCTGACTCAGCCACTGATGCAGAGCGAGGCCCCCAAGCTGGAGGGGGCTGATTTGTTCCAGGCCCGACAGAATCATAGGGACAGTCTTGATGGGAGTAGTGACTGGCTCCAGCCTGAGCTTTTACATTGCAGACAAACAGCCCTTCAGCTGGAGATCCAGGAACTCTAGTCAGCCAGCATAGACCAGCCCATTTTTAATTGTACTGTTAACTAGGGCTGTCAATTGATCTGCATTAACGCCTGTAATTAACACGGGTTAATTTTTTTAACTTATTAATCCCAGGCATTAATGCTGCGCTGCCCCTTTGAAGCGCCGCTCCGGCACTTCAAAGAGGCAGCACTTTAGGATCCAGGGATCAGTTGGAGTCCCCAGCTGATCCCAGGTCCTGACGTGCTGCCCCTTTGAAGCATTGGAATGGCACTTCAAATGAGCAGCACAACGCAGAGCTAGGGATCAGCTGGAGTGCCCAGCTGATCCCTGGCTCTGGGTTGCACTGCCCCTTTGAAGCGCTGGAGTGGCACTTCAAAGGGGCAGCATAACGCGGAGCCGGGGATCAGCTGGGCACTCCAGCTGATCCCAAGCTCCTAACGTGCTGCTCCTTTAAAGGCCGGTCCAGCATTTCCAAGGGCAGTGAGGCACGGAGCCATGGTCAGCTGGAGATTCCAGCTGACCCTGAGCTCCCATGGTGCTGCCCCTTGGAAATGCCAGGGCAGCCTTTCCAAGGGGCACCGAGGCATGGAGCCATGGTCAGCTGGGACTCCAGCTGATCCTGGGCTCCTGAGGTGCTGCCCCTTTGAAATGCCGCCGCTGCATTTCAACGGGGTATGCACGCGATTAATTTTGTGATTAATCACAATTAACTTTTTTAATCGCTTGACAGCCCTACTGTTAACACACTCCAAGCGTCACTGCTTCATACTAAATAGCAGATGGAACAGATTGTTTAGTATAAATAGTTAACACCTATTTCAAGGAACTATTCAAGGTGGAGTGGCCAGGTAACACCTCTCCAGTCCGGGGATGGGGGAGGTAGGGAAGGGAGGAGGACTACCCAGAGAGAACCTGGTGGAATACAGAAATAAGTCCTGAAGCCCCTTTGACTGCCAAGTACCACCCCACACTGGAAACCATAGGTGGTATCGTCAACAATTACAACCCACACTAGAGGACCATCTTGATTTCTTTCATGAGAATGCCCTCCTCAGGCCTTCAGACACCCCTCCTCCCAATCTCTCCATGCTTACCATCTGAAGCAACTCAGAGGGGTAGCCATGTTAGTCTGTATCTGCAAAAATGAGGAGTCTTGTGGCACTTTAGTCTTTAAAGTGCCACAGGACTACCTTGTTGTTTTTTCATCAGAAGCAAGCTCCCCACACACCAGAACATACCAACTTATAGTGGCACCAGGCCTTCCCAGAACAAAAGATGCAAAACCTTGATCTCCGCTGCTATGGTGATCAACACCCCTAATGACACACATTTCAAGATCCATGGTCCAACACACGCATGTCACAACATGTGGTATACTTCATATGATGCACCGAATGCCCCATTCGCAACTATGTGGGTGAAATGTGATAATCATTACACTCTTGAATGAATTTACATAGAAAAATGATAAAAAGACAAAAACAGCCTATCACCTTTCACAAATCGATTGCTCCAGATCTGAGTTCACAGTCCTAATCCACAAAGGAAATCCGCACTGCACCTTCTGAAGGTGAACTTAAATTCATAACTCTACTGTACACTGAAAATCATGAACTGAACACAGACACTGGATTGATGGCTCATTTCAATAAGCTGTTGCCCACTTAATCCCATGCCTCCTACCTAATATTCTTTCCTCACTCCATTTCCTGGCTGACTGGAGAGGGATCAATGGGAAATTCACCTTTAATGGTCCCTTGAAATATGTGTTCACTACTCATGCTAACAATTCATTCCATCCTGTATTTAGCTGACACGCTAGTCTAGTACCTTTCCCAGACCCAAAAAAGAGCTCTGTGCAAGCGTATGTCTACACTTGCCAGCAGATCAGCACTATTGCAATCAATGCAGTGAGTGTCGATTTAGGGGGTCTGGTGAAGACGCACTAAATGGATGGGAGAGCACTCTCCCATCGATTTGTGTACTTCACTCCCTAAGAAGCATACAGGACGTCAACAATGGGAGACATTCTCCTGTTGATACAGCTAGGGCCACCCCATGACAAATACAAGGTCCAGGGCCACAACCCCCTCTGCCCCAGGCCCTGCCCCCACCCCGCCCCTGCCCTTCCTTTTTCTCCAAACCCTGCCACACTCCATCCCCACCCTGCCTCTCCCCCTCATTGCACCGCTTCCCCGAAGCCCCTTACCCTGAGTGACGTGACCCAGAGGATTACTGGGGGGCCTGGCATGGGATGGCAGCAGGGATCACACCCTCCTGTACTCACCACAGCAGCAGGAGCCATGGGAAGCTGGCTCCACTCTGCCACCCATATCTCAGCCGGGTCACTCTGCTTTACTTGAGCCCTGTGACACTCAGGGGAGTAGAACAGAGAAGACTAGGGCCAGGTTCCTCTGTTTCCCACTGTCATGGTGAAGCAAAGCAACCCAGCTGGGAGATGGCAGAGCAGAGCAGGCTGCTGTGCGACTCCACTTCCCACTGCTCCTGCCGCCATGGCAAGTGTGGGGGGCAGAGGGAGGAAGAGAACGACCCCTGCTACCCGCCCTAAGTCCACCATGTAATCCCTCAGCCTGGGCCCCACAGGCTAGCCTCAATATGGGCATCATTGGGGCAGTTGCTGCAGGGACCTTAAAGTACGGGGCCTGCCATGACCCAGCCTATGGATGGGACAGCTTTGGATACAGCACAGTGTAGCCACTGCAGTGGATCTAACCATATCCACTTTAGTGATGTTACTCATATAACTGAGGTTGCTTAAGTCAGATTGAATTACTGAAGGTAGTATAGTCCAGACCTCACTTCAAAGTTTGTGTCTCTCACCAACTGCAATGGTCTAATAAAACTTCACCCACATCGGATCTCTAACTTTTTTTATGTGAATAAAAAATGCAGAGGAATTTTTGATTTAAGAGTCTATATGGAAAACACAGCCATTGGTCCTAAGAAACATGGTACAAAATATACATTGTTACAATTTTCACTTTGAGGAAGAATGATTTTTCTTTTGTATATTCTGCTAATAGACAATAACTGACAGAGTTGCAATATGAAGAATTTGACCTGGAAATCTGTGTCAAATTGTAATTTCCTAGGGATTTCTGTAACACCGAGTCGTCACACATGATGGTATGCTAGAGACATGGCATAGTTCAAATGACATTTGACACCAAAAGTAAATCATGCCGTTGTCAGGAGCTTGGAATCAATTAATTAAACCCTTCTTGCCTCACTCATGCAAACTGTCCCGTTTACGATATTGGGATGATTTGTATAAGCATGGCAGGCACGATTTGTACCGATACCAAAATAGGAAAGTGGGAGCAACAAACAATATTGAGAGTCCAACTAATATATTTCTTTTGCTGGTACTAAATAGGTTGTTTCAAAACCTGATTCACCACTGTACTACTCCAGGTTTATGTTGATTTATTTCTATTGCTATTAATGGAATTACACCAACCTAAAAGTAGAAGTAACAAAATTGTGAATCAGGCCTTTAATCAGAGCTTGTAATATTTCAAAAGAACTACAGTTTAGATCTCACATTCTTCCTTGTTTTGGGGAGAAGAGAGAAACTGTCAAGGCCATCATTTGGCTCTCTTCTTCTGTGATTCTCTTTACTGATTTAATGCTTCCAGGGGTCCAGCATTAGGTACCAAGTATACATTTCTGAACAAATAAATACATAAATCACTGTCAGATCAGGAAAAAACCTGCTTATATATGGCTTAACAAAATTATTCTACCTATTAATTGTTCTACACATCATCAAGGAGGGTAACTTGCCTCACATGCTAACTGATCATGTGATCGCTATGGTGTTGCTCTTGAAGCCTGAAGTTTGATTCCTTTCATTCAAAAAACTGGAAGGGAAAGGAACCAAACCTATAAAACACAAGAGGGTAGGGATTCAGTGACTTTCTGCCAATCCTAGTAGTTGATTATGCCAAGACCCTAGATTGTGCCTTGGGTTGCTGCCTGATGACTAAGATATGTTACCATGCAGCAGGGGAGAGGGAGATAAGAAGAAACATTGAAAAGTACCTATTTCTCCAAGTATCCACTCTTTATGCAAGCTGTTGATAAAGCAAATGGGTGCCTGAGAAGCAGACATCAGGAAGTCACTCACAGCCAGATTCATTATAAAGTAGTTTGGTGGTGTCCTCAGCTTCTTGTTGCTTAAAAATAATGCAAATAAATAAATAAATAAATAAATAAAACAAGCCAGTCAGTTACCTTTGTTTTTACTGTTTACTTACTAAACAAATCTGGCACTCTCTCAGTTGCAATGTTCACGCTTTATTCACCAGTCAATTATCATTGCTATGGATGTCAGGATTTCGAAACAATGACTTGGGATGAGGAAAGGATGTATTTTACACCATTTGATTAATAAAATGTAGAAATATATTTCATTTACCACCTGTACTTACCCAACTCTATTTTAATAAAGTAGGAAGATAATTCCAAGAAACATGGTTTTGCTCAGTGGAGCTGGATTCTGATGTGTGTTTTGCACACACAGTTGTCTCTAACAGCAGTAAGCACTGAAAGGGCTCACCACTTCACAGAATTATACTCTAATGGAGAGTAGTGTCAAAGGCTACACGTGGGTGAATACTGAATTTTAGTAGCTGCTGTGTTAGTTAATATAGTCACTGGACCTAACTCATTTTTTGCAACGTGCTTTTTGATAACCTGAGCATCAAAGGAGATACATGAGACCAAATGACAAAACTACAGATTACATACTTAAAACAGGAATGAAGATTACATACTTAAAACAGAAATGAATGTGAAAAGAGCAAAGTACCACAAGGTACAAACAATTACCCCTGGCTTCTAAAATCATTTACCTGAACAGCGACTGTAAATTGGAATTGTGGAGCTTTCATCTGAATGATATTCTGGTAGTTTCTTATTTTCATATTCATTTAAACTGAAGGCATATGTCAAAAGCTTCTTTAAAGCTTTGGGTTATACAGAAAAGCATGACCAAAGTGTGATCCTACTCTACTCATTTTCTGCCTACTGTAAATACTGTTCTCTTATCTTTCTCTTTTTACACTGAATCTTTGTTGAAAATTTTAGCTGTGCCAAACGGATATTATATATTAAAAATGTATACCCTTGAACTAAGATTGAGATGGAAATAGGAGACAGAAATATTGAAAGTCACTTGGGCTACGTCTAGACTACAGGCTTTTTGCGCAAGAAGCTTTTTTCGGAAGAGATCTTTCGAAAAAACTTCTTGTGAAAGAGTGTCCACGTTGCAAAAGTGCATTGAAAAAGCGATGTGCTTTTGTGAAAGAGAGTGTCCAGACTGCCTGGACTCTATCTCGCATGTAAGCAGTGATTGCTATGGACAGAATGGCCACCAGGGCACCTGTGCTTTTTCCTCTTCCCTCTTCTTCTGAAAAAACTCCCTCTTTCCCATCCACACAAGCCTTTTTTGCGAAAGAGCTCTTTTGGAAAAAGGCTTCTTCCTCGTAGAATGAGGAATACCAATTGTGCAAAACCCCCTCTGTTCTTTCGATTTACTGTCGAAAGAACATACTTGCAGTATGGACGTAACTCAGGTTTTGTCGGAAAAACAACCGTTTTTCTGACAAAACTCTGTAGTCTATCCTGAGAAAGGATAAAATGGGTAAAAAGCAAGAGTGATGTCTTGGTACGGGTCTACTACAGACCATCTAACCAGGAAGAAGATGCAGTTGAGGCTTTTTTTAAACAAGTAACAAAATTATCCAAAGCACAGGACTTGGTGGTAATGGGGGACCTTTAACTATCCAGACATCTGTTGGGAAAACAACACAACAGGGCACAGATTATCCAAGTTCTTAGAATTGGAGACAATATTTTATTTCAGAAGGTGGAGAAAGCAAGTGGGGGGAGTTCCAGTTCTGGGCACCACATTTTACCACATTTCAGGAAGGATATGCACAAACTGGAGATGGTCCAGAGAAGAGCAACATAAATGATTAAAGGTCTAGCAAACATAACCTATGAGGGAAGACTGAAAGAACTAGGTTTGTTTAGTTTGGAAAAGAGAAGACAGAGGGGACATGATAGAGCTTTCAGTTCCCTAAAATGTTGTTATAAGGAGGAGGGAGAAACTTCTGATGAAAGGACAAGAAGCAATGGGCTTAAATAGCAGCATTGGGAGATCTGATTGGACATTAGGAAAAATGTTCTTTCAGGGTGGTTAAGCACTGGAATAAATTGCCCTGAGAGGTTGTGGGATCTCCATCATTGGAGGTTTTTAAGAGCAGGTAAAATGGACATCTGTCAAGGATGATCTAGATCAGTGTTTCCCAATTTTAGTTGGCCACGGAACCCTTTTAAATTCGAAAATTTTTGGCAGAACCCCAATAACAGTCTTATATACAGAGCTGAAAAAATAGACCACAAATAAGTAAGAATAAAATAATAAAGAAATGCTAAACAAGGTCATGAGATCAACATTTAGTTTAATTGCACATATTTAAAAACAAAAATCACATTTAATGTGAACAATCTTTTTTTTAAATCATAAAATGTTATTGTAATAGAATTTTCTCACAGAACCCTTATTTTCACTTCATATCTAGATCAGTGTTTCTGAAAGTGTTCTGCAGAATCACTCTCAGAAACACATTAACTGGCTGCCCCCGGTTTGTTTATTTACTGGCGCCGCAGCCACGGAGCCACGCGGCTCCCATTGGCTCTGTTTTGTCCTTTGCAGCCAAGGGCAGCAGGCTCCGTGGCTGCTGTGCCAGTAAATAAACAAACCGGGGCAGCCAGTTAATGTGTTTCTGAGAGTGATTCCACAGAACACTTTCAGAAACACTGATCTAGATGGTGCTTGGTTCTGCCATGAGTGCAAGGGACTGGACTCGGTATCCCTTCCAGTTCTAGTATTCTATGATTCTAACTACTGTTTTCACAAAACCAAAACTTTCCTCTGTGCCTCATGTTAAACGCTTCCATGTTAAAAAGCTACTTTCAAGGAATAATTTGCACTGGTTTACTTGTAACTTATCTAATGAGCATGGTCAGAAGTGATTTTCCAAGACCGTACAGTAATATTATCTAACCATTTTTCTCCCAACTCTCTTGTTGGTGAAGCACTATTAACAGGTCAAGTCTCAAATTTTAGCCATTTTAAAGTTTTTGTATGAAGGACAAAATAGTAAGTGCTGCAATAATATTTTTCTGTGAGAAAGGAGCATCAACATCAGTCTGGCATAATTCGGACAGCTGACCCAGATTCACCCCTCTGTTGCTGTGAGCAAAAAAGATGATTGAAGCCCTCCGATCTTTGGATGGACAGGCATAAAAGCTGGGAGTGCTGACTCCACAGCATGCTGTGTTTGTCTCTCCTGATATCATGGAAACATTTTCATAGGTGTCAGGCTCTTGATATGGGATGGGATGACCACTTCTCTGTGCCACTGTTCTCCACTAATCCAGCACTCCCAGACAGGGGTGAAAAACCACTCCCCTGAATGACGTATGTTTTGCTGGCATAAATACTCACATACACATCACTATGTCAGTGGGTGATGCTCACCTGCAGACATACCGACCACTGTTTGTTGAGCTAGTTTTATTACAGCCATAGGGGAGCTTGCCCTGCTTCATATTGTCATGAGCCATCAAAGTATAAATACTAACTGTTTGCCTTCAGGCATGGAAAGCATTGATGGCATATCCTCATTTCATGTAACATTGCACTTCCTGGATCCAACTCCACCCCCACCACCTTCAGGTGACTCTGAGACTCAATCTTGATAGCATCTTTTACATAGTCTTGGGCGGTAGAGGGTGGAGGAAGTCAGGGAGAGCAGCAGAAAGAAGATAATGGTGCAATTAAGCATTCCATCAAATTTGTAATTTTAGTTCATGATAAAACAAGTGCCGCATGTTTATTGTCTCATAGTTTTGAATTACTCAAAGTAAAAGGAATTTACAGTGATGCACCTGGTTGTTTCTGCATCATTAAATACTTGCAGAGAAAACAGATAGGGTATGTCTACACTAGCCCCCCTAGTTCGAACTAGGGAGGCTAATGTAGGCATTCGAAGTTGCAAATGAAGCCCGGGATTTAAATATCCCGGGCTTTATTTGCATCTTCCCATCCGGGTGCCATTTTTAAACCCCCCTAGTCCGAACTAACTGCCCGTGGCTACACACGGCAGTCAAACATTAACTCGACCTAAGTCCTTAGTTCGAGTTAACTGTTACACCTCATGGAATGAGGTGCTTTGGGGAGGTGGAATGAGGTGTAACAGTTAACTCGAACTAAGGACTTAGGTCGAGTTAATGTTTGACTGCCGTGTGTAGCCACGGGCAGTTAGTTCGGACTAGGGGGATTTAAAAATGGCACCCGGATGGGAAGATGCAAATAAAGCCCAGGATATTTAAATCCCGGGCTTCATTTGCAACTTCAAATGCCTACATTAGCCTCCCTAGTTCGAACTAGGGGGCTAGTATAGACATACCCATACAGAATATTCTCCCTTCACACATAATGCACACACATACACTCACTCACTCTACAAGCTCAAGTCACTGGGGCTTGCTAAATCAACCATATCTGGAACTGAATTTCTGTACCTGTAAAATGCATAGAGAACTAAAAAGGTTTCCTATAATTCCAATAGATCCAATTACAAGAACACAGGTTCCAGTAGCGTAAAGGACATGATCAGGAACTTCTGCTTTCACCACAGTGTGGTGATGAGTTCCCATATCCAGGATCTGGAAAGAAAAGCAAATGAAAAATAGAAGTTACCACAATCAGTGCTGTTAATCAAGGGGACAATTAGTCCACGCACTGTACCTCCCTAAACACGTACTACAAATTAAAGCCAGATTCTTACATACAGCTGAGACATTGTTGTAGAGCTTTGTAGAAAACTTGTCCTTGCCATTGACAATATTATATTTGTATCAAGCATAAACAGAGCACTTCATTCTTCAAATCTCTCTATCCCGCATCATTCACAAACAGCATACACAAATGTGAGGAAAAATATCCTATTAGATTATGTAAAACACTGCAAGAACAGTCTCACATTTCAGTTAAAAACCCAGCACTAAATATATCGAGATATATATTTTTGCTGGGGGACATACTGATAAAGTTAAAAGAATATGGAGTTTAAGGAGAACTCCCACTAAAATCCCATTTTAATTATATTATTTAATATTTATGCGACATGTCATCATGCCTCTACTTTTATTAGTAGCATCGCCAACTGTCAACATTATTTCTAACCAAATCCAATCACTTGATCTTGGGAATGACAAACTGATGAGAACTTGGACAGTCTGGGAAGGTGGTTTACAAATGGGAGATTATTCTATGGAACATTTTGCAGGCAGAGAAGCCTCACAATAAGTTGCAAGCACACTGTTAATCTACCATGACCCCCAGATCTTTTTCTGAAGTACTTCTTCCTAGGCTGTCATGTCCCATTTTGTACATCTGCAGCTGATTGTACCTTCCTAAGTGGAGTACTTTGCTTTTGTCCTTATTGAATTTCATCTCAGTTTCTTCAGGCCATTTCCCAGTTCATCTAGATCATTTTGAATTTCAGTCATAGGCATGGGAAGTAAGGGAGCAAGGGTGCTATAGCACCCTGGCCCTGTACCCTTGCTGCCCAGGGTCTCAGCTGCCAGGCTTCCATGTGAGGTCACGGCTGCTAGCCCCAGATACAGGGGACAATGAGGGTGCAGAGAGTAGTAAGGTGGGGGTGCAGCTCAACACCTCCACTCCAAAAACTGTTCCAGGGCCACTGATTCTAAATCCTATCCTCCCCAAAGCACTCACAGCCCTTCACTGCTTGGTATTATCTGCAACTTTATCAGTGTGCTCTTTATGCCATTGTCTAGATATTCAACAAAACAGGACCCACAGCTGATCCCTGTGGGACCCCACTTGATATGCACTTCCAGCTTGACTGTGAACCATTGAGAACTCCCTGGGAACAGTTATCCATCTAGTTATGCACCCATCTAATAGTGGTTCCATCTAGTAGTTTATAAGCCAGTCATGCAAGATAATATCAAAAGCCTTACTAAAGACAAGATATATCACATCTGCTGCTTTCCCATTACCCACAAGGTTTGTTACTCTATCAAAGAAAACTATTAGATTTATTTGACAAGATTTATTCTTGACAAATCCATGCTGACTGTCAGGGCCCCTCAACATGGGGAGAGGGGAAGGTGAAGGCAGCAATAGCCCAGGGGCTTGGCGATTTAAAAGGGCTCTAGGAACCTACATGTTGCCACAGTAGCCCTGCCAAAAATCATCTCTTGATTGAAAGACACTTTTGATATACCCAAGCAAGTTCTAGGGTGGGCTTACTTGGCCCTGGAACCTGCATGGGACATATCAAAAGCTCTTTCAGTCAAGAGTTGCAGCTGCGGCTTTCCCCAAGAGGCAGGTTGGGTCCAGGAAAGACTGGGGAGGAAGGGTTTGGGCTGGCCAACTCAGGGATCCTCTGGTGAGGGATACTTTTGGCTTCTCCATGTGGCCCCAGCTGAGGGAGGGGTCAGGGTGCCCACTGATTTCAGCCCATAGTTAATTTGGTCACTCATTGTTATGACTTTATGTTTAATTATGGCAATTACTTCTCCAAGAAAACATGGCTATAACCCCACTTTAATTTATATTTTCTTTCAGTTCTCCTGTAGCTATGTTACAGTATATAAGGGGCCTTCAACTCTTTTATATATTGACAAGCAGATGCATGTGGGTCTAACAAAGTGTGACAGTAGAGTAAGTATTCCCCCAGATATACAATCTAAAAAAATTGGCAATGCCATAAGAATAAAACAGTTATATCCTCAACATCGCTTACCAGTTACCTCACATTCCCTGCATACAAACTCTCATGAAATCATGAAATCATTGTGGGGAGGGGAAATGAAATTCAGTTGTTTTGAAATTAATAAGACTTGACGGCTTTAAATGTGATTCACATGAAAGCCTCACAGTGCGCAGAACTAATCAATAGAAGTGAAAATGAAATGATTGGTGACGTTTATAATTTTGTTCTGTCTATTACAAAACTGTAATTTTCCCCACATGCACGATTTCATGCCTCTGAAGTTTAACAGAGCCTAACACTCCCCAGGAGTCAGTAGCATATTGTGGCTCATATGAACATTAAAAGCATAAGCCCAGTATCCCGTCTTCCAACAATGGCCAATGCCAGATGCCCCCGAGGGAGTGAACAGAACAGGTAATCATCAAGTGATCCCTCCCCTGTCATCCATTTCCAGCCTCTGACAAACAGAGGACAGGGACACCATTCCTACCCATTCTGGCTGATAGCCACTGATAGACATAACCTCCAGTTCTTTTTTGGACCCTATTAAAGTCCTGGTCTTCACAACATCCTCTGGCAAGGAGTTTCACAGGTTGACTATGTGCTGTGTGAAGAAAAACTTTCTTTTGTTTGTTTTAAACTTGCTACCTATTAATTTCATTTGGTGACCTTTAGTTCATATGCTTCAGGGGGTAGCCAAGTTAGTCTGTTACAGAAAAAAACAACAAATGGTCTGGTAGCACTTTATAGACTAACAAAACATGTAGATAGTATCATGAGCTTTCGTGGGCACAGCCCACCCTATATCGGAAACCCACCGACTGCTGCACTTACCTTCATGCTTCCAGCTCCCATCCCAGACACATTTTTCAATCAATTGTATATAGCCAAGCCCTACGATACAATCGGATTTGCTCCGACCCCACAGACAGAGACAATCACCTACAGGATCTTTATAGAGCATTCCTAAAACTGAAATACCCACCTGGGGAAGTGAAAAAACAAATAGACAGAGCCAAAAAAGTACCCAGACATGAACTACTTCAAGACAGACCCAAAAGAGAAAATAACAGAACTCCTCTTGTTGTTACCTACAGTCCACAACTCAGACCCCTCCAACGCATTATACACACTCTACAACCCATCTTGGAAAATGATCCCTCACTCTCAGAGGCCTTAGGAGAAAAACCTATTCTTGCTTACAGACAATCCCCTAACCTGAAACATATTCTTTCTGATAACCATACCACACAACCTCATCATAAGCCTCCAGGATCCCGGCCCTGCAACCAGAAAAGATGCCAGCTCTGCCCACAATAGCCAATAGCCCATCATAAAAATGGGATTTTTCGGGTCTCTCCTCCATGTCCGTCCCTCTCTCTCTCTCTCTCTCTCTCTCTCCTCCTCTTGCCTCCCCCCTCTCTCTCTCTCAACTCTCCTCCGCCTCCTGCCTCTCTCTCTCCGTCTCTCTTTCTCTTCTCCCCCTCCTGCCTCTCACTCTCTCTTTCTCTTCTCCTCCCCCTCCTGCCTCTCACTCGGGGGACCGTGGAGCCCAAATGGCTGTTTGGGCTTCACGCTCCCCGTGCGGGGGCAAGCAGCGCAAGCACCTGTTTGGGCTCCACGCTCCCCATGCAGCACGGGGACTGCAGAGCCTAAACGGCCGCTTGCTCCACTTGCTCCCACGCGGCGGCCTGGCTGAGTGGCGCAGAACTCAGCCGAGCACCACGGTGGGAGGCGAAGGGGGGCGGGGCGGTGATGTACACTGTCCCGCCCCCCCTTCCTTCCATCGTGGCGCTCAGGTGACTTCTGTGCCGCTCAGCTGGGCCGCCGCGGGGGAGCAAGTGGCGCAAGCGGCTGTTTGGGGTCCACGCTCCCCATGCAGCACTCCACTGCACGGGGAGCGCGGACCCCAAACGGCCGCTTACACTGCTTGCTCCCCCGCGGCGGCCTGTCTGAGCGGTGCAGAAGTCAGCTGAGCACCACGGCAGGAGGCAACAGCGCCCCCCAGAGGCAACATGTAACGCTACAGCGTTACAGAGTCACAGACATTGGGGTACTATATATATGATATCTACACTGACAATTTCAACACTGGAGCAAACAACATAAGCCACAAAATCAAAGGGTCATTTGACTGCTCATCTAGTAATTTGATCTACGCCATCAAATGCCAACAGTGCCCCTCTGCTATATATATTGGTCAAACTGGACGTTCTCAGTGGGAAAGAATTAATGGACACAAATCGGAGATACGTGAAGGGAATACTCAGAAACTTGTGGGAGAACATTTCTGCTTGCCTAACCATACTCTAACAGATCTGCAGGTAGTGGTCTTGTCACAAGCCAGCTCCTCAAGCCAAATACACAGGGAAAGCCTGGAATTACATTACATACACAAAGTCAATTCATATGCTACTGGGCTTAATTGAGATTTGGGATGGTGGGGACTTTATCACTGAAGTGCTAACAGCTTTCTGAATGGTATCCTTCCTGCCTCAGCAATCTATCTACTGAGTTTGATTTTTATCTGCTTTGGTCTAACACCCATTCTCCAGCAAACAGGAAGGGGGTTGGGAGACAGAGCATCTTTCTCTACCCCCTTTCCCTTCTCCTATTTATTTCGAGTTTTCATATCCCCTACTCATAACTCCGGTCATCTGAAGAAGTAGGCTGTGCCCAAAAAAGCTCATGATACCATCTACATGTTTTGTTAGTCTATAAAGTGCTACCAGACCATTTGTTGTTTTAGTTCTTATGTTATCGAAACAAGTAAATAACTTTTCCTTATTCACTTTCTCTATACTTGTCATGATTTTATAGACCTCATCATATCCCAACTTAGTCTCCTCTTTTTCTAAGCTGAAAAGTCTCAGTCTTTTTAATCTATCTTCATATGGCACCCATTCCAAACCCTAATCATTTTTGTTGTCTTTTTCTGAACCTTTTCCAATGCCAATATATCTTTTTTGAGATGAGGTGACCACATCTGTATGCAGTGTTCAAGATATGGGCATACCATGGTTTTATATAGAGGCAATAAGATATTCTTGGTCTTATTCTCTATCCCCTTTTAAATGATTCTTAACATTCTGTTTGCTTTTTTGACTGAGTGGATATTTTCAGAGAACTATCTACAATGACTCCAATATCTGTCTCTTGAGTAGTTATAGCTAAATCAGTCCCCATCATATTGTATGTATAGTTGGGATTATATTTCCAATGTACATTACTTTCATTTATCAACATTAAAATTAATTTGCCATTTTGTTGCCCAGTCACTTAGTTTTGTGTTATTTTTTAAGCTTTTTTCAGTCTGCTTTGTTTTTAATTATCTTGAGCAGTTTAGTATCATCTGCAAATTTTGCCATTAAACTGTTTATCCCTTTCTCCAGATCATTTATAAATATGTTGAATAGGATTGGTCCTTGGAGGGACACCATTAGTTACCTCTCTCCACTAGGAAAACTGACCATTTATTCCTACCCTTTGTTTTCTGTCTTTTAAACAGTTATCAGTTCATGAGAGGACCTTCTCTCTTATCCCATGACAACTTACTTTACTTCAGAGTCTTTGGAGGGGGGACTGTGCAAAGGCTTTCTGGAAATCTAAGTATACTACATCCACTGGATCCCACTTGTCCACAAGCTTGTTGACCCCCTCAAAGAACTGTAGAGGATTAGTAAGGCATGATTTCCCTTTACAGAAACCAAGTTGACTTGTCCCCAACAAATTATGTTAATCTACGTGTCTGACAATTCTGTTCTTTACTATGGTTTCAACTAATTTGCCTGGTACTGATGTTAGACTTATTGGTCTGTAGTTGCCAGGATCACATCTAGAGCCTTTTTAGATATTGGAGTCACATTAACTATCTTCCAGTCATTAGGTACAGAAGATGATTTAAAGGATAGGATTATAAACCACAGTTAATAGTTCCACAATTTCTTATATGAGTTTTCAGAACTCTTGAGTGAATGCCATCTGGTCTCAGTGACTTGTTACTGTTAAGTTTATCAATTTGTTCCAAAACCTCTCTAATGACACCTCAGTCTGGGACAATTCCTCAGATTTGACACCTAAAAAGAATGGCTCAGGTTTGTGAATTTCCCTAACATCCTCAGCCATGAAGACTGAAGCAAAGAATGTATTTAGTTTCTCCGCAATGACCTTATCGTCTTTGAGTACTCCTTTAGCATCTCGATTGTCCAGTGGCCCCACTAGTTGTTTAGCAGGCTTCCTACTTCTGATATACTTAAAAAACAATTTTGCTATTAGATTTTGAGTTTTTGGCTAGTGTTCTTCAAACTCCTTTTTTGGCTTTTTCTTATTATATTTTTATATTTAATTTGACTTAATTTGACAAAGTTTATGCTCCTTTCTATTTTCCTCACTAGGATTTAACTTCCACTTTAAAAAAAAGCCTTTTTAATCTCTCACTACTTCTTTTACTTGGTTGTTAAACCACGGTGGCACATTTTTGTTCTCTTACTGTCTTTTTAATTTGGGGGCAAGCATTTAAGTTGGGCCTCTTGTGGCATTGTACCTTTTAATTTCTGTTTAACTAACCTCCTCATTTTTGTGTGGTTTCCTTTTCTGAAAATAGATGCCACAGTGTTGGGCTGCTGTGGTGTCTTTCCCACCACAGAAATGTTAAATTTTATTACATTATGGTCACTATTTCCAAGCTGTCCAGTTACATTTACCTCTTGGACCAAATCCTGCACTCCACTTAAGACTAAATCAAGAATTGCCTCTCCCCTTGTGGATTCCAGAACCAGCTGCTCCAAGAAGCAATCATTTAAGGTGTTAAGAAACTTTATCTCTGCATCCCGTCCTGAGGTGACGTGTACCCATTCACTATGGGGACAGCTGAAATCCCCTATTATTGTCGCGTTTTTTATTTTTATTGCCTCTCTAATCTTGCTTAGCATTTCATAGTCACTATAGCTGTCCTGATCAGGTGGTCGGTATTATATCCCTGCTGCTATATTTGTATTATTAGAGCATGGGATTACTATCCATAGACATTCTATGGAACATTTTGGTTCATTTAAGATTTTTACTTCATTTGATTCTACATTTTCTTTCACGTATAGTGCCACTCCCCAACCAGCATGACCTGTTCAGTCCTTCTGATATATTTTGTACCCTGGTATGACTGTGTCCCATTGATTGTCCTCATTCCACCAAGTTTCTGTGATGCCTATTATATCAATATCCTCCTTGGATAGTGGTCATGATGTCCATATGTTTGAGTTCCAGACATGACTACTGGAATGTAAATCTAGGGATGACACCACTGACCTGAGTAGAGCTCCAACTGCTTGAGAAAGCAATCCATTTGCCGAACAAAGATCACCAAGAGCACTTCCTTCTCTGAGAGGCTCCAAATGAACACCACGTCAAACTCAAGGTTTCAGTCTGTCTCTTCATAACTCTCTAAGGGATTAGCCCAAGTTACTTGAAGATCTGCCTCATAATGTCTCATGATCACGGCTACTCCTGACAGCTACATTCGATGGGAACCAAGGAATGAATGAAACTTGCGGGACCAGGAAACAAAATTTCCTAGGAAACAGGCTCAGGACTGTGGAACACACTTCCAGGTGAGATCAGAATGACAACCAGCCTCAGTCTGCAGAATGGAGGGGGAAACCAAAGCAGTGTGTATATTCATTTTAATACATTTGTAAAGCTTTCAGGAACTACATGGATGAAGGTGCTGTATTGATTGATTTGTTAATGCCACTAGAATCCAGAGATGGAATTACAGTTTAATAGGAAGAATTATGGTATGTTCATCACCACAGTTTTGTTTTGTTTCATTTAACCTGTGTAAGCCAGTGGTTTTAATGAGCTGTCCCTGCCATCTATTGATTAACAGGGTAAATGTTCAGAAGAAACCCTATACCCTGCATTGCTAATTCTTTTGAGTTCAGTGAGGGTTAGGTGCCTAACTTAGCTAGGTTCCTATCTGCATATTTAGATACTTACATGCCTTTTAAAATCTGGCCCTGAGTGATTTTTATTATACAAAACTTTGTCTGGTCTTAGGTGAAAGAGCATACTGCCCAGTATCTTTGGTTTAAGGTCAGTGAATGTTCCAGCAGCAATGGATAATGTAAAGGGTCTGGAAGGCTGAATCAGCAATTTGTCAGAGATGAACTATGCCTGATTTGTATGCAAATTTATATAGGATTTGAATCTGAGAACACAAAATTATGTGGATTTTAGTTTATATATTTACATTTCTAAGTGTGCTCATTCAGAAGACAAATTTACCCTAGAGGTGCCTTTTAATTAAAATGTTGATGGTCTAGGTCATCCTGTGGTGCAAACGGACTATTTTGCATTGCCACAAGGAGAGAGTTTTATGGAGAACAAACAAGTATTTCAGTGAAAACAGGCAATTTTTTTTTTAAATAAAAAATGCTAACAGTTTAGAAAATATAAAAATAAAATGTAGCACCAAAGATACATTAAGAGAAATTTTCAATACTGAGAAACAGCTATGGAAATCAAACTTGTGTGTGTTTGGGGAATAATTATAAATACAAGATAAATCTGTAAGGATGGTTAAGACAAAAGGTAAAGCGTGCTTTGAACCCTCTTGTAAGAGTGTCTATAAACATTAATTAAAACTGACGTCTGTAATACTACAAAAGCTTTATCAGCACACCGACATTCCTTTTGGAGGGACATATGACACTTCACATTGATGAAGGGGAAAGAATGTCATAGGTTTGAACTGGGGCAGCATCCCTAAAGCAGCTACATAGGGAACATTGAGGAGTCCTTACTTTTGCTGTTATCCTGTGTAACTGTGTCAGACCTAGGGAAATATCTAACTTATAGTAGCAGAATTGGAAATGGGTGTCATTTCAGTAATTCAGGACTCTTCTGTACCTCCATCTCAGGAATTTGGAGTCTAAAATCCCTGAAGCAATTCTTGAATTAATTTTTCAACATCAGCTCAGAATTTACAACAAAAAGTCAGAGGAAATACTATGGTGGAAACCATTTTTGTTTTTTTTATTTAAAAGTTAAGCCTATGAGCTACAAAAAATAGAAGCCCACAAATCAATTCAAATAGAGACTGTCCTATTATAGAACACATCACAAAACAGCGAGTCAGACATTTCTGAAATTCACTTTTATAGAAACAAGGTGGATCATGTATTATATTTTATTGAACCAATGTGTAGTGAAACAAGGTTTCAAATGTATACAGAGCTCCATATCTTCTACAGGTCTTGGAAAAGATACACAGATGCTAAATACACAGTGGAATTGATTGTTTTAGGGTATGCCTATGTAACACCCAGAGGCAGAACTGAACCTTGGACTTCTAGAGCTTAGTGCATGAACCTCTACAGCTTCAGCCAAAGCTGTAGTAGAGGAAACTCACTCTTTTTCTCTGTATGTGGTCTAAGTGCCACTAGATGGGACAGTGAATCATACCCAGCAGGTGTGTGGGTTACACCTATTAGTCACAGTTCTGTCCTTAAAAATCAGGCAGCGTAAATCCTGTTTATTGTTACTTTTGCTGACAGACCTCTGAACGGCATGTGTTTTGTTGGCAGAAGAGTGCTCCTGCTGGCTCAGCACTATTTACACTAGTACTTTCCCCATGGCAAAGCTTTTTGAAGTGGAGTGGGTCAGTGGTTCCCAAACTTTTTTATAGCGCAGACCAGCAAACCCGTTCACAAACTTTTGGCGGACTGATAACATTTTATTGGCAAATAATGAATATGCAAACATGCAAATAAAATGTTACTGGTCTGCCAAAAGTATGAGAATGGGTTTGCTGGTCCACGGTATAAAAATCCCAGCCCCCTCCCCGCCCCCCGAGCCAGTCTCTGACTCCAGAGTACCCTGCACCCCACCTTCCCCCACACACAAGCCTCCCGCCCTCAGACCCCTATCCCAGACACCTCAGTGCCAGCCCCTGACCCTTAGAACCCCCACCAGATACCCCAGTGCCAGCCTCCTGTTTCCAGAGCACCACTGCACCCAAGCCCCCAAGGGTCTCCCCCAGTCCCCAATTTTAGTCCATCCCCAGTGCCAGCCCTGTCCCTGTAGTCCCCTGCCTACTAGCCCCACCCCCAGTGCCCCCCAGTGTCAACCCCCACCTCTTAGAGCCCTCCATCCCTTATAGCTCCCCAGTACTAGCCCTGCCCCCAGAACCTCCCAGCACTAGCCCCGCTCCTGGAGCCCAACACCTGCCCTACCCCCTCACCTAGCCCTGAGCTACCTCTCAGCCACCAACTGAGTGCTGCTGCCCGGGTCGTGGGTGCTCTAAGGCTGCCTTGCTGGACTCCACGTGGCCCTCCCACCGTGCAGCGAACCACTCTTCCGCAGCCAAAAGGAGACCCCGCCCCTGCCCAGCGCTGTTTGGCTGAGAGGTGGGTCAGGACACATCTCTCCCAACAGCTGCAGTGGGAGGGGAGGTGCTGGGCGGTTGTATCCCAGCTCCAGCCCTCAGAGCCGCCATGGCCCAGTGCCAGTCGGACGGTTGGGAACCACTGGAGTGTGTGTTTAAGCACCTGAATGACAAAAGCTTTGTCACTCAATTGCCAGTGTAGACAAACTCCTAGTATAAACAACTACCTGGAGTTACCCGGCGTTGCTCGGGGCGGGTGGTGGGGTCCTCCCGGGGGTGCCCCGTGTGAGGGGTGGGAGGGAGGGGGCGAGCACGGGACCTAGGGTGGGCGGGGTGGCCCAGCTTGCGCCCGGGGCTGCAGGTGCCGTGGGGGGCAACGACTCCACCACCCACCCCGAAACTTTCACTCTGCTACCCGCCACACCATGGGGCTGCGCCGGGGGCTCCCCTCTCCCGCGGGCCGCGCCGAGCAGGTGCCAGGCTCCCTGCTACACGACCAGGAAGTTGCGCTGGACCCCGGGCCGCTCCCAGCACTGCCGCCGCAGCTGCCTCCCCGCTGGGCTCGCCTCGCTGTGCCCACAACCACCCCTTAGCGACGGCCGCGACCTCCAGCCCACCGCTCGGCAACCCTCGGCCGCTGCCAGAGGGGAGGGGCCCGGGTCGAGTGACATCGCAAGCGGGAGGAAGGCGGGGGCTCCCCCACCCCGGACACGCCTGCACAGTGGAATAGCCTGGTAGAGGTGAGTGGGGCAGCTGCCGCTTGGAGCGCCACCCTTCCCCTCGCACCTCCACCGCTGGCCTTAGTGAGTGACTGTCCCTGCCACTTCCCCCAGGAAGCCGCTTCTCCCCGCACTGCCAAGAGTACCTTAAAACCTTCTCCTGGAGGAAAGGTTATCCCATGCAAAGTTTGGTTGCGGTAGCTCTTATAGTGCCCAAGTTATTAGCGCACAAACATACAAACATTCTCCTTTATATATTATAGATTACAATGTATGTTAAGAGGCCTTTCAAGATGAAGTAGCCAGTTGACACTTCTGTAGCCATAGGACAAAAGAGAGAGATTGTGGGTTACAGATCTCTGTAATAAATGCGCTTTGTCTACACTGGCAACTGAGTGAAAAAGCTTTCCTGGTTTTGGTGCTTATCCACCCACCCCATCCCCAAAGGACAAAAGCTTTGTCATGGGGCAAGTGCTCTGTAGGCTGGAGAGCGTTTCTGATGACAAAGCACATGCTGCTTGGAGGGGTTGGAAGTTTCTTGTCAGCTAAACTGCCAATACACAGAGTTTATGTTGTCTGACCTTTAGTGACACGGTTGTGTTGACACAGCTGTGTGACTATAAGCTATGTAATGTAGACATTTGGGATGTTAAAATGTGTTTAATTTTAACAATTTGAACAATTCAGCAGTTACACAGTTTCACGGGAGGGGGAGAGGCAGCTTCCGCCTCCTGCCCTACGCTGCTGCCTCTGTTTCAGGTAGCTCCAAGGGAGCAGGTACTGGCTTTTACAGAGCCAGCAGCACACGGGGGGAACAGAGAGAGGGAGCTGTGTGTAACCATGCACATTAACTGATTAGTCCAGGCTCAGCAGTTAACTATGTAAACTGTTACATTTTCACATCACTAGATACCTCCCATGTCTCTAAGTTGATTATTTATTTAGTGTCTAGAAAAGTTATAAATTTTAGCTTTCAGGGTCATCTTTTCAATGTGTGCAGGTTTCCATGGAGGATGGAGATTGATAGGTCACATATGGAGATCATAGTTTTTTGCAGAAACACTATGAAAATTGTTTACCCACAGATGATATTATGTTTTATTCATCTGTATGAGTTCATTTGAGAGTGTAGTGCCTATCTTATTTCCCCCTTCTTTCCATGGAGCTGCAGCTGCAGCCCTGGCCCGAACGTCTACACTACTGTTTTACTGCCCTGCCATAATCCCAAATCTGCTGACCCAGGCCAGCCACAGTCATGATGCTGATGTTTTAGTGCAAAATACATGTAATCTCTATGTACTTTTCTCAGACCTGAAGAAGTGCTCTATAGAAGCTAAAAAGTTTGTCTCTTTCACCAACAAAAGTTGGTCCAATAAAAGATATAACTTTCCCTACCTTGTCTCTCTGATATTCTGGTGCCACAACAACACTGAAAAACAAAAAACAAAACAAAACAAGAACATAAAAAAACCCTCCATCACTATCTCAGGCAGAAACCTACTTTCCTTTCAAGCTATTATTAACGAATGGTTAGGAAAATAAGCAGAAGGACAAGTCACAGCAATCACTAGTATGTGAGAAGTCCTAAAGATAACAATAAGGTTAAAATATTAAGGCCATGGAATCAGTACAGTTATACCAGTGAGACAGATGCAAATATGAGATAAAACAAGCCCTTATGACTAGCACAAGGATGCTCTGAATATAATTAAAGCACAGAGTTCAGTCCATGGAAGAGTATTCAACCGTTCAAAGCAGTTCTCCCAGAATTTCCCAGTAGCAGTCTAACTCAAACAGTCTCAAAAGCCAAAGATTAAAACCTGGAGAAGACAGACTAAAATTCACCAATGATATGCAGTTTTCAAAGGAAACCTCAATCAATATCCCAGCATACACTGGGCTCACTATTTCATAACTTTCTCCTAGGTTCCTAACACAAGAATTAGGGGGTCACCAAGTAAAATTAATAGGCGGTAGCTCTAAAACAAACAAAAGGAAGCATTTCTTCATACAATGCACAGTCAGCCTGTGTAACTCCCTACCAGAGGATGTTGTGAGGGCCAGGACTTTAGCAGGGTTTAAAAGAGAGCTAGATACATTCATGGAGGATAGGTACATCAATGGCTATTAGCCTAGGCCCATTGAGGGTGGGGAAGAAGGTAAAGGGGAGCAACTGTTCTGCTGCTCTCTCCCCTGGTTGCTGCTACTACTACTGAGGCAGTGGCAGTGGTCAGAGCCTCAAATCCTTTAAACGTAAATTGCTGCCAGAGCACAGCATGCTCTGTGCAGCTCTGAAGGCTGCTTCCCCCAGACCCACCCCTTCCACTCATGCCTCCACCCCTTCGGGAGCATAGCGCTCCTTCCCCTCCTCCCCCCCCTCACCTTGCCTAGGGTGCTGCGGAGGCTGTTGACTCCCCTGGCTATTAGCCAGGACAGGCAGGTATGGTATCTTTAGCCTCTGTTTGTCAGGGCTGGGAATGATTATCTGTTCTGTTCATTTCTTCTGAGACATCCGGCATTGGCCATTGTTGGAAGACAGGATACTGAACTAGGTGAATCTTTGGTCTGACTCTGTATGACTGTGCTTATGTAGGGTCTCTGTGACTGAAGCCTTATGTTCGTATTAATACACAGGCAGGCATTAAATGTATTGCTTCCTCTCTTCTTGGTGCCGACCACGTCACTAGGTTCCATTGCCATGACACTCCTCACATCCACTTCCACCCTTCACCTGGCTGCCCAGTCCACACCTCCTGCCTGCACAGTCATCTATCAGCTTTTAGAAAAGGGAAGGCCCTACATTCAATGTGGGAGGTGAGAGATATAGATGGAATGAGACTCTACATCTATGGAATGTAAAGACAGATTTTGCCACCGTTTATTTAATAGAGCACATAAAGGATCTTATTAAATGTTTTTAAATGTCCACCAAGTTATGCTAGGAGCTTGCACAGTAACAATAATTTGTCACTATTTTTCACAATGTTAATAGTGAACAAATGATCAAGTTGTAAACCCTGTTTGGTAAATGCTTATAGTTCTTGAAGCTGAATATAAATTAAATCAATTGTTTACTGACTTTCTAAAGGTCTAGAGACAATTACCCTTAAAGCCACCAAAATAAAACTTGACTGTCAAGAAGAAAACTGTATATATTTATGCTGGTCATTTTCTTAAACAATGCAGTGTTACCCTGTTGCTTTAGTAGCATTTTTAAACAGGAAATAATGCTGGCAGTGACCTCCACTTTCAGAGAGATTGCAATGTTGTACATCTTTGTCAAATGATGCTGTGTACAAGTTCTCTGGTGCAATGAATTTGAACTTACTCATAATTAATTGCCCTTCCCCCCACATTCCATCATCTGTGGCAAGGATAGGATTTATCTTAACTTTAATGGGAGCAGAGATAGGTCAATCCTGGGCATATCTGAAAATCCCACTTCAGGGTGAGGATTATCTTTTGTTTTTATGTACTGTACTGTCACAAGAGCATCATGACTAATGGTACATCTTAGAGAGCACATTTCATCAGTGTGTACATCTAATGTAGGTAGAAAAATACAACAAATCATGGCACAGGATATTTAATGTATAAAAACTGTGAAAAAGGCTACTCCCAAAGGGTAAACTATCAAAAATTAATTTATTTTCACTGAGTGATATTTTGCAACTTGTTTCATACCACTACTTTGTTCTCTAATTTCGTAATATAAATGTTATAACATAAAATAAACAAAATAAATGTACATCCATGAAAGCAGTCACTGTTAAGTAGCAAAGTATAAGAAAGAATATTTTAAACTGATTCCTTCTCTTCCATTCCAACAGTTTTATAGTACCTTTATTACTTTAAAACTAAAATGTTCAGGCTATTAGTCCATCACATGGAGTAACTATTTTGGCTAGCTGACTGTCATAGGAAGCACTCCACATGCATACTATATTTCATAAAGCATTATTGCAGACATATAGGTTCCAATGCAGCACATATCTTAGTAAGCACATGCTTATATGCTTTGATGAACTGGGGCCTTATTGTACTCATTCTTATTGTTCTCACAAAGCAGTTACTCAGCCACAGTTTACACCAGCTGAAAATCTGGCTCACTATCCACTTACCCAATAGCCTAATAGACCACAAAAGCTTTGATTAGGTGAGTGATTTACAAATTAGAAGATCTAATCTCTCTCTCAGAGCGGTATCTGCCATTTTGGGATTCAAGAGGAAAACTTTCTTGTTCACATATTTATTTATTCTGGTTACTATTAGTTATCTCACAACTGTGTAATGTATCCACCCAGCAATATGCTACACTTACATTTACATCTGCCTGTTTTGTGTGTTTGTAACTACCACAATCAGATCAATTCACAAATGGGGGCTGGATTCTCTGCTCTTGTGAAGTTGCTTTGTGATGCTCTGATAGCTCAAAATTGCCATCAGATCACCTAGGCAGCAGAAGAATCCATCAGCTCAGGGGAATCCTCTGCTGTCATAGGCTGGGTTCTCTGCCCTCCCTTTCCTGACCTCTGTCCACTGAAAAGGGGACTTAGTACTTTTCTATGCCTTCCCCTCAGCAACTTTCATGGCTCATCTGGGCCACTGATAGCTGGTAGCAAATACTTTGTTTTGATTTAAATATTGCAAAAAAGATAAAGCATACAAACACAAATAAATAATGTGGAATCAATACTATTAACAAACTGATTTAATAACACAAAAGCAGGACAATATATAAATTGCTGATCTCAGCCCAATTATGTGGTTCTAGTTAAGTTTGTTTGGCATTTTGATTGACTGAAGAGTGTTTGATTAGGCACAGCATCTTAAATAGACCCTCTTTGTGGCCAGGTATTGCAGCGCACAAGAAGCACAAAGCATCATCCATCACCTGAGACAGCTGCAACCCTAAATGTAAAAAGGGAACAGAATGTGGCAAAGACTTTTTGGCTACATCTACGCTGGTAATTCTTGCGCAAGAACATACGCAAATGAGGAGCGGCGATATTAATCACCACACCTCATTTGCATATGTTCTTGCGCAAGACTGGCCAGTGTAGACGTAGCCAATAGCTTTAATTCTGATTCTGTCTTCTGGGTTGAATTCTACCCTGAAATATTCAAAAAATTCTTATATAGCTGAATTTCATGAAGGTGCCAAGAGATTATGGGAGCCTCTGTGAGTACAGATATTTTTGGGGTCAGGACCCTAAGATAGAATGATCTGATATTGAAAAGTGCTAACTTCAGTGTGAGCTGCTGAGGGCTCAGCTCTTTTGAAAATCATGTTGCTTATTTAGGTGCCTAAAAATCAACTTGGACTATTTTTAAAAGCCCGTTTTAAAAAGTCGTGGCCAAAAATTACTCATCTGGGTATGCTATGAAAACAACCAATTGAGATTAAATGATATGTGCCTTCATTTATATTTCATTTTTTAATTTATTTTCCTTTAGTAACTGTCATAACGCCTTCCATTACTAAAAACGTGGCTTTATAATAGTGGTTTACAGAGAAAATACTTATCTTAGTGGATGCAACGATGGTAATTTTTAGGGGGAATTTTTAAAGATCAGTGCAATTTAGGAAACTTTCTAAAATAGCTATCAAGCAACATTCATTAAGATGGAAAAGTCATTAAGAAGGATATATACAAATAAGTAATTTGGCAAAGCTACCCAATTCCCCCCCCCCACCAAAAAAAAAGGATTAAAAAAGCAATGTGCAATGCACAACCAACTCCCTTTTTCATTATTAGTTTTCTAAGATTTATTGGAATTATTTTTCTTAAACAATATACACACCTTCACACAGATTATACACAGATTACAACTCTGAAGTCTGCTTTGGGACTTCCAAATTATATTATTTTCTCCAGCAACATTTTCTGGCTATTACCAAAAGGTCTGATGAGCCCAGATCTGGCTGGAGCAACAGGTACCCAAGCGAGACATCATATGGTGCAGGAGTTTGGTTTAACTCGGAGACTCAGAGAACCCACAGCCCTGGTTCCTAGAACAAAAATCTTGTTCCTTATGCCAAAGAGGGTGAGTTTCCTCGGGGGAAGATTCAAATGATCACCTGTGCAGCAGCCAACATTTATTTAACAACACTGCTAAGATTAGTCAAAACTAACTAATATATTTTAGCACGAAGAGGGCAGAAGAGGAATCTGGCACAGAGCACTCACTCCCCTGCCCAAATCCCCCTCTTTTCAGATTACTGGGGCACGCAGGGTTTTTGAGGTCTCCCACTCCCACACGCACACGCCGGCTGGAGGATTTCCCCGCTGTGTTTCAAAGAGCTATTCTTCATCAATGAGAGGGGGAAAGCTCCCTCATTGCAACGGCCGCCACAGCCTGACAGCCCCGTGGTACGTGGCGCCAGCTCCATGGCATTAGCCCGCCGCGGACAAGCTGCCTGCGGTTTATTATCCCGCCTCCCTCCACCGCCGGGCGAAGTGCCCCGGCCTCCTTCACAGCAGGGGGCTGCTAAAGCAGGAGCCAGGCGACGCTTTCCAAAGCCTGCGAGCCCTGCCCAGCCTGCGAGGGGCTGAGCGCCCGCCCGGGGCCCCAGCCCTGCCGGGATGTAGCCCCGGCCAGCAGGGCAGCTGCCTGCCCACGCGCGCTCCCCTACCTGCTCCTGCGCCTCTGCCATCGTGCGCCCTGCGCTCCAGAGCGCCCAAGCCGGGCGGCGCGCAAGGGAGGCTCCGGGGGAGCCGCCCCTACCGGTCTCCCGACCCCATCCCGCAGGGACGCGGCCGCTGCTGCCCCGCCAGTCGGGCCCCCTGCGCCGGCTCCGCCGCCGGCTCCCCCTGCCGCGCCGCTGCTGCGGGAGGGGGCGCGCGCGCTGCCTGGCCCGGGAGGGGGAGATGCCACCGGCCCGGCGCGCTCGCAGCTATTTAAGCGGCTGAAGAGGAGCGTGGTGGGGGCTTCCCGGCCCCCTCCGGCCCAGCCCAGGTGACCCGCAACTGCGGGCAGGAGGAAGCGTAGCCGGCGCTGCCTGTGCCCCCGGAGCTGCACCGCCCCGGCAGTTGCGCCCCTGGAGCTCCCGCACCCCTGTTTGCCTTGCTCCTGCTCCTGCTCCTCGGGCTCTTTGCTGCCCCCGCTTCAGGTTTTCCCTTCCCTCTCTTCTTGCGCCCCGCCCCCCTTTTCCTGGTCTTAGCCTTCCCTTTTCCCTGGGTGCCATCCTTTCTCCTCCTTTTCTCCCACATTCCTGCTGTAGGTTTTCCCCTCTGTCTCCTCCTCTTTTACTTGCAGCCCCTTTTGGTGATGCTCTTTTCTTTCTTCTCTCTTCCTTGGTTCCCTCTTTATTTCCCTTCCACGTAACCCTCCCCTTCCAGCCCTCATTGTCTACTGGGCCTGTTACATAAAATGCAAATACAGGCTGGACCTCCCCGACCCAGCACCCTCAGGACCTGACCAGTTTGCTGGACCCTCAGGAGTTTGATGGACCAGGGAAAGTCGACCCCTCTGTTCTCCCAAGGTCTGTCAGCAGATCAGCTGGCTCCACTGCCCCAGTCCCCAGACCAGAATCAATAGGACTCTATTGCACCAAGCTAGGGTACTCTGGTCCAGGGGCAATCTGGTCCATCAACATTTGTGGTCTTAGCGGACCACGGTTGTTCCTGGAACAGAAAGTCCTGGAACAGAGAAGTTTAACCTGTAGTGGCTGCTGTCTGTCAATGTCCCACAAGGGGGAAACGCAAACGATTTGAGGTTGTAGACTTATCTCTTTCCTCTCCCTTCTCTCATGACAATCTTGAGAAAGAAACTAATGGTGAGAGCGCCTCCTTCATTTACAAGATCAATGAGAAAAGCAACGAGAAAGCAAAACACACCATGCTTTCTGATGTATTTGTATTGTTGTAGCACCTACAAGCTCCAGTCACAAACCCTATGGAGCTAGGTGCCATACAAGCATACAAGAAGATACTACATAACCAAAAAAGCTTTACTGTGATTCTGGAAGACCACTTGCCAGTTCTGTAGGCCTTTGCCATGCATTGATAAATTCATTGCCAGAAACCAGTCAGGATCACCTGTGTGTCATAAGAACAGCCATACTGGGTCAGACCAAAGGTCCATCTAGCCCAGTATCCTGTCTGCCAACAGTGGCCAATGCCAGATGCCCCAGAGGGAATGAACAGAACAGGTAATCATCAAGTGATCCCTCTCCTGTCATCCATTTCCATCCCTGACAAACAGAGGCTAGGGCCACCATTCCGACTAATACCATTCTGACTAATAAGTATTGATGGAGCTAACCTCCATGAATGTATCCAGTTCTTTTTTGAACCCTGTTAAACTCCAGGTCTTCACAACATCCTCTGGCATGGAATTCCACTGGTTGACTGTGTGCTGCATGAAGAAAAACTTCCTTTTGTTTGTTTTAAACCTGCTATCTATTAATTTCATTTTGTGACCCCCTAGTTCTTATGTTATTGGAACACGTAAATAACTTTTCCTTATTCATTTTCTCTATAGCTGTCATGATTTTATAGGGCTCTATCATATCTTCCCTTAGTCTCCTCTTTTCTAAACTGAAAAGTCTCAGTCTTTTTAATCTCTCCTCATATGGCACCTGTTCCGAACCCTTTTGTTGCCCTTTTCTGAACCTTTTCCATTGCCGATATATCTTTTTTGAGAGGAGGCGACCACATCTGTACTCAGTATTCAAGATGTGGACATACCATGGATCTCTGTCATTCTTTTTAATGACTCCTAACATACTGTTTGCTTATCTTGACTGCTGCTGCACATTGAGTGGATATTTTCAGAGTACTATCCACAATGACTTCAAGGTCTTGAATGGTTATAGCTAAATTAGTTCCCATCATGTTGTATGTATCGTTTGGATTATTTTTTCCATATATCAACATTTTTCAACATTAAAATTAATTTGCCATTTTGTTGCCCAGCCACCTAGTTTTGTGAGATCCTTTTAAAGCTCTTCACAGTAAGTGAACTGTGTCAGTACTGTTAACATGGGCATTGGTCTTAAAACAATGTTTAAGAGTTTATGAAATTCTTTTAAACCGCTGCCTGCATTAATCTCACTTATGTTATAAGGCAACATTTAAATTTTTGCTTAGTAATGGTAAAAAATGTCTGCTCTGAAACTGTCTCCCACCCACCAAAAAGGTCCATCAAACCTAAATGGGCTGTTCTGGGACAACATCATATAAAGATTTTGTTAGTTGTCCCCTCATACCTATGAAGAGGCTATGTGCAGAAGGGCTCATCCCATCAGCTTGAATTCTAAAAAAAGGAAATAAAAATAGCTGACAAAATCTTTCCTCCTTTGCTGTTTGAACTGTCACAGGGCTACAGCTACAAAACTGAGGCTGGGCCAAGCTGGGTTAGCCCAAAAAGACATTCAGAGTTGACAGATCACTATAACTCAGTCATCTTTTGAAACCATAGACAGTAACTCATTTGCGTATATATGCTTGCCTTCTTCTATCTTGTAATAATTCTCTAATTTCTCTTACTAGTTAATACATTCTTTGTTTACTCTTAAGACTGGTTACAGGCATTGTCTTTGTTGTGAGATCTGAGGCACAAATTGACCTGCCTTAAGTGACTGGTCTCTTGGGATTGGGAGTAACCTTGAAAATGTTGTAGTCTATGGTGTATAGCAGTGTTTCTCAACCTTTTTTTTTTTTATAAAGTACCCCCATTTAAAAAAATTATAAGTACCCCCAGTACCAACAGTTTTCAGTCACACAATTTTTTCTATCATTGCAACACATTTGTTTAAACAACTTAATTGTAGCTGGGCGGGCGATGAAATTTTTGGGTGTAAAAAGTAAAAAAATAATAAATGCTGTAAAACTTAAAATAAAAATTCAGTTTTCTCCAAATTTCAGTTGTGTTGATGTACCCCCAGACATCTCTTGAGTACCCCAAAGGGTACTCGTACCACTGGTTGAGAAACACTGGTGTATAGCAACTATTTAGCACTAAGGCTATCTCTACACTACCATCTTACATCACTCAGGGGTGTGAATATTCCATCCTCAAGCAATATAAGTTACACTGACATAAGCAGTAATGTGAACAGCGCTATGTTGGAGGGAGAGCTTCATGGTGATCTGTTTTTTATGCTGATGGGGGCAGCGTCTTCACTAGGCACTCTGCAGCAGGAGCGGCCCTAGACGAGCTGCCGGCAACTGGTGCCCTAGGCGAAACGTGCGATCAGTGCATGATCGGTGCCCCCGCCTCTAAAGCCCTCAACAGTCATTTATCTTGGCGTCCTAGGTGACCGCCTAGTTCACCTGCATTGACGGGCCACCACCGCTCTGCAGCGGTACAATTGAGCAGCTGTACATGAAGACATGGCCTAAGTCTAGCGTGCCTAGAGGGCAAGATGGATTGAAATGCCAAGGGGACTGAGCGTGACTCTATGGTAAGACTGTAGGAGTTCACACTTGTGTCTAGGTTGGTGAACTCTATTTTTGAACTTGTAGTCACTTTGGGGTTTTTGCCTTGCTTCTTGATACCCTGAGACTGGCACAGATGATCATGATCCACTCCAGACAGCTTACAGGGGAAATATGTGGTTTGATAGGCGAAATCTAGCTAATCTGCAAAAATCAAAATATAAAAAGAGGAGTTTGACGGTGTTTTCAAAGTTTAAAGTAAAAAGAAGAAGGGGAAATGAGATTTTATTCACAAAAAGTCAAGAAATTCAAAATTAAGATTCTCGTCTTGGGCATATTTAGTGCAGTACTATCTAATATATAAAGGAGAATGTTTGTATGTTTGTGCGCTAATAACTTGGACACTATAAGAGCTACTGCAACCAAACTTTGCATGGGATAACCTTTCCTCCAGAAGAAGGTTTTAAGGGACTGTGGGAGGGAAGAGATGAGAGACCGACGCCTCTCCCCAGGGCTGCACGGAGCTTGGCAGTACGGGGAGAAGCGGCTTCCAAGGGGAAGCGGCGGGGACAGTCACTCAGTAAGGCTGGCGGAGGGATAAGGAAGTGGAGGGCGGGCTTGGGCGCCAGGCTCCTTTCCCGCTCCCTCCCCTCAGGTTCCTCACCTCAGTCATATCAACTTTCCCAAGCAACGACGGGTAACTCCAGCTAGTTATTAATAAATGCTTGAAGCATGGGCAGTCGGTGCAGCTAGGGCTGGGGGAGGCAGGCCCTCATCCCCCTGCTGAGGCCCCAATCCCCAACATGGAGACTGGAGAGGGTGAGCACGCGCATGTGCCCCAACCTCCCCAGCCTCAGACCACCCGGAAGGGAGGAGGATGCCTGTTCCCAGGCTTCGAGCCTTGGAGCACCAGGGAGGGAGGAGAGCACATGTCCCCAGCCTCCCTGGTCCCGGAAAATGGGAACGGTGGGCACTGGAGTGGAGGGGCAGCCACACACTGCCCCAAGGAAGTCTACAGCAGGCGTTCAGGTGGCGGAGTGTAGGCTGGGCCGTGTCAGGTGGTTTGGGAAGGCAAAGCCTTCCCCAGCCTAGGCTACCAGAGACTCATGCCTTGAAGGTTAATTTTCTGGCCAAATAAGGTTAACAAAGGGGGAATTTGGAGAGAAGCTGGGAGTGGCGAAGGCATAGCCCCAGATACGTGATTTTCCAGATCAGTCAGTCTCATCAACCCCCATATGCAGGGTGATACAGAGATTGCAGTATACTTTCATGTACAGTGATGCATGCAATAGTGGGAAGGGGTCTGTCTTCTAGTTACCAAAATTTTGCACCGGCAAAGGGCATTAATTCATATGTACAATGGAATTACAATAGCTATAGGAAGTCAGTGGCATATGCTCAGCAAAGAATTTAGACATACAACCAACTTCAAATGTCCTGATTTCCTGATCATGATGATGATTACAATTACAATGTTGGTGCTGCATTAACAGTCCCCATAACGTATTGCTTCTTCAAAGCACTTCTGATGTGCTGGGATCAGTGTTCCTGGTAGGATGTGTGCTTGTGCAGCCACGCAGGAGAGATTCAAATGCTGCCCAGCTGATTAGCAGAGTGCCCACAGCTAGGTTTTTTGTTTCTACTGGTGGTGCACATTCGCATATGCCTTAGTGCACATAAAAATGTATTCCACATGTAAATGGAAAAGATTAAGGGGAACATTGGCTAGGATCTTAGAAGTTACAAGGGCTGTCTCGAAGTCAACCCTCAGTACACCCCCAGTCTAATATATGCCATGCTCTACAACTGAATGACTTTCCTGAGGGGTTGAATAATTCAATAAAATGCACATATCAAATGGAGTATGTTGAACATGCTAGTGTTGACCAGTAATGGTTAGGACTCTCTCACCTGACAGCCTCTGTTTCATACCATACTTCTACAACCCAGATCTGAAGAGGTACCTGAGCTGGATGTGCATAGATATAGGGGAAGAGCAGTGGGGCTGGTAGCAGGGCATTCTTTGTGAAGGCGCTTTCCTTTGGAATCTGCTCCCTTCAGCCCTGTTTTGTCTATAGTAACCCAAATCCATTGACCTTCAGAGCATAACTGGAAAATACATTCTTAGGCAGAGAGGGAGGGGGAAGCTGCTGCAGAAGCAAATGTTAATGGAGATGATTATTTAGGGTAAGTAGAAAATGTAGTGTATTGTGCTGCCTGGTTATTGTACATTATAGGGACACTAAAGTTTTGCATTTTGTTTGTCTGATTAAGTATTTGTCAGACAGGCACTCTTATTATTTTATATTGCCAAATAAAGTAATAAATAAATACTGTATATGATAGAAATATTTACTTTAGATGTCGATATCCAGATTTAGTCACACCTGACATCTACAACACATGGTCAGACTCGTTCCCTAACTACTCAGAGTGCTTTTAAATCAGTGAGGAAGATTTATTGAGAATGCAATACAGTATTTTCACACTTTTATAACTTTATTTTGCAACCAATTTAAGGGATGCCATCAGCCTGAAAGTAATATTTGCTTGAAAACCTGGTACTAAGAACCTCTACTATTATGTATGACTGAAAAAATTTAGCAAAAAATATGCATCAGCTTTTTCCCTTTGTACATTTGAAACTGATTTGGATTTAACCAAGCTCAATGCTCCCCTGTTAAATAACATATATGCATACAAATCTGCAGGACTCCCCTTCTGAAAAAGGCTTATAAATATCAACAGGGGAGGTGAAAAACCATGTAAACATTTTTGTAACTGTACTTAAAGGATTCAAACATACAATTTAAAAGGAGTTCTATCTGAAACTGCCATTTTTCTTAAAGATAGTAATTTTAAAATGTTGAATGTTAATAGTATTCCTATAAGCATAGCAAAACACACATTCTTTGCTGCCAACTAACTAGTTGCAGCCTGCTACTTTGTTTGTTTTTGGCATATAGAATTCCTTCAGTAGGGCCTGATTGTGGAGTCAAAACATGGACAAAAAATCTCCAATTAAAACTTAAATGACAAGTTGTGTATGAAATAACTGTCAATTTTTCTCCCTTCATACCCCTCACGTCCTTGTTCTGCCTGGAGCCTGCCACCTTCTTGCTCTCGGTTTTTACTGATTCTCACATTGTCCCCCTGCAATCCATTCAGTATTCAAACAGCCCAAAATCATTTTCTTCCTCTGCCACTTAGACCCCTGAAATCAATTACAAACTTCACTCTGACTTCAATAGGGCCAGGATTTCATCCAATCTGTCCCAGTTAAATCCCTTCCCTAACTACTCAGCATCTTTGGTATCGGAAGTTTAATTGTTTTACTCTTGCCTTTGAGATGCTGTGTAACTCAGCTCCTGTCTTGATTAGCTGAAATAGCAACAACTATTTAAACTTTTACTCATCTTCATCATGAGGATGTAGACCTTATTCTACACTTAAGGATTTAAAAATTGATCTATCTTGCAGATGATTAATCCTTTAAGACCAAGTAATAGCAAATATTTAGTTACCAGAGAATTAGGGTCATTCCTGATGTCAACAAACAGTGACTTATAAAGAGCAGATACACAAAGACTAATAGAATGCACCCATGGCAATACTATTTGAGGTAATATTTTATGATTAACTTTTCATAACTCCCATCTACCAGTGTCTATCAAACATTACTGAAGTTAACCCATTGAATCCTACCAGACTTTAATATGAGAAGGAAAGACAGAAGCCTTGCCCTTTAAAATAAAACAGACAGAAAATACTAACTTGCATTCCATACAGTAAAGGAGCTATAGCTACATGATATTTACAGATAGATGGATCTCTCTCTCTCTCACACAACACTGATTTACCTTTGCTTTTCATTTGTGACAATAGCTATCAGATGCTTATGGGGTCTTTTTCTATTCCGAATTAAAAGATACGGATCATGTGTGTGTTCAGACTCAGTTGTGAAGTCCTCCAAGTGGCATGAAGCCTTCTTCCAGATCCAAGGTGATGTTAATCCACGGATGACATGTAATTGATTTCCAAATACTATTGCGCTAAGGAAGCATTTAAAAACCTAGATAGACAGACTCTCAATTATGAGGCATTTGACTACTCAGAAATATATCTTTAAAAATTTGAGACTAGCACAAGAATAAGTTTGGTCATTGTCATTTTTAAGACACTCAGAATGATATGACATAAAAATTAACATTAGAGTATGAAGCGATTTCTTTCTTCAGTGACAAACTTGGAACATTGACAAAAATATTGAGGAAAATGCTCTTCTGAACTTTCCAATGGGCAAGTTCTGATCCCTTAATGTAGCTAATTTAAGCTGTAACGAAAGACATTTTCTGAAGGATTTTATGGCATATAGCACTAAAAATGGGCATTTTAAAATTGTAGCAATGGACACATTATGAATCTGTGGATGGGATATCCGTTCACACAACTGAATCTTACAGAAATGATTGCTACCACTTCTCTCCATTATAATAGTCATTTAAATCACTAGCTAAGCATTCTTAAGGTTTAAAATTATCTTTATGGGAAGGCCATTAGTAAACTAGAGCAAGAACAAAGGTTGGACATTACAACTGATTTTTTTTTCAGGGAATGTAAATATTGATTTCTTTTTAAGACACTGTGACATTTAATTAGAATGGGTGCGTCTAGACTGGCAAGATTTTGCGCAAAAGCACCCGCTTTTGCGCAAAAACTTGCCAGTTGTCTACACTGGCCGCTTCAATTTGCACAAGAGCACTGACTTTGTAATGTACAAAATCAGTGCTTCTTGCGCAAATACTTTCACGCCCCGCTGAAAAAGCCCTCTTGCGCAAGAATACTTGCGCAAGAGGGCCAGTGTAGACAGCGAAGAACTGTTTTGCGCAAAAAGCCCGATGGCTAAAATGGCGATCGGGCTTTCTTATAAAAAATCGCATCTAGATTGGCCACGGATGCTTTTGCGCAAAAGCACTTTTTGCGCAAAAGCATCCGTGCCAATCTAGACGCACTTTTGCGGAAATACTTTTAATGGAAAAACTTTTCCGTTAAAAGTATTTCCGCAAAATCATGCCAGTCTAGACGCAGCCAATATGTATAAACTGCAAGGGCTGGATAAACAATGCCTCTGGATATTTTAGTCAAGAGGCCTGCCTAGGAATTTTAAAATAATATCTTGATACAGACCTGGTAATAGCTATGATCCTGTAGTGAGAGAATTTAATCTAATTAATCCACAGATGGATGAATCACTTTTAGGTGCTTATTCACCAGCAAGTATGAAGAATTCATTCATCCAAACAGTCTAAAATCTTCCAACAAGCCTCCCACAGTGCTAGTGACCACCTGGCATCTCAGGAACTTGTTCAGTGAAGTGTAAACTAGTCCCCTTCAGCAGAATAGGACCCTCAGTCTTCTGTTCTAAATACATTACAGTCAGGTAGCTCTGAGCCTGGAGCCAGGAAAAAAACAAAAAAGCTCTGATGCAAGATGCAGCAGCATAAGGAACCTTTGTTGAGCTCGAATTGTATCAGGAACTTCCTTAGGACCTTTACCAAAACATATGACAGACAGCTGGAAAGCACTTAAGACTAATATTCTCTTTGATATTTCATCCCAAAGAAAAGAACAGATGACAAATTCCAAAATGGGTTTTGTTGTATGTTTTTTTCAATAGTTATAGGAGGCACTGTGGTGGGGAGAGATGGATTTCCCTCTCCTCAATAAGAAAAGGCTTGACCACCCATAAAGATCAGTCACTACTGATGTGAGGAGGTGAAGACGTGGAATTATATCACAAAAAGGGAGTCTATAGGAGTGTTACTAAGTGGGTTCCGGGTTTGTTTCTTAAGGCCTGAGCTAAATCTCATTTAAGTTTATAGGAATTTTTTTTACTGACTTAAGTGGGAATTTTCTTGGGTCCTCAATGACAAGCAGATTAAGTTGGCTCAGCTGCAAGTGGAAAAGCTGCGTTTTTAACTTCCAGCCCTACAAATTTAACATGAACTACAAAACTCAAAACTCTGTTCCTTTTCAGTTAAGCATCACCAGGAGTAATATTTAATACATCTGTGGACAATACACATGTCCAGAAAAAAATGATCTCATTCATTCTTTTTCAGCTGTATTGGAGCTGCATTGTTAGCACGAGTAAAGAATAGCAAAATGTACTCTTCATGTTAGTCAATAGACAACTACTGGAATAAACTTAAAGGTGAAGTTTACTCCTGTGCAGTGGGCCAGTCTTTACATCAGATTTATTGCTGTTTGACATAGCCAATTTTCCAACCACAATTACATTTTAGGGTCATATAACTGTCCATTATTGTAAAGCACAATTGTTCCAGGTACTTCAGAGTGAATGAAACGTTAAATGCCAAGACAAATTTCATTTAAGTATCTCTATTTCATCTTTTTTATATCAAGGGTAAATTTCTCATCTCAGATGCCTGTGGTGAACCTGGCATTCAATATCCTACTTCCCCACTGGCACATAGAAAGGGCAGAATATCACAGCAGAGATCCCCATGTGTATTTGAGAGAATTGAGACCTTCATGATTTTATGTCCAGAAAATAGACCAAAACTTTCAGTAACTTTCCTAAACTTGGGCACAGTGTTTCTAAAAGATGGACAAAATATTCATAATGTTGGCATCTATAACTACAAAGTTTCTCATTTAGTTTGTAATCAAGCTATTTTATCACACAAGGTTATATTATCCAGTGTCCAAGGGTAATAATAATTTATATTACACATATAATACCTATATTAAAAGAACATTAACAAGCACTCAGAAATTAGCAAATGCCAGATTTAGGGTTCTTATACATAGTTAATTTGGCCACCTTGTGCATATGTAGGATGATGTAGTTTTTAATTGCATGATCACATATTTCTAATAGAGCCCTATCTTATTCAGTGCACAGCATGGAATGTGCTCTGTTAAAGAGCAGCTACTTTATATTTTGCATATTTGCATTCTCCAGAATGCAACCCTATGCTTTATTTATTGCATTCTATCCAAACCCTGCTCTGAAGACAGAATTATTAATTTCTTTATGCGTTTTTCTATGCTGATCACTATAGCATCTGAGTACTTGACAAATATTAATGAATTTATTTTCATAGTACTCCTGTGAGATGAAGGAGTTGTAGTGCCTTTATTATAGACAGAAATGAAGACATAGAGAGCATAAGGTCCAGAGTATCTACTAATTTTTTGACCCCAAATCAAAAGATGTAGGCCCTGATTTTATAGAGTACTTAGCATTATATGTTAGATAGAATCATAGAATCATAGAATACTAGGACTGGAAGGGACCTCGAGAGGTCATCAAGTCCAGTCCCCTGCCCTCATGGCAGGACCAAATACTGTCTAGACCATCCCTGATAAACATTTATCTAACCTACTCTTAAATATTTCCAGAGATGGAGATTCCACAACCTCCCTGGGCAATTTATTCCAGTGTTTGACTACCCTGACAGTTAGGAACTTTTTCCTAATGTCCAACCTAAACCTCCCTTGCTGCAGTTTAAGCCCATTGCTTCTTGTTCTATCTTCAGAGGCCAGGAAGAACAAGTTTTCTCCCTCCTCCTTGTGACACCCTTTTAGATACCTGAAAACCGCTATTATGTCCCCTCTCAATCTTCTCTTTCCAAACTAAACAAGCCCAATTCTTTCAGTCTTCCTTCATAGGTCATGTTCTCTAGACCTTTAATCATTCTTGTTGCTCTTCTCTGGACCCTCTCCAATTTCTCCACGTCCTTCTTGAAACGCGGTACCCAGAACTGGACACAATACTCCAACTGAGGCCTAACTAGTGCAGAGTAGAGCGGAAGAATGACTTCTCGTGTCTTGCTCACAACACACCTGTTAATGCATCCCAGAATCATGTTTGCTTTTTTTGCAACAGCATCACACTGCTGACTCATATTCAGCTTGTGGTCCACTATAACTCCTAGATCCCTTTCTGCCATACTCCTTCCTAGACAGTCGCTTCCCATTCTGTATGTGTGAAACTCATTGTTCCTTCTTAAGTGGAGCACTTTACATTTGTCTTTATTAAACTTCATCCTGTTTACCGCAGACCAGGTAAACATTGCACTTCTCCAATTTGTCCAGATCATTTTGATTATGACCCTATCCTCCAGATTAGTTGCAACTCCTCCCAGCTTGGTATCATCTGCAAACTTAATAAGCGTACTTTCTATGCCAATATCTAAATTGTTGATGAAGATATTGAAGAGAGCCGGTCCCAAAACAGACCCCTGCGGAATCCCACTTGTTATGCCTTTCCAGCAGGATTGTAAACCATTAATAACTACTCTCTGAGTACGGTTATCCAGCCAGTTATGCACCCACCTTATAGTAGCCCCATCTAAGTTGTATTTGCCTAGTTTATTGATAAGAATATCATGTGAGACCGTACCAAATGCCTTACTAAAGTCTAGGTATGCCACATCCACCCTTCTCCCTTATCCACAAGACTCGTTATCCTATCAAAGAAAGCTATCAGATTGGTTTGACATGATTTGTTCTTTACAAATCCATGCTGGCTGTTCCCTATCACCTTGCCACCTTCCAAGTGTTTACAGATGATTTCCTTAATTACTTGCTCCATTATCTTCCCTGGCACAGAAGTTAAACTAACTGGTCTGTAGTTTCCTGGGTTGTTCTTATTTCCCTTTTTATAAATGGGGACTATATTTGCCCTTTTCCAGTCTTCTGGAATCTCTCCTGTCTCCCATGATGTTCAAAGCACAGGTCTCATTGACTTCAGTTGCTGCTATGATTGCTCAGTACTTTTGCAAATGAGAACTCAGGGTCTCAAGTCAGGCACCCCAGGAAATGAGGAACACACCATTAATAATCACCTGAGAAAAGTTTGGTTTAAGTGACTTGCCTAGCTTCTCATAAGAATTCTAATGGGTAAAGAATAGAATCCAATTCTCTGGTGGAGCATTCTACTGCCTTAGATAGGAAACCATCATTTCTCTTTTTGCACTTATGTGCCTCCTTTACCATTCTCACCCTCTGGTCCCTTGTCCAATTCTGTTTGCTAAGAGTCCCAGTTCTCCTCCTGCAACCTAGCTCCTCCTCAAATCCCTCTCCCCAGTTCTCAGTTTGTCTCCTCCTAGAGTCTCATCTGACCTCAGGGTCTCCTAGATTCTCCCTCCCACCCCAGTTGCTATTGTCAGTTCCACCCCTACCTCCTTGTCTCTGTCTCCTTGTATAGTCCCCTTTCCCTCAATTCTGTCTCCCACCCTCTGACATCCAATCATCCGTTCCCCATAGCACTTGGTTCCCAGTCCCAACTTCCTAAACCCAGGCTCCTCATCCAATCTCAATATCCTCTACACAGCTCCCTGTCCTGGTCTTTTCATCCAGACAGTCCCAGTACTCCCAGAGCACTCTGGCTCCTTGTCTGATGTCTCTCTCTCCTTCCCACTCTCTTTATAAACACTGTCCTGATAGCTAAGCTGTCCAGAAATACAAAGCTATTGCCTTTTAATATGAATATTGCACATGAACATTGGTTTTGGGTTGAAGTTTGGCATACAGGGTCAAAGTCACTTCTAGGTAAAGCCATTGCAATCAATGCAATTGGTATTTGCTACAGATATGGCCCACTTTGGGTATGTCTACACTACAAGGGTATTTGGAAATGAGTTATTTTGGAATAATAACTCCCAAAATAACTATTTTGAAATAGCATGTCCACACTACAGCGAAGCCTCAAAATTAGTCTGAGGCAGGCTCCCCTAATGTGGACACCCTACCTCATTTTAGGGCCCCAGGCCGCACTGGGGAATAATTACTTTGAATGGCCGAGGGGAGGAGTTATTTTGAAAGAGCAGCACTGGAGAGTCCACATTACCACTACAGTAGAGACCCAATTATCCAACCTAAACGGGACCGACACGTGGTCGGATTACCGAATACATCGGATGATAGGAACTCTACTGTATGTATCCTGGCCCCATCCCTGCCTGGCCCTGGCCCCTTCCCTCCCTGCAGCTCCCGGGTGCCCAGCCCTGCTCGCTGCCCCGTCGCTCTCCTGGAGCCGCTGATGCCTGCAGCTCCCGGGGATGAAGCGGCACCAGCAGGAGTGGCATCAGCGGCTTCAGGGCACGGGCCGGGAGAATGGCTCTGCTCGCTGCCCCGTCGCTCTCTTGGAGCTGCTGATGCCGCTCCTGCCGGCGCCGCTTTGTCCCCGGGAGCTGCAGGGTCGGATAAAGTGGAGTGTCGGATTACCAAAGATCAGATAATCTGGACTCCACTGTATTTCAAAATAGCAATTTCTAAATAAGCATTATTCCTTGTGAAATGAGGGTTTATTATTCTGGAATAAGAAGCCTGTTATTTTGAAATTATTTAAAAAAAAACGGACTTGCTGTGTGGACCCTCACCTTGTTATTTTGAAAAAACACTGTAGTGTAGATGTGCCTTTTGTGTCAGCATCTGAGCACATTTTATTTGCAGCACAATTAAAAAGCTAATTTGAAATGGTAATGAAGACTGCAGAGCAGAAGTAAACCTGTTAACCAACCAATTCAGAAATATTCGGAGGTGCATCCTCTTCTTTCAACCCTATAACTTCTGCATCTGGCAACAATTTATTTTGTTCTGTAAAATGACAGCCATACCATGCAACCATGTCTAAAGGTCCTCTTTGGATAACTTCGGATGCTCAAGTGTCCCTCAGATAGTTATCTAAATCTCTTTGACTTGAGAATCAGAAGTGGAAAATGTAATGATCACAGAGTATTTCCTGGTTTTGATTGGGTTGAAATTGCAGGAAAAAATGTTTTATTTTGTGGTAGTCCAAGAAAAACAAGGAAAGAAAGAGCCATCTGAAAGTTCAACCAAGTGAGAGAGACTATGTGGGTGAGGTAATCTTTTTTTAATTAACTTCAGTTGGTGGAAAAGGTCAGGCTTTTCAGCTCCACAGAGCTCTTCTTCAGGTTTCAGCATGGAAATAAAGTAACTTTTTCAAGCTTCAGGAATGGGTTCAGACTGAATTTTGGATGAAGTTTGGTTCTGATTTTATCTCAACTAGTTTTGCATCTCTAACAAAGTCTGGGACATAAGGTGGCATGGTCAATTTCTTCCAGCTAATGTAACCCACACAGTACTTGGGCTTAGTCTTACATGGGAGGCACTGAGCAATTTGACTTTGATACACCAAAGCACTTACATATAAAGTTCAGCACATGCTTGCATGTCCTCTTTGACATTAATTAGCAAATGGAAAAAATTAAGTAGGTTTCTATGGCCACATAGTGAGGGCAGAAAAGAGGAGCATATCATGAGGAAATCATGACTGAGAGAGACCCCTGGCAACACATCAACAGGTTGTTTTAACAACCAAAAATAATACTAATCCTCAAAAGTGTGGCCGGGGTTGGGATAAATGTCTGAGGGCAGGTTTTAGGCACAGCACTCACTAGTGCCCTGAGAGGTCAGCACATGAGACCTCTGAAAAAAATCCAGCAACATGGTCCCAGAAAAGGGGTAAGGGGAAAGTCACCCACATGTATTAAACTAGAAATGACAGCAACAGACAGAGGAACTCCCAAAGGGGGTTCTTTAAAGTGAAGGCTGTGAAATGATAAAAGCTGCTTCCCTAATTCGGGAGTTAACCAAACTAAACAGATACTCTAAAAAAATTAAAAAATCAATAAATAAAAATAGGCATAAGTGGCACATAAAATATTGAAGTATGAATTTCTGGAAAATGAAACATGCTACTTTAGGATGTATAATGGAATTTTATATTTATATAGCACCTTCCATCCCAAAGGTTCCTAAAGTGTCTGGCACATCTAACACACTGACATACGCTACATACCATACATAAGAATCATTTTATCTGCCACTGAAAGGTCTCCCCATTGGGATGACCTTAGCTTAAATTGTGAAGGATATAATCTCTAATTAAAGGTGCAGGGACTTTCAGTAGGCATAATGTAATTAACAGTCAGAATTTGTAAGAACCCTGGAGTGTTGAGCACCTAACTCTTGCAAAAAGCATTGGAGGCTCACCGATGGTCAAGGTTTCAGCTTAATATTGATTGCTTATATTGTCCTCATCACTACAGACTAGAATATTATCCTCATTTTACAAATAGGGAGCGAAGGCACAGACTAACTGTCAGGGAACAGATTAGGCAGAGAGATAAATTCAAGGTAATGAAAAGTCTGGCAGAGCAGCAAACTGAACATGGTCTCATGTATTAACCACACACTCATACTTCCTCCATCTCATCTGAAGGATGGCAATATCAGAAAAGCTTCATCCCCAGCACCATAAATTGGACATTAGTTCGCCAGTGTTTCAGACAAAAGATCAGCAATTGAAACAGCAGCACTGCTTGCGACTGGAAACGCAGTGCCCAAGCAACCCTGAATGTTGTTAATCTAGTGAGCAAAGGCAAACAGGATGGAGTGTACATCTATGGAATTTCAAACAGACTGGACATTAAAGGAGCTGTGCAGAAACCACAGGAAAGATCTTACTGGGTAAAGATTCATCAAGATGAAGCATTTTCCCTTCAGCTATTAATATCAGGAGTCTCAATTCTTTTAAGAAAGTGATGTTTGCCCATGGCCATTGGTCAATGAAGCTATTTTCATTGGAACATGCAAGACAACGTAAACAAACATAGCCTAGTTATTAATTAACTAAAAGCATCAGTAGAATAGTATTAGGTAGGCGAAGCACAGGTTTCTATTCTATTATGTCACAGAAGGAAAAAAATGGTGTCTACAGACACTGCAGAATGTGTAGTAGTCAGAGTTAGAATGGAGCTAGAGAGTGAGCCAGAGAAACGTTACATCAGGGCTACTCAACACGCGGCCCATGGGCCGCATGCAGCCCACGACCCATTTGTTTGCGGCTCATGGTGTGTTTTGGGTTTACTTGGGGCTCAACATGCAGTCCATGGGTGGGATCCTTTGAACATGGCCTCCACTGGAAACATGTTCCACAACGGTGAGGCATCTCCTAGGCAAGGTGAGCACTGAAAGATGCAAGCAGATGGACTGGCTGGAAAAGACGGATACAGGGTGTCGGCATTTCTAGCCCCCAGGGAGGAGGTGCAGGGAGTGCTTTGTATTCATGTCCGTCAGTGTGAACGAAGCCATTTGCGTATATATTTGCATTTATATGCAACCACACTTACGTGGCAGCCCTCGGCATGTGCTGTGAGTATCATTGTGGCCCCTGGGGCTTCCAAAGTTGAGTAGCCCTGTGTTACGTTGTCAAAGATCACAGGATAATCTGTGATTCTTTAGTTTTCTTTCTGATGTACCACATGGGATTTGGAAATTCATCTGTTCATTTTTAGTCTAGAGCAGAAGAGAAGAATGAAACAGAAGTAGCACCATGTGTCAATGGGCAAAGTGGATTGTATTTGCTACAGATAAAATTTATTAATGCTTTAGGAAAGCTACAGGCTAGCCTATCCCTTAGTATGAGCATAATTTGAGTTACATGGCAAAAGCTCACAAGCAACAAGGCTCATACAAGGCAGAAGTTCTGAAAACTTCAAAATACTTCTACATATTTCAGTAGGTAGGTACCGCATTTTTACTTCAAAGACGTAGACTAGAGAGCTGACAAGAGCCAGCATGGCTTGCATGGCATATGAAAGAAGTAGGGAATGAGAATACATGAAGGCTATGTTCATTTTTTGCCCTACAAAGAGCTAATTTCTGAAATGCATTCCAAGTCTCTGCTGCATTAGAACGCCAGCCTAATGTCCACTGTGTAATGAGGGAGTGTGTTCATGTAGGCTCTGTTTATAATCAAGTAGCGTCTGTTGAGTCATCCAGACAGATTAGAGGACTTCTGGCTATCCATCAGCCTACACCTTATATTCACACAGAAGTATTTCAAAGTGTATTGAAAAGCACATCCAACTTTATTTTTACTGGCCTAGATAATACAGCTTACATGCCTAAAATGTAGTCAGTCAAGAAGACAATAAAGTTTAAATATATTTGCATTATTTGATGATAATATCAATTTATCAGCTATTTCCAAAACAATGGGGTTTTTTTTTGCTTCCGAGCAGTATTTTTGCCAGCATGGCCCACAGCTTTTGCCAGTCCTCCTGGATGGAGTACAATTCTGAAGTGAGTACACTTAGACAGCAATCCACTGATTTTTTTTCTCAAAAGTCACTGCAGTATAAAATATGTATCAGATATTGGCTATTTAGCAGTTTTCCCTTCATTCCCCATCTACTAAATTCTGTCATCCAGTCTTCTGACAAAACTGAAAACTAAAGTATTTCTTTAAGTTTTGATGTAAGAGGTAAAACGCTATGTTGTTTTTTAGTGTGTAGTGATTGAAAGCTAAAACCCATGTGCACTGTGCAGACAGCATTCCATGAATAGCACTTAACTGATAAGGAATTAATTTTCAAATATGGATGCCTAAAATTAAACAGCCAAATCCATCTTCAGGCATGAAGGCCCTTGTACAACTATTAGGAAAAAAAGCACTTAAAGTCAATCTCTGCCAGGGCAGTTATGATTGCAACCAAGATTTATGACTGTCATGCGTTCTATTTTCCTGCTGAAGTTTCCCAAGGCAAGGCAAATATTGTTCTCATACTGCAACATTTTCATTTTAGTTGTTTTATTTAAAAAAAATAATCCCTTGGGTAGAGACTAGACTAGGAAAGTTTCACATTAAAGGTGAATGTTTCAGAATGATATAAACACTGAAAAGGGACCTTGGGAATGGCCTTAGGCTATCTTGATATCTGCATCCTTACCCCAACTATACGGTGACTCTACAGATTTAATTAGGAACAGTGGAGGGAGAAAAAAAAAGGAGAACTAGAAAGGTTTCAAGTTCTGCAGAACAAACAGGTAGAGGCATACTTGGATGTGAAATAAGAACCTCCACTGTGACCTTGGACAGATTGGCAAGTTAAAATCCCAAAGGAGTATACCTTTAGCAGCAATGACGTACTATTTCTTGAATAACTTAGCTGAGAACACTTGGCAGAAAAAGTTTCACTCCTATAAAGTGTGAACTCCAGGGAATTTGAAATATCACCTAAAACATCCCCAACGGAACAAACATCCCCAACAGTATGGCAAAACATCAGTTGTATGTGTAGCTCTTTCACTGTATATTTTCTCATAGCAATCCAACATCGCCTAAATATGCTACTTTCCAGAGAAAGGTTATAAAAGCTCAAGTACATCCAAAACCTACTCCTTGAGCATTGCTCTGACGAGTATGTCAGTGTTCAGACACCAATTCTAGCTCCATAGATCCTTCACTATTGCAATTCAGTAGGAAATGTGCCATTTGCTGTGGTGGGCTATAGTTTGTGGAACTCATTTGCTCCTTGACATTTGTCTCAATGAGATTTTCAAATCTACCTAAGGGATTTGGACACGTAATTAATTACATGAGGTGGCTACAAATTTCACTTCTAACCTTGTGCTGTTTTGCAAATGGGCTCTAGAAGTGAAGAGTCTCATAAATGACTTTGAGTCCCCTAACTCATATAAACAAAAGACAGGACTATGCAGCACTTTAAAGACTAACAAGATGGTTTATTTGGTGATGAGCTTTTGTGGGCCGGGCCAGACCCACTTCCTCAGATCAAATTGTGGAAGAAAATCGGCATGACCATATATACCAAAGGGATACAATAAAAAAAAAAGTGAACACATGGTATATATGGTCATGCCGATTTTCTTCCACAATTTGATCTGAGGAAGTGGGTCTGGCCCATGAAAGCTCATCACCTAATAAACCATCTTGTTAGTTTTTTAAAGTGCTGCATAGTCCTGTCTTTTGTTTCAGCAAGACCAGACTAACACGGCTACATCTCTATTACTAACTCATATAGTACCCATTATGGCTGACTGGCACCATATGCAAATTTGACATTTACCCAGTATATTTACCATTATAGTCAAAACCCAAATAAGTTAAGTATCGGGCACTTACAGGCCATTGTATTAGCCTCATTTAGCACGGACACTTTAATTGACAGGGTTTGCTTCTCCTCCCCGTTTCCCCTCTTTTTCTGCTTTATATTTTTCCATCTGTGCCTCTTGCTCCATTCATCTGTCATCTGAAGAAGTGGGTTGTGCCTATGAAAGCTCATGATATTATCTATATTTTTGTTAGCCTCGCAGGGTGTGTCTAGACTACACCTCTCATCAGCAATTTCAATGTGCTTGATTTGCATCCCTCTGTCGACAGAGGGATGCAGTCTAGATGTAGCCTAAGTTGCTACAGTACCACTCATTTTTTAAGTTCCCATTATGGATATGTTAGAGTTGATCTGTATATTATTCTTAAATCAAACGCAGAAAGAAAATAAGATGACCTAGGAAGGCCAACACACATAATCATTCCAATGTTTTGCTTATGTTTTTTACCACAAGGAGATGTGTCCCCTGCTGGCTCCCACATCTCTCCAGGAAACCAGAGAGGGAAAGAGGGAGATTTTGATAACATTCCTTCTTTTCCAAGGGAAAGGAGGGCCTATCCCCAGATTTCCTTCCCAAATTCAGAACCTCTGAGCAACGGTAAAATGGCTTTTTGCTCCTTTCTTGACTTCCCCCCTTCCCAGAAGAGTGGTAGAGGCCCCAAGGACACCCCATATATAAGACTTTTCCAAACTTACGAAAACTGAATCTTCTTCAGGGATATGGACTCCTGCAGGCCTGTTGTGCAGAGCTTGGGATGGGTGTGCTTTTGCGATTGAGTAGTACAAATTGCAACTAACAAATAAGTGGTTGGCTAACTTGTGCTGGTACAACACTCACTCCTGGGAACTGGAGCAATCTTGGAGTGCAATTAGAAAAAATGTTTACTACACCCAAATTTGGCATTGTTCACAAGACCTGCACAGCAGAGGAGATTTAAAGAGAACTTAGACATCAAACCTGGCATGTGTTCAGATGGCCATTCTGCACTGTCACTGGAGCCTGGTAAAGGATGCTCCCTAATAAACTGCTCTTACATGCTGTTATATTTTTTCTGCATAGAACATATACTGATGGATTTCCTGAATATTTTTCATTGATAATGTGTTCAGATCATACTTATGAAACCTATTACATTGTGCAAAATGTGTAAGTAGGATAGATGGATTCCATTTCAGCCAGTTATTGTTTGATGGTCCAGATTAAAGTTGCTTACAAAATTAAAATAGCAGTTTCTGTACAATTTGTATAATCACTGACACTATTTCTGTCCTATGCATATTTTGGTTCCAGCTACTTCTGCTCCTTTCTATTCCTTGCCGGAACTTCCACATTCTTTTATACCAGCTCCAGCTCCTACACTTTTCAACGGATGCCTTCCTTTTTCTAATAAAACTTCACAGAGAGTTTTCCCTTTCTCAACGTCTGCTCTATGTCCCTATTGAACTCAGACATCAAGCCACTGAGAATAGATAATAAGAGTGTGACAAATATACCAGGCTTTGCCCATTTATCCTGGTCTAGCATTTTCTGTACCATAGAAGAGAGCACATTGATTTGGACTCATTCTGTGTCATAGCCACAAAAGAGAGTTATTCTCACTGAATACAATAAATGGCACTCTTGTTCCTCCAATGTACTTCTATTTTAACTAGCTTTGTTAGCCATCATAATTTGGCCATGTTGTGCCATCGAGATTTTAAGCTGAACTTCTCACTGAGCTTAAAGGCGAGTACTGTTTGAAAAGCAACAGCACTACACTGACCCTGATTTCTGCAACATTTTGCACTAGAAAATTTAACTGGCATTGCTCGGGGCCTTAACACAAATAAGTTTCATTTCAGATCACTGCTGTAGGGTGGGGTGGGGGAGGAGGGATTCAGTACACAGGCTGCCTCATGGAAAGAAGAAAACCCCAGCCCTCTCTCACCGCAGCAGCTTGAGGCCAGGTAAAAAGTGTCTCTCCATGGCTGCTGCAGCTGCAGTGGGCACAGTTTGGGGAGGGGCACATGTCCTTCAGCTGGGGGTCAGACACACACACAAACTCTCTGAAATAGATAGTAGATAGTTGTCCCTTTCTCCACCTCTGCCCCTTGGTGCCCTCCTCTGTGGTCATTCTGCAGTATAACGGTCCCTCCAACCAGACCTCTCCCTTTCCGTTTTATGAGAAACGATCACATTCTATGTGCATCCCACCATCTGGCACCTTGCTTTAAGTTATGACAAGAGGAAGCTGCATGCCAAATTTGGTGGTCCTAGCTCTTACCATTTAGGAGGAGTATTTGAACAAACGGACTCACAGAAGGACAGACAGACACACATTTCTAAAATAGATAGTAAAATTAACTAACAGCACAAATGAATATTTCTGCAGCACTGAGTTTTTACATACACAAAAATGAGGCGGTCATCTCATTTTTTAAAATTTGATATCAGCCATGAAATAAAATGTGAAGTACTAAGGTCTAACTCCCTACCCCCTACCTGCCCGGCACTCCTGTATCCAGAGAGACTCTGCCCTCCCCCGACCCCCCAGTCTCTACCTTAACGCCTATAACCTGTAGGTACGTACAGCAAAATTTGAAACTCCATGGACTGTGCCAGCATGTTGGGTCCACACTGACACACATGACTGAGCATAAATCAGTTGAATATGAGAGCTTAACTCTGCACATTGCAAGGGTGTCCTGCACAATGACACTTGCAGAGGTAAGCTGTGAAGCCTAAATAATTGAGGCTGAGTTGAGTGTGTGCCAGGGTATGCAACACATTCCCATGGTGCCTGCAGCATTGAAACTCTAATGCAGGTAGTAAGCACTGTCGGAGTTTAAAGCACTGTAGGACTCAAAGAATGAATCAGAGGTTAGAGATGGAACGGATTTCTTAGGCCTTCCAAACATCTCCCTGCCAGGACAGGGCATTAAGGTTTTGAATAGTCTAGCTTTAAACACTGCAGGTAATGGAGTTTCTACCACTTCCCTTGCAAAATCATTCCACGGCTTAGAACAACATTTCACTGAGAGCAAGTTTTTCCTGATATACAACCTAAATATGTCTATCCTTCATTTTATCACATTATTCCCACTTGCACCCCTCCTTTTAAAAATGTCCAGTGCAGAAATTATTCTTGTATGAGGAATTGGTTTCACAGGGACAGATGACATAGAATAGGAAGGAGTTTGGTTTTTTGAGAGCCTGGATCAGATAAGCACCTGATTCCTTTACCTGGTCTGCATTTCAGTGAGCTCAACGGTGTAGGGCCCGGAGCCAAGCATGAATCCCTAATATGAACTACTAGAAAGCTCCCTCTAAGAAAGAACATTAATAACAGCAAAATATATCAACAGAAACTACACTGTATGAAACAAGCTTGCATTGATAATGAGATGGACTAAATGATCTATTTTTACAGGCCTTTTTCATCTCACTTGGATAGATAATGATAAAGATTCTTTTTATGATGTTCTTTTGATTCTCAACAATCTTAAAATATATTTAAAAAGAAAACCAACACCACTTAATGTCAGGAACTAAATAAATGAGAAAGATGCAAAATAAACAGAGGGAAAAGAATTATATTTTTTAAAAAGCCATTTGGAACCACCTCAAGCCTTATTTCTAAGTTAATGAGAGCCTTTCTATTAACTTTGAATCAGGCTAAGTAGCCCATGTAAACAGATGTTTTTAGTTACACTCACCTGGTTTCGGGTGCCATGGGAGATTAGAAATAGGGCAGTCCTTGCACTTCTCTCTAGTCAAGCATCGCCTCCACAGATCTGTTTCTGGCCATTATCTTTGAAAATTTGTGGAGCTAGGGAGAAGACCCAGATGATTGGAAAAGGCAAATGTAGTGCCCATCTTTAAAAAAGAGAAGAAGGAGAATCCAGGGAACTACAGACCAGTCAGCCTTACCTCAGTCCCCGGAAAAATCATGGAGAGGATCCTTAAGGAATCCATTTTGAAGCACTTGGAAGAGGGGAAAGTGATCAGGAATAGCCAACATGGATTCACCAAGAGCAAGTCATGCCTGACCAATCTAATTAGCTTCTATGATGAGGTAACTGGCTCTGTGGACATGGGGAAGTCAGTGGATGTGATATACCTTGACTTTAGCAAGGCTTTTCATATGGTCTCCCACAATATTCTTGCCAGCAAGTTAAGTAAGTATGGATTGAATAAATGGACTGTAAGGTGGATAGAAAGCTGCCTAGATTGTTGGAGCTAACGGGTAGTGCTCAATGGCTCAATGTCTGGTTGGCTTCAAGTGGAGTGCCCCAAGGATCGGTTCTAGGGCCGGTTTTGTTCAACATCTCTATTAGTGACCTGGATAAGGGGATGAATTGCAACCTCAGCAAGTTCGCGCGTGACACTAAGCTAGGGGGAGAGATAGATACGTTGGAGGGCAGGGATAGGATCCAGAGTGACCTAAACAAATTAAAGGACTGGGTCAAAAGAAATCTGATGAGGTTCAACAAGGACAAGTGCAGAGTCCTGCACTTGGTACGGAAGAATCCCAAGCATTGTCACAGGCTGGGGACCGACTGGCTAATTGGGAGTTCAGCAGAAAAGGACCTGGGGATTACAGGTGGACCTGGATGAGAAGCTGAATATGAGTCAACAGTGTGCCCTTGTAGCCAAGAAGGTGAATGGAATATTAGGTTGCATTAGGAGGAGCATTGCCAGCAGATCTAGAGAAGTGCTTATTCCCCTTTATTTGGCACTGGTGCGGCCACATCTGGGCTATGTCTACACTCGCGGCTTCTTGCACCAGAAATATGCAAATGAGGCTAAGCGTGGAATATTGCCAAGCCTCATTTGCATACCTAACGAGCCGCCATTTTTGCAGAAGAGGCTCTTGCGCCAGAAGGAGCTGTCTACACTGCCCCTCTTGCGCAACAAAAACCTTCTTGAGCAATGCTGTTACGCCGATTACTTTTCAGGAAGAACGACACTGTGCAAGAGGGCTTTTGTTGCACAAGAAGGGGCAGTGTAGACAGCTCCTTCTGGTGCAAGAGCCTTTTCTGCAAAAATGGTGGCTCGTTAGGTATGCAAATGAGGCTCGGTGATATTCCATGCTTAGCCTCATTTGCATATTTCTGGTGCAAGAAGCCGCGAGTGTAGACATAGCCCTGGAGTACTGCGTCCAATTCTGGGCCCCCCACTACATAAAGGAAGTGGACAAACTGGAGAGGGCCCAGGGGAGGGCAACCAAAATGAGTAGGGGGCTGGAGCACATGACCTACGAGGAGAGGTTTACAGGCTCTTGCACAAAAGGTTTTTTTTCCGACAAATGGCCCCGTCTACACAGGGCTTTTTATCGCAAAAACCTCTTCCACAAAAAGGATTGGAAGATATGCAAATGAGAGCACGAGATATGCAAATGAGTGCTCCATTTGCATTTCCTCTTCCATAAAAAACCCTCAGTGTAGACATAGCTTGAGTGTCCCTATTCCAGGAATATCCATGGTACAGAGGAGGAAGCAGTTCTGTGCCCTTCCACTCTTCTCCCCCCATGTGGGTGAATGGCAGCACAGTGATGCGCTTTCCCTGCAGCTTTTCCATGCTGCTTCCATAGTGGGGGAGTGGGCACAGAGCTACAAGTGACCTGGTGCCCTGCTCCCAAGGGAAGTGCTCTACCCCAATCTCCCTCATGCCCAAATCTCACAATTCTCCCCCCCTCTGCCCCGCGCTCTCCCTGACCTGGAAAAATCTTTAATCCAGTATACCCTGTTTACCAGTGTTTGCCAGATTAAAGCAGTTCAAGTGTACTAAGCGAGGGCCATTAGTGGAGGTTAAGGAACTCAATGGCCTGGAATTTGGGCCAATGATCTGTGAATAGTCTCCCTTTTCCTGTACTCCTGGACTGTGGTTGGTCCTACAAAGATATGTGACCACATCACCTACTGCTGGAATCTATCCTGAATTTTGTACTTTTCCACAGGAGTGTGGGGAACTAAACAAAGACTTTGCACTCTGGGGAAATTCTATATAAGGAAAGGGAAATAAAGAATGATAGCATTCAGCTGACTTTGTAGACTGCCTCCCCAGCCTGACAGGATGCATGAAAACATCTGGAAACAAAAAGACCATAATGATGAGTGGAGGAAAATTGCTGGACCCAGGTCAGAAAGGACATCTCTGGCCTGAGAAGGATTTAACCTGCAATAAGAACTCGGGTAATAAATTACAGTTAGGCTTAGCTGGTATGTTTTGTTTTATTTAGCTTAGTAACTTACTTTGATCTGTCTGTTATCACTTGCAACCTCTTAAATCCTACTTTTATATTTAATAAAATCCCTTTTTTATTAATAAACCCAGTGTAAATAATTGTTACAGGGGGTGGGCAAACAGCTGTGCATATCGCTCCTCCTTTGAGAAAGGGGGAAAACAATTTATGCGCTCACTTTGCATACATTTTTTGCATAGTGAGACATTTATTTAGAGTTCTAGACTGACTGAGGCTGCGCATCTGGGTGTCAAGTGCCTTTGACCGAGCCTTCCCAAAGCTGAGTGGATCTTGGTTTCTGTTTTGCTCTGCTGTGGGCTGTGACTCCTCCTCTGCGGCATTGCCAGGGGTGGCCAGAGGTTCTGGATCAGCAGGACAGGGTGGTAGGGTGCTCCCGAGGGCAGGTAGCTGGGTTCAGTGCTATTTTTACCACATCAAGTGAAAGTCTCAAGGGAATCTTTGCGATTCAAACAGTCACAGAGTTCACATAAACCGCCTTCGGATTATGAATACCTTGAAAATAATGACAACTTCTTTCCTTTGACTGGTGGTTTATCCCCTCACTAAGACCTTACTTTGGGGAAGTGACTTAAAGTTCGTCCATTAAATATAGTCCCTTGCCTTCATGGGAATGAATTATAGTCAACTGCTTGCAATGTTTCAAGACAATAAATTAGTTGGTCTGTTATTTCAGGGCCTTTCAGGGAAATGAAAACAACAGTCTCAGCTTCAGGGGGAAAATAGTCCCTAACATGCTCTTTCCCTAATACCAGTCTCAGCCCCAGAAAAGCCCAGTGTCTCCAGGTAAATAAGGAGACAGCACCTGAAATTTCATGGTCTTGCTCATTGTGGAGTGATCTCCACTTGTGCAAAGTGGATGTAACCCCTCTAATAAATCAGATCACTAGTGTTTTTCACTAACTCTACACAGGTATAAATGACTACTAGGGGAAGGCAGTGGAGAATCAAACCAAAAATCTCTGTATATAAGTCAGTGTGGCCTTTGAGTCTAAAACTTTTTAAATTTCAGCTTCTGACAGACAAGGGTAAGAGAGGTTCTGCTTTTCTATTTGAAAATAACCAGACTAAGACTTTCTAACAGGCCTTATCTGAAAGTCTCTTCTTCTGTGAACAGCAGTCTATACAGTTTCCCTAGTCTAAGGTAAATTCCCTTTTTTCACTCTAGAATTTTAGCCCCCAATTTGCTTTGCCTGGATCACACTGCCACAAAGTTATTATCAATGCATATTTAGGATCCATTAAAATATTAACACTAAATTAAGATTTTGTTCCAGAAAGCAGTGTTTAACAAACCTTGACAATGCCACATACCCTATGGGAGGCAATGGAAGAAAATCTATTACGATCGTGATCCATTGGGTAATTATCTCACTAGTAATCTAACTCAGTGTTCTAACTCAGTAATCTAACTCAGTGTTCTTCAGGCTAGGGGGCTTGCAGTGCTGGGGCTGCAGGACTCAGGATAGGGTCTTGGGGATGTATGTGGGGGGAGAGTGCAGGAGGCTGGATGTGAGGTGTGTGTGCGCAAGAATGAGGGTTGGGGGATGAGGAGGGGCTCAGTGTGGGAGATCCCATCTGGCACAGACCTCTCCTCTCCCCCTGGCCACCAGGGGCCCTTCTCCCTCTCCCTCTCCCCGGCCCCCGCCCCCCTGGACACCAGAGGCTTTTTTCTCCCTCCTCCAGTGTTATGGCCAAGGGCTGGGAGGAGGTAGGGTTTGGGACGGGGGGCTACTTACTCAGTGTATTATCCCTAAACCAATTCATTTGCTGTCTGCTTTACTACCTTGAGCCTTTCCAAAAACTCTTCTTCCTGGATACCTGACAAATATAAACAAACAGCATGCCTGTTAGTTTTTTGACAGTAAATTAACTGCCAGGATGTTTGTAGAGTAACACCTACAGATTCCAGAGAAGTGCTTACTTTCCTAAGCTGTACAAGTGAGAGAGAAGCAAGGCAAGTGCCAATTTTATTACCTTGTAAGTAAGTTCAGGGGCACACCATGAATGCTGAAACATTTGCAATCAGATTCCAACCAAAAGCATTTCTAAACTCCATTTGCTTCCAGGTGTTTTAATGACATGCACTCTGGTGCTCTTTAAGCCTTTCGTCTATAGTATGATAAGACACTTATATCCACTGGTACAAAGTGACAAATACTAGAAATGGCCAAAGGGGTACAAGATTGCTTGGTAGACCTAATTAAAAACAATTAAAAAAAATCAATCAACTGTTAAACAACAGAATGACTTCTTAAATATATGTTTGTTCTAAATTTTCAAATATATTGATTTAAGTTAGCACACAAAATACAAAGTGTACAATGCTCGCTTTTATTACACATATTTGCACTGTAAAAAACCAAAGAAATAGTATTTTTCAATTCACCTAATGCAAGAACTGTAGTGCAATTTCTGCATCATTAAAGTGGAACTAACAAATGCAGAATTACATACAAAACATAACTGCATTCAAAAATAAAACAATGGAAAACTTTAGAGCAGCAGTTCTCAATCTGTGGGTCAGGACCTGAAAGAGGGTCACAGACAGTGTTTCCTCTATTTTTTATGCCTATATCCAGGGCTCGGGCATATAAGAACATAAGAACATAACAACGGCTGTACTGGGTCAGACCAAAGGTCCATCTAGCCCAGTATCCTGTCTGCCGACAGTGGCCAGCACCAGGTGCCCCAGAGAGGGTGGACCGAAGACAATGATCAAGCGATATGTCTCCTGCCATCCCTCTCCAGCCTCTGACAAACAGAGGCCAAGGACACCATTTTGTCCCCTGGCTAATAGCCTTTTATGGACCTAACCTCCATGAAATTCTCTTTAAACTCTATTATAGTCCTAGCCTTCACAGCCTCCTCTGGCAAGGAGTTCCACAGGTTGACTACACGCTGTGTGAAGAAGAACTTTCTTTTATTAGTTTTAATCCTGCTACCCATTAATTTCATTTGGTGTCCTCTAGTTCTTCTATTTAGGGAACTAATAAATAACTTTTCTTTATCCGCCCTCTCCACACCACTCATGATTTTATACACCTCTATCATATCCCCTCAGTCTCCTCTTTTCTAAACTGAAAAGTCCCAGTCGCTTTAACCTCTCCTCATATGGGACCCGTTCCAAACCCCTAATCATTTTAGTTGCCCTTTCTGAACCCTTTCCAAGGCCAAACTATCTTTTTGAGGTGAGGAGACCACATCTGTACACAGTATTCAAGATGTGGGCGTACCATAGTTTTATACAGGGGCAGTAAGATATTCTGGGTCTTATTTTCTATCCCTTTCTTAATAATTCCTAGCATCCTATTTGCCTTTTTGACCGCCGCTGCACACTGTGTGGAAGTTTTCAGAGAACTGTCCACGATAACTCCAAGATCTCTTTCCTGATTTGTCGTAGCCAAATTTGTCCCCATCATACTGTACGTATAGTTGGGGTTATTTTTCCCCGCTGTGCATTACTTTACACTTATCCAGGTGGGCAGGTGGGCTCAGGTTTTGGTTCCCTCTTCCTGGGGTTGGGTAGTAATCTGGTGTCAGAAGGGAGCCACAGTGCAATGAAGTTTGAGAATCCCTGAGGCAGAGCCAATGAGTCCTCGCAATCCTACTTCTTTTTCAGACAATTGCTCAGACAAACAAGTTTGTTTACATTTGCAGGAAATAATACTGCTGGCTTCTTGTTCACAACGTCACCCGAAAGTGAGAACCAGTGTTCATGTGACACTGTTATAACAGGTGTCACAAGATATTTATGTTCAGATATGCTAAAGATTCATATGTGACTTCATGCTTCAACGTCTGTTCAGATGACATGTGTCCATGGTGATAACGGGCCCTGCTTGATACGAATCCAAAGCAGAGAGGACCAAAACATATTCATTTTCATCATCTGAGTCAGATGCCATCATCTGAGTCAGAAGGTTGGTTTTCTTTTTTGACATTTCCAGTTCTGTAGTTTCTGAAAAGGAATGTTGTTCTTTTAAGACTTCTGAAAGCATGCTCTACACCTTGTCCTTCGCAGATTTTGGAAGACACTTCAGATTCTTAAACCTTGCATCTAGCGTTGTAGCTATCTTTAGAAATCTCACATTGGTATCACGTTTTGTCAAATCTGTGGTGAAGGTGTTCTTAAAACAAACCATGTGTGCTGGGTCATCATCCAAGACTGCTCTAACGTGAAATATATGGCAGAATGAGGGTAAAACAGGGAAGGAGACATAATTCGCTCAAAAGTAGTTCAGTCACAAATTTAATTATCACTTTTTTAACAAGCATAATCAGCAGTAAAGATATCCTCTTGAATGGTGGTCGAAGCATGATGGGGCATGCAAATGTTTAGCATATCTGGCATGTACATGACTTGCAGTGCCAGCTACGAAAGTACCAGTAATCTCTTCTCAAGTTCAGGTGACATTGTAAATAAGAAGGTGGCAGCATTACCTCCTATAAATGTGAACAAACTTGTTTGAGTGAGTGAGTGGCTGGATAAGAAGTAGGACTGAGTAGACTTGTAGGCGCTAACGTTTTATATTGTTTTGTTTGAGTGCGTTATTTTGTTTGTTTATTTTTATGTAACAAAAATATCAATATTTGTAAATTGCACTTTCACAGTTAAGAAGCTGCCCTGCAGTACTTGTCCGAAGTGAATTAAAACATACTATTTCTTTTATCATTTTTACAGTGGAAATATTTGTAATAAAAATAGTAATATTAAGTAAGCACTATATACTTTGAAATCAATACATTTGAAAATGTAGAAAAAAAATCCAAAATATTTAATGCACTTCAATTGGCATTTTACTGTTTAACTGTGCAACTGAAATTATAATTAATTGAGGCTGTTTTGAATTAAATTGTGTGAGTTAATTGACATTAATCAGCATCACTACATACAATAAATGTAAAGAACAGTTATTAATCCAGCTGTTTCTCAGTGCTTTGGGACAATCACAAACCATTCTGCTAAGCCTTTTGCAAGTGGAATTGTGCAGTGGGGGATGTGGTGCAAGTTAATGCAAAGAAAGGCTAGCTGGCTCGGTGTCTAAAACTATTATAATCAGTGAAAAAACCTGCAATTTGGAAAAGAGGTGCAAAACATAGAGCCAAATCTGGATTCCGATTCGCAAGTTTAGTATCAGGCCTGTCTTTAGTTACAAAGATGGATCCGGGCAATCTCCCATTAGAATATTGCACCTCAATCATCACTATGTATGGATGCATCAAGCAATGACCTTTTCAAATAAGTGATGTACATCGAAACAAAGATTTCATCTTGCCAGGACACACAGAGTTCTAATCAGAATTTTAATTCCTAGCAGGTTAGTCATCATGGCTCTTCCACAGTTCATTTTTTTAAAATTTGCAGCCTAATGACAAACAAAAAGGTATGAAATTATTTCTGCCTTTGAAAACAATTTAAGACATTTGACCTCCCCCACTGTGAGTTATACAGTGAAAAGCCAGGCTGATGAGTATACTGATTGAAATGCTAACCACAATGGAAACTCACTTTTGGAATGTAATATCTGCTCCAAAGAGCAGAATGATCACTAAAAGCCGTGGTCAGTATAACCAGATTACATTCTAAATACCAATAAAGTGCCATGAGCCCAAGAGCAGCTTTGTAAAGGATTACTGAATGTTATTGTTATTATGTAATCATGAATGAATCAAATCTTAAGTTAATTAATTTAAACTCATTCAGCAAATTCTAGCAGACGATGTAACTGCCAAATTTAGCCATGGAAAGAATAGCAGAAATAAATAAAGGTCATGTTGCCATTTTCTTACCATTATGCTTCCGCAAATGCATTTATCTGAAGCAGCAGGGTTGTGCCTGCCATGTCTGCCTTCACCAATGTAGGGATTGGTCTCACTACTGGAGGAGAGGTGGAAGATGGCTCCATATTTCCATTCCCTTTTCTGCTTCTGCTGGAGAAGCCAGACATTTACAGCGTTAACTAACTCTGTAGCAAGTGACATGAAGAAGAACTAATTTGTGTAGAGAGATTCCTGACTGCTCCCAGCCACTGATGTTTCTTCTCAACTTTTATAGAAAAAAGTGGATGATGCTTCTTTTCCACTTGGTGCTATCAATAGTTCTGAAGCTAGACCATCACAATGTTCGTTCTTCATTTTCTCTTGATCACAAAGGCTTGTTTTTTAAATAAAGGAATGCATGGAGTGAAAAAGACAAAAACATGACTTGCGTCCCAAGAAATAAACATTTTAATGTCCCAATCGGTTGTCAATTACAAAGTCAATTTTTCAGGGCAACACCATGAATTTACACTGACATCACAAACAGCAGAATACTGATCTAAACTTTTATGCCTGAAGCTGAAGGTTTCATTTCAGTCACTGGATTTGGATTTTTAAATCCACTTCTTCCTTTTGCCTTGAAAGTTACCATAAAATAAAGAGATATATACACATAATGGGGGGGGGGGGGGGGAAGAGGCGTGAGAAAGAATGTGCAGCACCAACAAAAGAAAAACATGGTTTGGATTTGAAACAGTACTGATGAGGCAAAAATAACTCATCCATTCACATAGAAACTCAAACACAAGGCAAAAGATCTGGGGAGCCAGATATTATTCCTATTAAAATTAGTAAGATCAGGACTAGGACCTGTGTTTAAATAGACATCTTTTATGTCTATTAGCTAAAGAAGAGATAAATAAGATTCAAAAACTACAAGAATGGAGGATGATTTCTCAGAGAGCTAATAAATGTTTCAATGCAAGTGTTTGATTCATCTAAAAGGGAAGGATTTGCAATGGATTCATAGAACACAAAGCTGCTTATCTTTAAACTACAGTTTAGCAACAGGAAATGAACACATTTAGTTGAGAGGCGGTTTCTCACTAGTCTCTAAATGCTTCAGTGGAAGCTTAGCAGAAAGCAAAATATATGGGTCACATCTAGTGCATTCTAGCTAAAGGAATAAGGGAGAGGTTTGTACAACAATACAAGTTTATGTTCCAACACTAGAGTAAAATCTGATTCATCTCAATATGCTCTCTCTGTTGTACTCTAGGGTAACAAAAGGCCCCCTAATTGGGGCTACTGCTTTGAAAATAAGAAGCCATTTCCAGATTCAACTTTTAGGACATTGCTCCAGTAAGTAGAATCTGCTTGTGGGTGGCACATTCTACTGGTCTGTATATCTTAGGTTTTATTAGCACACCCATCACCACAGTATTTAAATGCAGCACAAATAAATCAACAATAGACTTTATGTAAGGTTCTGGCTTTCATCTCTCCTAACTCTGAGATGTGTTTGTTCCGCCCCCCCACCACCACCCATCCTTTCATTTTGATTTCAGTTATGGAGGGAGAGCTTCAGCAAATAAGCGGGCATTGCAGTGAGCTCTAAAAGAGGCCAGTCATGTCTTAATTTAACCCCATGTAGTAGCATACCTCATATTTGAGCCCCTATGGGTGAGAGGGCTTCATTCGCCAGCTCCCACAAATGTCATCATAGGATTTGTTGGCTGCTTTTTTCCAGAAAAGCAAAGCTGTCGTATGGATGGAGAAGTCTGAGGTAGTGGGTTGATCTGTTGAAGACCTGGAAAATCAAGCTCAAGGCCTTGAATTGGCATAAGAAGCAAATTAGGTACCAACGGAGGGTGGGAAGCACTGAGGTCACCGCCTCATTGTGGCTTGTCTCACTGAGCAGCCAGGCCACCATACAAAGTGGGGCTTCCAAATTTTGCCTCAGAGACATAAGCCACAGTATTGCCCTCTGGAGATGGTTCATGGTAGCATGTGCCTCATCTGTAAGCAAGATGTGAGGGTGTGTTACACCACACAGTTTCTAGAGGTTTGAGGGGCCCATTAACTAGTCAGGATGCACCTGGAGGGTGGACCAGCATCACTTTGGTGTTGCTGAAATTCAGTTTGAAGAAAGGCTTCTTTAGCCAGGTGCAGAGCTCAAGCAAACATCATGTCTTTGTGGAGGCACTGAACACATCTGTTCAGAACAGAATCGGTGCTACTAGCGTCTTGTTGGCAATGATGTCATTCAGATTTTCCAAGTGCTTTCACGGCTGTTGAAGAGTATGGGGGCAGCATGGGTCTTTGCCAGGGATGGAAAGTTAGAGCTCAGAGGAAAGAGCTCTATGAGTTCCCAATGTAGTAAGATGAGGGCCTAAAACATAAGCCAATGCAGCACAGGCCTGGTTTGAGGCCTGAGGCCTAGCTAACAAAGGACAAAACATGGCTAACATAAAGCAAAGCTAAGTTGTGAGCAAGAGGCAGGCCCCAGCTCACAGAACTTGGCACGAACAGGGCTGAGAGTGCAAAACACTAATTGGTAATAGGCCCAGGTACAGATTAATAATTGGTACTGGTCATAAGTGGAAAGCACATGATATCACTAGCTCATTAAAAAAGACCTTGCTACCCACTCCTCACAGATACAGACTCAGGTTCAGGAAAGGGTCTAAAATGACAGCATGATGGAAAGAGATGATCTAATCAAACCACGAGGTACAGGATGATGGGTGGTATCTAAGTAGCATCAGAGGGTGGTAACCTAACAACGTCAGAGGGTGGCAACCTGATACATCTGCAGTGAGGTGTGACTTGTTGTACCTGTATATAAAGGTGGTGTGTTGGGGGGGACAGCCTTTGAATGACCGAAGGGGCAGTGGGACCTCCCACTGATTGAGTCATTCCATTGTGGCAAGTACATATGCGTAGTGGTTCAGTAGAGTCTACTGACAACTATTACTGTACTTCGCTTTACAATAAACCTGGCCTGGCACCTTCAATCCTTATCTGGTTTGTGGTCTTTGGGGGCTCTCTTGGGGTCTGCTGTGGAGACTAAGTGCACAAGTCGACACGGCACACATCACTGAGCACACATGCAAGCAGCCTTCTGGTTATCATCATCACGGAGCAAGAGACCTGTGAGGAGACCGTGGCAGTAAATCCTGACCAGCCCTCCCGGAAGAACTACACCCGACACTTTCTTCATCCTAGTTTGGAGCAATGATTGGAGCCCATCAAATGCCTTTTAGAAGAACACCTGGCACTGTATAATAATTAGCTTATCACAGTGTTGAGGGGTGTGTACCCCCTCAGTGTTGGGACCGCCTCAGCAGTTAATATCTCCACACGTCGGCCCCTCTATCAGGGTATATACGGCCTCCCCAGCCCGCACCCCAAAGTACACGGCCCTCTATTAGGGTATATACGGCCCTCGAAGCCTAGTCACCAGAAAGCCTCTCCAGGCTGGGTGTGATGTGTCCAGAGTAGGGAAAAGGGTGCTAGGGGGACCCGGGCCCTCCCTCTCCACCGGGTCCCAGCCCAGGGCCCTATTGGCAGAGACAATCATTCCTGCCCGCTCGGCGGGGATTCCTGCTGCTATCAGCCCTCTGCCCTGGGCTCTTCCTACCACGCCCTGGCACCCCTGTGGTCCGCTTGCCCCCGGGACCGGTCCTTGCCTGAGGCTGGCGCTGGGGTTGCAGGAGCTTCTCCCCCAGGCGGCAGTGGCTGCCGGCGGTGCTCCTGGGAGGGCTGTGGGCTGTCGGCTGAGGCTGCAGTTGCAGCGTCAGCTGCTGCAGGAACACTGGTGTGGCCTGCCCTCCTCCTTCCCCAGCTGCCCTCCTTAACTGCTGGGCTCCCTCCTCTTTTATGCTCCACCTCCACTGGAAGCATGCCCAGCAGGGCTGGATGGACGAGGCCTTCGTTGGGCCTGGGCTACTCTCTGCCCTTCAGTGCGGGGCCTGTCTGCCCCATCACACACAGGAATAAAATAGTTCAATGTTTAATTTAAGAAACTTGGTGGTTAGAACTTTGGGAAAACATGAAAAGGTTGCCCCCAAATAATCCATCTCAGGTTTAACAAGAGGCCCAGTGCCAGCGGTGAAAGTAACTTAAAATGTCTTACAGGGACTGTCCTATTGCAACCTGGGTCCCTGCCAGCTCTTTAAATAGCTCCCTGCTGGCTGTTGCCACAGCTCAGCCAGCTCTCACCAGAGTTGTGTATCAGGGCGCACCCACTTGCTTTTGCCTCTGCTCAGTGCACATGTTCCATATACCAAACTATCACTTTCTTTAATGCCGAACTGAAATCAGAACCTGAGCGCCAACACGCAAAATCCCCACAGTCTAAGTGCTGAGAAAATGAAAAAGGAGAGTTAGAGCAGAGCTTTCTTTACTTGTTATGTTTGTCTCAAAGGTTAGAGGAATGGATTATTGCAGCAAATTGGGTGGGGGGGAAGAGTTTTTGCATATCTGAATATTATAGTACCTATCACTGCTAATTTCTGAAAAGCCCCAGCTTCACAGAAGCTTGTTCTTTGTTTTGCTTGGGTTTATTTGGAGTTGACAAAACTTCTGTTGTTAAAAAGCAAAAATTTATTCTGAGCTTGTGACAATAAAAAACATTGTTAAATTTTTATCACATCACAGGCAGCATGCCTTTTCTAAGTAGCTCTTTAAAACATGTATGCAAGTACATGTTAGCTAACATGTTAACACCACACCTTGAATCCTAGTCAAGACAAGGCCTTTAGGGCAGGGAACATATTTGGTATCAGAAGCAAACAGGGCTAATTACCAATGCTACAGCTTGTTCTCTTTCTGAAGCTGTGTCAAATAATATTTAACATTTACACAATGCCCTTCATTCCCAAAAGAGCCCAAACTATAAAAGATACAGCAGTGCCAAGCTAAAAAAAAATCAATGGCCCTTTAATGATGTACACCCATCTGAGGATCTGCATTATGTAAAAGTTAATGGGAACACTTGGGAGTTTATCCTGGTGAACAGTCTGGATTTGAAATAAATAAAGTCTCTATCAGAAAGGTCAATCCTTAAATAAAGCTTAAATGTAATTAAAATGAAGAGAATCATTCTCCACACTCTTAATGAAATCCAAGAAATTCCAGTGAAGTTATCTAAGGAAAAACTGAAGCTTCTTTAAAGTCCACCTTTTAAAAATTTGCTGCAGGCTTTTAAAAAATATATATATGTGGCTAACTAAAGAAATAAATAGCAGATTAATCTGGAATCTTCTGGAATCTGAGATTCATTAATCAAAGGTCATATAAAAAGTATACTGGAATTTGAATACTTGAATCTGGAAATCATTTGCATACTGGCTCTAAATCCCGTTGTACTGAGATCAAGAGTCTGAGGTAAAACTCAGTTATTTATTCTTGGAGATAAAATCTTATTTGAAAGATAACTTGCTCTGCTTCTAAACCTGCCAGTGGAATACAAAATAAATAGTGTAGCAGAACAGAATGTATCATGTCAGAGCCAGATTTAGTTTTTGTTATAGAATCATTGACATGTAAGGTGCTTTACAGGCAAGTAAGAAAACACTGTTTAAATATAATAGATACCAATGAAACACGACAAGATGGAAGAGAAAGGAAAGGTAGCAGGACCAAGGAAAATAATCCAGTTGACTCAATGTTCTAGACTAAGCCTACAGAAGGGATTCTCAATGTATTCTGCTCTGCAACCCCACAATCATAACTTCACCTTGTGACCCATCCTACCCACATATCTTTGCTACAAAGAACTGTGGGATTTGTTTCAGTAAAAATGATGCAGGCACTGGGCTGGTGGTGGCTGGCAAGGCTCTTGCTAAGAGCGGGTGGATAACAGGTGGGGAGGCTGATGCTGGAGTTGGTGTGCACACGTGGCACCTGGATGGGGCTGGAGGTCCTTCTCACCTCAGCTTGAACAATGCAGAAATCTGAGGGCAGGACAACACTTCTTCAAGAGGCTACAGAGCTGCTACTTCAGCCTCCTGAGCCCTCACTTGCCCCGTCTGAAGCAGAATGATAGTGGGATACAGGACATCAGAAGGGTAGCAGGCCGGGGGGGAGGAGGAGAGGAGGGGGAAGGGACATACTGCTCCTTCTGTCCCTTCTTGGGCTGTTGCTGAGCCCTGGCAATGAGGGGATTTTTCTATTTAATTTCACCGCCCCTGCCCATTAGCTAGTGCAGCGATTGGCAGGTGACCCACATCTAGGTCCCACCCCACAGAATGAGAAGTACTTGTCTACAGTGCTCATTTCCTGGCCCACTAAGAAAAGGAGAGGTCTCCAAGAATGAGATAACTAGTGTGAACAGCCCTCCTCTCTAGGTAATACAAAAGGAGCTACAATCATTATTCATCTCATTTGGAGCAATTCTGAAGATGGGAGATGCAGTGTCTCATACCATGCCACCCTCAACATTATCGGACACTTGGGGGAACATAACCCTCTGCCTATCCCACTCCCACACTTGTCCTACTTGGCTCTTTCACAGCTCCTGGTGGAGCTGACTACTGTTACTATTGGTGAAAAAGCTCAAACACAAGCCCAAGCCTACATGGCAGTCTATTGAGAAGGAATTACACCAGCAGTATTAAGAACATAGTCTCTATGTTAGACACAGCAATACAATAGGAACTCTACATTCCCTTAAGAGACCCTCTATTTCCCAAACATACATAAGCAATTCCTGCACTGGCCCCACACAGTGCCTGCCTGGCAAACAGGGAAGATAGTTACTGAGCTATAGATGGCTCCTCTTCCTCTGGTCTGTTGTTCTTACTGTTCTGTTCTGTTCCCCCAAACACAGCCCTTGGGTGCATCAAAAGCCCTCTGGTTCACAATCCCATAATCCCCAGAGCAGCATCACCAGCTTCTTCAGGTGCTCAGATTCAGGAATCCCCACAAAGAATAACTTATTTTACTTGATTCTAATTTTCTTTCCCCCAAAGGAGTCACATGTCTTAAATGAGTAACTACATACCCAGTAGGAAAGCTTTTTACCTAATTAGTACTTTAGGAAGAGCTACGAGGCATGGTGGTACCCACCCCCTCCCTCTCCCACACACACATTTACTCACTCACTCTGGCTTTTGCATGACAAAGTCTTTTGCTACAAAATCACTCTGGCAAGTCAGTTCGGGCTCCATACTGGAATTTTACTCATATGATATTTACTTTTGCATAGGCCCATATTTATTAATCAATAAATCCAGTATTGATTGTGCACACAGTCCACTGCTCTTGCCAGTTCTGTTCATCAAGTTTACTTCAGCTCACTTCGGCTTAAAAAGGACCTAGTCCCAGAACCATCTGTTACTGAGCCATGTTTAAGTCATGTCAACTCATGCTCATATTCATTCACACCACACTCACACCAATTTGACACCATCACAACAGCCATCACAAGAGAAAACAAGTATTTCGTGTGACAAGGCACTATCTGACAACAGGCTGATTGGTACATTACAGAACCTGCATTTCTTGAGCCAGAATAATGGGTTCACTTCAGACTTAACCAGTGGCCCACCTCCTCAGCTACCCAGGTCCTGGCATTTTCATATGCAGATTGATGAGCACTGTGGTCAGTAATAAGACAAAGGTGGAAAAAAGCCATTGGCATCTTTCATTTTAGAGACTGGCACACCGCGTCATTATGACAGTGCTGTCATAAAGGAGGGACGTCCCACAGAAGAGATGACACTTGACATGTTATGCAGACTGCCCTTCACAACCCATGATTGTCTGACAATTATGCCCTCGGATAAAGATTCAGCTCTACCACCCAAGCAGTGAGACATATGCAGCCAAGAGACTATGTATAAATATGAGTGTTAAGGGCATGATTCCCAGCTGTGAATGTCAAAACACTTATCTGTCCTGACTTTAAAAGCCTCTGGTTAAATGGAGGATGAATCACTACAAATCTAGCTCTAAGCTTCAAGTCTAATTACAAATATACTAGGAACTGGTTAAATGAATAACCTTATTTCACCTTCATTTTACTACATAAGCACTTTTTTTTTTTTCATTTGCTGGGTGTCCACTTATGAAGTACATTTCAGAAAACTGCAGAGACTTCTTATAATCAGTTTCATCAGGCTAAATATCTAATACATGCAACATTTCTTCTCAGTGATACTTTCAATAAATTATTTATAAGAATGCAATGCAATGTAATAAATATTTCTCAAAACTTCACAGGATTTTCTGAGCACAAGAGAGTCAATTTTCAGAAATAAGGGATAAAATCCTTATAGTGCTTTTAACTTATTCCATTATATGCTTTTGTAGTGAAATAATCAGTCTGAGTCCTTATTCAATCCTAATTTGATTGTGTTAAATTTGCAAATGAATTGCAGTTCTGCTGTTTCTCTTTTCAGTCTGGTTTTGAAGTTTTTTTGTAAAAGGATGGCTACTTTAAAATCTGTTACTAAGGCTATGTCTAGACTGCACTGTTAACAGTATCCCAAAAAAGCAACGCAGTCTAGACATAGCCACAGGCTACGTCTACACAGCGCATTCTTGCGCAAGAAGATATGCAAATGAGGCACGGCAATGAATATCGCCACACCTCATTTGCATACCTAATGAGCCGCCATTTTTGCAGAAGGGGCTTTTGCACAAGAAGGAGCTTTCTATACTGCTCCTTGCGCAAGAAGGAGCAGGGTAGATAGCTTCTTCTTGCGCAAAAGCCCCTCCTGCAAAAATGGCAGCTCATTAGCTAAGCAAATGAGGAGCGGTGATATTCATTGCCACGCTTCATTTGCATATCTTCTTGCGCAAGAATGTACAGTGTAGCTGTAGCCTAAGTGTCCAGGGAGGTTAAAATGTTTTCCTGCTGGTTTTTGTATGTTGCCTGGATGGATGTCTGATTTGTGTCCATTTATCCTTTGGTGCAGAGACTATCCAGTTTGGCAAATATACATGGTAGAGGGGCATTGCTGGCACATAATAGCATATATTACGTTAGTCAATATGCAGATGGATGAGCCCTTGATGGTGTGGCTGATGTGATTAGGTTCTATGATGGTGTCGCCTGCATATGTATGTGGACAGAATTAGCAATGGAATTTGGTGTAGGGAGAAGCATTTCGGTGATGTGGTAAATGGCTGCTGGTGAGTATTTGCTTCAGGTTGACTGGCCTGCTTCCCAAGGTCTGAGAGTGTGAGGGATCATTTTCCAGGATAGGTTGTAGATTGTTAATGATGAGCTGAAGGGTTTTAGCTGGGGGCTGTAGGTAATCAATCAGTGATGTTCGGATATTTTCCTTGTGGGTCTGGCCTGTAGTAGATGCCTTTTGGATACTTGTCTGGCTTTGCCAATCTGTTTTTTCATTTCCCCCAGGGGAGTATTTTAATTTTAAGAATGCTTGATTAAGAACTTGCAGGTGTTTGTCTGAGGGATTGGAGCAGATGTGGTTATATCTTAGGTTTGTCTGTACACAGTGGATCATGTGATATGTCCTGGATGGAAGTTAGAGACATATAGGTAAGAATAGCAGTCAGTAGAATTCCAGAATAGGGTGTGATTTATTTGACCATCATTTATTTGTACTGTAGCATCCAGGAAGTGGATCTCTTGTGTGGACTGCTCCAGCCCGAGGTTAATAGTGGGGTGTAAATTGTTGAAATCCTGTTGGAATTCTTCAACGGCCTCCTTCCTGTGGGTCCATATGATGAAGATATCATCAATGTAGTGCAAGCAGAGAAAGGGTGCTGGGGAAAGAGACCTGAGAAAACATTGTTCTAGGTCAGCCATAAAGATGTTGGCATATTGTGGGACCAAGAGGGTGCCCATAGCAGTGCCGATGACTTGAAGGTATAAATTGTCCCCAAATCTGAAATGATTGCGGGTGAGGACAAAGTCACAGAACTCAGCTACCAGGTGTGATGTGGCATCTTTGGGGGAGAGAGCTCCTGACAGCTTGTAGTCCATTCTCCATTCAAGTCTTTGAAGTGCCACAGTATTCCTCATTGTTTTTGTAGATACAGACTAACATGGCTGCCCCTCAGAGACTTGTTATTTGGTTGACAGATAAACTTTGGTGAAGTCAGAAAGGAGACTTGATTTGATCAGTGATCCAAATAATCATTGAAATAGAAATAGTTTATCACCAGCCTAGTCAAAAATGAAGTCTCCAGTGAGTCCCCTATTTTGGGGCCCTGATAACCTTGGACTCCTCTCTCCCTTGTTTTTCTAGACCTGTTTGCTGAAGTCCGAAGACACCAAGCAAAGAAGCTGTTTCCTTTGACCCTATTGTACTTGAAACCAGTCTAGGAGCTACATTTACATTAGACAAAGAGTTTAGACGTCTACCAAAATTGCTTCTGCATTTTACTTTTCCACTTCTGTCACTCATAATGGCCCTGATTCTGCAAAGCACATAAGCAAGAGTCTTACATTAAGTGTGAGTAATTTCCCAGTCCTGTTCAGCAGAGCATGTATATCTAAACTTATGCACATCAGGGGCGGCCCGTCCATATAGGCGAACTAGGCGGTCGCCTAGGGCACCCAGTTAAATGGGGCGCCAAATGGTGGCTCAATATCGAGGGGTTTGGAGGTGGGGGCGCCAGTTGCTGGCAGCTAGTCTAGGGCCGCCCCTGATGCACATTCTTAAGTGCTTTGCAGTTTGATTGTTTCCATCACGAGTCTAGTCACAAGACACTGACAATGAGGTTTCATATAGTATTTCAGCAAAGAAACCTAAAATAACTGATAATCTCCAGTGACAGGTCTTTCTAAGTAAAACTTACTAAATTATTGGAATGCAGCTAAAATAAAGCTAATGACTTCTTTGCTAATAGCTGCTGGACTCCAATAAGCAGCTAATGGCATTGATCATAATTAGATCAGACATCAGTTCCGTTCAACACTATCTAGTTCTATTTGATTTCATGGGTTTATTAAAAAATCAATTCATTGTTTCATTGCTTAGTCATTTAATGAGTTATTTATAAAACATGTGCTGGTTATTCAAAAGAGAGTAGTCAGCCCAAATATTTTGTCCAGCTAAATGTATTTTGGACATGCAATTGTGTGTGTTTGTGAAAAATGGTATTTGTTTCAAAGGATGCAGCAGCCATGAAAGGATGACAGAAATCAGAGTTTATCTGGTTACACAAAGCCTCATAATCAACTGGACCAGACACTGAGAATTTCCTGCATACCTGCTGTTTCACAAAGGTGTCAAAGATATTTATAGATTCATGGAGATGTGAATGACAGATCCTGCCATTCAGCTATTTTAGAATGCCAGGGTATGTCATTCCCATATGCATTATCGTCATTCTCTTCACTTTTAGACTTACAATCTGCTGTGGAACGCTAAGTCCCTTGTCCCTTCCCAAACAACATTCAGCATATGTGCATGAATAAGACACACAAACCTTTAGGCACTACATGATGCCAAACACATGTGGCATATTCAAACAATGCTGAGAGCTTCTCTGCCTTTGCATATTTCATAATTACTAAATGTATCTACTGTGTATGATGGGAAAATGTACCATACATCCAGGTAGGACTTATCAATGGTCTTCTCATTTCAGTTGGAACGAAATAATAGTTGTACTGTCCTGCACACTGGCACATCAGTCATTCAACAAAGCATGTAAGCATGGGCATTCTTCAGTCCCTTACTGGAAAAAAAAAACCACTTATACATGAAGCTGACAGGTTAATTCAAAATGCACTTTCCATGAATATTTACCAGGAAAAATAATTTTAGTATTTTATGAAGATAATATTCTAGAACTAATATTAGCCATCAACCTAGTGACTAACTACATCAGCCCTTGATCCTGCAAACATATATGTAAATGCTGGACTTGAAGAGTATCTCCATATGGCATCTGGGAGCAAGCCTCCCAGTCTGCATTCACAGACTTGTGTTTGAGGGGCTCATATTAATGCTCCAAAAATATACTGTGGCTCAGGCTCAAACCACTGTCTAAACAGTTATTTTTACAGCTCTAGTGCAAGCCCCACTATCCATGATCCCTCTAATATTTTCCATCTATGTGTTGATTTTTTCCATCCACGTGCAGAGTAAATTTTGTTATGTGCACCAAAGCATGTGCAAATGTGCACCATCAGGAGAAACAAAAACCTAGCTGTCAACACACTGATAATTCTCTTGAGTGGCCACACTAGCACACAGCTTACAGGGAGCACTGCCCACTGTCACAAGTCTGTTGACCTAGGCTGAGAGACTTGCTCCCAAATGCAGAGCAGATGTGCCCACTAAGAGCTGACACCTTAAAACCTAAGGCTGGCTGGAGAAAGACATTTCCCTTTTGGGGGATACTTTAGGCTGTTGACGTTTTCTTCCATGTCAGAATAAAATGCTGACGTCCCTTAATTTCAGGCAAACCGGAAAAATCCATTTCACTGATCAACCTGTCTGCTTCCTGCTGGGCAAGTCAGCTAACAGGCCAAAGCACCAGACATCCCACTGATCCACCAGCTGGGGAGTCAGCTTTCCCAGCCAAACAACGTGGCAGCTGGACAGCCTCTCCTGCCTACCCTCCACATGGATAGCTGGGGAACTGGCCAATCAGATCAAACAACCTAGAGCTAACAAGCTGGGCAAAGCCAGCCTGTTTTCCATCCAAAGGGTGGGCAGAATTAACAGGCTCCCCGAACATTTCAAGTCCACCAAAGCTATTCTTCCCAATGGAAAACAGCTCTCTCAGATAACTTTGCTGCTATGGATAGTCCCAGGTAGGGATGGTGAAAGTTAAGCATGTGCTTTACTGTTCACAGGAACAGAGCTTCAGTGTATATCTAAGGATTCTAAATATCACTCAAATCAGTATAGAACATGAGAGAAAAATATCTCCACTATCTGGACAGTCCAAGTGAATCATTGCAGCAGCAGTAACCTGATTCAAATTACTTGTCAATTTTGCCTCTAGCTCCTGCTTTAGCTAAGGCACCTCAAAGGTTCTCACTGCTCAAAAGATACGTTTAGCTACATCACAATCCACAAATATAAAATTTTATCCTTGATAAATTACTTGGAATTTTTTTGCATATAGAAATAAAAGTTTTAGAATTCGGCTGACAAATCTGATGTAAATATGGCAGGCTGTTGCCTTCTACTTTGATGGCATAAAACCAATTTAAAGTATCTGAATGCCCCAGAAGCAGTTTTGTCTGGATGGTGTGATTTCAGTGGAATGGGAAATGCTTTCTCTATAACTGTCATATGCTGTTCCAGCAAGTGTATCTATGTAGTTATATGGCCCCATCATTGTAGTTTGACTCCTTCTCAAACATTAAAATATATGCACTCACTAGACCCCCGTGAGGTATAGCTCTCTCCAATTTCAAAGTGGAGTTCCAGATGGAGTTCCAATTATTCTATGACCAATCCAAAGTTCCATTACATTTTATTTTCCTGAGTTAGCATGCCCATCCTTGACTCTTGATATGAGCTGTTCAGTAAGGTATATCCACTACCTTTTCATTTCACTTATGAGTCATTTATCTTATTCTCCACTTCTGTGACTCTTAAAATGTTCACCAGGCAGCAAATTCAACGAACAGGGATTGCACTGAATCTAATATGTCTTTCAGGAAAATATTTTAATTTTGTACTCTTTCCACTGTAAACTTATCTTGCATAATGGTGGTGCAGAGAGATTGTCTATTGCACTGTCCCATTCTTTCAACCCCGCTCCCTTTTAAAGGTAGAAATCAATTTTACAACCCCTGTTCATAGGAGTTCTTATATCTCTCCCCATGAACATAGAAGCTGCTGTACTGAATCAGACCCATAGTCCCTCTAGCTCAGTATCCTGTCTTTCACAGTGATTAGTAGCTCCTATTTAGAACATACTGTGCTTGGTGAAAGCTGGTTGATCATTGGTATTCAGTCATTTTCCCTTGAGAAAGCAAATCATAGTGCTGGACTGTGATAAGACCTGTTGGTACAGTAACAGTAAATTACAGTGGGACTGCAAAGCCCAGGTCTGGGAGAGAGAGGGACATAGATCCCTGCCCATAGAGAAATGAGAGCTGGAGGCCTGAGACCTAATGGGCAGAGGTTGCAGCAACTTCTGGATCTACGACACAGTACACCAGCTTTGTTCTGTATACAGTACATTGTGCAGCTAGCTATTCTGGGATAGATCTAATTTTAAATCTAGTCTTGAACAGGATGTAGAAAATTTGTCATGATTCACTTAAAAATAAATCAGTGTATTGTTAGTAAATCATCCAGAATTTGTTCATGGATCTTATCTAGGTGACTAGAGAACATCACTGGTCAAGTCAAATATATTTTTTAGAGGAACAATAGTAATTAGAGTGAGCTTGATGACAGCAAAACAGTGCTAAATGGTGCCAAAAATCATTCTAAAATTATATTATATTTGCTTAGCTAAACCCCAGGTGAATCATGGTTGCTCGTCCCCTTAAAAATAAAGATAATTCCATGGATTTTCTTTGTACTTCATTTCAGCAGCCTTCAATGTTTAAATTAATAAAAATAATAAACATAAGTAATATGATGAAAGTCTGATATAATATACAGATTACATATCAGTAGAGTTCCACATTAATAATACCTTTATTACAAGTTTGGCTGTCTGGAGAGTCTCATTCAAGAAACTGTTCAGATTGCACAAGGATGCACATCCGGTTTTGGAACTTTCTTCCTCAGTTAAGTGTCTGGACAGGATGTATATGCAATTGCAGTTGTTTTCCATGGGAAAAAGAGAAGCTAAGCAACAATGCATGGTGGTGAGAAGTATTTTATGACTCTTGTGTTACTATATCACTCACCCGAGCAGACTTTCTTCTGAAAACTGGTAGCACTTTAAAGACTAACAAAACATGTAGATGGTAGATGTTGGAAGTCTTGGTTCTGGACTTCCAACACTCCAGTCATCTGAAGAAGAGGGCTGTGCCCACGAAAGCTCATGATACCATCTACATGTTTTGTTAGTCTTTAAAGTGCTACCAGACTATTTGTTGTTTTTTAAGTTTTTCGTGTTACAGACTAACTCAGCTACCCCTCTCAGACTTTCTTCTGTCCCTTTTGTCTGAATGAAGCAGCACTTTGCCTTTTTGTAAAATTGAATAAATCATAAATCTACCCTTGACAGCAATATGTAAACTGAATTTTGAGAATGCAGATGGGATTGAACACTCATGCCATTGATAACTTCATGCTAGCTTTAGTCCCAGTCCTCTGTGTGACAGGTTCAATCACAGAAGTCCCTTTGGGACTGTCACCTACCTGCCCTCTGGGGCTTCTTACAAGCTTGTTCTTCTGGCCAGAAGTGCTGGTCTCCCCCAGCCAAGGCAGAGTTGGGGTAACAAACCCTACCCTAGCAAAGCAACGCAGACACTGAAATAGCTCAGTTCTGGGAGGGCTCAGCTATAGTGCTTCTTGAAAAGGAACCAAAATGCCAAATAAATCTGTCTTATTCGGTTTAAAAGTTTTACACAGAGAAAGCTGATAAGGTTTGCTCTCTTTATTAATGAAATAGAGATCTGCATACTGGTTGTTCCATGCTCCAGGGTAACATTTATTTACATCAGGCTTGATAATAAACAAAAATATTTTTAAGTAAGATTTAAGTGATTGCAAATGAAAAGTCAGTTACTAAGACAAAATAAACAAAACATGCCAGCTAATCCTAATACACTAAAAGAACTTAAGAACGTAAGAGAAATTGTTTCAAAGAATATTCCTCACTCTTGTCCTTATACCATGTAAAATCCTTCAAGACAGAGCTGATCTTTCTCTCTGGCCCAGGTCTATAGCTTTTTAAAGTTCTTTGTGTTCAGATTTCTTCATGTGTATCCTCTTAAAGGGGGAAGCAACTTCAAAAGCCAGCTAAAGACAAAAGACTGATTGCTTTTCATTCCTTAAATAGATTTTCCCCAGGGCAGGAATCCTTTGTTTTATCTTCCCCTCTGTGACTGTAGTGGGGGTGCTGTCTGCTCTGTAACCAGGGTTCCCCTGCGCTGTGATGTATGATTCCCACTGACTCACCCACATGTGGATTGGCCCACACACCTAGCTCCAGCCTGAGCAGTTAGCAAAGCTCTTCCCAGGGGGAGAGACAAAGGAAGGGAGGCGGAGGCAGCCACCTCACTGGGGGGCAGGGTCTGGGAGCAAGGCAGTTGCTGGCTGGGAAACATGAAGGGAACAGACTAAGCTGAGTGCTGAGGGGGCGATGGACCCCCTAACCCAAGGGGTCTGAGGCTGCCTGGCCCTGACTCCTGTAGCCACATCATGTCTATGCTGTGCTGTATCCTGGAGAAGCAATAAACCCTCTCTATTCTACTGGCTGGCGGAGTCTGTTCTTGCTGCTACGGGGGGGCACATCCTCCCCATGGAAAAATACCAGATTCAAGATTAATTCCAGCACCAGGTGGAATGGTCGTGTGCTTTCTAAGAGCAACCACAATTTGGGCATACAGGGGAAAAAATGCTCAGTTACAGATCATTGTCTTGAACACTGGGCCATTAAGTTTCCTTAAGTACCATGAATGGCTTTCATTAGAAGACTTATAAAGATTAATAAAAGACTTATTAGAAGATTAATAAAACAGGTTTACATTTCATATTTCTAACTTCACATAACAACAATGATACATGCACAGAAATAGACTATACACATTCAGCAGATTATAACTTTAAAAACGATGTTATATGATGCATTTTGCCTAAAGCATCCTTGAATTATGCATATTCATAAGCCAATTTTCATAAAGCATGGGGGAGGACATGTGACACTCTGCCTTTACTATTATAGCATCAATAAAGGCTAGGTTAGTACTTACCTGATACAGTATTATTCCTCTGTTGGATCAGAGAGATAGCTCCATCAATACATTTAAATTCCGAGAAAAGATTTTTGAAGGGTATTGTCACCTATAAGGAAAAGCAGACATAAGAACCTGTTCACTATTAAATTGCTTTCATGAAATTTATTGATGGCTGAAAGCTATGCAGCTTTCATAAAATGATGTTCCCTCCCCTATAGATTGTAATGAAAAACCAAAGTACCAATTCTTATCATGCTAATAAACAGAACTCAATATTTACCTGAGATTCCAAAGCTTCTATTAGATCATAAACAAAGTGAAGATAAAGAAAAAAAGCATTACCTATGAAAGTCTGCAACTTTTCCATGATTGTAAAATTAAAGAGACAGGGTTATCATAGCAATACTTCTTTACTTACAAACTGATATTCTGAGCCTAATGACTGCTCTTAAGAGAGACCTCTGCTCTGTCCCATTGTTTCATCATCAGAAGCAATGGAGCAAATCCATCTTTAGTGTAAATCCACTGACTTTGGTGGCATTACACCAGACATGTATTTTTTTCAATGAGTCATACTAGTAGTTGGTCAATTGCACATTTATATTAGGGCTCGCTGAAAAGCAACAGTCCAGTTCCTCAAAAAATTTCAAGTTTTCAAAATTTCATTTCGAGCTGCATCAGAATCAAACCTAGACCTTTCACATTATTAAAAAAATAAAATGAGGTTTTCCTTCTGCTCTCCCCTCTACTCCATGATTAAAAAAGCTGATTACTCAGTGGTTAGAGCACTCACCCAGGATATGGAAGAGGCAGGTGCAACTCCCTGCTCTGAATCAGGCAAAAAAATTCTGATTCTATGTTTTGTCAAATAATCGTTGACTAGCTCTGATTTGTATGTATATATGTATATTTTAAAAAGTTTTTTGACAAAGATCTTTTGTAGTTTGTATTGTATCTGGCCAGCTTTCTGAACAGGTGAATTCTGCCAGTTTAATCAATTTTACAGGGAATCTCCTTCAAGAAGGTGGTAAGCAAAGCAATAATCACAATATTAGAGAAATCTGTTTGACTGTTACAATGCCATTTCAGGAAAAAAAAATATTTCAAGGTGTAAGCTAACTTGGGATGATGAGTTTGAGTATCTGATATAGCTGCAACCAGGCTGATGACTTGTAGGTTACAGATGAGTAGCACAGCAGAATGGGAAACCATTTCCAGGGCTCAGCCCTACAAAATGTTAGGCACTCTCAATTTTCATTGACTTTTGTAAGAGCTGAGGGCATGCAACACCTTAGAGTCATGTCCTGAATCTGCCCACTTCACTCAAACTAGTGGACACTAGGTAATCTTTTGCCAGGAGTTGGGTATAGCATAGAATCCAATGTAAAGAAAAAAAGTACAAAAAGTTTGATTTTTTTCTACTTTATTTAGTAGCACCGCAACCGAACAACTATAACTAACCTACTACTGTTCATTTTCTTGTACATACACATCGGAGCACATTGATTTTCACATCAGACATAGCTTTCACTGTACTACAAGTAACTACAATTAGTTCTCATTGATTAGGCCTGAGTTGGTGGGTAATTTCAGGAATCTAGGTCAAAGATAGCTGCAGCAATGGAACAAACCTGTCATCTGCTGCACTGCTGTTCAGTTAATGTGGGTGCAACCAAAGTCATAAAAAGGTCAATTTCTTTCTTTCAAATAGCACACCGCGTGGGAAAGGCTTCACTTGTGATTGCTGATCATTACATTGGCTACATAGCCTACAAAAATCAACATCAAGCAAACCTTGCCAGAGCTGTAAACCATGCCAGCATGCTCCCATGAAGAGTACCTGAAAATGTTTTTTTCTGACGAAAAAGAATATCTAAATGCATATTAATTTCTGATTCAAGAGTAACTTGAATGTATGATGCTGCTTCCTCTGTCTGAAAAAAAGAACCCTTCACTATTAGTAAGCTTGCTGAAATTGCTTAGTAAGATTGCTAAGTAAGATTTAGCAAGGAGTTCCAGAACAAAGGAGAATTTACAGGAAATAGTGCCATTCCCAAAATGTATGATGGTCAACTCATGAGCTTCTGACTGTTGAGATCAGTGCACTGTATGACAAATCATAATAAAATCCTTCGTCACGGTTAAGCTCTACTGCACATATAGTCGCTCAGTGATAAAATCCCACAGTTCTTTGGCTCAAGAACCTTACCTTTAATCTGATTGTGGTCTCATCGAACCCATTAACCTCTTTATAGCACCATCAAAATATTATGATAATGTAATAGTATTATCCTACATAGTTTAGGCCCAGAGGGTGTCTGATTCCTGTGCAGAAGGGAAAAGGACACCCCCTTCCCTGTCCATTTTATTAAGGATCAAATATCTTAAAAGCAGCTTAAAAAAACAAACAAAAAAAACCAACCTTATCAGCATAAAATCCTGTTCTGAATCAATGTAATCTGTGGAATGCTTCCTTGCTCCTTTCCAGATCAGAGCTATCCAACTCATAGAAAAAGAGTAATGGTGTAAGAAGCCTGGGGAAACAGAACTGTACTTCCTGTTTTGCAATATCTTTCTTGTTATTGACCAGGGGATTTACATTTTCTTTACTTTTACTCTCCAACTTTAAAACACATTAAATTAAACTTTAATGAAAATGGAAAAAGTTTTCATTTTCTTTTACTGGCATAAACTCAGAACAAATTTCAGTTGCTAATTGCTGGCTCTTTCCAGGAAAAGAGAAGTATGTTACCAAAAGGATATAGAGTATAGTAGTTATATTAACCGCTTTCTCGGTCTGAAAAAAAGAATCCTTCACTATTAGTCAGCTTGCTGAAATTGCTTAGTAAGTTTGCTAAGTAAGATTTAGCAAGGAGTTCCAGAACAAGGGAGAATTTACAGGAAATAGTGCATTCCCAAAATATATGATGCCTGTGCTTATTACTAATATTTTCTTAGTTATTGCTGCTGTATTACAGGGTGTTTCCTTAGCTACCCAAGGAGCAACACTGCCTAGCTCAAGGCTGGGAAAAATATGTTGTTGTTGTTTTCTTAATAAATCTGGCCTGCCAAGCTGTCCAGTCTGGCCTGTGGCCCAGTAGGAGCCTCAGGCACCTTACTGCCTGCCCTGCCCTTGCAGAGTGCTCAATGCAGCCAGCTGTAACAGCCTGTGCATCTGATCACTGCTGTAAGCCTGGAGGTTGGGAGTGTGAGAGGCTTTGCATGCTGCCCTGCCTCCAGCAAAATCTCACAGAGCTCTGAGTAGGGTGTGGGGGTGGGGCAGGCAGGGAGCCTGCCTAAGGGACCTGCTGGCTGGGAGCTGCTCCAGTAAGCACCTCAGAGCCAGAGCCTGCCTCTGGCACTCCAGCTCCTCCCATCCCCCAACCCTCAGGTCACAACCCAAACCCTTTGTACCCCTGCTCCTGACCCATACCCCCTCCAGATTCTTCACCCCCTCCTGCACTTATCCTTCAGGTCAGAATCCTTTCTTGCACTCATATCCCTTCCTGCACCCCAGACCCCTACCTCGACTCTCTTCTGCACCCAATCTCCATTCCTGACCTTGCACGACCATTAATATCATGGAAGAATGGGGCCCTTGACCACTTACCAAATTCTTGGCATGGCCCCCCATCAAAAATATTAGGCCACCTCGACCTAAGCCTGTGTTCATGGTCTCAGTCACAAACACTCACACAGTATATTTCTTTTCTGCCACAGGTACCTTTGATCTCCTGTTTTCAAACAGAGCAGGTATCTAGCAGGAGAAGCATTCCACCCAGTTCTCCTCCTCTACCCAGCTCCCCTCTCCCACATCCTGTTCCTCCCATTCTATCTCCTCCTGGTTACTGAACCAATTCTCTCATGTAGGCCTAGCAATTATCATCAGGTGTCAGCCTTCCCCACTAGAAACTAGTTGATTGGCTCCAGTTGAGCCTACACTCTTCTTTGTGCTGCAGCAACTTCAGCAACTGGGCTGCTGCAACTAGCCTTCTGTCTCACCATGCTATTGTGTGTCTGTGGCCGGGACATGTAGTTATATGCGTACCATATGTGAAGTGGCGAAAGGAGGAGTTCATATTTCTAATAGTTTCAAAGGCCCACAAGTCTCTGTATTTGATTATGAATGGAAAATGTATTCCTTGAGCCATATATAATTGTTTGTAAACTGAAATATTTGAATCAGGCACATTTCAATGCACAAGTGGGATGGGGAGCCAACCTTCCCAGCTCTCCACAACCACTTCCACTGCTGCTGTAGGAGGATTTAGCAGCCAGATCAGAGCAGCTGCTGTCTCTTCTCCTACAGCCCATCCTGCACATCAGCATGGAAGAGAAGTTGTTCTGGCTACACCTTCCTTGCCATGCTGAGAGAGTTCTGGGAGGAGCAAGATGGGAGTTTGGGAGCTTAAGTGACTCTGTCTGAGACTAGGGGAGCATGTGGCAAATGACAGCTCCCTACTCCATGTAGCCGGGACAATCCATGAGAAAAGTAAACCCATTTTAAAGTTAAGTTTTGGGAGATACCAGTATTTTATATCTGTCAAGTACTCACTCTGCCAGCAGAACTACACATGCAATTTCCACCACTACCTGAAAGCTAATCAGCTTTTCCAAAGATCTGTGTTAAAACCCACTTTCTTTGGTTCCATATGTCTCAGTCACAACAATCATTGGAATTGGAAGGGTTCATTGTCTGAACTAGGGTGCAGTAGTGATTAAGTTTATTTCATGACTTTCAAGAAATAAAGCACTTGCAAATTAAAATAAGAATTAGCTATGATTTCAGTCCTGTGCAGAAAGAGCAGCATTTATTTGCAAGTGCACAGGACAAGAAGCGAGTCTCTTGTTTGTGGACTAGAACAGCATAGATGTTCAACATAGCTCATGGGTATAAATCAAATCACACATGGTGTGATAAGTACCCAATTGGATCAGACCTCCACAAGGAGCTAAATGGAAGAAGTTTTTGCACATTTAGCAAGCAAATTCTGTGAACAAAAGCTTCATAGGAAATGTCATTATTTTTGGCCAAAAAGAAATATGGGTTTATGGATGAGAAAGAAAATGTGAAAGCCTTGTAAGTCAGTAGCACTTGGGAAATTGCTCTCTCTTGTAATATAATCAGAATGTTGGATGTAACTGAGCAAAAGAAATGGAAGCAGATTCAGGTGAACTGTTAAGTGAGATGGCTGCCGAAAATGAAAGGCTGTCTCTTGATTTGGATTTCTTAAAAAATAATCATGCCGCTTATGAAAGAGAAATGTGAAATAGAGGAACTGAAAGTATTAGAGGATGACTACTTGAATGATTTTGCATTCTTCACAGTTACTACTTCACACTGGAATCAAGTGAAAGGGATATTAAGAAGGGAAGGGAATAAACATTTTCCTCGCCTCTCCAATGATGATGAAGCATTCAGAATAAGACTAAACTTCTCTAAGTGCAATGTGAAATGGGTTTTGATCATAACAAGAAAATGTTACAACAAGTTTGAAATCTTCTTTGGAAAGTGTTGTTTATTCAAAAATATATTCCCCTGTATGCTGTAGAAGATAAAAAAGAAACAAAGTGGAGATTGGAGTGCAGGTGGGGTGGAGCACAGGCACAGTAGATGTATGATAAACCCAAGTGGCTTTCATAGGGCTGTCCTCAAGTACCAACTTCAAGGCAAAAAACACCTATGCTTTGTCTTGACTCTGTATGTAATCACATTGGCTACGTCTAGACTGGCATGATTTTCGGCAAATGCTTTTAACGGAAAAGTTTTTCCGTTAAAAGCATTTGAGGAAAAGAGCGTCTAGATTGGCACGGATGCTTTTGCGCAAAAAGTATCCAGTGCCAATCTAGACACGGTTTTGCGCAAAAAAGCCCTGATCGCCATTTTCACCATCGGGCCTTTTTTGCTCAAAACAATTCTGAGTTGTCTACACTGGCCCTCTTGCAAAAGCATTTGTGCAAGAGGGCTTTCAAGCAGGAGAGTCATTGTATTTGCAAGAACATTGACCATCATACATTAGATCGTCAGTGTTCTTGCGCAAATTCAAGCGGCCAGTGTAGACAGCTGGCAAGTTTTTGCGCAAAAGCAGGTGCTTTTGCGCAAAAACTTGCCAGTCTAGACGCAGCCATTAGGTATCTCATAAAAATACACCTTTTTCTAGTGAAGACACAGTCAAAGTCTGTCAGGCCTCTTCTGAACTTAGCCACAATCCAACCCTGTCTGTCAGAGTCAATCAGGCCTCTATTTCTCAGATCTGCCCAGATATGTTTTGACTCACTCACCCCATCAAAATGGCTGCTCTGCCTTCAGTCTTTTCCAGACCCTCACCAAAACCTGGATTAAGTTGCAGCCACAAACACTGAACAGAACTAAGCTAACAGACGATGCTGAATGAGTGAAATCTTTCAAAGGCTAGACTTCTAACATGTTCAGGTTATGTATGAAAAACCTATCCTCTTAACATTTGTATTTGTATAATTTGACTCATCATGCAGGTACGTCTCCTGAACAGAGTAAAATGACAATGTAGTGACCATTAGAGAACATTGTTGTTACAATATATGTATATTACCGCCCAAAATCACCAGTACAAACCCCAAGAAACATTTCAGAATTTAGCATATAAACAAAAGATAATAATGTCTGAAAAAGAAAGTTATTTTTTAAGTCCATGAAACCAATGTAAATCAGACATTACAAAACAGAATCTAGGAGTGGCTAAGCTGTAGCCCAGATCAGATACAAATCCCCTCACTTTTGTACTCCCCTGAACATGGAGCTGTTCTGTGCAGGCTCATTCCCTAGCACCAAGTTAGAGCAGCCTCAGTACTACATTAACTTAATCAGAGTAGCAACAGCTACAAGGACTCAAAAATGTGCATTATAGGGTATCTCGGGCTCCCCTTCTTTCTTCAGCCATGCTCTCCTTTTCCCTGTTGTTACAACTTTAGCCCTTGCAAGTTGCATTAACCAAGGATTTGGCACCTAATCTTCACTTAGCTCAAATGTCTACTGCAGTGATGCTTACATAAAGGATCATGAAGCGCACAAAAGTTTCTGTTCTGAGTACTAGCTGCAGTAAGATACCACTTTGACATTAAAATTATATTATGGATCTCTGAGGCACTCAAGGGCTTGAAACCTTATCATATTAATGGTTTGCAAGCATCCAATAGAGTAGAGGTTTAGTTCTTCATCTGCTGGTTTGTTTTCAGCCCCAAGCTTTTACCTTAAGGTGACCTAAAATAAAATTCATAAATTTCATTTGTTTCAGAAGTCTATGCTGGATGCCCCTCTCCCGCCTCTAATCAGGATTATAAGGAAATTCAGCACATCAACTAAAAATTAATCTTTTTTGTTGTTTTGTTTAGATCCTTCAATGTGCTGCTTTTAGCTCTATGAAGAGGCTCCAGAACATATTATTCTGAGGCATTACAGGCAACAAAGAAATCCCTCTGGCCCTTGAGTTGACCAGCTAGCTCAAGGAGTATAAAAATATGACAAATGTGTATTGAAAACCACTGCAACCACTTGACCAAGACTCTCAGTTTGCTATATTTAGTCCAAGTCAGTGTTTCCTGTAGTGCTTATGATCCAGGAGCGATTCAAATGCTGCCCAGCTGATTAGCAGAGCACCCACAGCCAGCAGCCTGGGTTTCTACTGGTGGTGCACATCTGCACATGCCTTGGTGAACATAACAAAATTTATTCTGCATGTGAATGGAAAAAATTAGAAGGAACATTGTCCTAGGCCTGAACAATTGGCAAATAAGCCGTGCTAGACAGAGACGGCAGCAAAAGATGTAGGATCAGTTTCAGATGCAGCCCCTACTTTTGTACCCTTGTGATTTGGGGTATGTCTGTTTTGACTCTTATCTTTTGGAAGCTGAAAATTTGCACTTGCAAACTGGGAATATTATCATCTGACACCCACGTGGGCCCACACCTGAATTTTCTGCATCCAGAACCTGAGAGCCATCAAAAAGAAAGTTTGCAAAAATTTATGGAGATAAATTTAAGCACATAATACTGGAGGTTGGTCTCAAGCCCCTTTGAGAATTTGACCCTTCATGTATAAAATTTTGTAAACCAATAAGTCAAGGGGGAAAATAAAAGGCTTTAAACCACTAGAAAGCTGGAGACTGTAGCTCTTTTCCAACAGTATAGCATAAAGTAGTCATTTATAATTATATCTAGAAATAAGCAGAGGTGTTCATTCCCAACCAGAAACACCTTGGCTGTGTCTACACTGGCGCGACCTCGCGCAAAAGTGGCCACTCTTTCGCAAAAACTTGCTGCCTGTCTACATTGGTCGCATGTTCTTGCACAAGTAAACTGACGTTCTAATGCATAAAATCAGGGCTTCTTGCGTGAGAACTCTGACGCTCCCGCTCAGGAATAAACCCTCTTGCGCAAGAGCTCTTCCAGAAGAGGCCAGTGTAGACAGGCAACATGAATTTCTTGCGCAAGAAAGCCCTATGGTTAAAATGGCCATCAGAGCTTTCTCGCGCAAGAGAGCGTCTACACTGACATGGATGCTCTTGCACAAAAGCACATCTCTTGCGGAAAAGCACATGCCAGTGTAGACGCTCTCTTGTGGAAGAGTTTTTGCACAAGAACTCTTCCACAAAAGAGTTCTTGCGCAACAAGCTGCCAGTGTAGACGTAGCCCTTGAGTTGAAAGTCAAAGCTCTGAATTTTATGTGAGCCATGAAGATTAGTTCAGATCCAGTTAGAAAGTAAACATAGGTTTGACTTATAAGATTTCTGTCTCTCCTCCAGCCCAACCCCCATCCAGGACTTCTTCCTGCAACATTGCAGTCACTCCCCATTAGAAAACTCTCCATAAGGGGAATCCTACCACCAGGTTTCTAAGGATTCCAGAAGTGCCCACTAGCCATGTCTCTACCATTGGCCACTTTGTGGCAGTGTGCTTTCAGGTCTGAAATCTGTCTAGGGATGGCTGGGGCTGCAGTAGGAGTGTCAGTTTTGTTTGGCTGTAGGGTTCATCATATACATATTCTTTAATGAAAGATTTATTTTTAATCCCTGGAGACTCCAGAACAATTCTGAAGGAGTAGCAACCCTCAGCAGCAGCAAGGCACAGACTGTTCCACTGTGTGCTGTTTGTGTATATTGAAATGGGGAGTGGGGATAGATTAGGCCACCTGCTAGCTCAAGCAAAATATCCCAAAGATGAAGAGAAAGTGACAGTCTGATCTCATAGTCTCCAAATAGTGTGGGGGGAAGGAGGAAGCTGGTGCCCTCTTTCATACATTTTAGGGGATAGCAGGAGGTTGATGGTCTGAAGACCCGTCTTCTTTCAAGGTTTCCAGCGATGATGCATCGGTGGGGAGGGAATTGTGTGTGTGCCAGGAAGGAGGAGCAATGCAGAGCAAGCGGTATCTACACAGGGCATGTCTTGACCTCAGAACTCAGAAGACTGACAGTATAGTGAAAGTTTTAGATATGGGTTGGCTCAAAAGTCAGATGCTTTCTGATCTGGAAATGGGAGTCTTAGTTTTCTCCAAAGCAATGTGGATATAGAATTTGGATTCAGGCTCATTCGTTTCCATTGTGAACAGCTGTGGTGTGAAAAACTATTAGAGTTACAATTCTGTGCTTTGTTCCTTTTAAAGGTCAAATCCCAGCGTCCAAGCAATATAAAGGATTCACGTTAACTTAAGTGGTTATTAGATCTCTGCTGTTAAAACACAATGGTAATAAGACTTGATCTCTTGCCTTCAGCCCATATTATGCACATTTTGGCAGTCCATGCTAGATACTTTCAGGAACAGTAAATTTTTCCAGGCACATGCCCTGAACAGCAACCTTAAAGAAACAATTATTTCACTCACCCATCCCTCCATGAGTCATCAGGGTTTCTGTGGTAGCTGTCACGTTCACAGGATGATACATTTTGAGGCATCACTAAAAGAGCTGAAGCTGGCTAGCCTGGTGTGATGTAAACAGACATTTCAAGTTTTAAAAGAGTTGATTTGTAACAGTTACCGTGGCCCATTTTCAAACGCACACATGCACAATGCCCCAACTTGCCTTGTGCACCACCAAGAAGCTGGCCCTATGTGTTTGCTGTCTGGCCAGATCTGACCATTCAGCACTTAATTCTGACAGACAAAACTCAGAAGTTTTTTTATGAAAGATCCCTCTTCATAAAAGCTTTTCATAATTGCTTGGTATGCCCCACATTTTTAAAACTGTCCTTTTTGACACAGATGGGAGCTAAGTCAGTGAGAATTTATATAGTACATTAATTCAGCTCTTAGGGTGTGTCTAGACTACAGGGTTTTTTAGAAAAAAGTGGCCTTTTTTTGAAAAAACTGTACCTGCGTCTAGACTGCCGCCTCATTCTGTCAACAGTAAATCAAAAGAATGCTGCGGCTTTGCCGATGGCGGTAAACCTCATTTTACGAGGAATAACGCCTTTTTCAACAGAGATCTGTCAGAAAAAGGTGTGTGTGGATGCAGGGAGCCTGTTCTTTCGGAAAAAAAAGGCCTCCAGGAAGAAGCCCTCGTGGACAGTCCAGCCTTTACATGTTGAGCACCTCTGTGGTTCCTGGCCACAGTCTCTTAAAGGCACAGGCACCCAGACAGGCATTGCTGTCAGGAAGCGAGCCAGCTGTGCTAGCCATGTCCCGGCCTCAAGGCCCCCCTGGCCCTTCTCGGGACAGTGAGGATAACCCACCCAGGGGCACCAAAAGGTGGGCACCAGCCCAGTCAGGGCCAGAAATTAAAAACCTCCTGGAGCTCTGGTCCCAGGAAGAAGCCCTGCAGGCTCTGCAGTTGCACCTCAGGAATGTGGACATATATGAGCGCATGGCCCAGGGACTGAGCAAGAAAGGGCATCACCCCCGCACCATGGACCAAGTGAGGGTCAAGGTGAAAGAGCTGCGGCAGGGATATGCCAAGGCCTGAGACCAGAGCTCCCGCTCTGGGGCAGCCCCAGAGAGCTGCCCTTACTACCAGGAGTTGGAGCAGATCCTGGGTGGTGGGGAAGCCCAGACTCCACTGCGTGTGGTGGAGTCCGGGTTACCCCACCACATTGTGGACCAACCCCTGAGGGGGGACGACTAGGCAGGAAAGGCAGGAGAGCTGCACCCGGAGGAGGAGGAGGAGGAAGAGGAGGCAGCAGGGACCCTCTCCCAGGAGCCGGTCCTCAAGACCCCAGAGGCCTCCCAGGTGTCCGTGGACATCAGGGAGGGATCATCAGGTGAGTGCTTTGAGGGTTCACCACACACGGGCGGGTTGGCAGTGTGGGGAGCCATCTAGTCCCATTGCCACTGTGGGGCCCCTGTGATGCTTTCAGGCCTCTGCCCAATGCACACGCGGTGTCAGGTGTAATACCCCTGAGTCTCCTGTCCAAAGGAGAGCCCCTGACAGTGACGGCATGCACCCAGACATTGATTGTCTCCTCTTTTCCTCCACAGCCAGACCCTCTACCCAAGAGGGGAGCTCCACACCTGCTCCCCACCACCATCTGGGACCAGTGGCACCTGCAGGCACTGGTGTGTCTACACAGACCTGCTGAAGGAGCACGTAGTGGCCCTGCAGGACCTCAACAGGAACCTTCAGCAGAAGATGGAGGCAGAGGCCTAGTGGCGCAACAGGCAACTGGATGAGCTAGTCCAGCAGCACACTTCCATCTGTGCCACTATGCGGGAGGTCCTAGCCTTGCCTGCTCCTGTCACGGGCACCACTCATCCTGCATGCCAGGCCCCTTCTCCCCCAGCCCCACCAGCCGCCCTTCTCCCCCAACCCCCATTCCCCTCTAGCCCCCTTCTCCTCCAGCCCCCCTTTCCCCCTCAGCCCCTCCTGCTCCCGAGCCCTCACAGGCCCAACAGCTGCCCCCTTCCCGCCCCCCCCGCCCCAGGCCAGGACTGGCTCTCGCTCCACCTAAGCCCAAGGCCGTGGTGGTGCCAGGATGCAGGAAGGTGGCAGGACCCTGTGATCAGGGAAGCAGCAGCCTACTTGAGCCCCCTCCCCGCTCCAGGTTTTCAGTCCCCTACCACCCCAGTTAAAGGACATTTCAGTTATGTAACAAAATATTTATTTTTGAGTGACAGATTTACTTTGTTTATAAACAGTTGAACAGTAACGAGAAAGGTGGTTTATACACAGTTAGCACATTTTCTGTACTGCTAGTGTTTCTAATAAAAAAAACCAATGTGTGTTTACAAAGAAAACCGGGTGAGTATGTATTCTTTATGGGAAGAGAGTGACGGTTGTGGAGGGAAAGGTAGGGGTGGGCCAGGCCAAACCCCCCATGGGGGAGGTCCTGGGAGAATCAGTGGGCTCCTTCTGAGAATCTCTCCCTCAGGGCCTGTCGGATTCGGACACCAGCCTGGTGAGCCTGGCGGATGGCAGCCGTCCAGGGCTGCTCAAATGGCCTCTCCTCGCCATCAGCACCTGTCCCCAACCCCGGCAGAAAGGCCTCCCCTTTCTTCTCCAGCAGGTTATGGAGGGCACAACATGCGGCCACCATCTCCGGGATGTGGCATTCGCCCATCTCCAGGCGTGTGAGAAGGCAACGGAACCTCCCTTTCAAACGGCCAAATGCGCATTCCACCTGGATGCGAGCCTGGCCAAGATGCGTGTTGAAAAGCTCCTTGCTCACATCCAGGTGGCCGGTGTAGGGCTTCATGAGCCACAGCATCAATGGGTAGGACGCGTCGGCCACTATGCACGCCAGCATCTGCATGTCCCCGAGCGTGAGGTGCCGCTGGGGGGAAAATGTTCCTGCCTGCAACCTGCGGTACAGGTAGGAGTTGCGAAATATGTGGACATTATGTGCCCACTCCGACCACCCGACACAAATGTCCATAAAATGTCCCTGGTGGTTGATCAGGGCCTGCAGCACCATGGAATAATAGCCCTTCCAGTTTATAAATTGGGCTGCTCGATGGGGCAGTGCGCAGATTGGGATGTGTGTCCTATTGAGGGCTCCTCCACAGTTCGGGAAGCCAAGGGCAGCAAACCCGGCAAGGATGTTGTCCAGGTCCCCGAGATGGACGAGCCTCTTCTGCAGCTCCACATTGATGGCCCTCACCACCTGCAGCAAGAGACAAATAGATAGACAGAAACCAGGGAGTTAGACAGGTTACCTAAGAGCTTGAGAGGGTTCTCCCCCCCCGCCCCAATCTACCCCTCCCCTTACCAGGACGCCCCTCTCCCCCGCATCAGCGCAGGGTTGGCCAAGAAGCTGCCTCCAAGCGCCACTCCATCCCCCACTCCTTCTTGCCCTTGCCTGGCAGTCCCCTTTTCTCAACCCCCATACTCAGCAGGGCCTGTCCCCCAATACTGACTTACCTCCATCAAAATGGCCCTGACGGTAGATCTCCCCACGCCAAACTGGTGTCCCACGGAATGGTAGCTGTCGGGGGTGGCCAGCTTCCAAAGGGCGATTGCGACCCGCTTCTGCAGGGGGATGGAGGGCCGCAGGTGGATGTCCTGGTGTTCCAGAGCAGGGGCGAGCCAGGCACACAGCTCCTGGAATGTGGCCTTCCTCATCCGGAAGTTGCAGAGCCAGTGGTCGTTGTCCCAGAGCTCCATGTCGAGCCGGTCCCACCAGTCCGACCTCGTCTCATGCCTCCAAATCCGCCTGTCCCCCAAAAAGTTTGGGGGCAAGGACAGAGCTCCTGCATCCTGGACAAAGGTCTCGAAGGTCTGGTCTGAGTCCACATGGGGCAGGAGATTCATGACAGAGTCATGAAGATGCAGCAGAAGCTGCAGTATGGCAGCGTGGGGCCATCGCCTGCCCTGGGGCAGCTCAGGCTCCATGGCCAAAAACACAGTGAAAAGCAGAAAAAAAAACCCAGAAAAGAAATTGCTGTGGTATCCAAGAAAGCAGGGCAACCAGAGCAAGCACTGAAGTAGCTTTGCTTTCCCTCTAGGAGGTAGGCAAGCCAGAAGCAGGAGCAGAGCAATGGCTGTCCAGGGGGATCCCTTTAAGCACGCGTCTCTGCAAAGGGCATGCAGCAGCACCGGGAAGCAAAGGCTGCCCCCATGCCCTGCCAGAAGCACTTCTGGGTGCCTTTTTTGTCTAAAGAGCGTCCAGCAGTCTGGACGCTCCTTTTCAAAAAAGCGGATCGATTTTCCGATCCGCGTAATGCAATCTAGATGCTCTTTTTCGAAAGAGGCTTTTTCGAAAGTATCTTTCAAAAAAGGCGTGTAGTCTAGACGTAGCCCATATGTTCACCTATTTGCAATGACCTACTTCTGTGAATCAGAGATTTCTCTTATTTGTAAAGCATATTTGACTACTTTGTATAATTTCCCATGCAGTGTAACAAAATTACATTGACTTGCAGAGAGGTTATGAAGTTCAACGAACTCGGTGACTTAGCTATGAGAACACAAAGAGCTTTAATTATTTTCATATTTAAATATTGATTGCACAACAAACAAAATATTCAAGTCAACTTCCTTATGAAAGGAAATGGTTGTTTATTTTGCTTCCTTTGTTTTGTGGGCTACTGCAAATGTTGAAATCACAAATGTATCTAGCAAAACCAGCTGATTTTTTAAAGCTAATCTCGTTATTTTTTAAATGAATCTTGGGGTTGATAATACTGCATTTGATTATCCTAGGCGAGTTGTCTTAGAGCTCTATATGGGTAGAAAAGGAGTGAAATCTTCCCTCTTCTTCCTGTAATCTCTCTCCAGGCATTAACAATTCCCTCATGAAAATAGCATGAAAGGGCTGAGGCCATGAGACCACTGGATCTGTTGCTCACCCTTGCCAGCTTATGTACACATTTTTTATTGAGATGAGGGGGCACCTCCATTGCCAGTCGTACCCATTAACAACCCCTTTGTGTGACTTGCCCTGTGTATCAGGCGTGGATTTCAACCTTTGGGAATTACTGCTGTGGAAATTGTTGACCTAAAGCTGAGCAGAATTGCTTGCTTTGAGACACGATAAGGCGGATGAGCTAGGCCCTCTTTCTATTGACACTATTACATTTTAGGATTCAGCAAACAAATATAGAGCCATCAAGTGACAGCAAAGCTCACCCAGAAGACCAGGCAACTCAGAAGTGTACAGCTGAAAGGCTACAGAATTATTGCTACGCACACTGTTGTGAATCTACAGATAGCACATTTGCAAAGATACTTTATGCCATGTAAGGTGTGAAACAATAAAGCCCCCAAAATATTAAACTGACAGGCCTCTTTTTCACTAAACATCAGGTTTAGTGCTGCCTAATTTTTGAAGTAAACATCAAGACACAGAGGCTACGCCAAGACTGCAAGCCTCTTTCAAAAAAAGAGCATCTAGACTACAACCAGTACTTTTGAAAAAGCAAGCCGCGTTTTTGAAAGAGAACACCCAGGAAGTCTGGATGCTCTCTTTCGAAAAAGCACAGTTTGCATTACATAGCGCTTTTTTTTTTTTTGAATGAGCACTTTCGAAAAAAAGGCATTATTCCTCATAAAACGAGGTTTTCCGCGGTCGAAAAAACTGCCACGTTCTTTCGATTTACTTTCAAAAGAATACCGCAGCAGTCTAGACGCAGGGGAAGTTTTTTTGAAAAAAGGCCACTTCTTTCGAAAAAACCCTGTAGTCTAGACACACCCTAGAGATTCTAATGGATATAAACGTTGCCTATTACTACAGCTGGGCTGGCCACAATTATTTGACAAAAACTGCAGATATGTTTCAGACATATTCGTGACCCTTGTGTTTGCTTCCACAGACAAAGCAATTTTCTGTCTCGAAGAATGTTTAGAGACAGAGAGAGAGCATGTTGTGAATTCTGGAACCAGTTTATATTCACATAGGCAATCATGTTGTAATCATGCAGCAGTCACCCTGACTTTTTCTGTGAGGTTAGGGATTGTTCGATCAGTAAGCAGAAACAATGCCATGTGATTTAGGTGACAAAGCACACAAAGGGAATAGTAAATGATTAAACTGGTCCAATTTAGTATTCTCTTATTAGTATTCAAATACATGCCTATTTTTAAGTGTAAGTTGAAAACCTCTGTATTTTAATTTTTGAAATTTTATTCCACCAGTGAAATATAGCCACAGTGAAATTTAATTTTAAAATGTAATTTATCAGTGTGAAGAGCGCTTAACGTCTTCATAAATATGTCACGCACTGGAATGCTCTGACATTTGAGTTGAGCTATGAAATAGCCTAACATTAAACGGAAACTTAATGAAAAATGTATTTTACTGTTTTCTCAATTAATATAGTATTTTGAAACACCTCAGATCTCTTCAGGAACATACTGACAAGAGTGACTGGTAGACTGGAAATGGCAGAAAGAGAAAAGAGGTAACTAGATCTCATCTATTCTGAGCACCGATTATGCTAGCACAAATGTGGCTCCTATTTCAGTTTGTGGAGCTCAGCCAACACTAATTAAGATTACTGAAGGGTAACACCTCAAATGTTTGGTTGCTTATCCAAATCTGTGGGGGCCCTTTCTTTGCCACCTACATAATAGACTCACATTACACCTTTCCTCCTCTAACCAGTCCAGGCCTGAGTGACCCACCTTCTTTTTTCCTGACAGGACTCTGATCATCTAGTAGTGACCCATAATGTACCCTTGCCTTCTGGTCCTGTTAGCTTACCTCTTCTTCAGGCCAGCTTCACACTTCCCAGTTCTACATGTCCTGTCCTTCCCTTCTGGGTCTGTATTGGGGCAGTTGCTTCACACTGGAATGAAAGGATTAAAACATCTCTGGGAGAGGGCTGAGGCTAGGAGCCAACTGGGAGAAGGCTTGTGTCAGCCAACGGGAGCCAAGCAGAGCTGTATAAATAGATGGCTGGCCCGGAGGAGCTCACTCTCACTCCAATGGGAGAGGGAACTAGCTGCCTGCTAGCAAGGGTACTTTGGACAGTGCAGTGCTGGGGAAGACACGGTGAGGAGCTCAAGCCTGAATAAACCCCTGGCTGAGGCCCAGTGACAGGGTCCCAGGTTGGTACTAGGGCTGCAGAGGAGCAACCAGGGTAGCAAAAGGTAGCAGGTCCAATTCCCCCTCGCCAATGATGAGTAGCCATTTCAGACTGCAGTTTGCCTCTGAGTCAAGGGGGTAGATCAGGCTGGAGGACCTTTTTTGGGTCAGGGGATGCTGACTCACAGAAAAATCAGTGGGAGGGGGGAAGACGCACACAAGTGAGAAGCAAAAAAACAACCCCAAACCCTAAGATGGCCCCTGACTGAGAAGGAAAAAAAACACTCTCCACATTCTCCTCATGCATCAGAGCCTGGGGCAGGTGGCGGGGGGGAAGGAGTGGAGGAGAGGAGCCCTAAGCCTCCAGGGCCTGCACCCAGCCTCGGGCTTTAGGTTCCCCACCCCGGGCTAGATGATGACCAGCAGTGGGTCACAGAGGCAAGTGAGGGTGCTGCTATGGGGCAGTAGTCTGACAGAAGGTGCCATGGTATGGGAAGGACGCGGGTCCTGACAAGTGGTGGAGAGTGGACAAAAAGATAGGTATCAGCGGGCAAGAAACTAACAAGAGAGGGTGCTCTGAGGCTGGATTGAGCTAATTCCTGGAGTGACCAGTATGAGGCACCTCAGCAGTGAGTCATGAATGCTAGAGGATCCTAGAAACATTCTTCTTTCTTCCTATCCATGGTTACAAAAGCCCTCTCTCTTCCGTCAGTCCAACAAGAGTGCTCTTCCACCCCATGTATCACCTCAGAAAAGTCTCTCTCTGTCTCTCAGGCTTCAGAGTATTTCTTAGTTTAAGTAACAATGTTTCACAGCTTCCCTATTAGTTTCAAGGTTGTACTGCAAAGCGCTGAGGATGAAATTTTGAAGCAGTATTAGATTCAAAATATAAAATAGTCCTAGCCCCAGCAAAGATCCCTCCGTGCTTTATTAAATAGAGGATGATAAAGGTGATAGGGAGGTAGGCATAATTTAACTAAACTGCACTGAACATTGAAAGAGATTCAAGAATAAAGCTGAAATTCAAGACTGGTTATTTACCCCATAAAATCATAAATGAATGTGGTCTCCCTTGCTCTTTACTCAATAAAATGAAGAAATCCCACAAGCTCACTGAGGTCCAAATGACTGTGTTTATAAACTACTAGAAGATTTACTTGGCATTGCTTAGGTAACTCAATTATCATTGCTCTGGGGTGGGGTTGGAGATGAGAGTTTCAGTATGCAGACTAGCCTGGGAAAGAGGACTACCTGAACCCTCTCTCACTGAAGCAGCTTGGGGCCAGGTGAGAAGAGCCTCTCCATGGCTGCTGTAGCTCCAGCAGGCACAGACGAGGAAGGGTGCCTGTCCCCCCCGTCCCCAGATGTCACAGTTCATCTGCCCCCTATGCTCCTCACCCAGAGTGAGGAATGCAGAAAACTGTGCACTTTCCCCATGCGCCCTGATGAAGGGGAACAGGCAGCAATGTCCCCATACAAATTGGGGGTGGGGGGAAGCTTCAGCCCTCCCTGCCTCCTTAAAGGCAGGACCTCAGAGTGTGGGTGCTGCTATAGGGCAGTAACCTGAGGGAAGGGTGCAGGTCCTGATGAGTGGTGGAGAGTGGACAAAAAAATAGCTATCAGTGGGTAAGAAACTACCAAGAGAAGGTGCTCTGAGGCTGGATTGAGCTAATTCCTGGAGTGACCAGTAGGAGGCGCCACAGCAGTGAGTCATGAACTGGGGGATGGGAGTCTTGGGACTGGGGCAATTCCATACAGGTGGGCTGGGTGATCCGCAGCCAACCCCTTTCACCTGCCTGGTGATTCTGTCTCTTTTTGTATGTTTTTATGAGAAGCAATCCCATTCCAGGCACATCCCATTGCCCTGGCATTACCAAACCCTGACCTTGCTTTAACCAAATGTGGTGGTCCTAGCTCTTACTGTTTAGGAGTCATTCTTGAACAAACGGGGAGAGAGAGAGAAACTCTCTCAAATATATAATAGATATTCAATGCTTAACTCCTGCTAAACATACATCTATGGTGCAAAAAACAAAACAACAGAAAAACCTAAAAGACCTTGTGGCATTGAGTCTTAAATCCTGGGTCAGTTGGCTCAGGCTCATGCTACAGGGCTAAAAATAGTTCTGGAGCCAGAGCTCTGAAACCTGGTGCAGGGGGTGCAGTCTTAAAGCCCAGGCTCAACCTTACCTGGAATAGGTACATTGGTATTTAAAGCCCTGTGACACAAGCCCTGTGAGCCTCAGTGAACTGAGTCAGGCTTTGAGACTTGCAGCTGGGGAGCTGTGTGTGTGTTTGTTTTTTGCCACTTAGATGCATCCTAAAGGGCTTGCAACCCAATTCCTATAGCCTGCAATGACCTACTTAAAAAAACCGAACATACTGTAGGAAACTATGGAACAGCAAAAATAAAGGGGGAACTGAACAGAACTGCTTCTCTTTTTCATCTGGATCTTGGACAATAAAAGCGAAGAAAGACTCCTTGAGCCAGATTCTGATCTCAGTTATGTTGGCTCAAATCCACTGATTTGGAAGTTACTCTGCTTCTACTCCAGCATATATGAGATCAGGCTAGGGCCCCATCTCTGAATTCAATCTGTGTTTCTTCTAAGGAGTCATCTTTATTGAACACCTGGGAGCATTGTCCTCAGACAAAATTACTAGAACCACCATGGCACATTTTATAAACCAACTATTGGAGGGTGGGAGAGAAATTACACACTAATGCCAACACACCTGAACTTTTAAGAAGCTTGGATCAGATTCTACACCAAAACCTAGAATAAATCTTCTGTTAAGGATCCCCATTTAAAACACTGTATGCTTGTTTCATTCAGGTCTTTACATGGTACTTGTGAAAACTGAACATAAACTAAAGGAAAAGTTAAGATGAATTAAATAAAGTGTAGGACTGGCTCCAGAGAATATCCCAATGATAGAAATAGAGTGTCTTGGAGAGCTCCCCTTCTCTCGTATCTGTATCAGAAGAATGGGGAGTCTGCTACCTATTCTCCTGTACTGTCCAGGGACTTATCAGTTGATAGGGACTACACTAAAGTACACAGCAGATATGAAAGTACACTAAGGACAGAGATTTAGGCAATGGTCTGTTTTTGTAACTTGATTCTATTGTATTTCACACTGTGGAATAACCAAAGGAAGAACTTAAAAAAAGAAAACAATTTGCTGTTGGCCAAGAAAAAACGCTGATAAATTAATGCTAATATTACATACTCCAGCCTAAAACAACTAATTTTTCCTCTCAGGTTACTTTGAGAGGGGGGAAAACCTCCACAGAACTCCTGGGTCTAAAGAAGATTGGTAAGTGGCTGCAGCTAAAGGTTTACAAAACTTAGCTATTTTACTCTCTCAAGCATGCAAATGTAGCCAGACATATTAGATGGCGACCTACCAGCTTGATTTATAGGGAAAGACAATAAAGTTTTAAGAATTTAAAGGCCTATTCTGCCCCATGCTAAATGCCCTTTGTGACATCCTGACAGCACAAAGGTGATTCAAAAATGTGCTAACAGGTCACCTAGGGATTCCCCTTTCACAGGAAAATCCCCGAATGTGTTGGCCCCTGGAGTGCCAATTGCAGAGGGTGGGAGAGGGGAGAGGGCTTGCACAGCTCTGAAGGGACTCTGGGAATCCTTGCCAACATAACTGCCCCAAGGACTACTCTAACTTGCAGTAGGGGCAGATGAGCTGGGGAATGATAATGGAAATGTGTATTAACTCCTACCTTTGCATACGCCAGTTGTGTCAATTGCAGCTTTTGGGATCCTAAGCATTGAATCCTCATGGTAAGAAACCTGTTTGCTAACAGAGATCAAGTACCACACGAAAGAATGCTAGGATGTGTCCTTGCTTAACTACTAATATTGGGGTGAAGAGCAGAGCAGAGTGTGGATGGAGTGGGGCTGGAAAGGGGGCTGGGTGATGATTCAGTAATTTTCACAGAATAACAAAATAAAAGGGCGGTAGAACTGTAGCATGATTTACTGATCCAATAATAGCCCACGAGCCCTCTGAAATAGACATCTGCCAAACTAAATCTTGGATTTAATTTTAATCCATCTGACTTCCTCTGGATTTATCTAGGGCTTTCAAATAAAGAGAAGAACCCGGGAATTCATCAAGAAAGAATGTCATTTAATTAATGTCCTCATCTCCCTTAATAACATCCTTCACATGCAGTCTCAGAGACGGCATTTAGCTGACACTGTGACGGGAGTGACATCATCTCTAAGTAAGTCGCTCTCTAACAGTGCCCAAGCTGCTGCGTTAATGTGAGTTTCAGCCTGCGCTGATTAGTTCTCCCATTGCACCACAAGGAACCTGGGCATCATTCTGTATCCGAAAGACAAGGTGCTGAGGTAAAAGCAGTACCATCGCAATAGGTTGAAATTGTAAATTGAGAAACAGGATCATTAGAAAAGACCTCTTATAATTAAAGACTTTTGTTATATCCCTGCCATTAGAGTGATTTGGATGCATGTTCTCTTTACTAGACTAACCCCATGACTTTTTTTTAGAAAAAAATAAATAAGTAGACTGCCAGCTCTTGTTTTATCAACTGGGACAAGTAGAAGTTCCCTTACATAAAGCACCTCTTGCAACAGATTGTAAAACACAGTCTCAGCTTTACTATTCCATAGAACTAGGCAGTTCAGTGCTCTTTTTCATGCTATAAACATCTGTTGTAAGCTGAAATGGGAAAATATATAAAGAGCTTAAACTGTAGGAAATCATTATCAAAGGAAGCTAAGCCTAAATCAGTTCATTGCATTACCAAATGCATCGTTTTAAACTTAGTGGTATAAATCATTCCAGTTTCAGGAATCTAGTGTAATTGCTTTATTGTCCTCAAATAAATTAAACAGCTATCACTCGGACTGGACCTGATCAGAATCTATCAGGAAAAGGGATTTTTTTTCTTCAGAATGATGAATCTACTGCATGATCCTGAAGAAAACCCTTATTTATCTGTGCAATGTTTATTCATTCAGATAATCTCAATGAAGTTAATGGCAGTATTACTGTACTTGTAAGACTGCATCATGAAGCTCACCTTTAATCCACTGGTATTTCAAAATGATGTGTGTGGAGGGGGATGTTCTACTTTTGCAGGTCTCCTGTGCAAGGTATTGAGGATAGGTTCTTGAAGCATAGGTTCTTGAAGCATGAACACGATTATATACACTAAAACAGATGCAGAGAACCTCCAACATGCCAACCGCACGTGGCTGGTCAGGGTTATGTGCTGGCAGGCCACCAGTTTGTTAATCAGAGCAGCAGCAGGCACAGAGCCCCACGGTTCCTCGTAGCTGTGGTTCACTGTTCTCAGCCAATGGGAGCTCTGGGAAGTGGCACCCAAATCTATTCCAAAAATAGATGGCTCACAACTTCCCTGCAGCTCCCATGGTCTGGGAGAACCAAGGAGACAGAGTATCCCTGGTAACCTCTGGCCCTGTGGTTTTGATGCTCATCCAGGATGTGGGAAATCTAGCTCTGTCTACTTTATATAAATAATTGCATGTGGCAGGTGTGCTGGAGTTCTCCCCACCCCGCCCTCTGGACTAGAACATAGGTGAAGTCAATATAGAATGGATGAACAAAATGATCATTCTATATCTGACTTATCAAGTCCTCATCCTCAAAAGAAAACTTACACGATGCTTTCAAAAGATGAGCAAGGAAGCTTAAATTCACTACTCTACTCGACACAAACAATGGACCGAATAGAGACTCAGGATGTACGATTTATTACAATAATCTGTAACCCGCTATTCCCTGCTTTTTGTCCTAACTTTGCAGAGGTTTTAATGGGCAACTTTAACTTAAATGGTCCCTTTTAAATGCTGTAACACTGGGAGTACCTGGTCTGGTAAAGAAGAGCTATGTGGGATTCAAAAGTTTGTGTCTCTCACCAACAGCAGCTGTCCAATTAAAGATACTGCCTCACAAAAGAAGAGACAAGTCTTTAGGAGACAAAATTAAACGTCGTTTTGTGTGTTTTAACAAAACTAAAGGAAATGAAAGGCCAGATTCACAAAACTGAGGTGGCAGTGGTCCCCTTCCAGCATTTGGCCACATGATTTGGGCACTCACCTGGGTCATGAAAGACCCATGTTAAAATCCCTGCTGTGGAGTAGGGACATTAACCCCTTCCTTTTCTCTCTGGTTGTATGACACAGCCTGACTCCCAGACCATAGGATATTCTGGAGAAAAGCTCTCTCAATCTTTCCTGTTGAAATTGTTCCACTTGGTATAAATAAATATGCCCAGATGTGAATGAATGGGACTGGAAACAATGAGTTCCTGCTACTCTGCAATAAGTGAACTAACCACCAGGCTAGAGTATCCTTTCTCTGGTCCAATAAATATTTGATTACTTAATTATTTATACAAAGTAGACAGCTTGAATGGGAGAGATCTGGTCCAGCATAGGCTTAGGATCCAGGCTGAGGGTCCAGAATAGGCTAAGGGTTCAGAATATGCCGACTCTTTAGGTTGAGGGACAGCATACTCAGCTGGGAGGGTGCAAAACGGGATTCAAAGTCCCTGCTTTAGAAATCATACCAGAGCTGGATTTCTCACATCCTGGGTGAGCATCCAAAACACAGGGCCAGAGGTTACCAGAGATACTCTATCTCCTTGGTTCTCTGAATGGCATGCAAATCTATCTCAAAAATTTCCAAGTATTTTATTTTGGAAATGTCTGAAGGAACTGTTTGGACATTTCCAATTTTGCTTTTTTTCTGTTGATTATCACAGTTGCTGAAATAATACAAATTCACAAAATACCGTATTTGACCCTAATCTGTATTTTTTGTAAAAAAAAAAAAAAAAAAAAGTTTTGGCTGAAAACTGTCACCCAGCCTGAAGTTAGAGCACTGTATGTTTGGTTACGCAGCTAGAGAAAGTTGTCAAGTCAAGCATTCAGAAATTAAGAAATGGCAAAATTAAGGTTTATTATGCAACTGGCACAAAAACTGTGTGTAGACTAGCCCTTCGCAGTGAAGCCTGACTGTGTATCAAGCTTCTCTTTCCTGTAAGAGGTTGTAATAGTGACAGTGAGGAGGGAAGAGAGGTAGTGCAGACATCAGAATCATTTCTATAGTGTTCATCACCAACGTGGCAGATGATCAGTGCTGCTTGCCATAAGAGTTAGCACATCCTCCATGAAGGTGCCCTGGTTAGTCTTGTCCCCTATCCCCGTGAAGAAAGCTGATCAACATTTACATATATTAATTAGGCCTCAACCTCTGGCTGTGGTAGGTTTTATGCCCTTTCTTACCGCAGATATCACCAGGTGGCTCTGTTGTACAGTAAACTTCCGATAATCCGGCACCTTTAGGACCCAGGGGGTGCCAGATTATCAGATATGCCGGACTATCGAAAGGTGGGGGCTATGAGGGGTCTGCAGTAGGGGGGATGCGCCCCTCGGCACTGCGGGACCAACCTGGCAGCACCCCAGCTGCTCTGCCCCAGACTTCCCCAATTCAGCCGCTGCTGAAACTGACCAGCGGCTGACTTGGGGACGCCTGGGGCAGAGCAGCTGGTGCTGCGGTCCCGCAGCGCCTACGGGCAGCGCTAGGGGACCAACCCGGCAGCACCCCAGCTGCTCTGCCCCAGGCGTCCCCGAGTCAGCCGCTGGTCAGTTTCAGCAGCGGCTGAATTGGGGAAGCTGGGGGCAGAGCAGCTCCAATTGTCCGGCTGCCCGGAGCACTTCCGGGTTCCAGATGGTGCCGGACCATCAGGAGTGCCGGACCATTGGATGCCGGACCACTGGAGTTTTAGTGTACTATGTTCCAAATGAGCTCTGCTAATACAAATCAGAGACAAGAGGTTCTAATTCAATTAATGGTATCTTGAAAGTGCTATAAAATAGTCACATTTCTTTAGTAAAATCAAACTGGTTTGCAAAAATGTAAAAGATAGGGGAATCAGTTCACCTGGCTGGTGGTACTGTGAAAAGACTGGTCACAAAAAGAGGGGTTATAATTTCAAGGCCAACAAGGACAGAGCCTCACAAGTACACAAAGATCATTCCTCATCCAGTTTGAGAAAATAGGCTGACACCAAATTGGTGGCGCAGGAGGTAGCCATGAGATTTTGCTTAGATTTGGGCAGATAACAATAATGGAAACCTGGGCTCTGAATGAGTCATAGAAACTGTGGTGTGCACAGGAACTGTAAACAATGGCTCAAAAGCAACAATTTTTAGACCCAATATAAGTACCAATGGTCAGGGTTGGAGGACTTCGAACTGAACAATTCACCTCAGATTGGATTACTGTACTGCTTACATAATGGAGATACACCTAAGGTAGCTTGGTGCAGAATGTGGCTTATTTTTGTTAAGACGATCAGGAACAGGTTTAAGATAAAAAAACGTGAACTGGAGTAAGTGGGTTTGCATCATTTTACCTAAACCACAGCAAGCTACTGTGTGGACAAAGCCTTATCTGCCCTCTGGAGGCAAAATAGAGCTAGAGGAATGTCCTTCCAAACATGCTGCTGAAATTTTGGCCAACATCAGCAGTCCCTTTCAACTTGAGAAACACAAATATACAGTAAACAATACCAGACTGTCCCTTCCTTTTAATCTCCTGTTGAACAAGCTATTTAAAGATTAAGTTGCCAGAAAAATGAACAAGAACTTTCAGCACATACTGTTCATGGTAACAGGAGGAGGAGCAATGCTGATAGCAGCTCGGTGCAATTCCTGGTGAATACTAAACTATGCTGTAGGGGACCAGTGGAGAAGATTCTATTTCTTGCTTTATCATTATCACAATAAATAGTAATAAATAATAATTAGCATTTAAAATTATTTGACATTCTTGTAATGCTTTTCATCCAAGGATCAGAAAGCAATTTTTATAAACAAAGCGGCACTCCCCCCCGGTAAGGTATTGTTAGTACACCCAAGTTACAAAGTAAGACACAGTGAACCTGAAATGGCTTCTCTAAGGCACAAGCCTATGGCAAGTGAAGGGGATCAGATCCTCAGCCAGTATAAATTATTGTGACTCCACTGACTCAAATGATTAATGCCAGTTAATGTCAGCTGAGGAGCTAGCCTTGAGACACAGCGGCATTCACCCCTTCCCTTCCCTCCCTAATGATCTAACCTCTGGAACATTTTAACAGATGAAGACCAATTCTTTGTACATACATTTTGATCTACCTGAATTGCAACAGAATGCAAGTTAAACTTAAGTGGGTAGAAGTCTCCTACTGGTCACTAGTAAATAAACTATCATAGGTAAAAAATGTTAGGTTAAAATTAAGTCTGAGCTAGTGTTTATTTGTCTAAATTAGTCTGGCCATCCACTTCCAATAAGTAAAAACATCTGTTTTATGCTTCTGTGCATGCATAAAATTCAGAAGCAATTGGTCAGATTGTAGTGGTGCAGATTTATGAACTTTTTTTAGACTTTTATTGCACTGGTATAAGAGAAATGTACCAAAAGCACTTCATGGTGGCTTATAAAACTTTTGAATTGTATTTATTAATTTTTATTTCTTTTCAATGCCCACCCCTGCTTCTAATAAGGCTGCAGTAATATAATGAATCATTGCATAATTAGAGAAGATACTAGAGGGATTTGCCTAATTTGCAGATAATGTGAGACAGAATATTCATGGCTTCTAAACTTTTTACAGCAATAAGATATGGTTTTATTGCAATCTCTGGTGCTGTTAACTTTGTTGCACTCTGACCTAGTTTTTGATATTTCCTACAGTTAAACTTTAAATGAAAAGGCTGACAGCTCTCAACCATGAATTCTGTTGGACTATTATGTATGTGATATCTTTATCTGAGGAAATGACCTGCGTCTACTACTCTTTAAATGTGTTCCATATGTGAGCATGTGTAAAGAAACTCATGATTGCATAGTTGGAAGTACTGGGAGTGGTCTGTATATTCATGCAGTGATAAATAACCCCCGCTCAAACCAGATTAGCATTCAGAGAAATTCCTGTTCACGGAAGGAAGGATTACACTGACTAGACATTACTGCAATCGAAGTGAGTGATATCTAAGAATTGAATATGACAGAAATACTGACTTCTCTCTCCTCTTTTCAGTTTTCCTTTTCCAGTCTTATTCTTCCCTCTTTAAATACATACCTGCTGTATGGCAGGAAAATATAGCTCGTAGCAGTAATTTAAAATGTATCATTTTTGCAGTTTTGGGAATTTGATCAAACACAGAACTGAGGGATTAATCGTGCTAGCTAGAGTCGGGTATACTAATTAGTTATGTGCAACAGTTCCTATATATCTATTAGCTTGTAAGTGTATCTCAAACATAACTGCAGTATACCAGCTATTCTGCCTTTAGGCTTCTTTTAACTGCATATTGCACTGAACTGCCTGGACAAACTAAATTTATGAACTGTAGTTAGTGCCAAAAGCCAAAAGTCAGTGTGACAGCCTGCTCAAGGAGATAGCATCAGTTAAATGCAGAGGAACAGGGGCTATTTGTATAGATCCATTTTGATAGTCTCTATGCTTTTTGTCTAATAAGAGTTAGAGAGATACTGTAGAAAAGACAGACACATTTAAACAGAAAAAGAACATCAGCCTGAGAGAACAACTCCCATTCTGAAATAAGTTGTTTCCGAGCCTTTTATCAAATCAAAACAATATTCTTTTATAAATAAAAGCTGACCTTCATCTGTATAAACAGTGGTGCTGGAACAATTTATACAATGGCATTGCTGAAATCCATTGAACAGATTTGTAAACCCTGTACATGATGGAAATCAGTTCAATACAGACGTGCTGCCACACCACTGGTTCCAGAACCTATTCATGTAACCAGCCCCAAATCAGGTTAATGTCAAAGGAATTAGCTGACTATTAAACAACACTAAGCAGTACCTTTGGGCTTCCTCATTTTCTACGCCATCCCCTCTCTCCTCGTTCATCCAACCACACAGACTTGTACCCCATGCAGAATTATTATGGAGAAAGACAAATAGCAAATATAATTTATTTTAGCAGTGTTTCCTTCCTTTGCAATTCAGCCATTGTTATTTCAGAATGTAAATAGATTTTTTTTAAATGTTTTACGTCATTTGTAAATATTTGCCCTGACTTTTATCTGACACCTACCTTGATTCAACAAATATACCTGTGCACAGAATCCACATGAGCACATGTCCTCCACTAATAGCCACTTTCATTTAGCAATAACTTTATTGTGCAATTTAACACAAAAAACATTGCATATCCTTAGCCAGAAATATCCTGCCATTGCTTTCTGTGCTCTGCAATTTTACATTTCTGACTACTCTGCAGTGACAGCAGCCATTTTGTACTGATTTACTTGCTCAAACTTTTGCAAATGAGGTTCTTACTCAGTTGTCGCCTGGAGATTATTCATTCTTTTTCTTGTTCTTAATCTAAAATAAAATACATCTATATACTTAAAATATGCAGTTCCTCTGTGTACAGAAAAACATAACGCTTAAAATATATTTTTATCTCAAAGATGTTATATGGGGAGAAAGATGTTTTTCAAACTATACACACAGTAGATAACACCTACAAAGTGGTTCTGTACAATTAGTTTAGTTTCATATTTCCAGAAAAAAATGACTAGTTTAAGGTTCATGCTTCAGCTGAGTGAATATGTATGTGATTCATTAAAATCATTGCTCTGGGGTAAGGCTGGGGATGAGGGGTTCAATATACAGGCTGCCCCAGGGAGAGAGGACTACCCCAGCTCTCACTCATCATAGCAGTTCCATGCCAGGAGAGAAGCACCTGTCCATGGCCACTGTAGGTCCAGCAGAGAGAGTTGGGAGAGGGGTGCATATCCCCTGGCCAGGGCAGGTCCAAGTTCACCTGCCCCCTGTAATCCCCAGTCAGAGGCTACATCTAAACTGCTGTTTTTTTTAAAAAAACCCCGTTTAGAAAAAAAGCGGCAGCCGCAATTATGCAAATGAAGTGTGTGATATTTAAATCCCGGCTTCATTTGTACTTTCGATACGTCTAATTTACATCCCTCTGCTGACAGAGTGGTGTAGTTTAGACACAGCCAGAGTGAGGAATGCAGCAAATGGTGCTCTTTCCCCCTCACTCCATGATGAAGGAAAACAGCCAGCAATGTTCCCATATGAATCAAGGTGGGGAGCTTCAGTCTGGGTGGCGGGAGGCTCAGGGCTGAGACAGTCCCAGACGGGGGCAGTCCCAGACTGGGTGATTCTGTCTCTTTGCTGTATGGTTTTATGAGAAGCAATCCTGTTCCAGGTACATCCCATTTTCCTGGCACAACCAAACCCTTATGTTGCTTTAAGTTATCATAAGAGGAAGCTGTATACCAAATTTGGTGGTTTTTGCTCTTTACTGTTTAGGAGTAGTTCTTGAACATACAGACACACAGACAGATGCAGAGACAAATTCTCTCAAATATATACTATATTATACTATATATATTATAATATACTATATATACTACAAGAGGCTTCACTCACTGAGGTGATTCAGTTGAAATTTCCATTTTAATTATCCTGTTTTCATTGCACTGATTACTAGATAGCCTTCATTCTTATCTTTTGTTTGTGTTGTTCAGTGAGGGGAAATTATTTAATATAATAGGTCTGAGCTATGTGGGCATGGAACCTGAATAACTGCATACGTTTTCCATGATGCCCTTTTCCGGAACTCCGTATTCCCACCCTCTTCTTCTACTCTGCAACATATGCAGGGTGCCTCCTGGCCAGAGTGTCTTGAGCTCTTCCCTGTGTGTCAGCCCAGCCAGATGCAGTGTGGAAAGGAAGGAGCTTGCCAGCCATGCTGTTGGTAAGCTGAATGATCCCACCAGGCTTGTTCTCTGCACAGCGCAGAGATGCTCTGCTGGGGGAGGGGAGAGGGCATATGCAAGCTGGGCAGGGGATGTGAATGGGCACCACAGGGAGAGAACAGTGAGAGGGGAAGTATGTAAAAGGTTGAGGGATGGACAGCAGAGGTGACGCATAACAAGCCACTACCTGCCTGCACTCACCAGCCATGACAGCCGGCAGCCAGTACTGGCTGAAAACAGGGGATTGGGGGCGGGGGGGGAACCTGCTGGTGAAGCAGGCTCATGGAGCAGGGGCTGCACTGATGGACCAGCAGGGGATGTGGCAGGCCCTGTACGCTGCAGCTTTGCCCAACCACCAGGCTTGCGCTCCCACCCCCCTCATCAGACACTGGACCTCACTTCCCCCCACTCGCCAGATGGGTGGCTGGTGAGCAAGGATCCACCCAGTCGTAGGACTCATCAGTACCGATGGGAGGGGAAGACAGAAAATACAGGACAATTTTCCCATTTTTTTTAAAAAAGGAGGGACCCCTGCAGGGTAGCTTAAGTATGGGACTGTCCCTTTAAAACTGGACATCTGGTCACCCTAGGTATATAACTTCTGTATAGCCATTCTCATTCACAGATCTCAAAGCACGTTACATTACAGCACTATCCTCACTTACATGACTGACTGTGCTGGACCATTACATTACAGCACTATCCTCATTTTACAGCTGGAGAAACTGAGTCACAGAGTTGCTGTGACTTGCCCAAGGTCACCCAGCAGGCTGAGGATAGCAACCCGTTCTCGAGTCCCAGTCACCCTACCTGAATTACTTTTACAGAGTGCCCTGTCTGTGTATAATTGGTTAAAGTTGATTTTAAAAATAACAACCTAACCGCACATGAGGGTGTATGTGAAATGGAAACTACATTTATTGTCTGGGACGCATTTATTTCTGCTGCATCAGCTGCAAAATGCACACATTGCCACTAGGTCTGTGTGTCTTCAAATCACTGCTCTTATTAGTTGTTTCTGCTGCCTCTGAAATTTTCTATGAAGGGATGTCAGATATAATCTATCAGTTTAGTGTTACGTATATTTGCATCTGATTTTACAAGAGAGAGACTTGTTTAAGGTTGAAACAAATGTTTCTCCGCAACAGGCTTAGCTTATGTATTCTTCTCATCTGAAGTAGACTAGGACTACAATTAATCTTCAGTTTGGGCCAGACTGACATTTTATGAGACATTTACTACTCAACATTAATACTTTGATGTAAACCCATGTCATTTTGCCCTATTATATAAAGAGCTCTGTGGAGAAGGCTGGATTTGGATCAAAATGTGATTATGAATTTATGATGGGCAATCACTCCCCTCTACTGGGAAAACAGTTACAAACTCATCCATCACTTATATGACTGACTGTGCTGGACCATAAATAAAAGATGGCAGCTTTCTGGATATTATCAGCTAAGGGGATTCTATATATGACATCACTCCTAGGAGAAGACCCATACCTCTGACCTCATATAGTTCCCAATTTTATCAGCAGAGAGATTATTTATTTATTTATTTATTTAAATAAGTTAAGGTGGCAGAGTTAGAATTTTACTAGTAGCAGCTAGCCAACAAAACACTGCATTAGGAGGCAGATAGCAGACTTACTCATAGAAATACTAATTTTACAAGTGCAGTTATTTTTCTCAATACTCTGGCTTCCTGCCTACCAATGATTAGTGAAGGGAAAGAATATTTATGTAGCCAGGGGTGTATATTTTGTGTCATATTTGAATGAAAATGAATATTTAGAAAGAGGAAAAACTTTTCCCCCATATCTCTTTTCTTAATCAACTCATTTTGATAACATTTGAAATGAAGTTGGTGTTTTCTTTTTTACAGACCCCTTACATTGAGAGGATCTAATCTGTAGCTTAGTTGGTCTATACAAGAGGTAGGCAATAATTTTTGATGGGGGGGGTCACTCCAAGAATTTGGAAAGTGGTCGAGGGCTGCACTCTTCCATGATATTAATGGCGGAAGAGTGGGGTCTGGGATGGAGGTTGGGTGAAGAAGGAAGCTTGGGATAAGAGACTGGGGTGCAGGGGGGGAGTGGGGTCTGGGAGGGAGTTTGGGTGAAGGAGGCCATTGTGACCTAGGGCAGGGGACTGGGGTGCAGAGATTTGGTTTGTGACCTAGGGGAGGGGCCCTGGAGTGCAGGAGTTTGGGTTGTAACCTAGGGTAGGAGGGGATTATGATCTGGGGCAGGGGACTGGGGTGCCAGATCTCGGAGGGCGTATGGGTGCAAGAGGGTTTGGGTAGTTGAGTGGGAGGAAAAAGAGGGGTTGGGGTGCCAGAGGTAGGCTCTGGTCAGACTTACCAGCCAGCAGCTAAACCAGCCTGCCTGCCTGCAGAGCTAAATGTTTGCAGAGCTTAAAAAGTTTCTCTGCCTGCCAGCCAGCCAGCCTACCCTGCACCTACACAGCCATGTGTCTGTGTGAATAACTGAGCTGGAGGGAGGGGGGAGTGGTGTTTCATGTGCTGCCTGTTATTCTAACAGGCAGCTCCCATTGGCCAGTTTCTGGCCAGAAGCTAGCTAATAAGATTGTGCTGAGGGTGGGAGTTATGCCTAAAGCCTTCCCTCCTCCCCTCTGGGCTCAGTTTTTAAAGAGAAACGGCCCTGTAGCCACTTCTCTGAGTCGTGTGCAGGGCTGCAGGGCAAACAGGGGAGACTGCGTTGGGCTCCCCATTGCATCCGCAGGTCGGATCCAGTGGCTTGGTGGGCTGCATCTGGCCCACGGACCGTATTTTGCCCAGGCCTCGTCTATGCCTTAATCTGGCACTGCATATTGAAGCTGGAAATGGGAAAGTCTTATTCCTGGTTTGAGAGTAGGAATCTCATGGGCTTGTCCTCTGATTTTCCCACCAAAAAAAAAAAAAAACCTTATGTGGGGCAATTATGAATTCTCTAACTCTTACTTTTTTCAAAGAAAAAATTGGAAGTCTCCTGTCCTTTCATAGAATCATAGAATACTAGGACTGGAAGGGACCACGAGAGGTCATCGAGTCCAGTCCCCTGCCCCCATGGCAGGACCAAATACTGTCTAGACCATCCCTGATAGACATTTATCTAACCTACTCTTAAATATCTCCACAGATGGGGATTCCACAACCTCCCTGGGCAATTTATTCCAGTGTTTGACTACCCTGACAGTTAGGAACTTTTTCCTAATGTCCAACCTAAACCTCCCTTGCTGCAGTTTAAGCCCATTGTTTCTTGTTCTATCTTCAGAAACAAGTTTTCTCCCTCCTCCTTGTGACACCCTTTTAGATATCTGAAAACTGCTATCATGTCCCCCCTTAATTTTCTCTTTTCTAAACCAAACAAACCCAATTCCTTCAGTCTTCCCTCATAGGTCATGTTCTCTAGACCTTTAATCATTCTCGTTGCTCTTCTCTGGACCCTCTCCAATTTCTCCACATCTTTCATGAAATGCGGTGCCCAGACCTGGACACAATACTCCAACAGAGGCTTAACCAGCACAGAGTAGAGCGGAAGAATGACTTCTCGTGTCTTGCTCACAACACACAACACAATATTACTTATACCTGAATAATGCAGACAGCAGCTTGTATCAAGTGCTATGTTATTCTACTAAGACATTCCTTTTATAGGGTAAAGTCACCAAACTAAATTCAGCCCAGGCAGCTTGCTTCACAGTTGCAAGGCCATGACAGACTCAGACATAATTATATGGTTGCTTCTGCAAACACAGATTACTTACAGTCACACCAAGGGATTGTCCTTTTCCCACTTAGCTTGTTACCCCCAGCTACCTCCAGATTTCTCTGTAAGAAATACATTATATGTCACTTCCACACTTAAACAAGTCATTGGTATGAATCATTAAATCTGTGAAAACTGCATGCTAGCTGTCTGTGCAGAGAGATGTGTGAGTCATCGTTAGAGGAAAAACTTTAAGTATGTATTTCTGTTTGGTGTTTACAATAATAATTCAGGCAGGTCTTTACTTTTCAGGCTTTGGTTTTTGTGAAATAATAACCAAGCAGATTCTGGAGAAAACCAAAGAGCAAAGCTTCATTAACTGAGAGGGGAGTGATGTCTAAAACCAAGGGGAAGCAGGATGTTGTTTAAACCCCTTTGTGCCTTCAATTAAAGAGCTAAGAAACCATCAAATTCAAGGAGACATCCAGTAAAAATTGGCAAAACAAGACTAGATATTGCTAATCACGTAAAAATACCCTTCTCTCTGCCCTGCAGCTGGAAAAAACTTTCATCCCTTCTTTGTATCACATAAGGAAATAAAAAAGGGCACAAGCCCAACGCTTTTCTCTTTCACAGGTCAAATTTAGCATAGGCTAGGTCTACACAGCAGTGTTATTTCAGAATAACGGATGTTATTCCGAAATAACATAGTCCACGTGTACATACAAGCAGTTATTTTGATACAACGTTGAAATAATGTTGAGCTTGAGGACTGCTTACTCCAACTCCTGTAACCCTCATTGTACAAAAGGAGTAAGGGAAGTTAGACGGAGAGTACTGTATCTCAAAATAACTGCTGTGTAGACAGCGCCAAAAGTTGAAATAAGCTGTTTTGACTTAAAGTTGTGTTGCTTATTTTGCTTTTATCCCTGCTGCGTAGACATGCCCATAATAGGATAATGGAGCCACTAATGCCAGTGGTAGCATGTTTCGCCTTCCTAGTTAAGTTTATGACAAAGGATGCTCTTTATTGAGATTAAATAACTCTCCAAAAGAACAAGCCAATTGTCACCCACAGAAAGTTCAATAAATGTGTCTTTAAATGAACTTTCCGGATGTCAAATTACATGTTTAGCTGACTAATCACCTTGGTTTGGATTTTCAACATAATTAGAGATTTGGAGTGCCCAATTTGTGACAGCTTAAACTGCTGGCTGAAAAGCAGGCACCTTTAAGATATCTGAATTTGGAGACCCAAAAAATGGAGGTACCCCCAAATCACTAGTTGCTTGGTTCTAGCTTAAATATATTAAAAGGCACCTTATGAAACTTCTTCTGTCATTGCTCAAATTTTAAAAACACAAGAAAAGGAGACCTTCTGTAGTCGACAAGAGTAAGTCTAAGGTTCTCAAAACACAAAGAATGCCACACAGGTATCTGTCAAACACAAGTAGTTTATTTCCTGACAGCTAACAGCTGTGCCCCATAACTGGAAGAACAATATGACAAAGAAGCGGCATATCTTATGTCCCTTCCTGCAAGCCTGGAACCCTGGGTAGGCTGCAGATGAAGTGGGAGGTTGTCTCATCTTCCGAGGCGCTGGTACCCAAAGCCCATCAGTGAGGTCCAAATTGCTGTGCTCTGGTGCAGCTTTAATTACTGTGTCTCTACCTTATTTGTGGCAGTTTGGAAATTTCCAGGGATTACTCATTATGTGCTGATGTAGGGCTTAGCTGTTAATTATCAAACTGGTTCTGATCTAGTTCTACTTGTTCCTTGGCCCTGTTTATGTGATCAGTACGTTAGGGTAAACGGAATTGTTTATGCGTTCTTGCCCTTTACCTTTATCTTATACTTGTTCTTGCTATACTGGCAATAATGCTTATCTTAAATGGCATATGTTCCCAAAGACTTGCTTCTGGCTCATCAGATATAGGGAAAGGGGGGAGAGAATGCAGGACTCACCACCCCTAAACTTGCACATACAAAGTTTTTCCGCAATTGACCCCTACACCTTCTTAAAATGTTCTCGCTCTCTCAAGCTACTTCACAGCACAGCCTGCTTAACAGTACTGCTAAAAGCCCACCAATAGTAACACCCCATGAGAACCTCTAGCTCCTTCAAACATGCCTCATAACAGTCTAAGAAAAATATGTGAATCTTGCAGCATGCCCTGACAGCTAATCTAGCTGGGCTTCATGAAATAAAAAGGGTGGAAGTTAGCTGCAGATTAAAGGACTCTTTCTGGAAAATACCTTTCCAGGGCTGCCCCCTTTGAAACTATGAGACTGTGTAAGTTTTCACCATTGAATCTGTGCCCTTTCCAATTTAAATAAGACCCGAACCCAGTGACACCCTCTTTCTTCCCTTCCTGTAAGGAATCAGTGGATGAGGGGTAGGGGAAAGAGAAGCACAATAAAATTTTTTCCGAGCGAGAGACTGTTATTTAGACGAGACAGGAAGAAGAGAGGATATGGTTAGAAAGATCCCTCAAGAAGTTCTTACAAACCTATGCCATTGCTTTGAAAGAGGTCACTACATCTCCATGGCACACCGTAAGCAAAACCATACTCCATATAACTTCTCCAGACTGTAAATTGCTTCATAAACCCGGTCTCACCACCACACAACTCCAGAATCCAGCATCTCTCACTATAAGCAGGACATCACTGGTGGCGGCCCCAGGCAAAGGGGAGAGGGGGAGGTGGCTCCACGTGTGGCCATTGTCTGCTGGTGTTGCCCACACAGCTCCCACTGGCTGTGATTCCCAGCCATTGGGAATGGCGAGGACAGCACCTGCAAGTGGGGGCAGAGCCAGAATTGAACTTCTCCCCAATTGCTATGAATCAGTGCTCGCAGCTCCAGCGCAGTGGGGGGGAAGAGGAGGGCAGTGTGCAGAGTCTCCTCCCTGCCCCCATCAGGCAGGGCTAGATTAACAAAAGTGCCTTAGTGACTGCAGCCCCGGTCCCTGGGTTCAACTGAGGGGGCCACACAAAAATACCTGGATTTTTGGTGGCCTAGATATCTTTTTGTGGGGCTCCGGGCTGCAGCCCCTATAGCTCCTGAATAAATCTGGCCCTGAGTTGTGGTTTTTTACTACCTCTTCAGCTCTGTGGCTTCTCCACTGGCAGAATTTAGAAAGAATAAAAAGAAGTTACTCACCTCCATGCAGTAACAATGGTTCTTCGAGGTGTGTCCCCGTGGGTGCTCCACGTCTGGTGTCGGGCTGGTCCCAGTGCCACGAATCGGAGCTTGCCAGAGCTGTATTCAGCTGGACCACGCGCCTTTCATGTGCCGCGTGCGGTCCGGCGCCCGCCAGTTTCCTCTCAACCGCCCATCTGCAAGATAGAACAAAAGAGACGAGATTCCGTAGCGGGGAGGAGGGCGGGTCGTGGAGCACCCACGGGGACACACCTCAAAGAACCATCGTTACTGCAGGGAGGTGAGTAACTTCTTTTTCTTCTTCGGGGTAGTCCCCGTGGGTGCTCCACGTCTGGTGACTCCTGAGCAGTAATCTGAGTTAGACGTGGGCTGCGGAATCACGATTTTGGTGACTAGGGAGTACTGCTAGAGCCACTGCTGAATCAGATGCTAGGTGCTGCACTATTGCATAGTGTCTTGAGAATGTGGTATTGGAAGACCAGGTGGCTGCTCGGCAGATGTCACGTAGAGGGACTCCTCTAACAAAAGCTGCAGATGTAGCCACTTCTCGCGTAGAGTGGGCCCTTGGCTGTGATAGGAGCGGCTTTTCACGAATGGCGTAACAGGTGGTAATACAAGAGACGATGAGTTTCGAAATACCCTGGGCCGAGAGAGGTTGGCCTTTAAAGCGACCTGACGTTGAAACGATAAGGCGATCCGTTTTCCAGTTATTGCGGGTTCTATCTATATAGAATGCCAGTGCCCGATGGACATCTAGAGTATGCAGGAGAGTGTCCCGCTGAGAGGTGTGAGGCTTTGGGTAGAAGCATGGCAAGACAATCGGCTCATTAACATGAAATTCTGTGCAGACCTTAGGTAGGAAGGCTGGATGAGATCTCAGTGTTACAGCATCCTTACTAAAGACTGCATAAGGGGGCGATGCCATTAGCACTGCCAGCTCACTGACCCTACGCACTGATGTTATGGCCAGGAGAAAGAGTACTTTCATGGTGAGCATAGGCAGGGTACAGTCGCTAAGGGTTCGAAAGGGGGGGACGTGTCAGGACATCCAACACGAGATCCAGGCTCCACGCGGGTGGTGGAGGCCTGCGAGGTGGGTTAAGGTTAGTGAGGCCTCTAAGAAATCATGACATCGTGGGGTGGGAAAAAATCAACCTCTCGTCTACTGGCCCATAAAAGGCCGCAATTGCAGCCACATGGACTCTGAGGGTATGTCTAGACTACATGCCTCTGGCAACAGAGGCATGTAGATTAGGCTACCCAGCATAGGAAAATGAAGCGGCGATTTAAATAATCACCACTTCATTTAAATTAAAATGGCTGCCGTGCTGAGCCGATCAGCTGTTTGTCAGCTCAGCGCGGTAGTCTGGATGCTCCGTGGTCAACATCAAAGGCATTTGTCGACCTCCCCGGTAAACCTCATCTCACAAGGCATACCGGGGAGGTCGACAAATGCCTTTGATGTTGACCACGGAGCATCCAGACTACCGCGCTGAGCCGACAAACAGCTGATCGGCTCAGTGCGGCAGCCATTTAAATTTAAATGAAGTGGTGATTATTTAAATCGCCGCTTCATTTTCCTATGCCGGGTAGCCTAATCTACATGCCTCTGTCGCCAGAGGCATGTAGTCTAGACATACCCTGAGTGAAGATATTGAGAGCCCCGAGGCCTGGAGCTGAAGGATATAGTCCAGCAGGACGTGCAGGGGCGAGAGAAGAGGGTTTAGACCCTTTGGAGCACACCAAAGCGTGAACCTAGACCATTCTGACAGGTAGGTTTTCCTTGCAGAGTCTTTCCTGCTATGTAGCAGTACGCATTTCACCTGGTCCAAGCAAAGATTCTCGGACGCGCTGAACCATCTATCATCCAGGCTGTTAGGTGTAGAGTACCCAGCATTGGGTGAAGAAGAGCACCGTTGTGCTGCGTCAGGAGGTCCGGTAGATGCTGGAAGTGGTGTGGAGGTCGCGTGAACAGCTGCAGGAGAGTTGAGTACCATGGCTGCCTGGGCCAGGCCGGAGCTATGAGTACGACCCTCGCCTTGTCCATGAGGATCTTCTTGAGTACTCTGGGAATGAGTACAACAGGGGGGAATGCATATAACAGTGATGTCCCCCAGTGAAGAAGAAAAGCGTATCCCAGAGAACGTGCGCCTGCTCCTGCTTTGGAGCAGTATGCTGTGCATTTCCTGTTGGCCCGAGTGGCGAAGAGATCTATCATAGGCCAGCCCCAGTGGCGGAAAAGAGGCAGGAGGACATCCAAACGGATCACCCACTCGTGATCGTGATGAAGTAGGTGATGGACCTCCGCTTGAAGAGCGACCCCGTGAGATGGGTCCCTGAGGAGGGATGAGGAGGGTGGGGTAGTGGGGGGAACCGAGGTATGGGGATAGCGAGGCCTGAGGATATCACTTCTAGAACCCATCGGTCCGAGGTAATGTTGGCCCATTGATGACAGTATGGCCTCAGCCGATGGTGGAAGAGGCTGTTGGCAGGCTTCTGTGTGATGACCACGGGAGACTTGTTCGAGTCCTTGACACAGGAGTCAAACCTGCTGCTTAGATGCAGGCCGAGCCGATGTTCAATTCTGTTGCTGGCATTTGTGCTGCGGACGCTGTCTGAATCTCGCCTGGTCAGGTCCGCGCTGTTGCTGCTTGTAAGATGAATAATCATACCTCCTTTGGAAGGGGTAGTATCGTTTGAGCTTCAACGGGGGGGTATACATGCCCAGGGTTCGGAGGGTTGTACGAGAGTCTTTTCCAGAATGGAGAATCTCATCAGCAGTGGCGCCAAAGTGCTTCTGACGGTCAAACAGCAAATCTTCAACCTTGGACTGCAGTTCTCTAGGGGCTCCTGCTGACAGCAGCCAGGAGGCTCTCCGCATGGCAATGCCTGTTGCCATGGCTCGTCCTGCTGTGTCTGCTACATCGGCATGATTTGAAGTGATGTTCTGCACGCAGTGTATCCCTCCTGGACAACAGCTCTTAAGAGGGGCCTCTTACCATCCAGGAGGTGTTGCATCAATTCCAGAAGCTTAGAGTAGTTATCGAAATTGTGGTTAGACAAGAGGGCTGCGTAATTGGCAATTCGGAGGAGTAAGGTAGCGGAAGAATAGATTTTTCTGGCCAAATAAGTCCAATTTTTTGGAGTCCTTGTCGGGAAGGGAACTTTTGAAGTGAGGCGTCTTAGCTTTGTGTCGGACAGCATCCACTATCAAGGAATTAGGTTGTGGATGATTGAAAAGAAAATCTAAGCCTTTGGAGGGGACAAAATATTTTTATCAGCTTTTTTATTGGTAGGCGGTATGGATGTTGGCATCTGCCAGATCTCCTCAGCCACCTCCATGATAGCCTCATCTATTGGGAGGGCAATCTTCCGTTGATGTTTAGGGTGTAAGTTTTTTAAAAGCTTATGCTATTTCACCTCAGCCTCCATGAGCTGTACCTCCTGGGATTGTGCCACCCGTTTAAATAGGTCTTGGAATTCTTTGAGATATTCAGGGGCTGGTGTCTTGGCCAAGGTTACCGCTTCTCCCGTCGATAGTGCAGATGAGCGGGCACTAGGGGACAAGTCCGGTTCTGTTTCTGAGAGCTGCCCCTCCTCCAGACCTGACTGTTGTGTGTGAGCGGCTGGAGAGCATGGCGGCAGTGTAGGGCGGTGTGGAGATTGGTTCCGAGGTTCAGAATACACCGAACACGGGCTGATCAACCGACAGGAGTATGGTGATCTGCGACGAGATCGTGAGCAGCTGTGATGGGGTGAGTCATAGTAGTAGGACCTATGGTAGTGCCTGTGATGTGGATCAGCGGCTACCGGTGTCGAACGTCTGGAGGATCCTGCGCTGCCATGTCTGTCATAATAAGTGGTGCGTGGGGAATGGAATCGCCTTGGGGGGATCGAGATCTGGAGTATTTATAATGAGAGCAGCTACGTTCCCTAAATTAGTGGTGGCGAGACAATAAACTTCACCTATGGAGCTCCTTGCGCGTCACTGTGTGATGTGCAGACGTGGAGGGGTGAGGCGACAGCTCTGGAGAGAATCCCGGAGATGGAGAAAGAGATATTGTGTGAGTGTCAGTTCTTGGCACTGCATTACTAGGGGCTGCTGGCAGCTGCTCAGAGCTTGCAGGCTGCAAGGGTAGAGGCTCAGAGGGCTGTGCTGGAGCAGTCATTTGCTCAGTGCTGGGTGCCGTGGGTGCCGACGATAGCTCCTTGTGAGCAGGGGAAGCTACTGGATGTGCAGAGGTCGGCACCGGCGGTGCGGGGGTGGCTGTCTCTTTAAGGAGCGCTCCTGTTGCCTGCGGTGCTGAAGGTCGCTTGAGCCGGGAAATGCCGGCTGGCCTCTTTGAAGTGGCTGTCCGGGCTGTCTTGGAAGTTGAGCTGCCCAGCTTATCACCTGCGCTCACCCGCAGCTGCGGGGCAATCTGCAGGGAACGAGCAGGAGAGGCTTTCTTCCTCTTTGGGGAAGTTAAAGCCGGGAAGGGAGCCCTCCGCTTCCCTGCGGTCGGGTCCGATGCTGAGGAGCCTGGAGCGCTGGGGGGTAGGAGAGCCTTGTCAAAAAGGATCTCTTTAAGTCGTCTTTCCCGCTCCTTGTGGGCTCTCGTCAGTTTGGCACAGTGGCTGCATTTCTGGGGAATATGAGCCTCCCCAAGGCAACGGACACAAGTGGAGTGTCCATCAGAGACAGGCATTGAATCCCTGCATGCAGGGGTGGCCCGTCCATATAGGTGAACTAGGCGGTTGCCTAGGGCGCCAAGTTAAATGGGGGCACCAAATGGTGGAGCAATATCATTGAGGGGCTTGGAGGTGGGGGCGCCGATTGCATGGTTCACCTAGGACGCCAGTTGCTGGCAGCTGGTCTAGGGCCGCCCCTGCCTGCATGTAGTACATTTTTTAAAACTGGGGGAGCCCAGCATGACGGCTGATTGAGAGGGGTTTGAGCTTGTTCCTCCGTTCTCCTTCAGCCCCTTTCTCTCCCGTTTGTGAATTGCTATCTATATCTAGAATGAGTGAATGAACGAAGGGTCCACGGACTATTGGGCTTAGCTCAGCCATAGCTAAGAAGGCAACAGTATCTCTTGTACCCCCCCCCCTTTTTTTTTTGAAAAGTTAATGAACTTGGGGTTGTAACAATGAACAGTACTTAGAAGAAACAAAATAACTATATACAAGTGGAAACTGTTTCTTTTCTTGCCATTATAATGCCTCTTTTTTTTTTTTTTTTTTGAGCCGCCACAAAAACAGCTGAGACTTCCAGCTAAGGTAGGAACAGCAAATAACTCTAAGTAATAATTAACTACAATTAAGGAACAAGATAGTGAACCAAAAGGGTAATGAAGTAAATGTTTGTCATTAACTTTCCCTCATGAGGAGATGAAAGGAGTTCCGTCCGTGACCAGGGGCGGGTTAGAGGAAACTGGCGGGCGCCGGACCGCGTGTGGCACATGAAAGGCGCGAAACCAGCTCGCGCACGTGCGGTCCGGCCAAATACAGCTCTGGCAAGCTCCGATTTGTGGCGCCGGGACCAGCCCGACACCATGATACCATCTACATGTTTTCTTAGTCTATAAAGTTCTACCAGACCATTTGCTGTTTTTTCAGAATTCTTAAGTAAGACAGAAAGAAAATACCAATTTGCTATTTTAAAAATAGAAGGAAGCAGAACTAGGAGCCCAGGACTTTAGAAATACTCTCTGTATGGTGCATGTGTAATAACTATCTGTAAGTTACCTTTTCAGTGAATTTTATGGTCATGACAACAGGACGTATAATAGCACTAGCTAGAAGACATACTACACCAAAATGCTACGAAAGGCCCTGACCTTGCAAACACTTATGCATTCTAATCAATGGTATTTATGTGCATAAGTGTTTACAAGATTATGGTCCAAGATGCATCTCATACTATGGTGCCAATACTGTTCCTTACACTTAAAAACAATTTTGCAGAAAATATCAATTTTGAAATATCAGTTTTGCAGTGTTTAAACATAATTTGATATGAGTGGTTTCACTTTTTATATTTCCCTTTTCTCCCTCTCCCTCCCCAATCATTTTAATAAACTGACTTTATTAGGAAAGGAAATGGAAAAAATAAAAGTCTAATGAGATATTACAAAAAATGACACATTTTAATTTTTTAGCAAAATTATCTACTTGGAAAACAGGTCTTTTTAAATCAATTTCTAATTAAAAAACTTGTGAAAACATTTAGCAAGCTATAGTCCTGATGTTCATCTACTTCAATATAAATAATTACAACACACTCATAAAAAACTGCTTTTAATTAAACTATTAAGGTAATTAAACTTTTAAGGTAATACAAAAGTACAAAACAAACAAATACTTCTGATAATCCCCTTGTAGGCATTACATCTGCAGAGAAAGTAAATGAATAAGATAAACTTTATCCCTTGCAATATATTTTATTTGTGGTCTATGAAGCTTTATTTTAAATGTCTCAAATAACAGAGCTTCTACTACTTCCTTTGGGGGACAAAAATATTCCAGAAGCTGATATATACATCTCTGATCAGGCTCGCAGACAGGGGGCAGAGCAATGCGGGAATAGTTGCCCCTGGCCTATGCTCCCAGCCTCCAAGGTTGCTACTGCAGCAGCAGCTGGAGCCCCAGACCCTTTAAAGAGTGACTGCAGTGCTGTGCCATGTGCTCTGGCTGACTGAGAGCTGCAGGGGGGAGGGAGGAGGGTGCCCTGCTCCAGGCAGCATTGAGGGCTGGCTGATCACAGCTCTACCTTTTCTAACTACTTCTTCCAGGAGTATGGAGTGGGGACCCCCAGACACCTTGCCCAGGGGCCTGCACAGTATGTAGGCTCCCATGTCTCTGTTGGCAAATTATCTGTGATATTCAGCAAAAATTCCTCTTCCATGATGTCATTCCACTGCCCTCTAATACGTGTTATTGTACTTCCTTGAGTAAGTCTGCCACCTTGGTTTACACACCACCTTAAAATATTGCAGTTATGTGACTCTTCAGTTATCACTTAGCTATTCTACTGCAACCCAAGAAATCCCCTGTAGTCACACCTTTCACATTAATGTAATAACCTTCATACAAAATATGCATTAGGAGATATTTGAAAAAACTAATAATTTACTGGGCAGTAATACCATGGTGAAACGTATTTAGCAATAGTCTATGTGAAGTTATGAATATCAACTGAAATGTGTTTACCACACAAGTCTTGGGAGGAAATAAACCTGTTTCACACAGACAAAGGCAAGCTGATTGGCAATCAAATGGGCATTCTTTGGAAACAGAGATAGGAGGCAGGAATAGATCAACATGAAACCTCTTTCCATTTCTCTGTCTTCACAATAGAAAGAATCTTTGAGGGATAACCCTCAAAGGGATAACCCTCAGGAAAATGCATTTCCAAGGGTGACTGGACCATAAAAGTGAGGGGCAAAAACACTCCAGGGATTCTCTGTCTTTCACCTAAGATGACAAAAGAACCAGCCTTTGAACTTCGGTAGGGGTGCTGACTTGTGTCCTAATGCTGGGAACATGAGGTAAAAAATTTAATTTGAACCCATGTCTAGTTATCTCAGTTTTAGCTACTAGAAAGCATTTTGTCTTTACCTCTCTGGTAACCATTTTTTACTGTAATGCATCACAGTAAAAAATGGTTACCAGAGAGGTAAAGATAAAACACTTTCTCTTTGTAGATAAATAAACTTGATTCATTTTGATTAAAGAATAAAACCAGTATTGTGTTTCAACTGAATTATATGGTAACACAAATTGAAGTAGCAAACTGTTTTTATATATATATATATATATATATATATATATATATATATATATATATATATGTGTGTGTGTATATACACACACACATACACGATTCGCTGAGGCGAGCTCTACTCGTCAGCTGCACTGTCCGGCATTCTGTGCATGCGCAGATCACCCAAACCCGGCTCTTCCGGGATGTAATCTACTCGCCATGGGCGAGTAGATTACATAGATTGTCGAGCCCTGTGTATATAGATAGATAGATAGATAGATAGATACACACACACGCACACACACATGCGCACACCCCTAAACCTAACAAAATCATCCAAAGCGTAGAATTTGGTGGTGATGGGGGACTTCAACTATCCAAATATAAGTTGGGAAACTAACACAGCAGGACACAGACTATCCAATAAGTTCTTGGACTGCATTGAAGACAACTTTTTATTTCAGAAGGTTGAAAAAGCTACTGGGGGGAAGCTGTTCTAGACTTGATTTTAACAAATAGGGAGGAACTGGCTGAGAATTTGAAAGTGGAAGGGTTAAAGTGATCATGAAATCATAGAGTTCATGATTCTAAGGTATGGTAGAAGGGAGAATGGCAAATTAGAGACAATGGATTTCAGGAAGGCAGATTTTGGTAAGCTCAGAGAGCTGGTAGATAAGGTCCCATGGGAAGCAGGACTAAGGGGCAAAACAACTGAAGAGAACTGGCAGTTTTTCAAAGGGACTTTGTTAAGGGCTCAAAAGCAAGCTATTCCGCTGAGTCGGAAAGATAGAAAATATGGCAAAAGACCGACTGGGATCAACCAGGAGGACTTGCATGATCTAAAAATAAAAAAGGAGTCTCATAAAAAAATGGAAATTAGGACAAATTACAAAGGATGAATGTAGGCAAACAATACAGGAATGCAGGGGCAAGATTAGAAAGGCAAAGGCACAAAACAAGTTCAAACTAGCTACAGGCATAAAGGGAAACAAGACAACATTCTATAAATATATTAGAAGCAAGAGGAAGACCAAGGAGAGGGTAGGCCCATTGATCACTGAAACAGTAACAGGAGAGGGGAAACAGTAACAGGAAACTTGGAAATGGCAGAGATGCTTAATGACTTCTTTGTTTCAGTCTTCACCGAGAAGTCTGATGAAGGAATGCCTAACATAGTGAATGCTAGTGGGAAGAGGGTAGGTTTAGAAGATAAAATAAAAAAAGAACAAGTTAAAAAGCACTTAGAAAAGTTAGATATCTGCAAGTCACCAGGGCCTGATGAAATGCATCCTAGAACACTTAAGGAGCTGATAGAGGAGGTGGCTGAGCCTTTAACTATCATCTTTGGAAAATCATGGAAGACAGGAGCGATTCCAGAAGATTAGAAAAGGGGAAATATAGTGCCCATCTATAAAAAGGGAAATAAGAGCACCCAGGAAACTACAGACCAGTCAGTTTAACTTCTGTGCCAGGAAAGATAATGGAGCAAATAATTAAGGAAATCATCTGCAAATACTTGGAAGATAATAAGGTGATAGGGAATAGCCAGCATGGATTTGTAAAGAACAAGTCATGTCAAACCAATCTGATAGCTTTCTTTGATAGGATAACGAGTCTTGTGGATAAGGGAGAAGCAGTGGACGTGGTATACCTAGACTTTAGTAAGGCATTTGATATAGTCTCGCATGATATTCTTATCAATAAACTAGGCAAATACAACTTATATGGGGCTACTATAAGGTGGGTGCATAACTGGCTGGATAACTGTTCCCAGAGAGTAGTTATTAATGGTTCTCAATCCTGCTGGAAAGGACTAACAAGTGAGGTTCCACAGGGGACTGTTTTGGGACCGGTTCTGTTCAATATCTTCATCAACGATTTAGATATTGGCATACAGAGTACGCTTATTAAGTTTGCGGATGATACCAAGCTTGGAGGGGTTGCAACTGCTTTGGAGGATAGGATCATAATTCAAAATGATTTGGACAAATTGGGGAAATGGTCTGAGGTAAACAGGATGAAGTTTAATAAGGACAAATGCAAAGTGCTCCACTTAGGAAGGAACAATCAGTTTCACACATACAGAATGGGAAGCGACTGTCTAGGAAGAAGTACGTCAGAAAGGGATCTAGGGGTTATAGTGGACCACAAGCTGAATATGAGTCAGCAGTGTGACGCTGTTGCAAAAAAACCCAACATGATTCTAGGATGCATTAACAAGTGTGTCGTGAACAAGACACAAGAGGTCATTCTTCTGCTCTACTCTGCGCTGGTTAGGCCTCAGTTGGAGTATTGTGTCCAGTTCTGCCCATCACATTTCAAGAAAGATGTGGAGAAATTGGAGAAGGTCCAGAGAAGAGCAACAAGAATGATTAAAGGTCTAGAGAACATGACCTATGAAGGAAGACTGAAAGAATTGGGCTTGTTTAGTTTGGAAAAGAGAAGATTGAGAGGGGACATAATAGCGGTTTTCAGGTATCTAAAAGGGTGTCACAAAGAGGAGGGAGAAAACTTGTTCTTCCTGGCCTCTGAAGATAGAACAAGAAGCAATGGGCTTAAACTGCAGCAAGGGAGGTTTAGGTTGGACATTAGGAAAAAGTTCCTAACTGTCAGGGTAGTCAAACACTGGAATAAATTGCCCAGGGAGGTTGTGGAATCTCCATCTCTGGAGTGGGAGCGGGGGCAGGGAAGGGAAGGAAAAAGGAGAAAAAAAGACAGAGAATAGATTGTTCAAGTTACAAGAGGCTGATAAGAACATGTAACTTGAACAATCTATTAGCTCATAATACCATCTACGTGTTTTGTTAGTCTATAAAGTGCTACCAGACCACTTGCTGTTTTTAAAGTTTATCCTGTACAGACTAACTTGGCTGCCCCCTGAAACGGCCGAAAATATTCACTGTCTTTTTTCTCCTTCCCCCGCCCCCACTGTTCCCTTATTTATTCTTGGATCTGGACTTTCAATACTCCAGTCCTCTGAAGAAGTGAGTTGCGCCCACAAAAGCCCATGATACCATCTACATGTTTTGTTAGTCTTTAAGAGGCTACTAGACTATTTGTTGTTTTTTAAGTTTTTCTAGTTACAGACTAACTCGGCTACCCCTCTGAAGCTTTTGTTATATATTAGCAACTTATGGAGCAACAGGCCTCTATTACATTACTTGTTTAAGAGAGGGCTAGACATTGCACAACTCACTTTTGCGGGGGGGGAAGAGGGGAGGGAGTTTTCCTTTTTTACAAGTTATTGCATCACAGGCAGAGAGAAATGCCTTTGAGCTGAGTGTAAGGCCTTATTTTCCTTGAACAACAATGACTTCACATCCTGTTTCAGTTGTCATTTCTGGAGCTGTCTGCGCCAAATTGAGCACACAACATTGTACTTTTTGATCAATAGTATAGGTAGATTAATAATCACCGTGCCTTTGCATATCATTTCTTTTGCTTTTAGTGCCACATTTTTCATGAGATAAAAAAATGTTCAACTTTCCTGACTTTGGCAATGACAGCAGCAACTTTGTTGTGACACTATAGCATCCTTTAAGCTCAGGATGTCTGTCAGCAACTGTTTGAACTCCAGGCCAATGAACTTTGAAAATCTTCCATTATCAATAATACTTTCTGTCCCTGCAGTGTGCAGCTGGGAAGCAGATATCTTTCTTGGTAAACTCAGCAAACCCCCCACATGCTTATCAGCCAGGAAAAATATTTGGGGGGGGAGGGGGGTGGGGGGATTACTGCTCTCTTGCTGTGTTTAAAAAGTAGATCCCTGTATCTTTGAGGAGAAAAACATACTTTACTGGTTTCAGAAATAATAAATTACAATCTGCCTTCATGTGGCCTAAATAGAGACCCCCCTTCTTTCAAGTGTAAAGCTGGTCTTTCATCTGCTTCTGAGACTGTATGTTTTTAATCATGATGGTTAAATGGCCACAATCTTGTACAAATCTGAACATTACATGTTCACTGAGCAGGGTTAACTCATTCCATGACAATATTCCTTGTCTATTATAGTATTGAATTCTTCAAGTATGTGATTTATTATGATTGGGGCTGTACTCTTTATCACTTTGATACACATGGATGTGTAATTAATATAAGTCAGTTATGTCAAACCATTCCACCCCTGTCCATTAAAAAAGCGACTTTTAAAAGTGATATCTATATTTAAATAATATGCCTAGCTCTGTAGTATTGGTAAGGCAAGCATCATTTTAAGTGGCTATTTTCTTTAGTTGTCTGTCTTTTGTCTTAAAGAAACATAGCTCTATTTTCTTATCCAACTTTTTACAAAACTCATGCACATTTAGAGTAATTAGGCTGATTTATTTTTTTAATTCTGGACCAGGAATACATTTCCTCTTTCTACACAATTCCTTTAGCAATTATTATTAAACACCACTGAGGAGAACCTAATGGAATTAGATATCTAACCTTTGTTCCAATGCTTCAAGGGGTAGCTGAGTTAGTCTGTCCAGGATAAACTTAAAAAACAACAAACGGTCTGGTAGCACTTGTATTTTTTCTTTGATTCAAAGTAATGTATTTCTTCATATCCTCATATTTACTGTAAATTAGCCTACCTATAAGCTTCAACCCTATTAGAAGCCTCTTATGTTTAGTAATGTTTATGAAAGACGCATATTAAAAGAAAATAGATCAGCAAAACTTGTAACACAGCGAGCACCAATATCCACCTCCTCCTTTCCTAAACAGTTAATGTATATCCAAAGTCAGCTTGCATACTAGGTTATAGATAAGCCACATTAAACACACATTCAAACTAGGTTTCTGTTATTCGATATGTTCATGTATGAGACAAAATGCGAGCTTAGCTGAAACTATTCTAGATCAGGAGTTAACAACACTTTACTTCACTGTCCACAAGGTATGCCTTTTCCACTAGGGTTCCACTGTAACTCTTTCAGAATTTAAGCCGTGGAATGGCAGTTAGCTTTATTTAACTTTTATTTAATAAAATAAAACCAACAATGACATATTAGGGAAACCTATATTCTAGTATTTAAGATACAATAGACATAAATCATGAACAACTTAGACTCAAGCATCTACACACAAACCCACAATAACACAAGACTTTCAAAGGTCACCTGAATAAACAGCATGGGGATAAAATATGATTGGGATTTTAAGGGAAAATCTTGACATTGGTTTTAAATGATTATTTAATGAAACATTTCTGTATTTTCATGCTTTAGAATGGGCAAATTCATGTCATATAGAAACTCTACCTTCCTCAAAAGCTTTCTGTTCCCTTCCATTTTCCATCTCTCCTTCAGTCTACACTATCAAGTTTTGTCAACAAAACCATAAGTTACCAAAACAAAAATTGCCAGAGGATCATGTCCACACTGGAGGCACCATCACTGACAGTGTGAGAAATGCACTGGGGGTACGTACCCCACAGAGCAGCATTGTGGGAAAGCAGAGCTGATCACTGCACATCTTGAGATGCCCACTGAGTGCTCCCGCAGCCTCCTCAGCTGCCAGGAGCGGCATCATGAGTAGCTCTGTGAGTTCTCTGTGACGAGAAAAGTCAAAAACAGCCCAGCAGCCTGTCTCCTACCCCCTGCAGCAGCAGCTCACCTGCTGCTATATTCCTAGTGCAGCAAAGACTGATTTAGTTTTTGTTCCCTAAATGGAGAGGCACAATCAGCTGTCAGATACTTCCTGGAGCTTTGAAAGGAGAGGGGGACATGCCTGCAGGGTAGCCGAGATCAAAAAACTAAGCAAAGCCATCAGGGCAGACATTGTGAGATACTGACAGAAGCCATTTCTGTCAACAAAATAAACAGAGTCTACACTGGCTCTTTGTTGACAATAAGGGGGGGGGGGAGTCGGTGGGGTGGAAGTGTGTGTCACCAAAACAGGATGTGTTCTCCAACAAAAGTCGCATTGCAGTGTGTGCGCTCTCATTGTTTTGTTGCCATAAGGCAGTTTGTAATGATAAAATTTGGTAGTGTAGACAAGACCTTTCATTTTCCAGTTTTCTAATCACTTTCACAAGGGATTACAAAATGTAAACACCCTCCAGGAAGCCACCAGAGCAAATTTACAAGGGAAGAAACACTAATCCAACTAAAATGATTGTTCATACTTCGGGTTATTTTTATAGAAGGAACTCAAAAGCATACAACTTTTCTTTAACACCACGCTAAGTCACATTTAGGCCCTAAAAGAATAGCAGTGACTAAATAGGAAACCAAAAAAGAACAATGAGATTCAAAGCCAGTAGCAGTCCTGTGCAGCCACACTGGTGCAAAACTCCATGCCCAGACATTTTTGGATTGATAAAAACACGAGAGAATCAAAATGCAAAATCTTTTTGTGCAAAAAAGAGACTTTTACATCATCTAATTTATCATTTCCATGAAGCAGTCTCAAAAAAATGATTTCCCTGAGCTTATATAACATTTTACATTGTATGTAGTGCCTTTAAAAATGTAACCTCTAGCTCACCCTTGCCCCAGCACACCCAGCCTCTCACTTCCCCTTGGTATTCACTAATGATGAAGTAGTGAAATACTAAACTATAATAATGTTTAAAAGAGATACTATTCCAACCTTTTAAAATACCATTGGCTTGGTTTTCAAGTTTTGCATAAGTGAATTACTCAGCCTGCAACTATCTCCAAAGAAACAAATGCTTAGGGACATGCCATTTACAAAAATAGAGCATAACTGCACTGTGGCCACATCATTTGTAAGTTGTGAAGTGCTTTAGATTCCAGAAAATAATATAAAACTCCCTCCTTTGTAGGTGGGTTTTACAACAGAATTAAATCATGGAAAGACAAGCCATAGCTTTGTGACTGCTCGAAGAGGAGAGATAAAGGCTATAGACTGACTGCCCCAGTCCTCTTCTCTTCCTGACTCTTTAGTTGATTTCAAATAATCAGCATCTTAACTTTAAGCATGACTCTTTTTGACTGTTTTTGACTACGGAATGTGGAACTATAGCTGTAGTTAATGTGGTGGTTATATTGTGGGTAGCAGGCTAATATACACATTTAATTTGACGTTATGTCCTGGCATTGTATTCGTATGTCACCAATACTTAGCGGCGAGGAGTACTGTGGCACCTTATAGACTAACCGAAGTGTTGGAGTATAAGCTTTCATGGGCAAAGACCCACTTCGTCAGATGCATGTATACGCCAATACTTAGGTGTATCTTCTATATAAATGTAGCAGGGTAGTTAATGTGTTAAATCTTCATGGACTTTCTTTCAGATATCCATCATGTCACACTACAAGCTAGTGTATTTCGATCTGAGAGGAAGAGCAGAAATCAGTCGCTACCTGTTTGCCTATTCGGGCATAAAGTACGAGGATCACAGGATAAAACTAGAGGATTGGGCCAAGATCAAACCAAGTGAGTAGAATATATTCTTGCATACAGACTTTTCTTAGAAATCTAGTCAGAACACAAAACCACATAGGATACTGTCTATTTGCTGATTTGAGATAAAAGAACCAATGAATGCTAAAAGACTCAGGTGAAATGTTGGCTTCATTGACGTCAATGGGAATTTTACAACTAACTTCTGTGAGGCCAGGATTTCACCCCTTGTCTCTCCACCAGGGAATATTAATCCAAGGACAGATTCTCAGTTAGTGTAAATTGGCACAGTTCCATACCTTCATTGCATTTACTGACACCAGCTGGGGATCATGCCCCAAGTTTTCAAATACTGTCAGCTAGAAACTGATGGAAACACAGTAAGTATTAACACATTAAGACTCTTAAAAAAATTGGTCCCAAAAGGCTATACTAAAGCACTGAAACCAATTTCAGAAGCCAAATGAAAATCAAAGAAGCAAAGAGGGAAGCCCCTTGTGACCTGACAAGTTCTCCAAGCGCAGAAGCAACAAGAGCAGCTGAAAAGGGAAAATGGTGGAACACAGCCTACCTCTGAAAAAAAGCAATATACAGTCTATTGAGAGACTAGCAGTACACAGAAAGCTACAAGACTCCTTTAATGTTTACGGATAAATTAACCTGAGATTGACATAAGTGAGAATAAAATGTCAAAAGGTCAAAGCAAATGTCACGTGTATGCCAAGCCTTTTATTTACGTCGCACAAACCGTTCAATATTTTAATTCACCAGTAAGTTTTACTCCAGATAAGACTAACCCCAGGCTGGTAGTTTGGAGGTAAGCAATCATAGGACTCGTCAATTTCCTCCATGTCCTCACTTGAGGAAACTGCCCTCTATTCTATATTCCAGAATAGATTGTTGTAGTACTTTCTGCAGGGAGCTGCTCTTTAAGAATAGAGGAAAATTTCAGCTGGTGAAAAAAGTGGCTCTCCATTTGTGACGTGATGCTGTTTGGAAGGAAGGCATTTTACACGATCAGCACAGACTTCCAAATTCTTTCTTGGTGCAATCAAAGGTTCTTTTATCCCACATATCCTCAAATGGTTTGAATGCTGATTGCTTTAGACATCATTTTCCCCTTAGTGACATTGAGACACTTGCTGAGGTGCTCAAACCAAGACACCATGGGCTAAAAGAAGAAGGGACTCCAAGGGAGACAGGGGAGAAATAGAGACAGGCTCTTTTCAGTAAGGGGCCTTGCATTTTGCAAACTATTTCTCCACCAGAGTCTGATTCTGTTGACTATCACGTTATGCAGTATAACTTTGGTATCCCTAAGGCATTTTCACAGAAGGAGAGGAAAGAGGGGGATGGGAGTGGGGCAGAGAGTTGGTTTTGAAGGGATTTAGGCATTTGTGCTCTAGTTTTGAATTTTTATATTTGCACAAATAAAATTTATAGAGTGTCTACATTCTCCACACATACCTAGAATTTGGAATAGACGATTTTAAAATAAAACAGACAATACAAAGACTTAAACATTACAAATCCATTTACATCTTAAAATATATGAAAATCAGGCTTACTTGCCAAATGTCCCGAGTTCAAGATGCTGGATTTCCCATGTAGCAGTTGAAGACATCACACACACTCAAACCAGCTGGGCAGGAAAATACTTTCCAAGACATTTTTAATGTTCATGATACAAAGCCATCAATGATGACTCCTGTACATTAGCCAATGTCTGTTAGCCAATATGCCTGACTGCAGCCCATCTGCATTATTAGCATTGTGATTGAATATTAGAGATGCAGGATGTGTTAAAGAAACTGGGAACCAAGAGCTCTGTTCTTGGATATGCCACTTAGTCTAATGCCTTGTGCAGATCATTTAACTTTTTGTTCCTTAATTTGTTAGGTGAACTGACCCTCCCTCCCCCAGGTTATTATATGGTTTAATTAAAGGTGTAACATACTTTGGGAATATATGTGAAGAAAAATGTGACATATACATTAAGGGTATGTCTACACAGCAGGGCAAAAGTCAAATTAAGGTACACAACTTCAGCTACATCAATTGTGTAGCTGAAGTTGAAATAGCTTAATTTGGCTTTTGGCGCAGTCTACGCAGCAGGAAGTTGAAGGAAGAACACTGTAAAATGAGGGTTACAGGAGTTAAAGTAAGAAGTCCTCCATCTCGACATTATGTCAAAATAATGGCTTGCTGTGTAGATGTGCATTTTGTTATTTTGAAATAATGTCAGTTATTCCGAAATAATACTGCTGTGTAGATGTGTCCTAACATATTACCATATTACTATGACTCTTATATTGGATTTCAGATTACATAATTGGGTAATTATGTAATTGGGTAAAGTACAGGAAAGTTTTATGGATGTCCCATTTGGGGCTAGATCCTGCAAACCCTCTGCATGGAACTCCCATTGAGTCAGTGAAAGACCTGTGAACACAGAAGCAGACACTGGGAATGCTTCCTAATGGTCATGAATTGTTTTAGCAATAGAAGTAAAAGTAAAGTGAGAGAAAGGGGAGATTGGACATATAGTGGTGACTGTCACTGGAAAATCTAAGCCTAGAAAAACAGTTGGGTGGAGACCTGAAAATGCCACTTTGTCCAAGAGTTGGATCCTGAGTCCCTGCCTACGGATGACTCAAGGCTTTCATTAAGGACACTTAGTGAAGGAGATAACCACACCATTCCACCTGCACTATGTACAAAAAAAGTTGCATAATTTTCACATGTACAACTAATTAATTTAACACTACTAAAAGATATTGATTTTGTCATGAGATCAACCAGCTGCAGAATATTTGATGACTATGGGGAAATTTACTCCACAGGAAATAATTAATATTCATTCTCAAAATGTTTCTAGGCACAGAATTGTGAAATATGTCATGTTGTATCACAAGCCTAAGTAAGTATGAAGTTTAATGGATAATTTAGGTGTACAGGCCACACAGTCTCTCTTCCACAGTAATGCAAGTGAGTGTGTCAGATTCAAAGTTCATATGTAAGGAGTGTGTTTCTAAGTAAGTATGAAGTTTAATGGATAATTTAGGTGTACAGGCCACACAGTCTTTCTTCCACAGTAATGCAAGTGAGTGTGTCAGATTCAAAGTTCATATGTGAGGAGTGTGTTTCTCCGTGCTTCTCTGATGTTGCTGCCTCATTTTGATCTCCTGTGGTTTGGCAAATTCTCTGGTACGGCACCAGTCAGGTCTCGAGGGTGCCAGACTGGAGAGATTCAACCTGTAATATAAATAAAACAAGGCAGTCAGAACAATACCACCTTGGCACGAAACAAGATCAAAATTAAATACACCAACTTGTTTTTTGATCATTTCAAAACTTTTCAGCTGAAGACATCAAAAATCATAATACAAAACATTTTGATACAGATAAAAGAGCATTTTTGATGGAACACTGATTATTGAAAAATTGTCTGCCAGCTCTCGTTAAAACTAGTCTACCTTACCTACAAAGAGACGATTGACATTTTCAGAACATACCCCCATAGAAATCATGTACTGTACGTTCCTTCCTATCCCTGCATTTCAAATCGCCTAGCTTAAGAGTAGCAGCAGTAAAAACTGTTTCAGTTTAGTCTCCCCAGTAAGTCCTCAATAAAGCAAAGCTATGATGCTACATAATCATTAAAAGACTTTCTGCTCTATCGGCTTCACAGCTGTAGTAATAAGACTGCATCAGCTGAAGTGAATTGCTTTTACCACTGATACAGGCCAACAATTAAGAATTACATTAGTTAGGTGGTTGTCATGCTATATTTCCTCATTTACATCTGCAATAGTTTGTATTGCAGTTCACACAGGTCTTTAAATATTAGGAGAATTTAGAAAATTATAGACATTAGTAGGGAGATACAGCAGCAGTGTGGTGCATATCTCTAAAATATTAATTTCATTCATACTAGACCAATCCTATGTATCTCAAACTGTGTTTGTACAGATTACCTTTCTAGCACACAAATATTATATCTGCAGAAACAGTTCATACAGTATAGCAAAACTACATATTGTTGATTGCTATAAATTATAGAATATTGAAAATAGGGTGGGGGAAGTACAGACGCCAAATTTTCATGCATAATATACAAAAGAATGTACACGCATTTCTACACTTAATTTTGTGACTAAATCAGGGCCCAATTGAGAATGCTGACACCTGATATCAGGCCTGCAATCTGACAAACTACTCCTTCAAGGGAAGAAATAGTACAAACTATCCAAAGGGAAATAACAGCATGTCCTCTCTCCTCTCATAATTGTAGATAATCTTCTGATTCAAAGTATAGTGAGCAGGGTTGGCTGCTCACTGACCCCAAGGAGAAGGAACCCTTCCCTGATCCTGGGTGGGCTGAGACAGAGCCTGCCCCTTTAAGTCCACAGAGGCCTAGGGGAGGGGCAGGAAGTATAAAAGATGAGCCCAGAAGCTCAGTAGGCAGCAGCTGTCATAGGGAGCAGAGACCTACCCTGAAGATGCTGAGGAGCTGGCCAAGGTGGATGACTAGTTCGGGCCACCAGGCCCAGGCCTTCAGGAGGAGACCCTTTTCTCTCTACGCCTAAACTTGGACTATACAGACCCTGTGAACCCACCACTGCCTGGCACACACCTTTAAGGTGTGTCAGCATGCTTAGGAACAGATTCCTTACTGACCCCAGTGGACGCCAAGGCTGCCACTGCTAGGGCCCTGGGCCAGGACGCGGTGGAATAGGGAGGGCCTGTGTCCCCCCTGCTACCTCTATATCGGGTGGCAGTCTCCCCCTTCCCACTTGTGCTGTGAAAACTGTTTGTTTGCCTGCCCCGTCCTGAACCAGGGCCTGGGCTGCCATTTGACTTTGAGAGCTGTTTGTTTGCTGGCCCATCCTCTGGCCCCTGGTCTTAAAGGGACCGCCAGGCAAGGAAGTACAAGCCCGAGCATTGGGCAGAGGCTCAGGACTATGTGAGAACTCTTACACAGACTCTAAGGGAGCTCCTCAGAGAGTACTTCAGATTAAAGACAAAAAGTTTGGAAAATAGCATCTACATCCATGAAACATGAAAATCTACAATGTGGAATTTTGCTTAATTAATGAAGATGATCCAAGAATTATAAGACTTTTCTTTAAAAAAAGCAAGCAAAGGACAAAAACATTATTCCCCATTGTGTCTCACAAGCAAAGATATTATTGAAAAAGAGCATGTACATATCTGTGTAGAATAGAGTTTGAAATTGCCTTGCCCGGAGTTATAATTCATTTTAATTCTCCTTGGGAAGACCAATGCAAACGAACACTGCAGAATGTTAGGAGTTCATCTTTACATGCAGGACAGGAAATTATAAAGCTGCAATTTTAACTTCTGAACAGGATTAAAAAGTTGATATAGCAGGTCATGTGATTTTTGTAGTGGCAATTTTGCCCATCTTAACTCAGTATTACTTTTTCAGCAGTTTTGGCAGGACGCTGTATGCTTTATTGCCATACACTCTCTCTCTGCCGCCCCTCTCCTCATCTCTCTCTCCGAATACTATAAAAAGTCTTTTCAATGCACCATAAACATGGGAGCTTTGCCTGGTTTGGATTAGGTACTATGACAGCAAAATGTCTGTAACTGTACATTTCATTTGTTTTCTTTGGTCACGAGTCAGACAATCTGCTGTAGAACTTCAAAATAGTATTTTCAGGCCAGAATTCCTTAGTTTTAGTATTAAGCAAATGCAAGCAGCTCAGTAAACAAGCAAAGCTATGGAAATGCAGCTCTTCCAAATGCCTTTTCAACAGAGCTGGCCAGAAACAGGAAATTCTGAGTTGCCAACATTTCGTTCCATATGGGGATTTCTGACAAAATGGAGCAATCTGTTTCACTGACCTGCACTCCTGCCAACTAGGCAGTTCAGGACCTGGGAAGCCCAGAGAATAGAAACTTGGGAAGCAACCAAGCAGTGCCTCTGCTAACATAATAGCCGGGACACTAACTTATTTCCTGCCAGTGCGGCCAGCAGGCTGTCCGTACATCAGTCAGGATGGTCACCCTGTCACTCTATTTGGTTTCCATCAAAAGGTATCAATGGAATTGACACCTCTAACATTTCAATTCTGTAAGATCAGCATTTTCCAACCAAAAACCGTTGCACTGGTAAAATTTTTACCCAGCATTCCTCTTCAGCAGGAGAGCGGTGTATGCTCAGGACTAGCCTATATCCCAAAAGGGAGAAAGAGTGAGTGTGAGGCATCGGATCCTGATGAGCTTCTATGTTAAAGTCCCACAACTGTTCCTCTATGCAAATTTTGCTTAACACTTGCATAGCACTTCATTTTTGATATGCTGTACAAAGTGGGCTTCCAGGCATAATGATTTAGGGACAAATCCTGAGAGAAGCAGAAACCTGCAACTCCCTGTAATCTCAATTAAATTAGAGGTAGCCAGTGCCTCTCAGATTTGGCCTGGAATCATCACATATGCAGACACAGCAAGCAATAGGCACCTCACCTTGTCAGCCTATGCCCTCTTGGCTGCCAGACTCCCTTCCTTGCATGAAACCTCTCTGAGCTCCATGGTAAATCCACCCTGACAGCCTGGCAGTCCTGCTGAGACCTGCCTCCTCCCTACTGGGGATCAGACAAGAACTTGCAGCAGGGGAAAGCATTTTACATAATGAGAGAATGTTACAGGAAGGAAGATAAATCCAAGTGTGGGCAGATATTCCTGTTTGGCACATACACTATACTATATTTTTAAACTGGCTCTTCCTTCCCAGCAGTCAAAAGACCATTCCCTTCTGCTCAGATGGTGCCTCTCAGCAACCACCAAAACCTCCCCAGGAAATATTCATGCCCCACCTGGAAATGACCCAATTCACAATAGGTTACATCCATCAGGGAACTCCTTAGCTCATAAAGGGCTGAAAATATTGCCCAATCAGGAGGCTGTAATTGGAGTTTTGGCTGAAGAAAAGCAGGGGCTCTGTGGTATATGAACCAAAAAAGTTGAGGGTTTGATTGGAAGGTTAGGGTAAAATGATCTTGTTTTGACCCATCCCTAATTAAAATTATCAACCAGTGCTAGAGCAATGCAGTTTAAAAGTAGTGAAAAATGCAGCTAACTGCAACTATAGCCTCTCAAGCTATTTGGTTTTACCTGAAGTCATATCCAGACAGGAATTTTTCATCTGACTTCATCTTTATAATTCGTTGAACCAAAATCCCAGATCCACACACTCCCCAACTGTAGGGCAACTGCAATCTGGAAATGAATTTCTATTAAGCAATTTGAACTCACCACCATTCATCCCAATTTAAATAGGTACAGCAATTGAAATCTGGAAAGACAGAATCTCTTCAGTCTAGATCTTGCAGAACTTGGGAAGCAAACTTGGCAAGAAAGATTCAGATTTAAACATAATTCAAAGGATAGAATTGACAATATTTCAATCACTAGCAGAAACATACTCAATTCAAGAGCCACAGTGCCACCTAATATACCTTTTCAAAACATTTACAAATTCCTGGATGTGAAGTACATTGAAAAGGCACGTGTGCTAGAATGTCTTTGAATCATAACGCTAGTAACATCTGCAGCTTGCTATGTGAACAACTATAGTTCAATTTCAATGTATAGGCACTTCATAGAAGCAGCACAAGATAGTTTTATTTCATTCACTGTGAAATATTTACCGTCTCTTCATAGGGAATGCTTAGAGGCTGGAAGTGTGCTTGAAAGGTCCAGAGGCAAACTGCTGAGTGGGAGATTGTAGTGATGAAAATTTATTCTGCTGTAATGAAACAGATGAATCAGATTAAACAGAGATTTAGTGCCCCAAAGATCTGTTCTAGGACCGGTTTTGTTCAACATCATTATTAATGACCTGGATGAGGGGATGGATTGCAACCTTCAGCAAGTTTGCAGATGACACTAAACTAGGGGGAGAGGTAGATATGCTGGAGGGCAGGGATATGGTCCAGAGTGACCTGGACAGATTAGAGGATGGGCCAAAAGAAATCTGATGAGGTTCAACAAGGACAAGTGTAGAGTCCTGCACTTGGGACGGAAGAATCCCAAGCATTGTTACAGGCTGGGGATCGACTGGCTAAGAAGCAGTTCTGCAGAAAAGGACCTGGGGATTACAGTGGATGAGAAGCTGGATATGAGTCAAAAGTGTGCCCTTGTAGCCAAGACGGCTAATGGCATATTAGGGTGCATTAGGAGGAGCATTGCCAGCAGATCCAAAGAAGTGATTATTCCCCTTTATTTGGCTTTGGTGAGACCACACCTGGAGTAGTGTGTCCAGTACTGGACCCCCCACTATAGAAAGGATGTGGATGCATTGGAGAGGGTCCAGCGGAGGACGACCAAAATGATTAGGGGGCTGGAGCACATGACATATAAGGAGAGACTGAGGGATTTGGGTTTGTTTAGTCTGCAGAAGAGAAGAGTGAGGGGGGATTTGATAGCAGCCTTCAACTTCCTGAATGGAGGTTCCAAAGAGGAGGGAGAAAGGCTGTTCTCAGTAGTGACGGATGGCACAACAAGGAACAATGGTCTCAAGTTACAGTGGGGGAGGTCTAGGTTGGATATTAGGAAAAACTATTTCACCAGGAGGGTGGTGAAGCACTGGAATGGGTTACCTAGGAAGGTGGTGGAATCTCCATCCCTAGAGGTTTTTAAGTCTCGGCTTGACAATGCCCTGGCTGGGTTGATTTAGTTGGGATTGGTCCTGCCTTGGGCAGGGGGCTGGACTTGATGACCTCCTGAGGTCTCTTCCAGCTCTATGATCTGTCAGCAGAAAGCAAGCAATGATTTTTCAGGGGATGTTCATCCTTCTTCCTCAATGGCTCTTGCTGGAATGAGATAAAATAGCTTCACATGACACCAGTCAGGCTCATGGGGAACAGTCACTTTGAAAAGAAACACTCACTATAGTTTGTGTGTGTTATGATAATATCTGAAAGGCTCAACTTCAATCAGTTGTACTATACATTTTAAAGGGTAGTTCTCACCCAAACAAGGTTACGTTTTACATACACAAGTCAGACAGGGTGCGAAAAAGGTGATCAAATCCTTTTTTACAGGAAGAGAACTGGGGCATGGGGAGATGAAGTGACCTGACCAGTGTCACATGGGAATTGTATTGCAGAGACAAAAACTGAGCCCAGCTCTCCTGAGTCTCAGTCAAATCACACCACAAGCCAATTCTTCCTCTCTATTGGCTTTATAAGATACTGTTCTAAAATTAAATATCCTTCCATTTACCCTTTCCAACAAACTCCCTCTTGAAAATGTTTCTGACATCAGACACTAAACCTTTGTTTTCCATGGCTCAATTTAAGCAAACTTTCATGTACAGGCAGTCCCCGGGTTACGTACAAGATAGGGACTGTAGGTTTGTTCTTAAGTTGAATTTGTATGTAAGTCGGAACTGGTACATATTGTAGGGGAAACTCTAGCCAAACATTTCTCCAGAGCTCAGTTTTATTCTCCCACACCTCACTTCCCTCAGTCCTTTATTCTCAAGCTGAGGTGTCTGCTGAGAAAAGCCGCTCCGCGTCTCCCTGGTCTGCTGGGGAGGGGGCCCAGCAGACCAGGGAGACGCGGAGCGGCTTTTCTTGCTGCGGAGGACGTGGGCGGTGGGACCACGGCGCGTCTCGGCGGTCTGCTGGGGGGGGAGAGCGCAGCTAGTGCGGGGTTGCCTCACACCGTTTGTAAGTAGGGATCCGATGTAAGTCGGATCCATGTAACCCGGGGACTGCCTGTACCTGCAAAGAAACAGATTCTGTACTTGATTTTGGGAAGGCTGGGATTGTCATTTCAACAGACAGACAAACGCAGCAAACAATGCTGGATCTAATGGTTTGTCAGTCTCTAGACAACCCAAATGCCAACTGGGGAATGGCTAGGCTGCTGGATTGTACCATAACTCAATGAGTCTTTGGGGCACACGCGAAAGCTTGACCACAGACCCATGACTGGCTTGGATGCCAGCAGCACTATCAACTCCTAATACAGTCAAAAAGGGATAGAGAAGGAACAGTTCACATAAGCCCAAAGAAGGGAGGAGGAAGGTGAATCACTCATGGGAACACAGCTGAAATGAAGGGTGAGAATCAATGTGGAAAAGAAGAAATGGGGAAGAGTGGTGAAGGGAAAGAGGACCCAGGAAGAGGGGAAGGATGAGACAGAAGGGAAAGAGAAGAAATAAGAACAGTCTTGGAGAGGTACCTTTTCAGTCCCCCCTCTTGGTCCATAGCAGGAAGGAGGGGGAAACTATTTTAAAAAGTCTAGCCCAGAAAGGGAACCGGCTCTCCAGGGATCCAACCATAGGAGGCAGCTTGAAAACTAGGAGGCTGTTGAGTGGCCCAGAGTCTGTCGGAGAGCAGGTGCACATCAGCAGGGGCTGCAGCAACAGTAGCATTGCCTGTGGGAAAAGGCTGGGGAGTTGTAACTGTGGCAAGAGAGGAGCCATTGGCCAGGAGTCATGTGGCTCCTGAATGGCCACACAAGAACACAGCTTACAGGGAACACTGGCAGTGACTCTTCAGAGGAAAAAGGCATTTCACTTTTACAGCAGGAATTTGAAAATACACCAAGGGAATTTAAACTTTTATAGCTGTACCCCTGCCCAATTATATGGAATAATTAAATGTGTGTTACATAGCCCTAATCAAGACACTATTATTCTGAGAGAGAAAACTGTAAAACAATCTGAGCATCTGCCACACACTCTGGTTTCATATACTACACAAGTTCTAAAGAAGGATCCCTCATGAAATACTAGATCTTTACAATGATTTATAAGCACGATGGTGTTTATTTTGTGAAGTATCAAAATATGCCCGAAATCAAAATACGCCCGGTAGCTCTACCCTGGAGAAGAGATTGGTTATTCCTATCAAACACATATAGTGCATATTCTTATTTTTATCATATATACAAATTCAGGAATCATGGACAGGATAGGAAAATATAATATTTTCTGCTTTTCCCTCTTTCCCATTTATTACATAAGATCACATTTGGAGGACTATATGATGCTGCTGGTTCAGAACAATTGCTTATATTCAAGTGTTAGGTGTTAATATTTTCTCTTGTCTTTCATCACTGAAACTTCTTAATCCACGTGTGCTCATTTCCAGGGGTCTGTCATCCAGTTTGTGTCTGATTCTTACAGATGGGGACATATCGGTCACATATTTTGTGGAAAGATCTACTCCTCTTGAATTCTAATTTTAAAATAGGGGAAAACACCTGCAATAAAACGATCCAAAAGGGATTGGTTTTGTATTTACACTACTAATGAAAAATGCACCCATGTCACACACCCCCAAAAAGCCATACTTCAACAAATTTAGAGCTCCAAAATGAGCCACTTTTCCAAGAAAAATTAGGTTGCCTGAGCAAAAGTGCTTAACAAATGTGAAGCTTGACATCCCCCATGGTGGCAATGTGAAAAAAAAACAGTTAATGGGCCTCTGTGAGTAAACAGAATTTGAGGCTCTATAACAGGAGTGTCCAAACCACGGCTTGAGAGCTGTAGCTCGTGAAGCCCCTCATGCTTCTCCACATCCTTTGCCTACTGGGGGAGGGGTGACTTGGGGTTTCTGCCTGCATCAGGGTGGTAGGGCTAGGAGCTCCTGCCAGAGACCACTGGTGCCTGCTGAGAGAGATGGCCCCTCCAACAGTATGAGTCATGCTTCCTTCCTTCCTTCAGGCATGCCTCTCCCCTTAGTCTCAGCAATCCCTCCTTGCAGCTTCCAGGCATTAGCTCCACATGGCGAGACAGCAGCAAAAGCATGACTCCTCCTGCAGTTCCCAGATGTTTTCCAGCTCATCCCCTTCATAGCCACAGCTCCCATCGTGTCTGTTTGAGCAGCTGCCATGCAGCAAGGAAGCCCAGCAGCACCTTATGACAAAATGGGGCCAGCAAACCCTGGCAAAAGTCAGCAGGGACATGTGACACCGCTCCCCCCCCCCCGCCCAACACACACACTGCCTTCTACCCAGCAGGGAGGTCTCTTGGGACTCCAGGTCTACAGGGCATGCCTCCAAGGGCTCAGGGCTTCAGCAGGAGCAGGGATGAAGCCTAGCTGTCACCACCACAAGGTTTGGCAGACACACTGTGTGTCTCAAACTTCTGAGGACTGTCATATGAGGCTGGGACAATGGGGAAGTCTGGCCACTCTTGTGCTATACATTTCCTGAAACTAACAAAACAAACAGGATTTTGTACTTATAAAGTTGATAAACCAGTAATAAACCATATTTCCTGTGTCTCAATCTTCATTCTCAACTGTCAAGAAGGCAATGTCCTGTATGATTTATGTTCTTTTGTTGTAATTAAATTTTCTAAAGTTATTGACATTTGAAATTCGTAGGGTAAAACAATGGTTTGCGACCTTTTTTCATTTGTAGACACCCAAAACATTTCAAACTGCGACTGCAGATCTCTTTGGAAATCGTAGACGAAGTCCGTGCACTGCAGGAGTTGGTCCATAAGACCACAGGTTGAAAACCACTTTATTATGTGGCATTTTGTTTTAATCGCAACCACAAACGTTTTGGGGAAACTTATCCACTCTGCAGACAGCACAATTTCAGAAGAGTCAGCTGAAATCTTGTGGTGCCACTGACATTTCTTCTCTTAACTCCTTCACTGATGATCAGCCACTGCACCTGATCCATCTGGAGCTGCTAACTATTAAAACTGTCCAACACAATCACAGTTTTGAATGTAATCACTTCCTCATGGCAGGCATGTATCGTACTGTACAATTTTTTACCCAGTTTATCTCACTGAAACAAAAAGGTTCAAGTAGTATCCTTTGCAGATATGCCAGTGGAGGATCATATATCTTTATACAAATTGGTAGTTAGGGTACAACAGTTCTGGGGTCTTTCCGTTCAGCACATGCAAGAATGTGCCTTCCTCTAGGATTCTAAATTCAGTAACACATTGCTGTGGCCTAGAACTTGTTGCTCTCTAGATAACAGGCATAAGACATTTTGTTTGCAGAACAGCTCTGTTAGTGTGTCATTAGTGGCTAACAGCACGTGGTCTCTCACCCAGGAGATGTAATTCTAATTTTCTCTTGGCCCTCTTCTTTGTGTCAGCAGCCACATCACCGAAACTTAATCTGGCACCCAGGGATGTTGCACTTTAAGGGAAAAAAAAAAAAAAGTTGTGTCAATAGTACTATGCATGTGTAAACGCTTGGTTGCCTAGTGAAATTGCATACATGACCTCTTGAATTCTCTGCGGCTGCCAGCTGGGTCATGCAGAGTTGGATTTCACATCTAAATTCTCTTACCCAATGTCATTTGTGTACAAGGTTGGACCTCCCTGTAGGGTTGCCAGGTGTCTGGTTTTGAACTGGACAGTCCAGTATTTGAGCTTTCTGTTCAGGAAACAAATTGAGAAAATATAAATGAGAAAATACAAATGTCCGGTATTTTCTAAATAAGATGTAATGTAGATTGTGATGTAATGTCAAGTGTGTCCGGTATTTTTGTTGAAACCATCTAGCAACCCTACCTCCCTGGTTCAGCACCCTGGGGTCTGGACTAGTCCCGGAGGAGGGATTTTGCCAGACCGGGGGGGAGGGAGGAGTCATTTTTGGACCCCTGCCACAGGCTCCCCAGGCCCAGCCACTGGCCTCCCAGCCAGCTCCCCACCTCCTGCGGGCACTGCCAACCTGCTGGGCAGCCATCGCTGCTGTGGCTCCAGGCAGCAGTGCACAGTGCGCCCCACGCTCTCTAGGCAGCCCATGTGCAGTGGCTTCCTGAGCAGCAGCGTGTGCTGAGCCGGGGCTCCGTGAGCAGCACCACACATCGCATGCCAGGCTCCCTGGGCAGCCGTGTACATGCTGTGTGCTGGGGCTCCCAGCCCCACCGCCACATGCTGGGCAGCCCCACCATCAGCTCCCTGCGGGCAGCCCTGTAGGGATCCTTACTGCTGGCCCTCCACCAAGACTCTCTGGTTCTGCAACATCCATGCCGGACCATGGATGGTGCCAGACCAGAGAATCCTGGTTATAAGAGTTTCAACCTGTACTACATGTTAAACAGAGTTATGAGTTAAATGATGATCTGTTTCCATATTGACTGAGTTCCGTTTGCAAGTCCTGGACACACCATGCTCTGCTGTTTTTTCTTCTTTCATATTCTCTCTCTCTCTCTCACCCCCCCCCCCCCCACATTTCATTGGAGACTCTAATTTCTTTTTTGCCCCCAGAGATGCTCACTGTGATATATTGTACCCACTGAAATCTGAGCAATTTGTTAGCACTGGAGAAACAGGAGTTGTGGCAGAAATGGCAAGGATTAAATAGCACTGAAGCAGTAACAGATACATCAAATCACCACAAACGTATAGGCTATGTCTACACTGCAGGCTTCTTGCACAAGGACGGCTGTTCTTGAGCAAAAACTTGCAGAGCATCCACACTACAAGCCCATTCTCATGCAAGAAAGTTTACAGTAGATCATCAGAAGAGAGGACTTTTTGCACAAGAGTTATTCCTCTCCCCATGAGGAATAAGCCTTTTCGCGCAAGAGCTCTTGAGCAAAAAGGCTAGTGTGGACCGGAACAGGGGTTTCTTGCTCAAGAAACACCTATGGCTAAAATGGCCATCAGAGCTTTCTTGTGCAAGAGCGAGCCACACTGCCATGGATGCTCTTGCGCAAAAGCACATCTCTTGTGCAAAAGCACTTGGCCATTTGGATGCACTCTTGTGGAAGACCTTTTGCACAAGAACTCTTGCGCAAAAAGTTCTTGCGCAAGAAGCCTGCAGTGTAGACATAGCCTTAAAGAAGAGGTGAGAGGTTAGGCCTTATCTACACAAGAGCATTGCACCATTTTAACTAAATCCATTTTGAAACTGATTTAGTTTAACTGGTGCAAACCTGGTGTGTGGATAGTTACTTTGTTATGTATTGATTCAGCTTAAGTCAGTAGGAAATCAACCCCAAATTAAACCCATATAAGGCCTCTTTAAACTGAAATAAGAGCATTCACCCAAGGGCAATGCACCAATCTAACTATCCCAATTTGGAAAATGGATATAATTTTCTCATGTAGAAAAGACTGTGATGTTGTGAGTAAATGAAAAGAACTCAGTGGTTCCTTTAGCTTCAGAGGGGTAGTCGCATTAGTCTGTAACAGGAAAAACTTAAAAAACAACAAATAGACTAGTAGCACCTTAAAGGCTAACAAAACATGTAGATGGTATCTTGAACTTTCATGGGCACGGCCCACTTTGTCAGATGACAGGAGTGTTAGAAGGCCAGATCCAAGAATAAAAAAGGGAAGGGAGCCGGGTGGGGCGGTAGGGGAAAAAAAGAAGAAAGAAAAGGAGAAAAAAAGGAGGGGAGGAAGAAAAAAAAAAAAAAGAGAGACCGTGAGCAGATAAGCTTCAGAGGGGTAGCCGAGTTAGTCTGTAACAGGAAAAACTTAAAAAACAACTTTAGCTAAGGCAGTGGTTCCCAAACAGTGGGCCATGGACAACCGTACTGCAAAGGGTCCGTGGAAAGTTTAAAAATAAGGATTGGGCCCACCACGGTGGGCCTGATCCTTACTTTTCTTTTCCTTTCCTTTCCTTACTTTTCCTTTTCTTTTTTTCCTTCCCCAGAGAGGGGAATCCGTGAAATGTTAATAGATTAAAAAGGGGTCTGTACGCTTGAAAAGGTTGGGAACCACTGAGCTAAGGTATTTTAAACTCCGTGCCACCCAGTGGCTGCATCATCTAATACAGTTTAACATTCCATCTCCACTTTAAGTTGCATATTCCTACCATTTTTCATATTTACGCTATCACACTGTATTTAAAGCTCAGTCTGTTGTCTCTCTCCGAATTGTTTACATTTTCATGTCCTGAATGTATAATCACGTGGCCATCTGGCTGTCCACTAGTTGCAAAGATTGGTTGTGGTCAGTTTGGTATCCTTGAGTTTTTGTCTTGTTCTGCATCTGCCATCTGTAGAGTTGGCTCTGTTAGTGTTCTCTGTGAGGAACAAACTATAGATGTCCAAGATTTCTGTTGAACTCTCCACTATTGGTGTCCAATCACATATGACTTGGGAAAGGCTGTCCTTACCCATACACAAAATATGCAACTGCATAGTGCACCCCAAAATTTGGGGCACCACTAAGTCTTAATGTCCACCCACTCTACCTATCCCAGGTCTGAGGCTCCTCTTCCTCTGGAGAAGAGCTAGTTAACCTAAAAGTGGCACCACAGGAAAACAATAAGCAGACAGCTCAGAGATATTCTCTATTACTAGGACAATCCATTCCATCCAAATCAACTCAATTTCCACGTTATGTAACAACAATAGGATAGGAATCCTGCCAGGTCTAAGCCCAAGATATGGTGGTGATGGGGGACTTCAACTATCCAGATATATGTTGGGAAAATAACACAGCGGGGCACAGACTATCCAATAAGTTCTTGGACTGCATTGGAGACAACTTTTTATTTCAGAAGGTTGAAAAAGCTACCAGGGGGGAAGCTGTTCTAGATTTGATCCTAACAAATAGGGAGGAACTGGTTGAGAATTTGAAAGTGGAAGGCAGCTTGGTTGAAAGTGATCATGAAATCATAGAGTTCTACCCTTCCTTAGAATTGTGAAGGGAGAACCGCAAAATAGAGACAATAGATTTCGGGAAGGCGGATTTTGGTAAACTCAGAGAGCTGATAGGTAAGGTCCCAGGGGAATCAAGACTGAGGGGAAAAACAACTGAGGAGAGTTGGCAATTTTTCAAAGGGACTTTGTTAAGGGCCCAAAAGCAAGCTATTCCGCTGCGTCAGAAAGATAGAAAATATGGCAAAAGACCGCCTTGGCTTAACCACGAGATCTTGCATGATCTAAAAATAAAAAAGGAGTCATATAAAAAATGGAAAGTAGGACAAATTACAAAGAATGAATATAGGCAAGCAACACAGGAATGCAGGGGCAAGATTAGAAAGACAAAGGCACAAAATGAGCTCAAACTAGCTACGGGAATAAAGGAAAACAAGACGACTTTTTATAAATACATTAGAAGCAAGAGGAAGACCAAGGACAGGGTAGGCCCACTGGTCAGTGAGGAGGAGAAACAGTAACAGGAAACTTGGAAATGGCAGAGATGCTTAATGACTTCTTTGTTTGTCTTCACTGAGAAGTCTGAAGGAATGCCTAACATAGTGAATGCTAGTGGGAAGGGTAGGTTTAGAAGATAAAATAAAAAAAGAACAAGTTAAAAATGACCTAGAAAAGTTAGATGCCTGCAAGTCACCAGAGCCTGATGAAATGCATCCTAGAATACTCAAGGAGCTGATAGAGGAGGTATCTGAGCCTCTAGCTATCATCTTTGGAAAATCATGGGAGACAGGAGAGATTCCAGAAGACTGGAAAAGGGCAAATATAGTGCCCATTTATAAAAAGGGAAATAAGAGCAACCCAGGAAACTACAGACCAGTTAGTTTAACTTCTGTGCCAGGAAAGATAATGGAGCAAGTAATTAAGGAAATCATCTGTAAACACTTGGAAGGTGGTAAGGTGATAGGGAACAGCCAGCATGGATTTGTAAAGAATAAATCATGTCAAACCAATCTGATAGCTTTCTTTGATAGGATAACGAGTCTTGTGGATAAGGGAGAAGGGTGGATGTGGTATACCTAGAATTTAGTAAGGCGTTTGATACGGTCTCGCATGATATTCTTATCAATAAACTAGGCAAATACAGCTTAGATGGGGCTACTATAAGGTGGGTGCATAACTGGCTGGATAACTGTACTCAGAGAGTAGTTATTAATGGTTCACTATCCTGCTGGAAAGGTATAACAAGTGGGGTTCCGCAGGGGTCTGTTTTGGGACCGACTCTGTTCAATATCTTCATCAACGATTTAGATATTGGCATAGAAAGAACCCTTATTAAGTTTGCAGATGATAGCAAGCTGGGAGGGGTTGCGACTGCTCTGGAGGATAGGGTCATAATTCAAAATGATCTGGACAAATTGGAGAAATGGTCTGAGGTAAACAGGATGAAGTTTAATAAAGACAAATGTAAAGTGCTCCACTTAGGAAGGAACAATCAGTTTCACACATACAGAATGGGAAGCGACTGTCTAGGAAGGAGTATGGCAGAAAGGGATCTAAGGGTTATAGTGGACCACAAGCTGAATATGAGTCAGCAGTGTGATGCTGTTGCAAAAAAAGCAAACACGATTCTGGGATGCATTAACAGGTGTGTTGTGAGCAAGACATGAGAAGTCATTCTTCCGCTCTCTCTCGCTGGTTAGGCCTCAGTTGGAGTATTGTGTCCTGTTCTGGGCACCGCATTTCAAGAAAGATGTGGAGAAATTGGAGAGGGTCAGAGAAGAGCAACAAGAATGATTAAAGGTCTAGAGAACATGACCTATGAAGGAAGGCTGAAAGAATTGGGTTTGTTTAGTTTAGAAAGAGAAGATTGAGGGGACATGATAGCCGTTTTCAGGTATCTAAAAGGGTGTCATGAGGAGGAGGGAGAAAACTTGTTCATCTTGGCCTCTGAGGATAGAACAAGAAGCAATGGGCTTAAACTGAAGCAAGGGAGGTTTAGGTTGGACATTAGGAAAAAGTTCCTAACTGTCAGGGTAGTCAAACACTGGAATAAATTGCCCAGGGAGGTTGTGGAATCTCCATCTCCGGAAATATTTAAAAGTAGGTTAGATAAATGTTTATCAGGGATGGTCTAGACTGTATTTGGTCCTCCCATGAGGGCAGGGGACTGGACTCGATGACCTCTTGAGGTCCCTTCCAGTCCTAGTATTCTATGATTCTATGTAGACTGGATTTCCTTTCCGAAGTCCCCTGTCACTAAATATTCTATTGAGTTCTTCCACTTTTTTCACTAAATCCACTTTGAGGCTGACAAGGCTGTTGATCACATAGCTTTTGTCTTTGTATTTCCGTGGTTAGCTGGCTTATGCAGTTAAAAATACCTCCAGGGCTAAATAGAGCTGTGCCAAGTGTCTGCAGCTCTGGGAAGGGCTGAAGGTCCCTATTGAGATAACTGTGACATCAGCTTCTGAGTCAAATTTAAGGTCAATAGCCTCGCCCTGAATGTTTAGTTCCACTCTCAAAGCTGGGTTCGCTATAACCACAGGTGAGCAATCCTAGAAACAATGGCTCAATTATCTGTTATATGAATGCTTTGGTGTGATAAACAGTTGAAAATGTCCGTATTTTGTTCAAGTATTACATCTTGCATCTCTGGCTGGACACGCATCAACTTTTGGGAAATCACTTTTTCCAAACATCATGCATGGAGGCTGCATTTTGCCCTCTTAAGCTTGGAGGTTTTCTCTCCTTTTCTCAAAAGTTTTATGATAATTACTTAACACTCAAGGGTCTATTTATAGCATCTATGCCAGTTTCATGTTTTTCAAATTGTTCCTGCCTTTTGTTTTGTCATTTTGACTAATACCAACTGCTTTGCTCTCTGCAGTTATGGTTAAATCTCTCTTCGGTTGTGGCTGCTGCCAAAGGGTTGTGCTTTTTTAAAAAACTGTTAACCCAATAACCAGACACAGATATTTTCATGTTTTGCATTTCCAAAAATCATAGGTTCTCAGCCAATGTATGCCAAGTTCTTATAAAACATTCAAAATGTCCTCCAAATTATTGAATTCTGTGATGAAAACATGCTCTTTCATAAACAATGTTTCTCTAGGTTATAAAATATGCATCAAACATAACCAGAACCCTTTCGTAGTCATCTTTGTGAATGTCTTCAGTGAAGTCAAAGGATTTAAACATATGGGCTGCTTACTTTCCCATAGCATAAATTAAAGAAAACCCCTATGTATCTTCAGTTTCTTTGGGGAGTTTGTTTGCAGAGAAAAATCTTGTTTCCAGCCGGTCCGTTCTGAAGGTTTTTCAAAGATGAAGTTCTCTGAGGCATCAAAGAATGGCATGCTGATGAATCCAGCAACCTTTGCTGCTCTGTTCCTTCTGTTATTCTTCTTAGTTTGCTCCTGACACCACCTCATGTTCTTCTGGACCAGATATGGACAGATCACAGAGCTTGCTTATATATTCATCCAAAGAGCCTTTAATGCTCTGCCCAATATGGTGGGGGTTTGTTTAAATAAGGTAATTTATACATAGTACCATCTAGCATAATGTATAATGCAGTTTAGCATTCCTTTTCATTATCAGTTACACTATGATCTCTTAACACTTTTCTGACACACTAAAGGGGCTGCAAAATGAGCATAAATCATGTTTACGCTCACTTTAAGGGGCTAAGATATTGGGTCTGATTCTCTTGCTATCATCAACACTCAGGTATATTTGTAATTTACCTGAACAGCATTTTCTGTAGTGCTTGAAATTTAAAATTCCATCAGTAGGTGAGCAGATAGTATGGTGGCTAGTTCCCCACAGGTAGACTCTTGCCATGCTAAATGCTCAGGTCTTTGTCTTAAATATTGAGACTTGCACTACTCTTTAGGTACATAATCTCCTTCAACTTTACATCATATAGAGAATTTCCAGAGATCCTCTCATAGCCTGTCACAGGATGCGACTCACCACCACGGCACCTCCTGCCGGTAGCACTGGGAATTAGCTCTTGTCAGCAGGTTGCCTCCCTCTGTCTCTCCCGTCACTCTGCTCTGTTCACGGTCTGATGCTGGACCCGTGTCACTTCAGGACACCGCCCTCCAGCAGTGCCCACTATGGCTGTCTCTCATCCCCCTTCCAGAGGTTTAATCAGCTGTCCTGGGTCTCTGCAGCCACGGTAGCTGATTGTGGCCTCCAAGTCTAGCCCCTCACCTCAGGGGCAAGCCGCAGTCCTCCCAAGCCACAAAACAATGGTGGCTAGATGTTGTATAAAAATGGGAAGGAGGGGACACAGGCCCGCCCACTATTGTGGATCTCGACCCAGGGGCCTTCTGGCAGCAGCCTTGTCCTACCCTCCTGTATTCCCCTCTACCGTTTTCTATTCCCTGGGCCACTTCGCTCCCTCCTGGCCCTAGTGGTAAGCCTAGCCTCAGGCAAGAGCCTCCCTCGCTAGCCTTCCAGCACTGCTCTAGCAAAGGTGCCTCTCTAGGAACTGGTCCTGCATCTTCCCTAGTCAGGGCCTAACTATCTCTTTCTGCTGGGCAGCTCCCTATTGAGGCCCCAGCAAGTTACACCCTGATTGGTTCTTTAAAAGCTTCCCTCTGATTGGCCAGGGCTCTGCACAGGCTCCCTCCAGCCTGTATTAACCCCAGTGTGGGGCAGTTGCCCCACCACACTCCCCAACATCTAACTCCTCAAAACATTTTATTCTCGGTCTCACACTTTGCGGACCTACACCTCAGTGTCCTGAGGCTAGCATAGTGGTTAGTATAGGCCAAGTGAGTACACACTTCCAGTATCTCCCTCTCCATAAAGGAACAAGATGCATCTCAACTCCTTAGCTTTTTTGCTCAGCTTCAAAAAGATAGAGCCCCCTCTTCCTCTGGGCTGCCTTATCTTACATTTCAGTCTCCTTCCATCTCGCATCCACCTACCTACATGCAATTAAGATGGGAATGTGGCAGAACTAACATTTCCAAGGATTTGTACCAATCCAGTTAAGACTCCTAGATATAAAAAAAGAAGAACTTGCATTTCTAGCTACATTACACTCCTGGGCCAATGACATTGAACTTTTTTATTGAACTTTTTTTAAACTTTGGTCTCCTCTAAATTTGAGTTGCACTGTTGATACCAGAGATAACTCCTAGTCCAGCCGCGGCCAACCTGCGACTCATGAAGCTCTTGCCCCCCAAAAGTGCGGCTTGCAAAGCTGCTCCTGCGCTCCCCCAAATGGTCCCGGCCCCCGCTGGCTCCCCCCCGGTCCCCGGCTTCCCTGTGCTTACCAGGTCGAAGCTGTGGGGTTTTAAAAAATGGTGCCCAAGATGGCAACCGTCTTAAAGGGGCAGCCTCCTTTTTTTGTTTTTGCTCAACAATTCTGTTCTCGGGGGCTTTTGCGGGGGGGAGGAGAGGGTTGACAATTCTGGTGCGGCTTTTCGCTGTTTTGGCTCTCTTTGTTAATGGGTTGGCCACCCCTGTCCTAGTCTCTTGGAATAGCCATGCCAATTTTGTTTTTGGTTAGACCTTCCCTCCCTACCAATTTCTCAGACTTTGTGGCTTCCCTGGAGTAGGCTATTTTTTTCTCCTGTCTGTGGAATGGAAGCCAGGTCATAATGTACTGCATTAGATCTGTAATTTGTGTCTTGGTGTCAGAAGCAGCCTAACCTTACTATAATATAGCCCCTTCTGCATCCATTGTTCCTCTGCTGGTGGTCTATCAGCTGAAATGCTTGATGTATTTCCTGCCACAATGTATTTTTGGAAGAAAAAATGTCTGAGTCAGTAAATATAATTTTTCTTTAAAACAATAACATAAATAAATTTGTGTTACCCCACATCCCTACCAGACCCTAACCCTAACCCTTAATTTCTTCAGAGTTATAAAGTCTAGACTGACACTTTGTCTGTAACATCCAAACTCTATCTTATTAGGAGGAAAAATATTAGAAAAATAAACCTACTGAAAATTATCCTTGCATGCTAATTGATCTGCAGAATTCCACACACTAAGGTAGCACATTCAGTCATAAGAGCACAAAACTGAGTTCTATTCCCTGCTCTACCATTACATCACAAAGTGACCTTGGGAAAGTCACTTAACCTTGTGTCTTTGTTTATCCATGTGTAAAACAGAACCTTATGGGTCCTGTGAAAAAGTTAAGTGCTTTGAGATTCTCAGAGGAAGACACTATTGTAAGTGCAAAGTACTACACTGATGAGTTTAACATTGTTCTCATGTTTTCCATTTGTGATTTTTTTAAAGCTATCCCATTTGGAAAAATCCCCATCTTAGAAGTGGACGGAGTTATCGTTCATCAGAGCCTGGCCATAGGCAGATACCTGGCCAGACAAACAGGTAATATATTATACAACACTCCTACTCTCTTAATACATCTGACTGCTCCTGTGTTTAATGATACCTACTGACACATGCTGAGCCATGACAATATAAAGAGCCAGTCTGTCAAGTTTAAATTAACAGAAATCAATATGAAAAGGACAATATTGACAAGTGGTTTGCACAAAGCAACAAAATGTATCTGTTGTCGACCTTTCCTGCTGCAGTTTCATTTCATCTGATCAAGGAAATTTAATGAACATGGTGTGATGTTACAGGTCCTGAAGTGGTGTAGCTGAGTCTACCCTACACTAGATTGCTACAACTGAGATGTTAGTTTAAAGCATCTTTGCACCCAGAAATGCCATATGGCGGTGGTATGTATGTGTGTGTGTGTTGGGGGGGAGGGGTGTTAGCAAGGTATATATCTACAGAGGTAATACATTAAGTGGTTCAAACCATTAAAACAGTAAGATTTTGTTACTTCCTCAGCTTCAACAGTTTCCTGGCCAATGCAAGTAAGACAGATAGTTTTCTATGAGTTGTGTTAGACGAGTCTACAGTACACTTTTACCACACAAATATCATAATACAGCCCAAACTTTGCCAGCCAGAAGAACTATGCTAGAACTCGAGTATTAAATCAAGCTGAAGTTCCTGGATATACTAGCTAGATTCCAGAGAGTGTGTGGGTACAATTAAAAAGATATATATTCATACCGTGAAACTTCTCACCTGGATTCCTGCCTTTCATAGAAATTAGAGAAAGTACAATCTCATGGTCCAGTTATCCAATCATGCCAGCAGGGCCGGATTAAGACCTTTAGAGGCCCTAAGCACTGAAAAGATTATGGTGCCCCCCCATATGTAATTCAAAATAAAAATAATACTATACCGTAAAATCTCATTTATTTTTTTTGGTGCCCCTGCTTTGCTAGTGCCCTAAGCACATGCTTAGTCTGCCTATTGGGTAATCCATCCCTGCATGCCAGTTGGTTCTTTTCAACGTATTATAGCAGTTTTAAAGTTCTCAAGCAATCTGACTTCCCCACCTAGCAACGGAAGTCTAGAACTATCAGAATCAAAAACAGTATGAACAGGACTGTTGCCAGTCCTGATGTTGTTGCAGAACAGATGGCTTGAAGGCTGTCTATGCCTGAAAACTGACATATGGAACTGACCTATTCTTCTCCCAAAAAATTGGACCTGAGAAAAGATTGAACCACCACCTAGCTGCCAATGTGAGATGGGGTGAAAGCCATTGGCTTCTTCCTTCCCTTCCCGCCCCCTTGTCAAATAAACAGAGCCTAGTTTTTTTAAGATAAGTGGGGGGGGAGGGGGAGAATTCCCAGGAGTTTTTCCTGTATGATTTCAGTTGCATTTCTCTTTTGCTTTTTGATGCAATATAAACCCAAAACTCAAAGTAAAACTTGTGGGTGAATCTTACCAACCTGCAAGGTTTGCTGGAACCCGTGAACATGAAAGTTGCAGGAATGAAGCAGAAGAGAAGACTTTCAAAGGAGCAGGTCTAGGCTACGATAGGAATGACCTGAACATGGCCAGAAAGAAATGTAGAATTCATTTCTGAGACCCATTACTCTCACAATCAGTACTGTATGCCGAATACCACCTTCTTCCCCTGGATTCTGCACACACAACCCTCAACCATACTTCTATTCTAGCATTTTAAAGTCTCACCTGCCAGGAAGTAAGAGTAGAACTATTTTTTTAGCAGGTCAGACACTGCAGTAATGGCATCAATATGAAAGCAGACAGGGTAAACACACACACTTAAAAATACGGTTAGGATTTTCAAAGCATCCAAAGCTATTAGGTGTCCTGGGTTGCCAACTTGTGGTTTTAGTGCTTGATGAGCTCCTGCACTTGCAATTACATGCACAACTCCACTGTCATTAAAGCAGTCAGTTTCTAGACCTGAACGATCAGAGATCGGCTTGAAAATTCGAACTATGCTAACAACATGCTAGCAGATAGAAAGACGATAACACATTAATTTAAAACATGGTATTTTGGGAACTGGCTTAGGAAATGTAAATGCCAGGGGATGGCAATAAGCTCCTTCAAAAATCCCAACCTACTTGTATATAACGTACATCTTAAAAAGATATTATTTCACATCGATTTCATACCTAATAGGTCCTGATTTCAGGAGTCTACAAACTTTTCCCTGCTACAGTTGTTGACTTAGCTCACTCCAAGCAATTGGAGGGATGCTGTTCCCAGCTCAGATTTAGGTTTTAGTGATACTGTTATCCCAGGCCTCCCCCAAAAACAAAGCCCCTCCAAAACACCATGGAAAGTAAAAAGCAAAAGCAAACTCCCCAAAAAAACAAAGCCTTTCAGTTCATTTTGAAAATATTACTAGTCACTGTTAAGTTTACACAGGTATCTTTTAAACATTTCAATGCAACAAATAGCATTTTGTATTGCTTTTATTGCTGGAACTCATTTATGATATATGTTTACACTGCTTTACTCATAAAGAAAGAGGCATGTTCTGTGCTCTGAGGAGCTTGAAATCTGAATAAGGTAAGAGAATAATTCAGAAGATGGATGTGAGGGATATTGGGGAAGGGGAAAGAGGTTGCTCGAAAAGAAGCTTTCAAAGGGAATTAGAATGAAATGAGATGAGGATGAGGAGTCTGAACCAGGCAGCCTGAGTGAGGGCATGAAGCTGAGGCAGGACAACATGACAAAGGGAAGAAAAGAAGAAGAAGGTGGCAAAAAGGTTGGGAAGACCACAGGTGGCAGGAAGATAATGGGAGAGAAAAAGAGTGGGGCAGTAGGAAACAAGGTGAAGCCAAGGAGTTTGTATATAATGCATTAAGACATAGGAAGAGGATTTCAAGGATGGGGTGGTATCAAAATGGAAAGGAAATGAACTTCAACTGAGGCACTTTGGGAGGAGGCAAAAGCCAGGAGAAAATGAGATTACTTGCAGTTGGATGGGAAAAGAAGTGGAGAAAGTCTGATGGGAGTGAAAAAAAAAAAAGGCATCCTAAGGCTTTGAGAGAGTCTGGGGATAATAGGAAGAGAAGCAAGACTCAAAGATTCCATGGGGCTGAGACAGGAAGGACAGACTTGTCAGCGAGTGAAGATGGAGCAGAGAGGCTGGAGAAGGGAAGATGAAGAGTTTTGTTATAGAGCAATGGATCTGAGGGAGCTGCTGGATGTGAGGGCTCAGCAGCAGCTCGGGAGATTGATAAAAGCTCTGCAGTATTGGCCTGAGCACAAATACCTTAGTTTTAGGAATAACTTGCTGAGGCAGATAGCGTCTCTTTACTCGCCCTTTTTTAATTTGAATCCCACAGGTCTGGCCGGTCAGACTCCTCTGGAACAAGCTCTGGCTGATGCCATTGTGGACACTATTGATGACTTCATAGCCATGTTTCCCTGGGCAGAGAAGAATCAGGATGTGAAAGTAATCTGATCACTGATTTAAATCAAAGAGATTTATACCTGTGAAAGTGTCACATCTGGAAAGAGCTCTTTCAGAAAAAGGCTTCTTCCTTATAGAAAGAGGTTTACCAAAGTCAGAAAACTCCCTCTGTTCTTTTGATTTTTTTTCCGAAAGAACACGATTGCAGTGTGGACGTAAGTGAAGTTTTTTCGGAAAAACGGCCATTTGTCCAAAAAAAACCTCTGCAGTGTAGACATACCCTTATTCTTTCTTTACTTTTGACATTGTTACTCCCTCTAGTGTTCTTAAGCATGTATTGTATTACCTTGCTCCTGGCTCAGCTATCATTAAACACAATATAGATGTTTAATTAGAAATGCATATTAAAAACTTCCTATATCCTCTGTGCAGTTCAATGGCCACGAATGTATTTAATACCATTTTCATTAGCTTCTAACTATGTTCTATTTTTTGGTCTGTTCAAACTTACAAAATTAATAGCATTCCAACTCCCACACAGAAAATATGAAAAAATACACACCTCAACCAAAACTCTGGAAATAAGACTAGTTAGGTAATGTTCCATATTTAGGTATGTGTCTAAACTCTGTTCTCTCCTAACCTGTAAAAACAGAGTGCAATATCATGAGTAGTTATTTATAAGAGCAATAGTAAGCCAATGGTAATGGCAAATAGTAACTGCTACAGGATGAATCTTGGCAGGTGCTGTAAAACTTCTGAAAATGTCCTCATGACATGTCCAAGGAAACAAAGCAACATTTTTTATTATTTCCTTTTGTTCTGGGAACTAACTGACTCTAGAGAAAAAATGAAGGGCTGGACGCTGAACTGAACAAATATGTTTGGGAGAAGGTGAACTGGCTTAGGAAGTAAGCGGTGGAAAATATGTTTGAAAAATAAGTGGAGAGAGGAGGAATTCCACATTATTTTAGACAGCTAGCATTACAGCGGAAGCAAAATAAAAAATGGTCTCTTGTAGGCAATATATAACCCCCAGCTCCATCCATCCAATCTCAATTAGTTGGGAAGTCAACTTAACATGAAGAATCACAGGTCACAGCAAGGATAGGAGAGAGGAAGGTAGGACAAGTTAAAAGAGAAGAGTGTATGAAGTAGTCACCTTTTAAATCAAGCCTTAACTTGTGCTTTCCTGTAATGATTAGAGATAGTTACAAAATCTGTATAATATATATCAGTGTTTCTCAACTTTTTTTTAAATAAAGTACCCCTTTAAAAAAAAATTATAAGTACCACCAGTACCTATAGTTTTCAGACACACAAATTTTTCTTTCTACCGTTGCAACACATTTGTTTAAACAAGTTAATCGTAGCCAGGCAGATGATGAAATTTTTGGGTGTAATAAGTACAAGAATAATAAAATGCTGCAAAACTTAAAACAAAAATTCAGTTTTCTCCAAATTTCAGTTGTGTTGATGTACCCCCCCCCCCCCCCAACTTTTCTTGAGTAGCCCAAGGGTATTTGTACCATTGGTTTAGTAACACTGATATATACCACTAATGAGTTACTGATGTGTAATCTCAATCTCCACTCTGATTTTTATCTGGTAATTTCCTTTTTTAAATTAAATATTTCATTTGTGAACACAAAAAAGAAAACCCAAGAGAAGGTTACCACAAGACATTTCTAATTCTTTGATGATACATAACATCAACTTTAAGTTTTATTTTCCCATAATGGGCCAGATTCAACGTATTGGTCTAGCTGGAACAGGACAAAACATTCTAATAGTACTGGTTGTGTTTACAGCTGCTTTTCACTCCCTAGAGCAATTCAAGATGGCCAAAGTGAACCTGAAGAGGTGGGATAGTCCCAAGTTTCAGTGTGTCTATGCTTTAACGGCCCCCTGCCTTTCCATTGCTCATCTGAAAGTGCTACCTCAAGCACTGATATTCAAGCTGAAATGTAGCCAGGGAAACTTTAAGAAGATGGGCCAAATCTTTCACCAATGAGAACCTCGTCACAACTTCAGTGTAGTTCAGACTATTGACTCTTTACAAGATCCATAGCAGCCGTAGAGGAAGGGTGACAACTTGAGTTATTTGTGGTATCACAATAGCTCTAGTCAAAAATGACCCAAGCTCTTGTCCTGCTTGTGCTTGAGATTTAGTAAGGCAGAATTAGCAACAATTGTTACAAACTAATTTCTTGAAATGCAGCATATGTGCAAACTTTCCATGTGTTTTAATTATGCTGGATGTTTAAAGAGCTTAGATTATAGCATGCAGATCATTCAGAATAAAAATCTAAAGTGTCAGCATGCAAAGGCCTTTACATTAAAATGAATTTTAATTCAAAGTAATGAAAAATCACTTGTAAATTCTCAGAAAATTCATTCTGTGCTCAGGATAAGTGCTGTATTTTTGGGTGCATGGGTAGCACTTTATTCTTTGCATGTGAAGAGGTGGAATCTCTCCTGAAAGTGTGAAGCTTTATCTCAGTATTAGCTCTCACAATTTTCAGGATGAATCTCATATTTATGCTTTCCTCAAGCCCCAGCTGGAGTCAATGATTGTGCGAGATAGACAGCTTTACATTTAAAGGAAAAGTTTCCCTCAGAGCAGTGCTTGAAAACACAAACCTTGAATGACTCAAATCCCAACCCCCAGTTTTCGTATGTGTGCATGCACGCAGTCAGGGGTAACTTTTTTAAAACCTTGGGGGTGGCAGTACTATTGCCACAGCCACTGAAGTTACCAATGCCTCCATAATGAGTTAGGGACCCTTGTATGACACTAGCCTACATACTGCACCTGTTCTGAGGCTGGAGTTTTTATGCCTCCGGGGCTAGCAGTCAAGCTTATTATGTCACCAGCACTAAAAGACAAACACACCAGTGATCACTTTGTGTGGGTAGGGGAAATGGGCAAGAGGTGGTGAAACAGGAGAGATGGGGTCCTAGAATATTGTTTCTTCAGAAACTCTCCTGAAGGGCCTTCTTCCTTGCAGCTACGCCCCACTTCCTCCCTATTCACTTTCCAAACTTTTCTTTTTGAGTTGGAATGCTGCCACCTTATGGTAGAAATGAAGCCTAGCAGTTACTGTAACCAAAAAAAGATTCCAAACGGAATTTTGAGCTTTCTGGAATGAAATCGATTTGCAACATGATTTAACCAATTTACAGTGCACAGACTTACATTCATTTTGTGAAGCACAGAATCAGGCAGCTTTCGGACACCTGAAAAGTGACTGTAGAACAGACTACCTCTTGGAAAGACTTATTAATGCTATGGCATCAATGTGTTAGGGGAAAAAAAGCACTAGAAACTAGAGATGGGCAATACGAGGCAGTGGCAGCTGACTAGTTATCCCACCAACACCAATGTTGTAGCAGTCTTGCTGAGGATGGCAGGATGGCCTCGCAACACTACAGAGGGTTGAGCATATTGACTTGATTCCCACCGTTTTAGGGAATGAAGGCACCTCATAATCATGAGGCAGGAATGACCAGGTCACTAAGCTCAGGTCTATAGGCTACCCAGCAAAGGTTATTTTAGTGATGGAGCACAGTATATTTGGTACATGGTGAACCTGTGAAATGGCTTTATCACAAATGGACAGCTGTAACTCATAATCAGTCCATGGGAACACTCAGTTACCTATGAGATGTTTTATAGTAAGCACATGAACACTGTAGACATGTCCTAGTTGGAGTGTGAGAATATGCATAATGCAATGATAATTAAGTAAATAAAGAAAAGCAAGCAAGCAGAGTTCTGGAAATGTGCATTTTATCCCTGCCTCTAAATAGGATATTGGCCTTCAGTGCTGTCTCTTTCTAAATTTGATCTATTCTCTAATCTATGACCTAATCTACACTTCAAAACTTTGGAAAGCAAGTCCATAGTAATCAAGTGACTTATAATAGATCACTTCCCAGGCATTGCTTCTGGATAAGTAAGGAGAAATAACTTTTTGGTCACTATACCAGTGGACGTCTTTCCTTTTCTGCTAAAGAAAACATACATCCCTTTACAAATTTCACTTTCAATTTCACTTACTAAAAAACAAATAGACAAAAAAAACCTACTTCTCTGAATAACCCTTACCCACTCCCTCATCAGTTAAAACTACTCACAAAACAAATATGCCAAATACAGAAACCTTATGGTTACTTTAGAGGTCAGCAGGAAAGTTTTAAAATGACTCGGACAAACATCAATAATTTTTCCCTGAAGTTTCCTTCATCATCCCAAAGGCTAATAATCTTTATAAATGGCAAAGAGAGCAAGCCATATTATTACATAACAGTGAGCCTACCTAGCAGTTATAGAGCTTGTCAAATGTCTGCAGCAGAGAAAGATTTCCAGAAGTGCAATAGTATAAGTAATGTTGGACAGGACTCATGTCTTTACTTGCTATGTGAAGTGCCAGGCACACATGGGGTGCTATGCAACAAGAATCAATCTACAATTAATAAACAACTGAATACAATAAAGATTTACCTTTCGAAGAATGAATACCTCAACCCTCTTTGCCAAGGAAATATGAAAATGCTTAGTAGACTAAAAAGTTAACCCAAATGATACAGGGAAAATCTGGTTCAGGTTGAGTGCTTCTGAAAAATTCAAGTTACCAGCCCTTTTCATATCAAACATGTGAGGGACGGCGACTCACTACCAGCTCTTTGTCAATGCCTTGACTGTAAGAGTTATAGCTACCTCTCTAATGACCTCCTAACATGCAGGACTCTAAGGGCAGGTCTACACTTACCCCAAGATTGGTGCTGTGGTGGGCAATCCCCCGGGGTTGAGTTAGCAGGTCTAGTAAAGACCTGCTAAATCAATCACTGATCACTGTCTCATTGACTTTGATACTCCACCAGAACGAGAGGTATAAGGGAAATTGATGGGAGAGTTTCTTCTGTTGACACACTGGCAACTCGATCTAAGGTATGCTGGAGTTGCATACCTTAGGTGGACATTTCCCTGTAAGGTGGACCTGCCCTTTCCTATCTCTGGGTTTGAGACTGTAATCTATTGAGAATGTTTTAAGAGAAACCTTCCTCATTCCGTTTTGCAAGTTTGAGCAGCTGAGCCAGTGACATTACATAGGAATGCCTTCCAGCATCAGACCAGCAAGCTGAAGGTCCTCAGTGAGTCCTCTGCCTTAACATCAACACAGCCAAAGTTGCTAAGCCAGTAATCTCACTATGTTCTGCATCTTGTCATCTGCTCAGGATAAGCGAAAGCACATCATCTAAGCCTGAGCCTGGACATCTGCTCACTAGATGAGCTCATCAGCCAGTGAACTTCAGAGAAATGGCTTTTGACTCTAGACCAAAAAAGTTGAGAGGTGCTAAATGAAAAGCCCTCAAAAGCCTGTTTGACATCAGACCAGAAGCAACTGGCCACATCAGGAGAGCAAAACACATGAGCTGAGCCATTAACCTCACAAAGACTGGACATGCTAAGGCAGTGACCTCAGAGACATTTGCACATTGACCAGCCCAACGAGAGAGGCAACACCCAGAAAACTTATTACAGTCAATTAGAGGTACTTAGTAATCACCTCACAAAAGTCAGCCTCCCTTGATATTATTCACAGCAAAATAAAGATGCTGAACCAAGCCACAAACCATTGTGAGGTCATTAAAAACCCAGAACATTTTGCAGACACTGCAAAACATTCGCTGCTCCCCCTCGGAGGAAAGCATAGAGAAAGCTCTCCTGCTTCCTCCCTGGGTTGGGGGAGCAACAACCAAACACTGAAGCAACTGAGAACCTGAAAGAGAGAGTACAAACACAAAGTGGCTTCAGAGACTATCATTGTGAAAATGGGTAGAACTACAAAAGGGCAGCATCCATCGGAGACACATGTAAGATTTTTCAGTTGACGTCTCTATGATGTTAGTCAGATAATTGTTTATTGAGTCATATCAGGTCAAATTAAGGCAACAATTCTCTTAAAAGAAAAAAAGCATTTTTGTTTTGCTCCGAGATGTTTAGCCTTTTGTTGCACTATTGTACTTGATGGTTTATACATGGCATTGGAAGGATGCAAACAGTATCCTGTCAGGCTGGGACTTGGGGGGCTCAATTTCTTGTTCCACTCCTAATTCCTGTGTGACCATGGGCTAGCCATTTTGTCTTTCTGTCCCCAATTTCCCAGGGCTATTGGGAGAACAAACATATTAAAAGATCCTATGGCAATGGGGGCCATAAACACCTATGATACAAATTTAAAATTAGTAAAACTAGAGGATTGCTGTCATACAGTGGCTGGCCCATGTGAACAAAGCAGATCTAGTGCCCTTGTGCCAGGACGGGTGTTCCCGTTTGGCCAGTTAAGGCAACGCAGCACCTGGGGACTAGAAAGGCTCAGTTAGAGACTCAGCGAGTCAGAGTGGATTGAGTCAGTCAGGAGATGGAAGCTTCCTGAAACTGAGAAGTTTCAAACAGAAGCAGGAGAGCAAGAGCCAAGGGATTTGCTATCTGTCAGCCTTAAGCCAGACAGCCAGATTACTTAAGGTAGGAGAAGCAGAAGAGGGGGTTTCTACTGACACCTTCAGGTTCCAAGCTGGACCCAGAAGATTGGTGACAGGGCCAGAGCAATGAAGATGTTCCCCTGATAAAAACTATCTTTCAGCACAGAGGCTGTGGAAGTGTCGGATTTTAAGGACTATATGCATTAGGGGTAACATGGGCTATGTTTTGGGACTTTTGTTATGAGCTAATTTAGACAAAGTTTTATAATGAACTGGCTTGTTGCGCTGTGGCCTGTTGCATGAGGGTGCTCCAGGAGGGGTCACCACACAGTTTATTGCTTATGTAGCCTGAATGAATAGGATTCTGCTCATTGATTCAGAGAACATTCCCAGCAATGTTGGAATTAGGCAGATGTGGTTTTCAGAAGTTATTACGCACAGAGAAACACCAGTGAATTGCTGTAAGGGTGGCTGGCTTTGCCCCGGTAACACATCTTATTTGATATACAAGAATTCATTTGAATGTTAACATACACAATAGTCCACTTATTTTTCCTTTAGATTCGGTGTTCTAAGCTCCAGGAATCAAACAGAACCATTTCATACATGTCCCGATGACAGCCCAAGGTTTTATTATTTTAAATCAGTGATATTCAGACCGAGGCTCGCGATCTTCCAGTGGCCCTTCAATGCATTTCTGGTGGCTCTTTGCAGCACATGATATTAAAACACTGATTGAATTAGCCAAAGTTATTAGTAAATCAGGATGTTGTTACTGTGTTACTAACCAATGGCAGTTGATACTTGGGCAGTCATTTACTTGTTAGAATAATACATATATACACAGGTCTTTTGGAGAATGTTGACTGCTAATTAGGCTTCTGAACAATTGAGGTCTGAGTACCACTGTTTTATCACTACCAATATGAGCAATGAAAATTTCTAGAGACTACCATGAATCGAGTGAATGAAAATATTAGTTTGGGGGCGGAAGAACAAAAAAGAGACAGAAAATTATTGGTTTGGGGAAGGTTAATCTAAGAAGTTTTATGTTCCCATCACTATAATATGTTTTTAAACTGATAAAGGCAATACTTTTATCCAACACATGATTATTCTGTGGGACATTGTGCACAAGATATTATCACAATGATTAACCTGGGAGACATTGTACACAAGATATCATAACAGCTTTCAGTTCAAAAAAAAATTACACATTATGAGTATCCACTAGTATATCAGCATAACATTCAAAAGGAATATAAACCTGCAAGCTTAAGGTAATAAACCAACTGTTCCATTGCAGAGTTTCTTGTGCCTTCTGCTGCTGCTGCTGGCTGAAAGGCAGAGGCCGATGACTAGATAAGCTGGCTGATCTGACATTAAGGGATAAGTTTTGGTGGCATCACCAACTTGTTGGTTTGATGTCAAGGTGGAGGTCTCTGAAGTCAATCTCTAGCCCTCTGGCCTTATGTCAAGACAGAAGACTCACTGAGGCTCACTGGTCTGATGTTGAAAGAACAGGACATCAACCTTTTCAACATTAATGTATCTGATGGTTGCTCAGTTAATTTAATCAATATTGCATGCTCAAATAAAGGCACAACTACTCAATCATTTTTTCTTCATATAGCTTCAAGTTACTTTGCTTGCTTAACAATACATTCACATTTTTCTACTGTAAAGATGAGGTGTATAACCACTATATAAATACCAGACAAGCAAATACCAATACATATTTTTCAGGTTATACTCATCAAATCAAATGACTCCATTCTCATTAAATTTTCCAAACCCATATTTATTCACTCAAGAAATTGAAAGAACCAAATCTGATCACCCTCTCCACTTATTCTTTTTTTTGCAGCAACAGATCTATAATGACCTCCTAACTAATACAGCTCCTGGACTACTACAAGATTTGGATAATTTCTTAGGGGATAAGAAGTGGCTGGTTGGGAAATCTGTGAGTATCTTTTTTCTCTTTCAAATCCCCTTGCTACTGTAGCAAACTGAAGGAAATTTAACAGTTTTTGCCTTCCCAACAAGAGAGTTGAGAAACATCCTTTGTTTTATGTTGGTTTTAATTCTTTGCTTTCCTTCCTACCATGCTTTCAGGCTGAGTACCCTCACAATTTCAGGTCCACACACCTAGATTCATGTTTGTGGAACCAGTTTAAAACAGTTTTGAATCAAACCATTTTCATCACTACTGGTCAGTGTGGCTGCAGCATGTGTTTGAACTGAAAATAGAATAAGTGTTCTAGCCTTTACTTAAAAAGCCCCATGATTCGACACTGGGTCTCCATAGTCAGTTAGCACAGATTGATCCGGTCCATATTTACTGGCACATGGAAACTAAGTATAAACTGAACTGGTTCATAACACTTTAAAAATCAATTCAAACAATTTCTAAACCGTGCAGGCTCAGACCCCTATCCTCAGCTGGAGTTAAGTCAGTGGGTCAAGTTACAACATGGTTAAAATGTACAGCATGGATAGGTCCTAAACAAACCCCCTTACGCTAAAAGCAACAAATTGTAGCTTCACCAGAGGTAACTTCTGTACTTGCAGATTGAAGAGGCAAAAGATTGTGGACATAGAAGGGCCCAAACTAAATTTAAAGTGCAGTTCATCATTTTAGATTCACTATAGCTCATCCATGTTAATAGTTCCGCTATTTGATCATATATGCTCATTGAGTAATTGTTTTACACTTTGTTTTCACCAGGTAACCTGGGCTGATTTCTACTGGGATGTGTGCAGTACAACTCTTCTGTTCCTTAGGCCTGGCCTGGTGGACAACTATCCAAAACTTTTGGCTCTGAAAGAGAGAGTACAAGCACTTCCTGCTATTGCAGCCTGGATTGAGCAAAGACCAAAGACTACACTATAGATCAGCCTTTCTGGTTTTGAAAAACGTGCATTTATTCAAAATAACTCAGCACGTCTAATTTCTTCTAGAGTTACTATTTTACAAAAATTATGACAACTCAGTGCCCAATATGATTCGGTCTATCACACTGCTTGGGACATATTTTTAGCCATATTAAATTCTTCCTCTTCCTTGCATTCATTAGTTTTCAAGGGTAGGGAGAATACTTGTCAATGGAACAAGTTTCAGAGTAGTTAACATTTAATTGTTTTACATGTGTGCAATTTGAAAGATGCAAATTAAATTAAATGCTGCTATAATCAATTATAAAATGGACTAAAATATACTGGACTCTGTATTTTTCCTCTGGCTATAACATGGAGATTTTTACTAAGGATGCATTTCAGTACATTTACGCTTGTATTAGTTGCGATGGCTCAGAGACGGATTATGTTTTTCCCTGTACAAAATAACATGATCAACAATTTTAGATCTGCTTATGAAAGAAGAATGAAAAAGTGGACATGGTAGACTTGGAATGCTATGGTGAGTTTGGTGAGGAGTATCAGCACTTGATATCCCTTCCCCTGCACCACTCATGTTCAAAGATTTAAAATACAGCAGCTCTTGAAACTGGTAAGTCCAACTCTGCTTTCACTGCACATTCCAGAGAAAGATGTGGGGAGAAGGAAGAGACACTGAGGGCAGTTTCTTGGATAGAAATTATCTTGACAGTACTATTCTACATCTTTAGGATCACCTCAGTGTGAGAAATACTAAACTAGTCCAGAGAGGGAGAAAAGGGAATGGACATAGGGAAATACAGACCATCAGTGTGAGTGGGGAACCTGCGGAAATCCAGATCCCTGTGGGTTTGGTTCAGACATGCTGCTGGTAGACAATGCCTGTAGGTAAAGCTCTTTGAAAGGCAGCCAACTTTTCCTCTGTGCTCCTACAAGAGAAACTCACATACAATGCTGCAAGTTGAAGCCGCAGCAGCCACCGTTCAGTATTGGGTAGACCTAACAGACTCCTCCCACCCAAGTGCATACCATTTAGCCACTTGATGCATGGGGGAAGCAGAGCTATAAAAGGAGGGACAGAGTGGGGAGAACGTGAAAAAAAGGAGGGAATCATTTACAGATAGAACGACAAGGGAAAGGATGGAAAAGCAGAGGTAAGAAAAAAGGCACAGTAAGATGGCAGCAATTAGTGTGAAAAAGGGGGCATACCCGTGTCCATCCCACCCAAGACGGGGCACCAACAGACGCTGTGAAATTCTGATGTACAGAATGCCTTTTATTTGGAGACTCTTCAAGCATGTTACATGTCATATACTCATTCTACAGATGAGGAAACAGATAGAAAAGTTAAATTACTTACCTGAGGTTACACACAGCATTTGGCAGAGTGGAGCACAAAGTCCCCCTCTCAACATTCAATCCCCTGCTCTAACCCTATACTTCTAATTTGTTCTCACTAGGCCCAATAATTTTTCTGAAGCAAAGTAGCCCCAATTATCCCTCTCTGGTCTCCCATCCTTCGGCCAGTTTTACACTGCAAGTAAAGATGCCTGTGCTTTCCCAGGATCCTCAATATATCTATTTACAACAGCCACAGAATAACCGCTCACTAACTTCACTGTACTGAACAAGACAGATACAACAAAAACTGCAGTACTGAGCTAATCTAAAACTAGTCATACAATAGGCTGTAGAAAGTAAACTGATGAGAGAAGATGACAAGCGTGAAAAAGTCTTATTTCTCCTATGTAACAGCAGTGGCACCAAATTGTACTGGAGCTGAATTCTCCTTTAAAACTAAACCTTCCCTCAGCACCTGTTTACAAAATGAATGGCTGTCTGGTACATTAGGTTCTAATAACTAGCTTTGGGCTTTCCTAAAAATTCATCTAGTTTGTCCTCTAGTGCAGTGGTTCCCAACCTTTTTCGAGCATGCAGACCTCTTTTCGATCTGTTAAAATTTTAGACACCCCCCCCCCCCCTCAAGGGGAGTGGCAGGAAGCAGTGGCCAGCACATCCCTTAGCCTGTGCTTCTTCCTCAGCTCCCACCCATTCCATACCCTGCCCATCCATGGAGGATACAGCGAGGGGGCTCTTGGGGCCAAAGGCAGCTCCTGCCCCGGCACTCCGCCCTTGGCCGGGCACAGAGCCCTGGGGGAGGGGGAAAAAATAAGGAAAGGAAAAGCATCGGTCCCACCACGGGGACTTGGAGGAGGGAGACAGCTGGAGCGCAGCTGGTGGCAGGAGGATGGATGGTGCGTCCTGAGGTATCAAGTTTCTGTCCCGAGAGCAGGAGGCAGCATGTGTGCAGCTGGTTGCAAACAGCGAGCCCCGGGTGAGAGTCACCTGATGGAAAGTCCCAGTCCCACAGTGGGTCTGATCCTTACTTTTCCTCTCCTTTCCTCAACTTTCCGCAGACCCCCCACAGTACCATCATGGACCCCAAGGGGTCCACAGACCACAGGTTGAGAACCACTGCTTTAGATTATTGCAGACTAGAGAGCCAGCACCTTCTGAAAAAGCCTCATCTGTATAACTTCTGTACTACCACTCAAGTCTTCTCCTGAACAATGTAAAGCTCAATATTTTTTCCTCCAGTGGCAGGTTTTGTGCTTTTAATTCGAAGACAAAAGGAAAGACACAGTAGGCGTGTAGAGCAGACAAGAAACAACCCACACACCTAACTCAGTTTCCCCTTCAGCCACCCATACAAAAAAGAACATTGCCTCTAGCAGCAGCAAATCACAGATTCCAACCCTTTTAATCATATCAAATGCCACACTCCACAGATCCCTTTCTTTAGGGCACCAAAAAACCCCTCAAAACAGTTCCTTTCAACCCCCCAAAGTAAAACAAGGCTCCAACACAGCAGCTCTTTAATCCCATTGAGAAGCCACTGTTGAAGATCACCAAACCCGAGAATCATGAATCACTGTCAGTTATTTAGTGTCTGTTCCAGGCCCATTTTCTCCAGGTTTCCACCCAAGAGTTCCAAGAACCACTTCTCTGCCTCAAGTCTTCTCCTATAGCCCCAAGGTGGCTCTCACAAAAAACTCCCAACAGAATTTAATCCCCCGCCCCTCCCAAATTCCCCCCCGCCAGCCAATCTTGCTTAGGGGAATCTCCTTCCTGGGCTCCCATTGCAGCCCTCCGCTGTGGGTCTTTTGATAGAGGGCTGCCTGTGGTGTTACACTTTCCAGATCTCCTTGCCGGCAAGTCCTACATGCCTGCTCCTCAGGACAGTCTTCTTATGTCAACCCTTACTTCTGAGCCTGGTTTACATGAACCACGCTGGCTCCTCCTTCGTTCCTAGTGGCCACTGCACCAGCCTTCCCTCAACTTGGCAGGGCTCCCCGGCTTTAACCTGTCATCCAGCAGTTTTCTTTGAACTCATCACCAGCAGATCACAGTTACTGCTTTCCTTGAGCTTTCCTGCAGATCTTTCTCTCAAGCAATTCTCTGCTGCTCTTCAGGTCTCTCATCTGTTCCCTACCACCTTCTTCCATACTAGCTATCCATGTACATAGCCAGGTGGTCAGATGGGATTATATTTGGGTGATTAGTGCAAGCCACCATTCCTGCAGTTTGCAGCTACATGGCTGGTTTTAAGCATTCTACCTTGCGCAGAGGTAGTAATCATACCGCAAAGCTGCTGCGTAGACATACTTTTGAACTTTATCTAATGAACTATATAGTAAATAAGGCAAGACTAGAAACTAAGTTTGGATCAAAATGCTAGAAGTTTCACCGCCATGGAGAGATCAGTGGAGGTACAGTCTAGCCCCAACTGCTGCTGCAAGGAAGGAAGTGAAATGGTTGGGGCTGCATAATATTTTTAACACATCCTCCAAAGAGCAGTTTTCCAAAATGTTCCCAAGTTTAGGGTCATCTTAGATGTCACTGCAGAAAAAAGAACCTTATGCTTGTAATCCTGTTAGAGTTCTTCTCTTCTCCTTACCTTGGTTGTTGATCTCTTATATCTTGTTTATAGCTAAATCTTTGCCTTACTTGCTTCATTTTATTCACTGAGCTGTGACATTGACATGTATAGAACTACTCAATACCGACAGTGCATAAAGTATTTACAGGATTCATGACCAGGATTCAAGAAGGCTGAAAAAGTTCTGTAGGGTAGAAAATCAATCTTTACATCCATGTTTCTAAGCACAGTACAAACAAAATATTAGCAATAAAATTTGATTAAGCAAAGCTCAGTTAGAGAAGAATGTCTGATAGTTAGAAAGCTGCTTCTTTTTATTTTGTTTTGACTGGTCAAATACAACATTGTTTCAAATAAAGAAAGACCTTGGTCATCTACACAAGTTTATTTGAACAAGTTGATACAAAAACAATACAGTACTTCAAATGAACAAAAACAAGCATAAACAGACATGAGCATTATCAAATAAGGCACATATAAAAAAAATCTACACACATTATCCAGTGAAACAGACAGTTCTTATATATATTTGGAGGTAGAAATAATTACAAAAATACTGACAAATCTTAAGCATTAGCAGATCTGGTAAAATGATCACTAACTAGGGTCCCCATTTTTAAAACTGCTTTGTAAAATATGGATTATTCAATATTGTATGCACTACATATTTGTGTGTGGCATTTACACATTTTGTTTTCAAGCATCTGGAGAATTCTATCAGTGTTAAAAATCTTCAATAGCATGAGAAATACAGTAAAGGAATTACAAAAAGTTATAAATGTTCATAAACTTATGGTCACCAGTAATGTGAAAGTCCGTGGGTGTACCACATTGCCTTTTTATCGCCAATAAAATGCACAGCTATTTTATTTACATATTACAGACCTAATGAAGCTTTTAATAATGTGGCTATATCTGCTGGAATGGTCCCTTCTTCTCCTACAGAATAAAAGCAAAGCATTAGTGCTGTATTAATGAAAACATTTCACAGGAATAAACACCATTCAGTGTGCAGTGACAGTCAAAAAGCCAACAGAATGTTAGGAATCATTAAAAATGGGATAGGGAATAAGACAGAGAATACCTTACTGCTTCTATATAAAATCACAATACGCACAGATCTCGATTAATGTATGCATATGTGGTCACCTTATCTCAAAAAAAAGATATCTTGGCTTTGGAAAAGTTCAGAAAATGGGCAACAAAAAGGATTATGGAACAGTTGCCATATAAGGAGAGATTAATAAGACTGTGACTTTTCAGCTTAATCCACAACTATATTTATACAGAAGTTTGGATTAAGATACACGCTCGTTACGTTAAGTAGCTGGAGTCGACATACCTTAATTCAAATTTTGGCACGGTCTCCACAGTGGGAGGTCGATGGGAGTAAACGCTCCCATCAACTTCCATTACTACTTGTGATTCGAGGAGTAACAGCATCAACGGGGGCACCCTCAGCGTTCGATTTAGTGCGTCTTTACTGGACTCACTAAATTGAACTCCAGAAGATTGACTGCCATAGCGTCTATCTTCTGGGAAGTGAAGCTGTGGCCTAAGGAGGGATATGATAGAGATCTATGAAATCATGACTGGTGTGGAAAAAGTGAACAAGTAAATAACTTTTCCTTAACACAAGTATTAGGAGTAACCAAATGAAATTAACAGGTAGCAGGTTAAAAACAAACAAAAGGAAGTATTGCTTCACACAACACAGTCAACCTGTGGAACTCCCTGCCAAAGGATGTTGTGAAGGCCAAGACTTAAACAGGGCTTTAAAAAGAACTAGATAAATTCATGGAGGATAGGTCCATCAATCCCTATTGGCCATGAATGGTTTCCCTAGTATCTATTTTTCAGAAGCTGGCAATGGTCAACAGGGGTAGGATCACTTTATTACCTGTTCTGTTCATTCTCTCTGGGGCACCTGGCATTGGCTACTGTTGGGAGACAGGATACTGGGATAGATGGACCTTTGGACTGATTTAGTATGGCTGTTCTTATGTTCTTATTCATCCAAGCAGTAGGGTTCTGTCTAGTTTTATATTTAAACAAGAAGTCGCTTCTCCTTGACTTGCCTGTAGCTTTTTCAACATGCAGAACATCAGTGGGTTTTCATTATAAAGATTATCAACTGCAATCACCCATCATGCCCAGAATATTCAGAGGTAAAATGGACTTGCATTCCACTGCACTTACCTAAATCTACTGCAGTCATATCTTGTTCCAACTTCAACTTCTGCTGATTGATTTTAAGCATAGATTCCTCAATAGTTCCTTTACTAATTAGTTTTATGACTTGTACTTCTCTAAACCACAAAAAAGAGGATTGAAGTCCACTGTATTACTACTGTGAATTAAGAATTAGTGCTCTGGTAGTAGATGCACAACACCTTTTTCTCCCCCCACTCCCCTCCCTTTTTTTTTTTTAAAGGAAAAGATTTTGCTAGAGGGTATTGCAAATTGTTTGTTTGAAATTATTTAGCCTGATGCCTCCCAGAAAGCTCTCATGCCTAACCAAGGCCTGCCAAAACCCAACTCTCTCAAACTAGTGCAATCATTTCTTTTACTTGACTTCTTGACTCCTTTTCCCATTTATAAGGGACAGGAAGTGCCCACAATTCCTTGAACTCCTTTCAGTACATGGCACAAATCCGTGGGTCTTTGAGGAAAAAATGACTGGAAACCAAAGTTCTCCATCTTCTTTTCTCCATCAGTCATCCTATTATGTCTTCCATCTTTCGTGGCCATTCTTACTGTCATCTTTCTCCCATACCTTCTTTGCTGATTGCTCTTCTCCCATTCTTATCCCATGTCCAACTCTCTTCAAACATGCACTATCCAGCTTATCAATGTTCCAATTGATCTCCCCCCTAATTTCTTTCACGTGCACTCTGCCTAGCCTCCATCTGCCTACCCTTCTCCTCAGCACTTTTTTTTTTTTTTTTTAAACTACTTTTATCTTCTTTTCTTTCATCTCCCTAACACTCAACACTTTCAAACTATAGAGCAGGCAGGGCTAAACACCAGTCACTTTCACTTGTTAGTGTAATATTAATTAAAAACGTACCTGGTCTGACCTACTCTATGGCATCGATCTTCTGCTTGCTTGTCATTGTAAGGGTTGCAGTCAATGTCATGAAGAATGACAATATTCGCTGAGGTCAAATTTATACCTAAGCCACCAGCTTTGGTCGAAAGCAGGAATACAAAAATACCCATATCTGAATTGAATTCATCTATCAGATGTATCCTACAAATTTAAAATACAAATCATGCCTTGGGAAAGACAGGAATATGTGTATGTGTGAAATCAATTTACAAGCAAAGTAGTCAAGAGGAAGACAGATCTTTTCAGTTTCACTTTAAAAAAAATAAAAATACACACCCCAATTTATACATAACAGATTATTCCCAAGCGCCTCATATCCCAACAAGTATGAGATGGCTAAAAAGTGTGTCTTAAGGAGGAGAAGACTGAGTGAAGAAAGGTTAGTAGCCTTTTAAACCAGCTCAGAGAGAGCACTTTACAAATAGGAGACAGAAGAATAAGTACAAAAGACTCTGGAAGAAGCCAAGGAAGGCATTGACTGATATCAGTGGGAGAATGGAGAAGATGATGTTAAAGAGACAAAGAGTAGACAGGAAAGAGGAGACTATCAGGGAACATTTAGTGAAGACAAGAAACTTGTATTTGGCTTAATGCAGAAAGGGGAGCTAGTGAAGAGACAGAGAAGTCTACACTCAACAGTTAAGTCAACGAAGTTATGTCATTTGGGGGTGTAAGAAATAAACATACTTGAGCACTGTAGTTAAACTAATGCCTCGTACACTGCTAAGTTGACGGAACAATTTTTCCATCAACCTCTTGAGGAGGAAGTGGATTCACTACATGCTGAGAGAACCCTTCCCATTGCTGCAGCAGCATAGTGGGCATCTACACTCTAAATTCTCAGCTTTGTGGGAAAAACAACTGCACACATGCATTAACTAAGTCCCATCTCCGGCAAAAAAAAAAAAGTTTCACGTACCTTTCAGAAATCTGTGTCTTTCCATCTAGTCTAATATATCGGTGCTGCTGATGTTTTAGGAGAACTTCTAAAATGTCTAGCATCATAGTAAACTGGCTAAACAGTACAACTCTATCACCCTGGGGAAGGAGGAAAAAAAAGGCAGGTAGGGAAGACGTTAGGTATTTACATGCCTCATTAGAAAAATCACTTATTTGAACTATACATTTGGGACTAAATTTCTGCAACTTTAATGCCTAGGTCAGCCAATAAAATTAATGTTTAGGCGCTTAAATAAAAGCAGTTTACTTTCAATAAGAGGTGGTGTGTCCAGCATCCCAGAATAGCAGTTTAAATAAATATTTTGGCACCTAAATAAAAGCAGATTACTAATTTTAGGCACCCTAATTTGAACATTTATGTAGTTTGGGCCCCAGTCATTAAATGCATAAACAACAGATTTTACTACAACTGCAAACACACAACCTCCCACCCCCACCCCCCGCAAGTAATACTTCTACTAAAACAGATTTTGAAATTGCAACATGAAATCTCCCCCTAATTCAACTTCATGCATGACACAGCACAACAGTACAGTTCTATCAAATATGTGCCACAAAGTCATAAACTATCCCACAGTATTCTAAAGAAAAATCAAGTTCTCTGTAAAAGCTGCTAGTTGACACAGATTCAGTAAATCAGTTATTTCTTGATGGTAAACAAAGTTGTGAAAAGCAAGAAGCCATTTCAACTAGAACATTTTAGTACAAACCTTTTCTTTAAGGTCAGAGAGGATGTGTTCTAGTGTTCTAAATTTTCCAGAATCCAAAACTGTATCCATCTCTAACTTAAAGTCATTGATACTGGCATACTGTTTACAAAGCAAATGCAGCTCAAAATCTGTCATGACAGACATATCTTCAAAGATTAAGTCAGGATTGGCATCACAATGTGTGGGTTCCTAAAAGTAAAAAAGTAACAGAATAAATAAAATTCATTTGCTCTAGGCATATTTATATTTATTTTAAGAGCTAGTAAGACTATGCAACTACAGCTGCAACCAATATTTGTGCAGAGAACAAAAAGCACCAGAAACCAGGCCTATATACACAATTTTTGTTCACGGGCAAGTAATTAAACATTTTGGCCATGTCTACACTCGCGGCTTCTTGCGTGAGTAATATGCAAATGAGGCTAAGCGTGGAATATCGCCGAGCCTCATTTGCATACCTAATGAGCCACCATTTTTTTTCAGAAGAGGCTCTTGCGCAAGAAGGAGCGTCTACACTGCCCCTTCTTGCACAAGAAAAACCCTCTTGCGCAATGCCGTTCTTCCTGAAAAGTAATAGGTGTAACAGCATTACGCAAGAGCGTTTTTCTTGCGCAAGAATGGGCAGTGTAGATGCTCCTTCTTTGCGCAAGAGCCTCTTCTGAAAAAAATGGTGGCTCATTAGGTATGCAAATGAGGCTCGGCGATATTCCACGTTTAGCCTCATTTGCATATTATTCGCGCAAGAAGCCGCGAATGTAGACACAGCCTTACTGTATGAGTTCTGTTTTAGGAGATGGTGGAGGATTGATGGGTGTCATCTGGGGTAGGATTCTACAGAAATCTGTATTATGAGGAACTACTTGAGGATACTTTTTACTTCACTAGCCACCAAACACCTGCTCTCAAACCCTGGGACCTTTCATCGCTATATCAGATCTTTTCCCTTAAAAATATTCCTTAGATGAGTGTTAGAAAACATGGGAAGCCCTGCCCAGGTTGTAGTGCAGATAGAGGGATGCCAGGCCTAGGCAGGAAGAGGAAAGGAAAAGAATCATATCTGTAAAGTGGGAAGGGGAGAGGGAGAAATAGTGCTTCATATCACCTCTGAGGTTCCGTTCATTAGGGCCTAAGTGCACGTACACATTTAAATTTGGTTACAGTTGTAGTTCTTTTAAAGTGCCTATATCTTCAGATTGGTTCTTAACTTTTTTGTTTTAGAAAGAGATCTAATCCAAAACAATGAGTTAATTAATGCCCAGTACGTACACAGTTTGGCCCTCTCTGGTCTGGCACCCCTGGGACCTGACCAGTCCCGAATGAGGGAATTTGTTGGACATGGGGAGGTCCCCTGCTACTGGGGATCCCACTGTGGCTCTGGCCCCGCTACCGGGGCTCCCAGCCAGGACTCTCTGGTCCAGGAACATCTGTGGTCCAGAAACCAGAGTGTCCCGATTTTGGGAGGTCCAACCTGTAGTTCACCACAGCCCATTCATATTTAGTGATATTTAGGAAATAGTGGAAGACCCAACTGATTTCCCAAGTTTTTCACACAGTAAGGAGAGGGTCAACTGAGAAAATCAGGGGCTGATGAAAAGTGGTCTAATATGAGGCCAGAACTGCAATCTAGCAAGTCTTCTAAGAGCTGATTTGAATATTTATTTTCAAATGTTAAATGTCTGCAATGCAATAGGAAAAATTTAAAGAAATCAAGTTTTAAAAATATGTACTTCTGGTCAAGTGATTGGCATCCAAAAATTTTATTCAAGATAGGGAAATGAAGATTTCAGACATTACAGTATGTGAATCCTGCGAGCTTACCTTGAGCATAAGTGTTGACATCATCTTCAGTTTGTCAACTGTGTAATACTGGCGGTGTAAGAGAGGGTGATTAGCCATTTTTCTAAGCTGCATCATGACATTTCCCATTTCTGAGGTTTTCTCTATGACAAAAATATATATATCATCAACCATTTCCACACATTTGATTTAATGAAATAAAAAATAAAAGTTTATTCTAGACAACTATGATTTGAGTTCTCAAAACTAATATGTTTATTTTTAATTAGCATTTGATGTTTCCACAAATCAAACACTTAGTACAATTTAAGAGAGAGGTTGGGAAAAACAACCAAATCCTGACATACCCTGGCTGTCAATAGATTTCTTTAGTTTGTTGAAGAGCTCATAGTACAGCTGTTCCTGTTTCTCTGACATATTACACAACTCAATAAGATCTTTTTTGGGAGGTAGTTGTTTAAGGACCTGATGAAACAAGGTAAAAATGTAAAGTGAACGATTATTATGAATGCTTTGACACTGCACATTGTTCATATGGTGAATTGCAAAAATGTACATTTTAAAAGCAACTCTTTAGGGGACTGGTCCATTAAGTTTTTTCACTGACCCTAATGGACTTCAGAGCAGGTGCTAAGAATTCAAGTCACAAACTATCGAGAGACTTTTAAGTTGACTAAATACTTTTTAAAAAATAGTTGGAAAGCATTTTCCTACTTATCAGATAAATCTCTGCTCAGGATTCATTGATAAACACATAAAAAGATAATACTAAGCAGTGAAAAGAGCACATTAACAAACAAGAAAAAAAACCAATTGTCAGCAAGATCAAATTTCTATACTTAGTGCTAATGCTATTGCAATGTATCCCATTCTTACATGCAGGCAATCTTAGATGCAAGGGGCCAATAAAAAGTTACTTCTACCAGGAGCATAATGAAGAGCTCTAATTCTCTTTGGGTCCTTAAACAGAACAACAATTATAAAGTCTTGAGGACACCAAGGTATTTTAAACCCACATTTGCAGCTATTCCATGTATATGAAGTTAATCTTTTGATTAAAATGTTACACAAATTTTTCTTCTGCTTCTCAGTAACGGAGGACACTCATTTGGTGGCTACTGTTCAACGGTACAGCAAAGCTCAGAGATGCCATCCAGAACATCATGTGTAATATTGGAAACAGAAAGAGGCAGGAGCAATGAACACTAGAAACAGCACGGGCAAAAAGTAAAGTTCTCACAGGAAGAGAAAAGTGACTCAGTGAAGAAGAGAAGCAGTTGCAGCCTCATTTATTTCAAGATGGGGTGGCTGGGAGGGAGCTGCAACTCCTGGTGACGAAGATAAGTGAACTGACTAGTCTAAAATAGGAGGCAGAGGTTCAAGAAAATGGCATCCAATCCTTATAGAAGGTTCTTGCATATACGATGAGATGTACAATACCTTCACTGCTATTAAGTTTCCTAAAATTAGTTCTTATGTTTCCTTTAAAAAGTTCTCAATGTTTTACATTACAAAAATAAAATTTCACATTCTTTGAGGGAGACTAGCTGCGTGAAATTATTTTACTGAATGAGCTTATGTTCTTTAATAGGTAGCAGGTATAAAATAAACACAAAGAAGTATTTTTCATGCAACGCACAGTCAACCTGTGAAAGCCTTGTCAGAGGATGTTGTGAAGGCCTAGACTTTAACGGGGTTCAAAAAAGCACTAGATAAATTTAGGGAGGATAGGTCCATCAATGGCTATTAGATAGGATGGGTGGGAATGGTGTCCTTAGCCTCTGTTTGTCAGAAGGTGAAAATGAGCGACAGGGGTGTGATCACTTATTCTGTTCTTACCCTCTGGGGCACCTACCACTGTCAGAAGCCAGGGTACTGGGCTAGATGGACCTCTGGACTGACCAAGTATGGCTGTTTTTTTTGTTCTTGAAGGGTACAAGCTTTCGAATTGCACAAAGCGATCTGAGGAAAAACTCTGCGTAAGTCAAAATCTTAATCTTTCCACCAACAGAAGCTGGTCCAATAAAAGATATTACCTCACCCACCTTATCTTGCATATCCTGGAACCAATACAGCCACTACACTACTTCATATCCCTTAGCATAGTTGTAAGTTAATGGATTTACCTCGTCCTTTACTCTTCTCAAGATAAATGGCTTTATGATCTGTTTTGCATGAACAATCCTCTCCCTTTCATATATACTATGTTCTTCAGCAGCTTTCTAAGAAAAATATTTGAAAAAATTCAAAGTTTTATAAACGTTGAAAATTCTTAATTACATTAATACTATTATTATTACTTAGTGTGCACACTCCAACCTGAGGCCAGGGCTACAGTGAAAGGAAAGGTCGAATTAAGACACACAACTCCAGTTACCTTAATTACATAGCTGGAGTCAACAAACCTTGCTTGGTCTGAATTTCCCCACCGTTCCCGCAGCAAGAGGCCATTGGGAACACACACTCCCAACCTGCTTCCCTTAATCCCTGCAGGAGCAGGAGTACTGGCTGCCAACCGGGGCGCCCTCAAAGTTCAATTTAGCAGGTCTTTACTAGACTCACTGAATCAAACTCCAGAAGCTCCATCACGGCAGCGTCAATTTCTACCAGAGTGAAAACATGGCCTGAGACACAATCACCAAGGAGCTGAGAGGAAAAAAAGCACTCTTCTTTGGTTTCATGTAAAGAAAGGTTACTTATCTTTCATAGCTACTGTTCTGAGATGCATTGCTCATCTCCATTCCAATAGGTCAGTAGTTCCAAATCTGAAGGCACTGCAGTGGATCCATGGAAAGTTTTTAAAAAGTAAGGATCGGACCTATCATGATGGGTCTGATCCTTACTTTCCTTTTCCTCCCCAATCCCGTACTTGGGGTTGGGTGATGGGGGGAAGCAGCTGTGCACGCCAGGACCCGGCTTGCTTTTCATCCTGTTCTCCGGAAGCTGAGAGAGAGCGTGGGGAAAGTGCTTGCATGTCATGCATGCCTCTCACACCTGGCTGGTGTGAGAGAAGCATGCACGGGAGGCAAGCACTTTCCCCTCACTCCCTTAGCATCCGGGGAACGGGATCAAAAGCAAGCCACGTCCTGGCACGCACAGCTGCTGCCCCCGCCCCCACCCCCACACTCTCAAAGTTCCAACTCTTGCCCCCCTACCCTCTCCCGAAATTCCACCCTTGAGGAGCTGGCATCTCCAGAGCTCCTTTTGGCTATGAGAACCCCTTCACTCCGTGGATGGGCAGGGGATAGGAGCTGAGGAAGCAGCGCAAGCTAACAGCAGCCAATGGGACCTGAGAAGCTCCGTGCCCTGCAGTCTGCACGTCTCTCAGCCCACGCTGAAGATGACAAGCTGCGACTGTACTCTGGAGTCAGCTTACAAATGGATCAGTCACTTTTTACCTTTTTTTCATTTTTGAATACATTACTCCGCTCTAACGGTTCAAAAGCTACTAGAGTGGTGGGAAGGGTTTAGCAAAAATGGACCATGGGGGGGGAGGGGCTGTGAAAAGGGGTCCGTATGCTCAAAAAGGTTAGGAACCACTGCAATAAGTATATGCACGCGCTTGTATGCATGATCATTGGATAATGTTTCTCTTAATGGCACCTCCTGGCAAGATGCCTTAATGATGTGGTGCATCATGAGAAACTAACACAGCAAGGCACAGATTATCCAATAAGTTCTTGGACAGCATTGGATAAATGTTTTTATTTCAGAAGGCTGAAAAAGCTACTGGCGGAAGCGGTTCTAGAATTGATTTCAACAAATCGGGAGGAACTGGTTGAACATTTGAAAGTGGAAGGCAGCTTGGGTGAAAGTGATCATGAAATCATAGCGTTCATGATTCTAAGGAATGGTAGAAGGGACAACAGCATAATGAATACAATGGATTTCAGGAAGGCAGATTTTAGTAAACTCAGAGGGCTGGTTGGTAAGGTCCCAGGGGAAGCAAGACTAAGAGGAAAAACAAATGAAGAGGATTGGCAGTTTTTCAAAGGGACATTATTAAGGGCCCAAAAGCAAACTATTCCACTATGTAGGAAAGATACAAAATACTGCAAGAGACCACCTTGGCTTAACTAGGAGATCTTACATGGAAACTAGGTCAAATTATAAAGGACGAACATAACCAAATAAAACAAGGATGTAGGGGCAAGATTAGAAAGGCAAAGGCACATAATCTCCATCTAGCTAGAGATATAACGGGTAACAAGAAAACATTCTACAAATATATTCGAAGTAAGAGGGAGATCAAGGACAGGGTAGGTCCATTGCTCAGTGAAGAGGGAGAAACAACAACAAAAAAACTTGGAAATAGCAGAGGTGCTAACTCCTCCTTTATTTCAGTTTTCACCAAGAAGATTGATGGTGACTGGATGCCTAACATAGTGAATGCTAGTGGAAATGGGGTAGGCTTAGAAGTTAATATAAAAAAGAACAAGTTAATAATTACTTAGAAAAGTTAGATTTATTCAGGTCACCAGGGCCTGATGAAATGCATGCTAGAATACTCAAGGAGCTGATAGAGGAGGTATCTGAGCTTTTAGCTATCATCTTTGAAAAATCATGGCAGTCAGGAGAGATTCAGAAGACTGGAAAAGGGCAAATATAGTGCCCATCTATAAAGAACAACAACCCAGGAAACTACAGACCAGTGGTGCAAATAATTAAGGAATTCATCTACAAACATCTGGAAGATAATAAGGTGATAGGTAACAGCCAGCATGGAATTGTAAAAACAAATCATGTCAAACCAATCTGATAGCTTTCTTTGCTAGGATAACAAATCTTGTGGATAAGAGAGAAGCAGCAGATGTGCTATACCTAGACTTTAGTAAGGCATTTGATATGGTGTTGCATGACCTTATCGATAAACTAGGGAAATACAATCTACATGGGGCTACTATAATGTGGGTGTGTAACTGACTAGATAAGCATTCTCAGAGTAGTTATGAATGGTTCACAGTCATGCTGGAAGATCATAACAAGTGGAGTTCTGCAGGGGTCTGTTTTAGGACCGGTTATGTTCAGTATCTTCATTGATGATTTAGATCATAGCATACCAAGTACAAGTCTTAAGTCTGCAGATGACACCAAGCTGGGAGAGGTTGCAAGTGCTTTGGAGGATAGGATCATAATTCAAAATGATCTGGACAAACTGGAGAAATGGTCTGAGGTAAACAGGATGAAGTTAAATAAGGATAAATGCAAAGAACTCCACTTAGGCCGGAATAATCAGTTTCACACAGAGAATGGGAAGTGATAGTCTAGGAAGCAGTATTGCAGAAAGGAATCTTGGGGTGATGGTGGACCACAAGCTAAATAAGAGTTAACAGCATGACACTATTGAAAAAAAAGTAAATATCATTCTGGGAATCCTGGACATTAACAGGAGTGTTGTGAGCAAGACATGAAAAATAATTCTTCTGCTCTACACTGCACTGATTAGGCCTCAGTTGGAGTATTGTGTCTAATTCTGGGCACCATATTTCAAGAAAGATGTGGAGAAACTGGAGAAGGTCCAGAGAAGAGCAACATAAATTATTAAAGATCTAGAAAACATGACCTATGAGGGAGGACTGAAAGAACTGGGCTTGTTTAGTTTAGAAAAGAAGCGGCAGAGGGGACATGATATCAGTTTTCAAGTATCTAAAAGTGTGTTACAAGGAGGAGGAAGAAAAATTGTTCTCCTTGGCCTCTGAAGATAGGACAAGAAGCAATGGGCTTAAATTGCAGCAAAGGAGGTTTAGGTTGGCTATTAGGAAAAGCTTCCCAACTGTCAGGGTGGTTAAACATTGGAATACATCGTGTAGGAAGGTTGTGGAATCTCCATCACTGGAGACACTTAAAAGCAGGTTGGATAGACATCTATCAGGACAGGGGACTGGACTTCATGACCTCTCGAAGTCCCTTCCAGTTCTGTTGGAAGGGAGGTTGGTGGGATTTGGAATGCACATGAGCAACACATCTGCAAGAGCAACAGTTATGAAAGGTAGGTAACTGTTTTAATTCTTTGATGCTCATATGCAGGGCTCGACAAATAATGCAATCTACTCGCCCGTGGCGAGTAGATTACAACCCGGACGAGCCGGGTTCGGGCGATCTGCGCATGCGCAGGGTTTGGTGGGCCCTGCTCATATGCATTCCAACAGGTGACTCAGCAGCAGTTTCCATGAAGGATGGGTTGGAGATCACCCAGTTGCTGCCTGTTGGACCGGCCTGCCAAAGGCCATATCATCTCGTGCCTGCAGGGTAATGGCATAGCAAAATGTGAAGGTGTGAATGGACAATCATGTGGCTGCCCTGCAGATGTCCTGAATACAGATCTGCGTGAGGAATGCTTCAGAGGAAGCTTGTGCCCTCATGCAGTGGGCTGTGAAGGCTGGTGCTGGTATGTTGGCCAAATCAAAGCAGATCCTGATGCAGAACGTGATCCACGATAAAAGATGCTGGGCTGAGATGGGGAGTCCCTTCATTCGTTCTGCCATTGCAATAAAGCATTGTCTTATGTGGTCAATATAAAACTCAAGGGCATGTCTGATGTCCAGGGAACGGAGGCAGTTTTGGGAAGAACACCAGGAAAAAGACGTCCTGGTTTATATAGACGTGTGAAATCACTTTAGGTAGGAATGCTGGGTGAGGATGTAAGTGCATCTTGGCCTTATAAAAGGTAGTACAGTAAACTTCCAATAATCCGGCACCTTTAGGACCCAGGGGGTGCCGGATTATCAGATATGCTGGACTATTGGAAGGGGGGGGCTATGAGGCGTCTGGGGTGGGATGGGGAGGGGATGCCACCCCAGACCCCTCATAGCCCCCCCTTCCCATAGTCCGGCTCTGCCCCAGGTGTCCCCGATTCAGCCGCTGCTGGTCAATTTCAGCAGCGGCTGGCTGAATCGGGACGCCTGTGGCAGAGTAGCTGGGATGCTGCCGGGTTGGTCCTGCAGCGCAGAGGGGTGGCGCTACGGGACCATCCCGGCAGCACCCCAGCTACTCTGCCACAGGCGTCCCCGATTCAGCCGCTACTGAAACTGACCAGCGGCTGACCAGAATGGTCAGTTTCAGCAGCGGCTGAATCCGGATGCCTGGGGCAGAGCAGCTCAGGTGCTGCCGGGTTGGTCCCGTAGCGCCGCCCCTCGGCGCTGCGGGACCAACCCGGCAGCACTCCAGCTGCTCTGCCCCAGGCATCCCCAGAGCAGCTGGGGTGCTGCCGGGTTGGTCCCGCAGCCCCGAGGGGCGGCGCTACGGGACCAACCTGGCAGCACCCCAGCTACTCTGCCCCCGGCTTCCCCGATTCAGCTGCTGGTCAGAGCAGCTCCAATTGTCCGGCTGCCCGGAGCACTTCCGGGTTCCCGATGGTGCCGGACCATCAGGAGTGCCGGAGCATTGGATGCCAGACCAATGGAGTTTTACTGTATATGGTGGTTCTGAGGTGAGGACTTGGAGCCCAGTGAGCTGAGGTCACAGCCACCAGGAAGGCTACCGTCCAGGAGAAGTAGGGTAAGTGGCAGGGTCACTAGGGGCTCAAATGGGATCCAATAAGCTTAGAGGACCAGGTTCTGGTCCCACTGGGGAACAGGGTCTTGGACCTGGGTTTACAACCTGTCTAGACCCTTGAGGAACCACCCCACCAAGGGTTTCCCAAGACGGATCTACCACCATCCCCCTGGGTGAAATGTTGAGATGGTGGAGCCTGATGGACAAGATGACCAAGCCCTGGTGCTTTAGATGGAGGAGGTAGTCTAGAATTGCAGAAAGAGGGGCTTGCTCTGGGTGGACACCCTGCTGAGTGGACCAAATGGAGAAACACTTCCACTTAGCTAGATACATTGCCCAAGTAGAGGGCTTGTAGCTAACCCAAGACAACTTCATGGACTGGGTCCAAGCACTGCTGCTCAAGTCAACCACAGAGTTTCCACCCCATGAGTTGGAGGGACTTCAGGTTGGGGTGCTGTAGGTGACCATGGTCCTGGGTGATGAAATCTAGGAGTAGAGGCTATGTCAGTGGCCCGTCCACTAACAGGTACAGTAGTATAGTGAACCAATGCTGCATGGGCCATGCTGCGGTCACCAGAATGAGAGATGCCTTCTCCTGTTGGACCTGAAGAAGGACCTTGTGTATGAGGGGGAAGGGTGGAAAGGTGTGTAAGAGGTGGCGTGACCAGAATAGGTGAAACACGTCCATGTTGGTGCTTACATCTCCTGCGCCAGGGACTGCGCCATCATGGTGATAAGATCTGTGGTATTCTCCAATGTGTCAGGTGTGGAGGGAAAGTCCAACTTCTCCTTCAATTCCTTCCTGTCAGGGGAGACAACCAGCACAAGACTTGACAAACCCCTCAGCAGAGCTGGAGTCAACGGTGCCGGGACTTGCTTCCCTACCTTTGGGTGTCCTGACTTGCGGCGCACCTTACTAGGATCCTTTTGAGGATGCTTAGAATGAGGAATGGAAATGGTGACGGGTGCTCAAACTTGCCTGTGGCAAGCAGTGAGGCCGGTATTCCCTCAACTTGCATTTACGGAACACTGAGGAGTCCCGCACCAATCTGCTCGCCACTGAAGTTGGTGCCGACTCTGGCACAGACTGAGGGCAGAGAGCTGCCTCTATAAGCAGGAGCTTCAGGCGATGGTCCCACTCTTTTTTAAGGCTTGCCAATACTAACCGAGAGATTGGCACAGTGTTGATTGATCCCCCAAGTGGCCAATTTAGCGGGTCTAGTGAAAACCCCACTAAATTTGCTGCTCATGGCTCTCTTGTCGATTCCGGTATACAAGAAGCATGAGGGAAGTAGATGGGAGAATTTCTCCCACTGAACCCTCAACCCCCCACCCCCCGCAGTGAAGTCCGTGCAGCAACTTGACCTAAGGTATGCTGACTCCAGGTACGGTATTCTTGTAGCTGGAGTTGCATACCTTAGGTCAACATTGCCCCTCAGTTTGAGGCCAAAAGCTCTCACAAAAAGCATATGTATCCATTTGATGGCCCTCTCGAAGGTACCTGAGGCACAAAAAGTGCGGACTGCTCCCGGGCATATGTTTTCCAGAGTTCTCACAAGATTTGAATCCTTGCCCTGCTCAGGCAAGCTGTAAACTGGGTGTGGGGGGCACACCCACAGAGTAACTAACTACGCCGCTATGAACGGTAAACTGTGAACGACGAATTAACGATGGATACCAAGAACGCACTTGCAAAACAAGAGCACAAAGAAGCTCCAACAATCATCACTGGTGGTCAGAGGAAACAGTGTGTGTGGGATTTGTCCTATATATGGCACCATGCCAGAGGGCTCCACAGTGGACTTGATAGGTACCACTAAGCGAAAAACTCTCTGATGATCATGCCTGCATGGACACACCTATTGGAATGTATGAGCAATCACTCTAAGAACGACCAAAAATTACAAGAATTTTGGGACACCAAGATTTAACACAGTGTCACCCATCTGGTGAGATGTTGTATGGCGGTGATGTTTCCAAGGATGTAGCAAGCGCTCATAATAGGTTCATAAATAAAGCAAGCCTTGTAAAAAAAGGAGCATGTCAGCAATGAAAGTATGCTTTAGAAATAAAAAAAAATGTATTATTGCTTACTGTTTTTGAAGAGAACATTCTCCGGATTTCACTGGTGCTACCACTGAACATATGTGGCATGACAAAATTCAATAGAGACATTAATTCCAACAGGTTATTTTGAACCGGAGTTCCTGTTAGCAGCAGACGATTCCTCGCCTATTTGCCCAATATGAAAAAGTCATAAATATTAGCTAAGAAAAATAACATGAAATGAGTACCAGAGGAATTAACATTTTTCTTCTAAAGAACAGTTGGTAGACAACTTTTTTGTGCTGAAACAGTCATAGAAGACAGGAATTTAACATTCAGTTCTATCCATTTTTTCAACTGTATATTTCATGCCCACAATAAGCATCAAATAAACTAACTTGACTGTGCATGGAAGTTTTCACCCTGGCATAGCTTAGTAACAGAGGTCTCAAGTCTTCTGAACAGATTATCTTTTTTACAGCCACATTTTGCTGTTTCTGCAACAAACACTGGGTAGACAGGACTTTTTTGAAAGAGTTAAATTGGAAATCTACCTCATGAGATTTGCTGTATACCTTACTTCTTTTCAAGTCAATTGCTGAAAAGGGATGCCTGAAATACTCATTCATTTGTTCCTCCCCAACTTTAGATTATGACAGAATTTGTCAAAATGGGGTCCACGGACCCCTGAGGTCTGTGGGCCTTGCTGATCAACTCATCCTGCTCCATCTCAGGCAGACTCCCTATCTGCCCTGGTTCCATGTGGCTCCCAGAAATGGACGCCAGGTTCCTCTGGCCCCTAGGTTCATGGATTACCAGAGAGGCTCTGTGCACTGCCTCTGCTGGAGTGCTGGCTCCACAGCTCCTACTGGCTGGCTGCACCTCTGCCTAGTGGCTGCAGGACCTGACTGCTACTTCCTGGGAGCCCTGGTAAGCCCTGCTAGGACCCACATGCCCTCTTGCACACCAACCCCCTGCCCCAGCCTAGAGCACCCTCCTGCACTCCAAGCTCCTCATTCTTGGCTCCATATCAAAGTCCACTTCCCTATCATTTTGGCATAGTTGTTTTTCCTACACGTTTGAGAACTACTTACTGATGGTTATTACATTTTAGACAATTTATATTTCAATGTAATACTTTGAGATTGAACAACATTCTAAAATGTAACTGCTACCTTAGAGAGACCCTGTAAGAATAAAATGTTTTATATATAATTTGGAAATAAATCTCTATTTACAATTGCCAAAGAAAGAACCAGTTCTAGTTCCAGACTAGCACTTGATTGCACGCAGTCGTGTTCCTAAATTTGTTACAAACAACAACCTACATAAAGAATTTTATTTTTTGTTTCAGCCCAAAATTTCATCAGGTCCTTGAGGAGAAAATGGAAGGTAGGACTTTTCTAAACCATCTCTTACATTAATTGTCATTAGATGCTGATAGCGTACAGAACCCATGTTCTTCAACATGTGACCTTCATCAAAGATTGCATAGTTAAGTTTCAGCCGTCGAAACAGACTACGGTCATCTGGACTGCTAATTGCAGAGTTATACCTGTCAGAGGAATACATAATAAGTGAATGTTTAATACTTTAACAATATGTGTACTGTAATTTAAACTCAGTAAATTATAAGCCCTAAAAGTAGGATATAAAAGACACAAACAAAATGATAATGTCCAGTATTTTTGAAAGACACTAACCACAACAATTTGGGGCTGACAATTATAGATATAGACATCAGAATTCTGGGAGGGTGAAACTAACACATTCTTTGACTCCAAAAAGTCATATTACATTGTTCATTTTTATCTCTTATTTTTAAAAGCAGAGCTATAACAAACATTTCTGAAGTTTTAAACTCAGTACTCTTCACTGAGAATGTTGCAAGACTTTAAAAAGTTTTTTTATGGAAACAGCTATGAATATTTACAAATTACTGAACATGTGTTTGTTAAGTTTTAAATATGCATTTAAAAGGACACAGATTCTAGTAGCTGAACTAATTCAAAATGATTTAATGATTCCTTCCCATCTCCAACATCACTAGGGACAACTGGTCTTGCATTAATATATTCCTCTATCTAGCTAGAAGATGGTCCCATGGTCCTTTCTACAATCAGAACCTGTGCTCTGTACCACTTAATCAATCCTTATGTCTGGTGAGTAGGCCTCACCTTTAACTCTTCATTCCTAAGGTAAGTAACTGACAGGTGCCTTCTGAGGTAGAGGAAGTGGGAGTGTAATCGGGAAAGGAATCACATAGGAAGAATGAAGGACAATGGGAGTGAAAGGAGATTCAGATTTAAAAAAAGGAAAAACTAACTAGCTAAAAATCTGAAAGTATGAAGTGAAGTCAATGACAGAGTCAAACAAGAAATGAAAAAAGGAGAAAAACGGAAAACCTATGAGATCAAAATATAATTAATGGAAATTTTAGTGTAAAAATATTGAAGACAAAACATATTCTTGTTTGATTTTACAATCTGGGGGCACATTTCTGCACAGTGAAGGAGCTTGAGAGGCATACATGAAGAAAGACACATAAGCCATAATTTTTTTTTATTTAGATGTAAAAACCTACTGTGGGCTTTTTACATCATCTGTGCTTTGCATTTTGAGCATCTATAGCTATGTATTTCCAAGGGGTACGCAAAGGACTTTGGGACACAATGGTACTGGTGACTTTAGGATACAGTTACCATTTGTTGTTGTTGTTACAGAACCTAACTTGACACTGGCAAAGTACAGAAGAATGCAATGCTGGTGTTATTAAGTAAAATCTTCAGCTTGAAATGTCTAACTTCCAAACAAGTATGATATCGCTCAGAGTAGTTGAACACTTTCCCAAGAATGAAAATTCCTGGGCCTTTTGTATTTTCAGTGGAAATTATCCATAACGGTCAAATCTAAATGGTAGCATATACAGCAACATACCCATACAAAACTTTCCTCATTCAACTACCCTTCAGCTGTTTTCCATTTAAGATAACATCTCTGATATATTGCTTCCAGTACCCTTCTCTTCCTTGTATGGTTAGTCACCATAAGACAACATATTACAGTACTCTATGATGTTGATATCCAACATCACAATAGTCAAAGTTTATGTGCTTCTCCCCTATCTTGAGCTACTAGTGATGGTGGCATTCCTGGTGTAGCCCTCACAGCTCTTGGTTGTATTCTAAACTCTTCCCTCTGTATTAGCTTAAGAGCAGAGATAGTAGTAGAAGCTTCTACCAGTACCATGCTGTGGGTCAGAGCAGCTTTACATATCTGCCACAAAAAAGGTGCTAAGCTTTGACATTAGCCATTTGAACAGTAAGACTAAAATAAAAAAAAAAAAAAAATCAACTGACATTACTCTGCTGACCCAATTCAACTCCTTTGTTTGAGAACTGAAATATGATTTGATCTTCAAGAAGTCAATGATGCTCTAATACCACTAGAGGTCAGTAAAGCAGCATTTTAATTTCATTTACTGGTTTCCTTCAATTACAGTACTTACGTGGTCACAATCACATTGAAATGAACAACTTTATTATTAATGTCAATTCTAAGTTGCTTCCGATCCTCTTGGGATCCTACAGGAAGAAAAAAATGCATTAGTAAAACATTTTCTTTCCATAAACTATCTGCATTTAAAACTATCATCTTGAACTCTGTTCAATGTCTATTTTACGTTTTATTATGTTGCATGTGCAGCCTATCACATCATCGGATTAGCTTTCAAACTCATGTTTTTCTTTTGTATTTTGAAGACTAATAGATTTCTTACCATAATAAAAAAGGACATCAAGAGCAGGACACCACAGATTAACCTCTCTTATCCAGTTATCTGTAAAAGATTAATAGAAAGCAATATACAAATCATATAACACCACACAGATTGTAACACGTTAGCCTTCTTCAGCACTAGACCAAAATGCAGTTAAAAATAAAATAAAATTATACTGATGCAAAAATCTGATACTGGTTTGTCAACTTCAGTGTTATAAAAACTTGCAATATTAAAAATGGCTGACAAAGATGCTAAAGATTTCCCATGTTCACTAGAAGCTAATACACAAGAGCTTTAGGATATATAATTCATGTAAACATTTCTAAAGAGGATTTTCCTTACTCCTGTACAGCTCACTTTTTTGACATAAATTTAAGGGGACTCTTTTTTCCTGCTCATTATCATCATGGTGTCTGATATAAAACAGGGATGTAAAATCCTATTTAATCAGTTAACTACTTAGAAGGGGGCAGGCACTGGGGGTAGGGGGATGGGATGGCATCGCTCCAGTCCAGTCATGCTGGGCCAAAGGCAGACGCTGCTTCAGCGAGACTGGAGCGCCCCCCTGCCTGTGGTGAGCCTGCTGGGCTAGAACAGCCCTCTATCTTCTGTGAGCTGCTCCAGCCTCCACCAGTTAATTTCATCCCCTCCCTCTCCCCACCCCGCCCCCCACTCTCTCTATATATAATTTTTTTCCCTGTGGGATGACAAAGTGACGTTATCACATTACTCTGCATCCCACAGGCTAGGGGGTAGGCATGGGAGGTTAAAGCCCTGCTCCCAACCCCGCCCCTTTCACCCAAGACCCCATCCCTGGAACCAACCCCAACCCACTGCCAGCCCGGCCTCTCTGGTGGTCATGTGGAGAGACAGGCCTGGCATGCACCATGGCCCAACCTGCTCCAGCTGCCAGGGTTAGAGCCAAGCCTGGCACATGCCATGGCCCAGCCATTGGGGTTAGGGTTAGGCCACAGTAGGGGGTGGGGCAGGAGAGAAGGGGCCCGGGCTGGTGCGCGGGGGGGAGAGGGGGAGACAGCCTCCTGGCTGGTGGAGAAGGAGGGGGCGGGGAGAGAGAACAGACCTGGGCTGGCTAGCAGGGGGAGAAGGGGAGGGAGATGGGACCCAAGCTGTCGGGCAGAGGGAGAAGCCTGGGCTGGCACGGCAGGGGAGGGGGAAGGGGTCAGGCAGGTGCAGCTGCAGTGGCTGGGGGGGAAGTCAGGGTTGCCTACCCCTTGTGAAAGGGAGGGTCGGCGAGTGTATCGAGAAGGGGCACAGCCCCCTACTGAAATAGTATTAGTTAAAAGTTCAACTACCCAGTGTGGAATATTCAGACTCTGGGCTAAATGGACATTTATTTCTTTAAATATTTATAGAGACCTTTATTTATAAGTGCCTCATAACAAAACTTGATGCAGAATTAGAAAAGGGATAGAAATTCTCTCACATCTACATTGAAGTGTATAATGATCAAAAGTTGTTGCTGACCATTTTACCGAGTCAAACTGACATCTGTGGTTGTTTGTGACCAGTGTTCCCTGTAAGCTGTGAGCTTGAGCAACCACTCAAGAGAAATTCAAATACTGCCCAGCTTATTAGCAGAGCACCCACAGCTAGGTTTTGTGTTTCTACTGGTGGTGCATATTTGCACATAACAAAATGTATTCCACACATGAACAGAAAAAATTAGAGGGAACATTGTTTGTGACACATGCCCAAGTCAACCACAATTTGTGTGTATGCAAACAGACTTAAGGACCGAATGGGCACAGAGACTGAACTAAGTCCCCTAGAAGTGCAACCTTCAGAACGGAATTGGAACATCCTGACAGCACAGCTATAGGTCTCTTGCTCTTGCACTCCACATACTGAATCTTTTTTCTTTTGACTAAGGACTACAATCTATAGAGTATTAATCTGACAACTGCCACAAGTCTTTAAAAATGACTTGAAAAACGAAGAAAGATCTTACAACTGTACGTCTTTCAGGTGTTAAAAAAGGTATCCTTTTAATTACTAGAATAGATGGAATAAATTGTATTTTAAAAGCCACATTTAAATATTTAAGACAAGTGTAAGGGTTTAAATTAAAACAGGGACACATGGTGACTGAGGGAATATCTTTTACTGGCCAATTTCTGCTGTTGAAAGACAAGTGTTTGAGCTATACAGATGAGACCAGCACAGCTACAACACCGTAAATTTAAACGAGCAGTTAAAACATAACAGTTATAAATGCTTCTATTTAAGCAATCACTAGGAAATTTTTAAATAATAAATTCTGTCTAAGAGTCATCAAAGCAAAAAAGTTGTTAAATTCCACAAACTTGTTTTACAGTAAGGGAAATTTTATGTTCTTTATAAAACGGAGGAAAATAGCAAGCAAGTTTAATAATAAAGAAAAAGGGAGCTTGGCAGAGCTGCACAGAGAGTCATTTTTAGGGATCTGGCATACTTTTGTGAGGGATTCGATGATCTGGTAATATTTTTAAAAATGAAATCTGGCCCTAAACTAAGTAATTTTGCTACAGAAATAAAACACCAAGTATAGCAATCTTATCCTGTGCTAAAAGACCTGAATCTAGCAAAGTTAGAGTAAAATTAACACATTAACAACTGCATTTAGTGAAACCGATATTAAGTTTTAGTTTTCAAAATTATTAGTTTTGCATCTGCTTACAACCTGTAATTTCAATGCAGGAGTGTTTAAAAAAAATTAAATATCAATACAGTTTAACAGTTTTAGTTTCAACCACTGAGAGTATGGCTATTAGACACTCACAGCAGGCCCATTCCAACTGACTTGGGCTCATGACTCAGACTGAGGTGCTGTTTTGTAGTGTAGCCATCCCGAACTTGGTCTGGAATCTAGACTCTAGGGCCCTGTGAGATGTGAGGGTCCAAGAGCTCAGGCTGCAGCCCAAACTAGAGGTCTATGCTATAAATTATACATCCCTGCAGCTTGAGCCCTGCAAGCCCAAGTCAGCTAGCACAAGCCACCTGTGAGTGTAACTGCAGTGCAGACATACCTTTAGAAAGCTCAACGTTATCATAAAGAAATATCACCAACTTACCTCTGAAGTAAAGATTTCATATAAAAGATGTGATCTTAAAGCTTCAATCTGCTAAATCTTTTTATTAGTGAATAAGGATTGTTTTATTACCAATACTTGTGAAACCCTTAGCTTACCTAAAGTTGAAGCTGGCACAACAATTAAATGAGGACCTTTATCACCCTCTTCGTAGAGGTATGCTAGGAATGCAATAGCTTGTATTGTTTTTCCTAAACCCTAGGAAGAAACATTGTTTACTCTAAAATTAATACAGTCATTGTAAAAGTAAGAAATTTTACACATGTTCAGAGGAAAAGTGTAACACAAATAAAAAATATTAGGATTTATCAGCTATATTTAGACAATATACTTCCAGGAACTCACTTCAATATGAGAGTGATCATCCTATGACTCTCTTCCTCCTAACCCTTCCTCATGACAGATTAACGTGTCTTTTCATTTACTCTTATCAAATGTTCTCATTTTAGTTTAAATGTTAATTTATACTCTTCCCTCCCCTCCCTTGACTTCCCACAGCCTGTGGAACTGTTCTGCAGATCATTATTTGGAAAACAAAGTATTCCTTGGCATGCCCTATACAAAAAAGTCTGCCTTTGTGATAAGGATTCCAGGTTTTTATGTTAAGGGTGACACAAACTAGGATTCTGAAGAGAAATTTGACAGAAAGCTCCTTGCAGCAGGAGTAGGTTTTCAAGCAGATTTTACTATACTGTCTTTTTATGTTTTCCATTTAAAATACTTAATACTCTATTTGCCACATACACAGATGTATTAGTACTGTGGTTCTCAACTGGTGGTCCATGGACCACTGGTGGTCCATGGTGACTTTTTCGGTGGTCCAAAGGAACACTGTCCAAAGTCACATGGCGTGACCAGGTGCCGCTGTTAGGCTGTTTTATGCCATGTTCACAAGCACGCAGCGCGTTCTCCATAGCGTTACCTAGGATGCAACCGCGTTGTGTTACCAGTAACTTCCAGGACCAGATGGCATTCATCCAAGGGTTCTAAAAGAACTCAAATGGGAAACTGCTGAACTATTATCTGTGGTTTGTAAGCTATCCTTTAAATAGGCTTCCGTACCTAATGACTGGAAGGTAGCCAACGTGACACCAATATTTAAAAAGGGCTCTAGAGGCGATCCGGGCAATTACAGACTGGAAAGTCTAACTTCAGTACCGGGCAAATTAGTCGAAACAATAGTAAAGAATAAAATTGTGAAGCATGTAGAAGAACATAATTTGTTGGACAAAAGTCAACATGGTTTCTGTAAAGGGAAATCCTGTCTTACTAAACTATTAGAGTTCTTTGAAGGGGTTAACAAACATGCGGACAACGGGGATCCAGTAGATATAGTATACTTAGATTTTCAGAAAGCCTTTGACAAGGTCCTCACCAAAGGCTCTTGTGTAAATTACATGGCCATGGGATAAGAGGGAAGGTCCTTTCTTGGATTGAGAACTGGTTAAAAGACAGGAAACAAAGGGTAGGAATAAATGGTAAATTTTCAGAATGGAGAGGGGTAACTAGTGGTGTCCCCAAGGGTCAGTCCTAGGACCAATCCTGTTCAACTTATTCATAAATGATCTGGAGAAAGGGTAAGCAGTGAGGTGGTAAAGTTTGCAGATGATACCAAACTGTTTAGGATAGTCAAGACAGAAGCAGACTGAGGGACTCAAGAAGATCTCACCAAACTGAGTGATTGGGCAACAAAATGGCAAATGAAATTTAATGTGGATAAGTGTAAAGTAATGCACATCGGGAAAAATAACCCCAACTATAATGCAGTATGATGGGGGCTAATTTGGCTACGACAAATCAGGAAAGAGATCTTGGAGTTATCGTGGACAGTTCTCTGAAAACTTCCACACAGTGTGCAGCGGTCAAAAAGGCAAATAGGATGCTAGGAATTATTAAGAAAGGGATAGAAAATAAGACAGAATATCTTACTGCCCCTGTATAAAACTATGGTACGCCCACATCTTGAATACTGTGTACAGATGTGGTCTCCTCACCTCAAAAAAGATATTTTGGCCTTGGAAAGGGTTCAGAAAAGGGCAACTAAAATGATTAGGGGTTTGGAACGGGTCCCATATGAGGAGAGGTTAAAGCAACTGGGACTTTTCAGTTTAGAAAAGAGGAGACTGAGGGGGGATATGATAGAGGTATATAAAATCATGAGTGGTGTGGAGAGGGCCGATAAAGAAAAGTTATTTATTAGTTCCCTAAATAGAAGAACTAGAGGACACCAAATGAAGTTAATGGGTAGCAGGTTTAAAACTAATAAAAGAAAGTTCTTCTTCACACAGCGTGTAGTCAACCTGTGGAACTCCTTGCCAGAGGAGGCTATGAAGGCTAGGACTATAACAGAGTTTAAAGAGAAGCTAGATAATTTCATGGAGGTTAGGTCCATAAAAGGCTATTAGCCAGGGGATAAAATGGTGTCCTTGGCCTCTGTTTGTCAGAGGCTGGAGAGGGATGGCAGGAGACAAATCGCTTGATCACTGTCTTCGGTCCACCCCCCTGGGGCACCTGGTGCTGGCCACTGTCGGCAGACAGGATATTGGGCTAGATGGACCTTTGGTCTGACCCAGTACGGCCGTTCTTATGTTCTTATGTTCCGTCTGAGGCTCTGAGCGTCAGTGTTGCTGCCGCCGTCATGCTGAGCGGTTGCTGTGTCGTTCGTCCTGTGCTACATGTGCTGTTTTACAGGTGTGGTGTAGTTTGTTTATAATGGCAATGACAGGAAGAAACGTCAAGCGCAAGTATTCGGAGGACTACATCAAATTCGGCTTCACTTGTGAAGAAAAAGAAGGCGTGGATTTGCCACAATGAGTTATTTGTTTCAAAGTCTTGGGGAATGACTCAATGAAGCCGGCTAAGCTGAAACTCCATCTTGAAAAGTGTCACCTCAACTTGTTGCAAAAGGATGAAGATTATTTTGAGCGGCGGTTATCAGGTCTGAAACAGCAGCGCCTCGACTCAACAAGTGCATTCTACAAAAAGACAAGCAATGCAGTGCGTGCTTCCTACATTGTTGCATACAAAGTTGCATAGGCCAAGAAGCCTCAGACCATTGTAGAGCAACTTGTGCTCCCCTGTGCAAAAGGGATGGTGCAGCTTGTTCTTGGTGAGGAAGCAGAAAGGAAGCTGAATGATATATCTGTCTCTGTTGAGGGAACGTACTCAACAGAGTTTTTCAATTGAGAGAGGAGTTGGATTTATTTCTCCAGGCTCAAGGGAAAGAGGAATTCAGAAATGTGCTGACGCAGTCAAATTTAGAACTCGCGTATCTTGTCAATATTTTTGGAATCTTGAACAAACAATCTTCAGCTGCAAAGGAAAGGTGCAAATCTGTTCTCTCACGAAAGCATCATCAAGGCTTTTCTTGACAAATTGGAACTCTGGATCGTAAGAGTCGAAGGCAATAGTTTCGTTCAATTTCCATATGTGGATGCCATACTCAGGGAAAAGGAAGCCATTCGGACGCAAATTCTTGATCATTTACGGAAGCTATGAGACGAATTCCAACAATACTTTCCAGAGGTGGACAGGACAAGGGATGGATTATCTTTCATCAGGAATCCATTTACAACAGATGTTAATAGTGTTCCAGAGGATCTGCAGGAAGAATTATTGGATCTGAAAAATGATTTTGCAGCTCAAGACGTGTACCAGCAGTCTACCATAGAGAAATTTTGGGCCAGCGTGACCGGGAGTTACCCAAATCTGCCAGCACACGCAGTCAGATTTCTTTTGCCATTTGCATCAACTTACATGTGTGAGACTGGATTTTCATGTTTGTTGCACATTAAGTCCAAATAGAGGAATTGGCTTGCAGTAGAAAGCGATATTTGTTGTGCATTATCAAGTACCACTCCAAACACTGAAAAGCTTGTCAGTGAGAAGAGAATCCAAAAATATGTTAGTAAGAAATAAATTTCAAACCAAAATGTTCGTTGTCTGCTCTTTTTTTTATCATGTCTCAAAAAGGAGGTGGTCCACTAAAATTTTTTGATTGGGCTGGTGGTCCGTGGACTGAAACGAGTTGAGAACCACTGTATTAATGTCAAGCGCAGGGTGAAGTACGTGGCAATCAAGAATTATTTCAGTCCCAATTAAATATCCACGGCAATAGCACCAATCATACCACTTGCTGTAAATTTAATCAGCAGAATGTCAGAATTACAGATGACAGCCAAGTAAGAACCCAGCAATCAATAACCTATTCTCACAACCATTTCAAAGCCCACCAGGGAGAAGAGAGTTCACCCTTTACAGCCAAATACAGGGGAGGGTCTCTATTAGTTTATCTTTCTCACAATCTTCTGGCTATTTTATAATTAGTGAAGAGAATTTGAAAGTTTTCTTATAGGTTAAATTACAATCTGGTACAAGACACTTGAAATGTACGATGTTACCACAGAGGGAAACGTGCACTTGTTCCAAGAAAAGTTTTTTGCCATGTGAGTGGCTTTGACTACCCAAAACCATCATCTAATCTCAAATTATCCAGAGCTTTGAAATTTAAGCCCTTCTCTGATTAAGTGATAATGCAATTTTAGCAACCCTAGGCGAAATAGAAGAACTTGTGGTTTGCAAATAAAAATTAATTTTACAATACAGTATGACTGAAATTGTAAATCTTATTTCTACTTCTGACTTACAAAAGATACTAATGGTAAATCCCTCAGAATACACTTTTTATTAAGACACTTTGTACTGAGAATTTATGAGCAATATTTCACTAGTTGCTGCTAAAACGACTCACAATTTAAGGGAAAAAATTCCAAGCAATATTTTTAAAGTGATTTTCCAAGTAGTCAAGTTTTTCAACCCAAGTAACATCAAGTCACTAATTTGTGGCTACGGGCTATATATATATAGTTTAAGCATAATATATTAACTATTGAGATAAAAGTAGGTCACATGAGCTTTTTAAAATTTCTTAAATATTCAATTTTCTACTTACCATTTCATCAGCTAAAATACCATTTAATCCATGTTTATGCAGTAGTGCTAGCCAGTTCAAACCTATCTTCTGATATGGCTTTAGCTCCATACTGAAGAAACAGAAGATTACAATTTTAGTCCCTTCTGTTTGTTTCCATATAAAAGATTATCACAAAAATAATGACTGTCTACAATTCTCATCCTAACAGGTTACTGTAATGTTTCCTACCTTTGATTTCACTTGAGGCCCACTTGGGAGCCCAGAATTCACTTTTAGGAGTCCTGAAAGTCACCCCATCCCATGATTACAAACAAAGCAAGTTAGTTTTAACATTTAAGTTGTTTGAATCCCTTATACATTTGAATCATTATTTAAGAAGAATGCAACTACAGTAAAACTCCATTCGTCCGGCATCTGATGGTCCGGCAGTCCTGATGGTCCGGCACCATTAGGAACCCGGAAGTGCTCCGGGCAGCCGGACCATTGGAGCTGCTCTGCCCCCGGCTTCCCCGATTCAGCCGCTGCTGAAACTGACCAGCGGCTGAATTGGTGAAGCTGGGGGCAGAGCAGCTGGAGTGCTGCCGGTAGGTCCCACAGCGCTGCCCTCGGCGCTGCAGGACCAACCGGCAGCACCCAGCTGTCCCCAAGTCAGCCGCCGCTGAAACTGACCAGCGGCTGACTCCGGGAAGCCCGGAGTCAGCCCTGGTCAGTTTCAGCGGCGGCTGACTTGGGAGGCCTGAGCAGAGCAGCTGGGGTGCTGCCGGGTTGGTCTGGTAGCGCCGCCCCTTGGCGCTGCAGGACCAACCCGCAGCACCCCAGCCGCTCTGCCCAAGGTGTCCCCAAGAGCAACTGGGGTGCTGCCAGGTTGGTCTCGCAGCGCCAGGGCGGCGCTCGGACCAACCCGGCAGCACCCAGCTGCTCTGTCGCATGGCGTCGATTCAGCCGCTGCTGAAACTGACCAGCAGCGGCTGAATCGGGGACACCTGGGGCAGAGCCAGACAATCGGAAGGGGGCTATGAGGGGTCTGGGGTGGCATCCCCACACCACCCTAGACCCCTCATAGCACCCCCTTCCGATAGTCCGGCATATCTGATAATCCAGCACCCCCTGGGTCCTAAAGGTGCCAGATTATTGGAAGTTTACTGTACATCATTTTCCTTACACCATTTATATTTTGTCTGTTTTTTAATAATTGATTGACATAGACCTTAGTCCACCCCATGTTATTCAGCACATTGGGCCACCCACATTTTCCATGCTCGCTTATCAAACATAGAACAAAAACTTATGCCCTAATAAATATGTTATGACTCCTCATTGCTTTTTCAGATACAGACTAACACAGCTGCCCCTCAAACATGGAACAGTTATTTAAAAGTACCGTAAAAAAACCCCCACATTTAGTTCTACCATAGAATTGTGATGCAACCGCACCTACTGGTAGAGCAAAAAACTTATTAGCAGTCTCTTGTACAGTGACTGTCTTCAGAAAACTTATTTTAACAAGTAAAAACTGAACATGAGAGATTCTTCTTTTTTTCCTTCCATGTAATAAAGAATGATAACCCATTTTGCAGCTCTGACCCACCCTGTTGAAGTGATAGCTCATGACTATTTTTATTTAATAACAAAACCAAAACATTTCAACAAAATAGTTATTCTTTAATCACAAGTGTATACTATCCATCCCAAGTTTATAACTAGTAGGGGGCTGTGCCCCCTGCTCACTATGCTCAGCAACCCGCCATCTGTCCGCCACAGCCAGATCATGGCCTCCCCTCCCACCCATACCGCAGCAAGAGGGGGGCTGCCACCAGCCCTTCCTGTGGCCAAATAGGGGCTGGACCACGGGGACCGCCTCAGGATTGGGGCCAGGGACAGGACATTGTGGCCAAATGGAGGCTGGACCCCCACTGGGCAGGGTGGCTGTCTGGGAGGAGTCTGCAAGAGCAGGCTGGGGGCATGGTGTCTGGCCAGGTGGGAAGGGGCAGTGTGTCTAGCTGGGCAGAGGGGTCAGGAGCAGGCTGGAGGCAGGGTGTATGGCCAGGGTGAGGGGGTAGGAGCAGGGGAGGGGACAGAAGCAGTCTGAGGATAGGGGGGAAGGGGCAGGGTGTCTTAGGTGGGAAGGGGGTCAGGAATGGGCTGGGTGTCTGGCCAGCCCAGGAGAGAAGGGAACTGGTGTCGGGTGAGTGCACGTGGATTGTTAGAACCACGCAGCAGCTGCACCTGGGCAGACAAAGGGGCGGGGGGGGAAGGGTGGAAGCTATTGGGGGTGGGGGGAGGGGAAATCTCCCTTCTCCATGTGGGACTCCATCCCCAGCCTGCAGCAGGCGGCTTTGGGAGATGGGGCTGGCCCCGTTTAGGGGTGGTGAATGCAGGGGTGCCTTGGGCCACGGAGACTCCTCACCTCGGGGGAAAACTTTGCCTTTCGGCCCCCCTCCCCAACTGGCACTGATCTCTGCCCCACGCGTGGAGGCTGCTCATTATCCGGTCTCTCCAAACAGCCTCCCCCAACCACGGGGCCCAGAGAAGAGGGGGAGAGCGCCGAGTGCCGAGCAGCATGCAAGGACAAAAGCCAAGAATCATTGTGCGTGTGGCTGGGCTGGCTGGAGAGCTCTCAGGGGGTCCAACTTAAATTTCCTAGGCAAAGTTTGTAGCACCCCACACCGCTGGGGACAACCAAAGTGCCCTGGCGGCTCACCTCCCCACAGCAGTGCACACAATTCCCCGCAAGCCGGATCTGACGCGGAGCCTCGGGGCTCTCTCTTCCCTGCCCCTGCAGGAAGCCGGCGCTGGTGCTCTAATCTTGCCAGGGGGGGAGAGAGAAGGGGAGGCAGTATGAGGCTGGAGCACCAGGCAGGAAGCAGCGGCGGTTCCCCTCTGGGTCGCGGCCTCAGGCCTGGGGGGCCAAAGGTGGCTACTGCCGCTGCCCCTGGCTCTCCTGCAGGGGAGCCGGGGACTAGCAGGAAACCCCAAGCCGGGGCAGGGCGACACAAAATGATGTGATTAAATCACTCTGTTGTCTCAGGAATTTTTTTTAAATCTCTCTCTCTCTATATAAGAAGGGTGTATTTGCGACAGAGGTCAGAGAAGTCACGGATTCTGTGAGTTTCTATGATCACTGAGACTTCTTCAGGGGGCACAGTGGAAATGACTCCAGGGCTGGCCAAGTAGTTGGCTCTGTGGCCAGGAGCTTAGGTTGACAGCCATTGCTTTGGGAGCCCGAGGTAGTGGCCCTTGGACACAAGGCTGGAGCAGCTGTGGTCCAGGGACCCCATGCAACGGACCCTAGCCTGTCAGCCAGAGCAGTCATGGTCTGGCAGCTCCAGGCAGCAGTCTCCTAGAGGCTGGCCAGCCAGTGTAGCCATAGTCCACAGCCCTGGCAGCTGGTGCTGCTGGTCCCACAAGCCCTACCCCCCAAGCAGCTTCCGCCCCAATTTAATCAGAGGCATTCTTAGTAAAAGCCAGGGACAAGTTACGGGCACTGAGTTTTGTTTACTGCCAGTGACCAGTCCATTACTTTTACTAAAAATACCTATGAAATCATAGCCTCAATTATAAACTGCCTACGGGATTTTTGGTGACCATATAGAGCACGCAAGACCTCAGGCTCAATTCCTGAAAATGCTTCCTATGGGGGCGGGCTGCTTTGCAGCACTGAGATTAGAAGGGGCTCTTTGATGGGTTTAAACATCAAGTTGTGCAGAATAGCTACAGGCCTGTTTGCAAGATCTCATTCCTAAGAGTCATACAGCAAATTGCACAGAACTTATTTTTATCTGCCTTATAAAGTTGACCGGCTGAGTCAATTGTAACTGATTTTGAACATCAGGGCATCTACATATTTCAATCCCGTAATGCACAAAACTAAGCCATTGCTGAAACTCTTCAATAACATTTCAATAAAACCTTTTACTCATAATATGTACAGCAAGCTCTTATTTACTTCTGTAATTGCATTGCCTTGTTTATTTTATCCAGTGCATGAGAATGTTTAGGCTTACCAGTTTATGCGTAAGTTTTCCTCACACATGAACAACAGAAACTCCCATTTTTACCTTCTTTTATGTCCCTACCACAAAGGTTTTTTTGGGGGAAGGGGGATTATGATAGCGCAAAGCATGTATCCTTTAAAGCGTTAAGAAAATGCTAGGTCAAATGATCAAAAAATAGGTTCCCGAACCTCTCAATTTTCAGAGGTAGCCATGTTAGTCTGTTTCAGCAAAAACAACAAGGTCCTGTGGCACCTTAAAAAGGAATTTATTAGGATATAGGCTTTAAAAGTCCCAAAGCACTCCTTGTTTTAACTTTTCAACTCTACTGTAAGTAGAAGCAGATTCCTGAAAAGTCCTGAGCAAAAAGCAGTTGCTGTTGAAATCAATGCGAGCTGCTGGATGTTCAATAATTTTGAAAAAAATAAGTCCATTTATTTAGGTGATTAAATATGAACTTCAACACCTAATCTCAGGCTCATATTTCTGAAAAAAAATCTCTGCCTTCACATGTAGATATCATCCAAAAAATTTTTCTGTACATCAGAAAGCATTCAGCTGACCTTTGATTCAGAATGGAAGGTTGCTCTATATTCCATCCACATCCTCCATCTTCTGTGATTCTGGTCACTTGTTTTGTCAATTTATTTGAAATGTCTTCGCATTTGTTCATGAGTTTTAGAACCACCTCTCTCTCTTTGAGCAATATTTTGCAGTTCCATATAATATCTTCTGATAATCCATTTGTCTTACTCATTTTTGTAAACTATTAAAAAGAAATACATACATAAGCTGACAATGATACAAAAATGTAAAATGACAATCAAGGAGCTTAAATATTGTTTTCTAATTCTTATCCTTCTCTGGCAAGGGTCCCTATTTCCCTGACCAGAGTTTGGGCCAGCAGCCTTCCCCCGCCTTTGACAGGGGTCAGGTTTGCAGCTGGTTTCTGGGGTAGGGAGTAGGGATGTTAGCATATAGCCATTTAAACTATTAATTGATAAGCCTGGGTTTATCAGTTAATCCAAATGACTACAACCCCCACTGCCTCTGTATCGGGGCAGCAAGGGGGAGGAGGGAGCTGCCTCCCCCCACTGCCTCCCATAGAGGCAGCAGCAAGGGGATGGGCAGGAGCCGGTGCTTGGCGGGAGCTGACTTAAAAGAGGGGAGGAGGGGGAACAGGCGGGAGCTGATATGCATGGGGAGCTGGTTTTTAAGCCGGCTCTTTAAGCATGCCAGCTCCATGGAGCTGCCTGACCCGCCCTTGCTGCCTCCCTCAGAGGCGGCAGGGGGAGGAGCAGGCAGGAGCTGGTGTTCAGCAGGGACGGAGGGCCAAGCTGTCTTAAAAGCCGGCTCCCCAAGGGCACCTGCTCTGCAGTGCTGCCTGCTCCGCCCACACTGCTGCCTCTGTATCAGAGGCAGTGGGGAGGAGGGGGGGAGGAGAGAGAAAGCAGGTGGGATGCTGGAGCAGCCTCTGTCCGCAGAGAGCTCAGGTCCCCTGTGGACAGGGGCTGCTGCTGTCCTGCACTGCTCCCTGTGTATCAGAAGCAGCAGCATGGGGCAGCAGGTGGAAGCTGGTCTGCACGGGGAACTGATTTTTAAACTGGCTCCCCTCGCAGAGCAGCTCTGCCTGCCACCCCGCAAAGGCAGCTGCGCAGGGAGGTAGGGAGCTCCCCGGAAGCGGAGCTGGGAGCGCACTGGCTGCCAGCCCTGCCCCAAGGGAGTATTTCAGTAACAGTGTAACCGTGAAAAGTTGTTGCAGCTACATGATTACTAAAATAAACGATACTGAACATCCCTAATAGGAAGTCCAGCCACTCCTTCTGGGACTCCTTTCCCCTGCTGTCTCACAACAATTGGTACTTCATAGGTCTCTGTGTCTGTGTCTCTCTCTCTCTCCTTCTAACTGGGGAGGCTTTTAAAGGCCTCCAGCAGGCATGAAATGGAATCAGTTGGCCCCAAACTGCCTGGGCCAGCTCCCTACCAGCTGCTCCTAACTGTCCTGCAACCATCCACCTCTAATTAGCAGGCCTTTTACCCTTTTGGGGCGGTCTTTCCTCTACTCTGTAGCAGCCCTCTGGCCTGACTTTGTCTCACTTCCTAAATGCTGTATTAGTCATTTTTGCAGAAAAAATGACATACAAAGGTTATTACATCATTGCCAGAGTGAACTTTCTTTGCCAATGCTCTCAGATGGATGGGATTTCTTTCATCCCTGTTAGGAGCCAGGTATCTCTCTTAATAATACCTGTACTGTTTTGCAAAATTAACTCATGTTCTCTGAGTTCTTCAACAGCTTGAGACTCTACACAAATGGTGTCAGTGGTAAGAATTATCACTTACCACTGGTATCATGTGAGCAGTTTGGCCTCCTATCCTTCATACATTCAAAACTAGAGACAGAGCCCCTCTTAGACCAGAGAAACAAATACTAAAAACTACTCCAACTCTTCAGTATCTCATGCTTTAACTTCATAGGGCCACTACATTAATTTGCTTAGGAACCTCATTTTCTTTGACTTCCAAACTAGAGGTATCCCAATTTATGCACTACAGGTGCTATTTTTATTATGAAAAAGATTACTTATTTATTGAAAATGCATACTTAGAATTACTCTGCTATAATGTTTTACATTCAAGAGTTTCAATCAGCCCCAACATTACAGGAAGTGGGCAGCATCTTCCACTATGGCCTCTATGGACCACCAAGGAACAGATCTGCTGGAAGGAAAGAGTTTCAGACAATCTGGCTCACAAGTTTAATTGACATTTCCAATAAATCTTAAGAGACTGGGAAAGTTCCAAAAGAATGGAAGAAAGCTAATGCTACTCTAGTTTTTAACAAGGATAAATGGGATGTTCAGGGTAATTATACACTCGTTAATCTGACATGAATCCCAGGAAAGATAATGTAGCAGATGATATGGGACTTGATTAATAAAGGAGGGTAAAATAATTAATGACAACATATTTCTGGAAAATAGATCCTATCAAACTAATGACTTTTTTAAAGTAGATGGCAAGTTTGGTTGATAAAAGAAATAGTGTTCATGTAATATACCTGAACTTCGGGAAGGTGCTTGACTTGGTAGTCCACAATATTTAAATAAAAAAATAGAAATGATATAATATTAATATGGCAAACTTCAAATGGATTAAAAACTACCCAATTGATGGGCTTCCAAAAGCATGTGCAATCAAGGAATCACCACAGAACAAACATGTTTACTGTGAGATCCCATGGGCTAAGTTCTTGGCCTTATAATATTTAACATTTGTAATCAATGACCTGGGCGAAAACAAAATCATTAAAGTAACACAAATTGAGAGAGCGGTAAATAATGAAAAGGACAGGTCACTGATTCAGAATGATCTGATTGCTTGGTAAACTGAGTGAAAGAAAACAATGTGTATTTTAAAATAGCTAAATATACAATGCATTCATTTAGGAACAAAGTATGCCATACTTACAGAATGAGGGACTCCATCCTGGGAAGCCGTGATTCTGAGAAAGATTTAGAGGTCATGGTGGATAATTAGCTGAAAAAGAGCTCCCAAGGGAATCTTGAGAAGGAGTGGGGAAGTTATTTTACCTCTGTATTTAGCATGGACATGACCGCTGCTAGAATACTGCAGCCAATTCTTATGTCCACAGTTCAAGAAAGATTTTGATAAATTGTGTTCAGAAAAATGCCAGGAGAATGATTAAAGCTTTAGGAAACATGGCTCAATGATTGGGTGAAAGAACTCAAACTATTCAGCTTAACGAAGAGATTGATTACAGTCTATTAGTACCTACATGAGGAGCAAATACTTAATGGTCTTTCCAATCTAGCAGAGGAAGGTTTAATACCATTCAAAAGCTGGGGGTTGAAGTCAAACAGATCGGATTGCAAATAAGATGTACATTTTTAACTCTGGAACAATTCACCCAGGCTGGCAGTAAACTGTCCATTTAAAATCAAGATTGGAGGTCTTTCTAAACAATGTACTCTAGGAATTACTTTGGGGAAGTTTTATTGCCTGTGTTATACAGGATGTGAGACTATAAGTTAACTATGTTTTAAATATTAAAATATAATGAAAATTGACAGAATTTAAGGACATTTTTAGTCACCATTCTATTTGTTCTTCCTAACCCTAGTTATTGTAACTAACAGGAATTATTTACCCCAAGTAAAAATTATAAGTGTCATGGTCTACAGCAGTGTTTCTTAAACTGTGTTCCCCAGCACACTGGTGTGCCGTGGAGATATGGTGACCATGTCCCTTTTTTCCTGGGACAGTCCCGGATTTAAAGACACCCAGCACTAGCGCGGCGCAGCAGCAACTTCCTGTTTCCACCCAGCACGTAAGCGGCTTTGTTGGTGCTTTGTGCGGGCAGCCAGGGTCACTGCTGGTGGCACACAATTTCCAGAGCTCTGAGCTCCAGTGCAGCACACGCCACTGTCCAGAAAGCCCCCACCACCGCATGGCCCTTCCCTCCCGCTGCAGGACTGCTTCCGCCTTGCGCTGCCAGCCCGGCCTTCTCCATCCACAGGTGGCCACCACTGCTGCCGGAGGGAGAGGGGCACTGGTTGGAGCCAGTGAGCCACTCCTGGGAGCTACCACCAGAGTCCTGGCAGAGACTGCGCAGAGCTCAGCTGCAGCGCTGCAGAGCCGGGTACGTTCGGGCTCTGCCAGTGCACGTTGTGCATGGCCCTTTCTCCCCCCGCCCCTTCCCACCCCGCTGGGGGAGCAGCAGTGCATGCACCTGCTCACTCTGCAAGCCAGATCTGGGAAGGTGGGGGCTTTCTTCCCCCCCGCGCTCCTCCTAATGGGAACCAAAGCTGGTGCAGGGACTGGATATTGTTTGGTGTTCCTCGGTCTTAAAAAGTTTAAGAAACACTGGTCTTCAGAAAATGATATAAAATTGGGGATAATATACTCAGGTTTTCCCAAGCAGAATTAATTAAAAAAATTACACAACATGATGACAATTTACTAGATAACTCACATTCTCCAAATGTAACATTTAATTTTGGTTTTGTCTCAAATCTAAAACTAGGGATGTTACCTTGCGATTAATTTATTAGCCAAGTAGTCGACAGAATTTCCACTGACTACTCGACTAGTTGATAGGCACTTCTGCATTCTGCCTTTAAAATGTACAAGAGCCCCAGCGGGGGCTCTTGTGCATTTCAAAGTTGGAACACTGCGTGGAGCCCAGGGCCAGCAGGAAGTCCCTCTGACTCCGCACTCCACATGGGCGCTTCTGCTTTGAAATTCACAAGAGCCCCCGCTGGGGACTCTTGTACATTTCAAAGTTGGCATGCCGCACGGAGCCCAAGGTTAGCTGGGGAGTCCCTAGCTGATCCCTGGCTCCATCCGGCATTTCAAAGCAGCAGCACCCCACTAAGCCTGGGGTCAGCTGGGGATTCCCCAGCTGACCCCAGGCTCTGTGCAGCATTTCAAAGTGGCAGCACCGCTTGGAGCCCAGGATCAGCTGGGAACTCTGCAGCTGACCTCGGGCTCAGTGTGACGCTGCCAATTTGAAATGTCGGGGGAGGCCAGGAACAGCTGGGGACTCCCCCCGCTGGCCCCAGGCTCTGCATGGCATTTCAAAGTGGCTTGGGGCCTGGGATCAGCTGGGGACTCCCTAGCTGACCTCGGGCTCCATGCGGTGCTGCCACTTTGAAGTACTCCCCTCTTCGCCATTTCTTGCTGCCTCTGATAGAGGCAGCAGGGGGGTGGGGGACAGGAGCGACTAGTTGACTATCCTGTCAACTTTCCAATAAACATTTGCTTATCCGATAGTCGACTAGTCCTTAACATCCCTATCTAAAACTAGACTAATTTTCACTTTTCTCCTACCATTTCCTCACTTGAGTCATGAGCCTGGCTATTCCTCTGATCACCTATAGGGAACATGCATTTGAACAGCACCAATACTTGGTACTCAAGTCCCAACCTATGTTTTTTCCCCAAAAGATCTATTTACCCTCCATTGGGAAGCCAGTATTATTTTTGGTTGCTTTGTAGGGTGTAAAGGAATTGGGTGGAGGGTCTCCACAGAGTCAAACAATATTTGTGGGAATAGCAAGAGATTAGGTGACACTGGGGAAGGGTTTTCCCATGAATGTCTCTTGACCAGCTGCCAGGGACAGCCTCCTTACCCTGCAGTGATGGCACAGCTTCCAACAGGTTCCTTATTTCCTAACTTACTTATCTACTGCAGTCAGCATTCACCTCCCTGCAGTTCAAAGAAAGGCATGAAGCTTACAGGAAAGGAGTGGCCCATTTGTCTGTATGATCCTATACCTCCCAAGCAGAAGCCTTAGGGAGCAGCAAAGAGAAGAGTGCCCCTTGACACAAGGGGAACATTTTTTTTTTTGCAAGAACTATGGATGTCAGTGTTCTGAGTGCTTCAGTAAAGCCTGCTTCCAACATCAGAGCACAAGTCTGTCCTACCAGAGAAGTAACTCAGCGCTAGAAAAAACTTTAAACACAACAGTGGTCCTGTAGCACCTTAGAAACTAACAAAAATATATGAAAGCTTCAGAGGGGTAGCCGAGTTAGTCTGTAACAGGAAAAACTTAAACAACAAATAGTCTAGTAACACCTTAAAGACTAACAAAACACATAGATGGTATCATGAGCTTTTGTGGGCACAGCCCACTTTTTCTGATCACCACTTCTTCCAACACTCCGGTCATCTGAAGAAGTGGGTTGTGCCCACAAAAGCTCATGATACCATCTACATATTTTATTAGTCTTTAAGATGCTACTAGATTATTTGTTGTTTTTTAAGTTTTTCCTGTTACAGACTAACTCGGCTACCCCTCTGAAGCTTTTGAACATGAAGGCACTGCATTCAGCCTTATGGAGTGGAAATCCATCAACTACACAAAGAAACTTGCAAACAGACATCATCTTCCTTTCCAAGTGCAAACAGATGTACATCAGACCTAAGACACTAAGGGTGAAAAATCCACTGCAATTGACGTACCCCACAGACTACAGCCAGAGATTATGCCACACTCTTACCAAGAAACTCAGGAACCACCTTGTCAGCATTTTATACAAGCAGAAGAAAATCAAGGAGGACCTCTCAACAATAGAAACTACCATAAAAAAACCAAACTTACACACACACTTCATCTTTTCCAGACTTTACTAAAATTCAACAAATCGCCTACAAGGATCACTTCATCTCCCTTCAGAAGAAAAAGGACAATAAACTATCCAAACTCCTACACGCCTCAGCATCTCTCATTCCCAATACTTTCAACTCTCCAACCTATTGTCAACCTATCCAACCACTCTCTTAGCCCAGCAGAGGAATCTGTCCTACCTCGAGGACTCTCCTGCTGCCTCACCACCTACACGAATATGATTCAGTTCTGTGGGGATCTGGAAGCCTATTTTCGCCGCCTCCGCCTAAAGGAATATTTCCAACACACAGATATACAACACACTGACCTTGCTGTTCCCCCCCAGCAATCCCACAAGAGGAAGGCTTCTATGTGGACCCTTACTAACGGTCGTAACGAGAATCTTGATTTCTACATCGACTGCTTCTGCAAACATGCTCGAGCTGACATTGTCAGCAAACAACAACATATAACCTCAGCCACGCTGAATGCAATGCTATACGCGGCATCAAAAACAATTCTAACATCATAATCGAAGAGGCTGACAAAGGGGGTGCTGTAATCATCATGAACAGAACAGATTATGAACAGGAGGCGACCAGACAACTCACCAACACCAAATTCTACAAGCCTCTCTCCTGTCATCCCACTAAAGAATACCAAAAAAACCTGAAACAGCTGCTCATGAGGCTCCCTGATGCTGCTCAGGACCAAATTTACACTAACACCCCCCTAATCCCCGACCAGGAGTCTTCTATCTGCTAACCAAGATACACAAAACCTGGAAATCCCAGACGGCCCATCATTTCAAGCATTGGCACATTTACAACAGGATTATCTGGCTACATTGACTCTCTCCTCAGACCCTACGCCACCAGCAACCCTAGCTATCTTTGAGACACCACCGACTTCCTGAGGAAACTACAAAACGTCAGTAATCTACCTGAAAATACCAACCTGGCCACCATGGACACAGAAGCTCTTTACACCAACATTCCACATGAAGACAGATTACAGGCTACCAGGAACACCATCCCCGATGACAGCACTGCACACCTGGTTACAGAGCTCTGCGACTTTGTCCTCACCCACAACTACTTCCGATTTGGAGACAATTTTTATCTTCAAGTCAGCGGCACAGCCATGGGCACCCGCATGGCACCACAATATGCCAACATCTTTATGGCTGACCTTGAACGTTTCCTCAGCTCTCGCCCCCTAAAACTCTTACTCTACTTACGCTACACTGATGACATCTTCATCATATGGACTCACGGGAAAGAAACCCTTGAAGAATTTCATAGGGATTTCAACAACTTCCACCCCACCATCAACCTCAGCCTGGATCAGTCCACATAAGAAATCCACTTCCTTGACACTACAGTACTATTAAATGATGGACAAATGTCCACCACCCTATACCGGAAACCTACCGACATGCCTCTAGCTTCCATCCCAGACACATTTCCCAATCTATTGTATACAGCCAAGCCCTAAGATACAACTGTATTTGCTCCAATCCCACAGACAAGAGACAAACCCCTACAGGATCTATATATACACCATTCTTAAAACAAATACCCACAAGGTGAAATGGAAAAAAAACAGATCAACAGAGCCAAAAAAGTACCCAGACATGAACTACTTCAAGACAGGCCCAGAAGAGAAAACATCAGAATTCCTCTGGTTATCACCTACAGTCCTCAACTTAAACCTCTCCAATGCATTATCAACAATCTACAACCTATCCTAGAAAATGACCCCTCACTCTCAGAGGCTTGGGGGAAAGGCCAATTCTCGCTTACAGACAACCCCCTAGCCTCAAACAAATTCTTTCCAGTAACCATGCAACACACCCTCCAGCCCTGCAATCAGCCCCAGTGCCAACTCTGCACACACGTCTACACCAGTGATTTCATCACTGAACCCAATGACATTAGCCACCAAATCAAAGGCTCATTTAACTGCACATCCACTAATGTGATCTATGCCATCAAATGCCAGCAATGCATCACTTCAATGTATATTGGCCAAACTGGACAATCTCTACAGGCAAGAATTAATGGACACAAATCAGATATCTGAAAAGGCAACACATAAAAACCTGCTGGAGAACACTTTAATCTTCCTGGACACTCATTAATGGATCTCCAAGTTGCTGTTTTGTTTTAGACCCATTCCACAACCCAAATACACAGAGAAGTATTGGAACTTAACTTCATTCACAAGTTTAATTCTCATGCAAATGGTATGAATGATATTGGATGCTCGCACATTATCAACCAACCAAACAATCAAAGTGCTAATAGTTCTTGATGCCTGTGTAGAATCTGGTGTTGGTCATCTTCCTTTTCAAGTGCTAACTAACGGTTCTTATCAGCCTCTTGTAACTATTTAGTCTTTAAGGTGCTACTAGACTATTTGTTGTTTTTTAAGTCTTTCTTGTTACAGACTAACTCCGCTACCCCTCTGAAGCATATCTACTCACTGTATCTTTATTTCCTCCCCTCCATTTTTCTTCCTTCTCCCCACCTCCCTCCTTCCCTTACTTATTCTTGGATCTGGACTTCCAACACTCCGGTCGTCTGAAGAAGTGGGTTGTGCCCACAAAAGCTCATGATACCATCTACATGTTTTGTTAAAAATACGTAAGTAGTATCATGAGCATTTGTGGGCACAATCTACTTCTTCAGATGACAAATATGGAGCAAAGAGCACAGAGTCTGAAATATAACTTCAGTGCTAGAAATTAACGTAGAATATTTTTTCCTCTTAAACCCAGAATGTGTTTTTACACTATATAGACTCATGTTTGGCAAGCATTGTGTGGGAGAGAAATCGAAAGAATGAGAAAGGGACAACTTTCTGTGTAGATTAAACCCGTGGACTCAGCATAGTTCTGGCTGGAAATCATCCTTTTTATTGACTCCCATGTAAACAGGTGAAGAAATCTAGGTGGACACTCATATACACGAGTATGGGAGTAGGCCAGGAGCACATCTTGCTGGTGTCCTAAGGTTAACTTTTCAAGTGTTACACTAAGTGAACTGAAAGAACACAAGCCAGAATTCTAGAACTGTATTATAAAAACTATCCTCCTTTGCCTCAGTCCACTTACTTTGTCATCTTTCATTTTCTGCAGTTTACCATACCTTCAAGATATAATCTTGGTCTGGGACCCTAAAGCGTACTCTAGTTTAGACAAATAGAAGCCAACCAAGAACAGTATTTCCTAGCCAAATAGATTCTCAACAGAAATCCTTAATGACCTCTCTGACATCTAGCCATTCTAAAAGGGGGCGTGGTCACAATCCCCCAGACATGTTCACGACCACCAGGTTCAGAATTTATGTTCTAGCTTATCTGTGATGTACAGATAATCAATGTTTAATTTTAATTTCTGTATTTCAAACTTGAAGTTAATGAAATGGAACCAACAGAGTAACCAATTACAGCCAAAACCAACCCTCTCATTATTTCTTACTACATTTCTACCTTTAATAGATGCACAAAACTGTTTACCTTGGAATAATTCTGTGGGCAGTCCGGCACTATTTATTGCACTATGTAAGCCTTATTTCTTCTGTCACATGCATGCTTAAAATCCACATATATCACCCTGCTCCGTTTCCATTTCCTCAACACTTTATCTTTTTATTCCATTTACAATACAAACAGAATCACTATTCTTCGGGTTCCAAGTAATAAGCTTCCTCCCACCAGAAGAAATGGCTGTTGACAAGAAATTTTGACATGTGTTGCTACCCAGATTCATATGCAAAGATAGGCTTGTAGTGCTGGAGAAAGCGAATTCTATTCAGTTCTGCCACCTGCACTACAAGACTGAACACAATACTTACTTTGTGTCTCAGTTTCCTTAACGGTACAGCTACCAAGGCTTATCTGCTTCACAGCGGTGTTGTAAGGTTGTTAATATAGTCACAACCCGACACTTTATGGAGACATGGATGGGGGATCTTTATATCTGCATGAAGCCCCATAGAAATGAGTGGGGATTTGCTTTAGATCAGATGTCAATGAACACACTTATTACAGGATTGGGGGGTCATGTTTGCAATCAATGAATGCTCAGGGAGAAAATATTAAGTGCAAAATATTTCAGATTAAAGGGAGGAAAATGATAAGTATTTTTAACTTAAATATTGTAAAATTTACAATACCTAAAATATTTAGATTTTCCAGTCTTTAGTTACTACTACTACTATAGTAACTTTGCAACTTGTTCTTCACTGAATTATAGATAACTGGTGCTCTGGTAAAACTTGGTACGCTACTCTTACTTCAAACAAGTAGCACCTGACCATCCTCTATGACTTTTCCTTCCTTATACAAGATTTCCAGTGATCATACAATGCAAAATCTGAACTTTTGCACAACTTAATTTCCACTGCCCCACCCCATAACTGCACAATTTATCTGTAAAGAATTTATATGAAATCAACACAAACTTAGTATGGTAACATCAATTCAACAATCAGGTATGACTTTAATTCAGTGAGTGTTCCAAAAAAAGGATGTCCTTCACTGGCAGTTTGCATGTTTGGGTTTTTGTTTAGTTTAAACAAAAAAGGTGAGAAATCTTACTGGATTCCTCTAATTTAAATCAATACTGGGATCTGCATGTAGATACCTGCAAATAAGTTTTCTGAAAAACATCTTTTATTAAAAACAAGCATGAAGAACACGATTTTTAAATAAGAGATTAAAAACTCCAACATTTGCCCTAATGCCTAAAGCCCTGGTTGGCATGAATATAAATCCTGTAATCTATAAATAAATGCACCGAAATTGAAGCCATCTGTTCTAAAATCACGCATTTTATTGTGTGTCAGCATTTAATCTCCAAGTTACAACAAGATGTATTTTAGCTGCTGTTCTGAATTATCTACGTTTTTAAAAAAATAGATAGTACTATGTCAAAGAAGTTCAGGTGCTTAGCTCTCAAACAGGATCACTAGAGACTTAGGACTTCATTATTCAGAAGTGTGCACAGTTAAGTAGGCAATAATACATTTTTTTATAAGTTAGGTGTTTAAAGCCACAGTGCAGACTTATTAGTCCATAGACAAAGGCTATAACTCAAACTTAAGCACTATGCAGAAAAATATGGAGTAGCAGCCGTCACTGTAACTAACTAGCTACCACCCACCAACAAATTTCTTGGACCTTACACCAAGTTTCATCTCAATGCTGGATAATGAAATTCAGGCAAGAATTTTCAAGATTTTATTTTCTTGTTTGTTTCAACAAACCAATCCAAACTCTTCAGTATGTGAAGCTACCTCTTTTCTTCATTTCCTACCGTTTTTCTAACACAACTTGTATTGGGATAAGTGGGTTTTGTACCCCCACTCGATTAAGGAAACCAGATTCTTATTACAAAAATATCAGTAAAAATATAAAACTCAGTTGTATTAGTTTATGCTAATAGACTTGCATTTGAAGTTTGAGGGAGCAGAAAGAATTTTACATATAAAAACAAATCTCATTAAAGGAACATTATTGCCATAGGACCTCCCGCATTGTTCAGTGCACAGAATGAATTGTGTTCACTTAATTAACAGCTATTCAGTATTTTGCATTCTCCTCAGTGTTCAACATTTGGCCTTCAACCTTATTTGTTGTAGATAAGTTAAGCCATACTCTCAAAGTTAGAATTAATTATTTCCTCATCAGCTTTTCTAGGGCACTCACCACTGTAGTCTTTAAGTGTTTCACAAACATTAATACATATATTTGCATAACACTGTCAGATGATGGAATGCTATCCTCATGTGACTGATAGAGAATTGAGGCACAGATATTAACATCAAAAGGATCAACTTTGGGTGCCAAATCTGAGAAGTCTAAAAAATTTTTTAAACCAGTCTTCCGCATTATATAGCACTTTATAGTTTCAATGTGTAGCGTCCACAGAGTTCAGCTGCAGTTGTTAGCATTCAGCATTTTTGCAAATCAACCACACAATCTCACATCAGGCACCCAAAAAATGACTACCACAAAATGAGTGATCACCAATGAAAAGGTCATTTTAAGATGATTTGATTAGCACTGCAAAACTCTGTGGTAAAAAAGCAAAGAGACACTTCAAGGCAACACCGACTTATCGGACCATATTTCTCTTCCTGCAATCCCCTGTCTCTTTCACTTCACACCTAACCTCTGCAACCAATGATTCATGGTTCTTATAGACAACAGTCTCCATCATGTAACTTTCATTCATTATCTGCATAAATTAACCTTGTGTTTTCTATGAGCATATGATCTTGAAATTGAAGACTACAATAGTGTGTTTTTGTACACACACACAAAAGGTCCTAATAAAGCTAGCACAGGCAATCTTCATTCTAGCATTTCCCATCTTGAGGGTTTGAATTTGCAACTTTAATTATGTTCTTTTTACACTTTTTTCGTACATAATTTCCTAGGCTTTTTCTTTAAAAAACAAACAAATTCCATAATGTGGGAGCATACTGGACACTTCTGCTATCTGAGATAAAGTGATAACTAGCACAAGTAACAGGCTGTCATCCTCTATATGGACCAATGCTAGAATGGGACAGTACACTTTGCCAGCAGGTTTTACAGATATTTGTTGACAGCAGAGGAATGGTGAAACTCAGGAATCTTAGACTCCATTCCAGGCTCTGGAATGGTGAATATTCTAGTGCAGGAGTGGGAAACCTAAGGCCTGAGGGCTCGATGTGGCCTCTAGCTTGCCTGAATCTGGCCCCCAAGGCTCAGGGGCCTCCCCCATCATTAGGGAGCTGGCACTGGTACTCCAGACCCTCTCCGACCCCCCATGGGGCTGGCACACACAAAACCTACTAGCTTGGGCCCCCCAAGGCTCTGGTGTGTGAGGGGAATGTGAGGAGTGTCTTTCTCCTCAGGTCAGGGACCACATCAGTGAGGGTGTGGGGGTTTTTTGTTTTGCTTCTCGCTCACATGCAGTCCCTGACTGATTTTTCTGTGGGTCAGCGGCCCCCAACTCAAAAAAAGATTCCCCACCCCTGCTCTAGAGGACTCAGATGGCTGCTGATACCACAATTTAACAGCTCCTAAGCCTCAGTCAGCTAGAATGTCATGCCAGCCATAGGTTTTATTTACAATGTAGGCATACACTGTATGTCCCTGTTCCAGATGCTCATGCCAGTCTCTGCCCCATTGGTTCAGATTCTCTTCCCACACTCTGGATCTTCATCCAATCTGTCTCCCTCTTCCACTCCACTGGTTCTCAGTCCCAGACTCCCATGGTTTCCCCATGACACCTGTTCTCCCCATCCCATTTCCCCAGTCCCAGGTCTCCCCTTCCATTGTCAGTCAGAGCCCACTGATCCATATGGCAGACTCAGGACACTACCATAACTCAGACAAGTTTCCAGGGCTGTCTCAGTTATGATGCGGGCTAGTCCAGCCAACAGAAGAGTCCAGGCTCAGAAGGGGTGCAAGGGATACTTAAAGCCACCTCAGCCTCAAGCCTTGGTTTGTAAATTCTGTGTTGTGTCAGAAACAGCACAGAATCTCACCCACTGCCTCCACTGAGATCCTACAATACCAGGTTGTGCGCATGTAACCTTACTTTACTGGCAATTCGAATTATTTGAGCAAATGCTATTCACATTTCTGCTTTTGTGTTCTATAAAGACGGGTTCACAGACTGATTGGCCACGGAGGCTACAAGTTACCCTTGTGATCTTGTCTCACCTTCAGTAACACACAGGTCATAGAACTTCCCCAAAATAATTCCTACATGAGATCTTTTAGAATAACATCCAGTCTTAACCTAAAAAGGGTCAGCGATAAAAAAAAAATCCATTGGCAAAAAACAAACAAACAAACAAGGGCAAATTGTTCCATAGTTAATTTCTCTGTCAGTTTAAATATTTAGACCTTATTTTCAGTCGGATTATCTCTAGCTCCAACTTCTAGTCACTGGATCATGTAACACCTTTCTTGGTTAGGCTGAAGAGCCCATTATTAAATATTTATGCCCCATGTAGATACTTACAGACTGTACTCAAGTCATCCTTTAACCTTCTCTTTATTACACACAACAGATAGAGCAACAGACTCCAGGAGCTCAAAGTCATGTTTTCTAATCCTTTAAACATTCTTTATGGCTCTTCACTGAACCCTCTCCGATTTTTCAACGTCTTGCTTAAGTTGCAGGCACCAGAACGGGACATAATATTCAAGCAGTGGTCACACGAATACCAAAGATAGAGAGGTGAAATTGACCACTCTCCTGCTACTCAGAAGTCCCCTGTTAAAACACTTCCTAGGATCACGTTAGATCTTTTGGCCACAGTATCACCACAGGAGCTCAGGTTCAGCTGATGAGCTATCATGACTCTCAAATCTTTTTCAAAGTCACTACTTTCCAGAATAGAATTCCCCCATTCTGTAAGTATGACCTATGTTCTTTGTTCCTAGTTGGATACATAGACATTTAGCCATTTTAAAACATAGTTTGCTTGTGCCAAGTTCACCAAGAGATCTAGATGGCTCTCAATCAGTGATGTGCTCACTTCATTATCTATCACTTCCTTAATTTGTGGCATCTAAAAACTTTTTTAGTTATGATTTTGAAAACATATTGGAAAACTAGGAAAGCACAGTATGAATTGATGATTTTAGTGAATGATATTTTGGGGGGAAAAGCTGAGCATAATGACAAAGCATTTTTAACAAGGAACAAAATATACAAAAATAGATTTTGATACCGCATAGATTATTTAAACAGATTTTGTGTTGAATCAAATTGCAAGCAGCTGCATTTTGAAATGGCCATACTAACATAAAGGATTCTGAAGAGAAATATATACATTTTCCTTATACAGAAAGCTACTAACCTATCTCAGAAATAGGAAGACAATATTAAAAAAAACCTGATTTAGAGAGAGAAAAATAAATTATAGTAAATTTTATCCACATTTCTTTCATCCAGCATACATTAACACAGGTTAGAATAAAACAATCAGAAAGACTGCATATCCAGTATTGGTGCAAGATTAAAAATTAATAGGGAACAAGTTCTCATTTAGCAGTTAGCTGGGCTGCTGCTCATAATTTGTCAATCTTTTAAAAATCTGCAACAGGAGGAATAAAGATGAACAATATATAATTACAAAAATCCTGCATTTCCGATAATTAAAAAAATAATGTAACTTTACCAAATCTAAATATTTGCTTAGTAGTAGGTGATCAAAACAAGCACATGTATCCCAAATCCCAATACAGTTCACTATGTGAATGTTTCTGCACTATAAAAATCCACAAGGATTTTAATGTGCAAGTATCAACGACATAAATAAAAGCAGGTACCTAATTAAAAATTCCAAGAAAATATTCTGTTTGTAATTAAGTAACAACTATTTGAATGAAATCCATCTTGACAGTTATCCACATTACCCCAAAAGTACTATTAGATGGTTTCTTTTGAAATATGTAACTATACCCTTATAGATGTGATTGAATTAATGTGAGCCAATTTTAATGTTTCCACTGTAGTTTTGTTTTTATGATCAGGAGCATCAACTTTTTTTAGCCTTAATGCCACCTGTCCACTGTTCAACTCCATATTCTTTTTACATATTTAACTGTGTCAAATTTAACCATTCAACTTCCAACTCTTTCCTATATATATTTAACCACCTCCCCTTTAACCAATAAGGATTATTTATTCCAGCACTTTTTTTCACTATTATATCCTTGCATTTTCTATTTTCCATCAGGAGAAACACCTATATAATCTACCTTTGCCATTAAGATTATATTTTAAGTAACTTCAAAATATTTCTAATAGTTACAACAATCTGCAATTCCTTAGACAAACTGCATTTGAAAGTTATTTTCCAGTTCTATGCAATTAAGATACTGATTTTTCATAGAATGCAAATTCAATTCCCAGAAAAATAACTTTTCCACCTATCTTTAATATAATAATAATTACGGAAACTAAAATTTAAACCTTTCTGTATTATGCATTTATGAAGCTTTTACTACAGTTTCTGGATATGTATTGTAATACACTGCTAGCTCTTAATCTTATCTTTGGATTACAAGGTTTTTTTTTTAAATATTGTACAAGCAAGGATACTTTCAAATAGTCTTCCATGTATTACATGTAAAAAAGTTTGGAGGAAAAAAAAATCTAAGAAAGACCTGGCTTAGTTTTAAATTGTTATTAAAAAAGAAATATCCAATTTGTTATATGGTTCCACATTATTAGAGTATTGAGTTGCTAAAAACTAGATCTTTCAAAAAACAATTAAAACAAACAATATGCCTATTTAATATCTGCTAAAACTTGTTTGCTATGTGTTAGTTACACTTTGGGCATGCAGTTACAATAACTATATAAAAATGTGTGTGCTGACAAAGGCAATCTATATGAAAAAATAATTTGAATTCAAACAAGCCTGTACAACTTGACTCTGTAAAAATATTTTAGCAAACAGAGAGGAATAAGGTAGCCCTGTAGCAAATACTTTTCCAAAGAATCAGCTCAGGCAAAACCCAACAAGTTTGGAAAGGAACAGAATTATGACAGATGTTCTTTAAGAAACCAAGGCTTCAGGCAAAACGGATTTCTCTTGCAGCATATTTTTGAAGCCGCACTTATATTTTTTTGAACACTGACTTGTGATTATTAATTTAATTTTCATAAAAATACAATCCAATCTCATATTCTTGTGGTGTGAAATATTTGCACATGAAGTACTGCAAGGTTACATTATATTACAATGTCTTCCTCTAAGTATAAAAAGATATTTCTTAAAAAAAAACCCACACTAAGAAACTACGCAAAATAGACTTTGTTAAAAACACTTACTCCTGAAAAATTATATCAATTATCTTTAAAGGGGCCTCTAAACCGTTTTTGCTTCAAAAGCTGGTGCCATCACATAGTAGCTTAGGGAAAAAATTTTGAAAGCCACAAGATTTCCTGCTTAGATGCTTTGACTTTTCTATTACAGTGCTGCATAGATCAGGTTTGATGTCTTACACTTCATTGAAACACATAAAATTCTAAGCATACAGACACATTATGGAGAACAAATGAAAATAAATAAAAACCTAGTAAATGATCGTACATTGCATACTTACCAGTGACTGATGTTCTCTCCCATTCAGTTATAGAATGTCTTTTAGGTATCCCTGATGCTTTACTTTTTTGATTGCTACAGTCCTTAAAATGGCTGCACTGCTTAGCCAGCAAAACCATGCTAGTGGCTGAGTTGCAATATTAAAAGAAAAACAGAACAAAACAATTGCTTCTCCTGTGGTGAAGCTTAAAATATCCATGCTGGCATCTTCAATCATGGAGCTACCTTGGAAGTTGCTGCTGCTCTTTAAGTAGCTGCAGTAAAAGTTCTGCTACATTCTTGCCTTCTGCATGGTTTTTCAGCTAAAACAGATCAGAACAGGCTAGCAAACAACTCCTTCCTAAATGAAAGCTCTAATTTCTTCTTCTGCAGTGAAATGAACCAAGTTTCTATGCTAAACAATGAGTGACAGTATTGCCAGCCAATCAGCTTGGGTTTTTCAGGAAAATCACCCCTTAATTCATTCAAAATTAGGTCATATGACACTATTTGAAATGCTATTGGCTTAAAATGACTATAGTGTTTTAGCCTAATCAGGATAAGGCCACCCATATATGCCTCCCTAGACTGAAGATACCTTGACTATAAACATACAGGAATATTTAAAAAAAAAGAATGCAGACTTACCAGAGCTTCCCAGCTATTAAAGGGCCGGTGCTCTGTTATCTTCTGAGCCTTTTTCTGAGAACATTGAGGAATCAAAGTGAGTTCACCTAGTGAAGCATCTTGCAGGAAGTTAAGTATTTTAGCTTTGTAACCATCCTCCATCACTTCATCACCACTGCTGTAGTCCTCATCAAGGGAGCTACCACCTTCTGAAGCTGACTCGTATTCTGAGTCTTCTGTTTCTCTTTTAGTGCTCCAAACACCTTTTTTGCCTTTGTCTTTTTTCCTAAAGCCATTCTGGGCTTTTGCAGAAGATTTCTGTTTCACCTTCACTTTAGTGTCATTATCAGGGTGTTTTTTGCTATTTGTGGAGACTTGGTTCCAACTAGAAACTTCACTTTTGGAAGGATATTGCACATCTGTGTATATAATGTAAGAAAGCAAATGACAAATAAGATGCATTGATCAACAGCAAAAATGTTCCAATGAACAGCTGCTTTTCACAATGAAGGCTTACGTAAACACCACTGTCCTCTGCTCTATATATCTCATTACACAAATTTCAGTTTACTAACTATAAAACTTTATTCAAGCTGTGTTTGGAACCTCTCTCTGTATATTTAGAAAGATGTTGTAACTATCACAGCAGATACAAAATTATCAAGTAATTAGAATCACAATGAAAATATTAAAATCGCAGACACTATACAATTCTAATAAAAAGCCAAGTAATTTCAACATGTCAACTATCATTAATATAAATTCAAAGTATCTACAGTGATTTAACTGCATCAAAACAAAAATGGTCAAAATGGTTATATGTATAAAGCAACCTTTGATACTGTAAGGAATATGACAATTTTATTTTAATGGATTAGTTATCCCCCCATTGCAAAATGTATATTGATAGAGTAAGCAAATAAACCTGGTTTAGCATATGCTTTCTCCACAAAAAACAAAAACAACAAACCAAACTTAGTTTCATTTTACTGCAGGACACCAAAAGCTAGCACCTGTTAAAGAAACCTGAGAAACTAGAGCTTATAAAATAAAAATGTTTTTGGTTCTGTTATTAACATCTTATTTTCAATAAGTCTAATTATGTGTTAAGTAAATAATCCTTATTAGGGGGGGGAAAAAAAACAGTAAATGTGCATACTTTTGAGCACTCAATTTTAAAGTATACTTTAATGCTATAAATATTTTAATGTTTGTTCTCCTGTCTAATCCATTGCACATTTATCCACTAACAGCCTAGAGCAATCAAACTGCCCATCATGCATGGTCTAAAAAAATGTATTTTGTTGCGTTGGTACACTCAGAGATACAGCTTCCTAATGCTGGGAATAATTTTTCAATACTCTTCCTGGAAGCAAATGACCAGCTTTGATCAATAATGTAATATGCTCCTACTCTGTAATTTTGATTATGTATTTCTTCTCATATTTTACCACAATTTCTGCCAACATGTCTATGAAAACAAAAAGTCTGTAAAAGAGAAAATTATAGAAGTGAGAAATGAGAACAAGAATAATAAAAGACCCTGGTAAAATAGCCTTTTGTATGTGTAAAGTCTTGTTGCTTCAGCTGAACCTCGCCTTTTAGATGATCAGATTAAGGAAACTCAGTTTGGCAATTTTAATCGCATCACCAATTACTTGATTTAAAAGACACATTTATGTATTTGTGACATATCCTAATGGAAATAGAAGTGAAATGATATTTTGTAAGTTCTTCAGATCAGGAATTCTCTCTATCCTTGTACAGTAGCAGGCACAATGTGGTTCCTGATTTTCATTGGTGCTTCCTGGCACTACTAAAGAATTAAGATATCAATTCTAAATACAGGTTATTTCTTTTGTAATAGTCTGCAGATTCATCAATAGTGCAACAATACTTATTTCTATCAAATTTAATGTATTGTCATTTTGCTGGAATATTGTTTGCATTATTTATCCTAAATATAGTCTAAGTATTATTTCTATACTAAAGCCTTCTTAAATAGTAATAGACTGATTTACTGAGACTCACTGCCTTGAGACAAGTACTTTGTGAAATACTCAATTCAAAGAGAATCATGTTTGATTTTTTTCTCATCACAAAGAATATATTTTCATATTAACAAATACAGAGTTATGCTCGTAAGGGTAAGTCTGCACTTGACAAAGTTGCCTTAACTTCCATATAAAAAGGCATACAACTTCATAAAAAATAGGATGCCAACTCAGCATATACACTTTTCTTTTTCAACAGTAAAAACAATTTTCTTTTACATTCTTTTCCTCTACCCTTTTCCCCCTCCTTAAAAACTGTTTTTTGCACATCATCACAACTTTGTAAAATATCTTAATCACTATCAGGTTTGTGATATTTAGACATTAGGGAAATTTACACTTCTCATCTGTTTTATTACACAATAAAATGTACTGTAAAGTTGTCTTTACCCTGTTGGTCTTCTGCAAATACTTTTAAAGACTCCAGTGCTTCATGAAACACCCAGTTATGTTCTTGAAGTACATCTTTCAGTTCCTATTAAAATAACATTTTTATTATCACAGGATATATAATAAAAATCCTGTAACAATTAAAAACAAGAGCAACACTTCTCTAGCAAGTACCTGATAAACCTTAGATTAATCCCTAAACTTATGCACACTATATATGTTATAAATAAGCACTTGATTTTTAAAAATCTGTTCCTAACTTTAATTAGAAAACCTGTTGCATTGTAGGGAGATAATTAAAGTTAACAGTATTCTAGAGGGCAAACTGTGTTAGTCTGTAACTTTAAAGGACACACACACACACAAGCTGGAGTTACCCGGCATTGCTTGGGGTGGGTGGTGGGGTCCTGCCGGGGGTGCCCCATGTGATGGGCAGGCGGGAGGGGGCGAGCATGGGACCTAGGGTGGGCGGGGCGGCCCAGCTTGTGCCCAGGGCTGCAGGTGCCGTGGGGGGCAACGACCCCACCTTCCACCCCAAAACTTTCGCCCCACTACTGCCACACCATGGGGCCGCGCCAGGGGGGCTCCCCTATCCTGCGGGCCGTGGCGAGCACGTGCCGGGCTCCCCGCCATGCGACCAGGAAGCTGTGCCGAACCCCGGGCTGCTCCCAGCACTGCCGCCGCCCCGCTGGGCTCGCCTCGCTGAGCCCGCAACCAACCCCTATCGGCGGCCGCGAGCTCCAGCCCGCCGCTCGGCAACCCTCGGCCGCTGCCGGAGGGGAGGGGCCCGGGCCAAGTGACATCACGGGCAGGAGGGAGAAGGGGACTCCCCTGCCCCGGACGTGCCTACACAGTGGAATGGCCTGGTAGAGGCGAGTGGGGCAGCTGCCGCTCGGAGCGCCACCCCTCCCCTCTCACCTCCGCTGCCAGCCTTAGTGAGTGACTGTCCCCGCCACTTCCCCAAGGAAGCCGCTTCTCCCCGCACTGCCAAGAGTGCCTTAAAACCTTCTCCTGGAGGAAAGGTTATCCCATGCAAAGTTTGGTTGCGGTAGCTCTTATAGTGCCCAAGTTATTAGTGCACAAACATACAAACATTCTCCTTTAGATATATATATAAAATCATGTGCTTCCATGAGCAAAGCCCACTTTATTAGAGGAGTATTTTAGATGAAAATGCAAGGAAAACAACTTCAAAATACTGAACTGTATTAACTTACCCCCTTCCTACCAGATGGTATACTTGCTTTCCATGTTTAATATTTTAAACTACTAAAAGCTCACTGAATTCTCTACTTAATTGCTAATCTACTTCAGCTCTCTATACAACCATCACAGTTTCTAATAATTCACTCTCTAAGAACTAGGTATCCCATGTAATGACCCATACAGATAAGCAACTTCTGATTTAAAAATCAGAGTTCTAAAAACAATGTGAATGTTTTAATGATAAAATAACGTAGTAAGCCTGAAATTTTCCACGTACATTCATTCATTCTATGATCCAGACTCTCAGGTCAGGCCAACCCATGTAGGGTTTACATAGTATAACTTATGTCCAAATGCCCAGTCTCAAGAGACCAAGTGAATATTATCAGCAAAAAGGTGTTCCTGCCATGTACCCTTTCCATTGAAACACTGTTTCTGCTGGGGTCACTTGGCTAGTGCCATGCCATCTAGAAATTCCCCTTAGCCAGGTAAGAGGTTAACCAGCTGAAATGGGGGCTAAAATCTGGTCCTATTACTTATTACATTTTTATATACTTGCATGAACAGTGGATTTACTACCAAAAGATACATAGTATCTTACCTCTTTATCCAAACTGGGGAATTTATTTTGCAGTTTCTTTACAAGAGAGTCTTGCTTTTCCCATTCTTCTTGCGATTCTGGCTCTTCTAGCTATAGTTCAGAAAAGATGTAGCAATTTTAGAGATCATTTCACTTAATACATCATAATACTACTCTCTCAGATAAAAATGAAATAACATGTGTAACTTTACTTACCTTTTAAACAGTCATACTATGAATGAAAAACAATTTGCAGAAATATTTGAGCTCTGCAGATAGAAAATAGTTACTAATACTACTTTATTCAATTATAACTGTGTTTAAAATGAGACAAAACTTCCCAAGAATGGTATAGAAAATTCTTAAGAGTACTGAAAGAGGAAAAGGTCTTAATTCAATACAAAATAAAAGATAAACAATTGTGAGGCTCTTTACCACACTATTATAAATGGATCTTTACCAGCTTAAAATCATTTAAGTTCACCTAAAAAAACCTGAGTGGCTTTATATGATATATATGTGATTCTTCACATAATAGTGCTCAAGTTAGGCATTTTTTAAAACATGAAATTTTGGAGGATATAATTTAGTCTTGACAACTCTTCTTGTGGAGAGGGAAAAGGAAGACAGGCATGATTAACAGATTTTAGCCCCATTTCCAGAACTGGAAACAGCCATTCCTCAAGTGAGACAGATTTTATGCAACCCACATGGTTATCAATGAAATTTTGCATATTAAAGATAGGGATATAAACAACTAGTCGAATATATGATAAGCAAAAGCTTATCGGTTAGTCGGCTAGACCCTCAATTAGTCACTTCCCCCCCTTGCAGCAATGGGGGGAGGGAGCAGGAGCTGGTGCTGGGGAGATGGCTTAAAATCCAGTTCCCCCCAGTACCTTCTCCGCAGGGAGCAGCCGGGACCAGGTGCCAGTCAGGAATTGGCTGATTCCTGGCTTGAGCCCAGTCTCAGATGCTGCACCTGTGCTTTTTAAAATGTATTAAGTAGCCGTCAGCTCACCTACTAACACTCCTGGCTATGGAACAGATGGGTCCCAGGTTAATAACTACAGTAACAGTTAAAATTACACTTAGCAAGTCCAGGCACTGCATCTAGTTTCTGATCACCAATTCTCAAACCAAGGTGAAGTGGAAACCTTTGTATGTAATTCTCTCATTTAAGTTCCACACAAAATACTGTATGAAGGCTTTCTGTGGCACTTTTTGTTTAAAAAAATTCCAACCAAAATTTGTGTTGGAATTTGATTTGTTGAAATCAAAATGTTTCATGGATTTTTTTTTTTTTTAATTTCGAGGTTTTAACATAAACTAGACCACTAGGCAGGTTTCAAAACCTGGCTCCCAGGTTTCCTTTGGAAGCCTGCCCTATTTCCTGCCAGCTCACCAGCCTGGAACTTCAAGGTTCACGGTCCCCCGCAACCAACCTGGCAGGCTGACAGGGAACCAGGAACCTGGAACACTGGCGTTCACTCTCCCAGGCATGCAAGCTGCTTGGTAGCTTAGGTTCCCACAGTCCATGATCCAGACTGTCTGGCTCCATTCCCTCTCATGAAAAAAAAAAAAAAAATGTGATTCTGTTCCCAACTGAACTAAACCAGATTTCAAAATGCAGTAGATTCCACTTATTAGCAAACTCTCAATTCCTAGTGAAAAGTTCCTGTTTTCTAGAAGTTACCAATAAGCAGAAGGTACTATTTTCAGGAGGAGAAATAGAAATATGAGCATGGACCAAGGACACATTGTACAATGAATTGTTTATTAACTTTCAGGTTTGATACAAGTCCTAAAAAAGAAAACCAAATATGGCATACAGAAATGGATACATTGTACACTGTACCACAATGTAGGAAGTCTTAAGTCCAGTTGTACACTAGACCTGGAAGATCGGGTTAAGGTATACAACTCCATCTACGCAAACTATGTAGCTGGAGTCAGCTTGCCTTAAGCCAAGCTTCGTGCCACCTTCACGGAGCGAGGTGGACGAGAGCAAATGCTCCCATCACCTTCCCTTATTCCTCACAACTGCAAGGAGTACCAGCCCCAGCCAGAGCTGCTCTTCACTGTTCAATTTAGCGAGTCTTATCTAGGTATGTTAGATAGCAAGTAACTGAATTATCGTGTAACTGCATCAAATTTTACTGATTACATGGCTATTCAACAGTCCCCAGAGGCGGGGCCGAAAGCCAATGCACTTCCAGTCCCCCTCTCAAGAAGCCCCCTGTCACCCCATGCTGCTGCCTCTGATAAGGAGACAGCAGCCCCTATCCACAGGGTGTCTGAGCTTCCCATAGGCCGAGGCTGCTTTGTGGCAGGCTCCCCTGGCCCCACCGCTATCTCTGATAGGGGAGCAGCATTATAGAGCCAGTGCTGGGTAGAGATGACTTAAGTCGGCTTCCCCCAGCACTGGCTCCTGCCTTCCCCCTCCCCTGCTGTCTCTGTAGGAGGGAGTGGAGGGTGGGAAAGGTGGGTCTGTAGAGCCAGATCCCCACACCTATCGGCTCCTGCCTGCCCCTCTCACCCTCCATGCTGCTGCTGCCTCTCTATCAGAGGTTGCAAGTTGGAGGGTGGGAGGGGATGCCTGTAATCAACAGGATTAACTGATTAACCCAGGCTTATCAGTTAATTGTGTAGTCATCTACACATTGATATCCCTAGTCTTTACTAGACCCTGCTAAAATGAATGCCAGAAGATCAGTCTCCGGCACGGCAAGTGGACACGTGGTCTTTGTTTGCTATAGGTCACAAAGACTACAGCAGTAGACAATTCTATCAAAACGGGCATTTAAAGAGCACCCAAGAAAACTTAACAGTATGTGCCCATAGACGAAACAGCACTGTATTTAGTTAGAGCTCCTCATGGGTCAGAATAAATTAGCACAAAATTGTACTAGATTTAATATACCAAAAAATTGTCAAGAACACCATTTGTCCATTGTTATCTTCTTTTTTTTTTACCATTTGCCACAAGTGAAGGTGCCACATGTTTGTCATCCCATATAGCATCTACCTCAGCATGTAGGCGCTTGACAACTGGTACTGTCTCCACAAGTTCACCATCAGTGAACTCACCTTCTGTCTCCAAATGACCAAACTCAACAATGGCCTCAAATTCCTTTGATGTTAGATTGTCAGGAACTGAAACACCAACCAGCACATCCATGTCTACTAAGCCAGCATTTTCTGTTGATACAAACCCTCCCTTTCTGATGCAGTTTTCAACAATCTGGGGGAGAACAGCAGCCCATGACTAGTTAGTGAGTTGAAGTGCATCAGTTAGTTACTTTTTTAAGCCAAGTTCACTGCTTGTAGATGTGAGTCAGCATAGAGAGAGGCCATGATGAAAGCATTACGCATAGTAGTGACCTTTGAAGTTTTAATGATACCCATATCCATCCCCTGCATAACAAAGGCTGTGTTCAAAGGCAAACATTTTAACACAATGTGTGATAATTCTACATTAATTGAATGAACTGGGCAATTATCAATCCACAGGCACACATGATGGTTGTGTAGTCACAATTTCTTGTCCCAGTTCTTTTAGCCACTCTTCAAACACCACACTTGTCATACAAGCTTTAGCTGAACTCTGGTAGATCACAGCCAGCTTTAAGTGGTCATCAGGGAAACAATGAGGGCACTTGCTCTTTCCAATTATCGTGAAAGGCTGTTTGTCTCATCCATGTTTATACAACAAAGCACCTTGATGAGGTCTGTAGCTTTTTTCCTTCCTGGAAGCCCTTCCTTCAGCATGCCAAGTCTTCTTTCAGGAAAGCCTTGTTAGAAGAGACTAGTCTCATTGCACTGAAAATGTCATGTGACTGGAACTCTCTAGAATGCTAGGTAAGACATTCACCGTCCATTCATTAGCCACCAGAAGATGAGCATCTTGCTCCTTGCCTTGTTCCTTAGGCTTAATGACACTGTGCTGGGTTTTTCACTGATGGAACCATCTAGCCAAAGGCTTGAACTCCTTCCCTGGCTCTGCTGACAGCCGATTCATTTTCTGTTTCAGCATCAGCCCAGTGAGTCGAGCACCTGGGTCAAGATTAGGTTGAAACCTGAGACTCAGTGCTTTACCAACATCTGTGTCCTTTCCATTGCCCTGATGCTTGCGGCCTCTGTTTGTGCTGCTCCCATGCCCCTGTAAAATGTTATGGCTGTTCTTCAGAATGAAACAACCAATCAACTTTGAGACAACAAACTTCTCAGCTATTCACATTTGCTTAGTGCCAGGCTCACATAGGACCTACAGAAGAGGAGGTTACTCACCTCAGTAGTAACTGATGTCCTTAGAAATGAGTGTCCATGTGGGTGCTCCACATTAAGTCTGTGCGCCACTGCTGAGCTTCAGATCGGAGATTTCACAGCAGTGTCACTGGGGCCACGCAGGCGCGCACCAGCAGTCGCGCGCTGTTAGGCTGTAGGCATTGTGCATGCACATGCACAAGGCCCTCCCCCCCCACTCCTCCGTTCCTTCTCTACCCTCAAAACACAAACCATGGCTTGGGAAGGCCAGGATCCCGAAGTAGAGGAGAGGAAGAGAGTGTTGTGGAGCACCCACGGGGACACTCATCTTGAAGAAGGTCAGTTACTATTGAGGTTAGCAACCTCCTCTTCGAGAGAGAGATGTCCCAATAGGTGCTCCACATAAGGTGACTACAAAGCAATTCCTCTTTAGGGAAGTAAGACTTCGGATCTGGCAGAAAAGCGGTGGAAAGAACTGCCTTAGCTAGTTTCAAGTTGGAAGGAGGTCCCTGCGTAAGTGCATAGTGCTTTGCAAACGTGTGGTCGGAGGACCATGTGGCAGCTGCACAGATGTCTCTTATGGGTACTTTACGGAGGAATGCTATCAAGGTAGCCATGGCCCTGGTTGAGTGTGCCCGTGGGAGAGACTCTGTGATGAGACTGCCTAGCCCCTAGTGTGGTTTGCTATTGAAACAAATAGTCTGGGAGATGCTTGGAGTGGTCTCGTTCACTGCAGGTAAAAGGAGAGCACTCTGCACCGGTCAAGAGCATGCATTTTCATCTCGAAAGAGTTGGCGTGTGGTTTGGGGAAGAAGGTGGGAAGATGCATAGGCTAGCTGATATGGAAGGATGAGTGTACTTTGGGATGGGTACGTAAAGTGACCTTGTCTTTAAAAAAGGGGGTATATAGTGAATCCGCCATTAGGGCCACGATCTCTCCTACCCGTCTTGCCGAGGTAATGGCTATCAGGAAAACTGTTTTCATGGCCAAGTGTAATAATGAGGTTGTCACCATCAGTTTGAAGGGAGACCTAGTTACAGCATTCAATACTAAACGCAGGTCCCACGGTTACATTGGTGGATTGATATCTGGATAAAGTGCCAGATTGATATCTGGATTTAAGAACCTCTTGGTGAGTGGATGAGCAAATATGGACGAGTTGTCTATCTTGGAGTGGAATGTAGTAATGGCCCCCATTGATCCCTTGCCTATTCCTGCCCTGGAACAGAATAGGGAGCATTGATTGTTGGACTGCATTGCAAACAGATCTATCGTAGGGTTCTGCTGAGTGCATCTGCCATTGTATTCAGGGCACCAGGAAGATGCACTGTGGTGATAACTGTGTTGTGTTTCAGGCACCAGTTCCAAAGTGCTATGGCCTCTGTGCAGAATGCTCAAGACTGGGCTCCGTCCTGATGATTTATGTAAAACGTTGCTGCGATGTTGTCTATGTATAATCTGACGTGTCTGTTGGCAATGAACGGGAGGAATCTGACACGTACATTACTGACTGCTCACAGTTCTAGGACGTTTATGTACAGATTCTTGTCTGTGCTAGACCACAGGCCCTGGTAGTTACGACCAGGGCTCAACAAATTATGGAAAACCTTACTCACCAGACAAAAAAGGGACTCGCGTGCGCGCCCGGCCCCCCAAGTGTTTTTTAATGGCATAAATTCCTAATAAGAATAAGAACAGTAATTACTAATAAGTTATTAATAAATATCACCCAAGTTATTAATAAATATCTTATAAACCTCTACCTTTTTCCTCTGCTGCCATGTCTCCTCCCCTTGCTCCATCAGCTCTCCTGGTGCCTGCTGCCCCCAACCCCTCACCCTCCTCTGCTGTCCTGACTCCTGCCCTTCTCACTGCCCTCAGCCTTCCTGAGACCTGCCCCCCTCCACCAGCCCTTCTCTCCCTCCTGTGCCCACTCCTCCAGTAGCCCCACTCTGATCATGTGAGCTACCTCTCCTCATTCCCTCTCCTAACACCTTCCTCTACACACCTGCTCTGCCTCTCTCCTCTGGTGCTGGTCCCTCCCCTGCAGGTGTCTGCCCTTCTGCTTCACCCCCAGAATCCCCTGGCACCTGCACCCTCCTGGTGCCTCCTCCTTCCCTCGCCACCTTTGCCCTCTTTTTCCCTGATGCTCACCCCCTCACCACCCTCTGCCCCCATTCCCCTCATGCCCCTGTGCCCTCACACATGCCTTGCTCCATCCCCACCTTCCTCATGCCCACCCCTTCTTTCAAGACTTCTCCCAGCACCTCCCTCCTCTAGCCCCCAATGCCCTTACCCTCTCCTCTCCCAGCATCACTCTGTCCCCCCTCCCACTGACACCTCCCCTCCTGCCCTTTTCCTCATTGTCTGCACTTGGCCCCCTGGCATTTGTCTCTCCTGCACCCCTGTCCCTTGGTGCCTTCCCCTTTCTTCTTCTTCTCCTCCTGACCTCCTCCCCTCAGCACAAGCCCCTTCCCCATATTTTTCCCCTTCCCTCCGCTCAGCACAGCCCAAGCCCAAACCCTGCCCCTGCCCAAGCCCCTCCTGGCTTCTGCCTTTCACTTTGCGGGGTTGCTGGAGCCTTTTTGAGTCCTGGCGTCTGCTGGCGTCCCGCCCTCTGACTCGCACCCAGCCGCCTCACGCCGGAGCTGCACACAGGTAGCCCGGCACTGAGAATCGCCGCACTTCCCCCTTCCCAGCGGCACTCTGCTCCTCCACCGGCTGGTGTATCGGATGGGGCCACGCCGTCCATAGTGCGGGCTTCGGCCAGCCCGTCACAACGGCCCACCAGGCCAGTCCGCCCCTGCACTCGCCAGCTGGTAAAATCTACTCGCCACAGGCGAGCGGACGAGTGTATTTGTCGAGCCCTGGTTATGACGATGCAGATGGGTGCCCCAACCTGTACAAGATACACCTGTCGTCATGGAGACAGATGGTTCTGGTGCATGAAGGAGACTCCGGAACACAGGTTCCTTGGACTCAGCCACCAGCAAAGGATTCCTTTACTACCCCTGGAAGAGCAAGGGATTTGGATAGCAGATGGACATTGGGTTTATACACCTGTCCCAGCCAGCTCTGTAAGCATCTCATGTGCAGACGGGCATTGCCAACTCCAAGTTGCACGTTGCCATGTGCCCCAACAGCCAAAGGCATTCGAGTGCTGTTGTGTAGGGTCTGGATCGTAAGGTATTTACTGAGGCCACAATTTTTTGAAAACGGTTTGTAGATGGGATGGGGTGGCTGTTGTCGAATCGAGGCATGCTCCTATGAACTGTATCTTTTGTGTAGGATAGAATGTCGATTTGGCTTTGTCCACCTGAAGGCCCAGGTGTCGGAATAGGGGTCTTGTGACCGACAGAGTGGCAGGAATCGTTGTGTGAGCACAACTTGAGGAGGCAGTCATCTAGGTAAGGAAATATAACACCACTTTATTTCCTCAGGTATGCTGTGACAACCGCCAGCACCTTTGAGAAGACCCCTGGGGCCATAGAGAGTCTGAAAGGAAGCACTCTGTAATGGTAGTGTTGAGAGTCAACAAAAATGAAGAAAACGTCTGTGAGAAGGGTGAATGGCAATGTGAAAGAATGCATCTTGCAGGTCGAGGGACGAGAACCAGTCATCCTTTTCCAAAGCCGGTAACGTGTTACCATCTTGAATGTTTGTTTCTGTACGAATTTACTGAGTGCTCGAAGTTCCAGTATGGGCCTCCAACCGCCGATCTCTTTTCTGTCAAGTGGGAGTAGAATCCTTTGCCTCTAAACTGTGTGGGGACCGGTTCTATCACCCCAGTGTGTAAGAGGTGCTCCACTTCTCGTTGAAGGAGGATCTCGTGAGTGTGGTCCCTGAAGAGGGACGGGGCTGGGGGTGGAGAAGGGGTATGGATACAAAGGGAATAAGATAGCCTTTTTCAATTATCTGCAGGACCCATTTATCAGAGGTTATACATTGCCAGTTGTTGAAGAAAGGCAACAATCGGTGATGGAAGAGATTTGTTTGCGTCAACGGCGTTGGAATAGATGAGAGGCTCTTCGGACCCTCGACCTGATGATGAAATTTGCTCGTTGGACTGCTGTGACTGTTGAGAATTGGTAGAGGAAGGGCGACGTCGTTGGTTTCGGCCTCTGCTTCCGTTCTGTTGCTGGTGGTCTTGTCTAGTGTAGTGTTGTGTATATGGGGGGTGGTAATTGAGGTCTCGCATAAGGCTGATTCCTATATTGCCGCCTTCTAGGTGCTTGGTTGTGGATCCCCAGAGATCGCAGCGTTACTCTGGAGTCCTACACGGAGCGGAGAATTTCATTGGTGTTAGCTGCAAATAGCTTCTGGCCGTCAAAGGGCTGATCTTCTACTGTAGGTTGAATCTCCCTAGGGAAAGGAGTGGAGCTAAACCACGATGCCCTTCTCATTACTACTGATGTTGCTGTAGGACGTGCAGCTGTGTCCGCAGCATTTAAGGCGGCCTGTAATGCTGTTCTTGAAATCATGAGGACTTTGAATATCCATGCTATAATGCTATGTATTCGCCTCGGGAATGTCTGCGACAATTTTTCCTGAGAGAGTGATCTCTGTGATGTTAACATAGGGGGAGAGCACTCAAGTTGTAAAAATGGGGAGGTAAAAGTGGATGAAACTAATAAGTCTCTGTGTTGAGTGTAGTTCCCAACCGGTGTTGCCGGTGCCATAGTGGGGGGCACGGAGGCTGAGGCACTGAATCATGCCTCAGTGCTGAGGGCAGTATTGGCGCATTGGGCGCCTCTGTGGTGGAAGCTGAGGTGCTTGTGAATGTAGTCGGTGCTGCGCTCTCATGGTGCGTCGGCAAGATCGTATCATTGCCGGATGGTGCTGCAGCCAATGAGGCAGGCAACTTGAAGCCTGTCGCCTCAGTGTGCGATTTAGCACATGTGTGCTGTTTCCTCTGCTGGGGACTCCAGAGATGCCAGTGGTGTCATAGGTAATGAGGTGTGGTGCTGCTGCTGCTCTAAGCACCGGCTGTGAGGGGGATGGCCATTTCGGTGCCATAGCCCTTTGAGGTGCGGAGGAGGCTCGCTTTTGGGCGGGCTTTTAGGATCCCTGCTGCTTGAGTTCCTCGGGCTGTTGGCCCGGATTGGAGTCTGGTCTAAGTGAGTTTTCTAATAAAAATAATTTGAGTCGGATATCTCTGTCTTTCCGCGCCTGCGATTTTAGCTTTGCGCAGTAAGGGCATTTCTGAGAGATATGCTGCTCTCCAAGTCAGCAGATGCATTGTGAGTGACCATCCGAAGCAGAATGAGGTGCAGTGTTTACATGAGGTGCAGTGTTTAAAGCCAGGTGATCAGGCATGCCCATGTAAGCAGTCAGAGATTGCATGGAGGGATTAACTGGGAGAAAAGAAAGCCCCTTATACTAATTATGATTTCTCTTTCCTTTCTTCTATCTTTTCTTTCTTAAACTAACGAAGTAATTAACTAACTATTTAAAACTCACTAACTAACTATTATAATGAATTTAACTGGTTTTAAAAAGTATAATCATGTAGACGCGAAAAAGCCAGGGAGCACTGCTGAGTCTGTCTGTAGCCAGAGGGACACTGCTATGAAATCTCCACTCTGAGGCTCGGTGGCAGCGAACCAACCTAATGTGGAGCACCCACGCAGACATCTCTCAAAGAAGACCCCAAACTTATATTTGGAAGCCATGGCACATACCTAAGCATTCAGCTGTGCATGCTCAGAGCCAGGAATCCGATTACAGGTAGACCTTTCCTTTAAAGAGTTGTTAGTAAGAAGCATGCCTCTTGCTAGTAACTGAAACTTATCAACATTGATGTTGATAGGCTGGGATTACATTGCCGGTAATATGTTGCTATTTACCAGAAACTGTTAATAACCAAGACTGCTGTTCAGCAGAATCTACCGTAACAAAATCCTCTAAAACGTATTTGCATTTCTCCACCCAACTCAACCTTTAACAAAAGAATTCCCATCCTTACTACACAAAAGAGTTTAATGTTATCCTTTTGCCATGATGCCTAATGTTCTTCCAGGGACTGGCCTGAAGATGGGATTGTAGAACCATGCATCAAATGTCAGTCAGAGTGGGTCACCTTCAGAATACAGCTCGTCTTTACTTAGCTAAGGTCATCAAAATTACCAAAACCACAACTAAAATATAAGAGAAATTATACAGAAAAAACAAGCAATTTCTTGGTGATTAACTTAGGATCTAATGAGGATGGTCTCTGCACACTCAACAGCTTCCACTGACTTATGGGAACCAATTGTGCTACGCACATCACAGGATCATGTCCTTAACTGTCACTCCCTTTCTCGCATAACAATTAGGGATGAAAAATCCTGGTTGACCAGTTAATGGGTTAAATGTTAGATCAACTGGTTAAGCAACTAAGCAGGATCCAGAATGGAGACCACTCCAGCCTGACTGGAGCAGCCCTCCATCGCAAGAGGCACCTGGGGCCCCCTATAGACAAAAGCCGTTCCTGATGCTGGAGCAACTCCTGCCTGTGGGGCACCCAGGCCCACCGTGGACAGAAGATGCTCCCTGAGAGGCTGAAACAGCCCTCTGCCCACAGCAGGTGGGGTGCTGCACCAGCCCCCACTGATTACCGGTTAATCTTTCACATCCCTAAATAACAATACCGGAGTAGACATTGGGATACAATTCAACATATGTAGAATACTGAAGCATGTAATCTTAAAAAAAAAAAAAAAAAAAAGTCAGGAGTCTTATCAGAGAGGGAGAAAGCAGAGCAATTAATTCCAATGATGAGAAGTATGCAATTTCCTGGAAAGGCACTAATTCAAGCTTCCAATGTTGCCAAAGCCATCAGAGATCAATTTATTTTGTGAGTGTAAAACAGAAAGGATAACACTTACAGAGTTTGTTTTGTGCTTTTTGGAAATTTGGTCACCACTATCTTCAAAATTGTTTGTGGGTGATTGGCTCAGTTTCCTTTTTCGAGATGCTGCTTTAAAAATACAAAGGAAAAGCAGAATTGAAAATTATATCAATTAGAAATTCACCCTGAAAGAGCAGAATCATTCAAATCAACACCACAGAAGCTACCAATACTAACTTTGAGAAATAGCAGATTTTTAACAAATGGGAGAATTTGTGTACCACCACTCATCCTATTCATACAAAACAATATAGGTACCAATTATTTTTAGGCAATAAAGAATTATATTTTTACAAACAAAACATTAAGCATCAGGAAGACATAATTAAATATTTTGTTCTAATATGGTGACATTCAAAAACTTACTCTTTGAATTAGAATTCTCATCTCTTAATTTTAAGGAGGAGGAATGAAATTCTGCACAAATTCTAATTGTTTTTGCCATTGTAACAAATGGTTTAATGGAAATATGCAAATAGCTGAATATAAGTTTATGATCAATGTGTCTTTTTTTGTGATAGCCAAAGAACCTAAATATGACACACAGCTTGTTTAGGACTCCAATTTTGGGTTTTGTAAAGAAGAAATTTTTAAAAACTTAATCTCAAATTAGTATAATACACTAGAACTTCAGAACTACAAACTGACCAGTCAACCACACACTTCATTTGAAACCAGAAGTAAACAGTAAGGCAGCAGCAGAAATAACAAAAAAAGAAGCAAATATATAACACTAAAGTGTTAAATATAAACTCCTAAAAAATAAAGGTTAAGCAGCATTCTTCTTCTGCATAGAAAAGTTTCAAAGCTGTATTAAGAAAATATTCAGTTGTAAGCTTTTGAAAAAAAAAAAACAACACCATAACATCTTCTTCAGCATTACAAACAACCTCCATTCCTGAGGTGTTTGTAAATCTGATGTTCTACTATATTAAGCATGCATGTAAGTTTTTGAAAGATCGGGATGCAATATTCAATCACAGAATACCAGAACTGGAAGAAATCTCAAGAGGTCATCCAGTCCAGTCCCCTGCATTCATGATAGGACCAAGCACCACCTACACCAGAGCTACTCAACATGCAGCCTGCGAGCCACATGCGGCCCACGGCACCTTGAGCCGCTTCACAGGCCGCCTGCCTGGCTTATTCCTGGGGCTCCAGTGGCAGCACTGAGCGGCTTTGAGCCACACTGCACAGGAGCTGCCAGCTGGCGGGGGAAGGGGAGGGGCGGCGAGAGGGAGAGGCAAAGCACGTCTGCCACAGTGGCAGCGCCTCCCTGCGAGCAGAGCCGTGTGGCAATGATACAAGCCACAGATGCACGTGCGCGGGAGATGCCAGCCGACAAGGAGGAGGGAGCGGCAAAAGACACAGCAGAACACGCCTGCCACAGCAGCAGCACCACACAGCACTGAGACAAGCCTTGTCGGTACATGCGTGGGCAGAGGCATAGGGAAGAGAGATGGGGGGGGCGCATTGCTCCTAGGCACCAACACTAGGGGGGCGCTGGGCTGGGGTGGGAGCGGAGTGCACAGCCCCACATATTGTAGCAAGCCGGGAGCGCCTGGTGGGCCACGTGCTCCCTGTGCAAACTGCAATCAAGCCTCCGAGGCGGCCGGGCGGCGGGTGCGGCCACTTAAAAGGTAAGGTTACCCGTCCCGTTCCTCCGGTGCCTGGCTTTGCAGGAAGGGACTGGGGAAGGGGTGGGTGTATTGGGATGGGGGGGCATCCTGGGGGTGCCTGACTCTGGGGTAGGAGAGGAGCTATTTCAGTAAATATTGTATTGGCAGTTTTTGTTTGATTTGTTAAAATTGTGACGCCAAAACAAAAAAGTAGTCAAAATAATGGTCTTCTGTTGATACGTGTTTTAGTAGTTAAATAGCTGAACTGTCATTGCTCATTAAAAGTGCTGTCATATGGGTAGAAATTGGGTAAATATGGAATTTTATTCATATCAGTAGAACTGACTTAAATGGGACCTGCATGTCACGTAGTCTTGCCTTAATCTTTGTATTCAAGCACGTCAGTGTGAAAGAAGCTATTTGCATATGTTTCCGCTGATTAGGCCTCAGTTGGAGTATTGTGTCCAGTTCTGGGCACCACATTTCAAGAAAGATGTGGAGAATTTGGAGAAGGTCCAGAGAAGAGCAACAAGAATGATTAAAGGTCTAGAGAACATGACTTATGAAGGAAGACAAAGAATTGGGCTTGTTTAGTTGGAAAAGGAGAAGACTGAGAGGAGACATGATAGTGGTTTTCAGGTATCTAAAAGGGTGTCACAAGGAGGGAGAAAAATTGCCTCTGATGATAGGACAAGAAGCAATGGGCTTAAACTTAAGTTGGACATTAGAGATACAGCTAGACTTGCTTTCACTTTTGAAATCAGATATGCAAATTCAGCAGTAATTTGTATATGTTCTTCTGCTCACTTTTTTGAAAGTTTTTTCCGAAAAAGCAAACAGTTTAGACGCGGTTCTTTCTAAACCCTCCCACGCTTTTTTCCCCAAAAGAACCTTCTTCCTCAAAAATTGAGGTTTACAGGTTCTTTCGAAAAAAGGGTGTTTTTTTCCGAAAGAACATCTAAACTGCTTGCTTTTTCGGAAAAAAAAAAAAAAAACCACCTTTCGAAAAAGCCGGATGATATGCAAATTACTGCCAAAATTTGCATATCTTCTTTCAAAAGTGAAAGCAAGTCTAGACATACCCCAGGAAAAACTTCCTAACTGTTAGGGTGGTTAAACACTGGAGTAAGTTGCCTAAGGCGGTTGTGGAATCTCCTTCTCTGGAGATATTTAAGAGCAGGTTAGATAGACATCTATCGGGGGATGGCAGACAGTACTGGGTCCTGCCATGAGGGCACGGGACTGGACTTGTTGACCTCCCAAGGTCCCTTCCAGTTCTAGTGTTCTATGATTCTATGCAGCCGCGCTTAAGTTGCGGCCCTCGGCACGTGCTGTGGGTATCATTTGTGGCCCCCCGGGGCTTCCAAAGTTGAGTTGCTCTCATCTACACCATCCTTGACAGGTGTTTGTCAACCTGCTCTTCAAAATCTCCAGTGATAGAGATTCCACAGTGCTTAACCACCCTGACAGTTAGGAAGTTCTTCCAAATGTCCAACAAAATCTCCCTTGCCTGAAACTTAAGCCCGCTGCATCTTGTCCTATTCCTCAGAGGTTAAGGAAAATAATTTCTCTCGCTCCTTTTAATAACCTTTTAGCTACTTGAAAGCTGTTCTGTCACTTCTCAGTCTTCTCTTTTCCAGACTAAACAAACCCAACTCTTTCAGTCTTCCCTCATAGGTCATGTTTTCTAAACCTTTAATCATTTTTGTTGCTCTTCTCTGGACTTTCCCCAATTTGTCCACATCTTTTCTGAAATGGTGGTACCAGAACTGGACATAATATTCCAGTTAAGGCCTAATCAATGCAGAGTAGAGAAGAATTACTTCTTGTACCTTGCTTACAACACTCTGTTAAAACATCCTATAACAACATTTGCTTTTTTTGCCACAGTGTCACACAGTTGATCCATATTATAGCTTGTAGTCCACTATGACCCCTAGATCTCTTTCTTCAGTACTACTTCCTAGACAGCTATTTCCCATTTTGTATGCGTGAAACTGATTGTTCCTTTCTAAGTGGAGTACTATCCTATTTACCGTCTCCCATTTTTTTGAGACACAGCGAAACTCGCAACAAAGTGTTGTGAAATATGCAAAGCAAACAAGATGGCAAAGAAAAATAAATGTTTTACTCGCAAGTATAGCAGTTGGGTGTTACAAATATAGCATGTTTAAAGTACTAAAATGGCAGTGTTCCATGAATATGTAAGTTACGTAATATCATGCTTAATAGTTATTTTGAACAGAATATTTCAATAGATTCAAATTTTTCTCTATACTTTTTCTTGCATCTAATCAGTGATTATCTTATTTATATTGCACAATTAAAACACATTTTGCACCCCTCATGATTATTTTACACATCATAGAACACTAAACTGGAAGGGACCTCAACAGGTCATCAACTCCAGTCTCCTGCCCACATGGCAGGACCAAACACCATCTAGACCATCCCTGAGGCTTTGTCTACACTACACGTTTTTGTGGTAGAGCGTATGAGTCGCGATGTCATAAGCATATTTTCTGGCGATGCTTTTTGCACAAGGGGTGTTTTTGTGCAAAAAGAAGCAGTGTAGCCGCTTCTGTTTTGCGCAAAAAACCCCTCCCAGAGAGGCATAAGGATCTTGCGCAAAAGGGGGGGTTTGTGCAAAACGGAAGCGGCTACACTGCTTCTTTTTGCACAAAAAGCATCGGCAGAAATATGCTAATGACATCGCAACTCACGCCAATGAGTCCGTTATTAGCATTCTCTCTGCCGCAAAAACCTGTAGTGCAGACATAGCCTGATAGATGTCTATCTAATCTGCTCTTAAATACAGCCGCTCTCTGAGTTACGAACAAGTTACGGACCAACACTTGGTCCGTAACTCGAACTGTTTGTAACTCGGACCCCATTGAGTGACACGCGACCGCGCTGTTCGTAAGCGCGGGTCGCGTTCATAATTCGGGGACCGCCTTTACGACCGCTCCATGGGAGCTTTGGTCGTAAGTGCGGACGGTCGTAACTCGACCGTTCACAACTCGGGGAACGGCTGTATCTTCAGAGATGGAGATTCCACAACCTCCCTAGGCAATTTATTCCAGTGTTTAGCTACCCTGACAGTTAAGAAGTTTTTCCTAATGTCCAGCTTAAACCTCCCTTGCTGCAGTTTAAGCCCATTGCTTCTTGTCCCATCTACAGAGGTCAAGGAGAACAATTTTTCTTCCACCTCCTTGTGACACCCTTTTAGATATCTGAAAACCACTACCATGTTCCCTCTCGGTCTTCTCCTTTCCAAACTAAACAAGACCAATTCTTTCAGTCTTCCCTCATCACTCATGTTCTCTAGACCTTTCAGCATTCTTGTGGCTCTTCTCTGGACCTTCTCCAATTTCTCCACATCTGCTAATCAGCGCAGAGTAGAGCAGAAAACTTCTCATGTCTTGCTCACAACACTCCTGTTAATGCATCCCAGTGTCATACTGTTGACTCATTTAGCTCATGGTCCACTTTGACCCCTAGATCCTTTTCAGCAGTACTCCCTCCCAGATAGTCGCTTCCCATTCTGTATGTGTGACACGGATTGTTTCTTCCTAAGTGGAGTAGTTTGCATTTGTCCTTATTAAACGTCTTCCTATTTACCTCCTATATCCTATGAAAGTTCAAGAAATTACAGATTTTTGGTTCTAATGTACACTCAGAAATCTTAAATCAAAATAAATTGAAAAATGAGATTAAATTGAGATTAAATTATACATAGTAAGTATTCAGAGATAAGTGAAGACATATAAAGAATCAATATGAACTGGGTAGTCCTCTAAGAACGGGCTATGAAGTCTATGAAGAGGAGCCTGGTCACATAATACTGATTTTGTTTTTACTACCTATAGTTTAATTTAGTGAAGGTAGACAAACAATCCTAATATTACTTTTCTATGTAAGGAGATTCTGCTGTTAGCAATACATGACTGCAACTCGGAATGGAGGTGTCCACTAGATAATTTCTTCATGTGGCCCACAGCATGAACAAATTTGAAAATCTCTGAATCTTGTACTTGCTACAGTACAACATATTCCTTCAGGATACAGAATGCCCTTGATATCTTGATCTTCTCCATATTGGGCATTCTGGCAGAAGAGGTAATGTGCAGTTTCATACAAGGGAGTGAAACCTGAACACTGATACTCTGTGGATGGAGGATTAAAAACAAAACAAAAAATAAACCTATTCTCCCTTGTCCTCTTGTGATTTTTCTCTGTTGTCATCTATCATTTCCTCAAGCCAAATCATAATAATCAAAAGGCCTCTACTAACCTATCTTTTCTCCCTCTTCCTTATTCTTAATCACCAGGTTAAACCTCATGTACAGATTTTGCAGAGTATAATCCCCTTTTCTTCCTTCTGCCATTTATGGAGAAGGAAATCTAAGGTGTCATGTGGGTATGGAAATGTGCTTGCGGCAATCCCACCTTAGTTAATCACTCAGTAAGTGGAGGTTTGGAGACATATTTCCTATCAGCAAGTTTGCTCTATGATAGCCACCCAAGAACAGCTCTCCACTCTTACATCTGCTTCTTGACATGTGAGCAAAGATCTAACTCCTTAACCTTTGGAAAAGTAAAAAGATGCACCCACCACCTGACAGACAGGTAAAGCAAGTCCCCTCATCAGCCAGTCCCCTTTCTTGGTGTTGAAGAGGTACTTCCTTTATAGCTCCAAGACATAAAAGAGACTGCACCACTAGAGGCAGTGAAGACTCATGAGAGGGATCCCTGAAAAAAGGACAGAGGATGCTGGGGGTTGGGCAGGGACATAAACTGAATTACGTAGCCCAATTCCACGATACCTAGAACTCAAGGATTGGCAGGTATGGTGTTCAAGACACTGAGGAAATGGCACGTCCCTAAATAGAGCTGACGAATTAAGGGGATCATGACTGACTGGCACTATATTCTCAATCAATCAGTTATGTAAGCTGCTTCGATGTAGGAGATTTCTGGCATGGCATAGTTTACAGAGGCAGGAACTGATGGCCTTCTGCTTTATAATTAGCATCATACCTTAGATGTGTCGACACATCTAGGTTGATAAAAGGCAGGGGCTGGGAGTAGTGGGGAGCCCCTCGGAGCTGGCAGCACAGAGGGTTGGGGGCTGAAGGGCTATGGCAAGTAACCTTCCCTCGTCCAGCAAATTCCCTGGTTTGGACTGGTCAGGTTCCAAGGGTGCTGGACCAAGGAGGTCCAACATGTATCATTAAGTTTATTAAAATTTCTTGAACCTCCTCAGCTTGAATACCCAGAAAATACCCACACTACACATGAGCGCCTGAAAAAAAAAACTGATTAACATGTGGACTGAGGGGCGGGGAAAACGATCCAGGTACTATGGCCTCATCAGGGTAGGACAAGTATCTATGCATAGGGTTTGATTTTTTGCCTTCTGTAATTGTTTCCTTTGGTTCTTGGGTAGTGACTTGGTCAGTCACCTAACAGATGGGGGAGTCATAGAATGCCTTCCTGAAACAATATTCCAGATATTCAAGATGTATATATGGAGCAGACCAGCTGGTATAGGCAAGCCAGATGGCTCTCTAATATATGCTCAGGATCTGGACAGTTCTGAAACTGGCACCAAAGTCTGCATCGAGCCAAAAATCAGTGATTATATCAAAGACAGTACCAGGATATAAGTCAAGGTCATCACTGAGGATAATACTGGGGCCAGCATAAAGGTTTTCAACAGACAAAAAAAATCCAGGATCAACCTATGCAGGAGATCCTTGGCTGATAGTACTAACTGCCAACCCGTATGTAACAACCCTAAAGTAGACACTGCTGTCCAAATAGATGACAGAACAGAAAGTGGTTGGGAAAGAAGTCAGTACATCATGTACAATCTCAACAGTACTAATGAAGGGGGCTCCAGAGTCAACTGAACCAATAAAGCCTGGTGAAATTCAGCAACAAACCAAATTTCTCATTCTAACCTCAGTACCAGAGGACTCAGAGGCAACATATCAGATAAGTAGCATTGACTGGAGTCCTTGTGGATGTCAGAGAACCCTTTCTTTGGTCTCAATTCAGCCTTGAGCTATCAAGGCCTACATGTTTTAGGGACCATGTACGACAATCCAAGTGAAAGGATACACGTGTTTTCTGAAGATGACTTGTGTGTCTGTATTCTCTTGAAATGGCATGATAAAATAGACAGAACTAGAGCACTGCTTTTAAAACATACGTATTCAACTCTGTCAATCCTTCCATGGTGTGTGTAAGAGACTGGAGTCTCTATGAGGTGTCCCCTCATATCTAGCTCCTTTGATGTCAGAGCCCTCTTCTTTAACAAAGTGCAGACATGGAACTTCTCGTTCACATACTCCAAGACAAAGGAGGCCTTTTTAGTCTGACTGTCACTTGTAAGTAACACAGTCTCACAAGAAGGTCAGCGTTTGAAGCCTAGGCATTCTGTGCTCAATCAATAACTCTGGGCTTTAGAGGAAGAACAAACAAAAGGGACAAAGAAAAACTAGTATTATTTACACTACCCATAAGAGCCATGCATGCAAAAATTAAGGATGTTAAGAAGCGGGTAACTAATCGTGTACTTGATACAATTTATATCGAGTACACGATTACTCAATAAGCCGAGGCTCTACAGTTTAAATGTAGAAGGAGCCGGTATGCACGCAGCCTGAACCCGGGTCTGGGACGCAACAGAAGCCGGTACTGCCTGCTGCTTGATACAGAAGCAGCAATGGGCAGGTAGAAAGTGAGTAGTGACTTGATTACTGGAGTAGTCGCCTACATCCCTAGCAAGAATGTAGTGTTAAACACTTAGAGTGAACCACAAGCAAAAGCTCCAATTCACAGTAGGGAACTGTCTAGGGATGTAAGAGAATCGTCAATTAGTCGACTATTCACATTCTCCCCCCACCCTTGCTGCCTCTATATCAGAGGCAAGGGCAGGGAGAAAGCAGAGGCTGGTGTTGGGGTGAGCTGACTTAAAAGCCGGTTCCTGCCAGCACTGTCTCTGATCCTGCCCCCCACTGCCTCTATCAGAGGCAGCAGAGGGAGGAGAACAGAGGAGGCTGCTCAAGCAGCAGCCCCTGGCCACAGCGGGGTTGGGGGGCAGCTCCCCGCTGGGACCCTTTGCGGACAGAGGCTGCTGCCACGAACCAGCCCCCATCTCCAGACAGGTGCTGCAGACAGGGGCTGCTTTGTGGACAGGGGCTCCTACCAGCTGGGCAGGTAGCCCTTCTTAGTCCCAGCTTGTGCCGGAACCAAACTTTGCTGCAGTTCTGCAATATAAAATGCAGTAAGAAACAGGGGGGACGGTGCGGGGGGGGAGGGGGCACAGGCTGCCGCTCCTACTGCCTTTTTAATTGCAGAGATTTGATCCTGGCACAAGCTGGGATTGAGCAGGGCTGCCTTCCCCAATCGAGTAATTGAGCAGCTGAAAAAATTCTATCGACTACTCGATTACTAACATAACTTACACTTAGCATCCCTACAACAGGCAGATAGGTAAGATAAAATCAAAGTGGTTTGGGGCATCTCAGCCCTCTACACCCTTGGCTGCATGCACAGGGATGCTCCGGGGCACAGGTGCTGCCCTGCCAGGTACTAGTGATTGCACTGGTGTCTCACTCACACCTACAGTGATATACATATGTACACAAGCACTCAAAAAAAATCACAGAGTTCAATCAATAAACATCAATATTCTTACCACTTAGTAACATACTAAAAAGAAAAAGTGAACTGAATTCTATAGTCAACTGATTTAAATTTCGCAATTTGTTTCCACTCTATCTTTTGGGGTTGAACAGAACTCTCAAATACTAAAACTATATTTTTTATATAAAGTTTGGGAACTTTGTAATAGATTCATATTTAATTTTAATATTTAACAATAAAAGCTGTCCATATGACTTATTTTCATTTAAACAGCTACTAACTGGCTATGATTAAATTTCTGGCCATAAACACTAGTTCTGTCATTAGACAGAGTGTGTCTGAAAAACCCAGGTAATTACCCATCAGATACTTCAACTAAGCTATACTACAGAAAAAACATCAATTAGAATTTTTCTCTCTCTCACCCTATCAGCTGTAAACTATCACAAAAAGAAAAAACATTATGTGTTGAGGCAGGAAAGCAGGTGTTCAATGATGCCTTCTCTTGAAAAAACAGGACCAAAGTGAAATGATTTATGCTACTACATTCAGGCATGCTTACTCCTGCCTAAATCTTTTACATGAGAGCAACAGATGTCATGTGTGTCAGAATTTTGCTTCCTAAAACATCTGTTTCTGGGGGGCTTGTAGGCAAGGACATGAAATTGCATTTTGGTATGAAGAAAGAATGGCTAAAAGGCAAAGCCTGTACACAAGAAATCAAACTTGGCATGAGCTCATAGCAAATATTTTGGTACGGGCATTTTAAAAATGCAATATTGACTTTTGTAAAAGTATTTTAACTTAAATAAATTAGGTAATAATAAACACACTTAATTTAGGATTCATTCTTTCCCAACTTACCGCCTGAAATGGGTCTAAATAAGCATTACTCCAGTAACTCTCCAAGTTTTATCTTTCAGTTACTAGCATTACAATTCTCATACTCAACATACAATAGTAATTTCAAATGCTTTTTGAGATAGAAAGTATAAACTCACTGTCCAAATATATAATACAAAGTATTAAAACCATTTGATAGTACTAAGCATGTGTCATAGCTGTATTATCAAAGTCTCCGGTTGGGATGTAAAACATTTTAGGCTTACTGGCATGCTTACCCGGTAACTGGTTAACTGGACTAGCCAGAGCAGTCCCTCCGCCTGTGGCACGACACGCCTAGCCAGCAGGACCCAGGCAGGTCTGGCCAGAGCAGCCCCTCCACCCACGGTATGGCGGACAAGCTCTGGTGCGACCCTCGGCTGCAGCGGCCCTGCCTGGAGCAGCCCCCACCACACCTTGCAGGCAAGATGCCTGCCCCACAAAGGCAGCAGGAGCGCAACCCTGGTGGAGACCCCAATCAGTCTGCACCAACCCTACACAGTTAACCAGTTAAACAATATAATTTTAAATGTTTAACCAGTTAACTGTTTGAATGGGTTTTTACATCTTAGCCTCAAGATGGACCGAGGACCACACATTTCCATAAATTATTTATTTTTATTAAGCACAGTGCATGGGAAAAATGAAAAAACTAGTTTCTCTTGGAGCATAGGAACACTGGGCTGTTGTTCTGCTGTCTTCACTAAACCAACATGGAAGACACCATCATTTAAAGCCATCTCCAGACAATGAAGTTGAGAGTGATCTTATTACAGATAATGAACTGTAGCTATGAGTGAGAAGTCAAGGACCCTGAGTTTAGTTCCTGCAACTAGATGGAAACCATATAACCAAAATCTGTTATTTTTTTGCTTGTATTATTTGACCTTGAGAGCTCACACTTGTTCAAATGCTGCATAAGCACTCACCAAACAGCAATAAAATGAATATGATTTAATCCTATAGGAAAAGGTTTAACTCTGGATTTGTAGGAAGAACACTAAAACTCAAGAAGAAAAAACCTTAACGTATGCTGTGCTGTACCATTCCACAGACTGGGTTTTTGCATCACATTACTAGGTGTTCATAAACCCATAAGGCTATATTGCAAACAAATTTCTATAGAATAAAAAGATAGAGAGTTTGTTAGACCTTCCACAATGGAAATATGCAAGATGGCTAACAATCAAGAATCAGAAGCTTCAGGGGGTAGCCGAGTTAGTCTGTACAGAATCAGTATCAAGAATCAGTATTTCAAACATTCATCCTATACAAACTCAACCTTACAGAATGAATTTACTCATGAAAAAGCCCTGAAAGAAACAACTTTGTTATCAATTCTAAGTTTATCCAAATATAGACATATTTATGCTGCTTCCCTGAACTATTTATTGGCAAAAACTGCTGAGCTAACACTCAATAGGTCCATTGAGGAAAACTTTAGGATTTAATTCACAACACACCATGAACATACAAAGTACCAAACAATATGTAGGTATTTGTTTATTCTGAATTAAAATCCAGCCAACTGGATTTCAGTGGCCAAGTTCTCACAGAACACTGAACTAGATAAAATGACCTGGGCTGGATATGAACAGGATTTAGAAGTAAAGCTCTCTTGCATATACATTTTTTTTTTTTAAAAGGCCAACAAGATCTCTACCCCATAATTACTCAATTCGCAACTCCTGTTCTACAGAAAAGCCAGCAATGGCATATATAATTTTGAGTCCTAAATTAAAGCAATCATGAGCTAGAGAAAACATCAACCTCTCCCTTTAATATGAGAACATGGAAAGAATCAAACAGTTTTTAAGTGAGGGAAATGATATGATTATTTTGCTTTTTGCATGCATGTCTTATTGCACTTTAGTTTCAATAACCTTCCCTTAAGTTTGCTATAAAATGGAAAACCTTCCTAAATATTGCAAAGTTGGCATAATCTCCCAGTAGTAAAGATTACTGCATACCTTCATCATTAAACTTCAGACCAGCAGCTATTGCTTCATCCATTGTGCGTGTTGATTCTATCAACTAACAAGAGAAAAATTAAGTTATCAGTGAGAAGCACTTAAACAGAAAAAACTGCTAGGTAATGGTTGAAGCTATTATTTCACTGATTTACAAGATTTATTGTAAAATTTAATAAAGATAACATGTAGTATTAACCAAGCCAATTAGAGGTGCCAGCTATTGCATTGGAAGCACTGCAAAAATATGGACTTAAATATTGCTCTTCGGGAACACAATTTTCACCTATTGCACTTTTTGAATATTTTGAACACATCATCAAGGTTCACTTACAATTTCTTCAAAAATGTATTTTAGTTCAAATTACAATGTTGGAAGCTTAAAATTTCATCTAGTTGTACATATAAATTTTCACTATTAAGCAGTTTTATTATTTTGTGCTTAGTCTTTCATATATGTTGACTTCCATTATCAGGAGCTGCTCTTGGAACATATATGTATTCTTATTTACAATCCTAGGAACAGACCCATCTCCCTCCTCTTAGATAAAATCTTGCATTTGAGGCTCTCAGCATTTTTACAAACTTATGAACTTCACCACTTCTAAAATGTTGCTCCCATTTTACACATGAAATAATTTGTCAAAAGACATCGAACAAATTTGAGACAAATGGAAATAGAATGCAGAAGTCCATGTTTTCACTTCTAAATTTAATCATTACACAATGCCTCAAATTGACAACAATAGCGTAGTTATCTTCAGCAAGCACCACTCACCCTGGAATTGTTCATTTTCTGAGTGCTAGGTAGGTCAGGCTGAACAAGAACTTTCATGTTCAAGAATAGGTGACAAATGGACTGTTTACAATCCCATTAGCTGCCCAAAAGAATGTTCCACATTAAGGATGCAATAGTGTAGTCTATTTACCAATAAGCAAAAGCTTACAGGTTAATGCTATAGACTACACACATTCCCCCTCCCTGACCAGTACATTTTTTAGCAAGCTGGCTCAGTCCCGGCTTGCACTGGGTCCAGGACCTACCCCTGCTGAGGCTCTGCATTTAAAGTGTATTAGGAGCCAGGCAAACAGGCAGTCTGGCTCAGTTCTGGCTCAGACTCCCTCCAGACAGGAGCTACTGCCACCCTGCGTTACTGCCTCTGTATCAGAGGTAGCAGTGTGGGGTGACAAGCAGCCAGTCCATGAGGGTAGCTGGTTTTTTAGACTGGTTCCCCTCGTGGACCAGTTACTGCCTGGTACCCCACGCCGCTGTCTCTGATACAGAGGCAGCAGCGCAGAGTGGCAGGGGGCTCCTCGGGAGTGGGGCCGGAGCACAACGGCTGCTGGCCCCACCCTCAGAGACGACAGAATAGTCTAGTAACCGATAAGAATTCGTGAGGTTAATCGACTATTCAGTTCACCAATATTTAACATCCCTATTCCACAGATGTAAAAGGCAAAAATTAGCTCTGCCACTAGAATATAGAAAATTCTGTCAATAAGGAGCCAAAATAGAAGTCTGTTTACTGTCACCACAATGCAGTCAATTCAGCTAACGAGAGCTCCAGTTAACAGCTAAAAAAAATTGTCACTTAAGTCTGCAGACAGGATTGAACACAAATCAGAGAGCAAATCTGCTGGGTAATAAAAAGTAGCATTTAGTCATTTCTCTGACCCCTTCTGCACTGAAGTGCAATTCTTCCCTGAAAACCTGACACTAAAACAAGTACTTTGTATGGCACAGTCTTCAAGCTCAAATTCACTGTTATACAATAGTTACTATTAATTAGCATCCTTCACAATAATCCTTTGAATATTCATATTACTGATAATGTGTAACTATGACCAAGCACAGCAAACAATTGTTGATTACAGGAGTGTTGTGAGCAAGACACAAGAAGTAATTCTTCTGCTCTACTCTGCACTAATTAGGCCTCAATTGGAGTATTGTCTAGTTCTGGGCACCACATTTCAAGAAAGAGGTGGAGAAATTGGAAAAGGTCCAGAGAGAAACAACAAAAATGATTAAAGGTCTAGCAAACATGACCTATGAGGGAAATCTGAAAGAACTGGGCTTGTTTAGTTTAGAAAAGAGAAGACAGAGGGGACATGATAGGAGTTTTCAAGTATCTAAAAAGGTGTTACGCAGAGAAGGGAGAAAAATGTTCTCCCTTCTATCATCAGAGGCCAAGAAGAAGGACAAGCAGCAATGGAGTTAAATTGCAGCAAGGGAGATTAGGTTGGTCATTAGGAAAAAATTCCTAATTGTCCGGATGGTTAAACACTGGAATAAATTGCCAAGGGAGGTTGTGGAATCTCCATCACTGGAGATATTTAAGAGCAGGCTGGATAGAAATCTATCAGAGATGATCTAGATGGTGCTTGTTCTTGCTGTGAGGGCAGGGGACTGGACTTGATATCTCAAGGTCCCTTCCAGTTCTAGTATTCTATGATTCTATTATTCTAAGCTTATCAGGTAGTCCACTGGAGTATCAACTACTTGCTTCCCCCTCCTCCTTGCTGCCTATATGAGAGGCATCAAGAGGGGGAGGGGGTAAACAGGATACGGTGCAGGGGGGAACTGGCTTAAACACCAGTTTCCCCCCAGCACCGGTTCTGCGGTGCCCCCCCTCGCTGCCTTTATCAGCGGGGGGGAGGGAAGAGGAGAAAGGGGGGGCAGAGAATAGAGGCAGTCTGTTGCAAAGCAGCCTCTGCCCGTGACAGGCCAAGACTCACCGTGGGCAGAGGCTGCTCCAGCAGCAGTCCCTATCCACAGGAATCTCAGCAGGTAGCTGGGACCCCCCATGCAGTTACAACAGCAACAGCCCAGCTGAGACTAATAAGAAAAATCACATATCTAGCACTAACTCAGAATGAATTGAAGCTATATGGATATTCTCCTTCATGAAGTCCCAAAGCAGTAGTTTAGTTTTAATTTTCATTGCAGAAAACTAAAGAGTAGGACTAGGAAAAAAAAGTTCTAGGATAACATGTGGGGCTAAAGCCCATTCCTTTGGCTATACTAGAAAAAACTATATAGTGGCTGATAAGTACACATGAATTGCTTGTCTATGACTCAATGGGCCTGAATATCATTTTCACTGATACAGATTAGCCCTTTCCTCTCTATTAAACATGGGTTTCTTTCTGTAAATTGTTTAGCAAACAGTTTAGCCTCATTTGTACAAACATGTTAAGACTCTTTAGGGATTTTAGGAATGTGGTCATTATATTTGAAAATACCTTATCAAACAGAAATAAGCTTTTGCTAATCAGAAATGAAAGATTATTTTCCTCCATTTACATGGAAGGCACCAAAATACATAGGCAGCAAAACCATAATGTTACTTGTAATAATTCCTGGTCATTTCTTTGTGGAAAGAGTTCCTTCAGTGTTTGGAGTTTAGCATCTCTGATATCTTCCTCTGCATCCATGTCTGGCGACAAGTCTCCATCATTTGTACGTGTAAATGCAGGTGGTTCATCTTCAGTTTCTTCATCAGACTGTTCAGAGCTACCATATAAGAAAAAGAAATAATAATTAAGACTTAGCTCTTCTCAGTCTCTTCTACTATCCCTATAATTTTTCACTGTACGCTGAAAATGTTGCACTACTTAAGCTGATTTTTATATAAAAAGGTAGCCATTAGTCTATCATTCTTTGAAAAATTGGAAACAACGTAAAAGAATTGAAACCATGCATCACTGGCAGCACACTTTAAGAGGAAAAATTCTCTTTAAACAAGGCCTTCTTTATTTACCATAAGCACAAAAATAGCTCAACCCCATTTTTTTTAAAAAAGATATCTTTGTGTCTTGCAAGCTGTTAATGTCGAGCATAGCAATGGATCTGCTTCTATCTTACTTGTTGTCTACTGTTCAGAACAAAATGAAGCCTCTATAATACATAGACGTCTACTACACATTAGCTATGCAATACCAATCAACCCATTTCTGATATAAAGTGGAAATCTGGGGTAATGCTGCTACCTATATATTGTGCTGCTTAGCCAGCCAACATAATATTTTACATCAATAGTTAATGTCACTATCTGTGTCGTATTAGTTCCATCAGAGTTCACTCTTTCCTAAGTGAAAATGGATTAAGGCATTATCACATCTCAAATTCATGCTCAAAAAGATGCCATATAAATTTTCCCCAGAGTAAGACGATAGTGTGAACAGGGCCTATACAAACTCACTTGGGGAAGGACCAATTCCATATCCAAGATATCATATATATTATGAACCATTATGAGAGATTTTCGATACAGGTTGGACCTCCCTGGTCCAGCACCCTCAGGACCTGAGCAGTCCTGAACCAGAGAGTTTGCTGGACATGGGGAGGTCAAGGCTCCTCTCTGGGCTGTGGGGGCTCCCTTTCCCACTGCTGGCCCCATGCCAGGGCTCCTGGAGTCAGCCTCCTCGGGCTGGGACTTTACACAGCTGCCCCCACTCCTGCCAGGGATTCCCCAGGCCATACGCCCTGCTCCACTAGGGTTCCTGGCCAGAGCTGGGGATTCTCCCCAGCTACTGCTGGTCCCACTGCTGCTGGAGTTCTGGGCCTGGGCCAGGGCCAGGGCCAGGGATTCCTTCTGGCTGACACCAGCTTCTCTTCTGGGATCCCCCTTGGTCACCACTGGCTGGCACCCCAGTGTGAGCGGAGCCAGCAGCAGTTGGGGGGAATCCTCAGCCTCAGCTGGAATCCCAGTGGAAGTGGGGCTGGAGATTCCCCCCAGCCACTGCTGGCTCTGCTGCTGCTGGGGTTTCCGGCAGGGGCCAGGGATTCCTCCCAGCCACCACCGGCCCCACCAATGCCAGGGTTCCTGGAGATTCCTCTTGGCCCTGGCTCGGGCACCCCAAGGCTGGATTCCCCACTCACTGCAGGACTAGTCCCTGCTGCCCCAGCCGAGGACTCTCCAGCACCTGTGGAACTCCCAGCTGGCTTGTGCTCCTTGCCACCAGAGCTCTCCGGTCCAGCAACATCCATCCATGGTCCTTCCAGACCATGGATGGTGCCAGACCAGAGAATCCCAATTTGGGAGGTTCAACCTGTACTTTAAATGAATTAGAATGTGACTCCATCTTGCAGTGTAAACAGAATTTAATTGTGTTTTAGCTATGTCCCTGAGCTATAGCAAAGCATTGGATACATCCACTTCTATACATTTATGGAGGCTTACACACAACTGGCAATCCAACATAATGAAACCACATTTAAGTTTGTTTCGTTTTGTAGCATAGGCAGCAGGACCTAAGTGCAAGTCTCCTACTTTGTCTTATTTAGCTATACAGTTTGCTAATTTCTGCTTTGATAGGCTAAAGCTCATAATTTTTGACAGTCAGGCTTACTTATGCAAAGGATAGCACTTTATATGAATAATCAGCATGCTAAGAAAATGTAATCAAATGCTATCTGTGAAAGATGCATGAAAAATTTATTTTAATTTTTCATCAAATACTACCCAGGCAACTAGTGCTTAAAAAGCTAAACATACACAAAACAACTTGAAAACAGCACAAAGCTGTAACTGTAACAAAAAAAAAAAAATCCTTTCCAACTTCAGGTAAGGATACAATTATGCCCTTAAGTAGCAGAATGAGTATCCCTTGTAACACTTAAATACAGTAATGTTAACAGTAATGTTAACAATGATAATATTAATGTATTTTCAATACTTTTTGCTTCAGTAGCTGCAGGAAAAGAATATTAATATTAATTCCAAAGAAAAAAACTGAAAAGTTACATTTACGGAATCGCAATGTGCTTACCAATCATATCATGTATAAAATCCAAGTACTTGACAACAAAGAGGTTAATAGTTAAGGACGTTATAAAATCTTACATTGCCCATATAATTACTTTCATATTGAGCATAAACTAATGCAGACTTAAATCATAACATGGCAAGTGTAATTCTGACCCATGAACTGGACTTTTTAAAATATGTTCTGGGCAGCTCAAGTATGACACCTATAGTTAAGGCTGACTGAAAGATTTTTGTTTTCGGTAGCTTATTACATGGTCAAACTATATGGCTTAAATTTTCCATACCAGATGTCTTCTTCAAACTGACTGTTGTAAAAGTTTTAGCTAAAAACAATTTAGCTGTCTCAGAGAACAAAATTAAGAACCCCCCTGACACACACACACTTTTACCTGTGATACAAATTTTACAACCTTTGTGCTTTTAAAAAACAAACAAACAAACAAACAAAAAACTAACAATGCAACATGCATTGGAGCTGATATTTGGCAAGGACAGTAGTGGAAGGACTTTTCAGCTGCCAGAGTTACCATCCCTGGAAACATTCCCCCAAATTTGGCAAAGTACAATTGCTCTGAGAAAAAATGTAGTTGCTTAAATAAGACATGTTAGTATTTGACAGCAAAATTCTCTCAAAACTCTGTTTGCATGAGCTCTAGTTGTAACCTTTAGATCCCCAACACACCTCTGCCTCTTAAGTTAGTGATGTAACCTACAGCAGGAGTAGGTTGTCATCTTCTATGTCAAAGGTGGGGAACCTATGAAATCCAGCTTACCTTGATCCAACCTGTGAGGCTCAGGTTTCAGTCCTCCCAACCCCAGTATAGCAGCGGGCAGCTGGCTCCATAAACTGCCCCACTGCCAGCCTGCTCCTGCACCTCACCTCCCACCCAGATCCCCAACCAGACACCTGCTCTTGTACCGTCCCTCCCTCCCAATCCACCCTCCCATTCCCAGCCCACCCCTGGAACCCTCCCTTCCAGAGCCATGCAGCCACCTGCAGCCTGCTGCTGCCCCCTACATCCCAGCTAGACCACGCACTGCCACCCCACTCCTGCCCCTACCTCATGCCCAGACCCCCACTCCAAACCCATTCCTGAAGCCTACCTCCCCCACCCAGACCTCGCACCCAGCTTACTCCTGCATCCTACCTCCTACCCAGCCTCAACATCCATGCCAGCCCAATCCCCGGCAGCCCCATCTCATGCACTGATCCCCTCAGTTTTGGCCCAACCCCAGAACCTAGGAGGCCCACAAAATCTTATCAGGAGGAGGCTGTGGGGAGTGGGGCGAATGTTTTTTTCTGCTTTTCAGTTGGGGGCGACATCTGTGAGGATTTTCTCCTCCCCACTTAGGGGCCAGGTCAGCTACTTCCTTTCCAGCAGCTTCACAGGTATTTACTGGATAGCAATGAAATGTTGAGACTCAGGAAACTGGCTTCTATTCCCTGGTCTAAAGGGGATTGTGCTCAAATGGTTACAGAGCCTACCTTCCCTTTCCCCTGTCACCTTCTGCTCCTACGCACCAAAAAACTGGGAGCAGAAATGTCTCTCACCTCTCTGAAGCTTTGAGAGCATTTGAGATGTAACAGCATTCCCAGTTTCACGGCAAATGGAAAAAGCAAACAGTAGACAGAGAAAATAAAGGACCCTTATGTTCAGGCTTTCTGTTTTTCTTTAAGCACTGCGACTGGTGACCTACCCTTCCTACCTTCAGCTGGTACCAGCTGCAGCCCTGGGGAAGCTGGTAGCAGTTTCCCAGCTGCTGGAGCACAACCCCAGAGCAAGCCGCCTATCTCACCCCCACCCTGCCAGTTTCAGCCCTAGGGAAGCTGGTGGTGGCACTGGCAATTGAGTGACAAAGGTTTTGTCATTCACAGGTGCTTAATGCTCCCCATGACAGAAGTTTGCCACCACAAGTACTAGTGTAAACAGCGCTTTGTTGGCAAAGGTGCTTTCCAAATAGCAAATGTCATTCGTGGGGAGTGGAAGTTTCTGACTTTTAGGACAGGGCTGTGTCAACACAGCTATGTGGCTAAAAACTGTGTTCTACAGGCATATCCTAAGACCTGTCATACATTCAACAATTATGAGAAAAAAAAGAAACAGGTATACATAATTATTTTTGTGCTGAACTGTCTTCATTATATAAAGTTTATTATATATTATGCCATGAAGGAACTCTTGTCCTCCTGCCAACAGTGCTTCCAGAGAACCTGAAAAGAGAACCTGAAAAGCATTGTGCAATTTAGAAGACTTCAAAAAACTATAGTAAAGGAATAACTTCCATTAATTTGAGTCTCCGGTCAATCAACAATTCTGGCACTATATGAGAACTAATCTTTCCATGAAACCAGGATTGAAAGCAAGCAAGCTAAAGCAAAAGCCAATATATAAACACTGTGGCTAACCTTTTAAATTGAATTTTGGGAAATCCTCATGGTGATGCTTGAATTCACTGAAAATTGCCCATAATGTGATAAATACGAGAAGTATTATTGAAACTCATATATTCTGGGATTTCTCCAGTGAACTAGGTAGTACTCAGAGGAAGACAACTCTTTAAAGAGGTAACTTTTTTGAGACGAAAGCTCAGTATAGCCTGGTTAATGGAGACATTCAAAACCAACATGGCATTTAGTCAGCATACATGAAATGAACTTTTAAGTAGAACATTTATGAACTCACATATGAAGATAATAAATACTACGGAATATTGGTACGGTAAAGACTTACATTACAATCACCTCGCTCAAGGGTACACTGTCTTGTTTTGTACTGGAACAGTTTGGTGGTCCTTGATCTTCACTATCTGAAGACACATCAATGTATTGTATACCTCTTTGATTCTTCAGTAACTTCTTTGTCCTCTCTGCTTCTGGGGTTTCTGGAACACTGGAGTCTTCTGTACAAGTCATTTGGGGGAAATGGAGAGAATGTAAATTATGAATTGAAAATCTTTCACTGCAACTAAAGCCTCACCACCAAAGTGATCTTCATTGAAAATCATTGATTAAAGCTCATAACATGATGCATTTACAACTCCCCAGAATCTCTGAGTTTTGTTTACGTTCTCCAATAGACTAAGTTCCTATGCTTAAATACCCAATAGCTTTAATCTCAAAAGCCATTCAAAAACATTAACATGGCTATTAAAAGTGAATAACTGCTGAGTTACAAAATTTTATAATCCCACCTTGTGACACCTGTGACTTCATGATTAAGGTGACCAGTTAATTACTTGACTAACTGCACCTTGAATTTGCTGAGACTTGAAACAGATGCCAATTTCTATTAGCACTGTTGATAATTGTGTGAGTTAACTGCAATTTATCTAAAAAAATTAATCGCAACAGAATACCAACTGAAGTGTATTAAATATTTTGGATGTTTCTAGATTTTCAAACATTGATTTCAATTACAAACACAAAATACAAAGTCTATGTTCACTAGATATTTTCATTATCACTTTTACAGTGCAAATAACTGTCAACAAAATAAAATAGTATTTTTGAAATCACCTCATGAAAATACTGTAAGGCAATCTCTTATATCATGAAAAAACAATTTACAGAAGGTAGATTTGTTTTGTTACATAACCACAATCAAAATAAAAAAAAAGTAAAACTTTAGAGCCTACAAGTCTACTCAGTCCTACTTCTTGCTCATTCAATCATTCAAACGAGTTTGTTCACATTTATGGGAAATCGTGCTGCCCACTTATTTATGTCACTTGAGCGTGAGAATAGGCATTCACATGAACTTTCGTAGCAGGCACTGCAAGGTATTTGCACACCCAACGTGCTTATACTTTGTATTCCCCTTCACGCTTCAGCCACCATTCCAAGAGACATACGTCCATGCTGATGGTGCCTGTTAGTTTGTGACTGTACTCCATCGGGGAAAACTGTATGTCTCCTGCTCTGTTTTACCAGCATTCTGCCACATATTTCATGTTCTGATGATGATCCACCATATGTATTCATTTTAAGAGCACTTTCAGTGCACCTCTGACAAAATAAAAAGAAAGTACCTGTGCCAGGGCAGAACCCCTGGGAGGTCAACTGAGGTACTTATATACCACTGAGTCAGCCTATTCTGCCAGCCGGTGCCCTCCTTGAACACTGTCTTGCTAAGCCAGACACTAAGGCCTCCTCTAGCAAAGGACGCAGCAGGGAGGCCCAGACCCAACTGCAGAAAATACAGACCCCGAGATCAGCTTTGGGAACACAGTTTAAGAGACTTACTGCAGCACCCACATGCTCATCCCTTTCGGGGTACAAGCCCAAAGTTATATGAAGCTCACCTCCTTCCTCTTGCCCCCCCCCCCCCCGAAATTACATAAACTGGATTATATTATAAACCAGAAATAAGTTTATTAACTAAGAAAAGGTGGTCAAAGAGATAAACACAGCAAAGTAAATTACTAAGAAAATAATACAAAGCACTCAATGTAAGCTAGTTACATAAAAGAAACTAGTTGCATGTAAAATCTTACCCTAAATGAGGTTATAATAATCTCCTTCACAAGCCAGACACCTTTCCAGCCTGGTCCAGTCCCTTCCCCTCAGTTTAGTCTTAGTTGTTTCCAGCAGTAATCTTAGGTGAGGTAGCTGGAGAGAATTGAAGACTTCAATTACCTCACTCCACACCCTTAAATAGGATTTGCATAACACTGGAGTCCTTTGTTTTGTAGTTCCTCCCAGCTTCTCATGAATGCAGAATTCAAGATGGGTTTCAGTATCAGATGACATGCTAACATGTCTCTGTAAGGCTCCTATAGACATTCTTCACGGGCTGACCCACCAATTATCAGGAAGGTTAAGCTCTTTTACAGCTCATTGTTTCTTGCTGGTGGTCTTGTTGTACCTCAACTGTCAGCAGTCGGTGTGACCAAAAGCAGCAGATATGAAAATAGACACCCAAGTCAATAATCCTAACTTCAACTACAAAAATGATGAGTACATATAAATGGGATACTCAGTCTATAAATCCCAACTTTTCCAATGTGCCATGACCCTTTCCATGAGTCACCTTGCATGAAACATCTCTGTTATGACCAGGGCTTGGCAAATCACTGAATCTACTCGCCTGTGGCGAGTAGATTTCGGCCGGTTGCCCCATTCACCAGCAGCGCGCGCATGCGCAATGTGGGTCTTGCAGATTTCGCCGCCGTTTGTCAAACCCTGGTTATGACGATCATAAGCATATTTCATAAAGTATATGGAATGCTCCGTCACAGTACTAATGTGAGATTTCTAAAGATAGCTACAGCACTAAACCTAAGATTTAAGAACCTTCCAAAATCTGAGAAGGAGGAGGTATGGAACATGCTTTCAGATATCTTAAAAGACCAACACTCCAATACAGAAACTACAGAACCCAAATCATCCCGTTTAACCAGTGAACCAGGATCCCATGGCAGCAGACTGCTCCAGCCTTGCTGAGCCCACAGCATACTGCGGTCGACATGGCTAGAGCAGTCCCTGCCCACAGTTGAGCCACACTGGGCCCACCGCTACACCATACCGCGGGTGGGGAGCTACTCCTGCCCGGGTCCACCACATGTGTCATGCTTTGGCCACCATTCCAAAGAACATGCTTCGATGCTGGTGCTTGTTTAAAAAAAAAAGAAAAAAAAAGTGTTAATTAAATTCGTAAGTGAACTTTCTTGGGGAAGAACTGTAGGTCTCCTGCTTTTTTTTACCCACACACTGCTATCTATTTCTTGTTATAGCAATCTTAGTCGATGTCACAGCACGTTGTTCATTTTAAGAACCCTTTCGCTGCAGATTTGTGAGATTTCTAAAAGCAATTCCAGTTCTCAACCCAAAGTTTAACAATGTGACATGCCTTCCAAAAACTGACAGGGATAACGTATGGCACATACTTTCAGAAATCTTAAGAGACCAACATTCCGATGCAGAACCTGATCCACCAAAAATTAAAATCAACCTTCTGTAGGTAGCATTTGACTCAGTTGTTGAAAATGAACATATGTTGGTTCACACTGTTCTGGATCATTATCGAGCAGAACCTGTCATCACCATGGATGCAATGTCCTCTGGAATGGTAGTTGATGCATGATAAGAATGTTAAGAGGTGGATAATTCACTAATCGTGTAGCTGATAAGGGAAGGCGCTCAGTCCCAGCTCCTGCTGGGACCAGGAATTTCCCCACTGCAGTTCTGCAGTTTAAATTCAATAGGAGCTGGGCACACAGACAGCCTGGCTCCTGCTACATTTAAACTGCAGAGGTGCAGGGGTAGGTCCCAGACTCAGTGCGAGTCAAGACCGAGGCTAACTCAGTCCTGGCCCGTGCCAGGTCCAGCAGCCCCTATCCACGGCAGCCTCACCTGATAAGGCAGCGGGAGACGGGGAGGGGGACGACAGGCAGCACCACGGAGACAATGCTGGGGGGAAAACAGCTTTTAAGCCAGCTTTCCCCCAGCACCAGCTCCTGCTTTTGCCCCCTTGTATCAGAGGCAGCAAGGGGGGAGGGGAAAGCAAGTCATTGACTCAACTAACCAATAAGCCTAGGCTTACACTCCTAATGCATGAAGGGACATATGAATCTTTAGCACATAGAACACATAAAAAGCTTGCAATGACAACTCCAAAGATGCCATGCAAACCCCTGTTCTCACTTTCAGGTTGCAATGCAAACAGTATCAGTTTTAATCCCATTACTAAACAGAACACCAGTATCTCCTGAAAACTTAAACATTTTTTTTTCCTCAGATAACTGCTTAGACAAATAAGTATGGCTGAGTAGACTTGTGGATACTAAAGGTTTATATTGCACTCAAAAAAAAAAATTGTACATAATTCTACATTGGTAAATTCAATTTACATGACAAAAGAGATGGTACTACAGTACTTGGATTAGGTGAATTGGAAAAAACCTGTTCTCTAGGGTTTGTTTGTTTTTTTACTGTGCATATATTTGTCATCAAAATAAAAATAGTGAGCACTTACGTATTCTGTGTTGCAATCAATATATTTCAAAAAATAGAAAATATCCAAAAAAATTAAAAATAAATGGTATTCTATTCCTTTTCCAAAAATCACTTGACAGCCCCATTTGAAAATTAATATACAAACATGGTTTATATTAAATACTGCAAAGCTGGTGGTTCAGGAGGAGGATCGATATAAGGGCTGTGGGTGATTGAAGGGCAGGATCTGTGAAGGAGGATAAGAGCACAGCACAGAGGATTTTACTTCCTTGCTAGAACAACCACGGACTGTGATCTTATGGACATATGCAATACATAGAACTAGTTTTAACTCACTCTTTTAAATGAACTAGATTTAAGATAGAAATCTATAGAGAAATGGTCAACTTCAAATAAAAAGGGTACCAAGTCTCAGATCACTAAAAGCTGTACTCTCCGAAATGAAAGGGCTACAGGATTTCAAAATCCTTTAACAGTACCCACATTAAATTAGAGACAAAGACAAAAGTAATATTGTATATCCACACGGTTTTTTCTCTTTTGCTTTATCAGAAAGATTCATGGAGGAGACTTTTGTGGGAAAGAATTTTAGCTATATGAATCAACATGCAAAGATCTTGCATGACTAAATACTGCTGCTATGTAAGATATCGGTATCTTTATATGCAGATTGGTTATGGAGTATTTAGAGACATCGAAGTTTTATTTAGTAAACAGAGAAAAACATATTGACTGCTTTTAAATACATTATTATATTCTACAACTGTCCTAAATGGGTCATCTAGACCTTCCCTTTGCCAGCACACAGCGTTCTTTAGAAAGCTTTTCCTAATGATCAGGCTACTCCAGTTTTAAGAGACTCAAAGCAAGAAGGCTTCCACATTTTCCTTTGTCGAGTTACTCCACAGCCATTTATCTTTGTTAAGCAATATTAGGAGGCTGTGCCCCCTGCTCGCTACACTTGCCAACCCCCATCTCTGGGGGTAGGTGTCTGGCCAGAGGAGAGGGTGCAGAAGCAGGCTGGGGCGGCGTTTTGGCGAAAGGGGTGAGATAGTGAGGAGAGGTCAGGCTCGGATGGTGAAGGGGACCCAGCGCAGTCTGGGGTGGGGAGGATGGTGGGCTCAGATGGCACAGGGGATTCAGCGCAGCCTGGGAACGGGGTGAGAGGTCAAGCTTGAATGGCGGAGGGAAATCAGCTCTAGCAGCTCTTCCCTGGTGGTGCAGCCCCCCGGAATATGAAGCAGGAGCCAGAGCTGGAGCAGCTCATGCCTGGACAGGACAGCAACAATGCTGGCCATAGCAAGAGGCTGAGGATGGAGGCAGGTAGGGTCATGAGGACGTGGATAACGTGATGACATCACTCTGTCATCCCACAGGAATATATATAGATATATAGATATATAGATATATTTTTTTTTTTTTAAGAGAGAGAGAGAGATCATAGAATAATAGGGCTGAAAGAGACCTCAGGAGGTCAAGTCCAGCCCCCTGCCCAAAGTAGGAGCAAATCCAACTAAATCAACCCAGCCAGGGCTTTGTCAAGCCGAGACTTAAAAACCTCTAGGGATGGAGATTTCACCTCCTCCCTAGGTAACCCATTCCAGTGCTTTACCCTCCTCATGAAATAGTTTTTCCTAATATCCAACCTAGACCTCCTGCACTATAATTTGAGACCATTGCTCCTTGTTCTGCTATCCGTCACTACTGAGAACAGCCTCTCTCCATTCTCTTTGTAACCTCCCGTCAAGGAAATTGAAGGCTGCTATCAAATCCCCCCTCACTATTCTCTTCTGCAGACTCAATAAGCTAAAATCCCTCAGCCTCTCCTCACAGATCATGTGCTCCAGCCCCCTAATCATTTTGGTCGCCCTCCGCTGGACCCTCTCCAATGCATCCATATCCTTTCTGTAGTGTGGGGGAGGGGCCCAGAACTGGACACAATACTCCAGATGTGGCCTCACCAGAGCCGAATAAAGGGGAATAATCACTTCTCTAGATGCGCTGGCAATGCTCCTCTTAATGCAACCTAATATTTCATTCGCCTTCTTGGCTACAAGGGCACACTGTTGACTCGTATCCAGCTTCTCATCCACTATAATCCCCAGGTCCTTTTCTGCCAAACTGCTACTTAGCCAGTTGGTCCCCAGCCTGTAACAACGCTTGGGATTCTTCCGTCCCAAGTGCAGGACTCTGCACTTGTCCTTGTTGAACCTCATCAGATTTCTTTTTGCCCAATCCTCTAATTTGTCTAGGTCACTCTGGACCCTATCCCTGCCCTCCAACTTATCTACCTCTCCCCTTAGATTAGTGTCATCCGCAAACTTGCTGAGGGTGCAATCCATCCCCTCATCCAGGTCATTAATAAAGATGTTGCACAAAACCGGCTCTAGAACCGATCCTCAGGGCAATCCGCTAGAAACCAGCTGCCAACCTGACATCTAGCCGTTAATCACTACCCGTTGGGCCTGACAGTCTAGCCAGCTTTCTATCCATCTTACAGCCCATTTATCCAATCCATACTTCCTTAGCTTGCTGGCAAGAATATTGTGGGAGACTGTTTCAAAAGCTTTGCTAAAGTCAAGGTATACCACATCCACAGAGCCAGTTATCTCATCATAGAAGCTAATCACATTGGTCAGGCATGACTTGCACTTGGTAAATCCATGTTGACTATTCCTGATCCCTTTCCTCTCTTCCAAGAGCTTCAAAATGGATTCCTTGAGGATCCCCTCCATGATTTTTCTGGGGACTGAGGTAAGGCTGACTGGTCTGTAGTTCCCTGGATTGTCCTTCTTCCCTTTTTTAAAGATGGGCACTACATTTGCCTTTTTCCAATCATCCGGGATCTCTCCCGATCTCCATGAGTTTTCAAAGATAATGGCCAAAGACTCCACAATGACATGTGCCAACTCCCTTAGTACCCTCGGATACATTAAATCCGGACCCACGGATCTGTGTATGTCTAGCTTTTCTAAATAGTTCTTAACCTGTTCTTTCTCCACCAAGGGCTGCCCACCTCCTTCTCATACTGCGTTGCCTAGTCCAGTAGACCAGGAGCTGACCTTGTCTGCGAAGACAGAGGCAAAGAAAGCATTGAGTACTTCAGCTTTCCCCACATCATCTGTCACTAGGTTACCTCTGTTATCCATAAGGGTCCCACCCTCTCTCTGATCACCCTCTTATTGCTAACATGCCTGGAGAAACCTTTCTTGTTATCATTCACATCCAATTCCAATTGCTAGCTGCAATTCCAATTGCGCTTTCGCCTTCCTGATAACTCCCCTGCATTCTCGAGCAATATATTTATACTCCTCCCTAGTCATCTGTCCAAGTTTCCACTTCTTGTAAGCTTCCTTTTTCTGTTTAAGCTCACCAAGGATTCCCTGGTAAGCAAATATAGTAGGCGGCCAGATTGGCTTTTCTCACTGCGCATCGGGATGGTTTCTTCCTGTGCCTTCAATAAGGCTTCTTTAAAATACTGCCAGCTCTCCTGGAGTCCTTTCCCCTTCATGTTAGCATCCCAGGGAATCCTGCCCATCATTTCTCTGAGGGAGTCAAAGTCTGCTTTTCTGAAGTCCAGGGTGTGTATTTTGCTACTCTTCTTTCTTCCTTTTGTTAGGATCCTGAAATCCACCATCTCATGATCACTGCTTCCCAGGTTGTCACCCACCTCTACGTCCCCTATTAGTTCCTCCCTGTTTGTGAGCAGCAGGTCAAGCTGCGCATGCCTCCTGGTCGGTTCCTTCAGCACTTGTGCCAAGAAGTTATCCCCAACATTCTCCAAAAACTTCCTGGATGGTCTGCGTACTGCTGAATTGGTCTCCCAACAGATGTCAGGGTGATTAAAATCCCCCATGAGAACCAGGGCCTGTGATCTGGAAGCTTCTCTCAGTTGTCCAAAGAAAGCCTCGTCTACCTCATCCACCTGATCCAGTGGTCTACAGCAGACACCAACCACAACATCACCCTTGTTGCTTCCACCTCTAAACTTAACCCAAAGACTCTCAACGGTGAGAGTGTCTCTCCCTCTCATTATATATATAGATAGATACACACAAAGGGCTTGACAAACCGCGGCGAAATATACACACTAGCCCCGCACTGCGCATGCGCTAGACCCTCACTGCGCATGCGCGCACCGCCGGTGAACAGGGCAACCAGCTGTAATCTACTCGCCATGGGCGAGTAGATTCACTGATTTGTCGAGCCCTGTATGTGTGTGTATACACACACAACTACTCGAGACTGTTTTCATCATAAATTACAGCTTCCCTTAAACAAAACAAGAGAATGCATGTTTCTACTATGCTTTAAAATAAGACAACTAATTGATTTAAACTGGTGACCCTGAAAATAATCTTCTGGTTTATGCACAGACAAGTGTAACTAATACCTGGAAAATGTTAGTTACAATGCCACACTATGCCACAATATCACTTAAGTAATGAAATTTTGTGAAACAATTTGAAAACTTAAAGCATTATTTAAGTGTGAAGTATTGGTAATTACATACATCCCTTAAAAATGCCACTAATTAAGGCTGTAATCCTGAAACTGGATCTGTATTCTTGTACACTTTCACTTTTAATGAGTCCCACTAGCGTCAAGAAGGCTCTGGCAGGCATAAATGGTTCACCTACACAGATCCAAAGGCATGATCAGGGACCAAGCCAGTTTTATGCATCTACTTCAATTTATTTAAGAGAAAACAGTGGTACCATGCTTCTATTGGCTCACACTAATATTCTTTGTATCAAGTGAATGTTAATATTTGCTTTCTAATAACTCTGACAATAGGCAATGACCAACAACAGATGAGTTCTGAAAAACAGATGGTATATTAAGCAAGTTCTATGTTAAAGCAAACAGCCATTATCAACTTACTTACTGTGTGCTTTTCCTGTCAGCAACTGAGTTGCTGTTATAAAATATAATAGCTACATGGTTCAGCTCTCTCCCTCAAATTTAACATCCATGTGAATCCACTGGGAATACTAGTGAGACAGAATAGGCTGTAGTGTAAGGAGCAAACACAAACTACTGTATCTCTCTGTCACGGTTTGCCATATTGAGAAACCTGCAATATACTGCAGAGAATATATGGATGAAGAACAGCTGGCTAAAGCTGAATGAGGGATGAAAAAACAGCCTAAAATAGTGACCCGGTTAAATGTTTTGTTTAACTGCCACAGGTGGGAGACTGCTCTGGCCAAGCTGTTAACTTGCTACTTTCTAAGCAGGCTGATAAGCCGCCTGCTTACTGGGTAACTTCTTACATTCCTAAAATGAACATAGACATGCTTGAAGTTATGCTAGTAGGAAGAGAGATGTATTTTCTCTTCCCTCATAACTCCATCCTAAGATCTTTGATTGTTACAGTGGCCTGACACTCTGCAGCTCTCAGACACTTCACTGCATTTGCTTACCCAAATGAAGCTGGTTATATAAACATCCTTTAACTTGGGTCTGGTGAGAAGACTGCACCTATTTGATGCTAATCTACCCAGCGACTCATGCTTTTGTAATAGGGATGTAAGCGACTAGTTGACTACCCAATAAACCTAGGCTTATGGGGTAGCTGAGTCACTACTTAACTAGTTGCTTCCTTCCCTTCCCAAATGCGCTGCCTCTGATACAGCCAGTTCCCTCCAGCACCGTCTCTGGAGGCGGGGGGGCGGGGGAAGGGCAGCGAAGGAGAGCAGAGGGGGAAACAACACAAGTGGGGACTCAAGCAGTCCCCGCTCACATAGGGTCCTGACTGTTGTGCCTCTGCCTTTTAAACATAGTAAGAACCCCGCATAGATTATTCCTGTATCTATGATCTATGCTCGTATTGAGGGTGCCCTTAAGGAAAAAATGAGACGGGAACAGGCAGGCTTTCATAGGGGATTCTCCACTGTGGACCATGTTTTTGTGTTCACACAGATAACCGAAAGGTGTTGAGAGTAAAAGATCCCACTATGCTTATTGTTCATTGACTTGAAAAAAAGCCTTTGACTCACTGGAACAAAATGCAGCTTTAAGTGCTCTTCTTTCGCAGGGCATCTCCCCTGTGTGTTAGAATCATACAAGATTCCATGATGGACGCAACTACGGAAATCATGCTTTTTGATGATCCCTTGATCATCGAAGTTAAGCAAGGCGTAAAGCAGGGGGACGTTTGTTCACCAAAGTTGTTGGCCAGCATCCTGGAAGATGTCCTGCCAAAGATCGAAGTGAAAGACAGATTTCTGATTGATGGCGAGGTTCTTCAGATGCTCCTTTTCACAGATGACATCATCCTAATTGCATCGAAACCCAAAACATTGCAAACCCTCCTCATTGACATTGGTAAGAATGCGAAGAAGATTAACCTAACCATCAACACTATAAAAACTAAGTGAATGAAAAACACATATTGTTCAGAGAATACACCATGCAGCTGGATGGACTGTTCGTCAAGCTGGTGGATCAATATGTATATCTTGGACAACCATTGCAGATGCACAATGAGTTGGGCCCAGAGTTGAGCAGGAGGAAGAAGTCGAGCTGGATTGCCTTTGGGAGTCTGCGTAGCGTTTTTGTTGATACCAAACTTTCCACCCACACAAAAGCCCATCTCTTTAACACCAGTATCCTTCCGGTAATGCTGTACGGCTGCACCACCTGAAACACGACACTTACAGAAGAATTAAAGCTGCAAACCACCCGAAGAGCAACGGAAAGACTCATGGTGGATGCGAGTAGGCAATAGCATGTTACTATCAATGATTTGCACAAATGAAGCAGTGTCCACGATATCATCCAAGTTATGTATGACAGGAAAAAGGGATGGGTTGGCCATATAGCGAGATCGAGAGACAACAGATGGACAGCACTATAATCCATTGGTATCACGAGATGTAAAAAACAAGAGGAAGGCCTCCAGCACATTGGGTGGATCCTTTATGGAAGATGTATGGAAGCACATGAACAATAACCGCACAAAACAGGATGGCGTGGAAAAGTTACGATCTGCATTGGTGGCAAGACTATTCGCATCGATGCAATCACAGCTCTTCCCGGTAAGTAAGAGTCCTGCAGCTCTCACTACATTTAAAAGGCAGAGGCACAGCCGGGATAGCAAGAGTCTCTCCCCCTCTTTGTCAACTAATCAAGTAGTTGATGGAAATTCCATTGACTACTAAATTAGCTGATGAATTGAAATTTAACATCCCTATTTTGTAACAAATGGACTCAACTATTGCCACTCGCTGTATCTATGAATCAAGCCTAATGCCACAAGAAAAATCCAACTGGTCGAGAAACCAACAGCTCATCTACTCATCAACAGAGGACACTGGGAATATATATCTTTATACACTACACTTGGCATGGATTGTCCATTATATAGAGACCAAATCAAGTTCTGAATTTCAAAATCCTGCATTAGTTTAAGTACTATACATGCGTGTTCATTCATATGCTAATCTAAGAACATTATGAAGCATGGGTGGTTAGACTCAATGACCTCGTGAAGTCTCTTCCAAACCTATGATTCTGTGTTAGGGAATGGGAAAACTGTTGCATTTGCACAGTAGGGATGTTAGATATCGGGTAATTTAAAAAACAGCCCCCCCCCACAGACCAGCTGCCTGCCGCCCTCCAGCTGCACATGGTGGCAGCAGCCCCTGTCCGCGGGGGTCCGAGCTCCCTGCTAACAGAGGCTGCTGCAGGAGGTAGGTGGGTGCAGGTGCTGCGAAGCAGCCTCTGTCCATGGCGGCCCCGGCTGGCTGAGGACAGAGGCTGGTCCCCAGCAGCAGCCCCTCCCCCGCTGCGGCCTCTGATAGAGGGTGAGCTCTGATAGAGGATGCAGTGTTGGGGGGGGGGAACAAGCAGCACCACGGAGCTGGTGATGCTCCCCCTTGCTGTCTCTGATACAGAAGCAGCAAGTGGGGGGAGGGAAATGCGTGCAGACGACACGATTAACCGATAAGCTTAGGCTTATCAGTTAATTGTATAGTCAACTACACGTTGACGTCCCTAAACGCACAATAGCTTTCAAATTATTTCTCCCTTAAACAGGCACAGTTTAGGGTTCACAGTCAACCTGAAAATTTATTAATTTAAAATAAGTTAAGCAGCTTTAAATACTTCATCTGCCCTGAATCCCCGGCCTTTTTTGTGTTTACAATAATATATGACACTTCTCTGTGTGGTTGCTACATGAAAGTAATACAACCAGTGAAAATACAGATTCCCATGGAATAGTGACTCAGGCTTACATACAAAGAAAAAAAAACTAAAACCAAGAGAATTGTGTTTTCTTTTAATCCTTCCCTTTTCAAAGAAGATTTAACATTAGACAGTACAGCAGTTTCAGAAGTAAATGTGATTATTAAATTGACTGCTTTTTAATTGACAACTATTACAACAGTTTGATAGTCTTCACTGATTAATCTGAAGATCTGATCCAAAAAGGAGTGAAGTTGGCAACCCAGTGACAGATAAACTAGTCTCTGGGCCATTGCTCCTGGCTTAAACTCTTACCACTACCACCCAGAATCCCTACAGATGATCAAGTACAAACACAGAACCAAAAGATAATCCAACCTCACATAATTTACAGTCTGAGACTGGAATTATGGAATTACACTGTGGAATTACTTTGGTATAAATATGCTGCTCAGGGATGTGTGTACAATCCACATTCAGGAGCAATGTAATTATACTGACCAAAATGCCCGTATAGACAACACTATGTTAGTGGAAGAGCTCCTCCCACTGACATACTTACTGTCTCTAGCGGAAGTGGATTAACTACACCAATGGGACAGCGTCCTTCTGTCAGCATAGAGCAGCGGTCAAACTGGTCAATCGTGATTAAGTGGTCTTTCCTAGGGAATCTCCCAGTTGATTGCAATCGGCAGGCTCCCTGACTGCTCCAGCCCCATGCCACCATCCTGTCCCCAGAAGCGGCCACGATGGCCCCATTTATGTGGAGAGGAAGGAGTCTTGGCATGTTGCTCCTGCCTTCACCCATCACCCTTCCCCCCCACAGTTCCCATTGGCTGGGAATGGTGAACTGTGGCTAATGGGAGCTGAGGGAGTGGTGATCGCGGAGAGGAGTAGCACATGGAGCCACGTGCCCCTTGCCTCTCTCCCCAGTACTAATGTGGTGCCTCGACCCTTTCCCGAAACAGGGTTGGGCTGGGGCAGGCAGTATAGGAATATAGGAATCTGGTAATGACAAAGCAGAAGTAGGCCATTTGATGGAATAGAGAAGCAAAAGAGTCAAGGGTGGAGGCAAGTCAAAAGTAGAGAGAATCAACCATATCAATGGATGAAAAGGAAAAGAGGACTAAGAGCAAACAAAAAGTCACCAACATTGACGTACTGACTAGGGATGTGAATGGCTAACGGGTAAGCATCACATTTACCAGGTGATGCTTACCAGTTACAGTTAACCAGTAGGCTGGAACTGCCCCCTGCTCACCGGAGGCATAGGGCTGTCCTAGCCCTGAAGGGTCTGCTGCAGGCGGGGGGGTATTCCAGCCCAGCCACAGCAGCCCCCAAGCACGGTGGGCCTGGCCCAGCACACAGTGGTCAGGGATACTCTAGTCCAGCCAGAGCAGGCCCCAATTGCAGCTCGCCTGGGTCACTGCAGCCTGGCTGGATCAGGGATATACCGTCGTCTGTTGTTTGAAGGTTCTAGAATACTTTCCTTGAGACACAGAGAGTAGTGTATGTGTTATCTAAAAGGGCTTGAAGCATTTTTTAAATTTTAATCAACGAAGCACTTCATTATTGGTTCTCAGCAGACTCCAAGCTTGATCTTTTAAATCCTGATTCTGCCCTCTATTCACTTTTTTAAAGGAAAATATGATGGCAGAGCCTGTGATATTTGTAAGGCAGTTATTATGAAATAGCGGTATCTGGGAAGATGGAAGTACTGAAGAAAAACTGTAAGTGGGGCAGACCCCACTTTGATAATATGTTTGTGCTAAACACAAAACGTGACTCACCAGTTTTCTCAGTAACATCTGATGCTGGAGTATCTGGCCTGCTGCTGTCATCTGTAACCTCATCATCATCATCATCATCACCACCACCATTATCACCACCAGCAGCGCTGCCTGCTGCAGCAGAAGGCGGCGCAGGGGGTATCTCAGCTGGGGGAAGAGAAGTAGGTGGATTTTCCTGTTCCACCTTTTTAGTCTTCTTCTCAAAGCGAAAGCGGTCCAGATTAAACAGACTCATCTCCTCAGCCTATAGCTCTTGCCGGTCTGGGTCTGCGAGAGAGAGGAGACAGGATTGACTCTAGGGGGGAAAGGCGGCCAGGCAATCAGCCATGGCTCACTCAAAACCAAAAGGCACAGAGACCAGACACAAACACACGTAGAAACTGCTGCAGAAGGAGGGAAAACCCAGGACGGCCCTTCCCCCACCCCCACTCGGCGGGGCCCGGGAGAGGCATTGTTGGCCGGAGGCAAGAAACAAGCCCAGGTGGGGGAGAGAACGTCAAGCATCGCACGGGGGGAGCGGCGGGGGAGCGCAGCCCACCCCCTCCCCGCTCTCAAGCCGCCCCCGAAGGGCCGGGGAGGCCCCACCCCGCACCTGTCTCACCCGGGCAGAGCCACCTGGCTGACAAAGACAAAAGCGGGCGGGCGGGGAGGGACCGACGATGGGGGGACGAAGCGGAAACTGCAGAGCGGCTCCGCCGGCCGAGCCCGGCTAACGCGCGCGCTGAGGCATCAGCAGCGCCGCTGCCTCGGCCTCCCCAGGTACCGACCAGCGCGGGGCAGCAGAGCCAGGGGTGGCACCGGCGGCTGAGTACCCTTTTCGGAGGCGAAGCGCGGCGGCGACGTCAGAAGGCGGCGACAGAGGCGCGCCTGGTGATGACTTCACCACTTCCCAGTAGCCCCTGCTCCTTTCGCTGGCTGCAGTCTCCCGAGCGCGTGCCGGAGCGCGCCCCTTCCCCGGGATACCCCGCCCAGCCTTCAAGCGCGCGCCTTCGTTCGTCTCCCAATGGCTCTCTGGTCACGGGCCGGGCGAGGGGCGGGGCTTGGTCTGCCACGAGGTCGAGCGGCGCTGGGGTGCGGCGGGGCCGAGTGTTGCCAACGCTCCCGCCGGGCCTGCGCTGGGCGGGGGGTGAGCCGCGGGGTGACCCGCCAGAGCTGCAGGGAGGAGGAATGGCCCCTGGCCTGCCACCCCCTGCCCAGCCACCTTCGCAAGCTCCAGTGGCGCTGCGCCCGCCCGCCCATGCAGCAAAAACAGCCCCCACCAGCCCACCCTGCCCTCGCTCGGTATTGGGCAAAATATTAATTATGCGCCCCCCCTTCCCTTATATTAGCGCGCATCCACCTCTTTACCCTGGCAGCGTAATAGTGTTACTTATTGCATCTTTGCGCCCCTGGCTGTGATGCGGCTGGGGCGAGCACTAGGGATGTTAAATGGTGGATAATCAGCTAATCTAGTAGTGGTAGGAACAGGTTTTTAACCCACTGTAGCCAGTAGCCCTTTGATACATACGTAAAACATTAAACTATGGTCTGTGGCTAAGCTGTCCCGCCCCCCCAGAATCCTGCTGTTCAGTTGGAGCCTAGCAGGCCTAGCTGACTTCAAAACAGATCACAGGAAGCTTTGAGAAAACAGGAGGGACACAGAACAGCAGCCCTGTCTGTTTATGAACTAGGTAGCGCAACGCTAAATGGAAAGCCATAATTGGCTACCACTATCATGAATTTCACATATGCACTCAAGGTTACGGCCCTGTGAGGTGCCCCACAGTTTGCATGGGAAAGAGATACTCAGCTGCCCTCTCAAGGCCAACCACGAATTGTTGCTAAGGAACTAGAGATAGTTCCCCCCTTCATGAGCCCAACTTGCTAATTTTATAACATATTATCAACAATTGCTGCTGTGTAGCTTACTTTGTTTTGTTTTTTGCTTTATACCCCCTAGACAAGCACCTATGAACCACTCCTATCACCTATCCGGAAGGCACTGTTGCCACTCCTACATATCCCAATTGGAATATATGGGATGTATGCCTCACACTTCTGGGGCGGGCGGGGGACACATATACTTGTGTTTAGCAATTGTGTTAACCTGAGCCGTGAGCAGAGTTACTATGTAATCTTTTAGACTTTTGGCTTATTGGCTCATAGTATCTTGCTGCTACAACCTATCCAGGGGCTTGGGAACTCCCCGCCCCATCATTTCTCTCTCTGCCCATCAGCTCTCTATATAGTCTATTGTAATCATTTACTTGGCAGTGTTTGCTGAGCCCAAGTGGCAAGGTGGCACTCCGCCAGCGCTGTGTGTAATAAACCCTCCATGCTTGAATCTACATGGTGTCTGCATTTTTCATTTCCAACATAATCGATGAAGGGAGGGTGCTCACTTCCCCCACCTTGGCTCTGCAGTTGCTGCCCAACTCTTACTACATTTAAACTGCAGAGCCACAGCGGGGGTAACTCACAGGCAGCTCTTACTACATTTAAAAGGCAAAGCTGCAGCGCTGCTGCACATCATCTCCCCACCCGCCAACTGGATACAGTGCGGGGGAGGGGAAGAATTGGCTTTTAAGCCAGCTCCCCCCAGCACTGGCTCCTGCTTCCTCCCCAACCTTGCTGCCTCTATATTAGAAGCAGCAAAGGGGAGGAGGGAGAAATATGAGTAGTCGACTCAACTACCAGATAAGCCTAGACCGGTTGCTTGGATGGCACCTTACTGGCCTGGAACAGTTTGAAATAGGGACATTAGCGTATAGCTGAGAATCCTGTCAACCACATGCACTTAATGGACAGCAGGTTTAAAACAAATAAAAGGAAGTTCTTCACACAGTGCAAAGTCAAACTGTGGAACTCCTTGCCCAAGGAGGTCATGAAGGCTAGGACTTAAACAGGGTTTAAAAGAGAACTAGATAAATTCATGGAGGTTAAGTCCATTAATGGCTATTAGCCAGGATAGGTAAGGAATGGTGTCCCTAGCCTCTGTTTGTCAGAGGGTGGAAATGGATTGCAGGAAAGAGATCGCTTGATCATTACCTGTTTGGTTCACTCCCTCTGGGGCACCTGGCATTGGCCACTGTCAGCAAGCAGGATACTGGGCTGGATGGACCTTTGGTCTGACCCAGTATGGCCATTCTTATGTTATCTCCTCCTATTTCAGCAGGCTCCTCAAGAACATATCAGATTTGCCTGCTCCCCCACCCCCTGCTGCTGCCTTTCTGAGAGGCAGCAGCACGGGGGGTGGGGGAGGATGGCAGGGGAGGCTGCCACTAAGCAGCCTTTGTCCACGGGGAGGTCCAAGCTGTCTGTGGACAGACACTGCTCTGCATCCAATGGAGAGTCTGAGCTACCCACAGACAGAGGCTGCTGGGGGTTTGAGGTTTCCACCAACAGAGGCTGCTCCACGGAATGCAGAGAAGCCTCTGTCCGTGGGGAGCTTGGACCCCTCCCCCCCCATGGGGCTGCTGCCATCCCTTCTCGCTACCTCTGTATCAGAGGCAGTAGCACAGGGCAGCAGGCAGCTAGTCCGTGAGGCGAGCTGTTTTTTAAACCAGCTCCCCTCGTGGACCAGCTCTTGCCTGCCACCCTGCACTGCTGCCTCTTAATAGGCAGCAGCGCAGGGTGGCAGGGCACTCCCCAGGAGTGGGGCCAGAGCACACTGGCTGCCAGCCCTGCCCCTGGGTACTGTCAAATATTTGTGTAACCGATAATACTTTATGCGCTTACAAAACTATTCAATTACACAGTATCTAACATCCCTGGTTTGAAAGCTGGACCTGTGCTGGAGGCCACTCTTTACCACAAAACTCCTCCAATGCTCATTTCACTTCTGTTCGTTAATATATTCCTCTCTTTTATTCTAGCACTGAAGAAACAAAATTAACTAACCACTTGAAACTAGGTATTCCTGACTACATCATAGCCCATCATGTCGTTTTTGTTCCTCCCCAGGGGCCTCATGACGGCAATGCTTTCCCCTCCTTTGGCACTCTTAGCTTTGGTGCTAAACAAATCCTGAGCTAAGTCAGAAGGAGGCAAAGGGCACTCCCCCACTGTCATTCCCAATTGCCCTGGAAACTTACTGCAACATTCTATCCCTTCTGCTCTTTGAATAGGAGTAAAAGAGCGGGGGGGGCGGGGTCTTCCCAAGTGGCAGAATCTTTAAAATGTCTTCCCAGTACAACGCCCACTTTTTCACCAGAAAATCCAGTGCCTAGTAAACTTGCTGAAATTTCTTCTGCTATCTCATCTCTGCACAGCTATGGAAACACATTCAAGATTTCTGGCCTGCTCTGCTATTGCAAGTGAGACTGGCCCAAGGACCAGACAACAAATACAAGCCATGTGCTTGCACCCAACAGGCTGATGGAGGTGTCCATAAAGGTTTATCATCTCCAAAACAAGGCTTAGGTAATATTTAAGATAGACAAAAGAGATGAGTTGAAACAGGAATTTGCCTCAGGTTAGTTTTGAGTATAAATAATAACTAACAGTGAACAAGGACAGATGTGGCCTGGAGGGATTGTATAAACACAAGCAGGACAAATTTGCAGAAGCAGCGTATGATTGGATAAAAGGCAGTTCAGCATATATGGCAAGGATATTTGGAAACTTTCAGAGGAAGTCAAAGCAGGAATGCTTTGAGGTTATTATCTGAAGAGGGATGAGATATGATGAAGAAATTCTGTTGGTTAGAGGGAAAAAGAAGACTGGAAAGGGGAATTGTAGAGATCTGAAAAGCAGACACAGCTGTGGGTGGGGAATAGGTAAGAAAATGTAGCACAAGCTAGGAGTGAATAAGGAATTTGCCAGTCAGGGAAGAATGTGATAGGAAGTTGAAATTGGGATGGTGGCTGCTGGAACTGAAACCACTTTAGTGGCACTGATGAATGATCTGCTGACAACGGATAGAGGACAGACATCAATTTTTAGGATCCTGGGCATCTCTGAAGCACTGAATGCTATCGACCATATCAGATATTGTTGTCATGCCTGAGAGAGGTGGCAGAGATCTGGGGTAGTAAGTTACAGCAGTTTGAGTCCTTTTTGGAGGGACATGCCCACTGAGTAGGGATGGGGAAACTGCACCTCTATTATTAGACCCATCACCTATAGAGTCCCATAATGATGGATGTCTCTCTGGTCATATTCAAAATTTACATGTGTCCACTAAGTGCGTGTGTCAGACAACGAAAGAGGTGCCAGCAATATTCAGGTGAAACAAAGTATTATCTATCTTTCAACTCTATCACTAAGATGGTCCATTACAGGTGAAATAAACTCATGGGTGAACAACACTTGGTTGAAACAACTTAAGCAGGACAGAGGTTTTACTAGTAGGCAAAGAAAGCCACAGTGAAATCTCCTTTGACTGAAAGTACTGTTACAATAGGAGGTTGGGTGAAACCTCACTTAAGCTGGTTGAACATGATAGCCCTTCTGTGTTAGGGATAAACATAAGCAACAGTTGAGCTCCTTTTTGGAATAAGAGAGCTGAATCAGAGTGCTTTTGGATTCCCCACTGATGTTAAGCTCTTATAGCAGCATCTGTAAGTAACACTGTATGTGCTAGTTGTCCCAGAGACTCCATCCCGTCATAGCAAATGACGAGCTGCATTCATTAGTGATTGCTGTGTCACCTTTTGGCTGGCCTCCAGTAATGCAGTATACCTATGCAAGCCTTCAATGCTTAGGAAATTCAACAGTCCCAAATGCTGCAGTGTGTCTCCTCAGCAACACTAGCCATCACAAATACATCAAACCTCTCATTTGCTCCTTACCTCCGTTTCCCATAGACTATGAATCAAGATCAAACATCTCAACTTTTGGGCTTCTGAGACACTCAGGATATATAAGAGATTGAATAATGTTCCAGGTTGAAGATTGTGATCAAGGGGTGCCAGAACAAGGGTGGGGCGACAGTTTTAAAAGTGGTGCAGCTTGGAGGTAGAGCCACAGTTCGGACATCCCACTTTTAGAGCACTTTTACCACTCCTGCTGTAATCAACAATTTCTCTACCCTGGCACAATGTAACTCACAAAAGAGTGAATCCACTCAGGAGACATCTTTCTTAGGGGCTAGCCAAAGGCTGTGGGGAGGCCTGCCAATGGAAGGCCAAAGGGGGCAGTTGCCCTGGGGTTCAGGACTACAAAGTGACCTGGGGCTCACAGCCACTGCTGCTGCATTAATAGGGGTAGCTGGAGCCACAGGCCCTTTAAATTGCTACTAGAGTGCACATTGCGCACCACCCCATCTGGGAGGATGGAGCCGGGCCAATTCCATCTTGCCAAAGGGCCCATCCAGACTCTCAGCTCCCCTGCCTGCGGAATAAACTCCCATAGAGAGTAAGGCCAGCACAAACCTAATCACACCTCCTTCTTCTGTAGGTGCAAGAGGCAATTCTCTGACTTTGCCTTCTCTAACAAACATAGGAGTGGACGTGTAAAACATATTTTACACATTTTCACTGCACCCACTTCTGTCCCTTGGGAGAGGATGAGAAAACCAAAACATGACAGAAGTTAGTCACATTACTTAACGCACTATTGGAAAGTACTCAGATACTATGGTGATGATGATATTGACACACATAATGGGTGCGTCTCCACTGCTAGGCAAATTGTGTACTTATTTCGAAGTACAGTAGCTTATTTCGTAATTTGGCACTGTCTACACAGCACCAAATTTTGAAATAACCTGCTATTCCGAAATGTCCCTTACTCTTTGTCGAATGAAGTTTACAGGGATGTTGGAATAGGGAGCCCTAAATAACAGGCTTGCTGTTAAAACGTGGGATAGCTATCTCGGGATACTCCAGTATCCTGAAATAGTGTTGCAGTGTAGACATAGCAATATAGAATACAGTAGAATGAGACCCTTAGTAGAGGCTAAGAAAAGGCAAGAAGTTGAAGAAGGGAAGATAAATAGACAGTTGCAAGAGAGTAATAGGTAAGGGAGGTTTAAATATATGGGGAGTTGCATTGGAGACTAAAGGAAGCACTTGGGTAACCCAGCAACCTAACAGAGAATTCCATAGTTTTGACTCAGTGAGGTAGGCTGTGCCACACACAGAGGTCTGAAGCTCTGGAAAAAAGATGACAGGATTTTGGAACATAGAAGAGAAAGCTAAGAAAAGAGTAAAAATGCAAGGATTAGACGAAGTGGCAAAAGGAAAAAAATGACAGACACACAACACTAAACATGTTTCAGCTTAAAAAATTTGTATCAACAGCAGTTAGCAGTAGCTTAGAAAAATGTGATAGATTAGTTAATGTTTTTACGGTACTTTGAACTTGTAAAGACTATATAATTGCTAAGTATTATTATTATCATCATCATCACCATTATTACCTTTAGTGAATTCCTGGCAAGCAAGGTTGGCAGCCCTTCTGTTTGAGGTGTTAATGACACCAGCTAGGCAGCTTGTGCTTATTGGAGAACTAATAGTTTGCTATCTGCTGTTACAAGGACATAAATTCTAAGGATTGCAATACTGAGGGTACATTCTTGCAGAGGATTCCTAAGATTTCACATAAGTAAAAATGTTAATTACAAATCTTAACAGCATGAATTTGAAAATAATCTTCCTAAATGCAGAAATGTCTTACATACCATTTCTATATTGTGTATTTTACTAGTTTATGATTATGTTGCTGAGAGGGTAATACAGACAGGCACAATAAATTATTTTTATGACTGACATGGTTCTAAACAGCATCAGGAAGTAATTGTAGAACCCATCCTTCTGATATGGAAGTGTGGTTACTAATCATCATTACTAGTAGCCATGTTTATACTAGGAAATTTATCCATGATGGGCAATTGGGGCATCTGAAACATTACTGAAAAGAGGTGCAAAAAGGACCAAACAATCTTCAATACCATTTCAGAAAGCATGTCAGCAAAACAGTGCTGAATAGAGTTTGTTGCTGCCAAACTTGTAGTTAAAACTGTATTCAGTATCATTTTAGCTGTTCCCTTTGCAGAAACACAAATAAAAGGTCCTTTCTTCAGGATCAGTCCAACTCAGAAAACAATGATGTACAACACATACAAAATGAAGATGGCACTGTTACATAGTTTGTGAGGATTTTGTGAAAGAGATGGATTTTGAGAGCTGGAAAATTAAGGGAGATTGACAGGATATATATCTGATCTAATGATTTTCTAGACCATCCCTCCCTGAAGTATCTAGCCCCCAACCCCTAATCACTAATTTAAGTTTAAAATGGATTTGTAGGTATTGTGGAGGGTAGAGAATTGACAAACAGAATTGCCAATGAATATCTAAAAGTAAGTAATATTCAGATTAGACTAGATACTGCTACCACTGAAATAAATGGGAGTTCAAACATTGTCTGCAGTGGAAACAGGACCAATTTTAATAGATTCCTAATAGATGTTAATATTTGTCCAGTCATAGAAAAAATCCACTTAATTCTGCAGTGTACTTTTTAAATTCAAAAGTAAAAGTGATTAATGAACAAAGCTGACAACCACGCTGGGCCTGTGGTCAAGGTGGAGGGGGTTGGCTCCACATTTCTGGAATGAGTGGGGCCTCAGATAGAAGGGGCGGGGCAGGACAGCCAGTCCTCAGCACCATCGGGAGCATGCCATGCTGTCCCTTCCCCTCCCCAGTCCTTAGAGTCACCCAAAATGTATAGTGTGGGATTCAGTGGCAACTTAAAGGGACCAAAGCACCAGGTGCCGTCACTGCTGCAGTATCGGCTGCAGAGGCCGGGAGCCCTGGCCCTTTTAGAATCGCCGGTCCCCGTGGCATAAGAACATAAGAATGGCCATACTGGGTCAGACCAAAGGTCCATCTAGCCCAGTAGCCTGTCTGCCGACAGTGGCCAGCGCCAAGTGCCCCGGAGGGAGTGGACCGAAGACAATGATCAAGCGATTTGTCTCGTGCCATCCATCTCCAGCCTCTGACAAACAGAGACCAGGGGCACCATTCCTACCCCCTGGCTAATAGCCTTTTATGGACCTAACCTCCATGAATTTATCTAGCTTCTCTTTAAACTCTATTATAGTTCTAGCCTTCACAGCCTCCTCTGGCAAGGAGTTCCACAGGTTGACTATGCGCTGTGTGAAGAAGAACTTTCACTTATTAGTTTTAAACCTGCTACCCATTAATTTCATTTGGTGTCCTTTCTAGTCCTTATATTATGGGAACTAATGAATAACTTTTCTTTATTCACCCTCTCCACACCACTCATGATTTTATATACCTCTATCATATCCCCCCCCAGTCTCCTCTTTTCCAAACTGAAAAGTCCCACTCGCTTTAGCCTCTCTTCATATGGGACCTGTTCCAAACCTCTAATCATTTTAGTTGCCCTTTTCTGAACCCTTTCCAAGGCCAAAATATCTTTTTTGAGGTGAGGAGACCACATCTGTACACAGTACTCAAGATGTGGGCGTACCATAGTTTTATAGAGAGGCAGTAAGATATTCTGTGTCTTATTTTCTATCCCTTTCTTAATAATTCCTAACATCCTATTTGCCTTTTTGACCGCCGCTGCACACTGTGTGGACGTTTTCAGAAAACTATCCATGATAACTCCAAGATCTCTTTCCTGATTTGTCGTAGCCAAATTAGCCCCCATCATACTATATGTATAGTTGGGGTTATTTTTTCCAACCTGCATTACTTTACACTTATCCACATTAAACTTCATTTGCCATTTTGTCAACTGCCCTTTTTGCCCCTGCCCCCTTCTCTTGTGAGCAGGTCTGTCAATGAAAGTGCTACTTATGTCTTGATGACTAAAGAGAAAGTATCCATAGTTGCTGATGATGAGTCTGTTTTTTTCCAGTTATCGTTCTTTTGTCTTTGATTCATGTCTTCTCTAAATCCGGTCATTTTGATGAATATTAGCAACATTCTATAGTATGTTATAAGAGAGTGAGAATAAAGATTTGTTAATTTCAGTTTGAAATCATTATACTGCTGTTAGCATTGTGGTGTAAAATCCACAGGGTCTTCGACAAAAACTCTCATAGCACATCTGTTGGGGCCTGCCCACAAATACCGTGTAGCATTAGTGGGAGGTGTTTCTACTTTGTTATAAATTGTGTGCAACAAGACAAGCTGTCATCTGCAGATGGGTTTGTACTTGATAGCAAATAAAAAAAATCTAATAAAATGTTTAAACTAGTTCACATATCTGCAGTTGGACAAGTGATGGTAGTCACACTTTGTACATGATGTACAAACCCAAAGCCTGGTGTCTGCACACCTACTTTTAGCTCATTAGTATACACCCAGCTACCCCAAATGTGCCAATCCAGGCTGGGAAGCTTGCTGCCATGGGCTGGGACCTGGGCATTTCACTTAATTTCTGTGCTTTGGTTCTATGAAAATAAACACTGTGACAGGTCACCCACTTGTGGGTCTACATTCTTGCACACACCATTGCTGTCAAAGGGAGTAGGATTATCATTGGACCATTGGTTAGAATCTAATCTTGCAAGATTGTAAGTATTCTCCACTCTCAGAATGGAAGCCCAGAAGCTTTCAGAATCAGGACAATTTATATGGACTTCATTCTGCAGCACTAAAGCAAGTGGGAGTGTCTCCATTTATTTGAATTGAAGCAGAATAAAGCTCTCTGTGCCTCACTGCTCTTTACCCCCTGTGGTTCTGATTCTCCAAACACTGATGCACATTCTTATCTTTAAGCACATGAGAAGTCCCAAGGTGATGCCTGACTGGGGGGGCTGATAAAGCAACTGTGGGGCTGTGCTGCTGCGCAGCTTAGAGTGAACCTGGGAGAGGGGATATAGCTGAAAAAATAGAGATGAGGTCATGGCTCACACCTAGCTGATATCTGTCTGCTGGAATGGAGTGTCAGGGCTGCTCTTACTTAACCAGGAACACTATTGGTATTTTAACAGCTTCAAGATTGGAAGCTTACGATTCAAGCCCGTACGCAGGGGGGTGTGAAGGGTGCAAAAGCACCCCCACCATGGTCCCCCAAGTAAGCATGCTCTGGCCAGCTAGTGGAAGGCAGGAGTAGTGTGCTGCCCAAGAATCCCTCCCCCATGCTCTGACCAGCAGGGGGAAGGCTGTGGCTGATTTCCCAATTACTTGGGGGACCATGAGGGGTGCATTCACACCCTTGTGATCCACATTTACAAAAAAAAAGCACCCCCTACAGAAATTCCTTCATACGGGCCTGCAATGGCATCTTCCCAAAACATCTTACTGCATCTTTTCCTCCTGAACTACACTGAATGCTCTTCAGACCTGCAATTTGGCCCACCATCCAGTAATAAATAAATATATAAATATGAATACCCAAAGTTAAGCACCTGTTAGTAGCCAGCCACTCAGGATGAGCTAATGGTTTGTCAGTTAGACACAATACCCCTGCCTCAAGTTTAAACTGTGTGAAATAAGTTCCTCCCTCTTTGTGTCATTTCTTTATACAAGTTGCTAGTATCCAGAGGTCATAGTCGATGATTGAAAAATATAGTAAAATAAATAGAACAATACTTTACAAAGAGCTAGTTAACATGAGGGGCCAAGATTTTCCAGAGTGACTAATGATTTGAGGAACCTCAATTTTTGGGTCCCAGCACCTTACAGAAACCTGATTTTCAGAAATTGCTTCTCACTACTGCAGTAAAACCTGCGTTATCCAGCATGCCCGGGGATTAGGGTGTGCCGGTAACCTAAAAATTCTGGTTATCTGAGGGGGTGGCAGGAGCCGTGCAGGGCCTATGGGAAGGACATGGGAGCCGTGCAGAGGCTGGGATGTGGCCTGCTGGGGGCCACAAGCCATGGGGGCAGGATGCATCCTGGTGAGGGGGTAAGAGGGAGGAGGTGGAGATGGTGGGGGCGGCTGGGGGGGGGAAGAGGGCGGGAGCCGCAGGGGGAGCTGAGATGCTTGCTGCTTGTTTCCAGCTGCCATTCGGCCCTCCTCCAGGTAGGTGCTGCACGCTCGTCTGCGGAGCGGCCCGGCACTTAAAGGGCCAGTCTCCTTTTTTTTTTTTTTTTTTTTCTTTTCCTCGTGTCAGAAATTTGCTGGTTTCTACAGTTTTCTGGATTGGATGCTTAAGTTCTGGATAGCGCAGGTTTTACTGTATCTTAAATACCCAGAAATACTGGGGTCAGGAATATACTCATAATGAGGAGTCACTTTTGACAATCTTCGCCAGAGTCAGTTTTTCATGGAGCTTCAAGGAAAATCACTGTTGGATTTGGGCTACAATCCAGCACAGATTTAAGCACCTGCTTAACTTTAACCTCACCTGATTTAACTTTAAGCAGGTGAGTACTCCCCCTTCAAGAGGTCTAATCATATGCTTTATAGCTTCAGAGGGGTAGCCAAGTTAGTCTGTAATTGGAAAAAATTAAAAAACAACGAATAGTGTAGCAGCACCTTAAAGACTAACAAAACATGTAGATGGTATCATGAGCTTTCATGGGTACAACCCTATGTGTGGTTTATTGCGTTGCTGGATTGACTACAACCTGCAAGGTATAGTGTTTTATTCTGTCTTTAATTTTTTCAACAAACTTTCATGCACCAACATGACAAAGTAGAAATGAACAGGGGAACAACTGTCCCTTTAAATATTCCCTTGCATTTTTAGCATAAATTGTTGTATAACTACTTGCCCCTACTTTATTAATGCATTTGCACACGTTTTTAATTTTTTTTAAAAAGATTCCCATTAGTAATTCTTTGTCCTTTCATTTCTTGCATATCACCTTGCAGGCGGGGATAGACTAGTTTTGGCTTCCATGCAAGTAGTGTATGACTCCAAGGTTGAAGTGTGGCCCTAAGCAAATAGGAATTGCAAATGATCTTTTACAACATATTATTAATGTTCAAGTAGTAAGAAGTGTGATGTAATGTTCTGAATTACACAGAAACTGGGGTCAGGAGTATGCACTCTTTCATTACATATTTTATGTTACAGACCTTCCTTTGTCTTTTCCTCATGATTGTAAATTAATAGACCTGAATTTATAGCAAGTGTAACAGATGAAACCAGGTTAATTAAGGCCTTGTCCACACTTGGATCAAAACTGTGGCAGCTCCAAGCATGTTTAAAAATGGTTCTCCTTATTAGAGTTCTATAAACTTCCCGTTTTTTTTAAGACAGTTGTTATAAATATGTTATAGAACAGTGCTGTAGGTTATGATACTTAAAGGGGTGGGCCTCATTCCAGTAAAGAACTTAAGCACGTGCTTACTTTTAAACTTCTGGGTAGTCCACTTAAGTCATTGGAACGATTTGTTCAGCTAAATTCAGTTGTCACCAAATTCAATGGAAAAGCTACCACTGACTTCAGTTGGAAATATATAATCAAATTGATGGACTTCAAGTCAGGGAAATGCCTATGTTTTTACAGGATCAGGATTTGGAAGATGCTTCTTTGTCCTGCCCGATGTCCTACTACATTTAAACTGAAGAGCCTCAGAGAGCCCCTTATCGACTTATCATGTGGTCGATACAAATTGTATTGACCACACGATTAGTCAATTACCCACTTCTTAACATCCTTACCCCAGAGTCATTCAGAGTAATTACTCCCCAGTGCTTCCTGGGTCTCTAAATCAAGGTAGCATGTCCACATTAATGGAGCCTGCCTCAGCTAATTTCAAGTCTGCCCTGTAGTGTGGACATGCTATTTTGAAATAGTTAATTCAGGAATTACTATTTCAAAATAAGTTATTTCAAAATAATTTCCTAATGTAGACATGCCCTTAGGCTATAAAATGTAAGAGGACTAACATGACTTATATTAAGAATAACTTTAAGGCTGCGTAGTTTAAATTCAACAGGATTAGGAAATGCAAAGTAAGTAATTAAATCAACATTAACTTTTCATATATTCATAAATTCTAACACCAGAAAGAACTGTTGCAATCATCTGGTCTGATTTCTTGAAAAAACACATGCCACAGAACTTTTCTGAAATAATTTCTAGAGCAGATTTTTTTTTAGAAAACATCCAATCTTGCCTGAAATGTTGCCAGTGATGGATAATCCACCAAGAACCACTGGTAATTTGTTCCAGTGATTAATTTCCCTCACTGTTAAAAATTTACACCTTATTTCCATTCTGATTTTGTCTGGCATCAACTTCCTGTCATGGGATCATGCTATATCTTTTTCTGATAGACAAAAGAGCTCATTATTAAATGTTTGTTTCTTATGTACATATTCATAGACCAATCAAATCACCCCTTAACCATAACTAAACAGATTAAGCTCCTTGAGTCCTTCACAAGAAGCATGTTTTCCTATCCTTTAATCATTCTCATGGCTCTTTTCTGAACCCTCTCTAATTTATTAACATCTTCTTGGACTTGGGACATTAGAACTGGACACTGTATTCAGCAGCGATCACACCAGTGCCAAATACAGAAATAAATTAACTTCTCTGTTCATACTTGAGATTTCCTTGTTTATGATTCTGATGATCACATTAGCCTTTTTGGCCACAGCATTGCACTGAAAACTCACATTCAGCTAATTATCCAATATGACTCAGATCTTTTTCAGAATCACTGCTTCCCGGGATAGAGTCCCATATCCTGTAAGTATGAACAACCTTCTCTGTTTCTAGATGTATACCTTTACATTTAGCCATATTAAAAATCACATATGGTTTGCTTGCATCCAGTTTACCAAGCAAGCCACATCACTTTCAATCAGCGATCAGCCCTCTTCATTATTTACCACTTCCCCAAGTTTTGTGTGATTTGCAAACTTTATCAGTAATAATTTCATGTTTTCTTCTGAGTCTCTGATAAAACTGTTAAATTGTGGGCCAAGAACCAATCCCTGCTGTGCCTCACTAGAAATATACCTCCTCAGTAATGATTCCTCATTTACAATTACAATTTTGAGAGTCAATTGCCTAAAGAAGAATAGATTCAGGAACTATAGCTGGTTTTTTTAAGTGTTAATGTCCACTAGGGGGAGAAAACTATTTAAGATTTGTACCATTCACACTTACGACCCTAAACTTTATCTTAATGGGTTTTATTCTAAAAAGTCACTTTGTCACTTAATTTACAAGGTCTTTCAGAGGCTGGATGCATCCATTATAACAGCATGCAGACTGAATTAGCTGCAGAAAATGAATTCTAACTTTATTCTATTTTAAAATAATTGTTTAGTAAGAAGTTAACTTCCGTCAAATATACTGAAGTAGTTGAGATATTCTAAGGGGCATATTCAATGGTACCTTACTCCATTAGTTGTTTATTGTTTTCAACCTAAGTGTAAAAATATTGCTCTTATTGGTCACAGCAGATCTATGTGAACCACTTATGAAGTGTAACATGTGCTTCTTTCCCCCTTCCAATAATCTCAAAGCAAAGAAAAGAAAAGAAAAAGAAACCTAACAAAATAAATGTAGATTAGTTAAATATGAAATCATTATGTAAAGAAAATACAGCTTTTTATGCATTACATTCAAATGTAATTAAGAAAAAATCTGTGATCCAACTCCAATCTCAATATAGCGATCTTGAAGGTGGCAAATTTAATGCTGTATTTTAGTTCTCAGTAAATATATGTTCTATATAAAATTACAAGGATTTGATTCCTTCCTATAATATTTGAAAAAATAATGTAAATAAATCTATATTCTTCTTGTTCTAATCAGTTATACAGGAACCCTCAAACTATTCAGTTTCTATTATTTTACCAAATGTTTATATTTACTAAAAAAAGATATTGCAGAAAAAAAATGTGTTCCTTTATTTCTTTGAAATATTGAGGGAAACTTACAATGAAACCTTTTTTTAAAATAAAAACATTCTAAAATATTTCCAACACATCTGTGATTTATCAAGATTCTAGTACATATCCTCAGGAGTTTCTGAAGTAATTAAATATATAATTGAATTTCCTACTGATTGCAATGGATACTGGTTTCATTAAATTTAACATTTGTTTTCACCACCAGCTGGAACTAAAAATTTCACTGACTATTAGGCAATTGTATTCAAATCTGGCACATTCAACTTAAATCTGGAAATCAAATTTGAAATACTACTGCAGAGTTTCTGGCCTATATAACAGGACACATTCTTCCTGCTAAACAGAGGTGTAGTGATAGAATAGCTGAATGTCCACTAGATGCCAGACTTCCTTTACAGAGCAGAGAAGTTTCGTTGGCTTTTGGAAAGCTCTATGCAGACAGAGGCTCATTGGACTTTCCATCAGGCATTTAAGTGACAAATCCTGACCCCATAGAGAGTAACAAGAAAATCCTCTTGTTTTATTGGAGTCTGGATTTGGCTTTGGCTTTTCAATCTCAAAAAGTTTAAATCAGAACAGGCAAAATAAATGTGAAAAGGTTTGAAAATGGGGGCCATCAACTGAAAGGGTGGAGTATTTTCTCTGTCTAATAAAAATAAATTCTTATTAAAAATAATAGGGCAATAATGATGTTTGCTTCTGACTTCAGTGGGACTACTCGAATTGAGTAGTCCCATGTGCTTGAACTTCAAAAAAAAGCTGCTATAGTAGCTTGAGTAGAGATATCAGAATCTGACCCCAGAATTTGATAGAAAATCTGAAAAACTACCAAAAGGGATAGTTTCCAACAAATGGAAGCATAGTTCTCCAGTCATTGCCTTGCCTAAAAAAATACTTAGATTAAACTCAAAAGAGATTTATTTAAAAGCAAAATATGGGCAAAATGGTTATAAGCATTAGTTTACCAGTCCCCACGCACTGATCATTAATGAAACAGCTACCAGATGCTCCAAGAGCATACCTGATGCCACCACTTCTTCAATTACAAATTATATTGCATATAAAACCCTGCAAAGCTCATCATTCATACCATAAATGAATATCATTAGGGATGTTGCATGTATCATTGTATGAAAGTGAATTTGATGTATATTATAACCCTTTCTAAGCCATTAATACAAATAAAAGTAACAAGTGGGCAATAAAAAAACCTATCATGATAAGATTACAATCCCAGACCTGTTGGGATTGAAATTCATAGGCAAACTTAATGCTACATTTAGCAACCAGAAGTGTATTACGGTAATAAAAAGAAGCCAGATGTAGGCACCAATTTAGCATGAACAAGTTGGGGAAAATATCACAGAAACTAGAGTTTATATCTTAATGGTTCTGGATAGCTCTTATGAATACCCACAATCATGTTAATGTGAGAGAACTAGGAGAAGAAAAGGCTACAACCTTGGCCAAATCACAAGTTCTGAAGATGGCACTGCTAGTTGTTTTTTGTTGTTTTTCTTGTTGAAATCACAATGTGTAAAGTTTTGTTTAGTAAAATCGCTTGATATGTCAAAGACAAATATGTCCATAGTGTTCATTAATAGTAATATAACATCAGTGACCACTGGCAAATTAATAGGTTTAATTCCTTCTAATCGTGATAACTATTCATAAAATACCTGTATGTACATTTTCAAGGGCCTTCTTGACTTCAGAATGGAATTTTTATTTTAAGCCTTTTCCAACAAATACTATGGATTTATAATGGAGTTAATGTAATTCAACCTCAACAAAGGTAACTACTGAAAATGAAAAAAATGAAAAAACAGCAATGATCCTGTAGCACGTTAGGCTACGTACTGGCTTTATTCTGAAATAACATAGCCTGCATCTGCACACAAGCAGTTATTTTGACAGAATGTCAAAATAATGTTGAGCTGGAGGACTGCTTACTTTGACTCCTGTAACCCTCATTGTTCAAGGAGTAAGGGAAGGTGGGGGAAGAGTGCTCTATCTCAAAATAACTGCTGTGTAGACAGCGCCAAAAGTCGAAATAAGCTATTTTGACTTAAGCTACACAATTAGCGTAGCTCAAGTTGCGTAGCTTCTTTTGAGTTTAGCCCTGCTGTGTAGACATGTCCTAAGAGACTAACCAAAAAAATATATAGATAGTATTATGAGCTTTCGTCGGCACAACCCACTTCTTCAGATTACAAATATGGAGCAAGAGGCACAAAGGTTCAAATATAAAGCAGAAAAATAAGGGGGAGGGGAAGGGGGAAATAACATGTGTCAATTAAAGTATCTGTGCTAAATTAGGCTTATAGAGTGGGCTGTAAGTGCCCAATACTTAGCTTTTGGTGTTATTTGGGTGTTGAATATAATGGCCCATCCAGTTCATGTCTTTGTTCAAGCCATGGGAGATACTGTCAAATTTGCATATGAAGGCCAGTTCCACAGACTCTCTTCTAGTTTATTCCTGAAATTACTTTGTAAGAGAATAGCACCTTTGACAGTTTTCATAGAAGAACAAAGGTCAGTTTATTGTATTCATCTCCAATATAAATTATTCTCTTCCTATTTGGTAATGTAATAAAACTTGTTCCGTATGCCACAAGGCTCCAAGAAGCAAACATTTCCTGTTGGCTTTATTCAAAAGGAAAAAGCAACCATATTTTCTGTAGTGGCTCTTAACTTTGGGTATCCCACTTTAGACACGTTAGGCTTGATTTTCAGTTGTGATGACCACAGGCACAACCATTGGGAGCACTATTACTAGAGGTGAAAAGCTTTGTGTCATTACCATCACACTTGGGCATCTAGTTTTCTAACCTATATCATTTTAGATTTTTCTGGTTGTAACATTCTTTAATACAGTAACATAATATTGTGGATTCCCTGAACAATGCTACATCTAAAGAGGATGGAATAATGATCTCAGACTCAGTTTTGATATATCTAGCATCTCTAGAACCACAGAATCAGATCCACTGCGGTTTAATCCACTATGAATCTTTTTGAAGTGGATAAATTGAGTACCATTGCAGTCTGCATGTGGAGATATTTCATGAGAGTCCAACAATATGTGCTTATTGGAAATTAAAGATCCCAATACTCTTTAGAGAGGTTTATCTCAGTGTCACTAGCCAGATTATGTCTGTCTCTAGATACTCTGCATACTAGATAGGAGCTGTTCTCCTGCTTAGGAGTGGCCGTTGTGCTCTACATAATAGTATATAGTTTATGAAAATCTTTGGAACCTTTTATAGACTATGAGCTTGATTCTTGGGCCTGAACAAGCTGCATTTGGTGAAGGATCTGTGTAGGAGAGGGACAAATATGGCTGTAGGCAAGAGCTAGTCGAACTCTTGGCACAAGTTAACGCAGCCTCTGTGTTTCTCTAATTTGCATTGGCTAGTAGTGATCCCTAAAGGGGTCTTACACCACCTAGGGAACACTGGAATGTAGGAATGCTCTTGTCACATACCTTCCTTCCATCCGCACTCTTGAGACACATCCTACACTGGAGGCTAGGGGCGAGGAGTCCTGTGTGGGTGAGGAATATAGCTCAATGCTACCAGGGTTATTCTCATCTGACCCATTAGCATCTACCCCCATAAAACATTAATGGGACTAACCATCCACTGTGCTCATCACTGTAGTACCTGAATAGCTAACAAAACTCTAAAAATGTACTATTTTGTGCCCATACAGTGGTCTTACTGAAGTGCAACAACATGATAAGCTTCACAAATTACTCAACTAGAAAATTTTAAAAGTTCCAGGTGCACTTTTCAGGACAAAAGAAAACCCCCTATAAAATGATTTTCTGGTATTGCAGTCAAGAAAAAAAACCCACAAAGGCATTTTATTCTGAAACCTATTAGATAGCAGCTGTTTTACATTGGGCAGATCCTTGGTAGATAGAGACATTTCTTTATTCATGTATCACAGTAAGTGGTAAATGAGGCATGCTCATACAAGTTATTTGGGATGGAAATGAGTCTAATTAGTCTATCCTATATAGGAACAGTTAAATGTGAGGCAAGTTTGTAGTAACGAGGAATTAACTGTGCATTGCTAAGGTTGTTGTAAAATATTTGTACACTTGCACAGAATAGTTACATATTAAGATTTCATTTAAAGGAATAAAGCAATAGACAATATTTAAAGTAGGCAAACACTTTTGAAAAGATCAGCGTTGGAAAACTTTTAAAAATTATTATTTCTGGAACAGTTCTACAAGTAACTGCTTCTGCAGTCTCACCTAAGTTTTTCAATTGCAGCTTTAATAGCACAATAAATAATAAGTGTTAAGAAAGTTACTCAATTATTTTCAAGGTCTGAGAGTGGATCAGTGGACTGCCCTGTGCCTGATTTATAATACAGGAAACAAGTAACTTTCGTACTTCTAAGAGTATTTAGTTCATAATAGATTATTTTAAATGGGCTCTCAGAGCATGTATATGTATTTTATACTCTGATGAATCTTTTAATCTGCAAGAATCACATCCAGTAATGAATCACATTCTTGGAGTGAATAATTCAGCCCTTGACGCCAACCTCTGAGGGAGAATATTGTGGTCATGGTGTCTGAACAGTGTGGTAGCTATGGCTACCTATATAATTCTTAGCAATGGAAAAAAAAGTGACAATGACATTAAATTTAATCAGGTTCCCCTTTTCTGTGGTTCCCACTGGGATGAGCCACTAGTGTCTTGCCTTAAATATTCAAAGCCTTCAAAGTTTTCATGTGTTCATATACTGGGACAATATCCTGCTAATAGAGAACAATAGATCTGTCATGTATTTCTCCTGTGAGTAGCCGTAAGTCTGAATTTAGTTAGTAGAGGGCATTATGATTGCTTCTTCTTTAGCAATTGTCTTTACATTAGTCTTCACTTAGGAGGAGGAAGGGCAGTGGTGAAATGTAGACACTAAAATACAATGAACTTGGCTGTTTTGGTTTGGTAATATGGAGCAGAGAACTGTCCTCTTAAAAAAGATCCAGCTTTATTTCCAGTCACACTTCATCTGATATGAATGAGCTGGTACTAAATATCACATGGCTGAATACATTTGGAAAACATGACCTAACATATATTTAAAAAGGGAATCTTAGATTCAAATCCTTTTCAATACAAATGCATGGAGTTCTGAGGCAAATTTTCAGCTCCTGTTTTCAGAGCTGTGAAAAAGTGTGTTTAACATTAGTTATTAAAACAGGGAAATACATCCAGCTTGGATCAATCTTTTATGAAATTCAGTACTATAAAAGGTTGTGCCTGACTATAAGTAGTTCCAAATAAGTACTATCTGTAGGAATTTAGACACATTCTCATATAGCCTCAATTGGTTTCTTTTTATGTGGAGAAGAGAAAATACTTTCTATCTGAATTTGAGCAGGTATAGTAGCAAATAGCTACCTGCTTCTGAAAATACAACTGTTATTTTCAGATGAGCATGCTGTTTATAGATCCCCTCTCTTTGCTGGTTTTTCCTTGGACCATATTTGTGACTAGGAACTGATCAGCTCTTTGGAAATTGCTTAATCTTTCTCAAACCCTAATGAAACCTGTGAGACACTATTCTATATCTTCCTTTTTTTGACTGGTAAAAGGCAGAGTCTATTTATTGTATACATTTTATGAGGCAATCAATATCACATTTTTAGGAGTGCCCACACTAATTGTATATTCATATTTTGTGCCACCTCAACTCTGTGATTAGCACATACAGGTTAGGGGTTGTGTGTATACTCCGTAATTTTTGCATGTGCACATTAGAACACTCAGAAGAACACATACTATTTAGCTCATATAGTTTTCAAGATCTGGACCTCATTACTATAGGGAACATCAAGCCATACTTGTGTTCAGCTTTCAGCGCTCACAAATGTTCAGTCCTGTAATGTTACAAAACTCCTAATTTCACACACTGGGTCCTGTACTTCTGGAAGTGGTAGGTTGAATATTAAATCTACCTATCTGGGGAAAACATCAACTCCTGGTCTAATTACTCTCCTCAGTGGTTCACTACAGCTCTCGGTCTAACCCCTTCACTTCAGGGAGAAGCTATAGTCTGATTAGCCACTCTCATCATTTGCTTAACAGGAAAAAAGGAAGGGGGAAAAGAATCTCTTAGTCTGTAGTAGCCTCTCCAGAGATGGATTTCTTAACTCAAGTCTCTCCTTTAGCAGGCAGTTCACCTTTCTCAGATTTCTGGAGCCCAAAGGAACTGTTCTCTGGGCAGGGCTCTTTCTACCCCTCACCTCTGTACCTGCAAGGTTTCCTCCTGCAACTTGACAGCATCTCTACAGTTCCTGCTCTCCAGTAGCACATTCTCCTCTCACCGCAGCTCCTCGCACCCATTAAATTAACAAAACAGGAGATTTCTAACCAGTTCCAGCTGGTCTTTGATTGGCTCCAGGTGTCCCAATCAAACCTAACTGGTTCAAGATTGCCCTCAGGTGTCTTAATTAATCTGTCTTCACTAGTTAATGCAGGTTCTTGATTGACTCCAAGGCCTGGTCTACACCAAGGCTGTGTCTACATTGGCACCCTTTTCCGGAAAAGGGATGCTAATGAGACAAGTCGGAATTGCAAATGCAGCGGGGATTTAAATTTTCCCGCGGCATTTGCATGAACATAACTGCCGCTTTTTTCCGGCTCGGGGCTTTGTGAAAAAGCGCCAGTCTAAACAGCGACTCTTCCGAAATAAAGCCTTTTCCGGAAGATCCCTTATTCCTCTTAAAATCAGGAATAAGGGATCTTCCGGAAAAGGCTTTATTTTCGCAAGAGTCGCATCTAGACTGGCGCTTTTTCCACAAAGCCCCGAGCCGAGCGGCAGATAATTATAAATGCCGCGGGAAAATTTAAATCCCCGCTGCATCGTAGCATCCCTTTTCCGGAAAAGGGTGCCAATGTAGACACAGTCCATGAGTTTAGGTCAAACTTTTAGGCTAATTTCTAAACAATGAGTCCACACCAACAAATCTGATCCACTGACTTTAAGGGCTGTTCAAGTCAGTTTTAGTTCTTCTGCTTGTTGAGTGGAATAACAGTAAATTCAACCTTTCATGATCGACTTTAGGGTAGTACAGACTAAGGATGTAAGGGAGTAGTTGACTAGTCGAGTCAACTACTCACATTCCGCTGCCCCATCGCTGCCTCTGTATCAGAGGTAGCAAGGGATGGGTAGCAGGAACCAGTGCTGGAGTGGGGGAGCTGGCTTAAAAGCCAGCACCATCTCTGCAGTGCTGCCTGTCCCTCCCCCCGCCCTTGCTGCTGCCACAAAGCAGACCCTGTCCATAGGGGGTGGAGTTCCACCAAGGAGTTGGGACCCCCTGCGGACAGGGGCTGTTTCGCAGCAGCAGCCCATGTGTGTGGGAGGTCCCAACTCCCCACTGGGACCCCCAAGCACAGGGGTTGCTGATGGCTGAGCAGGCAGCCCGGTTCAGTCCCGGCCCACGCTCGTCTGGGACCAATCCCCTCTGCGGCTCTGCAATTCAAAATGCAGTAGGAGCTGGGGGACAGGCTGCCCGGCTCCTACTGCCTTTTAAATTGTAGAGCCACAGCACAGTTTGGTCCTGCACCCAGCGCAAGCCAGAACAGAGCCGGGCTGCCTATCAACTACTCAATTAGTTAAATACCTGCCTCTTAACATCCCTAGTGCAGATGCAGCACTGTGAAAGTCAACATTATTGTATTCCAGGAAGTGTCCCACAGTGCCCCACTGTGACTGCTCTGGCCAGTTTTTGGAAAAGTTTGAATTTGATTTCCTCTTTGGCCAGCAAGGCAAGCAGAGCAGGCAGCACACCTCAGCAGTACACCTGACCATGAATGCCCAGGGTTGCAAACAAGCTTCAGCATGGAGCGTGCAGGAGATCCTGGGCCAAATTGCTGTGTAGGGAGAGGAATCAGTTCAGGGAGAACTACAAAGCAGCAAAAGAAATGCTGATATCGATGCTAGGATTGCACAGGGCATGGTGGAAAAATTACAAGCCAAGGAGACTCAGCAGTGCCACGTGAAAATAAAGGAGCTCAGGCAGACATGCCAGAAGACATAGGAGGCAAGTGGACGGTCTCGGTCAGTGCCACAAACATGCTGCTTCTATGAACAGCTGCGTAGGATTCTAGGGGGGGACTGGATCAGTGTCCCAACCCAGTCCCTGGATTCCTCCCAAAACACCACATGAGCCTCTGGCCTGCCATCACACCCATCCCTCTCCTTCTGGGAGGCTCCTGTAGCAAGGGAAAGTTGCACTTTCCTAGGAAAGGGTGGGGTGCCGAACAAAGGGCGGGTGCCAAAGGGGGGTGAATGCATAAGCCTCTGCCCTGCTGCCATGTGCAGCCCTCCTCCACCTTGGGATGGCCCCTCATGACTGTGGCCACCTTGTGCAAATGCAGACACTTGCCTAGCTGTGGGAGCTGCTATCTGCCGCCACTCTGTCACACATACTTTCAAAGCACAAGCAAAAGAATGAGTCCTGACTTGTTCCTGACACCAAACCGAGTCCAGCTGCTCCCTTAAGATTTGTGTACTGTACCTGCAGCCTAGCGGGTGCTTAAAAACATAACTTTGGCCTTGTACATAACACATGCCTATTGTGTTCGACAGACATTCTTTCATGCTAATAGATTAGCTTCTGTGTTCTACAATGTATCTCTTGTAAAGTCTCACTTTCACTTTTTTTTCATTACAAGTGCAACAGTGAATCTGTTGCCCACTCCCCCATCTCCTCCAGCTGTTCTGCTAGCACAGATCCAAAGGCAGAAAAAAAATTATCGGGATGACATGTTCAATGAACAAATGCAATCTGCCTGCATGGACAAGACTCAATTAAATGTGAGAAGGAGAAGGATGCTGCAAGAGATGCAAATGGGGTGTGGGGAGAGAAGAGCATGCAGGGAATGCAAAGTGAAGACACAGGAGGAGATCCTGAGGCTCATGGGGCAGCACAAAGAACTGCTGAAGCACCTGGCAGAGACACAGGAAAAGCAGGTGGAGCGCTGAGCCCCCCTCCACTTCATGTTCAATCACCTCCCCCCGCACCAAGTCTTCCCTCCCAGGTGCTCTAGAATGCAGGGGTAGGTGGAGGTAAAGATCAGCCTTCCACTCAACTCCCAGGCTATGTCTAGACTGCAGGCTTCTTTTGGAACAAGCTTTTCTGGAAGAGATCTTCTGAAAAAACTTCTTCCGAAAGAGAGCGTCCACACTGCAAAAGCGCATCGAAAAAGCTATCCGTTTTTTCGAAAGATAGCATCCACACTGAATGGACGCTATCTCGCATGTAAGCTGTGATTACTGTGGGTGGAATGGCTACCAAGGCACCTGTGCTTTTTCCTCTTTCCTCTTCTTACGAAAGAACTCCCTCTTCCCTGTCCACACACGCCTTTTTCCAAAAGAGCTCTTTTGGAAAAAGGCTTCTTCCTCATAGAAAACGGGTTTATCAATGTCAGAAAAAACCCTCAGTTCTTTTAATTTTTTCCGAAAGAACGCAATTGCAGTGTGGACGTAATTGAAGTTTTTCGGAAAAAACGCCGCTTTTTCTGAAAAAACTCTGTAGTGTAGACAAACCCCCAGGGATGTCTCCCAGAAGAGAAGGCTGTCATTCCTACACCTGTGACTGCTGAACAGGGGGATTGTAATACGCTCCCTTCCTGAAGGTCCAGCCCTGAACTACTTTTCTATCTCTGTTTCCTTGTGTTCCCTACATTTCCCTAAATAAAAATGTGTGATTTCTCAACAACAGTTTCTTTATTGCTTGTGTTACAAAAGGGTAGCAGGGTGTCATTACAGGATTTACAGGCCAGCACACTTAATACAGTGGGCACCTTGTTCAGAACAAAATACGAGACTGTCATATTGCTCTCTGGTCATTCACAAAGCTGTTTTTCAAAGCCTCTCTGATTTGTAGTGCCGCTCATTGTGTTCTCCTTATTGCTCTGGTGTCTGGCTGATCATAATTAGTGGCTAGGCCAGGGATACTCAGCTTTGGAAGCCCCAGGGGCCACAATGATACTCACAGCACATGCCGAAGGCCGCAACTTAAGGGTGGTTGCATATACATGCAAATATATATTCAAATATATGCAAATAGCTTCTTTCACACTGATGGGCATGAATACAAGGATTAAAGCAAAACTACACAACACACAGGCCCCATTTAAGTCGGTTCTGCTGATATTAATAAAATGCAATATTTACCTCATTTTTGCAGGAAGAACGGCTCTTGCGCAAGCAGGGGGTTTTGCGCAAAAAGGAGCCATCTACACGGCACAAAAGCCTCTTGCACAAAAATGGCTGCTCATTAATTATGTAAATGAAGCACGGCGATATTCCACGCCAAGCTTCATTTGCATAAGCTTTTCCGCAAGAAGGCTACAGTATAGATGTAGCCTTAGTATTTGATCATTAAATCTTTTCCCCATTATCAGTACTTAAATTCAAAGCTGTATAGCAAGAGTGCTGTGAACCTCCCAGAGCAAATCTTTCATTCATTAGAAAAGTGAACCGGTGTTTGAATTCACTATGTTTTGGAAACCTCATGTGAGGGTGAAAATTTCCACAGTGGAGAATCTGTACACTTTGATTTTCCTTGCCTACTGCAGCCTCTTTCCATCTCTACTAACCAGTAAGTACCCACACAGGTTCATCATCCAGTCTTTTTCCCTGCTGCCTCTAATGAGCTCCAAATCCAACTTCACCAAGTGACCGCCCTCTTCTCATTCAAATTCCTCTTAAACTCATTTATTTTACGATACCCAAAGTAAGCAATTGTTGTGTCTTTGGCTCCTTACGCCACCAGCACAATATAAAGGAGCCACATGGGCACAGAGGGGTCCAAATAACTGGAGTTAATGAATGCACACAACATGCAAGGCTTTGCTACATTTTTATATTGCTACTTGGCTGGGTTCTGGTGGCTTCTAAAATATAGAACATAGTGAGCACCAGCAGAGGGCTCAAAATGATTTAAAGCAATAAAACCCAGTTCTTATACACTACAATACATTTAGAGATCTCACCCATCACCATGGGCCTTGCTAGTGCAGCCTATCTTTCGGGACACAAACTCTTCTGAACAGGTTCTGCTTTATTCTAAGTGTTCTGTGCAGCACTCGGTATCATGTTAGTGCTAAACAAATAATATAAGCACCTATGATTGATTGCCAACATTTAGAAGGAATATTCCTTTTTATTTCCTTTTGTTACATTGCTGTTGTGTATTTTGGTGGGTCTTTGGCTATTATTAAATCTCTTTTTGAGTATTTCCATTCAACTGTCTTTCTTGACAAGCTGTTTCAAATTTCTAATATATTTTTTCTTATTGCTACACTCATGTTGCCTTTTTAAACATATAGACAAGAATATTTTAATCTCTTAATGCCCTGGACTCCCAAAACATATGCAGTATTCAATGTGGGTGGTCTCACAGTGGTGTGTACGAAGGAATTAGGAGAGCTGTAAAAACCCTGATGGGTTTAGCTCACGTAAGCTATACAAATGGAACCCTTTGGGGACCACTCCCCAAGGTTGGACAGTGGGTTCTCTAGCCAGGTAGGGAGTACTCTGCCTTTCTGCTTAGTTTGAAAGCAGATCTGTTTATTATCCATTTTATTTACCATATCCAGAGTTGTCTCCTTGGCTTCTGTCTTGTCCTTATTACACAAAAGTAGATTCTGAATGGATCATGAGAGGCTGACTCCCAGCATGGTCCTTAAACCCTAAGGTGTGGAGGGAACCACTCAGCCCCAAGAACCGAGAGCATAGAAGAAAAGAGAACATTGCCTCCTACCTTCCAAATGACACTGGAAGTAAAATAGGGAGAGTCGGACAGCTTCAGTCAACTTACTAACTGGAATCTGTCTCATTCCATCATAGTTGCAATGGTTCATTAGGAGGAATGAGCAATATGAACATATTTAGGCACTAGTCAGCTGGTAGCATGCCAAGAATACATAGGGAATCAATCTGCTGAAAATTGTACTGTTTTTGTTTAGCAATTTTTCAAAATACAACAGCCCTATGAAATGTTATTTGAAATGTTATTAAATGTTATTTGAAAGTCACCTAGACACTCTTCTCTCAAAAATACAGTCTTGTTGCATTCATTAGTCCTTATTGGGTGTAGTGCCCAGGAATATTTTAAATTATATTGCATGAATAAATTGAAAACTATTTGCTACAATAAATCAAACAACTGTGAGAACCACAGAGTAGAATCTCAATGATCTGAACTGCTGCTACCAAAAAGTCTCTTTCAATCACCAGCATATCTCCCTGCTTTGTTGATTCTTGATTATCCAAACACATTTATGTATGACCAAATGGTTCAAAGAGTGAGGTTTCAGATGTATTCTTCAATGATGTTACAACTTCCTGCCCAGCTGTAACACTGAAGCCCAAGTTTGTGAAGTTAGTCCAGTAAGATCCGTGTCAGGAGTTGCATCAGGCTTTAAAGTAGCAATCTTCCGATAGCTGCCTGAAATGTTTATAAGACAGCTTCAAATTCTGTCTGGAACTCCCCTAGAGCCCTGCCAGTGGAAGCCGACTGGGACAGGCATTAAACCAATGCATCTTCTAGGCCAGTGGTTCCCAAACTTTTCAGCATCACACACCCTTTTTGATTTTTGAGAAACCCTCATGCCTCCCCTTCCCCAAAATAGCAGCAAAACTTGTTGAAAAAAAAAAAAGGAACTGACTGGGGCAGCAAAACTTGATGGGGGAGGGTTGGATTGCCTCACCCCCGAAATTGCTTCACGCCCCCACCAGGGGGGCATGACCTCCCCAGTTTGGGAACCCATGTTCTAGGCAGCCTGCCTCTGCCTATCTTGGACTGCCTAATCCTCTTATGGAACTACGCTAGCCAATCTCATCGCTCCAAATTCCTGCTAGACTTAGTGCCACTGAAGTCTGGGTTGTGTTGGTGCCCTGGAACTACAGTAAAACTCCAATAGTCCGGCATCCAATGATCCGGCACTCCTGATAGTCCGGCATCAAAATGGCAAGAGCCTAGTGAGTGAGCTTCGCCAAAAAATGAGTCACAAGGTAACAGCGGCAGCAGCTGAACTGAGCAAAAAGGGTAAAAAGGCTTAAAAACTAAAACATTACAGTATACTGTATACAGTATGTACAATAAAAGGGTTAAGAACACTTTATATACAGTATATAATGTATACTGTATATATATATATATATATATATATATAACCTGCTTATAGTACCTCCTGATAGTCCGGAATATCTGATAATCCGGCACCACCTAAATCCCATAGGTTCCGGATTATCGGAAGTCTACTGTAATTGTTTCAAATAGGTAAATAGTTACTTTCTCTGTTTCTCTTGTGATTCTTCCAGATGCTACAGCTATAGAACTACTCTCCTCAAAGCCCATTTTCTGTGCAGGAAAAACCATCTCATCTTTCAAGTTTTAGGAGCCAGCAGCAGTGTTTTATCCCAGGCCTAATCATAGTGGTATAATCATAATCAAATCATAATGGTACTAGGTCAACATCATGGAACGGGTGTTCTGTAAGAAGTTGGTGTTAATTTCTTATTTGAATTATTAACCTTTGCTAAGTACCTTAATACTCTCACTACATACATACTCACAAGGGACTTCCTACATATGCTAATTACTGCCGTATATGGTGCATGTTACTAAGCGCTTCAGGGGGGTACAACTATAAATTGTCCACTAGGAATCTGACAATTCCCATAGGTATGCAGTGCTGATTGTTCAGCCATGAGCAGACAGATGGCCTGCCATCTCTCACATCATGCCTATTACAACCTTTGAACGTGCAACTCTAAAAAAGAGCTCTATGCAAAGATATAGTTGTACAGCTGATACATATCAGTCAGGTAAAATGACTCACTTGAGGGGTTTTTTTTAATCCTCTAGTCTTCTAGGGTACTAACAATGATTTTATTCTGTGACATGGTAAGAATTTATTCTGGTAAATAAATCTTAGTAAGCATTACACAGATTAGGGATATCAATTTTGGATTAATTGAACACAACATTGGATAATATTGCAAACTCAAATAAGAAACTGTGGAGATTATTCTGTGTTGTCTCCTTAGTAAAATGTTGTTTGGGTTGGAAGAATCTTAGATTGCTGGATATTTTGTCATGGTAATGGCAACATAGTGCATATAATTTCCTTGAACATTCTCTCAGTCGCTTTCATCTGTTTACAGCTGAAGGAGTTGCCTATGTTGCACAGATTAATGTGAGAAATTCTGCAGATGAACTGCTCTGTTTTCTAAGACACTGGAGAATCCGAGGCACCTGATTTCTTTCCCTAGAAGACATTGACAAATGGCCCTGTGCAGTGCAGGGTTCAAGTGCCGGGATTCCTGGCTCACAAGCTTTACAGGACTCCTCACTCAGATGCCCTATCAAGAGCTAATGTGGCGACAAGACATGCCAGTCCCTGAGGTTCAGTGTCTGGTGGTCAGACTCATTACAATTAGTCAACTTGATATATTGTTTACAATTTACACCAAACAAGCTTGGGGCTAATTATGACTTAGACAGTTCGTCTCTTTGATGTCAAGGGCCACTGCAGGAGGCCCAACTAGCAAGGAAAAATGTTAACTAGCTTCAAGCACAGGTAGAGAGAGACACAATATCGCCTTCAAATTCAAAAATCTGCAAGTCCTCAAATGTTAAAAGTGATATTAGTATAGCAGGATGTTCCTTTTTAATTATTAATATATACATCCATTTTAAACAATTTATACTCCACCAATAGCAAAGTAAAATCAAAGTCCCCAATACTTTCATTTCACAGAAATTTACAGATCACAATTCTGGCTATAGTCAGTCTCTCTGCTTAACACTGAAAACTGTTTTATAAAAGAGTGAGAGTCTCTTTCATTTAGCATTTTTAGAGTTACTACATATTACATGGCTCAGAATTGAATATTAATGTTATAATTCTAGAATCAAATGTATATTTTATAATCATGTGATTTTTTTAGTCATAAATTGATAGTGCTGATTATTTGTAGTTACTACTACTAATGCTCAAAAGCATAGACCTAAATCTGGTGAGGAAAACAGGCAAGGGCATAAGTGAAATGAGAAGCTAAGAAATTTTATCTTATAAATCTTAGTGCTCACTCTTTTTTACAATACTACTCTTTGCTGTGGGCACAACTGTCAGATAACTGACCTTGACTCTCACTCTCACCTTTGGCTCAGGGTGCATAACTCAGACGATAACCAATTATCCCATAGTCACAGCCACAATGGCAAATGCATTTGCAGTCAGAAAAGTGGCTATAAATGTAACATTGTGGAATCCCATATCTCTCTCAATGACTTCCAGATCACATTTGCTCACTATATAACTTGAGACTCCCCCCCAGATATAGACACACTTTTAAGCCTTGCAACTCAACCTAGAACCTGAAAAACAAGCAGGGTTCATATTTCCTTTAAACATCTCCATCATTAATATAGATTCCACAACTAGATTTTAGTTGACCAATTTGGTGATCACACATAAGGCAGAATAGATTTCCCCTTGTTTCTCCATAGCTGTGTTGGCTCTTCTGTGCTACTAGCAGGAGGAAGAATTTATCCAGGTCACTAGGCCAAGCAGATATGTAGAAATGTGTTTATTTGTTCATTTGGATTTTAGCGTACTAATCACACACTTGCCACTTCACAAAATTTAAAATAGTGAGTACTAAAACTCTAACCACCAACAAATTAATCAAAATGCAATATTAATCCCTGCAACCTCCACCATTTTATCAATCTATCTCCTCTTTAATTGCTCATGAAAAAGGAGAATTAAGAAATATATGCTCTGGAAAACCAAGAGTGGGTGCAGAGGATGTTAACTGTGAAGTTGAGAAGCTTTTTTGCAGAGAATGCCTGGCCAGTAGCCTCTTTCCACTGAACCCACTAACTCAGGTGCTCTGAAAAATCGGGACATTTTTATTTAAGTTCCTAATTTTAGAGATTCTAAGTTTGAAAACTTTGGTTTAAACAGTTGCTGTCTTTGTATTCAGAACTTTCAAAAATAAAATTTCCTTGGAAAAATCTATTTCCTGTCTGCAAAAAAAATTTAGAGTAACAGTTTATTAATCAGGATTTCCCCATAAAATCTAGCTCATTCCTGAAAATTGTTCCAGCTACCACTATAAAAAAAGTAGAGAGAAAAATAGACATAAGTCAAAATTACGAATAGTTAATTTCATACTCAGAGGCCTTGTCTACACTATGAGATAAGGTTGAATTCATTAAAGTTGATTTTGAGCACCTGATTTTGTAAAGTTGAAGGTGTATGTCTCCACTGTATGTAAGAGATTGATGTAGTGCAACCCCAGTATAGTGGCTACCATCAACTTTGACAGTGATATACTGTGGATAGTTATCCCACAGTTCCTGCCGCTCCTTTGTATTCTGAGTTAGGCTCCCAGTGCCTGATGGGAAGAAATAGTGCAGCAGGTGGTTCTGGGTACATGTTGTCAGTGTCCCATAATGCATTCATCTCCTCCCTCCCTCCACCACCACCCTTCATTTGAAAGCAACAGCAAACAATCTTTTTGTGCCTTTTTTCTTCTGGTTATCCGTACAGATGCCATAGCAGGGCTAGCATGGACTCATTCAACAGTAAAGCGCTATGGTAATCACAGCAAACATCTCATGCCTTATGCCACAGTATGTCCAGTATGAGCCTCTCCAGGGCCCACCAGACTGAGGAAGAATGTGAGGAGGCCAGGAATAGACACTCGTGTAGAGCAATTGGCAGATGCTGGTAGCAGTCAATCCAGCTGACACAACGGCACGCCAGTTTTGGTGCCGTAAGACAAGCACAGGCTGGTGGGATTGCATAGCTATGTAGTTATGGGATAAAAAGTAGTGGCTGCAAAACTTTCACACATGTTAGGCCACTTCTATGGAACTTTGCAAATTGCTTTTCCCCACCCTGAAGTGAGTGGCAACAGAACTATGGAAGCTTGCAATGCCAGTCAGCTATTGGGAATCAATTTGCAGTGCGTGAATCTACAGTGGGAGCTGCTATGATCCAAGTAACCAAGGCAATCTATACCTTTCTGCTATAAAGATTAGTGACCCTGAAAAACATGTAGGACATAGTGGAGGACTTTGCCACAATGGGGCTCCCTAACAGTGATTGGATGACAAATAGAACACATATCCATCTGGGATGGTCGGGAAAGGTGTATGATGTGCGCATCTTTAGGAGCTCCGGTCTCTTCAGAAAGCTGCAAGATGGAACTTCCTTTCCAGACTGGAAAATTACCATCAGAGGCATTGAAATGCCAATAGATATCCTTGGAAACCCAGCCTATCCCTTGCTCCCATGGTTCATGAAGCTGTACAAAGGCAGCCTGGACAGCAGTAAGGAGCAGTTCAACTACAGGCTGAGCAAGTGCGGAGTGGTAGTAGAATGTGCTTTTGGGTATTTAAAGGGAAGGTTTCACAGTGTATCGATTAGGTTAGACCTCAGCGAAAGCAGCATTCCCATTGTTGTGGCAGCCTGCTGTGTGCTCCATAATATCTGTGAAAATAAGGGGGAAATTTTATCTCTGGGTAGGGGGTCGAGGCAGATTGCCTACCCACTAATTATGAGCAGCCAGACATTAGGAACTGCAAATCAGAGAGGTTTTGAAAAACAGCTTTGTGAATGACCATACAGTGATATGAGAGTGATACATGTTTCTCTTCATGAGGTGCCCCCTGCATTAAGTGTGCTTGCCTGCAGACCCTGTAGCACCCCCCTTCCCATGTAACATAAGCAATGAAGATACTGCTGTTGAGAAATCATGCACTTAATTTAGGGAACACAAAGAAGCAGGGAACAAAAAAGAGTTCAGGGCGGGAGCTTCGGCTGGGGAAACGGAGAGAGAGGAAAGCTGTGTATTGCAATCCCCCGGTTCAGCACTCACACAGGTGAGAGAAGGACGGCCTTTTGTTTTGGGACACATCACTGAGGGTTGGATGTAAGGCCGCCCTTGACTTCTGCTCCGCCCCCCACCACCACCACCACCATTCTAGGGCACCTGGGAGAGGAGGCTATGGAACTTAATGAGGAGGGAATGTCCATCTGCATGGGTTGGAGGAGGGGTCTCTGTACATCTGACTCTCCTGTGAGTCTAACAGGCATATTCTCAGCTCTGCCATGATTCTCCTGTGTCTTCACTTCATGTTCTGTGCATGCTTTCCTGTCCTCACTCTCCACTCACATCTCCTGCTGCAGCATTCCCCTCTACTCACTTAACTGCACCCTTTCCAAGCAGGTGGATTGCATTTGCTCTTTGAACATGTCGTCCTGATTACGTTTATGCTTTTGGATCTGTGCTAGCTGAACTGCTTGAGGAGCCAGGGGAGTGGGCAACAGACTCACTGTTGCACCTCCTGTAACAAAAAAAAGTGAAGGACAGACTTTATAGGAGATACATTATGGAACATAGAACTTAATCTCTTAGCATAAAAGAATGTCTGTCCAAGATGTTTTCTTGCCCTGTGAAAGCATGTGCAGCTAGGCAATCATCTGCATTTTCAAAGGGGAGCCATCGTAGCAGGGCAGGGGCTCGTGTGTAGACTGTGTGTTCGGCACCCCCTATTTGCCAGGAGAGTGCAACTTTATCTTCCCACAGGAGAGGGGTTTGGGCATGGAGGAATGGCAGGGGCTCACATGGACACTGAGGAGCCTGCGGACTGGAGAAGGAGGGTGTCTGGGCGTGGCAGCAGGATAGGGGCTCAAACCATGCTTTGCTGAAGATGAGCAAACAGAGATGTACTGCTGTGGTATGAGTTACATAGATTCCCTTGCTTCATCCAGGTTGCCATGCCGCAATATCAGTCTTCTCCGAATCACTCAGAGTGATAGGAAGCAGATGCTGACAGACTGTGGCCAGAGACATGGACCTTCTTCTACAATGCTTTGTGCTTTAGTGATGTCAAACCATTTACTGCTGGCTTGGCATGGAAAAGTGTCCTATCATGGAGGGCAGAATAAGGAAGGCCTCCCCAGCAACCTTGGGCAAAGGCTGAAAGAGTACCTCTAAGAGAGCTTTATGGAGATGTGCAGGGAGGATTTCCACTCCATCTCCATCCACATTAATAAACTGTTGAGCAGCAGAGTTGAAAATGCTGCTCACAGCAGGGGCACTGTGGGTATGTCTAGACTACATGCCTCTGTCGCCAGAGGCATGTAAATTAGACTACCTGACATAGTCAATGAAGCCGGGATTTAAATATCCCCGGCTTCATTAAAATAAAAATGGCCACCGCACTGTGCCAGCTCAGCTGATCGTCAGCACAGCGTGGCAGTCAAGACGCAGATCGTTCGACAGGGAACGCCTTTGTCAACCGCTCCCTTATGCCTCGTGAAATGAGGTTTACAGGAGCGGTCGACAAAGGCATTCCCTGTCAACTGATCCGCGTCTTGACTGCCGCGCTGTGCCGACGATCAGCTGAGCCGGCACAGCGCGGTGGCCATTTTTATTTTAATGAAGCCGGGGATATTTAAATCCCGGCTTCATTGACTATGTCGGGTAGTCTAATTTACATGCCTCTGGCGACAGAGGCATGTAGTCTAGACATACCCTGTGGGACATATCTTGAAAAGAAGTTCCAACTACGAGTATCACTTTTACAGCACTGCATCTGCACTACCATAAAGTCGGCCATGCAAGGTCCTCGTGAGAAGCAGGAGTATCAGAACAGATTGTAAAGTCCCCTAAAGTTAGCAGAATGGGCTTGGTGTTGTGGACCATTGTTTAGAAAATTGACCTAATGTGGCTAAGTTCAACCTAAACTCCTAGTGTAGACCAGGCCATCCTCTCCTTACATGCCTCTTCATGTACCATCTGATGACATCAAATATTCTCTGCATCTTGTTAAAAGGGATGCCCAAAAACATAGGGCCAAAATTAAACAAAATACGAGGGTACTTCAGAAAGCAAGATGCTTGTAAATGCCACTTCCTTGCCTACCTGCAAAAACCACAACTGACTAGCACAGAAGAGGAAAACTTAACTCTGATAAACTATCTATGTTTGGTCCTGGATAGTCAGAAAATAGCACACAAACACAAAATCAATTTTGTAGACTTTTTTTAAGCCAGGAGGGTTCTTCTGATGTATAAAGGAAGAGATATACACCAAGCACAAAGTCTGGATTTGGATGTGAACTGTTCCACATTTCAGATGTTCACATCAGAGTTGCTGGTTCGTCCCATCACAGAGATGGAAATTATCCACAACTTTCAGGTTTTATGTCAGTTCCATCTCTGTTATACAAAGAAACTACATGCTAAACATGGAAACTACAACACCGCTAGACACTCTATAATCAACTTTTTCATAGGATTTTGAAAATTAAAGCAGTACTTTTTACTGGCAGACTTGGGTTGGCATCTGTATGGGCCAAATTCTGCACATTAATCCACTTGCAATCCTATTGAAGCTGCTTGTGCTTATCTAAGTGAGAAACTTGGACAATTCTGACAAATTTTCATTGTTCAAAAAATAGGTTTGAATTTTTCTACCTCAGGTACACCATTCAGTTAGAGATTTCCTCCCTTCCCTATCCTCTGAAGCTGAGCAAACCATTGCATTTGTGAATCTGTAGCTATGGTTGCTGTTATCTGATATGTTTATTCCACCTGAAAATCTTTGACCTCTGCATTACCTGTGTAACAAAAAGAATGGAGCAGTAGAAATACATGGACACAAGGCTACTTGCCGAACAGTCACAGGCATTTTGAATTTGTATTAAAGTAGAAAAGCAAGTCCTTTGAGACCAAACTATCTTTTTCCTATTTTCGTGACCTTTTTGCCATTGATTTACTACTTATATTCACCTGCCCTGCTGCTAACAAAGCCATATTGTCTCCTCTTCTCAAATGCAAAGGTACAATTGGTGGAATTTTATAATTACACTGTCCAGGATGAGAGACACTAATGAATCTGAGCCACCTGAGTTCTGCCTCTGCAGGACAATGATAAATGACCACTTGAAGTGCAAAGATCAAGTGCTGGGACAGCAAGGTCAGATGCTTTACATGACACCTAATGTGACTATTATTTCTCAGAATCACTAGCCAATGGTAATATGGTGACATGATGCACCAATCACTAAGGTACCATGTCTGGCATCTAAATTAAGTGGAGTAATTCCATCCATGCCAAATGATTAGAAATCAAATTGCCATTGTATAATTAATTCCTTTGTGTAATCTTGTATGTGTATTCAAATAAGAGTTTGACTTGAGTCTAGGAATGAACAATTATTAAAAAGTACAGTTACTGATATAAATTCCCCTTTTCTATTGCTAAACATTCTCACAAATTAATAAAAAGGCACCAGATAGACATCTCTATAAATAATATGACCGTTTTATAGTTTTTGCTGGAAATTAGCTTACTATATTTTCTAAAACTTGATGCTAGGTGGAATAATATTGTCATTATTAAAATCCCATCATATATCATGTAAATTCTAAGTTTAAATTCTTTACTGACATTTTTTAAAGATATGCTATAGTTCAAAATGTCTCTTGGCCTATATTATACTGGCAACGGATTAAATGATCACAAGTGTTTCCTCTGACTTTATAATCTAGAAAAATCTGACTTTGGATCCAGATTTGGATTTCACCCTCCAGGCCGCACACACACCAAAAATTAGATTATTCAGATCCCTGATTTTAATTTATCCCCTTTTCAAAGCTTTATTAAAACAAATTAGACAAATAGAGAAACTTGTCAAGTGAATAGCCAAGAATACATGTTTTCCTATCAGCAAAGTCTGCCTTCTCCAAAATGGGAAGGTCTTTCAAATGCCTCTTCATATCATTTTTTGATCTTCTCCTGGAGGTCAGATCAAAGCGTACAAATGTAGGCACAGAGATGTCTAATGCAAAGGGGACTGAGCTTTCTTTAGATCCTGTGATTGACAGCTAAGGGTCTGCACAGTGACAGTGTCACTTGAGAGACCTAAACTTTTTTCCCAGGTTTTCTGCAGTCTCTGGTGTCATAGGGGGACAACCTCCTGTGGTACTGCCAGGCTCCTCACTGTCAGGGGGCTAGGACCTGGACTAATTCATTGCAGTGCAGTTTAATTAAACTGCACCGGAGTTGTTTCCTTGGTAAAATAAGTGTGGGAAGAGAATGTGTGTCAAAAGAGACATGCCTCTTACTGTGTGTGCTTTATTGTTACACCAAAGCTAATATATTGTGGGAATTCCCATGGAGTCAATGATAAACTGTATTATCAAGCTCCATAAAATAGGCATTCTACTAGTGCAGGTTACTGTAGCCCGCAATTCCATTAATCCTCCTAATTTATTATATTATAGCTGTATGTGAGGTCTCATAAATTTATTATAGCCCTTTCATCTTGATAAAAATGCTTGTTTCTTCTCTCAAATGAACCCCCTTATCATTTGTTGCATCTCTAAAAAATAAATGTAACAGGCATTTGTAAGAAAATACAATTACTGCCTGAGAAACGTAAACTGTATTTGACATGTCTTCTGCTCTAAAATTAAAGCATTTTATTAAACCTTGTTTACTGAGTACAAATGCCAACATATAAAGGACAATTGAATTTTTCATCCATTTTTGACTTCTCTATAAATAGCTGCAAAAGATTTTTTGTTCTTCTTGGTTACAAAAGAAATTAATGGAAACCATCAAAAGCAGTATATGTTGGCACCTTCCTTTTCATGAAACAGGCCATTTTGTTAAGATACCACATTACATTACTGTGGGAAATTGATCAATTAAGAAAATATAAACTCCTCCCTTAAGAGGTTTTTAATATGATTGCCAAATATTTTAGTTTAAACTGTAAGCATATGTAAGTGTATTAAACAAATATTAATTTAGATAAATCAGAGTGATGGAAGTTTGAGTGGAAAACTCTGTCTATCTGGAGTTCAATTACCAATTGCAATTTATTTACAAGTAGGTGTCTTGGCCCGCTACAGCTCAAAGAGTAAGACAGAAGGCAGGTCTTAGCCCCAGTCTAAAGGAAGGTCTTGCATCAGGTCAGGTACCAAAGCAAGTAATATCAAATCTGGTTAGCAGTTGCCTTCTTGGACCTACGTTGTTGAAAAAGAATGCTAACATTCCTTTCTAGCTGCTTCCTTGATGACTTACATACTCCAAACAACAGGGAATTAAGTATCTGCTGCCAGGTCAATTTATTAGCACCCAGCACTGTGCGCCTACTAATCCCACCATCCATGTTAGCAAGTGCCTGGGAAGCAGATGATCCTGAAAAGGCTTCCTTCTAGCTCTTTGGCCAGTGCAGCTAAAAGCTCCACTAGGTTTGTCAGCCAATTTCTTTTTAGCTTTAGTACAGCTGGACAGTCACATCAAAGTGGTCACTTCACACTGCAACAGAGCATTTTACACCTGCTAACTCCCTCCTTCCCATGATGTCTTTTTAGGAACACACTTCCTGCTGCAGTTGCACTCTCTTGACAAGATCTTAGTAGAACAATTCTATCCTCTCCCACAACTACTAAAGCATCCACTTGTTAAGCCTTCCATTTATTCATAGATACAAGGCTTCATGGGGAAGTCTAGGTTGACTGGGGGAGGTCTAGGTTGGATATTAAGAAAAACTATTTCCCTAGGAGGGTGGTGAAGTACTGGAATGGGTTACCTAGGGAGGTGGTGGAATCTCCATCCCTAGAGGTTTTAAAGTCCTGGCTTGACAAAGCCCTGGCTGGGATCATTTAGTTGGGGTTTGTCCTGCTTTGGGAAGGGGTTTGGACTCCATGACCTCCTGAGGTCTCTTCCAGCCCTAGGATTCTAAGGCTGGAGCAAAGGAACAGTTCCTCCTTAAAAGGCCTATAAACCTACAGAAAGCACCAGATACATCAGGCAACAGGCAATCAAAACCAAAATTAATACTTTTTAAAATTATGGAACCAGTTCAATCATACAGCTATTCATTGCAACTCTTTCGCCATCCTTCACTTGTACACAGGGTCATCCTGAGGGAGGGTGCTGGGCTTGGGGCAACCCCTTCCCCCTCAGTACACCAGGTGTGGGTCTCATGGCAATCCCACCACCACCCTCCTGGCCCGCTGTGCCTCGCTTCTCCATGGTGGTGTGAACCGGAGTACCCTGGGGTGGGGTACTCTGCTTCCCCCCGCTGCTAAGGAGCCACACTCAGTGGGCCAGGGGAAGTGCTGCAGCAGAGCATAGCATGCTGTTGGACCACTCTGGCTCCCTCCACACACATGATGTGGAGGGAGAGGTGACCCCTGCTGCCACTGCATCAGGCCCCTGTAATCCTCTGGGACCCTTGAGTCCATAGAATGATTGGGATGGCCGCTGCGGGGCCCCCAAAAGTGTGAGATCTGGGGTAGCCACTGTGATTTGTCCTGTGGGCAGGACAGCTCTGGTTGTACATTGCCTGCTTGGGCCTCACTCCTGCAATAAGGTCCAGGCAGGCAGGCCTTTGCACACCCTGAGACTTGTCATTGGGCTGCCCGAGGGCACTTTGTGCAGAGAATGGCAGGATTGGCATCTTAGATTGTAAGCCTTCTGAACATGGGACAAATCCAAGAGGCCACAGGCTTTCTTCTTTAACAGTCAGAAGTAACCTGATGCTTATTCATCCTTAAACAAGAAGGCCCAGTGATTATTAAAAAAACAAAAATTATGAGAAAAAAGTAGCTTCTGTCTCTGAACATAACTGCAACCCAAGAGCCTATAAGGCTGGGATTGATCAAAGTACAGTACTCAGTATAGCAAAAACTGGCATTCTCCTCACAGGCTTCCAAACCCAGTTTAATGTGAACCTACTAACAATGCTGCTTGTACCTACAGTGAAGAGAGATGATCTTGTTCAGAAGTGCTAAATGTACTGAACAAGAAAATTTACACCTTTGGGTTTGATAACACAGTGAATCAACTGATCAAAGTCTCCAGAAGGCCAGATCTGGACAAGTAGTAAAACTAGTGAATCTATAATTTGTTAAGCGTTAATTCTTGTCAAAGATCATTTTCACAGAAGAGAAAAAGTGTGTCTGCAGGAGAGGGTTTAAAATGTGGAGATTTGTTTAGTTTTTCTTCAAAAATATAGCAGGCAGACAGGCATGAAAGGGCCAGGGAAAGTTCTAGGCAAATGCTGGACAATGAAACAAAGATACAGAAAGCTTTAGAGATAAAGCACATTTTCCTTATTCTAATTTCCTATTTCCTGATTAGAAGAAAACAATCCAGTCTGTTTACCATTGTCACATTTTTAAGCCAAACAAGTACTAAATCTGACTATGGTATGCTAGATTTGGTCCAGAATAATTAATTGTAAATTTAACAATTAAACAAAACAAGAGAATTAATGGGAATTAGCAATGTGTGAGACTCTTCAATTGTGCTGCTTTATATGTTTAGTGGGTTACCAGAAAAAAAATTAATTACATTTCTAATCATTTGACAGGTACACGGCTGATAAATGTATGTTAAATATGCTTTTGCTGAAATCTCAAGAGTGGAGGATGGAAAGGTGTAAATTATACTGAGATCACAGATATGTGCACTGGAGTTCCTTGCAAGCCCGTTTAATTGTTATGAGCAGAATCAGTGCTAACAAAGAAGTATCTAGTATCCTAGCTGAAACTTAACCAGTGTCAGCAGAGAAGAAAAGAAGTGAGTTGTTATTGCTCAACACAGTTGCAGTAGTTTGTCACCCCCTGGAAATAGACCTTAAGTCTTCAAGTTGCACAACAGAGTGCCTAGAATCACTTTCTGTAAATCAATATCCTAAAACAATTTGCAATATAGCAGTCAAGACCAGATTCCTAGCTTCAGATTCTGATCCCATCTATATGGTTGCAAATTCAGAGTCACTCCATTGAAACTAATGGAGTTACTACTCTCAGTTTACACTCAAGTAACTGCAGTTAGAATCTGATCCAAAAGACAGTAAAGTTCTATGTTCTAGGAAAAGCCCCCAATTACTGGAGCAGGCAGCATGCTGGTCCACAACCCTGCCATGATTTGCAATGTTATTTTGTTTAATGATATATTACCTCCATCTTTGGCCAGCATGGATACACAGAACATTCACAATAGGATTCAAAACTTTGAGCTGTGCCTGAAAGCATCTGAGGATGTTTCAGAAGAGGAGTTAGTTACATTATTACCCAATCCCCACCCACTGAGAACTTCCTTGAAAACTTGGCCTTCAACAGACAGGAGATATTGGATGTTATTTACATGTTGCATTAGAAAAGAGTGAAACTGAATGCAGGTTAAGTTGAAGAAGAACTTCAATAAACTCTGTGCACTGCACTATGCAGCCAACTTGCTTCCAGCCTAACTCCTCGCATTCCCAGTTTCCACCCATGTCTCATCAATCACAGTCCCTTCAGAGACCATGGGTCCTCTGACTACAGTCCCACCGATTGTGATACATCTTCCCTATGTTAGGGACATTTAAACGAACATTAAAAACACACTTGATACCTAGACCCCCTTTGGCTAGAGGCCACTAGCACATAATTGAATTAGGGTATTGTCTTTACCACAGATTATGTTGTCTTTGAGATAGGTTGCTCCTGGCCGTGATTGCCTGTGGAGGAGACCAAATTATCTCTGTCCCCTCCTTCCCTGTGGGGGTTAGCTTCTGGATGGTTCTGTATCTCACTATGCTGTGATGATCCCTGTGGCCTCTCTCTGGATGCTGTGTGTGCTGGCTTGTGTCTGCTGTTCCTTCGGAACACTTGTCCCTCTTGTTACCTCTTATTGTCTAAGTCATATTTGTTATTGTCTGTGCATCACTATTGAAAAGCTTGTCACTCTCTGTCCTGTTCTTGTTCAACTTCGGCATCGTGGCTCCTTTCAGTTATAAAGAGGCTATCACCTAGAATTGTTTTCATCCCAGGCAGTCCTTCCAATGCTTGGGTGAATCTTCTCTGGAACACTTCCGGTGTTGGGCTTATGTCCATTGGCATATGGAACCACCTGGATTGACCAAATAATGTTCCAAAGGTTGTCAGAATATTGGATTTTTTTTCCAGGCTTTAGCTGGCACAACCAAGTCTTCATATCACAGACCATAAAGATTCTGGCTTGTGGACAGTGGAGAGTGGCACCTTTTCAATTACTACTTCAGAGAGTTTGGGTCTATACAGGGCATAATTTGCCTGATGGCTTCTTTTACCCCCACCACTACCACCACTATCCTGCATACCCTATTTGTATTGGACTCCACAGGTGCTATGGTACCTCTGCTCTGCAGACTTGCAAGCTCCTAGGCATACTGGATTACATAGGCCCATTGGATTTTTCCCTTGAAGTAAGCACACAGGGTCTATTGTGGGGGCTACTTACAGTAGCAGGTTTTCTTCAAAGCACCATTGCCTTTGAAAACATCCCCATTTGCTTTCAAAACTGTCTCCATTGTGCTGTGACTCCCGCTATTTCTTCTTGCATTGGAGCTATAAAATTCAGACATTGCACTCTGATCAGATCCATGGCTTGGATGGCTGAATTCCCCAAGAGGGATCTGTGCTCCTTACCCTTCCCCACAAAGTTTCCACCACAAACTTCTGTTAATACCTGCAGTGAGGCAGAGTGGCCGCCCATTGACCCAAAGGGGGAAGAGCCCCTCCGTGAAACCTCTTGGGCAAAGGCTGGCCCTTCCCTCTCACCTGCCTGGAAGTCAGGAGGCATGGCTACTACTATAAAAGGCTAGCCCAGGAGCTCAGTCAGGGTCCAGCTACCAGAGGAAATAGATGCCTTCCCTGTGCTCCCAAGCAGGGATGATGAGGACTGGCCTGGACCACCAGGATCTCTGACAGCTAGGGCTCATCTAGACTATGGGGAATGGTCGAAAGAAGAATTTGCATATCTTCTTCTGATCACACTTCAAAAGTGGAGCTTTCGAAAGTGAAAGTAGTTAAGACACGGCTTTTTCGGTGAACACTCCCTTTGTCTAAAAGCCGCTCTTCCTCAAAAAAGGAGGTTTACTGCTTTTGAAAGTGAGATCGGAAGAAGATATGCAAATTCCCGTGGAATTTGCATATCTTCTTTCGACCGTTTCCCGTAGTTTAGATGAGCCCTCAGTGACTGGGAGGAAGGTCAACCCCTGCCAGAGCTGACAAGCTCCAATACCCCATCAGACCTGCCAGAGGCCCAGGTATGCACAGAGGGGGAGAACGGAAGTAGCCCAGGGATAGCCGACATTAGTCAGGTCGCTCTAGAGCACCGGTCAGCGTGTTGCGGTGCGGATCCCTGCTGACCCAGCAGCAGGCTGTTCTAATGCTGTTTGGAACACAGTGGAGTGGGAGGGACTGCGTTCCCCCTGCCACCCAATCCCTGGGTGGCAGTCTCCCCCCTTCTCCACTTCAGGCCAACTTCCTGTGTTTGTCAGATCTCCACCGAAACAAGGAGACCCAACTGTTCCTTTACCTTACTGACTGTTTGTATCACTGCCCAGCCCTGCACCAGGGCATGGGCCTTACCGACTGCTTGTATTACTGCCCCGCCCTGCACTAGAGCCTGGGCCTTACTAATAGTTTGTATTACTGCCCCGCCCTGTACCAGGGCCCGGGCTACAAATTGCATATCTGGAGACTGTTTGATTGCTGACCCTCCTAAACCAGGGCCTGGGCCACTGAATTCTGTGTTTCCTGCCCTGCCCCAGCCCAGGACTAGAGACCACCAACCCGAATAGGGCAACTGTTGTATTAAGTCCCCTGGTCTGATCCCAGGCCCGAGCCCCCAGACTATGGGAACTTAGTAGACGTAGGCGGAGTGGCTGCCCATTGACCCGGAGCAGGAAGAGCTCCTCTGTGAGCCCCAACGGGCTACAATACCCATGTGTTATTCGGTCAATTACTATGAGGTCACATGTTGTTGTGGTCTGCATTATGTCCTACTCATTATAGTGTGCTTGCTCTTTGTAATGGGTGTGCAAGAGCCAATTCACTCAATCACATTTTAATAGGCGTTTCCCCATAAATATTGTTGCATGCGTGGAAGACGGTATTGTCCTTTGTTGCTTTCCTGTTCTGACAGCCTGGACCTGATATGTTCTCAAACTCAGAGATGTCTGATGTGCCCCTTCTTATACAAATCTGACCAAATCTTTCTGAGAGCTTCCTATGCTCTTGCACATACTACTAAAATGGTTCAACTTTCCACATTCTTTGTATGTTGTCCTAGTGCAGGGCACTTGGTTTTCTGCTCCTGCTGTTTGCTACAGCAAATGGTACTCACTCTGGACGGAGCCCTGGTCACCTTCCCTCCTTTGCTGCTGTCTCACTGCACATACTATAAAGTCTGTTGTGCCTCTCAGGGCTTCCATCTTGTCTTGATACTTCTATGGCAGTCCCCAAGTCTAAGTATCAGTCTGATGGGAGATCATGTTCCTGGAGCAGCAACTTCTGTGGGTGGCAATTCCAAGTGCTACAGACTTTTCTGGCCCAAATTAGGGAAACTTTCAAGTCCCCAAAACTGCATGTAGCAGCCAGTGGGCAACTTTAAGCATACGGATATGCACTCCCCAACAGCCCAACTGAGACCCTACTGGGTTGGGCCCCAAATGCCCTGAGTTGCATTTAGACATTTCTATATATGACTACTGTACTCGGTGAAATAGTTGTTAGAGTGGTAGAGCACAGTGATTGCATCTAATTTCCAACAAGGGTTCAATACAACAGTCAGGCTATCAGGAGCAAGTGGGGGACTGCAAATGACATGCAGTCTGAAAATTCAGAGCATCCTTTTGTTCTCCATCTCCAAAACTCCTGTCCTTCTTAAGGCTTTCATGGAGCAGGATACCTTAGACCAAATCACTTACACAGGCATCAGCACTTGGCTCCACATTATGACTGAGACCTCAGTCTTCATACCCTTTCTCTAGCATATGTCTGGCTCATCAAGCTAGGTCTCCATCTCAGCTCTCCTTAGGCAAACATCAGATGTCAGGAAACACACATTAGTTGAGCCCATGGGCCAAATGTGAGCTTTATTTCACACACATGTGATCTCTGCCATCCCTATGTTTTTTTCATGCTGGGACTGAGAGGTGTGTTATACCTACTTTTTCCATCTCTAGAGGCACACATTTCAAGTATCCTCAAAGACTACAGAGTTAATGCATTCTGGGACACTAGTTCAATATCTCACTTCTTAATGCAACTCAGACTCCTGGAAACACGAGAATTGCCATGTTACACACAAGCCTCTGGCTTCCGCCTGCAGTGTTATTGCCTTCTATCAAAAGCAGTTGCTCTCCTATGTGAAAAAAAATTGCTCTTCTGATTCTGACAACTCTACCGCACAATATGGGCCTTTGCCAAACTAGTTTGTAGAATTTGAAATCATTCTGCAATGTCAGTACAATAATAACAGAAAAGAGAGTATGGAGCCAAAGAGAGTCCAGAGTCCATCAATTCTGTGGGAGAAAGGGTATGTGCTATTATGCAAATAAAGCCTGGGAAAGCACTAGGGCAGAGAATGTACCAGCAGAATTGTTCTATGTTATTGGTGGCAGCAGTATTGATCTCAAGTGGAAAATTTGCAACAGTAGTTACTGCTCTTACCAAAAAAAAAAGGGGGGGGGGGCATTTAACAGACTGTACTTACAGTCTTATCACCTCCCCTGATATTGCACACAAAGCCTTGCTCTAGATTATCCAGGATTTCATAAACCAAAAATAGAAGCAAAACTCCTACTACTTGTTTCAAAGTGAGCACCCATGATCATATTGCAAGCACTTATCACATCACTGAAAAATACAGTAAATAAAAGTCAAGTCACCCATTAATCATGTTGGTGTTCCACCAACAGCTTAAAAGCATTTTATATAACCTAACAAGACCACCTTTGTAGGACAGAGGGATTCCAGAGCTTCTCGCTGAATCATCACAAGTCTGTTGTCAAAAACAGATGACGGTGCTAACAGCAGCAGGTAACAGCGAGTGGTTTTCCACTGGGTAGGGTGGGAGACAAAGGTTTATTCTGTCTCCAAAACTTTCTCAACATGTACACAGAATTGATTATGAGACAAGCCCTGGAAGGTTTGGACAAAGTGGTAGGAGCTGGGGTTTGCACAGCCAGATATTCTTATTAACCCTCGGATGTGCTGATGGCATTCTTTGCTACAACCACATATGCAATGCAACAAATGTTGGAATACATAAAAACCATTAGTCATGACTGTCCCTGAATCAGGTGAAAACACATTGTATGTTCACGGACATAGTTAACAAAAGCAGGAGGCAAACAGACATCACATGAATGTACACAAGACTGTACATGAATTCAAATGTCCTGAGATCATACATCTCCAATTAAGGAAATTGTTCAAAAGAGATTGGAAAACGACTAGAAAAGAGTCATCCAGACATGGCTTCTCTTACAAAAGTTTGGAAAAACTGAGACATCTCAAAAGATATGAAGGTTTGAGAGGTGAAAAGCATAGTTTTTTCAACAGTGAGATTTACAGATGTGGATTGTGAGAAACTAATGCTGTTGACAAAAAAAAATGTAAACCTTTGAGATGCTGTGCTGGGAAAGATTCTTGAGTATCTCCTGGATGAAGAAGATGACAAATGCTTATTTTAGAAACATTACTGGAGGGAAGCAGATCCTGCTGTTAGAAATCAACAAGTATAAACTTACTTTTTTGGTGACATTGGGCAATGAAAAGGAAAACCTCTAGAATGTTATAATGGAAAGAATGGGGGCAGGTTATCATAACTGTGCATGACCACCAAAGTGATGAATGGGTGGTGTGCAGCAGCTCACAGGGTCGTCAGCTGCTGAGTACTTGATGTTAGCGATGGACCAAGGCGGCTTGCAAAAATTCTACTGCATCCCAGTATTCAGACATAAGTAAAATAATTGTATTCACTTACTCTGCAGTGTAAATGTCTCAGAGGGGTTGCGTTAGTTTGTAACTGTAAAAGCAATGAATTCAACACTATCAACTTCGGCTTGAATAAAGATCTTAACTAGCTAATGGACTACACAGTTAATTTCCCCTCTTTTGATATTTGCATCTCCACATCAAATGCTGTGAATGAGACATATCCACCAGAATTTAATTAGTCTCATTAACACTGGTCTTATAATTGACAGTTAAATGCTTTTGTGGTTACATATACCCTGGATTCTGTAATTTCCACTCCAAATCATCGGATGAAGTTGGTTTTATCCACAAAAGCTCATGACCTAATAAATGTGTTGGTCTCTAAGGTGCAGCAGGACTCCTCACTGTTTTTACTCTGCAGTGTCAGTCCAGGAATGCTAAGCACCTAGAATGTTGGGGTCTCCTGCCCAGAAGAGCCTATTGTTTACAGAACACCTCCTGAACACTCCCTGGGGTAATATACAGCCATCACAACGTACCAGAGAGACAGTTTCACATCATGAATTCCTGTTGGAGCTCCTTTACTATTTACCATTGTTCTGTGGTTGCTGTCATGGCAGCTGTCTGAACTTCCTATTTCATTTCTAGGACTGGCTTTTAGTCCATCAGATTTAGCAGCCAAACAAATCAACACAAGCAGAAGTATTTATTCACATGTCAGTGCACGTCTTCAAATCCATATTTCAAATGGCAATTCTCCTCTGCTAGTGAATTTCACATCCGGCTATACAAAGGTGTCTCAAAGACAGGTTGATAACCGGCTATGCAGTAACTATTGAATAGAACCATAGTCCATGGTCATCTCCTGGACTTAGTTTGAAAAGCGTTTTTGGCAGTGAATATGGAATGGTTCAATTCAATTACAGTAATGGATTCACAACATGTTTTCCCACATGGAGAATACATTAAACTTAGGGTGATCACGTGTCCCATTTTTAAAGGGACAGTCCCATGTCTAAGGCCTCTAGCAGGTGCTCAGGACCCTCTGGCCCAAGGAGCTGGCCAGGAGGAGCTAAGTCCAGCATGTGCCAAAGCCCCATATACTGCTGGCCTGGGACAGTCTCTCTGCTCCTCAGACAAGCTCTAGAATGGCTGTAAGGGGCATGATTTTCAGCCCATTCCCATCCCAAACCTGCTGTCTTCTCCAACACCTTAGCACCCTCTTCACACCCCAGGTCCCTCCCTTTGGGCTTGCCCCCATGGAGGGTGGGGCTACTCCATTCCCTAGGCACCCTCCCCTGCTGAGCCATGTTTGCTGAAACCCCTACAGTCAGGTTTCCCGGGCCTTTTGTGCACAATGTATTCTTAGGGCTTAACACCTTTCAGCCTGCGCTGTAGCTGGAGGACAGGAGGTGGCTGGATTATGTCAATGGCCAGATTATGTCGATGGCCAGCAACATTCTGGAAGCTGCCTTTTGACACAGCAGGAAAGGACAAGCTGCTTTCATCTTCATGGAGGGGAGGACAAAAGAGCAGTGCAAAGACATGGACCAGGTCATCCGTTGCCTCTCTCCTCACCCTTACAACTGGAATCAGCTCCTGTCCCTTTCCTCCCACACTGTGCTAAAAGGCTGCTGCTGGCCACATTCTTTTGTGAACCCTGGCAGAAATCTGGAAGGTGGGATATGTGATCCTACATTTCCCCTTCTCTGCATAGGCTGTCTCAGGAAGACATGGTGCCAGATACCAAAAGAGGCAGATCTGTCCCGGGCACAGCAAGGCACCAAGGGTGGAAAGCACTAGGCAGGGAGGGTGATTGGCCTTCTGAGAAGGGTGTGTGTGTGTGTGTGACATTTCTTCCCAATTGTGTGTGGGAGAGGGGGTTTCATCAGCCCTCCCTGTGTGAACCCTAAAGCATTAAATATAAGAGGATAAATAAAAAGAATCCAACTATGCATTATTTCTTTTAAACAGAGGCTCAGTCACCTTGATGTTTATTTGAACAGTTGAATGACTGCTATGGCTATGTCTAGACTACATGGCTTTGTCGACGGAGCCATGTAAAATAGTTTATTCGGCATAGTCAAAGAAGCGGGATTTAAATAATCCCCGCTTCATTAAAATAAAATGGCCACGCTGTGCCGACGATCAGCTGATCCGGCACAGCGTGGCGGTGAAATGACAGGGAAGCCTTTGTCGACCGCTCCGTAAACCTCGCTTCACGAGGCATACGGGCCGGTCGACAAAGGCTTCCTTGTCGCATCGCGTCGCTGCGGTAGACTGCCGTGCTGTGCCGGATCAGCTGATCGTTGGCACAGCGTGGCGGCCATTTTTATTTTAATGAAGCGGGGATTATTTAAATCCCCGCTTCTTTGACTATGCCGAATAAACTATTTTACATGGCTCTGTCGACGGAGCCATGTAGTCTAGACATAGCCCTTGAAGTGGAACTTGCTTGAATAGGAGGAACTTTACCAGGTTTCTCATATTCAGTATAGGGGAAAATGGTTACCCTAATTAAACTACATATGTGCTGCTTGCTTATTTATAGGTGTAGAACTTGTAGTAAGATGAGGGTCTGAAGCATAAGCCCACATATTACAGGCCAGGTGTGAGGCCTGAGGCCTAAGGCCTAGACAACAATGGTCAAAACTTTGCCAATATAAAGCAGAATTAAGGTGTGTGCTGGGAGTGCCTGGCTCTGGGGGGAGGGATGAGGCATTGGGTTAGAGTGGGGGGGGGGGAGGCTCTGGAGGAGTGGAGGGGGATTGGGTTAGAATGGGGGTATGGGAGTGCCTGGCTCTGGGGGAGAGGAGCGGGATATTTTGCTAACATTTTGTTTTTTATTTATTTATTCCCAAATAAAATTACAAAATGTATATTAATTTTATATCAATAAATATGTCAATTTTTTTTGCAATTGCATGACTATTATGTTTATGCAAAATCTCAAACTTACAAAGTATCTGAAAATTTCACAGAAGCCTGTTCTATTTGATTAACCACAGTCTATACTTGTTTTTATTTCAACAAAACAAGTTATGTATCATATAAAAAATTAAAAAGTACCTTAAATTTATATTTAAATTAAAAATTATTTTATATGGGCAAATAACAATTTTACATATCAAATTATTGTATTATATTAAAACAAGACCTGAAATATTATAAAATATACCTAAAACATAATCTATAATAATAAATAATTGTGACTTTCCGATAGAAGTACATTCTCTTTGGTGAACCTGAAAGCTATCAGTTTTCATTTGTGCGGCCCTCAGTAGGCTTCGAGTTTGACATGCCTGATCTAGATCATCCCGATAGATGTCTATCCAGCCTGCTCTTAAATGTCTCCAGTGATGGACATTCCCTAACCTCCCTAGGCAATTTATTCCAGTGTTTAACCACCCTGACAGTTAGGAAGTTTTTCCTTATGTCCAACCTAAACTTCCCTTGCTGCAGTTTAAGTCCATTGCTTCTTGTCATAAGAACGGCCATACTGTGTCACAACAAAGGTCCATCTAGCCCAGTATCCTGTCTGCTGACAGTGGCCAATACCAGATGCCCCAGAGGGAGGGAATACAACAGGTAATCCTCACGTGATCCCTCTCCTGTCACCCATTTCCAGACAAACAAAGGCTTGGGACACCATTCCTACCCATGCTGGCTACTAGCCATTGATGGACCCAATCTCCATCAATCTATCTAGCCCTTTTTTGAACCCTGTTAAAGTCCTAGTGTTCACCACATTCTCTGGCAACAAGTTCTAGAGGTTGACTATGCGCTGAGTGAAGAAAAACTTCCTTTTGTTTGTTTTAAACCTGCAGCCTATTAATTTCATTTGGTGACCTCTAATTCCTATATTATGGGAATAAGTAAATAAGTTTTCTTTATTCACTTTTTCCACACCAGTCATGATTTTATAGATCTCTATCATATCCCCACCCCTGATTTCCTCTTTTCTAAGCTGAAAAGTCCAAGTCTTTTTAACTTCTCTTCATAGCACTGCTCTATGCTGTCCTATCATCAAAGGCCAAAGAGAAAAACTTTTCTCCCTCCACCTTGTAATACCCTTTTAGATACTTGAAAACAGCTATCATGTCCCCTCTCAGTCATCTCTTTTCTAAACTAAACAAACCCAGTTATTTCAGTGCTCCCTCATAGGTCATGTTTTTGTTGTTCTTCTCTGGACCTTCTCCAATTTCTCCACATCTTTCTTGAAATGTGGTGCCCAGAACTGGGAACAATACTCCAATTGAGGCCTAATCAGTGCAGAGTAGAGCAGAAGAATGACTACTCGTATCTTGCTCACAACACTCCTGTTAATGCATCCTAGAATCATGTTTGCTTTTTTTTTTGCAAGTGTCACACTGTTGACTCATATTTAGCTGGTGGTCCACTATGACCCCTAGGTCCCTTTCTGCAATACTCCTTCCTAGATAGTCACTTTCCATTCTCCATGTGTGAGACTGATTGTTCCTTCCTAAGTGGAGTACTTTGCATTTGTCTTTATTAAACTTCATCCTATTTGCCTCAGACCATTTCTCCAGTTTGTCCTAATCATTTTGAATTATGACTGTATATTCCAAAGCACTTGCAATCCCTCTTAGCTTGGTATCATCTGCAAACTTAGTAAGCGTAGTCTCTATCCAATATCTAAATAGTTGATGAAAATATTAAACAGAACTGGTCTCAAAACAGAGCTCTGCAGAACCCCACTTGTTATGCCCTTCCAGCACGACTGTGAGCCATTAATAACTACTCTCTGAGAACAGTTATCCAGCCAGTTACGCACCCACCTTATAGTAGCCCCATCTAGGTTGTATTTCCCTAGTTTATTGATAAGAAGGTCATGAGAGACCTTATCAAATGCTCTGGACTGAATAAACCAGTCCAGAGCAAAGTATCGATTATGTAAAAGTTCTGACCTTCCCCCATCTTTCTAGCAGATAGATTTCTAAGCCACTAGATACACTTACCCAATGAGTATATATAAGGCTAGCTGTTAAGAGCATAACGCAACTAGTGCTGAGTGCCTTCGTCTTTGTTTTAAATCAATAAGCATTGAGGAGGCTCAGTAACTGCTAACTCAGTGAGTCCTAATTTTTAAGGACAGGACTATGGACATGAGAAAAAGGATCAGGAGGCTATTAGAACCTTGTCTTCCAAGGGAAAAAAAGGTGTGTTCTTAACCTGAGTTAACTAGGATTTTACTGCATGTTAGTTAAGACAAGGCACTCTGTAGTTTTCACGTGAGTGAGCAGGTCCAATAAATCTTAACTGTCCCTGCTAACTTATGTGAAACCGCATTGTCTTTACCAGGTTTTTATCTTCACTAGGTAATTTGTCTTAATTATGCAACTGTTTTTCTACTGAGGATGCACATTTAGAGAAGGCATGCATGTTACAACATGTACTTTACAGGTATTCATTTCCATAGTATCTAGGCATTGTGGTATATAGGACCCAATACTATCTGACCTTCAGGTATGACAGCACCCTTTAGAAAATGCTAACAGGCTTATTATTACTGAAAAAATGCAAAGGTATTCATGTATTAAATGTATATACATTTTCTCTTTACTAGTCTGTAAAAGAAGCAACTATAAACTGGGATAATTTTATGAGAATAAAGGAGAATTTTATTGACTGTAATATAGGGTGGTTTTCATTCATCTACAGCTGATACATTTTATTACTATTTATTTCAATTTACAAAAATCAATGCACGTGTCCATTCCATGCACTGGAAACCTTTATGTAATTTAATTTTCTATTTGCACAGTTAACCTTTATAAGTAGAGTCCTGCGTGGATACAAAACTTGTATCTGCATCCACATCTGTAGCCAGAAAAATGAACAGCAGATATCCATGGATTTGCAGGGCACTATTTATAAGAGATGGATGCAGCAAACAAAAACACTACCAGACATAATACACTTCAAGCGTTAATAAACTCCAGCCCTCAGCTCAGCTCAGCTCCACAAACATCTGGAAGAAAGCATGAACTTTGCAGCATGCAGTCCAAGGTTCTATCTGGATTCTGATAGAAGAATTAATTTTAAAGTTGAGGATGCTGCATGAAGAACAGCCTGCAAGCAGCCCTCTCCATTTGAAAATTGAGGGGCTTCAAGGCAAATCAAGTCAGCTCCTCTGCTGATCAACTGTATCAGTGAAGCACGGGGAAAAAAGGGGTTAACGTATGACAGTTCCTCTAGTCACAAGCAATGGTAATATGAAGCAACCTGTTTATGAGGCTTCCTTTCTGCTTGGAGTGCTAGAAACATCTTGTTTGTTTGTGACTGGAAATCTAAGGATGTGATCTAGTGCTGAGGGGAAGGTGCAGGGGAGTAAAATGAGATGAACCATTCTGATAGAGTTTAGCTGATAGACTTTTAGGTCACATGTGTGATCAACCAGAGTAAGGTAGTTCCATTTTTATTGGCAATGGTCCTGAACCAGCCAGCTTGTAGTGACTCGTGAATTTAAATGCCCTCCGATACAGTAATTTGAAAAGGTTGTTCAATTTAAAAAACAACTGAAAATAAAGTTACTGCTCTCCTTGTGTGGAGAAAAAGTTCGGGAGAAAGAAACAGGATCAATAGAACTGCACGGTCAGGCAAGTTAAAAACAAAAATCTAATAGACTGAATACAGCTACATTACATAGTTAGGACTTGCGCTTCCTGCCATGGGGATAACTCTAGAATTTTCCTTTCTTATGTGCTACTTCCACAAGTACTACTTAGTGGTGTTTTCTTTTTAAATGCAACTTTTCTCTTCTCTGTTATTTTATTAGTAAGGGCTTAGCAGCATACTTGATGCTGCACAAAAACAGAGGAAGATAGTGACCCTGCCTCAAGCACTTTAATACATACATACATATTTATATTACATATTGAAATTAATGTTTCAGTCTTTTATAGCATGTAGTGTGCCTTAGGGTTATGGCAAGAGCCTAGGCATTGGAACCTTTGAGTTCTTTTTCTAGCACGGTTACAGATTTGCTACGTGACCTTGAGCAAGTCATTTAGCTTCTTTGATTTAATTCACTCATCTGTAAAATGAAAATATAATATCTAAGGAGTTCTATCAGACTTAATGTTTGAGAACATGATAAGATCCCTCAGAACAATAGGTGCTGCATGTATTTGTCATTCGGTATGATACTTTGTTTATCGTATCATATACATGTATCATATACATTTTTGAGAAAAATAAATTTTTTTTTCAGTTTTTTCCGTTCTTCATATGGGGGTATGTATATGTTCTTGAAATACTGTTAGGGTCAGTGAGCAGCATACAGATCTCAAAATCAGACATTTCTCAACCCCTGATGTTGATAGTCAATGTTCCTAACAGGACTGACCAAACAACTTCCTTTACTATTTACTAGTGCGCCTCAGCTGGTAGCAAATAAAACAATTCAACTTGCATTCTTCCTTGTGGGACAATTATTTCATCATCATGAGAAAGTGGGAAAAAAGTTTGTAACTATAACCGCTTCTGTAAGCAGGTGTCCCAAGGGAAGTATCTTATTATCAGTCCTGGGGAATTTTTTTCTATGGCAATTTTTCTATGGCTCCAAATGCAACAATTGCAGAATTCGTCCAGGACTATGTTATCCAATGCTCTAAATATAAGGCCATTCCTTTCTCTTCCTACACTCCTTCCCTCATTCACCACTTAACTGTGCTTAATCACCATTTACCCTCTGCACAGACTGATGCAGGAGTCTTGTGTAAAAGAAAAGCATGTGATCATACAGTTAAAGAAAGTCATCATACATATGCACAAATGAACCAAAATATGGTTGCACAGGCAACAATAATTCTGGAATTTCATAATTTTTGTGTACTTGAATTTTCATCATTTTTTGTATTGTCATTTGTGTCTTTTTAAAAAAGCAAGCAAGACAAAGCACGAGAGAGTATATTGCAGACAGCAGTCCTGCCTTTAATATCTATACTATTCACAACAAACATTTCTCAGTTAACTCTGAAATCCACATGGAACATCTGACTACTTTCCACAACTTGTTTTCTCTTTGCTTTAAAGCATGCAGACTGTTTTCCTATAACATGCTCACAAGCTCTTCTGCAATAAATAAATCCCAAACAAACCAAGATGCACTAGACATAAAATTTATTTTCACATCTCCACCCTGCCGCCAGGGCTGGTATGAGCCTTGTGTCTACACTGAAGAAGTCCTTCCAGGGGGTGGTGACAGCTCTCAGAAGAAAACAGTGAATGAAAAGGGTACATGACAGGGGGTTCTGTCTGACATGGACCTTAGCAGCATGGGATGGGCTGAGGGAATGGTTGAGGGAGTGAGCACAGCCTAGCAGGGGGACAGGGACAATCAACATTAATTCTCACCAACAGACATAGCTTTCTATCAATAGCCCAAATCAAAAAAGGTTTGATTTTAAAACCTAAGAAAAGGTTATGGATAACAAAGCAGCCAATCACATAGCATGTTAGTAAACAACGTGCTCTATAATAAAACAGATGCTAAAACTAAGGAACAATGACATTCATTTTTGATCAAAAGCAAGGTTATTTGCTTATACAGATCAGTATTTTTCAGTAACAAGATAACCTTGTTTCAGAGGCTGGTTTTGTATATTGTGGATTTCTTTAAACCTGGTTGTTTTGGGGGCTATTGAGAATTTGCAGCAGCACACAGCAGCCGTATACTCCAAATTATGCTTCCAGGCCATTGAGACACTGTTTATGTGGAATTGACAAACTATACCTTATAGAACGACAGAGACAGGCTAAGAAGACTTGTGGGAATTTTCCAGCATGTAAATTTCTGCTGTGGAATAATCTCTAAAAAGGATTTCAATCGTAAGTAATAAATAATAGCTTAACTTCAGCATTTAGTTTTGGGGTTACATTCTGCAATAACCATTTACTTGAAAAATAAGGGTGCTCTCTTCTGTTTTGAGTATAAAATATCTCCCGTTGCTTAAGCAATGTTCTTTGGACTAAACTAAGAAAAAAATACATTTTCTTAGGGCATGTCTACACTAGGAAATTATTTTGAAATAACTGGAATCAACATACTAACTCCTGATTTAACAAAATGGAAATAGCATGCCCCCACTAAGGGGAAGCATTTAAATTAGTTAGAATTATTTTGAAGTAGTGTATCCACACTGATTGGAGCCTGCCTCGGGCTTAGAGATACCCCGGGAGCACTCTGGGGAGGGCACCAGGAGGGCAGATACATCCTGTGGCTGCTTGGTCAGGGAAGCTGCAACATGTGCTTTCAGGGGCTCCTCTCTACAGCCACGTCTCCCATGCCACTCGTCCGCTGCCTCCCCCGTTGTGGGATGCAAAAGGGACTCCGTGTGCTCTGGTTGCCCTTGAGGATGCTACAGCCCTCACACCATGGAGCCACATCTGCTGCAAAGCAGTGCTAGGCTCGAGGGCCTTGTGCTGCACCTCATGGCTCTGTACGTCCAGACTGCCCACACGCTGCTCCAGCAGAACAAGAACCTGGATCTGCAGGACATACCACAGCATGGACCGCAGGCCCTGCTCACCCAGGTCCTGGTGCTCCTGCTGCTGCACATACCCCTTAATCCCCTGGCCACCACGGAACACCGCTTCTCGCAGGAGGAGATGAGCTCAGACTGGTGGCACCACATTGTCATGCAGGGATGGGATGACCAGCAGTGGCTGCAGAACATCTGCATACAGAAGGTCATCTTCCTTAAGCTCTGCAAGTGGCTCGCCCATGCCCTCAGGTGACAGGACACTCCGCAAGCAACTCACCATCCCTGTGCAGAAGCGCGTCACCATCGCACCCTGGAAGCTCATCACGCTGAATAGCTACTCCTCCATCAGGAAGCAGTTTGGTGTGGGGAAATCCACAGTTGGGGCCATGCTCCTACAGGTAGAGAGAAGGCCATCAACCAGGTGTTGCTACGGAGGGTTGTTACTCTGGGCAACATGGACTGCATCGTGGATGGCTTTGCTGCCATGGGCTTCCCCAACTGAGGGAGGGGGGACACCCATACATGGCACACCCCCACTCCCATCCTGGCCCCCAACCACCAGGCCTTGGACTACATAAACAGGAAGAGATACTTTTCCATGGTGCTGCAGGCCCTTGTGGATCACAAGGGATGCTTCACCGACATCAACGTTGGGTGGTTGGGAAAGGCGTACGACACCCACATCTTCTAGAACTCCCGCCTCTTCCGAAAGATGCACGCCGGCATTTTTTCCCTGACCGCACCATCATAGTTGTGGAGCTGGACATGTCCATTGTAATCGTGGATGACGCAGCCTACCCCTTGCTCATGAAGCCCTACACAGGCAGCCTGGACCCCAGCAAGGAGCAGCTGAACACCAGGCTAAGCAGGTGCCACATGTTCGTAGTAAGTGCATTTGGCAATTTAAAGGGGAGGTTCAGGAGTCTTCTGACCCGTGTGGACCTCAGCAAATGCAACATCCCCTTTGTGGTGGTAGTCTGTTGTGTGCTCCACAACCTATGTGAAAGCAAGGGGGAGACTTTTCTGCCAGGGTGGGGGGGGTCTAAGGATGAACAGTTGGCCAGGGAATTTGAGCAGCCAGACACCAGTCCACATCAAGTGGCTGTGCTCATCAGGGAGGCCTTGAGGGAGAGTTTTATGGAAGGCCAATTGGAAGACTCTTCCCCATGCCTCTCTACAAGGGGCCCCTGCATTCCCTCTGTGTGCCTTTCCTCCCCCACTCCTCCCTTGCCCTATTCTCTCTTCCACTTTCCCCTTCCCCTGCAGAGCAAATAATAAAGCCATGTTTCTTGAAACAATAGGACTGTTTATGGGGGGGCATAGAACAGGGGAGGGACTGGGTAAAGAACCTAGAATGGGGGAAGAGGAGGAAGGGAAACTCAGGGATGGAGCTGGGAGTGGTGCCTGCCTCCAGGTGGTCGAGAGGCTTCGGCTGCCCAAGAGGTCCCACAGCCCCATGTTCTGGGGTCCCGGTGGCCCCTGGGGGAGCTAGCAGGGGAAGCCCTGGCAGAGAGAGGGGAGGTGGCTGGTGGCCTGCTCTATGAAGGATGCCATACGTGCCATCACTGAGGTGAGGGAGGAGCACATGGAATAGTGCTGGCTTGCCAGCTGGTCCCAGATGGCCTTCCTTTGTTCCCAATCAGCCTGGCACTCCTCCCAGTCATCCCGGTGCTTCTCCCAGTTGGTGGCCCACTCCTGATGCTCTTCCTGAAGCCCCCAGAAGAGGGACTGCAGGCAGGCCATCTGCATTTCCTTCTGTGGCTCCCATGGAATCGGGTAGATGGCGTGGGAGCTGTGGGACACACCAAGCTCACAGCTGGCCTAGCTGTGAAGAAAAATTACAAGGGCAGTCATCCCAGGAGACACTGCGTATGAAGCCTAGCCCTAATCTCTGAGCTGACACCAAAGGTCTCGGTGCAAACAATGGTAATGTGCTTTGAGTAAGGCCATATGTTGCCTAAACCACGGCCACTTTCCTGCAGTGGCACAGATGTCCCAGGGTAGCATCACTACACTCACAGCCTGGGGTCAAGCAGGCATGGAAAGGTGCTCGCCAGGCCAGGAGCCTGCAGGTGGGAAGTATGGACGAGGCGGCTTGGCCTCCTTTTGTGTCCTACACATGCCGGTTCAGCTCTCGTGGCATCCCACAGAGAGGGCGTGTCTACACAGCAAAGTTATTTTGTAATAATGGCCATTATTCCGAAATAACTATGCGAGCGTCTACACAGCAATACGTTATTTCAAAATAATTTTGAAAGAACAGATGGCTTATTCCGACTTCTGTAAACCTCATTCTATGAAGAAAAATGCCTATTCTGAAATAGCTATTTTGAAATAAGGTGTGTGTAGATGCTCCACTTCTGCTATTTTAAAATAGCCCCTCAGCAGGGCCATTCTAAGTTATTCATCTTGGGGCTCTAAATTGAGATAGCACATTTACATTAGAGAAGCCTGCCTTGGACTAATTTTGAGGCTTCCCTGCAGTGTAGACGTGCTATTTCAAAATAAGCTCTGCTTATAAATTCAACCTAAGAGGGGTTCTTTCAAAATAACTCCCTCGTGTAGACCAGGACTTATGGAATGCCTTATCAAAAACTAAAAACAAAACAAAACCCCCAGTGCTATGCAGGCATGTGTACACACATGCATACGTATACATGGAAACACACAACTAGTATTCTAAAAAACAGTAAATTCCTCAAATGGAAGGATTATGGATGCTCTTGTCAGTGGAATATTACTGAATCAGTAGAAGGGAATCTGCATATTCTGGACTATTCTTTAATTTTTCAGAACCCTGCCTGCTCCGACAAACAAATCAAGCAGTCGCACAGTGATGTGCACTCACTTATGTGTGACACAGATAACCTTACAAATGAAAGAATAGCTGATATTATGGGCCCAGTGTTGGGTCTTGCAGCCTGGACACTATCCTTTTAAAATTTCATCAGAGAACTGTGTAGAATTCTCAGACACAAACTATATTATGGCAAAATTATACACTGAAAGCACTTTAGAGTGAAAAGACACATTCCAGTGATGCTCCAAGGTACGGAAATGCACAGTTAATTCAACCAACCACCCTTTACTCCATTCAGGGCACCATGAAATAAACCACACTATTATGGCATTTTTACTGTTTACAATCCCAGCACAATTTAAGCTGATTTATAAATTAGATTTCCTTCCTCCCTCAAGCATGAGGTCACTAAAGGATAGAGTTAAAGTTTTTAGGGTAAACAGAAAGTCGGAAGGAACAGCCTGATTTCAAAATATATAGAGACTAGCCCAATTTCTGCTGGTGAAAATTTGTACAGAGCTGTTCTTTGGATCTGGAAAAAGTAATCAGCATCACAGCTAAATAAAAGATTGGACAGATTCTTAGGCATAAGGATTAACACATTACAAGAGACCAGTGAAGGCAGGGTGAGCAATAATTTTTGGTGGGGGGGTCACTCCAATTTTGGAAAGTGGTCAAGGGATATACCTTTCTGTGGAGGAGATGCGGGGTCTAGGGTGGAGGTTGGTGCAGAAGGGCGCACGGGGTAAGAGACTGGGGTGCAGGAAACAGTGTGAAGTCTGAGAGGGAGTTTGGGTGAAGGAGGGGATTGTGACCTGGGTCAGAGGATTAGAGTGTAGGGTCAAGAAGGGAGTATGGGTACAGAAGAGGATTCTGGCCTGGGAGAGGGGCTCTTGGAGGAGGTGCAAAGTTTGGGAGGGAATTGTGACCTGGGAGAAGGGGAAAAGGGGGTGCAGATGACTGCAGAGGGTTTGGGTGGTGACCTGGGGCAGGGGATTGGGGTGTAGGGTCCGGGAGGGTGTTTGCATGCAGGAGCGGATTCTGGAGTATAAAAGGGGGTACAAGGTCTGGGAGGGAGTTGTGATCTGGAGTAGGGGGGTGCAGAGGGTTTGGATGGTGACCTGGGGGGCGAGTTAGGATGCAGGAGGGGTAGGGGTGCCAGAGGCAGGCTCTGACTAGGAGGCGCTTACCTAAGCCAGCAGCCCTGCAGCACCCCCAAGGCAGGCTGGGCTCCCTGCCTGATGCAGCTCCAGATCATTTTAAGCTGCAGGCTTGTTCCCTCCATGTGTCTCTCAGCTCCCAGAAGGGGAAGAGGCTTGTGCTGCCCCCATCCCCTAGGCCAATCTCTCAGCTCCTATTGGCTGGTTGTTTCCAGCCAATAGGAGCTGAGAGATCGCCTGGGGTCAATTCCTATTGGCCAGTTGTTTCCAGCCTATAGGAGAGGAGGCTTGGGCTGGGGCCGGGGAGATCATACAAAGCCTCCCACTCCCTGCTCTTTAAACCACAGCAGCTGTGTCTGCAGGCAGGGTGGTCCGCAGGCCAGATCTAGTGGCTTGGCCGGCCTTATCCAGTCTCCTGGCCATATTTTCCCAGCCCTGAGTTAAGGTGAAGAGGGCAATTAACAGGACAGTTAGTAGGTTACAAATTGTTGTCACGCGCAGTACAACCAGCATCCCTGTTGAGCCTATGGTTTCCATTGTGCCTACATCAGTTTTCCTGCAGCTTCCGTTGGATCCAAAATAATTACTTGTCTGTTCTAACTTCTATATAATTGTCACGTGATGTGAAGTAGCTGCAGTGTTCCACCCCAGAAACAGCTCTGTAACAGTGCTGTGAGAGACCATCAAAATCAAAAAGGTTGTTTTTATCATAAGAAGTGGGTATGGGTAACAAAGCAGCCAATCACATAGCATGTTAGTAAACAACATACTCTAAAACAAAACAGAAGCTACAACTAATGAACAGTGACATTCATTTTTTATTAAAAGCAAGTGAAAGCTCATCATTTAAGCATAAATTGCTTTGTAGAGTCCCTTTGGGATGTACGGTGGATACAAATATTAGGTCTCATGGATAATTATTACCCTCCCCCATAGTAATCAGTATGCTTTGAATGTAAAGTAGATTGGGTAAGGTTGGCATTGTCCTTTCTATTTTTCACTCTTCTTAATTCCTAGACTAGCTCTTCAAGGTATCAAACAGTTATGGGACAAATTAGGATTTAATAGAGCAAAATTTGGCCCTGTATGTTTAAAAAGGAAGGGACTAGAAGAGAAATGCACCTAAAATAAGCACCAAACACAGTAAAAAAGGGCTTGAACACAATGTGTGTAACAGCTCTCCCAGCTGACCTTTGTATAAGGAAGTACATTTTAAGACTTGAAATGAGAAACTGAAAGAGATTGCTCTCCTGTTATGGAGCTTTTGCTTCTTGTGAAACCTCTAGGCTACCTGTGGTATTCCCTGTGGATCACTGAGGCTATATCTACGCTATGGCTTTTGCTGCAAGAGGCAATGCAAATGAAGTGTGGATTAGCATTTTCTCACGCTTCATTTGCATACACTCTTCCAATCTGTTTTTGTGCAAGGGGTTTTTGCGCTAAAACAAGCAGTGTGGACGTTGCCTTTTTGTGCAAACCCCCTCTTTTTTAAGGCATAAGGATCTTGCACAAAAGGGTGTTTTTCCGCAAAAAGGACACATCCACATTGCTTGTTTTAGTGCAAAAACCCCTTGCACAAAAACGGATCGGAAGAGTGTATGCAAATGAAGCACGAGAAAATTGCCTCTTCCGGCAAAAGCCGTAGTGTAGACATAGCCTGATAGCCTATCACAAAGCCCCTTCTGTTTGAATACTATGCTTGAAACATCTACTAGTGATCACAGCATAAGCACTAAGGTGCAGCAACCATCTAAAAAGCTCTCACACACAACAGCTGCTGCTGTCACAGCTGGACAATTAAGCAGATTTCATGTTGGTATATTTTTTTCATCATATGCATGACAAAGTCTAATGGGCCTTATTAGATCCTTAGTAGCTTTTAAGGCGCTATAAAATAGCCCACTATCAGTTCAGTCTGTGTTCCCAAGATATCAACCTGAATATCAGAAAGCATTAGCAATAGCTATGTTTTTATTTCTTCAGTAAGCTTGGAATAGATAAGACAATTAGTTGAGAAATTAGAAAGGGAAACTATTAGCATCACATCAGTAAAAATGAAAGTCCTGTTCTCTTTTCTGCTGCATAACAACTTCTTAGTAATGCCCTTTACATTATTTTTGTTACATATCTTTTAGATGGGAAGTTGCTTTCTGCCAATTGTACACACTAGTAGAGAATTCATTTAGTGTCCAGTCATGTTTACATCTTATGAAAATGCAACATGTTGTGATACTGTATTTCACTTACAATAGAAATATGTAATTGTATGGGGAATTATAGGTTCCCTATTTCTGTGTGAAACATGATAGGAATATATCAGTGGTGATAGACCCTCTAGATACTGGGATTTAGATCAGCAATATTTTAATTAACATTTTATGGCTCAACATTGAGGCTACACATCCACACACACACATACCCAAACCCTCTCATTACCAATGAAATGTTCTGTATCAGTTTTCACACAAGCTGCTTCCACCATGAGAGACGCTCCTTTTGTGGAGAATACCAAAAGCCCTGCTACTTCCCTCTAGTATTGAGTCTTATGTAAGGAGACACTAGACAACATTCTTCTCCTCCTCCTTGACTTTTGGCATCTGCAATGGGCCAGTCAGGTGTCTGACAGTACCCTAGTCAGAGACATAATATTCTGAATGCAAAAGGCAGATTCATTCAGCAACTTTAGCTTGAGGCCCAGTTGAGGTACCTCTTTCAACTTCAAAATGCATACAAACTCACATGAACATTGTAAGAGTGAATGTTATCATGGGAGTGTAGAAAGGACTCCTCCCTCCTTTCAATGTCTTGCTCCTGAAATAATGCTCAACTATCTCTTACCTCAGTGAAAGGAAAGGAATTTAACTGAGCATGTCAACTACCTGAACTACTATAAATGCTAGGCCAGACTCTGCCATACTTATTGGCTGCGTCTAGACTGGCAAGTTTTTGCGCAAAAGCAGCTGTTTTTGCGCAAAAACTTGCCAGCTGTCTACACTGGCCACTTGAATTTGCGCAAGAGCACTGACTTTGTAATGTACAAAATCAGTGCTTCTTGCACAATACAATGACGCCTCCCGGGCAAAAGCCCTCTTGCGCAAATGCTTTTGCACAAGAGGGCCAGTGTAGACAACCCAGAATTGTTTTGTGCAAAAAAGCCCTGATGGCGAAAATGGCGATCGGGGCTTTTTTATAAATCACATCTAGATTGGCCACGGATGCTTTTATGCAAAGCGCTTTTGTGCAAAAGCATCCGTGCCAATCTAGACGCTTATAAATACTTTTAACGGAAAAACTTTTCCGTTAAAAGTATTTGCGCAAAATCATGCCAGTCTAGATGCAGCCATTGTGAGGACAGGTTGAACTTCTCTAGTCATGCCTGGACTCTGAAGAGGCAAGGATTACTAAGCCTAAGTAAAAGATCCCCAGTGCTTAGCTTTGGTTATCCCTACAGACTGGGCTGTCAACAGGGGACACAAGCGGGACAGCTGTCCTGGGTCTTAGTGTTTGAAAGGGCCCAGGGATCCCAGTGTCCGTGGGTGCTACCACAGCAGCAGCAACAGCTGGAGCCTTGGACCCTTTAATTTGCAGCCAAAGCTCTGGGCAGCACCGAAGGACTTTCTGGGGGGAGGCTAACCATCAGCACTTCACCTTTTGTCTGAGGCTTCTCGGAGCCCAGAGATTCCCTCCCCCTCCCCCTACCCCCACTCCCTGCTAGGGGTCCTGGCAGTTCTGTGAGCAGCCCTGCCTATAGGACATATGGAGCTTGTTTATTATAGATGCTACTGTTACTTTTTGAAACTTAAGGTTGGAACTCATTTCTGTGTGTACATATGTTTACCTGCTTTAACCTGGTAAATAACTCCTATTTGTTTTTCCAAGTTAATAAGTCTTCAGTTAGTTCATTATAACATTGCCTACAAGCACAATCTTCAGTGAGAGATTTCTGCTGCAATTGACCCGGGGAAAGTCACTGGGAGTAATCTGAATATTACTGGGAACTCTGGTATAAAGGACCATCTATCAGAAAAGTAAGCTTACCAGCCTGGCAAGATAGAGCAGAGTACCCAAGGGACTTCTGGTGACTGTGTGTTAAGACTGTTACCATGCTTAAGGAGTTCACATTTACCAACTGGTTGATGCAGTCTAAGTACAGAACTCACAGCCAATTTGGGATTTGTTTCCTGCTGCTGTTGGTATTCATGCCACTGCAGGGTAGCTTAACAATGTTTAGTCTTCAGAAAAGATGACTGAAAAGGGAACCTGATAAAAGTCTTCAAATACATGCTAAGAGCTATTATAAAGAGGATGGTGACCAATCAGTGGAAATATGAGAACAGGTTAGATAAACACCTTTCAGTATACTCCTCCTGAACATGCGGGTTGCAAAGATGATTGACTAGAGTCAGACAGTCTCTTTAGGTCCCTTCCAGACCTACATGATTAGGATTCCATGAATAGCTTTCTTACTGGGAACACATTTTGGAGACTCTGAAAGCTACTCTCATGTCATAGAACATGAAATCTATATTTGAAGGCTATTAGAACAGTAGTTCTAATCATCTTTTCTCACAGGTTGGAAAGCCTCCCACCCTGGGCCTGATCCTTCCTCCTGTTCAGTCTTAGGTATTTCCAGCAGCCATCTTGGATAGTAAGCAGGGGTATTGTGAGATTTGGCTGCAGCCACCTAGGCTATGTCTACACTGGCGTGATCTTGCGCCAGAAATATGCAAATGAGGCTAAGCATGGAATATCGCTGCACCTCATTTGCATATCTAATGAGCCGCCATTTTTGCAGAAGAGGCTCTTGCGCAAGAAGGAGCGTCTACACTGCCCCTTCTTGTGCAAGAAAAACCCTCTTGCGCAATGCCGTTACGCTGATTATTTTCAGGAATAACGGCATTGCACAAGAGGGTTTTTCTTGCACAAGAAGGGGCAGTGTAGACGCTCCTCTTGCGCAAGCGCCTCTTCCGCAAAAATGGCAGGTCATTAGATATGCAAATGAGGCTCGGCGATATTCCACGCTTAGCCTCATTTGCATATTTCTGGCGCACGATCGCGCCAGTGTAGACAAAGCCCTATTGTTTGGCTTCCCTCCTTTATATAGATTTTGCCAACGGCAGGAATCCTTTGTGTTCAGTTTGTACTTTTCCACTGAAAGTGTGAAAAAATTTAACCTCCAAGATAGGTCCCAGCATCAAGTGACCTAAAAACAAGTCCTTGTGGGGACTCTGAGCCCCTCCTACTGGTTAGTTCATAGGAAAAACAAACCCATTTACAGATCATCCGCCTTGTCCATGAGCCATCAAATTTCTGAAATATCCTTAATTGACCTCACTTAGCATTTCTAGATTAGTAAAACAGGTTTTGACTCCATATTTCTAACTTCAGATACAGGAATAATACATACACATAAATAGAATATACACATTCAGCAGATTACAACTTTTCAAAAGATACCTTACATGAAATATTCTGCATAAAGCATTTCCCAGCTTGCATATCCTAAAGAATATTTCCATAAAGAATATTACATACAGCATCACAATACTCATTGATCTGAAGAACGGCAACATCTTTGGGGATATTAAGGAATCCTATTGTTTATGACAAATTTTAAAGCCTTAAAGATCTGAAAAAGAAGCAATTCCTTCTCCCAAAAATATGTAGGCACACTATTTGTGAACGAGGATAATTTTTAAAAGATAGATTTTCTAAACCATTATTTAAGTTACATTCCAAAGATAGCTACAACAGTTTAAGGAGTCAAAAACTTAGCTCTTAGCTGATCTGTCCTGGGACCATGCCACTTCCTCAGTTTCCTCTGAGGCATAGTGCACATCATTCTTTATTGTGGGCTGAGCCCACTCCACCCCCGTAGGGGTAATGTGTACCACCCTCAAGGACACACTAGCAAAACACATGCTTTACAGTTGTTCTGTGGCTTTTGCACAAAGTATATGAGGCCAAATTGGCTGCATCCCCTACTCCTCCCCCTTCCCACCTGGCACCTGTGCAAATCCCACAACAGTGCTATTGAAGAACAAGGGAAAAACTAAAATTATACATCTCTAAATACCCCTTTGAAAGGACAGGAACTCTAGTGTCTTCCTTTGAACGAAGGAGACTTGTGTTGACTGGTATTTATATGTATGTAAATATATATATTTACATAAACATTTTGTATATTTACCCTTGGTTTGGAGAGATATGATACGCAGGTCAACAAAGTCAATGACATTTTAATTGCTAAAGGACTTTTTTTCCAAGTCACCCGGGAATGGCAAAACAGGATACTGTCTTTTGTTCCTGTTTCCCTTCATGAAACATACTCTACTCTCTGCTGTACTCACAATAGTTGCCATGCATACAGATAGAGTCTTAACAATACCGGCCTGACATTTAAGTGTTTCGCCCTCTGTGCAGAACAGCCCGTTTGTACTTTTAAACTTGGTTCTTGGGCCAAATGCAAAGAAACCACTGTGTGACTTTCAGCTTATCTTCTCTACCTGAATCTAAAAAGTTAGTGCTTGGGTGTGTCAGGTATCACCTAGGGATTTAAGCAAGAGGCTTTTTGCAGTTAACCCAATCCCGTGACCTGCACTGCATTGCCTTTGATTTGAAGGCAGTTTAGTTAACTACCAAGCCTACCCATTCCATTAATCGGAATCAAATTCACCTGAAATGTGGGCCTGCAATAATTCCTATTTTGCCTCAGAATGGATTTAGACATACTCTATTACACCCTAGTGCAAATGTGCCAATGAGAAACAGGTGGAGAGTTTCTTTGTTTTGTTTTTTTGTTCACTCTCTTGAATCTGACTCACTTTGCTGAACATTTTCATCATATCAGTATCTAGTTGTACTTCTTTGTAGGCACAATTTTTTTGCATACTTTGTAAAGCTGCTTTTAGTCTAAAAAGAAATAGATCTCATTAAGATTTTTATTTTACATCCACTTTTATGAACTTTCTGTATGCTGAAGGTACCTCAGTGTTCATGCAAAGTCTGAACAGAGGGAAGGAAAAACATGCACTTTCACAGTTAACTGGTGTTACCTCTGCCTTCACATATATTTAATATTTTTCATGCAATTATACATTACATACCTCATTTGCTCAAAGGGGTCTTCATGTTTCTTAGTAACATTCCTTGAGAGGAGGGGAAAAAGCAGACAAGAGATTTCCCAGCATTAATTTTAAAATGATGTGTTTGGATAAATAACTTCACTACAATAATCAGTGACATTGTGTGCACACTCTAGAGATGTAAGTGAATGCTTATCGAATAGTCGAGTAGTGACTCTACTAGTCACTTCCCTCCCCCCCTTGCTGCCTCTATCAGAGAGAGGCAGCAAGTGAGGGGGAGCAGGAGTCAGTGCTGGGGGACAGGGGAAGCAGAGGCACAGCAGGGAAACTGCTTCAGTCCCCGCTTGCGCCAGTTCCCCCTGTGAGCGCTTCTTCTTTGGAAATGTACAAGAACCCTGGTTGCCATGAACAGGGGCTGCTTCTGGAACAGTCTTTGTTCATGGCAGACAGGGCTGGCCTCAGACAGGGACTGCTGCCTGAGCAGCCTCTGCCCGCAGCCAGCCCTGGCTGCCGCGAAGAGAGGTTGCTCCGGCACCAGCCCCTGTTCACGGTGGATAGGACTATCTCCCACGAACAGGAGCTGCTGGACTCAGCATGAGCTGGGACCGAGCAGTCCTGGCTTGCACTGATCACTGCGCCTCTGCATTTTAAATGAAGTAAGAGCCACTGGGCTCTTTTAAAATGCAGAGCCACAGCACAGGTGGCTCCAGAGTTGGCAGGAGCCAGGTCTATTCAGTTCTGGCTTGAATCGGCTCCTGGAGCTACCTGTGCCGTAGCTCTGCAGAGCAGTACTTATCAACTAATCGTATAGTCGATATAAATTGTATCGACTATATGATTAGCCAGATAATCACATTTTAACAACCTTAGCACGCACACATCTGTGCAAAATAATACATGAAAGAGGAAGGGGGTAGTGACACTAAGGGCCTTATCCAGAACCACTGAGATCCTTGGGGAAATCTTCCTCCGGCTTCAGTCTGAGCAAGAAAAGCTCTAAGAAAGAGTCAGCATGATGTATCACAAACATCTTTGTGGAACTCCCATGTAAAGTCATAAGACTGATTTCAAAGGCGAAAGAGATTTTTAAAAAAATATTGTAGCTGACCTCCTCAAATGAAGGCTACTCTGGTATGATCTATGCAGAGACAGATTCAGCCATTTTTAATCAAGTGTGCTACTCCTCTACTCCAGAGGGTCTCAGATTATTCTGGGGGCTGGCACATAAAAAGCTGTAAAGGGAAAATAACAAGGTTTACTGCACACATTCAGAGCTCTACAGGTGGGAGAATGGTGGCTGCTGGCCAGGTGCCCAGCTCTGAAGGTAGCTCCGCTGCCAGCAGCAGCACAGAAGTAAGGGTGGCATAGTATGACAGCAGTGCAGTCTTCAGAGCTGGGCACCTGGCCAGCAGCCACCACGTTCCACTCTGCCTTCACAGTTGGGAGACTGGAGAGTGGCAGCTGCTGGCTGGACACCTTGGGACAGCGGGTATAAACTCTACAGACACAAAGAAGGGAGGCATAATAAAATATGTTGAGAAGAACTAGTCCACTCTGCAAGTATCTCTGCTGACTTCAGTGAGTGTCTCACAGTGTAGAGTAATCATAGGTGACTGCTGGGAAGGGACACAAGAGGGGCACCAGCCACGTGACTGCCCCCATCCACATGACTCTTCTCCTTGCCACCCCTAAGAAGGCTGCCCTAAGCCTGCCTTTTTCTGTCTTTGCTCCACCTCTTCCCACTCCTACTCCATCTCTTCCCCCCCAAACCCTCTCTCCCGAGTGACACGGCCTGCGGGGACTAGTGGGGCGCCTGGCACTAGCAACAGGGATTGGACATGCCCTCACACTCACCAGCAGTGGCAAAAAGTGGAGTGACCCAGCCCCAGCCCACTCTGCTCCACCAGCTCCCAGCCACATTGCTCTGCTTCCTGCCATCAGTGAATGTCGGGGGGGGGGGGGGTGATTCCGCCCCTTCCCACAAGACCTGTCCCCAGGTGATGCAGCTAGGAGCCAGGGGAGCATACTGGGCTGGGACAAGGTCACTCTGTTTCCCAACACCAGTGAGTGTGGGAGCAAGCCCAACCTCTACTGCCAGCACCAGGGCCCACCTCTACTCCCTGGCCCCTGCAGGGCCCCCCCAGAGTGTGGGACCTGAGGTGCTTGCTTCAAATCGTGATGCTCTGCACCAGCTGCTAGCCGTTTGTGCCTCCCCACAGGGACTTCAACCCATAACTACCCAACTATCTTTTAGTATTGGTATTATAGCTATGCTGTTGTAATGGTCCTCTGAACACAGTCCCACAATGCTCTTGCATACTCTGTCCAATTATCATGGTCTCCCGTGTTCATAGGTGCTGGAACTAGGGGTGCCAAGGGTGCTGGCTTGAAGTGGTTTCCATTATATACGGGGTTCATAGTTTGGTTCAGGGCGCTCAGCACTCCTGCTATAAAGATTGTTCTAGACCCTTTCTATGTTCCTAATGGTTTCATTGTTGTAACTAATCCTTCTCTTGCTCTAGACAAGAGTTTTCTGCATCTGTGGAGAAAAATCTTAAGGCTTTTCTTGTTACAGAAAATAAGGCTATTTTAGTGCAACATCATGCCATATATTTTTATAACACTGGCAGGCAGGCCAGTTTATACAATAGGCAGAACTTTAACTCCATTCGAAAACCTTGCTTAGATCCAAACTGAAAGAACAAGAAAAGGGCAATATCACTAGGAGCTGCACCTAAGGAGTCTGAGTAATTGTGTAATACTGTAAGTCTCTGCTTCCTTTTACTACCCCCATTTGTTGTTCTTACTCACTGTGTCACATCTCCAATTAGATTGGAAGCATCTTGGGCCAGGGACCACACTTTATTTGTTCTGTAAAGTGCTTAGCTCACTTGAGACACTGTATAAATAATAAATGTTAGCTAGTCTACCTTTTTCAGCTTCTACGACTGAAACGAGCATGGAGACAACAGATTTACTCATAGTGATCTAGGGGGCATTGTGGAGTATCAACCCAGTGGATACACAGCAGTTATTTTGTCAGACCTTCGGCCTTCTTTGAGAACTATTTCCTTTAGTTTATTGCTGATCATGTTTAAAATGTGCATTAAATATAAACTTTGGTAAATTAGTGACACCTCTGGAAAAACCCTGGTAGGAGTTCTCCCCAGGGTGCTTCCTTTGGGGGAGGCTAACGCAATTGTGTTGATTTAAAGGTTCTGTCTAGTTCTTTTAAATATTCCTTTGACGTTGTATTGCTCTGCTTGTAATAGACTGTTATTGCCCTATATTGAGTTTGCAGAGTGAAGGTAAATCTTTTGTGATGTGATTGTGCAGCCTTAAACTCAATATTGTTCACAGGGTCCTTTATAACTCTCTGGTTTTACCACAGCAAACAGGACAAATTTTCATTTTTACCCTTTTAGCTTTTTATTCTTTGTTCTGAAACTGTAAGGAAGTACGTTAACATGCAATCTCTAGTGCACATTTCATGAACTGAGAACTCATACAGCTTGGAAGGACCACTGCAATTTCCCCTTCCCTCCACAAATCGTTGATTTTTTAAAAAAATAATATATATAAAGAGAGGAGTTTTATTATGTTCCAGCAGGCATTCTGCAATATTATTGCTAAAGCAAAATTATTGTGGGACACCAAAGCCTCTAGCTACAATATCCAGTGTACTAAGGTGCTGGGTACTTCGGAAACATGTAATATTTTTTTCTTGCTCTATTATTTTTTCTAACATTTTTATTAATAGTATTTAAAAAATAATTTATATTGCCAAAGTGCCAAAAGGTCACAACTAGGTTGGGACATATTGTGCTAGGTGTGATAGACAAACAATAGAGTTGCCTCAGAGAACTTACAAAGTAATCCAAGAGTCCTTAGACAAAACTGTCATTGAAGTTTTACTCAAAGGAACTATCACTAAAACTACTCTTTTGGCCTCACTGTAAAACTTCTGCCTAAAACCTTTTCTGCCACTCATGCTGCCTGTCTGCCTACTAAAGACTTAAAGAAATAGTATATGTAAACCAACCTTGAAATTTAATTTTTCAATTCATATAGTAGCTTGTTTTCCTCTTTACCCAGCATTCTTAACTCAATGAATTTTGGTGGGGTTTTTTTTAATAAAATGAAAATGTACACGCTTCATTTAAATCATTGCTCTGGGGTGAGGCTGGGGATGGGGGGGGGGGGGAGTTAGTATGCAGGCTGCCCCAGGAAGAGAGGACTAACCCAGCCCTCTGTCACCGCAGCAACTTGGAGCCAGGTCAGAAGCAACTCTCCATGGCTGCTGCAGCTCCAGCTGGCACAGCCAGGGGAGGAGTGCATGTCCCCCAGCTGGGGTGGGTCCAGGTAGGTCTGCCCCCTGCATTCTGCAGGGAGAATGAGGAATGCACTTACCCCTCGCTCCCTGATGAAAGAGAACCGCCAGCAATGTATCCATACAACTTGGCGGGAGGGAAGTTTCAGTTCCCCTGTCTTCCCTACAGGGCACTTGGTGGGGGAGGGAGCAGCCCCAGCCAGCCCTTTTTGAACTGCCTGGTCATTCTGTTTCTTCTCTGTATGGTTTTATGAGAAGCAATCCCATTCCAGGCACATCCCATTTTTCTGTCACAATCAAATCCTTACCTTGCTTTAGTTATGATAAGAGGAAGCTGTAAACTGTATTTGGTGGTCTTAACTCTTACCGTTTAGGAGCAGTTTCTGAACAAACAGACAGGCAGATGGACACGCACAAACTCTCTCAACTATACAGTAGATCAGGGCTACTCAACACATGGCCCATGGGCCGCATGCAGCCTGCAGTGTGGTTTGGGTTTACATGGTGCTCAACATGCAGCCCATGTGTGGGATCCTTTGAACATGGCCTCCACTGGGAACATGCTCCACAATGGCGAGGAGTTTCTGGGGTGGCGATGAGCATTGAAAGACATAAGAGGATGGGTTGGCTGGAACAGATGAGTACAGGGTGTCGGTGGTTCTAACCCTCAGGGAGGAGGTGCCTGGAGCACTGGGGCATTGTGGGAAAGAAGCTATTATTTGCATATATATTTGCATGTATATGCAACCACACTTAAGTTGCAGCCCTCAGCATGTGCTGTGAGTATCATTGTGGCTCCCGGGGCTTCCAAAGTTGAGTAGCCCTGCAGTAGATAATTAGAATGGGATTGCTCTGAACTATAACCTAGGACTTTGTGAACTCTTGCACTAGAATATTCTCATTTGTCATTTAGCTAATGAGTTAATTTGATAGACAATATGAAAAACCCAATGTAGCTACTAAACAGCTTTGAGTGAATTCACTAAAGGTGTGTTTACACAGCACCCTAAACTCGAAAGAAGATACAAAATTTGTGCTATGCAAATTGCGTATCTTATTTTGATTCTATTTCAAAATAGCTTATTTTGAAGTTTGGCGCGTCTACACAGCACCAAATTTCAAAATAACGCACTATTTCAAGACATCCCTTACCCCTCGTGGAACGATGGTTACAGAGATGCTGAAATAGCGTGCCTGTTATTTCAAAAAATATTTTGAAATAACGGGCAGCTCGTTAAGACCTCCGGTATCCCAAAATAGCCACGCTGTGTAGCTGGATCCTAAGTATCTGACCACAAAATATTCTTTTTTGATTCACTAAGTATTTCTTCTTTTGTTTTTTGTTTAAACTTCCAGGTTTAATTTCTAAACTGACACAGCCTTACAACTAGTTCCTTTCTCCCCACTCCCCCAATTTTTTTGAATCAATCTATATTCAGCAAAAAGAGGAATTCTGCTTTTAAGCACAAATTCACTATCAGGGTTTGAATGATATTTCTTGAATAGAAATATTTCATGTTGCTTGTTTTTCTGTTAATGTCGGTAGCACCAGAAAATATACCAATAAGAAACTATATATGTTAATGAACTAGGAAAAGAAAAAGTTTGCTGCTATTGTGTTTCGAGGCCTTTTTGTTGCGTTTAGTTTTTCAGCTAGTTTCTCCTTTTGTGTGTGCGTGCATGCTTAAGATAAGGTAGAATTTCATTAGGAATACTAAAGAAAACCCATCTTAATTAGTCTGAAACACGTCAGTAAACTCAAGCTTGCTGGCCCAGTGTGAAAGGCCAATAGACTGAGGTCAGTCATTGTGAACTAGTAGTTTAGTTAAACTCCCCCGAGCCCACCTCTCAAAACTTTAAGTGGTCAACAAGACAGAGTAGCCTTGATCAGAATTCAAAGTCATGCTTCTCTGGCCAGGACTGTTAGTTACAGCTTTCTTCCTACGACTGTTCTGATTGTTCTTGGTGCTCTTTGCATGCTGGAGCTCTTATTCCCAAAAGTTTGGCTCATACTCTTCTACCAGGTGAGTGCACTTTGACTCTGCAGCTTAAAGGTCTTTTGTGAGAAGTAGCTTTGTCTCTGATAACATGATCTCCCTTCCATTCCTTGAGCCTTTTACAGGACACTATGGGCCAAATTTATATCTGAAACTGAGCCAAAGACCAGAGGGAGAAGGGGGGAAGATGGCTTTATGCCACCTTTGCATCTCTTCCGTGCTAAGGGTACTTCAGCTCAAGAATGGCACACACCAGTAAGTGAACTGTTTCAATCTGGGGTCATGCAGGCAGTGAGGTCACATAATGGTTGCAACAAAGGTCTCTACTGAACCTTCGTGTGTTTATCTCTTTGGTATCGGCTTCTACATTGGATAGTAAAGCAGGGACGATGCAATGAAGAAGGGAGATGGTCTCAGGCCAATCCAATAATTACCAAATCATATTAAAAAAATGGAGTCAGCACAGCCACTCCCAAATACCTTATTTATTTAAACTTATGGTGAGCTGAGGTCTTTTTATTTGCCTTCTAGTTTTTGAGTATTTAAGCCTCACATTTTCAAGCTTTCATCGGTCACCAAAAGGGCTAAAAATTGTTACGTGGAGGAGTAGGAGGTGGGAAGGGGAGCTGAGAGTCTCAGGTAGTCACCTGACTTCAGGAGCTGGGAATTTAAACCAAAGCAATCAACACAGCCTCCCTTCTGCCCCTCAGCCCAGTATCACAAAACTCATAATAAAACAATGAGTCAGCAACAGTGGAAAGGGCCAGTATCGGCACTGCTCCTCGACATCCCAAATGGCACTACCACTGATTTCAATAGTGGGGCCAAAGACTGGATAAGAATGGAAAGCAGAAGCTGATGTAGGTTTAACAAGACCAACTCAAATTAAAAAGGAAATGGAGGCCGAAAATTGCATTCCACTCTGTGGGCTTCTCACGTCCACCACACAGTTCAAACCCCTTTCAGGGACGTTTCAGGAATAACTGGCAGTGCAGTTACAATGAAGCCAGGTAACCCCAGAGCTGTAGCGGGAAGAAGGGCCCCAGAGCGACTGTGGATTAACTTGTGTTTTTCCTGGGTTTCTTTATTCCTAAATCCACGTGGAAATCAGTTTGGTTCATGTTTAGCTTTCTTTTGAGTGATTTTATCACGGCTACATAACACATCATAAGACATTAACAAAAGAATAAAGATGCTAGGACAACCCATCTGATACCTCGGCTTTGATATGCTGAGCCACCGTTCTCTCTCTTTTCACCGAGCGAATTCACTGAAAGGAAGTTAGAAATATAAGGCAAGGAGCAAATGCCCAGTGGCACTACAGGGACTAGACTAAAAAGATCACCTAACACATTCTGCTTTCCCTTTTTTGTTAACTGTATCTGAATCGGCTGTACAGGTGCTTGTAGGCAAGTTTTGCTAGTGTCACTCCCCCTCTTCACACACTGCATTTAACACTTTCATTGCCCAGTCACAACAAAAATAATCTCTGTATAAGACTTGACGGGGTGGAGAGGACTGGCAACTAAAAAAAAAATCATTGCATTTTAGTAGAAGTTTTGCGGCCAACAAAAATATACTGAAAGCTAGAAAGAATGTTTTACACTTTCCATGACATCTGGCTGTGTGAGGCCCCATATGACCACAAGATTCAAAGCTCTCCCTTTTAAGAAAAAATGTTTTTTAGTTTATATGAACTTTGAGCTCTGAACTTGGAAGCTCAATCATTATGTAATGGGCAGCATAAGAATTGAATGGTGGTAATTTGCACTTCCCCTTGAACCCTTTTCCCTCTGTTATCCAAAGAGTTAAACTGGGTGGTTCACAAGGGTTTACAACAGAAGTAACTATTAGTGAAAAACAATCTGATACATTCAACTTACTAAGGCCCTGCTCTATCCCTCTAATCTTTCATCAGGACCCAAGGGAGGCTAAAGTTTAGATCAGTCTATTCTCCCTAAAAACTTTGATTCGCTATTAAATTCCGTCTAATGAAGATGACTTTGCCATCTCACGTTCATCAACAAGCTATGTGTGGAACAATGCAGGAACTACCTTGTATAGAGGCACATTGTTCCTTCCTCTTGGTTACCTTATTTGAGTAGAATCACATAAAAATTCACACACAGAAGACCTGTGAAGCCAGTAGCTATTTTTACTCTCAAGAGTGCTATGGTGAGTCATGTTAAGGGACTAGCTCTTTTGCTAAGGTACACACTTGCATATTTTAATGTCATCTTGTGTTTGTAACAGTAAACCAAAAACAAACCGAGTATAAGGAGATAAAAAAAGTCTACAGAAATTAATGTAAAGATGCCACTAGTTCCATCACCAAAGTAGCTTTAAAATCAAGTTCTTATAAAAGATGCTACCTTTATATTTGCATGTACATACATAAAGAATTTTAGTCCTTTGTGTACCATGTTTAAAACTTTGTAAACATGAAAGTCTCTACTAGTTATCGCATGACGCTGTTCATTAGTGGCAATATCTGTATAAATATTTTTGAGCAGAATTTGCAAGCTATGTGTCAGCATTTAGTACCTAATTCTGTGAATGATACCACCAGGTATAATACTTACTACAAGGAACTGTCCTATTGTTTTAATGGGACAGTAAGAAAAATTAGTAAGGAGGACTATTGCACTTGCACATTGTAAACTGTGGGATCAGAACCTTAGATACTACTGTGATAAACATAATATAAAGACACAAACAAGCCCACTAGCCCATAAGTAGAATTATATAAAGCCATGGCATTACAAATGAATTGCATATAAGAAGTTTTTCCTAAATTATCATTTATGGTCCCAATTCAACGAAGTGTATGTGACTTCAAACATACTTAATTGTTGTGTTGAACTACCATTTTTAGCCATGCAGCACCATTTCTTCTCCCATCACAAGTTCATTAAAAATGACATTGTCTGGCAATGGATATATTTTACTTAAAAGCTTCCTTGTGTGTGTTACTTATATTTAATGGTTTGATCCAAAACCAATTTATGGTGCAGTTATGTTTCCATTGACATTTGGCTTTCAGAGTGACAAATCTGGAATATCTGAAGTAGGTTGCTCATTTTCCAATCAATTTAATTATTGGTTCTCTAGCACTAACTGGTGCAGGGTTTTAGTTTTAAATAACTCCGAGAAATGTTTCTTTGGTTTTAGAAAGTCATGAAAGCATGTTTATTAACACTGAGGTTTTTGCATTTTTAAGACACTCATTTCATGGCTCTAAAGTGCCCAGCAATATAATTTTACATAGTGTTCTGTGCAATACAAAGAAATCTGCAGTGAAATTTGCAATTTATATATGGTATTTAAATAATCTTCAATTGCTAATGAAATCATATCCAAATAGTTGTAACTGCACAGTCTATTCCTAGTAGTTTTGTAATTATAGTGAAAATGTGTTTCACTAAATGGCACCCCAAACTAGGGATGTAAGCAACTGGTCAAGTAGTTGACTACCTGATAAACCTAGGCTTCTCGGGTAGCTGAGTCACTACTCTCTAACCCCTCCCTAGCTGCCTCTGTAGCAGAGGCAGCAAGGGTGGTGGAGCAGGAGCCGGTGCTGGGGGGAACTGGCTTAAAAGCCGGTTCCCCCCAGCACCCCAGAGGATGGGGCAGGTGAAACAGAGGAGCAGACCTACCCCTGCTGTGGCTCTGCCTTTTAAATGCAGTTAGAGTCACCTGGCTTACTACATTTAAAAGGGAGAGCCACAGCAGGGGACCTGGTGCCAGACTGCTGCACCTCTGCTTTGTAAATGTAATAAGAGCTGCCTGAAAAAGCAGAGGTGCAGCAGTCCAGGACCGGGCCTGAGCTGGGACCGCTGAGTCCCGGTTCATGCGGGGTCCTCCGCTGCAGCTCTGCAGTTTAAATGTAGTAGGAGCTGGGCTGCCTGCATGCCCAGCTCCTACTACATTTAAACTGCAGAGCTACAGCAGGGCCCCTTATCAACTAATCGTGTACTTGATACAAATTGTATTGAGTACACGATTAGTCAGTTACCCACTTCTTAACATCCTTACCCTAAATTTTATTAGCTGAACTTCCAAAATACAAATGAGCAAGTAGGTATTGCTATGCATTGGCCATTCCTGCAACCTGTTTTATTTAAAACCACACACAAACCTCCAGTCAGGAAGATAAACTGTCAAAAGCAAATGAAGTCTGTTCTAAATAGTTGGTAAAATCTCAAATTTTGAAAACTGCTTCAGAGCGGGAAGACCCAGGGTTTGAGCAAGCCATTCTATGTTTTTCAGAGAGATAGCATACACTTTTATCTTTGTTTGCTTTCCAGATCAAATGTTTTAACTAAACGTTTTTTCCTACTGACAGTAAAACACCAGAGCCCTGCATCTATCAACAACCCTGCAATGAACCAACTATTGTGCATCGGCCATGAAAGAGAAGAGAATGAAGAAAGGCAGAAGAAGAATGAATGGCTAGAGATTAGATCCAGCTAAATTCAAATTAGAAATAAAGATATACCTGGACTTTAGTAAGGCATTTGATACGGTCTCGCATGATATTCTTATCAATAAACTAGGCAAATACAACTTAGATGGGGTTACTATAAGGTGGGTGCATAACTGGCTGGATAACCGTACTCAGAGAGTAGTTATTAATGGTTCACAATACTGCTGGAAAGGTATAACAAGTGGGGTTCCGCAGGGGTCTGTTTTGGGACCGGCTCTGTTCAATATCTTCATCAACGATTTAGATATTGGCATAGAAAGTATGCTTATTAAGTTTGCAGATGATAGCAAGCTGGGAGGGGTTGCGACTAATCTGGAGGATAGGGTCATAATTCAAAATGATCTGGACAAATTGGAGAAATGGTCTGAGGTAAACAGGATGAAGTTTAATAAAGACAAATGTAAAGTGCTCCACTTAGATAGGAACAATCAGTTTCACACATACAGAATGGGAAGCGACTGTCTAGGAAGGAGTACGGCAGAAAGGGATCTAGGGGTTATAGTGGACCACAAGCTGAATATGAGTCAGCAGTGTGATGCTGTTGCAAAAAAAGCAAACATGATTCTGGGATGCATTAACAGGTGTGTTGTGAGCAAGACACGAGAAGTCATTCTTCCGCTCTACTCTGCGCTGGTTAGGCCTCAGTTGGAGTATTGTGTCCAGTTCTGGGCACCACATTTCAAGAAAGATGTGGAGAAATTGGAGAGGGTTCAGAGAAGAGCAACAAGAATGATTAAAGGTCTAGAGAACATGACCTATGAAGGAAGGCTGAAAGAATTGGGTTTGTTTAGTTTAGAAAAGAGAAGACTGAGGGGGGACATAATAGCCGTTTTCAGGTATCTAAAAGGGTGTCATAAGGAGGAGGGAGAAAACTTGTTCATCTTGGCCTCTGAGGATAGAACAAGACGCAATGGGCTTAAACTGCAGCAAGGGAGGCTTAGGTTGGACATTAGGAAAAAGTTCCTAACTGTCAGGGTAGTTAAACACTGGAATAAATTGCCCAGGGAGGTTGTGGAATCCCCATCTCTGGAGATATTTAAGAGTAGGTTAGATAAATGTCTATCAGGGATGGTCTAGACAGTATTTGGTCCTGCCATGGGGGCAGGGGACTGGACTCGATGACCTCTTGAGGTCCCTTCCAGTCCTAGTATTCTATGATTCTATGATTCAACAATAAGGGTGACTAACCATTGAAACCAGTTAGTCAGGGAAGTGGTGGACTCTCCATCTCTTGAAATTGTCATTCAGAACTCAAAGTCTGGCTGGAAGATATGCTTTAATATAACATAAGTCATCGGGTTCAATGTAGGTGTAGCTGAATGAAATTCTATGGCCTTTGTAAAACAGGAGGTCAGGCTAAATGATCTAATAGTTCTTTCTTGCCTTGGGATATGGAGCTCTCTAAAAATTGCAACTAAACAGATTTCCAGTATCTGGTTTCCAATGAAGGTTACTACAAATATACCTTCAAGTTTCTTAGGAGTGAGAACCTAGGGATGAGGGGAGAAGAAGGAAGTTGTAAAAAACCCCTTCATGTCTTTTCTAACTCACTTGGAAATAGTATTATTGGAATAGAATATCCTCATTTCATGGTTCATGATAAACCTGAAGCCCTGACCAAGTCCACAGACTCTTTTGGTATGTTACAATTCAGCTGAATTTCAGGGAAATCTTTGCAATTTTAACTGAGTTTTGCTTTGACTTAGGTTGTACGGACAACTGAGGAAGTGGAAACCTACATTAATTGATGCATTAAAAAGGATAGCTTGAACTCCTGTGAATTGCAACTTTAGTGCTTCACAGAACCCTACCAGCACAAGAATTAGCCAATGCATTTATCTTCTACCTGTTCAATTACAACAGTCACTGTTGGCTAGAGAAAGGAATGTTTTATACTTTCTTATAATAGCATACATGAAAAGAAAAGCTGAGTGAAATCTCATTTTGTTTAAATGCAGCAAGAAGGAACAAGACTTTTGTTTTCTATGTCCCACACTATGTTCAATTGGCAAGAGCTATTGAGCAAACACAGACAGCAGCAAAATGAATTGGAAGCTAAGACGACTAGCAAGGCATCTCCAATGCCCTATGTATTTTATAAACAGCTGTAGGGCGTGAGCACGTCTTTTTGAGCCTTTATCCTCACTGTAGTTCCAATGGTGCTGACCAGTGTCCCCTTTAAGGTGTGCGCCTGAGTGGGCACGCACCAAGAATTTGAGGCCCACCCACCTCCTCAGCAGAGCCACACAGTGGCTGCTCAGCTACTCCAGGGCAGGGCTGTATGGTAGGTGGCTGCCCTGCCCCAGGAGCAGCAGGGCAGCCACCACGCGGCCCTGACCCTAGCTTCAGCCCTGCCTCAGGGCTAGAGCTGCAGGCTGCGTGACAGGTGGTGGCTGCTCCCGCAGCCCTGACAGGGGCCAGAGACAGAGCCATGTTGCGGGCGGGCAGGCAGCAGCTGCTCTGGTGGCCAGGGCCGAGGGAATAACATGGCAGGCAGCTGCAATAAGTATACTTTGGATTTGTAGGACTAGGACTCCTCCTTATCTCAGAGATGGGGGAAGTGTCCATAGAACTTGATATGTAATCTGGAGATTTCACTATGTATCTATAAATGGAATATTTGTGCATAGAAGGAAGGGAGGGGGGAGTATATGAGTGGTGGTCTTCTAGAAAGGGATTATTTTGTGCTCAGAAGGATCAACTAATGTGTTCATCCCAGGTTTAATTCAGGCCCTTTGGAATTGCATAGGTGTAACTACTCTGAAGTCTGTCCTGTAAATGAAATAAACATTTTCTGGCTGCAAGCAAGGGCAGAATGTGACTCACTGGTTCTAATAATTCTGCTGAAGCGGTGATCTTCCATGATTTCTTCTCTCCGGAAGGGTTACATGTAGCTAGTTGACCTGGTAATGTTTGAAAGTATCATCTGCAGAGTTATGAAAATGTTTTTATGGCTATTTCCGTAGTCGGGTAGCTAATAAGTATCTGTGGCATTAGCTGTTGGTGGTCAACTTCCTCCAGATTCTTGTCCTTTAGGATTTTTGTTTTCAATTTCTTCCTTTCTGTTTAATATTTAGTCATAGAGTGTCATTGTTTTGTATCACGGGCTTGTCATTTTACTTGGTCATTACTTGTGTTATTTATTCTCTTTATACCAGGCTCTGGCTTGATTGGTCTTTTAGTTCCAAATTCCATAAAATTGAATTAGAAATAAGAGGAAAGGCGAAGTGGGAAAGTGTTATTATGGTAAAATGAGTTATGTAGTCAGACACCAACATGGTATCACTTGTACTGTTCATTGATTTGACCTGTCTCTGTGAAACTCATCTGGTTCACTCCAGAGTCCACACATGGATGGAACCTTTCAGGGAGAAATTTGTAAAAGCACATAAAAATGTGGCGGTCTAAACTATATTGACTTGCCGTGTAATTAATTTTTTTAAAATCTCGAGTGCTTTTGAAAATATTCTTATTAATGTACAAGTTCACCTGCCGCCAGGGGTGAGGGCCAAAGGAGACAAATGCCCTGGGGCCTGGCAATTCAAAAGGGCCGGGGCTCCCAGCCACTGCTGCTACTACTGTGGCAGTAGCATCTGGAACCACAGGCTCTGTAAATCACTGCTGAAGTGCCGCACGGTATGATTTGGGCATTGCTGAGGGTTGGCTGCCCCATCCCTTCTGCCCATAGCTCCTCCCCCCCACCTTGCCTAGGGGCCTGGCAAATCGGTTCCCATGAGTTCAGTTAACCCATTACCACACTTTTCATTTAAATTAGAGGTAAGGTGGGTCAATTAATGTATTGGTACTCAGGTAACTTTTAATGATGCTGGACAATACAACTTCCTGGGGAATGTTATCCAGTAACAGATTCAAAACATCTTTCAGTCTTAGATTCTGGGGACTGATTTTTCTCCATGACCATTTATAATCCAGTTATAAACAAACAAACGAACAAACTCCTGAGCTCTGCTAAATTGTTATCATGAGCAAAACACAAAACTACAGGAAAGTTTCCAGTGCTCTTTAATAAAGAGGAGGCAGAGAAATAAATGTCAAAATTAGCTCGTTTTGGTGAAGACAAGTGCTAGCGCATCTATCTATCTATCTATCTATCTATATGATAGTTGTTAACTTGGGTGCCACAGTGGCACACATCCAAACAAGCGTACATGACCTCAATATTGGTGCACAAGATAAAACGCACCGCACTCATAGATGGAAAATCTTAGAGGGAACACTGGTGCTGACCATAAACTCGTTTGAATTTGTGTTCAAAGAGATTACGTAACCCATCATGTCATTCAGAGAAGGTCAGCTGAAGATGTACTTTGAAAAAAAAAAAAAGAAAACTGCTTGCCACAATCTCATTCAACCCAGACATAAAACTCCACTAAAGCTGTATATCCACATACACAAGGGTTGAATCTAGTCCATAGCAGAGTCAGCACTTTAGTAGAATTTAGTGAAGATTATAAATTATACAATTAGGAATGGCATTAGATATCTTGGTTCAATATATAGCATTTATGTTCAGAATCAGAAATTACCACTCTCGTTTGGGTAAGAAGTTGAGGTCAAGAGCTGTCTTCTACATTAATTAAAAATCCAGGTTTTTTTAGCTCTTGGTTAGGGATGCCCACACACACCAAAAAGAACAAAGAAGGATTTGAAAGCTGGCAAAGAATGTCTTAACCTATGTTCCAGTCAAAGGAAAACAAATTACTCTGTACCTTATCTATGAAAGAGATACATGTTGGAATAACGTGGCCGCATGCTATGATGTACACATGATACCAAAAAAGAGAGCGCCAAAGAAAACCAAAACCATTTGGCTTTGTACTTTAAAAAAATATAATTATATTCCCCCCTGCTCAATCAGGCACTCAAAGTGTTAGTAAGTAGTTTGCCCATCTAACAGATACCTCTTTTTCTCTCCTATTAAAAAAAACAAAACCCTCATTCCAACCAATCTATATATAAGATTACCATTCAGGTTTACTTACAGAATACTAGAATAGAGTTAATATATTCAAGACTATGAGCAGCACTCATGGCTCATCATAACCTGCCTTTAGAAACTAAGTCTATATCCTATCTGAAGTTAGCTTCTCTAGTTTCAACATCACTATTTTGTATTAAATGTTTGTTTGGGTTTTTTATGTATTTCATCGGGTTTCTGCGTTGCTTGTTCTTTAATCTTTCTTAACTGTACTTTAAAGGATGTTCAGTACTCTGAGCAGGGGTTGACATTTTTTTAAAAACTAAATTGTTGCTGTTAATTTGACTACAATAATTATCCACATTGTCCAATTTTAACAAAGTTTAATTATGGAAAGGCAATCATAGAATCATAGAATACTAGGACTGGAAGGGACCTCGAGAGGTCATCGAGTCCAGTCCTCTGCCCTCATGGCAGGACCCAGTACTATCTATACCAGTGTTTCCCAATTTTATCTGGCCACGAAACCCCTAGAGTTGCCTTAAAAAAAAAAAGGCCCCTGCCGCATTTCGTTGAGCAAAAAAAAAGCCCTCGCCATGGCTCTGTCTCTTTAACAGGGGGCAGGGGAGTGCCGGCTCTTCGCGGAACCCTTGCTTTCGCTTCGCGGATCCCCAGGGTTCCCTGGAGCACCAATTGGGAAACACTGGTCTAGACCATTCCTGATAGACATTTATCTAACCTACTCTTAAATATCTCCAGAGATGGAGATTCTACAACCTCCCTAGGCAATTTATTCCAGTGTTTAACCATCCTGACAGTTAGGAACTTTTTCCTAATGTTCAACCTAAACCTCCCTTGCTGCAGTTTAAGTCCATTGCTTCTTGTTCTATCCTCAGAACTAATGGACATACAGATTCGTGATTTTTTCAACTACAATCAAATTCTGCTTTCAGGCCAGGAAGAACAATGTTCTCCCTCCTCCTTGTGACACCCTTTTAGATACCTGAAAACCGCTATCATGTCCCCTCTCAATCTTTTCTTTTCCAAACTATCATGCATACGATAAAGTATATTAAGATTATATCACAGTAAAGCCATGCGTTTGGGAAGTTCACAGACATAACATCATAGTTAGGAAACCAATGGCTCTCTCTTAACTTCACAGTGCCAGCGGAGTACAGAGTCTGATTCAAAAAGACCAAAAGCCAGTCCAAAGCTCATTGGGCCCACTCAAGTCAACTGGAACAGGATCTATTGGGTTTTAATTTTAAACCCTCCATTTTACCTTGCATCAAAAGGTAGCATCTCTGTCCACCTTCATTGAGTTTAAACTTCCCTGCACCACTTGGACAATGCTTTTTTTTAGCAATGAAACTGGAACAAGAAGAAGTGTCATTTCTCCAACACAAGTACAACTTAATAGACATACAGATTCATGATTTTTTCAACTTCTACAATCAAATTCTGCTTTCAGGTATACTCATGCTACCTCACTGGTTTCAACAAAGGTCCATACGCATAACAGCAGAATTTGGCCTTTACAAAGCAACATATATTACAAAGACACACCATAATTTTAATTTTCTTTGACGAAATTGTAAATTATTTGAACATTATTTGTCTTTTCAGCAGAGCTGTTTATCCCTGGTTATTAGAGCACAGGCTCCTTTAGAAATGAAGCATCTCTCAGTTCTCTAGTCAACTTATTAATCATCTAAATCTCAGAATTCTAATCTTTGGATCAATTGTTCTCTGTGCAGAAAAAGAAAAAAGATCACTGTAATATCATGTTTTCTTCCATCTTTCACTGACTTTCAAAACTCTGATGTGAATGGATTTTTTTCCTCCCAAAGCCTCTCTCATTTTAAATACTTGTTGTCTCTAATGCTGATCATGTTTCTGAGAAATTACTTCATGTAAAAGATTGAGCAAGATAAAGTTGCCACATTCTGTTTTATCTTTTTGCTTGAATTATTAGGGTTCTAAGTTGTGGTGACAAGATTGCTACATTCTAATAGGCCTTGTTGCCATGGAAGTGGGCTTTTTGAAAAGAACAAGGCTGATGGCCACCAAGGCCTTTTTATTATTATCTCCTTGCTCAGGCAACACACAAATCCTTAGTCACAGACTGGAAAATGTAGTGTAGTATACATGGCAACACTTGCTGACAGTGGAGTCCTTTGAAAAACAAAAGGACAGGAAACTAATACGCAGAAGGCTGAATTGCATCACAAACTACAAGCAAAGGCATTTCTCTTCTATACAAGAAGTGCTTTGTGAATAAAAAACAACTCTCTTACTCGGGTCTCTTCAAAGATAAAAATGGAGAAAGATTCATCACACATATTGGAACCAACAGAATTTTATTCTGCCCCGGGGAAAGTAATCACTGTGGCAAAAGACACGTAAACACACAGAAAATGTCAACATCTGAATGTGTCTTAAGTTGCACGAACATCAGATTTGCCATACCCAAGCACTCCCTCAGGGCTGATATCCTGCCTCCAACTTAACTGTATGCTTGAGACGGTGAAAGGTGGGAAGACACAAAGTGGCCTTTATTTGAAAAAACTTCACCTGCATCTAGACTGCCGTTATGTTCTTTTGAAACTAAATGGAAAGAACGCGGCGGTTTTTTCAAAATAGGTAAACCTCCTTTCAGGAAGAACGCCTTTTTTTTTAACACAAACAGGGCTTTTTTGAAAGAGAGCGTCCAGATTGCCTGGGTGCTCTCTCTTGAAAAAGTGGATCGCTTTTTCGAAATCCTTGTGGCTGTCTAGACGATCTCTTTCGAAAGAGGCTTGTAGTCTAGACGTACCCAAAAGCAGAAGTACCTGGTCAATTGCACTTTGTTGTATGTGGAGAAGATTCCTTCCTGACTTCTGCTGTGACCGACCTATACCCTGAGGCAGGAGACTTAATTTTCCCTATCATAGCCTATACATTACTACAAATGTTGGCCATAATACCATTCATAACCTTTAAAACCCAGATGCAGTATTAAGGTATCAGTCCCATCTACTTCACCAGGCTTTGGATCAGATTCTTGGGCCTTGCCTAGACAGGAATGTAGTTTGTCACCATAATTGGACAGGTATAGCTAAATCAGGAGAATGCATCTGTCGTACTTTGTCTTTAGGAGGTGATAGTAAATAACTCTGTTTTGTGAAAAATTTAAAGGAGCTATACAGGAAGGATGGGTTTCATCTCAACCAAAAATGAAGCCAGACTGCTGGCATGTAAAATTAAAAAGGTTTCAAGAGATTTTTTTTTTTTAAAGTTAGCAGCTGTGGGAAAGCTGACAAGTGCAGGGAAGTACATAGTTTGGGCAGAGACTTCTCAAAGGCCATGTTATACTAGGGAACAATTTTGAAATTACTAAATTTGACTTAAGAAGTCCTGATTTAACAAAGTCAAACTAGTGCATCCTCACCACAGGGAAGCTTCAAAATTAGTCCGAGGCAGGATCCATTAATGTAGACTACTTTAATGCACTACCTTAGACTTAGAGCTCCAGGAAGCACTCTGGGGAGCTGTGGGAGGCCTCCCAGAGGCCAGTAAGTTTGAATTAGCAGCAGTGGAGCGTCCACACTACCATTATTTGGAAATTGCTATTTCAGAATTAACATTACTCCCTGTGAAAAGCAGGAGTACAGAGTTCAAAATCCATGGCCCGTTATTTTGAAATAATGGGCTTGGTAGTGTGGATGCACTGCTTATAAATTCAAACTGGAGGGGAGGGGGTTATTTCAGAATAAGATCCTATTGTAGCCCAGGACTTAGGGATTCATTTAGTAGAGAGTGAACTCTATAAGGAGGATAGGAAAGACGATGGTGAAGAACCAGTAGGAGCTAATGGGGAAGTCAAACATAAAAGAGTTCCATTTAAATGCAAAACATGAAGGCAAAAAACTGAATACTGAAAAAAGCACAAGAACTAATATACAAATGCTAGATATCTAAACACCAATGTTAAAAACTAGAGAGTGTGGCATTAAACAAGGACACATGTAATAGGCCTCATGGAAGCTTGGAGGAATAGGATAATCAATGGGACATGAGAAAATCAGGGTACCAAATACAATGGAATAAGATTAGGTAACACTCGTGGAGGAATGGCACTATATGTGAAAGAAAGCAAATACAGTAAAAAATATTAAATGACTCCAACTGCACCCTAGAATCACTGTGGATACAAATTTCATGCTTAAACAATAAGAGCAGTAGGAATGTATTACTGACCACCTGATCAGGATGGTGATATTGAGAAAGGCTCAGGGAGAATAGAAACATGCAAAGGCAGAAAATGCAACAATAATGAGGGATTTCAACTATCTTCATATTGACTGGTTATGTTTCACCACAAGGCATATTGCAGAGATAAAATTGCTAGACACCATTAATAACTGCTTCTTGGAGAGCTTGTCCTGGAACCCACAAGGGGAAAGGCAATTCTGGCTTTAGTTTTAACTGAAGCACAAAATTTGGTCCAGTAAGAGAATTTAATTGAACCTTTTGAGGAATCATAATATTAAATGTAACCTCCTTGTAAGGGGGAGACATGCCAAAGAAACCCACCACAGCACCTTTCAATTTTAAAAAGGGGAACTGCACAAAAATGAGGAAGCTAGTTAACTGGAAATTATAAGGAATGGTCGCAAGCATGAAATGCCTGCAAACATTACAGAGACTGTTTTAAAATGCCATAATTGTGGCTCAAACTAAATGTACAGTATACCACAAAGGAACAGAGGACAAAAAATGCAGCATAAAAGAGGCATTTGGGGGCAACCAGCATCCTTTAAAAACTGGAAAACAAATCTTAATGATGATAATAGAAAAAAGCACAAATTCTGATGAATCAAATATAGTAAGGCAGGCCAAAAAAGAACTTGAAGAGCAATTACACAAAGGCACAGAAACTATTGCCAACATTATTGGGACTGCCCAGTGGGCAGTCAAGGAACACAAAACCACTGTAGAAAAACTCAATTATTTGCATCTTTCTTCACTTCAGATAATATGGGGGAGTTCCCCAGATCCAACACTTTCTTTTTAGTGAGAAACTGAGGAACTGTCCCAGATTTAGGTATCAGATGATTTTGGAACAAATTTATAAGTAATAAGTCACGAGGACCAGATGACTTTCACCCAAAAGTTTGGAAGGGACTCAAATATAGAATTGTAGAACTACTATGTGTGGTATTTAACCTATTGCTTAAATCAGCCTTTGTACTGGAGGGTACACTAACACAGTGGTCCCTACAAGGACCAGCAAACCCATTCACAAACTTTTGGTGGACTGGTAACATTTTATTTGCATATTCATTGTGCAATTAATGAATATGCAAACATGCAAATAGAATATTAGTGGTCCACTAAAAGCCCCAGTCTCCAGAGTCCCCCAGTGCCAGCCCTAGCCCCTAGATCCTTCCACCCTTCCACTACCCCCCAGTGCCAGCCACTGACCCCAGAGTCTCCGGATCCAACCCCTCCAGTGCCCCCCACCCCCACCCCCACCATGTAGAGTCCCCACCACCACCACCACCAGACCCTCCAGTGCCAGCCTCCTGTTTCCAGAGACCCACTGCACCCAACCCCAGAGTCTCCTCCCAGTCCCAGCCCCTGTCCCAATATTGTCTCCAGAGCACCCCCACTACTAGCCCACCCCTGACCCTCCCGTGCCAGCCTCCCACCTCAGAGCCCCCAACCCCCAGAGCTCCCCAGCAGTAGCCCCACCACCAGAACCCACAGTGCCTGCCCCACCTCCCTCACCTAGCTCTGCGCTGCCTCCCAGCTGCCAGCTGAGCACTGCTGCCTGGGTCACGGTTGCTTTATGGCTGCCCTGCCAGGCTCCTTGTGACCCTCCCGCTGTGCAGCAAACTGCTTTTCCATGTCCAGGAAGAGACCACACCCCCACCATGCCAGGGCTGACATCAGCCCAGCACCCAACACACGCATGGGATCAGCGGTGTCTGCAGTACAAGCGATGGGGAGGTCGCACATTTCTAATGGCTCGAGAGTTCCTCCCCAGGCTGTTAACAGTCGGGACCTAGAGGCACAGGGTCACTCAGCCAGTGCACGTCTCGGCCTCACGGCACCCACCCAACAGCCGGGCAGTACTACAGCCGGACAGCATTTGGGTGCACCTGCGGCTTTAGTAACATACTAAGGCTGAACTACTTAAGTATGTCATTGTAGTAAAAGCAGTAAAACCCATCTAGCATGGGCACAGTAATATCAATGAGTTTACAAGAAGGGAAATGGGATGCCTTTATATCAATATAACTACATCCATGCCAGAGACTTTACTGATTTATCAATATAAGAAAAATCACTCCCCTACCCAACCATTGTTATACAGGTACAAAAGCAGGCCTTAGATATTTTTTCCAGTGCACTGATTACTAATAGTGTACACCTGGCACACGGATTGCTATAGTGTACACATTTGCATTACACACAAATGAAGGTTGATTGAACCTTAGCGCTAAAATGAAAACTTGGTGGGGAGGATGTGTGAGATGTATAGAAGGAGTGAATTTTGTATTCTAGTGCTACAGCCACGACTTGTAGAAAACTGCAAACTAACCTCTTGGCTGGACAATGTTACAAATGAAGGCTGCTGTATCTTCTCATGAAAAAAGTACTATTTTCAGCAGATGAACACAGAGCATTTCACTATTCATGTGAAGTTGCCTGTGTTAAGGATATGACTGTTTCCTCTATGTTAAAAATGATACTTAAAACATAGAATATTAGTAAGGCACGAGCTCCATTGATGGCTGATTGGGGGCAACTGTGTGCAGCTGTCATTCACAGAAGGCAGACATTTCAGCAATGCCATGCCAGGAAGCTAGCTGCCTATCAGCACAGAGTTTGTGCAGCTTGCTGCAGGCTAGATTAGAGCTGAGAACAAGCAGGGCAGGTGCATGGGTCCTACACAGTGGAGGGCCTCAATGTACATTATGCACTGAGTGCCATTAAAATGCCCTATATTGTGCTTGACTACAGCATGGCAAGGTCAAAGTCTACCTAAGCTATGGCACATAACATCACTTGCTGCTCTAACAGCAGACTTATTAAGACAACACTTACATGTATGGGTAAATACAGCGCTCAGAGGTCACTTCTGGGGACTCTGGAAGAAGCTAACCTCAACAGTGTTATTCAACTTCTGTTCCTTGGCAAAGGGCTGGATGTAGTAATGTGGCATCTACTACTTATTAATTTGTTTTCTGCAAGATCTATGGGTATATTAACATTCAGAAGTAGGAAGGTTGTTAATCACCATTAAAAAACAGAACAAACACACTTGTTACAATTCATCTCACCGTCTCCTTTGAACTAGCTCTCTGTAACATCTGGCAAATGTTGCAGCCTCCATAAAGAAACAAACAGTCAATTGCTTAAACTTCAGGTTTTTTTATAATGTAGGCCATATATCATATTGGGGAGATTGTTTTGTGGACACTTTCCCTTAGGGATGTCAACGTGTAGTCAACTATACAATTAACTGATAAGCCTAGGCTTATCGGTTAATCTTGTCGACTACACAGATTGCCCCCCATCCCCACCGGACCCGCACAGACAGGGGCTGCTGCTGGACCAGCCTCTGTCTGCAGCCAGCCCGGGGTGCCATGGAGAGAGGCTGCTTCATGGCAGACTCTCCCACCTCCTCTTCCCCCCAACTGCCTCTGTCTATGGGGAACTCAGACCACCACAGACACAGGCTGCTGCCACCCCACGCCGCTCCCTCTGTATCGGAGGCAGCAGCATGGGGCAGCAGGCATCCGGTCTGTGTGGGAAGCTGGTTTTTAAACTGGATCCCCTCACGGACCAGCTTCTGCCAGGCACCTCATGCTGCTGCCTCTGATTCGGAAACCGCAGCGCCGAGTAGCAGGGGGCTGCCTGGGAGTGGCACTGGGGTGAACTGGCTGCCGCTGCTGCCCCTGCCCCGAAGACTATTCAATAGTTGTGTAACTGATAAGAATTCTTGTGGTTTCACAACTATTCAATTACCCAATATCTAACATCCCTACTTCCCTTCTCATGTCTACCAGTTCAGTTATGGTACCTTCTCAATGAAATCCAGAGTAGTCAGTTTGAGTGACTATGTAAAGCCTAATAGTTTTTCAAAGGACTGGACCTAGGATAGGCAGTGAAAAGTGGGAGATGTAGTTCAGTCAGGGAGCCTGGCTTCTAGAACAGAATGGAATCATGAGACATCGAAATTACAACTCCTGTAAGACATCACAGAGGCATTTCTTAATACTGGTTGTAGTCAAAATATTTCAAGTTTTCATGTTTCTTTCCTGCTAGAAAGTTCATTTTCCCCCACATGGAATACTTTGGTGAAAACAACCTTTTCCTTAACCTATTCTGTTTGAATTCTCTGCAGACCTCCCATTTTGTGACCAGCCCTTCTCTCCATCCATATCACACCTGGCACACGACAACTTCTCTCATGCCCCAGATATTGCAGAACAGGAATATTAGCATGTACTCAATAGGATAAGGCCATTTGTGCACTAAGTCAGAAATGAAAAATGTAAGAAATTGAATTACTCAGTTTGAAAATTGTTACTCATCCTAGCAATTCATTAGGTATTATTTCAACTAGTTTAATATGGATCTGATTTTTAAATGTAAATTATGCAATTATTCAAGTAATTAATTACTTACAGAAGTTAGAAGTATATCACATTTTGAATTATTAATTAGAATTACTTGTCTGAACAAAATTTATTTTCAAATAATTTCTAGAAACAAAATCTTGTGGCTAGCTAGGTTCTGTGGTGCCTTGAGGACACTTCTGTTGGTATTTTTTACTATATTATGAACCATCATGGGGCTCTGATCAGTCTAGGCAACAGCTGGGTAGCCCAGTTTCCCAACCCACCTAACTTGCTGATCCAATGGCATCATGGACTGTTTGGTTCCTGTTTTAATGGGAGCTCCTTTAATGAAGGCACTATGGGTACGTCTACACTTGCTCCCTAGTTCAAACTAGAGATGCAAATGTAGCCGACCGAAATTGCTAATGAAGCGGGGATTTAAATATCCTGCGCTTCATTAGCATAATCTCGCCCCTGCGCTATTCCACTCGCCAGCTGATTCGAACCAGGAAGTGCGCTCCGGGATGCGTTAGTTCGAATCAAACCCCTTGGTTCGAACTAACATTACTCCTCATCTCTCCTCATTTTTTGAGGAGTAACGTTAGTTCGAACCAAGGGGTTTGATTCGAACTAATGCGTCCCGGAGCGCACTTCCTGGTTCGAATCAGCTGGGGAGCGGAATAGCATGTGGGTGAGATTATGCTAATGAAGCGCAGGATATTTAAATCCCCACGTCATTAGCAATTTCAGTCATCTACATTTGCATCCCTAGTTTGAACTAGGGAGCAAGTGTAGACGTACCTTAAGACTTAATAATGAGGTACATAACTATGAGCTTTGGATTATTGCTAATTGTTTTATTGATCATGTGTGCACTGACTGAGTGAAGCACTGACCTAACTAGACTCCAATAGTCCAATCTCATCATAAAATCCAGGATGGCTTGCCTGAGAGTCACTCTCTTGTTGCTGCTTGTTGTAGAATTCTGGAGGGGAAGTTCCTGAACATTACAAGGCTACACAACTTGAAAAGCAAGCTGTGGGTGCAAGCAATGAGAGGGAATCTTCACTAGCAGAGCTCATCCTGCTGGCTATGCTATGAATTAGTGTGGAAGGGAGAGAGTATTATGTCAGGCAACTTAGCAATGCTCCTTTTGTAAATAAATGATGGCTTAAAATGCTAGCAGCAAATTTCTTCCCACAGCGTAGATGCACGGGCTCACCTGCATACACACATAGCCCAGCTGAGTTAGCCAAACTTTGTTCTGAATTATTCACCCAGGAGCTGCTTGATGCTCTTGACTGAAAATTTCAGTCCAAAAGTTAAACAATATTTTCTATTGCTCATTGGGCAATAGAAAAATGTTGGGCCCTTCCTCCATGTCGGGGGTTGTCCTCAATAGCAAGCGGAGAGTATCCTGAACACCAGAAAAGCTAAGAGCAACAATGAAAAGGGGGTGGAGAGGATATACAAGAGGAGCGGGAAAAAGATGTTTTTATGAACAACCCCTATGTTTGAATAAGGGAAGATAGGAGCAGAGCATTCTCACTCAGTAGGGAGCTTTCAGCCCTGGCATTCACTTTCCCTGTATGTCTAACAGAGCCAGAGTTTTTTGACCTTCAGCATCCATTTCAAAGATTTAGCTATTCACTCTGACTGTGTCCAAAGAGCTCTGGCTTTCTCTTGTGGCATAGGCATTTTTTTCTTTAAGCAGATATTTTGGCACTTCAATCCATTTAGTCTGTGTGGGTTTATAACCCATGTGTTTGGAATAGCCAGATTTGGGGGCAAGGGAGGGGGACAGAAAAAGCTAAAGGAAGCAAAAACAAACAAACAAACAAACCCAACCCAAACGCAGCTCTGAGCAGTGCCTAGGGAACGGGGTCCTGAGCGCTAAGAAGCAGGAAAGATCCAGAAAGAAAATCATCTCTCTCAAATGTGGGGCACAAAACGTAACAAAGATCTATAATCAGAAGAGTGTTTCTCCAGAAAATTCAGAATGCTAAGACATTCATTCATTTGTGTAACTCTTTCTGTTGCTCCCATTTTATTTTTCTTTAATTCTGATGTAAATATTTTTTTGACTAACAGAAGTAAAGCGGCCCCAAGTTTGCATGGAACACAGGCAACAGACTAAAATGTGTGATCTCCCTTAAGATGACGAACATGTGAAAGATGTGGAAGAGAGGAAGGAAACAAAAAACAGAAAGGAGTCAGACACACCAAAGGCTCAATATTATACAAGTACTGACTTTTCTGCTGTTAATACGTTTTGGTTTATGCAACCGTATTTGTGTTTATTATTTCTCACATAACAATTCTTAGCAAATATGGAGCCTGTCACAAAAGGAAGGTCAATATCCTCGTCCATGTAACAGAGGGAAGTGAGGTACAGAGGCAGGAAGCAACTTACCCGAGATCACCTAGCAAGTCAGCAGGAGAACCAGAAAGAGAATCCAGGTCTCCCAATTCCCAAAGTCCTATGCCCTATCCACTGCTGCCATGCTGCCACGCAGAAGCAGCTCTCAATTATGCCATTCTAATGAATTGCCTGAACTGGTCAAATGATCAAGTATACTTAATCTAAAATATTTTAGATTGACTTCTATGCAACAAAAGCACAGATAGAATACAGATAACTGCTTATTTGCAACTGTGTCAAACTTTGCATCTTGGCACACAACTTAAAGTTGCAGCAGTATGTTTCAGGATTTTTTAGAGAGACATATGCATAAATGTACCAATGATGCAATATTCCAGTTGTTACGCTGTCAGTGAAATGCTGACCTTTGCTCTTTCTGCAACAAACTTCCATGTCAATCAAAGTCTTGTTATACATGGATATGACATTAGATCCATGAATAACATTGTTGTTGATTGACAGCTCATCTGCAATGCCAGTTTTAAAGATGCTTTCAGCTAGCCACAGAAGTTTAGTAGTTCCACACTCTTATAAAACCTGTGAATTCTATTTTAAAAGGTATAGCTGATAGTCACATAACTAGTTTTCTTCAAGAAAACAAGACAATTACAAGATTAGAGCCTGCGTAGCTGCAGCTAGCCAGATTACAGAAAATTGAGGCTGAGCACATTGAAGTCTTAACTAGTAATTTTTGATCCAGTATTTGTATTGACAAGCAGAAAGACAATTAACACACCTACAAGTATGATGCCTAACAAAAAATGGTTACTTACCTTTCATAACTGGTGTTCTTCGAGATGTGTTGTTCATGTCCATTCCATGTAGGTGTGTGTATGCCCCGTGCACATGTCGTCGGAAGTTTTACCCGTTGGGCCAGCAGGGGAGCCCACTGGAGTGGTGCTGCTATATCGGCTAATATACGCTCCTATTGGCCCTCCACCCACTCAGTTCCTTCTTACTGGACTACTCCGAAGAAGGGGAGGCGGGCGGGATTTGGAATGGACATGAGCAATACATCTCGAAGAACAAGAGTTACGAAGGGTAAGTAACCGTTTTTTCATCTTTGAGTGATTGCTCATGTCCATTCCATGTAGGTTACTCCAAAGCAGAAACCCCAGGAGGCGGGGTTGGTAGTTCTGACCTTCCACTGAGTGGAGGAGGGCCCTACCAAGAGCTGCATCCTCCCTACCCTGGTGAGCCAGTGTGTAGTAGTCAGCAAAGGTGTGGATTGAAGACCATGTGGCAGCTCTACAGATGTCCAAAATAGGGACTTGAGTTACAAAGGCTGTAGAAGAGGCCTGTGCCCTAGTAGAATGGGTCATGAGAGGCAGGGCTGGAATCCCAGCCAGATCATAACACTCCTTGATGCAGGAGGTGATCCATGAAGAAATCCTCTGAGCAGAGACTGGAAGGCCTTAGAGCCTCTCTGCGATTGCTACAAACAACTGTGGGGACTTACGAAAGGGCTTTTTTCCTGTCTAAATAAAAAGCTACGGCTCTCCTAACACCTAGTGTGTGTAAAGCCTGTCCTTTACCAGAAGCATGGGGCTTGTGGTAAGAGATTGGGAGAAAAATGTCCTGAGACACATGTAAGTAAGACACCACCTTTGGCAGGAAGGCGGGGTGGGACGCAACTTGACCTTATCCTTGAAAAAGATTGCGTAAGGGGAGGTCTGAGATAAGGGCCCTTAACTCTGGCACATGTCTGACCGATGTGATAGCAACCAAGAACGACACCTTCCAGGACAGTGTAGCAGTGAACATTTCGCCAGAGGCGCAAAGGGAGGGCCTTGAGTCTGGTCTGGACCAGGTTAAGGTCCAACTGAGGAACAGGTTGCCGGACACGTGGGTAAAGCCTGTCCAACCCCTTCAGAAACAGATGGACCGTGAGGCCCGCAAAGAGCATCTTGCCCCAGGAGTTGGATGAAAAGCGAAGATAGCCTATAGGGTGTGCCGTAATTAATGAGGAGAATAACCCCTGTACCCTGAGATCCAGGAGATAGTCCAGGACCAGCAGGACCTGGACATCCATAGGAGAAACCCCCTTTTGGGTAGCCCAGATAGAGAAATGCTTACATTTAGCTAGGTGGATGGCCCTAATGGAAGGCTTCCTACTCCCTAGCAGGACCTTCTGCACCCACTATGAACATTGCAGCTCCACCACTGTCAGCCATGGAGCTTAAAGGCCATTAGGTGCAGGGACTCAGGGACCTACCTTTAGGTGTAGGGACTGCAGGTTCGGGTGAGAAAGCCTGCCGAAGTCTTACATTATCACATCAGGATATAGTGGGAAAGGCCTTTTGCAGGAGAGGCTCGGCAGGGATGTGTACCAGTGCTGTCTGGGCTCTGCTGGTGCTATGAGAATAAGGGAAGCCCTAAACTCTCCTCAGGAGCACCTTGTGTAAATGGGGGGGAAGGAGGGGAAAATGCGTAAAGCAGACCCTTGGGCCAGGGTGGTGAGGAGGGCGTCTCCCAGAGACCCAAGGCCCAGCCCCATGAAGCAGCAGAATCTGGGGCACTTCCTGTTCTGGTGGGTCAAAAACAGTCCAGGAAGGGAAACACCCACCTGTGGAAGACTTGGAGGGCCACATCCCCTCAGAGACCACACATGGCTGGTGAAGGACCTGTTCAGCTGGTCCACCAGAGTGTTCTGAGTCCCTGTAAGATAGGAGGCAATTGGTTGAACACCCACTCCAATACACAGCTTCCAGAGCCAGAGGTTTTCCCGGCACTGGGGAAGGAAATGAGCCCTACCCTGCCTGTTTATATAGGAAAAAGCCGTCATGTTGTTGGACAAGGTGAGAAATGTCCTGCCTGTGAGGTGGGGGAGAAAGGCCTGTCACGCGAGGCGGACACCCCACAATTCCCTGACATTAATATGCAGGGGGAGTTCCTCCCACAGCCACATACTTTGGGGCCGCACATCGTCAACATGGGCTCCCCAGTCGATGTCAGATGAGTCCGTCACCAACCGAAGGGTTGGCAGAGGCCTAGAGAATGGAACTCTGGCACAAACCACCTCCTCTTGGATCCACCAGTCCAGGGAGTGAAGGATGTCAGCGGGAACCATCACCACCCATTCCCAAGAGTGGAGGGACAGATTGTGGCACGCGCTAACCACAACTGTAGTGGGCACGTGCAAAGCCTGGCATGCTGAACCACATAAGTATAGGCATCCATAAGCCCCAGGAGGAACATGCAATTCCTGGCCGTGGTCATGGGAGATGTTCGCAGAGCCATCATGGCTTCCCTGATAGTCACAAAGCAGGACCTGGATAGAGAAGCCGTAGCTGATGTGGAGTCTAGGTGAGTGCCCATGAACTCTACAACCTGTGTGGGGACTAGAGTAGATCTGGCCACATTCAAGAGGAGGCCCAGTTCCGAGAAAAGATCCTGCACCATGGAAATATGGGCCAGCACCTGGTCCGAGGAAAGGCGCTGCACAAGCCAGTCGTCCAGATAGGGAAACACCTGGGCTCCGTGCTTTCCCAGGAAGGAGGCGACTGTGGCCATGTACTTGAAAAAACCCGAGGGGCTGTGGAAAGGCTGAAGGGGAGGGCCATGAACTGGTAATGATCCCAGCCTATAGTGAAACACAGGAACTGCCTGTGGTGAGGGGGTGTTAGAGATGTGAAAATAAGCATCCTTTAGATCAAGGGCAACATACCAGTCTCCGAGATTGAGGGAGGGACTGATCGATGCCAATGTCACCCTCTTGAACTTGGCTTTGGTGATGAAGGTTTTGAGGCCCCTGAGGTCCAGGGTGGGTTGAAACCCACCCTTTGCTTTGGGGACCAGGAAATACCAGGAATAGAAACCCTTGACCATGAACTCCCAGAAGACCACTTTGGCTGCTCTCATACTTAGGAGCTGCTGCATCTCCTCCTTCTGGAGGTGCTTTTAAGAGGGGTCCCTGAAAAGGAAGAGGGCAGTGGGGTGGAAGAGAGGTGGCGAGAGCAAGGGGATGGCATACCCCCTCCCTACTGTCTCTAAAACCCACTGGGCCGAGGCGATGGACTCCCAGGCATGGTAGAAAGGGAATAAGTGGTCCAAGAATTGGAGAGGCAAGGCTGGTGGGCTGTCTTTGGGCATGCCCTGAAAACCCTTGGTGGGGTCTTTGGGGCTTGTTGGAGGTGCCCAATCCCTGATCAGAGGAAATGTGGGAATGGCGCCTATTATTCCTACCATTCCCATTCCTACCCCTACTCTGGGAGAAGTCCAGGTGAACACTCTGTTGAGCAGGCCTAGAGGCGTTTCTGCCCAAGAGGGAGCACCTTTGGGGGGCAAGGGTATGGATCCCAAGGGATTTTAACATGGCCCAGGTATCTTTCAGGCCTGCAGATGATGATTGGTCTGCTCTGAATATAGGGTCGGCCCCTCAAAGGGGAAGTCCTGAATGGTGGTCTGGAGCTCAAGGGGTACTCCCAACACATGCAGCCAAGAGCTGCAGTACAACATTAACCCTGTGGCCATGGTGTGGGCCGCAGTTGCAACATTAACCCTGTGGCCGTGGTGTGGATGCATCAGTTGTATCCAAGGGCACTTGAAAGGCAGCACAGGAGACCACCCTGCCTTCCTCGGAGAGAGACTTACACTCAACCAGGAGTCCTGTGGGACGAGGTCAGTGAACTTGTCCATCGCAACCCGGGTATTATATGCATAGCGACTCAGCAGGACCTCATCCGGCGATGAGGAAGATGACCTTTTCAGGCCCATGTCCTTCTGGTCATGGGGATGTGAGGGAGTCTGAGAGGCCGCCCAGGATGGCACCAAAGGAGGCTAAGCCATGGATGACCCTCTTTCAGCAGCAGACCTTGACAAAGCTTGCCCGAGGCAACGACTTCCCCAACGTGAAGGCGTGGCCATCGGGATTGCCGAAGGGGGAGCCCTGGGCCACGAGTAAACAGATTCTGGTCTGGAAGGGCCCATACCCTGGCTCCAGTGTTAAGCTCAGGGAGTCCAAAATGGCCACTGAACAGGGGCCTACCACTGCAGTGGCCAACGCTACTGCACCAGCTGGATGGGAATGGGCTATAGCAGCCAGGATTGCTGTTTCTGCTGTGGCTGCTCCAATGTACTTTGGTGCCAGGAGTGGTGTTGGGAGTAGGACCAGCGCCACGACCTTAACCCGGAGTCCCGCAATGACAAGATGGACTTTGCCTCTGAATCAGTGGAATATTCGGGGTTGACCAGGGCAGTGCCATAGCAGTAGCAACCTGTGACTAGGGCATGCTTGGCCATGAACTCAAGCTTCCCACGGTGCCGAGGGGGAGGCGGTGGCATAACGGGAACCGGTGCTGGGCCACCCAGTGCTGAAGTAACAGTTGTGGGAGAGCCCGATGACAGGGCCGGTGCCACGCACACAGCCTGTGTCAGTAGTAGTGCCAGTGCCACTGCTGGAGTCAGAGCTGGTGCCACCACTGGAGACAGTAGAAATTGTCGGTACTGGAGTCACACAATTGTGCCCTCTTGTGGCCAGAGCACGGTAGCTGCAGCATGGTGCCACCTGGTGTCGTGCTCCCTCTCCAGGCCCAGTACTGGGGTCCGGGACGAGGTCAGCTCAATGAGGTCCCTCACTTCCTCGAAGGTATCAGGTGTTGAGGGCTCCAGGAGGTCCTCCACAGGACTTTGATCCCGACGCGGGCTGGAGTGGTGCCGACCCAACCGCGACAGTCCGGGTGCCGAGCCCACTGGTGCCACGTGCCCCACCTGCGGACACACTGACTGAATATGCCGCAATGGAGACCTGCCCTGGTTAGGTCTCTGTTTCTTCTGAGACACCAGACATTGGGACTGATGCTGAGGGCTTCACATTACCAGGGAAGCATGCAAGTGGCTAGGTGCCTCATGCACCGAAGCCGGTGAACTCTGGGTCGCCAGTGCCAGATCCGATGCCGGTGCCGGACGAAGAGCCACTTCCATGAGGATGATCTTCAAACCGGACTCTCTTTCCCGCTTGGTATGCGGCTTGAAGCCCCTGCAGATCTTACATGATTCGGACAGATGGGCTTCTCCGAGGGACTTGAGGCAGGCTTCGTGGGGATCCCCACAGGGCATAGGCTTCTGGCACTTCATACAGGGATTGAAGCCTTGGAGCCTGGGCATGCCCCTCCTCACGTGCCAGGGGCATGAAGCAAGCCCAAAACAGGTGAGAACTGCCAAGAGGCACTTGCAAAGCAAGAGCAGAGCACGTTCCAATGACCATCATGAGCGGTAAGAAGGAACTGAGGGGGTGGAGGACTAACAGGGGTATATATTAGCCAATATAGTGGCACCATTCCAGGGAGCTCTCCTGCTGGCCCAACGGGTACTACTAAGGGAAAAACTTTCAATGACACATGCACACAAGTGCTCACACCTACATGGAATGGACATGAGCAATCACTCGAAGAAGAATAAAATTACACCAAGCCAAATATCCTTGTTATTTTAAACCAAAACTATCCTTGACACAAGTTACAACAGCATCGAGGCTACTCTAGCGTGCCCCAGTTTGTAACAGCTCCCTTAAAGGTCCTCACAATATCCTACTTACACAAGGCAGGGTATGATGAAGAGTCAACATTGGTATTTAAACCATGCATATCACTAGAGTACCTGAGCCCCAAAATATAAAGATGCACTTTTTATTTCATTTTGGATAAAGAAGCTCTCATTATTAGAATAAAGTAATATAACAGGACACCATCCAAAGAGTTCTTTCCTTGAACTTATACCCAGAAAGTTTTTCCATCTAGTTTTCACCATATTACAATACCAGGAGTATGAAAAATGACAAGTTCATACCAAAAACCAAAGCAAAAGATAATGAAAAGAAAAAAATGTTCCTAACATGTATTAGAAGAGTCCTATTTATATGTTCAGCTCCAATAATTATTGGATATATTTCTAATTGCACTGACTACCGCTTCACATTCTGTAGTGTCAAACTGGCACCAAAAGGGAGTACCTGTTTCCTCTCATACACACATTCTTTTACAGTTTGTAACTTTAGTTTGACAAGACTTCTATAAATTTAGTTTTATTTATCCTTTCCTAAACCAGGGGTCACCCAATGAAATTAATAGGTAGCATGTTTAGCACAAACAGGAGGAAATATTATTTTATACAGCATGCAAATTAATTTGTGGTGCTCACTGCCATGGGGTGTTGTGATGACTGGGAGTAAACAGTCCTCCTCAGCCACCAGCTGAAGTTTCTAGCCACTTGGAGGGAAGGGAGCCACCAAGCACTCCCTGTCAGATTCCCTCACCTCCCCCTGCAGCCATTTCTCTGAGTCTCCTTAGCAGTTGTTCATTCCTCTCCAAACTCTCTCTCCACCCCCCTGGAAGATTTTTAAAGAGGTCCTGAGGCAGCCTGAAATCAGCTCACTTGGCCCTTAATTGATTTATAGAAGCCCTGTCTCAGCTGCCTCTGATTAGCCAGGGAGGTTGCTGTTTTGTTTTAAGAGCTGCCTCTCTTCCCTTCCATCAAGCCCTTTAACTTGCCCTGTCACTGCACTAAATATTCTACCTTGCTCAGAAATCTCTCTTGACTGTAATTTCACTCCACACACTTGAACTGGGGAACAGGGAAGGTTTAGAAAGTAGATCTTGTTCACCCACTGGATTTTTATCCCCACTACCCACAGCTTTGCAAAAGTGACCAAATTCCACAGATCTCATGAGAAGTCTTAAAACCTGCCCAATTGCCATGGAAGGATATTCCCATCACCTTTGCACAAAATAGCTATGTTTGCCACTTGAGTGTGGCATGAGCTATTTCTTGAGAAAGATTATTTAGTTAGACCATCTCCTTGCGTATGGGGATCTTGGTCACTAACAAGTATATGTGTGTTGCCACCATGCTTGTTTAAAATTGTGGGCACAATGGCTAAATCAAACTAACAACTTGGTAGTATAGTTCTAGCATTAGTATAGTATAGTATCGTAAAGTATCATATAGATCTAACATTAATGGCTGTAATTACTATATTTACGGTAGCTTTATTTAGAACCAAGTTCTCCATGCCCTCAATAGCCTATGAAGTTAATGAACCCAATTCTGCTTCTCTATAAGTTAATGCTAAGAGCTCCATTATTCCACAATTAGGTTTAGCAGAACTGCTTGTGGGCCAAATACTCCCAGACTAGGGTGACCAGATAGAAAGTGTGAAATTTTGGATAATAGGAGGATAATAGGCACCCATTATAAGAAACAGGCCCATATATCAAGACTGTCCCTATAAAATCAGAACATCGGGTCACCCTATCCCACATGCTAGCATGAATCTTGGGTGCAAAAGGCAACCCACCAACCTCCGCCCTCCCAAACTCCTTCCCTCCAACTTGAATAATAAACATGCCTTGTACTTCAGTGTAAACAGTTATTCTTCAGAACCTCACCGCATTAATTCCTTTAATTTAAAACAAGGGGGATGGAGCATGCAGAGGGAAGCTCAGTATTTTTTTGTTGTTGTTAAAAATATTCAATATTTTACAGTCTTTGCCCTCCAAACACTGCAGTATCGCTATTACAAGCATTATTGTTTTGGGACACTATTATAAAATACTAGTATACTTTTCATAAGGATTGATTATTAAAATATTTAGGATGTAACGGTTTTCTAATGAGAGAAAACAAAGCCCTGTGCATCAAATATATTTATTAAACTCACAGTACCATAACTGAAAGGTTAGATTAAAAATTCTTGTTTTTGTGGGTGTCAGTTTCAGATTTGGGGAATTACAGGCACGATAATAAATATTTCAGACAGTTGATTACAATGAAAAGTAATTAACCCAGCTACAACAACAGGTGTTGTATGGGAAAATGCTGGCTTTTATCAAGAAGTTGTGGGTGCATGTGGTAAGAGTGTTCATCATTTTCTCCTTTCTGTTAGTCACAGAATGCCCTGGGGAGATTATTCCAGTGCCAGCATTTATAGGATATAATGAAACCACATTAAATATACATTGACTGCTAACAACTATGTAGGGAAAGAGTATCCTCTCTAACTGTGGTTATGTGAAGCAAGTTAGAATCCTTTATTCAGCCTGCTCCTGTAGCTGCACTCACCTTCACTTGCAGTTGCATTCAACTTTTATTTTTAGTTCTCTTTTCTTTTATCCCCTCTCCTTCTTTTAAAGTGATTGTATGTTTCATGCTCAAAGCAGAGTTTGAGTTTGAAAACAAAAAAATCCACAGACCTAAATATTAAAAGCCACTTTCTTTCACCAGTACAAAGAGTACAATACCTAACACTGCTGTAAAGTGAACTCCTGTAAAAAAAAAAAGAGTGTGATTCAAAACTAGCCACTAGTACAAATGTTGAATTTTACCTTTGTCACTTCTGTTTCCTTTTAAGTCAGGGGGTTGCTGGTCCCCAGAGTCTGATCTTGTAGTCCATACTCAGGCTACATTCCCACTGATTTCAATAGGAGTTTTGCTTAAGTTACCAACTGGATCAGGCCCCAACGTTCCACAGAAGTCGTTCTCAAGTACAAATTGGCAAAAGGATAGCTTAAAACATGTTTACAGTGACAGGAGAATATTCTGCTCTATGCCAGTGTAAGATTAGGGTGATTAGATTTACACCAGTATTATAAAAAGTCTCATGCTCCCCTCCTTAATCACATCAGGAAGGGAGCATATAGCTGAGAAAGGGAGTATTTTCCCTTCCCCTCATCTCATCTCCATCCCAGAAAGGGCAAGACGGATATAAGAAGTGTGGCAGGGGAGCTATCTGAGCTCCCACGTTTTCCCCACCTAGTTTATTAGGGCTATATCTACACAGCAGCATTATTTCAAAATAACCAGAGTTATTTTGAAACAACATAGTCCATGTCCACACAGCTGGCAGTTATTTTGACATAATGTTGAAATACTGTCAGCTGGAGGACGTCTTACTCCGACTCTTGTAACTCTCATTGTATGAGGAATAAGGGAAGTCGGAGGAAGAGTGCTCTATTTCGAAATAAGTGCTGTGGAGACAGCACCAAAACTCGAAATAAGCTATTTCAAAATAAGCTACACAATTGATGTAGCTCAATTTGCGTAGCTTATTTCAAGTTAAGCCCTGCTGTGTAGACGCACCCTAAGAGGGCAATACAAGCTAACATAGTTTGAGGCTGCGCTGACTTCTCCTCCTCATTGGTAGCCTCCTTCCCTTTGGGGGATGAGAGGAGGTTGTCTGCACATCATTATAGTAGATATCCCCTGTAAATGTGAGTCCTCCAGAAGCTGTTTTGGCCACAGGATTATGGGAATCAGTAGGGCTGGAAAAATTAGTAGAGGCAAGATGCCTCCTACTAATATATAGTCCTGTTTTCTACAGGTTCTTTGAAATCCATGGGACTTAAGGAAGTGAAACTCACAGATTCTCATGAGGGTGGGGTGGGGGGAGGAGAGAGAGAATCAATCAACACTTTTTCCACCCACTGCATGGGAGGCGGAGTTGAAAACCCCATTCATTCAACACTGACTTTTCTCTCACCTATATAGTATATTTTGAATTGAGACCAAATAATGGTTTATCTATTCTTTTAAGTTTAGATCTTTATGCATTTTGTTGCTACACTGAAATACATTTCGTATAGACAGTGGTAACTAATACTGATACAATTATATATCTGGGATATATCCATGTTAAGAAAACATTCATTTTAAAGGCAAAGGAGGTATCCACTGTTATATAATTTATGTCTTGGCTTTTCCTTTGAACAGCCTTATACTTATAGTGTTCCTACCAGCAAAGGTTCAAAAGTCATCCTCTGTTTCTATGTACATCACCACTGTCTCATAAATTGTGAATTTATGGCACCAGGTTATGTCTACTGACCTTAGAAGACAAAGACTGAACTTGACATTCATCTTTTAATGTTAATATCTTAACTACCAAGAAAGCATAACCGAATCTCATGGTTAAATATCTTCAAGCAAGATATTTGGTTTTCTACATTTGACTTTTGAACTATTTTTTTGTCTGGGTTTTTTTGGTGTCTGATCTTCCTTGTTATCCCATGAGACATTGTCATAGAACTGTTTATCTAGGGCTATTTAAAAAACTAAATTTTATCATGATATCATAAAATAAATACTTTAAAAATGTTTAGCTTCATTATTGCACACAATTAACTAACTATCTTGAAGAAGAAGACTGAAAGGTAAAGAACACACTGGTGGAGTTGAGGTCAAAGAGTCTGATCTAAAGACTATTGACTCCAGTGGATTTGAATTAGATCCTTGATGTTGATCCTACTCCTCGCCATTGAATTAAAATTGTATATTTACAATAAACTTACAACCAACTATATCAGAAAAGTTTTGACCTGAGGAGTTTACCTTGTCATTTCAAGACTGATAACACATTTTCCTTAAAATTCACTTGACGTGGTTTACTTCTTCTCTTTGTATTTTAGGAACAGAACATGTGTGTTCATGCACGCTCAAAACATAGTAATTTCCCTGGCACCTGTAGGCATTTCAAGACAGTAGTTGTATTCTATTGACAGAGAAACTCTTACTTTATCTGGACAGTTCTGTACTTCCCCTGGACCAATATGAAGAGGTCCAAGCTGTCCATATGTTCAGTAGCATTCCTGAATGTTATCAGCTCACTGCCGTGTTGGGTGCAGTTACTGCTTACCTTTATGGTGAGACAAATGACCATTATTATTTCACAGACTTCTCTCTTGTGATGTTCCTGAAAGCTGCTGTACTCACAAACTACACATGGCAGATGGGAAGGAGGCAACAGAAAAGTTAAGAGTTGAGCATGAAGTGAGCAGGGGACTGGGAGCAGCTACTCATTGTTAAGCTAACTCAAAATAATATATGTAAAAATATAAAACCATACCATACAAACGGCAGGGAGAGAAAGGAAAAAGAAATTCATCATAGTAAGGGTTTGAGCCAAATCCCTTTAGATCCAATTGGAGTCTTTCAATTGAGTTCAATGTGCTTTGGGGGTCTTACTGTCCAGATCCAGACGTTTATGTCCATGAAGGAAGAGAAAGAAAAATCAGTATATCCAAGTGTGGTAAGTCGCAGCTCTCTGCATGCTTCCTTCTTCCCCTGACCACTGTCTTGGATGCTCACCTGGGGCTAGGTTCCAGCCATGGGAACAATATAGAGACTGGTTAGACAGAAGCCACTCCCTGCATGAGTATCTCTAACTGAACCCTGAAGAGAGATTTTGGGTGCAAATGAATGCCAACCTCAACTGCATGGGAGGTTGGGCGGAAGGGGAGAGGGGAATCAGCTATCCTCCACCTGCAGAGGCAGTATGTCTCTGAAAGGAGGGCATTTCAGCATGATGAGCCTATTATGTTTTGAGGCACACTAGGACAACAATCGCAAAACCACCAAAAAACCCACAAAGCAAGACACGTAGGTAGGTTGTCAATCAAAATGTACTAACCATGAGCAAGTTAGGAAAGTTTGAATCAAACTTAACAGGACCAACTGCAAGTAACAGGTAGCAGGCCCTGAGTAGGTGCAAATACTCATGTTACGTTGGCACACTAATACACATTAAGGATAAAAGGGTGTGTCTACACAGCAAAGTTATTTCGGAATAACGGCCGATATTCTGAAATAACTATGGAAGTGTCAGCACAGCAATTCCATTATTTCAAAATAATTTTGAAATAATGGACGACTTATTCCGACTTCTGTAAACCTCATTCTATGAAGAATAACACCTATTCCAAAATAGCTATTTTGAAATAAGGCGTGTGTAGATGCTCCACTTCTGCTATTTCGAAATAGCCCCTCAGCAGGGCCATTCTAAGTTATTCCTCCTGGGGCTCTAAACTGAGATAGCACATTTACATTAGGGAAGCCTGCCTCAGACTAATTTTGAGGCTTCCCTGTAGTGTAGATGTGCTGTTTCAAAATAAGCTATTTCAGAATAACTATTCCAGAATAGCTTATTCCGAAATAACTGTGCAGTGTAGACGTAGCTGAAGGGACCGCCATAACTATCTAGTCTGATTGAAGGCCACAGAACCTCATCCACCCACTCCTGTAATAGACCCAGTACCTCTGGCTGGGTTACTGAAATTGTCAGATCACAATTTAAAAAGTTAAAGTTACAGAGAATCCACTATTTACATGAGTTTAAACCTACAAGTGACTCATGAAGGGACAGACAACACTCTCTCCCAGTTTCTGCCAATCTGACCAGGGAGGTGGAATTCCTTCCCAACAACAAATATGCCAGTCGGATCCTTAGACTGTGGGCAAGACCCAAGATTTACACACCTGGGAAAGAATTCTCTGAAGTAACTCAGAGCCCTCTCCGTTTAGTGTCCCATCACCAGCTGTTGAAGCCAATTGTAGGCCAGTTCATCATACCCACCATACATTTATCAAGCTCAAAACTTAGGTTTTTTGCCCCCACTGTTTCCCCTGGAAAGCTGTTCCAGAACTTCATTCCTGTGATGGATAAAATTTTTTGTCTTATTTCAAGCCTAAACTTGTTGATTGCTACATTATATACATTTTTTTCTTATGCCAGCACTGGTGCTTAACTTAAATAACTCCTTTCCTTTCCTGGTGTTTATCCCTGTGATGTATTTGTAGAAAACAACTATATCTCCTGTAAGATAGGTTTTTCATTCCTTGAATGGAAAATTAGGGAATCTCTACCATGTCCTGCAGCTTGAGGACCTTCATTGTGATGGTAAGGAGTGTTCAGGTGATGTTAGCTCTCTGGTGCTGGTTGGCTCACTCTACCTTCCTGCATCATTGTGAGTGGATGTTTGTCCTCAGTTAGGAGGGGTGGCAGCTGGCAACACACCCCTTGTATGCAGGTAAGCTCACCCTCCTGCAACCAGACCAACACATGTGGTGCTGGCATGCACCTCTAAGCAGCTCCAAACTCTGCCACTCAGAAGGCCAGCCCCTTAGAACTGGTGGGGCTGCCCTTACATAACCTGTTGTTACCAGGCAGAACCCAGGTCATGTGTCTCTCTAGTTTCCTGCCAAAAGGTCAAAAGAGCTGGAAAGCGCCTTCAGAAGAAGAATGAGAATGGCAGCCAAGATGTAGCCCAGGTTGTTGTTTGGACATTCCAGGATGGCATACCTGTGTTGTTAAGCACCAGAGTTTTCCCCCTACATTGTCAAGAATGGTCTTTGGGCCTGGAGCCCAGTCAAGCCCAATCAAGGCATCAATCTGAAGGCCAGGCCCTACACTGCTGGAACATGATTCAGCCCTGTAGTTGCTGGAATCCAACTACAATTAATTTGCAGACTTTTAAAAAGAAAGAAAAAAGAAATTATCCAGACAGAAGTCATATTAGCCAAATGAAAAACGTAAAAAAGCTAAGGAAATCCACTGCTAAGGAACCGATCCTGCTTCCACTCATGCCAACACTACAATTTCCACTGGGCCAAACTCTGTGGTGTATTGGTAGCAAGCACTGATCTTAAACACTCTCAATATTTGAGCCCAGTCGCCTACCATCCTTACTGCTGTGCAAAGTAACAGTGTTCCATTGTGACTGGATGTTGGAGGTATGACCCTTCACCTTTTTTAAAATGCAGATTTTGCTAATTAAATATACAGAAATGTCACTCTGCATTCTATTCTAGACTCCCTCTGTCTGAGGAAAGGCTAACAGGCACAGCAAGCAAGGGAAAGAGCCATAGAGCATTCCTTAGTAACAAGAAGCAATGTTCTTTCTGATTTTTTTAAAGGCCCTGTTGGAAGGGTCTCAAGGACCATTACGTAGAATGATTACTATAGGGCAACTCTACATTATGGAGAAAAGTTGATCTAAGTTAAGCAATTTGAATTATATTAGTTGCATGACTCAAGTTGGCATAGCTTAGACCTACTTACTGCAGGGTCAACACTGTGCTGGGTTAAGGGCAGAAACTCTGTCGACCCCCCTTACTCATTTCATTCTGGTGGAGTACCAGAATTGACATCCAAGCAATCAGTGGTCAATTTAGTGGGTCTAGACCTGCTAAATCAACCCCCAGTGGATCAATCGCTGTAGCATCAAGCCCGGCTGAGGGGAAGACAAGCCCTAAGTGTCAGATTCTGAAGAGATACTGAGTGCCCTGAATGCCTAATGAGGTCACTGAAAATTGAGAGTGCTCACTGCTTCCCTGGAGGGACTGTGCACCTTACAGGACATGATTCAGCATGTGCTTCCACCCCAAATGCTGAGATTTATGGCCATTTGTAAAGGTCACATGCTGTCCTGAAAATTCAAAAGGCCATGGAACATCCACTCTTAAAGAAAACAAACAAAAAACCCAGTGAGCAAACTGATTTCAATAGGAACGAAAAGCAAGTGAGACAGTGAATGGAAGCCAAATATCTATTAAACAAATATGAATTAAAGCCAGCTACTTGAATACCTATAAATATATTGCCCTTAAAAAAAGCTAAAAAAAACTTTGCCTAATTCTTCAAAAGGCAGATTTTAGTGTAGTACAAGTACACAGAACAATTTTATTTGTAATTTTGATGCGTATCTGACACAGTCATATGGAAGTTATAATAGGTAAACACAGGGCCAAACACCACAGGTCAGATTCATTCCACTCTATGTAGTTTTGTTCTTACATCTAAAGATGCCTTCCCTGTAAGTAACAATAAAAGTGACATCAATAGCACTGCCAACAGTTAAGATTATCCAATATTTTCTATTCTAAGACCCCATTTTCAGTTGCTTACTATTTTGCCAAAAACTTTTACAGTTTGGACTGACATTTTCCATACTGAGCGTCAGATTTAAAAAAAAAAATTCTGCAATAATGATTTGACACAGAGACTAAAGCACACATCCTATTGAAAACATGGACACAGAAGGTGTCGGAGGTGGTATCTTTTATTTAATCAACTTCTGTTACTGAAAGATGTCTCTTTCACGAATTGAAGTTGGTCCAATAAAAAATATCAACTCATCTGCATTGTGTTTCAGGCATCCTGGGAGTAACACAGCTGCTGCAACACCACTGCAAACAAGTCTGAAAAAAATAGTATATCATAATGTATCATTAAAAACTGTATTATAATATATCTACACAAAGGGGCCTAATTAAGGTTGCACAAGAAACCTCATTCTATCATTTCCTAACTTTTGAGTGTTTGATTCTGCAGTCTTCACATTTTTTTAATTAGATTTTTTTTCCATGTAATTTTTTAGCACCATAGGGTCCTAATTCTGCAAATTGAGGCACCACTTCAATTCAATTCAATACTAAGAAATCATTACATTATATAGGGGAGGGAATCTCTATGTATGCTATTGTTGTTAGAATACTTCAAATGCTGTCTGTTAAAATGTGTATTTTATAAAAGAGCTAGGGTTACTGTTACCTAACTTGGTGAAAATTAGGTCTCTGATACTCAATTTTTCTGTATACAAATTACCAGCAATTCCATTGTAATATTGAATATAATCTAAAACACATATTGAAAACACAGTGAAATGTGCATCTAAACAAACAGCATCTAACAGCACAGAAAGGCAGAATTGAAGTATTAACTGCCTAGTGGTCCTAAAATTGCACGCTTGATACAAAAGACCTGAGTGTCTATATACAGTATTATTTACAGAAGAGACAGCTGTTCTGGAGACTCAGAAGTAAAACACAGTGACTAAATATAATCTGAAGTCAGCAATAAACAAGTGTGTCAAAGATGTGTCCATACAACAGCACATGTTTCGCTTTTCATGCATCACAATGGATGTCCCACATCGACTTTCTTCTTCTTCAGGTTTCCTGCAGCCCCCCGACTGTCCCTGTCACCCGGTGCCAGATGGGAAGTGAGAGCTAAACTGATCCACCTCTTTGTGGTGGAAACCCCCAGAGCTTCAGCTATAGGCTACAGGTTACTGAAGCCTTCATGAAAGATTCAGAGCTGGTATAACAAGCTTGCTGAAAGTAAAAATGCGTGTCACATTATCTACCCTCCCTTTCTGCTAGTACTAAACTATCAGTGCTGAAGGGTGGAAAATGTGCTTGTACCAAAGAGACATACAGATGCAGATACCAGGGGCCAAATTCATCTCTGATTTAAATCTATTATGCTAGCAGTAACGTGTAGTAAAAATCACACAGAGATACAAGAACAGAGAGAATGGATTCATTTAGACTCACAGGAGACAGACAGCCCAAGCATTTTATTTGAACGCGTTCCTTTCAGAGCTGTTGAAAAGAATAGAATATGGAAGCATTTTGCTAAAATATTGTGCGCTGGTAAGAGAATAAATCCTTGCTGCAATTATGCATTGGGCAACATTTATAAATGACATTACTTCTATTTCTAAACTTATTTTATAGGCTGCCTTTTTAAGTGGGTCCAAGTTAATCTAAGGGGAGACAGCCATTGGGAGAAAGGAGGGGCACAACTGTAACACCGAACAGCTTAAGCGTTTTGTCTGCATAAACACTGCAGTCAGAACCTGAGGATTTGGCCCAACTTTATATTTTTGCTTGCACTGAGCAAGCACACAGGAAATACCGGTGGCACACTGTGGAGAGGTGTTGCATAATGACTCTACACAGTCCACCATGCTGGGGGAGCAGAGGGGCTTAAAACTGTGCCACAGAAGAGAAAAGGCCCTGGCCACTGGGTATAAGATTAAATGGCTCTAGTGCCATAAGGGGCACCGGCAATTTAGCCAGGAGCCCAGAGTATGGTGTGGGGGGGGGCCAGGGATGGACAGCATGGTGGGGAGTTATGGCCCCAGCAGAGCTCCCGTGGCTGTAGACCTCCGGCCCCAGCCAGGGAGCTCCGACCCCAGCAGCAGCCAACGAGCTCTGGCCCCATCCCCAGCCATGGAGCTGCAGCCATGTTCTGGCTCCAGAGGCTGGGGAACTCCAGCCCCTGCCCCAGTGGCAGCCAGGGAGCTTTGGCCTGGGCCGCGGATCTCCAGCCCCATTCCTCTGCCCAGCCTCAGCACTCCGGCCTCAGCCGCAAAGCCAGGCAGTTCTGGTCATGGCACTCTGGCCTCAGCAGCAGTGGGGTTGGGGAGAGCCCTGGGGTTGCTGAGGCAGCAGCGGGGGCAGGCTGGAGCCCTAGCCTGGTGGCAGCATGGGCCACTAAGAGAGGGACCTTCCTTGGTCCAACAAATCCTCTCGTTCGGAACCAGTCAGGTCCCGAGGGTGCCAGACCAGTGAGGTCCAACCTGTACAAGTCACCGTGTAAGGACTGCACAGGGGCCATGTCCCACATTACAGCCAAGTTCATGTCCTGCATTCTGTCCATGGGGCACTTCAACTTCTCCCTGTGGAGTTTCCTACACATCACCCATTCGCTCTGTCTTTCTTGAGTACAGAGGAGGGTGAATTCAGTCTTAAGAGGCAGACTTTGTAGCGGTCTGGCGTAATGGCAGTTCTTGTGCTCAAGATACACAAAGGCCTTTTTAGAGCTATTGCGGCTGTGCCATGCTAGCCTTTCCAGGAAGTATGGGCTCCACTCCCTGCCCCATATCAATGCTCCAATTTAGGAAAGCATTTAAGCACGTGCTCAAAGTCAGTGGGACTGCCTTCCAGAATAGGGATGGATTTAGGTCAGTGCTTAAGTGTTGGCTTGGATGCGGGCCTCAGTGAGGTGGGTCAGAGAGCCAGGCACAAAGAGGAATGGACTCTGCACCCTTTTCAAGGATGCTAGAGTCATCAAGTTTCCCAGCACCATGAAAGGCATTGTACCTGCTTGAGAAGCCATGCCTCCCAATGCAGAAGTGCACCCAACTTGCTGAAGGGCAAGCAGCCGATGTCACATTAAGATCTTCCAAAGAAATATATTTAGAGGACAGGTCCCTGAATATTGTTTCTCCTCAGCACGTGGATATCCCTCATAAATGGAGGGTGAGTTGCAATATCTACCTATCATGTTACGATACATGGTTTAGTCTATGGTGTGCAGGCAAGAACTAAATAAATATACTGTAGTAGTTAGGGATGAAAAATCCTGTTTAATTAGCTAACTAGTTAACATATTGTTTAACTGGTTAACTGATTAAAGGAGGGGGGAGGGGATGGGGACAGGCACTCCAACCTGGCTGAAGCGGGCCCCTCCACCCGTGCCGGGCTGAAGGCGGGGGGGCTGCTCTGGCATCATGGTCAGAGTAGCCCCTGTCCACAGCAGGCCCCCAACTGGGCTGGAAAAGCTTCCTGTCTATGGCAGGCGGGGAGCTGCTGCAGCACTCACTGATTAATCTTAACTGGTAAGCCTTACCCATTAAGGGTGAGACATATCAGTTAACCAGTTAAACCTTCACATCCCTAGTAGTTGTTCATGTAACTCTAGTCCAATCTCATTATATTTTGGGATTATTATTTAAAAAGTAACTTTGTTTAAATTAACAGTTGGGCTTCTTTTAGGGATATTTAACAATTAAGTTATATTGAGATGATGAGAAAAATATAAAAATGTACCAGCAACAGTATAAGTTTGCAAAGGATTCTCAGAAAGCAGCACTTCTGAGGACTGGCTATTTTAAACAGAAATTATATTACTACTATGGAGTGACTATAGTACATATAAGTGCATTCAAAGGGGATTAATCAGAGCATGGAAGAATCTTGGCATGAAAGAACTGATTTAGCATCCATCCACACACACACACACACACACACACACACACACACACACACACACCCCACTACTGTCAAATGTTCTACCACAGGAGTCATCTCTCAATATGTTCTATTTCTTTTAGAGTGGCAACACAAAGCTTCCCTGTTTTGACATATGAAAGACGTCATTAAATTTATTATCAGGTGCACTTTAACCTGAAAACGGTACCTAGTTGAATGATTCAACCCCAGTGAAATAAATTATGCAAAAGTTTCAATGTGCACAAACTCTTTAAAATAATTTTAGGGGGACTTTCATTAAGCAACTCATCAAGGGAAATGATATAGCGCTTTAGAGAACATTTTTCATTTAATTATAATTAAGCTATTTCTAAAACATTTTGTACATATTAAATCCTCATGATCAACTCAGGTAAATACAACTAATTGTGAGGATTGGGTGAACCAATTTGGAAAGACAAGTATAGGTCCCACAATGCAACCTAGCTCTCAGACTAAATCCATGCCAAAATATTTGAATCTAGTCAGTTCAGATAGTTACCCTTCACTTTCCTTCTTCCTGACTTATGCTAAGGGTCTTTCATAGGCTTAAAAATATACTTCAGGCTCTCAGAAATTATGGTGATCTCTGTTGGACTGCTGTCATTTCTTTATCTAGTAGTAGTATGAAGTATTATTTATATGGTACCTTTAAAGAATCTCAAAGTCTCTACAAGTGTAATGTACTGAAAGAGAAAAGCACACCGGGATCACTGGGTCCATAACTGAAATGCAGCTGTCTCACAGGTGAAACAGAGCCACTGTTAACACTGCAGCACTGTTAACCAGTGGCACATTTAGGCCAGTAGGGGAGAAGAGCTTATCCATATGAAATTGCACAGAAAATGTGAAAAATAATACAACTCAATCTGCAATATAGCAAGGATACCACTGTTAATCTTTAGTGGTCAGGACCTTGATTATAAATTTCATCTGTAAAATAGCATACAGCTCCCGTAACTAGGACTCAAGGCTTTGGGGACACTATGTTATTATGAAGTTCATTTTCTCCCTACAGTCCTGAACCCACCTTTTCTTCAAAACAGTAACTGACTTTCACGATGCCTTTCCCATTATCTTTCCTGTTACCATTCCTCATGCTGTATTTCCTAATAAATGAAAACACTTCACTCACCTATTTAATTTGAAACCAAATGGAGATTTCCCCCTTGATCTTTCTGTTGCTATTGCTGAAATATAGTCTGTTGGAGAGAGGACTGTTCTGTGCAGGGTTGCCAACCCACAGAAATTTCATTTATGGACAAAATGGGAAAAATTTACGGACAGATACATTTTTTATGGACATAAATTGCCAATGTGCTGATGCTAACTCGGCGGGATAATGTAGATGATAACATCACGTGATTCACATTATGTCACCTCAACCATTGAGCTAAATAAACAACTAAAATGTCCAATTTCCGCTGCTCTGCAGTAAAATGGCTGAAGCAGCACAGAAGAAATTTAAGTGCTATAGAATAATTGCTGTTTTTTGAAATTTTATTGCACTTTTACAAAATGTATGGACACCTACATTTTTTTACGGACTTTACAGACATGTCCAATTTTGGCTAATTTTTTACGGACTGTCCGTAAATTTACTGACAGTTGGCAGCCCTGGTTCTGTGTGCCTGAACACACAAAATTGTATACATTCCAGCTTTAGTCTTTCTGGTATAATCCATGTTGATTATGTAGCACCCAAGATAACCATCAGCACCCAAAATATGGCCATCTTTAAACTATCACATGAGTAACAAGATGGCTTCTCTGTGGTTGTGGCCATTATGGTATCCCTCAGAGTATGTCTAGACTACATGGCTCCGTCGACGGAGCCATGTAGTCCAGACATACCCTCAGAGTGCCACAAAGCATGAAAATATTAAAATGTTGAGTCAGAAGAAGTAGTTTCCTATGTTATTTTTAAATGTGTATACAATTCAATACTTTATTAAAAAGTACCTCTTCCTTAAAAAAATAAGAGGAAAAATTGCTCCTACTTTTCTTGCTTCTCCCTTCCACATCTGTTTTAGTACTTACTGTCTACGGTCCACCATAATCACACAAATATTAATGAATGCTTTTGCACAATGTTCCTGTAGAGTAGGAAAGGATTATTCTTCCAATTTTACAGCTGGTTAATTAAAACACAGGAAAATGAAGAGACTTGTCCAAAATCACAAAGTTTGCCATGCAGGGGAAAGTTTAACCCAGATCTATTAAATCTTAATCACAAGTGCAATTTTCTTCCACTTTTCATCACTACCATTTGAGATTATCTAAACGTTGGGGCCCGTGCAGGTTTGTCTGTAGATCCACCTCACCTTCATGCTGGGGGAGTGGTTTGAAAGAGAGAGACAAGAGTGCCATTTGAATCACCAAGTCTATTTTCTGCAGAACCTCAACATTCCTTAGAACAGATTCTCAGCTACTCTGGGGCAAAGCCTAGTTGCCAAGACTTGAAACTTCCACCTTATTATTTTATTCTTGCTTTTGTATAACTGCCTAGGATTTTCTTTTAGTATTTTCTATATACACACCCTCTGCTTTGCTGAAACCTCACATATACAGAAGCGATGTAGGCACTGAGCAGCAGCAGTTTATCCCAATCACTGGGGTCTATGGGGTTGCTGGGAGCTTTTCTCCTGTTTTCTCTGTGTTTCCTCAAGGGTGCTTAAGCAGCAAGGAGTTGCTGTGGAGGAGAAATAGGGACGCAGAAGTGGCATCAGTCAATTGTCTCACTGGGGGAGAAAAAGGAGAGGCAAGAGGGACAGAATGAGGAAACAGGGTCTCAAGGGAGCCTCTGTTCTCTGACTTCCTCTTGAGCCCTATTGCTCTAGTCTGTCTTCACAACATGTTCCTCCCTAAGCCCTAGGTCTCTCCAAGAGGATTCCTAGTCGTTCTCCAGACCTGGAGAAGCTCTTGTATAAATGAAGATGTGAAGAGGTGAGGGGCTTTGATAAAAATGGGGCAAAATGGTAAATTTGGAGGCCCACTTGCCACAAATGTCTCCCATCCAATTGTTAACACAGCCCTAACTGATAAGAGCTGAATGTTCTGGGCAGTCATGAAAGCTTTCTGCAACCAGTAGCACTCTGTGCCCTTTTCTGTCTGCCCTTCCTCTGGATTTATACCTATTTTCATCATAATGTATCCTTTTAAATATATATGGTCACTCATGTCTGTACTACTATGTGGATTTCACTGGCCAGCTGAAGTGGTCATCTGTCCAACTTTTGTCAGCTGCTCTTTGTTTAAAAACAAACCAATCTCTCCTAGCCCTGCATTTCATTGCCAGCAGCCTGGTTCCCGTGAAGACCATTCCTTTATGTAATTTGTCTCTTACCATAAAGGTCCTTAGCAGCCTGTAAATGTTAGTCCCATATTTTTGCAATGACTCTGTGTTTTCAACTACCCACTGAGATGCTTTCTTTGTCACTGTCTGGCTGACCCTACATATGGCAGTAGCAGCACTTAAAGGAAGCTCTAGTCTTAAGCTTTAACTGTGTCTTCCTGAAACTCATATCCTCATTTCCCTTCCCACATACCTGTGTACAAGGTATCTCATCTCATTTATAACATTTACATTCTCCCAGCAAATAGACCTTTGCCTTTATTAAACAGCATTTAGATTAAGGCTTAATAGCATATGTGAATTACTTGTTTGTCTACAAAGTTTAGATAAGATATTTCTAACAAGCAGCCTTTCCCGATACAATACTCCATTACCAGTAAATTTATATGGAGATAGTTATTGCTCTTTAAATTTCTTTTGCCTGAAAATAGAAAATCAAAATTTAATGTAATCAATATTGCAATCATCATTTTTTTACTGCTACACATGTGTCTCTCTTCCCCTCCACCCTGTTGCACATACACACTTTGAAAGAGGGAGCAAGATGGTAGTGCCCTTAGTTATAATTGTAAGCAAATACTGAGCTAAAATCATGAAGGCTGTGAATTAATATAGCCCTAGCTAGTCACTTTTTCATGTTCACTTACTTCCTCCCCAGCCACAACCTGGACTCTTTTAAAAAGAGACAGAGTATTATACATCAACTACTGACAATTTTATATAAAAAATTACTGCAACTCATTTCCCCAAATGATGTCTTTTTAAATTTTGTTTTGTGAAACTTTTGTCTTGAAAGTCATATAAAACTCTGCTGTCAAATGCTGGTTCAATTAACTTAATGAAAGTGATTAATAATTCACTCACTTTTTTCATTTTAACAAAGCTTCTGATGGTTATGAATAACAGGCATTTTTTTCCATTTTCCATGTCTTATTATCTTACAACTTAATCCTCTGCTAGCATAGTCTGGCTGCTTTTACACTCCCTCATTGTTTAGCAGATGAATAATTGATGGTTGATAACTTGCAGCGGTAGCCCCTCCCACTCCAGTTGTACTGCCTTGTCTCGCTGGAGATGCTGTTTTCTGGCTTTTTGTAGCAGCTTGGTTTACAGGCATTAGTATCACTTACATGTCTGAAAGAAATCAGCCACTACAAATAAAGGTGTAACAAGGTGAAAGTTCAAATGCAACAAAAGTTACCTAGGACTAGGTCAAATGTTGTACTGCAGCATTATTTCCAATCTCATCTTTATGAGCTGATACAGAAACTCACTGAAAAAAATCTAGAGTTGTAGGAAATGTATTGAGCTTGCCTTGTGGGCTTTTTATGGCATCTTCTTTAGTTTCAATCTGCACAGATTCTCTCGCTAAGCACATTTCTGCATTCAAGGTAGAAGTGAAATTCAAGGAGACAAATTCACCCTAGCACCTACTGGGCTAGCATGTTAAAACTAGAATGCAGTCACAGCAACAAGAGTGGCTAGCTGCCCTGATGAACATACCCTTCCAAGAGGATAAGCAAATACCCGGACAGCTTCCCCATCCCACCACTCACACTGCCTTGGTTACATTTTAGTTTTAGCATGTAGACTCAATCAGAGTTGGTAGGAGTAGGTCTCCTCAAACTGAAATGTACACCTTTCAACACCAGTATAGCCAGACCCTCTGTAGTCTCTCTCTAACACTTAGGAACTTCATCTGAATCATAGTTGCTTTTTGGGGGGTGAGAGGGGGAGAACAAATATTCACTACCTATGTAGAGGGCCTATATGTTTTCTGTACACTAGTTACTAAAACCCTAAATAAAAGCGGCAAGGAGTCCTGTGGCACCTTATAGACTAACCGAAGTGTTGGATCATAAGCTTTCGTGGGCAAAGACTCGCTTCGTCAGATGCATCGAGTGGAAATTTCCAGAGGCAGGTATAAATATGCAGGCCAGAATCAGGCTGGAGATGACGAGGTGGATCCAATCAGGGAGGCTGAGGCCCACTTCTAGTAGCTGATCTGGAGGTGTGAATTCCAAGAGAGGAGAAGCTGCTTTTGTAGTTAGCAAGCCATTCACAGTCTTTGTTTAATCCTGAGTTGTGATTAAATACTGTGAATGGCTTGCTAACTACAAAAGCAGCTTCTCCTCTCTTGGAATTCACACCTCCAGATCAGCTACTAGAAGTGGGCCTCAGCCTCCTGATTGATCCACCTCGTCATCTCCAGCCTGATTCTGGCCTGCATATTTATACCTGCCTCTGAAATTTCCACTACATGCATCTGACGGCTTAGTCTTTGCCCACGAAAACTTATGCTCCAACACTGTTAGTCTATAAGGTGCCACAGGACTCCTCGCCGCTTTGCAGATTCAGACTAACACGGCTACCCCTCTGATACTTAAAACCCTAAATGAGACTTAAGGCATGTGTCACTTTACATAGCATGTTGGCCCTTTCCTTTGGGATGAATTTCACCCTGAATGTACACCAGCAAAAGCTGGTTCAGAGGGCATTGGGCAATTTTCTCCCTCCCCAATTCTGACACCTCAGGTTTATTTACATTTTATAATTTACTGTCCATCTCTGGGACTTGATTCCTTACTCACTTGCACCAGTTAAGAACCTAAATACAGCCATACCGGGTTAGACCTATGGTCCATCTAACCCAATATCTTGTCTCTCTTTGGCTAGTACCAGATGCTGCAGAGGGAGCAACTCTATTAAAAGTTACCCAGGAGAATAAAAACCCAAATGTCAGCACTATTATAACATCTGATTATACTGCTCGTAGGGCAATGTCATAGAAAGTTCCTTACCCCTCCACTTCAGGCAACTACTGTAAAGATCAGTTCTTTAGCTCCTCAGAAGATAGAACTAGAAGAGCATCCTTGCTTATTGTGAATATCTTAGCACCTCCATAATGAATCTGAACTTCACAATTAGAAAGGATCAGTATGCAGGCTACTTGGGATCTGGCCCAAGCTCCAGAGTGAACATTGAATGGAAACATGACCTGACAAGACACTGTAAAATACTGGGGCATCTTATATTTCTTTTTAAATCAGAAGTTGTATAAAGATAGTTTGGGGAAGAGAAAAAATTGTTTATAGCTAAAAGCAGAAGTGCTCAGATTTTTATACTATTAGTTCTTAAAAAGAGTGAGCTACACACTTCAGACCAGTCTCAAGCAACAGGTGTGGGTTTTGCTTGTAGAGTGGATATCAATAAGTTTAATTTTATTCATTCTAGTCATGTTGAGTTGGGATTTTATGAACCCAACAGAAGAGCACATTTGCACTGGGTTTTGTTAGTGCTTTAGAAAAGTCAGCAGGACACACCCTAAAGTTCTTCTCAGACATGTACCTTGTAAACACAAATAAAATTTCTGCTCCAATCATAATGTGTCAGGAGTTCATGAAGATAACTGAATGAGTCAAATACTGTACCAAAAGAACACCACAGTAAAACAAACAGGGTGAAATGCAATAAGTGAAGTTGAAGACTGTTAAACTAAATAATCCTATATTAACTGGGAAAACAAAAAGCTGTGTAGAGAGTGGACATTTTTGGAAGGGAAAAAGTGAGGCCACATTACTCCTGTCAACAATGAGCGAGCTCTCATTAATAGAATATAAGCCTAATTTACATCCTTTGTCTAACCCCAGCCTCCTATGTCTGTCACAAAAGAAAATTAAAATAACTTTCTTGTCCCAAGGCCAGCAACGATGAGTGAGGGCAATCACAGAGACCAACTAAGTATATCTAAACTAAAGACTTGCTTGCACATAAGCATACACACCTGTAAAACAATGTCTTGTCTCCAATTTTGTGGACACTCTTTTTGCAAATGAACTTACTCCAAATCAGGTATTTAGATGTCTCCATATTAACATCTGCTGTTTATCATGTTTGCAAGATTGGACATGCTTTGAAGCTCTAAAAAGTTGGCTTTGAGTGTATACATGGGTGATAGATGCATACAGTACTGCACAGTTTTATTTCACTGATAACATATATGTTTCACCATAAACACATTGCATTAGGAATGCAGTGTGTCATGGGGCTCATTGAGGCTTAGGACCTGATGCTCTAAGATTCTCAACACTTTGTAAACTTAAACTCCCCAGGAGTAGCACTGGAAAATTCATCAGTAGGCCAGCCATGTACTCCTCTTCCTGTCAATTATCTGCCTTTGGGAGAACGAAATTACAAAGGGGGTCTTGGATAGGTTACCAAGCTATGAGGGAAGGAGAAAGCAGAGGCCATGTATGGAACGTGATGATAGGATGTAAAATTCTGTCTTGGATGCCACTAAAAACCCGAGGTTAGCCCCATCAACACATATTATTCCGACAGACCCATATCTTGTCAAGCAATTGGAATAGTGAGCTGGTCAGGACACTCATGAATGGGTAACCAGTTGTGATCAACTTTCCAAGTCTTTCTGAGTCAGCAAGACTGAAACAGGTGCCAAATAGAGCCTAGCACACAATTAAAGCATTTTAGGTTTGCTGGAGAGGTGCCTAGTCTGCCTGTTTAAAACCAACTGCTGAATGTTTTGATCCAGTTAAACTTCAAACATTGTAAGACAATGAAAGAATTCTAAATCCTGATTGTTTTAATCCATTCTTCTTTGTACTCTGATACCGCCTCACACCTAGAAGCCTAAGAAGGCTTATTTTTTTTTTAAGGGAGAAACTAATTTCTTCTGTTAACATTTTTAAAATGGTACAAGATTTTTTTAAAAAAACTATGTGTATATTTAATTTGGATTCTTAAACTGGTGCCCATGGCGACAGCATCTGAGCATCTAGCAATCAAATAAGAAAAAAAGAGTAGTTCAGAAAGTGGCCAAGTTATTTTGTTTGACTTTCTTCTCCTCCTCCCCCCTTTGCAGGTTTTACATAAAAAAAATTAAAAGGAAAATCTTTGTACATGTTTTACTGTAGCCATAAAAGCCACTTTATAATAGCAGTGACATACTACAGGATGTATTATATACTGCTGTAATAGCACTTGGCTTTTGTCCTTGTATCACACAGACATGGTAGGCTAAAGCAAACAGAGCACACGCCCTGTCGTGTGTTCCCATTTATTATTGCCTACTCAACCACCACAATTTTAAAGGGATCATAACTAAGACTGGGAGAGGCAATTAAATTAAAAATAAGTATCAACCAAACTTATGCTCAAACTTAAAATTGAACCTATATGGTTAAACAAGCTTCTCAACCAAATTTGTTTGTAGATTGCTTTTTATTTTCACTCTGCACTTCCAGGAACAACTGGGAGCAGAAATCATAATGCAGAAAAAAAAAAAAGAGAGAGGCCATACCTGACATGTTGACTACAAGTCACAAGTACCATAATTGTGTGAGGCAATCTGTTTTCATGATTTTAGGGTATTTGGTTAGGTTAAGCTAGCTAATCCGGGTCAAATCTCAAACATTTGCAGTAGTCAGAGTGTAGGTTCAGAATAACATCTTGAACTTAATTTTAGCAGGCCAAGTTGTAGCCTATGTTTTCTAAGTCTGTGAACACACTATGGCTATGTCTACACTGCAGGCTTCTTGTGCAAGAACTTTTTGCGCAAGAGTTCTTGTGCAAGAGTGTGTCAACACTGCCATGTGCTTTTGCACAAGAGATGTGCTTTTGTGCAAGAGCATCCATGGCAGTGTGGACGCTATCTTGCGCAAGAAAGCTCTGATGGACATTTTAGCCATAGGGGTTTCTTGCGCAAGAAACCCCTGTTCCTGTCCACACTAGCCTTTTTGCACAAGAGCTCTTGCGCAAAAAGACTTATTCCTCATAGGGAGAGGAATAACTCTTGCGCAAACAGCCCTCTCTTCTGATGATCTACTGTAAACTTTCTTGCGCAAGAACAGGCTTGTAGTGTGGATGCTCTGCAAGTTGTTCCGAAAGAACGGCCGTTCTTGCACAAGAAGAGTGCAGTGTAGACATAGCCTATGAGAAGCAAAAGCTGCAGGAGGCAGAAATTAAGTTTCTGTTTGCAATCCATAGGCTTCCTATAAATGTATATTTTGATTGATATATCATCTTCATAACTGTTTAAACCACAAAGAATAAGTCTACACACATTGACAAAAGTTGATCTATTCAGTTGTTAAATTAAAACAACATAAATAAAATATCTTGGCTCTTTACAGCCGTCCTCATTCAGCCCTTACTTAGGCAAGATTCCTACTCATTTGAGTACAGTAGTCTTAAGGGTCAAATCCTGGTACCTAGCTGCCTAATGAATAGGTTGGTTTTGATATATTTACAACATTGATTCCTGCTCACGAAGGCTGAAATGTACAATAGCCTTTCTTGCAGTGTTTTGACATTCATTTCCTTTTACTGCCCCCAGACAAAACCAAGAGACAGGGATAAAGAAAAAGAGAAGCTTAAAATACTGGTAAATTTGTAAGAAATCTGAATCGTGCATTGGCTTTATCCAAAGCAGTTTGATTACTTCTAATTATAGGCTTCTCTATAATGCTAAACCATAGCAGACACAGGAATAAAGCTCATACCTCCTTACTTTAAGTTTTGAAGCCCCCTAGTGGAATATTCATAATCTGAAAGAGTTTATAGGATCTCAAAGCACTTTAAAAACATTATTGAAGGATCTTTTGAGGGAGGGAAGTTTGTGTTGCCCAAATTTTGCAGACAGGGAAACTGAAGTACAGAAGAGTTAAGTAGCTTGCCCAGTGTCACAGAGCAAGTCCGGGATAGAGGAACAGAACCAACATTTCCTTAGTCTCAGTTCTGTGCCTTTGCCACATGAATGTACTTTTTGTTTCATTAACAGAGGTTGACCATTTCCCCTCTAAGCTAAAAGTGGGCTTCCAGATACGACAGTGATGGGTGCAGCAGAAGACCTGATTACAATAGAGAAATGTTGTATACTAATGTTCACTAGGTTCATGTCCAAAATACTGATAGAAAGAGCAGTTGTTTTAGGTCAAAACTATAAGCAGGGCCCTGCCTACTCTCCATGTAATCCCCTTCTGTTTGAGTACTCATTAATTTAGCATGCATTCGAACGAGTCCCTTCTGATTGGTGAATGAAGGGCAGGAATCCACCCAAAAGACCATTGAAGTGAAGTTCCCTATTGGAAGACACACAACCAGAAGACTGTAGCAGCTGGCCTGCTCAATAGATAAAAAAAATTAATCCACCAAATAGCCTAGGTTGCCAAATTAACAGTTGTGTATGGTGCAAAATTGGAGTGGGCAGAGGCAGATTACAGTTTTGTGGGGTCCTGGACCAAAGCAAGTGGGGACTCCTCCTGACCCCTTTTGCCTGTCATTCACCCATCCCCATCCCATGCTTCTGCTAAGGAAATTGGCTTAGGGTGCAAGGGCTGCCCTTCCCCACCCAGCGGTCGTGCCAGGGAGCAGGGTCAGGGTGCAGAGGCAACCCCCACCTTTCAGCAGGAGTGCTGGGTGGATGAACAAGTCAGGAAACAAGGGCATCTATTTTTCCAGGGGTTCCCGTTTGGCTGGGACTCCTGGGTACAGACCTCATTGGCCCAGTGATTAATTACTGGGAGTGGGATTAAATTTCTAGTACAATTAATATTTTTGTCTCATTCTTTCAATGGAGCTATCCCCAGGTCATTCAGTGGCAGAACTTCCACTGGAAATACATGTTTTCTAATATTTAAATCATTTGAGTGGGTGGATGGTGAGTGGGAGGAGAATGGTTTCTTATTACTGATGTTTGGTAGCGGAAGTGTTTTAAGACACAGAATGTAAGAACAGCCATACTGGGTCAGACCAAAGGTCCATCTAGCCCAGTATCTTGTCTTCCGACAGTGGCCAATGCAAGATGCTCCAGAGGGAATGAATGGAACAGGCGATCATTAAGTGATCCCTCCCTCATTGCCCGTTCCCAGCTTTTGGCAAACAGAGGGTAGGGACGCAATTCCTGCCCTTCCTGGCTAATAGCCATTGATAGACCTATCCTCCATGTAATTATCTAGCTCTTTTTTAAACTCTGTTAAAGTCCTGGCCTTCACAACGTCCTCTGGCAAGGAGTTCCACATGTTGACTGTGCGCTGCATGAAGAAATATTTCCTTTTGTTTGCTTTGAACCTGCTACCTATTAATTTCATTTGGTGACCTAATTCTTGTGTTATAAGAGCAAATAAATAATTCTTCCTTATTTACTTTCTCCACACCAGCCATGATTTTATAGACCTCTATCATATCCCCCCTTAATCTCCTCTTTTCTAAAATGAAAAATCCCAGCCTTATGGCAGCCATTCCATACCCCTAATCATTTTTGTTGCCCTTTTCTGAACTTTTTCCAATGCCAAGCTATCTTTTTTTGAGATAAGGTGACCACATCTGTATACAATATTCAAGATGTGGGAATACCGTGCATTTATACAGAGACAGTAAGATATTCTCTGTCTTATTCTCTATCCCTTTTTAAATTATTCTTAACATTCTGTTTGCTTTTTTGACTGCTGCTGCACGATGAGTGGATGTTTTCAGAGAAACATCATCCACAATGACTCCAATATCTCTCTCTTACATGGTAACAGCTAATTTAGTCCCCATCATTTTATACGTATAGTTGGGATTATTTTTTCTTATATGCATTACTTGGAATTTATCAACATTAAAATTTATCTGCCATTTTGTTGCCCAGCTACCTAGTTTTGTGGGATCCTTTTGATGTTCTTCACAGTCTGCTTAGTATGTAACTATATTAAGCAGTTTAGTACCATCTGCAAATATTGCCATCTCACTATTTACCCCTTTTTGAATATGTTGAATAGGATTGGTCTCAATACAGATTCCTGTGGGACAATACTAGTTACTTCTCTCCAGTCTGAAAACTGACCATTTATTCCTACACTTTGTTTCCTATCTTGTTACCAATCAGTGAGAGGACCTTCCCTCTTATCCCATGACAGCTTACTTTGCTTAAGAGCCTTTGGTGAGGGACCTCATCAAAGGCTTTCTGAAAATCTAAGTACACTATATTCAATGAACCCCCTTTGTCCACATGCCTCAAAGCACTCTAATAGACTAGGTGAAGTATGATTTCCCTTTACAGAAACCATGTTGACATTTCCCCCAACAAATTATATTCATCTATATGTCTGACAACTCTGTTCTTAACTATAGTTTCAACCAACTTGCCCAGTACTGAGGTTAAACTTACCAATCTGTAATTGGCATGATCACTTCTAGAGCCCTTTTTAAAAATTGACATCACACTAGCTATTCTCCAGTCATCAGGTACCAGAGGTGAAAGTAAGTGGGTGCGTACTCCAGCAAGAAATGGCTATGCTCCAGCAAAAGCCAACATGGAGCTATCTGAAGAGCTGGCAAGGACCCTGGTTGCAATAGGACACTATCTGTAAGAAATTTTAAGCTACTTTCACTGCTGTTAGGTACACAAGATGATTTAAAGCAGTGGTTCCCAACCTTTTTTGAGCATATGGACCCCCTTTCAATCTATTAACATTTTACAGAAACCACCCCCCCCCCCAACAATATAGCTGTTTTCAAACATTCCATTAATAGATAATGCAGCAGCCAGCACATCCCTTGGCCCACACTGCTTCCTCAGCTCCTGCTCCCTTCTTCCCCTGCCCATCCATGGAGGATATAGTGAGAGGGCTCTTGTGGCCAAAGGCAGCTCCTGCCCCGGCACTCTGCCCTTGGCTAGGCCCAGAGCCCCCGGGGGAGAAAAAAAAAAGAAAAGGAAGGATCGGGTCCACTGCGGCCCTGGGAGGGGGGGAAAAGGCTGGAGTGTAAACAGTAGCACAGCTGGCAGCCTGAGGATGGATGGTCACAAACCAGGGATATGAAATATCAGTTAATTGAATAGTCAAGTAACCTCATGAATTCTTATTGGTTAGTTGACTATTCTATAGTCCCCATGGGGCAGGGCCAGGAGCCAGTGTGCTCCGGCCTCACTCCCGAGGAGCCCCCTGCCACTCCGTGCTACTGCCTCTGTATCAGAGACAGCAGCACAGGATGCCAGGCAGAAGCTGGTCCATGAGGGGAGCCAGTTTAAAAACCAGCTTCTCTCACGGACCAGCTGTCTGTCACCCTGTGCTGCTGCCTCTGATAAAGAGGCAGCAGTGTGGGGTGGCAGCAGCCCCTCTCTGGGGTGGAGGGGAGGTCTGAGCTCCTGGATCCAGTGCAAGCCAGAACTGAGCTGGGCTGCCTGCCTGCCCAGCTTCTAATACACTTTAATGCAGAGCCACAGCAGAGATAAATCCCGGACTCATTGAGAGCCAGGACTGAGCCGGGCTGCTGGCCAGCCTGCTAAAAAATTTACTGGTGGGGGGGAGGAAATGCTTGTAGTCTATAGCATTAACTTATAAGCTTTTGCTTATCTGTTAATTGGTTAATCAACTACACTATTACTTCCCTATTGCGAACAGTGAGCCCTAGGTGAGAATTGCCTGGTGCAGAGCCCCAGTCCCACAGTGAGCCCAATCCTTAGTTTTAAAATGTTTGTGGACCCCCTACAATACCATCATGGACCACCAGGGGTTTGTGGACCACAGACTTAAAGGATAGGTTACAAACCACAGTTAGTAGTTTTGTAATTTCACATTTGAGTTATTTCAGAACTCTTGAGAGAATGCCATCTGGTCCTGGTGACTTGTTTCTATATGGTTTACAAATTTGTTCCAAATCTCCTCTAATTACACCTAAATCTGAGACAGTTCTTCAGATTTGTCACCCAAAAAGAATGGCTCAGGTTTGGAAATCTTCCTCACATTCTCAGCTGTGAAGACCAATGCAAAAAATTAATTTAGTTTCTCCACACTGACCTTATAGTCTTTGAATGCTCTTTTAGCATCTTGATCGTCCAGTGGCCACACTAGTTGTTAAGCAGGCTTCCTGCTTATGATTTACTTAAAACATTTTTTATATTACTTTTTGAGTTTTTGGCTAGCTGTTCTTCAAAATTCTTGTTGGCCTTCCTAATTATATTCTTATGCTTCATTTGACAGAGTTTATGCTCCTTTCTATTTTCCTCACTAAGATTTAACTTCCACTTTTTAAATTATGCCTTTTTATCTCTGACTGCTTCTTTTACTTGGTTGTTACTTTATCACTTTTAATTCTCCTACTGTGTTTTATACTGTGTGTATAGTTCGGAGTATACATTTAAGGTGAGCCTCTATTATGGTGTCTTGAAAAGTTTTAATGCATCTTTCAGATATTTCACTTTTGGTACTGTACCTTTTAATTTCTGTTTAACTAACCTCTTCATTTTTGTATAGTTCTCTTTTCTGAAATTAAATGCCATGGTGTTAGGCTGCAGTGGTGTTTTTCCTTCCACTGGCATGTTAAATTCAATTATATTATGGTCATTTTTTCCAAGTGGTCCAGCTATGGCTACCTCTTGGATCAGATCCTGTGCTCTATTTAGGACTAAATCAAGATTTGCCTCTTCACCTGTGGGTTCCAGAACCAGCTGCTCCAAGAAGTAGTGATTTAAGGTGTCAAGAAACTTTCTCTCTTCAAGATTTCCTTATTTTTTAAATATTAAGATTTAATTACAAGATTATCTTATTTAAAAAAACAGTAAAGATTAATTTTTACAGACTTCCCTGATGGCAAAGAAACTAATCATTGTGGAAGTAAATATGTGCCAAGAGTTAGTGATTAGAATATACAACTGTAAAGAAAAAATAGCTCTTAAAAATATTCAACTAAAGACTCTTTCAGCAACATCTGCTCTCACGTCTTTCAACTATATTACTCTGTATTTTATTAATACATTCCACATAAAAGTTATGAGACATTAAAATCCACAGCTTGCCACCCTGCCTTAAGTGAGTAGTCTCATTAGAGACCTGATGGGGACTAATTACATAAAAGTAATTACTCATGTGCAGAAGGGCTTGCAGGCCCTAAGGTCAGAAAAGGTTAGGAAATACCAATGTTAATTAATATCAGAAGAAATGCAATAGACATTATGTTGTAAAAAGTTACCATAAAACACAGTGGTTATTCTATGTGTTATAACCTTCATCCCTCCACTTCCTGTTCCACTATTTTGTCCGTGTGCATAATTTAGGGACAAATCCTGCAATCTCTTGCTCACATGAATAATCCCAGTGAAGTCAACAGAACTATAGATGTGTGTAACAATGACTGGTATGGACTGCCCCAGTCCTACAGACACTTGCACACATGCTTAATTGAAGCACGTGAGGAGTCCCACTGATCTCAGCAAGATCAGTTTTCAAACGTTCCTGAGCAGAGATCAAGTGCAGCAGGGAGGGATGTGATGGCATGGCTCCCTGAATCTTCTCTGCCTGGCTCCAGCATAAGTTAAAGCAGCAGGGAGGCACCTTTGATTTATGCTACTAGCCTAAGAGCTTATGCCTGATGAGGATTAGGTGGACCTAGAATTAATAATTTTGGGGCTTTGTGCCCCTTGGAAATTGCCATATTTTCCTTAATGTAGTCCTGCTCCCCACTCCACACACAGGCCCTGGAATGTGCCTTCCTCCACACATATATATCAACTCTCCACCAGCCTACACTTATACTCACATCCTGCTCACTTTGGCCCCACTGGCCACAACCTCCAACACCCCCCCCCTCCCAGCTCTGAACACCCCACCAACAATCCACTCCAGTCCCTCACCCATGTCCCCTGCACCTACCTGGCCACTCCCTATTGCTGCACCCACAGCTCAGCTCCACTCCCATCCTGAGTCAGGGTGGCTCCTCTGCCCCACACTCACATGATCCTGCCCCACTCAGATTTGGTTGACCCACCCTTCATCACAATGGGGTGAGAGGCAGCTGGGACATATTGGAGTGAGTGACACTGCAACTTGGTATGCACAGGTGCAACACCGTTCAATTATTTCTGGTGGGGGGGACCTGTCTGAAATGGGGACCTTGTGCGTGTGTACCAAAAAACACTGCTTAATTTGGACTGAGGATCAAGCAGAGCACAGCCTAGCTTCATCATGCTCATGCCCATGCATCCCCCCAGTCCAAATTCTACCTCTCCTCATGCTTAATATACCCTTTCTCCCCTTTAACCAAGCAGCACAGCTCCAGTGGTGTAGAAGGTAGTGACAAGTAGAGGAGTTGGTCCAAGAGGTGATGGAATAATCAGAGTCCCCATCTACAGGGGAAAATTCTCCAGGGCAGCTCTCCAGCCAGTTTCAATTCACTTTGATCTGTGTAAACAGAACAGAGTGGGTACAGTAGACCAAAGAATCCAGGCACAATACATGCAGTCATACTTAAAGTTAAGCCCATGCATAAATCTTAAGTTGTAAGTGTTTCAAACCAGGGACTAGGTCATATAAGGCCACCTGAAGATACTTACAGGTCAAAAAATGTCTCTTGGATAGAGCAAATGCCTCCTTAATGCAGGAATGAAAAGCTATGGTTGTAGAGAAAGAAAAGTGGTGGAGACCAAGAAAGGAAAAGAGTTTCAGGATCGGGGTTGTTATTCAACATCCCATACTCAGCCAATACTTAGTTGGGGCAGGGCAACTGATCCAGTTCTGCTAACATGTCAGAGCTGGAAGAGGAGATAACTCCTGCCAGCCATTATGTCAGCTTACAGAGGAAAGGGTTTCTTGCCTTCGGAATTTGTGCATTGGACAGCTGAGCAGAATGGTGAGAGTTTTCTGTCAAATCCAAATCTGATGTTTCCAGAGGGTGCCCAGAGTTGTGAACCACTCGCTATCACCTACCCTTTGCAGAAGGATGTCCAGCCTGTTTTTCCTGGGAGGATCAGCTCCAACACAATTACTCCTTTCAGTTTATGTTGGCTATGCTGTCCCTCTGCAGGTATGCGACTGGCATGTCCCAACCATTGAGTGCTCTGAGCATTCCCCTATATTCACAGAATTCACAGACCCACTTCTTCCAAAGGAACTGTGCACACTACTGTTTTCACATCAGGATCATTGCTTTGCTTAATGCAGCATTTAGATACATTTATAGTGAAAACAAGTAAAAGTTTATGTAGCAAAGTATTGGGTTTCTAGAAGTAGCAAATGACATCACTGGAAACAGATGATTACATGTAAAATAAAACTTAACATGCCTTCTTGAGCTTAGTCTTAATTAATAAGATACTATTTTGTCTAATTAAGTTTAGTGCACCCAAAGACCCAGCCAGATTTGCTGCGACATTCTTTCTTAAGACAGAATAAGTTGACAGTTCATTTCCTTGTGAATAATTCAGGATTTGCCTCAGTATGCCCCAGTTACACAACCAAATCCATTGTATTTATGTATTAACAGGACACCCCCACATTTTTTGTTTTTTTCCTGAAGTTTTCCTCTCGTGTAATTTTGCACTCTTTTGATTAACATCAGGCTTAGTCTGTATACAGGTGTCCATTGTGAGATGTACTACAAACAATACACACCTGACCATACACAGAAATAAACGCTTCCCACCACCTGTTCGATCAGAATCTATTCAGAGCATGTCACATTTTTATGACCTTCCCTTTCAAGACTTTAAGAACTTAATTTGCAGTATAGATACACAATTACATATATTAAGATCTGTAAAATCATGGTTGGTGTGGAGAACGTGAATAAGGAAAAGTTATTTACTTGTTCCCATAACATAAGAACTAGGGGTCACCAAATGAAATCAATAGGTAGCAAGCTTGAAACAAAGAAAAGGAAATATTTCTTCACACAACACACAGTCAACTTGTAGAAGTCCTTGCCTAGACCAGGACTTAGAGTTCAAAAAAGAGCTAAATAATTTCGTAGAGGATAGGTCTATCAATGGCTATTAGCCAGGATGGGCAGGAATTGCGTCCCTAGCCTCTGTTTGCCAACAGCTGGGAATGGACAATGGGGGATGGATCACTTGATGATTCCCTGTTCTGTTCAATCCCTCTGGGGCTCTTGGCATTGGCCACTGTTGGAAGACACGATACTGAGCTAGATGGACCTTTGTTCTGACCCAGTATGGCTATTCTTATGTACCAGGACAAATAACGTACTAGTTCTCAGTAAAGACCTTGCATGCTACACTTTGGTGAATTATTTACATTGATACCTGACCCTAGCCATCTCTGGAATCCCTTCATCATCTTCTTCATCATCTGAAGATGATGGGTTGTGCCCATGAAAGCTCATGATACTATCTATATTTTTTGTTAGGCTCTAAGGTGCTACAGGCCCATTTGTTGTTGTTGGTTTTTTTCTTCATTTTAATTCCTTATGTATTCCTTATTCCCACTGCCAGTTGGCACCAATGATTCCCTGGATTTCACAAAGTTTTCATACTTTACTTTCATTTTACATCAAAAGTCTTCCCTATCCCATGGGTCTATCAATTGCTCTGGGGTCAGTAAGCTAAATTGAAAAATGTTATCAATGTTATTAATAGCACATCAAATCACTAGTGAGATTATTGACTCTTGTGTATCTCCAGTTGCCACTATTAGTTGAGTCATACGCTCACAAATCAAATGTGGTGACTTCCCCATGGTACTTCATTTGTGAGGCAACATCGCTAAATTAAATTATCTTAATAGAAGCATTCTTGATGCCTACAGACTCGATTCATCTTGAGATGCTGAAATTTTCAAGAACAAAGTTACTCAGCTGTGATATCCTGTTATATAATTTCCGAATCTTTTATTTTTAATAGTTTTTGTTCATATCTACTATATATTTGAGAGAGTTTGTCTGTCTGTCTGTTCAAGGTCTCTTCCTAAATGGTAAAAGCTAGGACCACCAAATTTGGTATACAGCTTCCTCTTATCACAACTTAGAGCAGGGTAGGGGTTTGGTTGTGCTAGGGAAATGGGATGTGCCTTGAATGGAATTGCTTCTCATAAAACCATACAGGAAAAAAACATAAAGACCCGGCAGTTGAAAGGGGCTGGCTGCGGCTGCTCCCCGCCTCCCACCAAACAGAAAAGAGACAGTCATCAGGTAGGTAAAATGGGTTGGCTGGGGGCACATCTTCCCCAGTCTGGGACTGTTCCAGCCCTGAACCTTCCACCCCCCCAGGGGCCCTTTAAGGAATGTAGGTGAGGGAAGCTGAAGTCTCTCTCCCGTCCCCACTCCTGATTCATACGGGAACATTGCTGGCTGTACCCCTTAATCAGGGAGTGAGGGGAAAGTGCACAGTTTGCTGTATTCCTCACTCTGTGGGGGGAAGAAAGGGGCAGACAAGCCTGGACCTGCCCAGGTGCGGGACATGCACCCTTCCCCTGGCTATGCCCACTGGAGCTGCAGCGGCTGTGAGAGAGGTGCTTCTCACCTGGCCCCAAGCTGCAGGGCAGCCTGCATACCGAACCCCTCCTCTCCAGCCCTGCCCCGGAACATTAATTTAAATGAAGCAAGTAGATTTTCACTTTATTTTCGAAAAAACAAAAAGTAATCGAGTTAAAGAGCTGAACAATGCTGGGTCAATCTTCTAGTTAACATTCATCAATAAAATAATGGATGCTTTCACTTCAATTATATTGAATACACCTGTTTGAATTATGTGCACCTCCAGTAAATGAGAATTTGAGTAAGGATGAATCAATATTGTAGGAACTCACTGGACAACACTCTGCGTACTTGAGCCCTGAGCTGAGCTGGGTTTCAGCCTTTAGATATTGTTACTCAGAGGCTATGATGATGGCTGCCATCTTAAGAATATGACTAGACATAGTGTTAAAATGATTTCTTTTATTTGGAAGTCACAACAAAAAGCATATGACTAAACTCAAAAGAAAGTATAGCAACTATTAATTTGATAGATTAAAACTCTTCTTTCTAGGTAAACAGTTGCAGATTTTACAAAAATGCTACCCATATGATCCAGTGGCAATAGTCTAGCATCCTGCTAATTGCTAACAACAAATATGTTTACTATTAGGGTGACCATCATTCTCTATGCCCAATACGGGACACCAAAGAGGGGAGTGGCTTCTGGCGTTCAGGGCGTTAGCCCAAAAGGGGGAGGGCCTACTAGCACTCAGGGCTTCAGTCTCACAGTGTGGGGGGGGGAGAGCTACCAATACTTGGGGCTCCAGTGGCTAAAGTTCTTAGTGTTGGTGGCTCCCCTCCCACCCTGCCCCACTACAGGGATAAAGTTCAACCCTGCAGCATGCAGGGTGGATAAGGGAGGGGAGCCACCCGGTGCTAGGGGCTTCAGCCGCTGAAGCCCTGAGCATTAAAGTGCCTCTCCACCCACCTCTGTTGCAGGGGAAATACGGGATAATATGCCCTTTTAAAAAAAAAAAAGTTGACACGCGGGGAGGAGGGCTTAAATAAGGGACTGTCCCGTAAAAACAGGTCACCCTATTTATTATAAATGTGTATTTAGTAAGCATAGGTCTGCTACCATGGACAGGTCCCTGATGGTGGTCTCTCCAGATGAGTGTTTCTCAACATTTTTTATGTCAGGGACTGGCTTACACCATTACTAAAAACTGTGCAAGGGATAGCTCCATGACTGGCACCATCTATGGAGGGGATCCTTGAGAAATCCTGTACTAGAGAGGGTTAAGACAAGATGGCCAATCAGGGAAAAGCTTACACTATTGTGGGATGCTGATTCAATAAGCCCAAAATAAAACCTATAATTAAAAAATAATGTTAAAAAGGAATCACACATTTTGAAATATTTGTAGAAATTGCAGTACTGCATAAAATATCAAAAAATACAAAGTCAAAATATTTATTAATCACACATATATGTTATTGCATACAGGTGATCAAAAATATATGTATGCTTTTTCACTGGAATCGTAAGTTTCTATTTAGCTAAATATTTCATTTTGAAGTACTTATTTTACTACCCAACAATAGTACTGCAATCAACTTAATGAGTGTGCATCAGACAGTTTTATTACCTCTGCTCTCTGCTTTTTATGATGATTCCTAAATCAGTTTAGATTTCACTCTGTTGATGCATCACATCCTTGAGAACACCTGCCACTGAGCTGTAACGGATTATTATTAGGCAAAAGTAAATGTCATGAAGTTCAGTTGCAATAAAATGTAAATATAAAAGTTTATGGCCAGGTGTGTAAAACTAAAAATTTAAAAATCAATCACAAGTGCATGGTACGGAAAATTCCAAAGGTCATTTTTTGTTATGCTAAAATTTATAATTTTAATTATAACATAAAAGCTTTGTAAAATTATTATATTTTGGTTAATATATCCTACCTACAACTTGATCTTGTACTAGGAATCATGTCGCCTCCATCTTTGGTTACAATTTATTAATAAACAAGGAATTTCAAATGGCTGATGTCTTCATTAACCCATCAATGCTTGGATAAGCGTCAAAACTTAGTGCATCAAAGTTAATGTGCTGTATCAGAAAAAATATAAAAGCATGAAAAAGAGGGACTATACATACTGAAACACTGCCATTCAAGTGAAGTCTTGTAATTCAAATTTGTGCCTTTTTAACAATTTAGTATGGGTCAGATTTCGATACCCTTATTCAAACTGAGTATAGAATCATAAAATGGGAAAGAACCTTAAGAGATCAAGTCCAATCACCTCCCCTCTTGGCAGTACCAAGCGCCATCTAGGTCAGGAGTGGGCAATAATTTTTCATGGGTGAGGGGCACTCCAAGAATTTGGTAAGTGAGCAAAGGCCGCAATCTTCTATGGTATTAATGGAAGAGGTGTGTAGTCTATGATGAAGGTTTGCTGCAGAAGGGAGCTAGGGGTAGGGATTGGGATGCAGGAGGGAATGTGGAGCCTGGGAAGAAGATTAGGTGAAAGAGGGGGTTATGACCTGAGGCACAACACTGGGGTAAGAAAGGGGGTGCAGGTTCCAGGAGGGGGTATGGGTGCAGGAGAAGATTCTGATCTGGAAGAGGGATGTAGGAGGGAGTGCAGGGTCTGGGAGGGTGTTGTGATCTGGGGCAGGGATGCCGGAGAGGGTGCAGGGATCTGGGTTTTGACCAGGAATTGGGGGTTGGAGTGCAGGATTGAGGAGGGGGGACTGAGGAGGAGGTGCAGGAGATTGGGATGCAGGGTCTGGGAGGGAGTAGGAGTGCAGGAGAGAGGCCAGAGGGTTGTGGAGAAGGGGGGGTTTAGTGTGCCAGAGGCGGGCTCACTCCCAACCAGCAGCCCAGCCGGTTCCTTAGCCAGTCTTCCCCCCCCAACACACAAAACAAAGCAGCTGCAGGGGCCATGTGCTGCACTGAACACTGCAAGCCTGAAGGGAGAGGGGTATTTCACACGCTGTCAGTCCTATCAGGGAGCTCCCATTGGCCAATGAGAACTGTGAGATTGTCCTGGGGCAGGGCAGGGCATGAAATCTTTCCCGTGTCCCCCAAGGGTCACAGAGTTCAGAGAGCTCTTCCAAGTAGTGGGCAGGAGTGAGGCAGGCAGGGACCCTGACTGAGGCTTCCACTGGGCCATTGGCCAGATCCAGTGGCTTAGTGAGCCAGATGCGGCCTGTGGGCCATATTTTGCCCACCCCAATTCTAGATCATCCATGATTGCTCCTGTTTGTCAACCTGCTCTTAAAAATCTACAATAATGGAGATTCCACAGCCTCCCTAGGCAATTTGTTCAGAGCTTAACCATCCTGACAGGAAGTTTTCCCTAATGTCCAACATAAACCTCCATTGCTGCAATTTAAGCCCATTACTTCTTGTCCTATCCTCAGAGGTTAAAAGAGAATATTTTTTCTCCCTCCTCCTTATAACAACCTTTTAGATACTAGAAAACTGTTTTTTTCAGTATTTTCTTTTTCCAGACAAAACAAGCTCAATTCTTTCAGTCTTCCCTCATAGGTCATTTTTTCTGGACCTTTAATCATTTGTGTTGCTTTTCTCTGGACCTTTTCCAGTTGTATATATCTTTCTTGAATGTGGCACATAGAACTGGACACAGCACTCTAGCTAAGGTCTAATCAGCACAGAATAGAGCAGAATAATTACTTCTCATGTCTTGCTTAAAATACTCCTATTAATACATTCCAGAATGATGTTAGCTTCCTTTTTTTTTTTTCAACTGTGTCACACTGTTGACTCATATTTAGCTTGAGGTCCACTAGAATCCCCAGATCCCTTCCTGCAGTACTCTTTCCTAGGCAGTCATTTCCCATTTTGTATGTGTGCAGCCAATTATTCCTTCCTAGGTGGAGTACTTTGCAGTTGCCCTTATTGAATCTCATCCTATTTACCTCAGACCATTTCTCTAGTGTGGCTAGATCATAGGTTCCCAAACTGGGGGGCATGAAGAAATTCCAGGGGGGGTGCGAGGCGACCCAACCTTCCCCCCCCCCCTCACCCCAAGAAAGAGCCCGGTACGTCTGGTAAAAAAATGCAAAAAATACTGGACATGTGAAATGTCCGGTATTTTCTGTTTTTCCTGGCTCGGGTATCTGCCAGAACACGCGCAGCTTGGGCTGGCTAGGGCAGGGAGAGGATGAAGCGTCCCAGGCAGACTTAAACATGGCATCCTTAAAAGGGCAACGCCTGCTCTGCTCTTAAAAGGGCAACCTGTTTTTTTTCTCAACAAGTTTTGCTGCTATTTTTTGGGGTATGTGTGTGATGGTGTCTCAAAAACCAAAAAGGGGGCCTGATGCCAAAAAGTTTGGGAACCACTGAGCTAGATCATTTTGAATTATAATTGTACCCTCCAAAGAACTTGCAACTCCTCCCAGCTAGGTGTCAGACACAAACTTTACAAGTATACTCTCTATGCCATTATCCAAATCATTAAGTAGCATCTTAAACAACCGTTAGTCCTAGTGAAGCCTATGTAACTACTTGTATTAACCGCTATGCAATATTACTATCAAAATCTAGCCCCATTTGAAGAGATTTAGGTATTTGTGAGGCTATTGGAGCTCTTTCTAGAAGATCAACTCACCATGCAACAGTTACAAATTTCTCTACTTCAAATCCATTTCTATTGCAATGAAAAATGGTGCAAAACAGTAACATGAAGACACTGACAAAAATATATTACAGAAACGCATATGAATATAATATGTAAAGTAACAGTTTCAAACACCCAGAAATGATAATGTGCAAGTGGTTTTTGTAGCAACTAAAATAGAGTCAAATTTATGTTACAATTTTTACTAAAAATGACATTTTAGACAAAACTAAAGTTGTCCATGAAAATTTTTACTTTAGTCAAAATGAGATTTTTTTGTACATAGAAACAACCCCCCATGATGTTTTCAATTAACATTTTCAGGTTTTAGAATATTGAAAATGTTTATTGAAAATGAAAAATGATACCAGGGTTTAGGAAACAAGTTTTAATTTTTCATCACACACAAAAGAAAAATTTCAAAGAAAATTTAAAAAAACAAAATCTTCTCTCAATATTTCCTGCAAATGTTGCCATTTTAACACACTGTGATACTAACTTTAACTCATCTACACTGCAAACAGCGGCTTATCCTACACCCATTGAAGTGAATGAGATGCTATCTTGACATTTATGGACCTTGGATCAGTTCCATTCAGCACACAGAACCTCTTTCATACTAATTGTTTGTTAAAAGTATAAAATTTGCATACAGTAATCCAAAATACTCTATGGGATGTGCTTTGCAGAAATAAGTGCCTTCAATTAAGGCTCCAAATGCATATTAAAATACCCAAGTTGTTTGATTTTTCTGAAGTACTGAGCATTCAGCATTTCCCACTGAAGTAAATGGAAGCTATGGGAGGCTCAGAAGTTTGGTGTATCAGAAGCCTGACTTCAGGTGCTCATTTTAAAAAAAGTCTTGGCCTATTGAATTGAGTAGTCCCAAGATCAGTCCTCACATAAAAAGAATAAAATACAATTCTTAAATAATATATAAAAGTGAAAGTTAAATATCTTATGACTTCTGGTTTCAATCTATAACAATGTCCCATTAGTGTCCCATCGGGGTAAAATCCTGTCCCCCTTGCAGCCAGTGGTCAAATTCCCATTGATTTCCTTAAGGCCAGGATTTCAACTTTTATATTTAACTGTCCTGTTTTTAAAATGAAGAGGGGGAAAAATTAAAATTCTCTCTCTTGTTTGAAATTCATTCAAGGTAAGTAAGGCCAGTACAAGAGTTTTATGCCTTCATGGAAATGGTGCATAGTCCCAGTGCACAGAAGTAAAATTCTACCTCTAATTTCACTTCTACAGTTGTATAGCTAAATATACATACAGCTATGCAAGCTCCATAGATAGAGATGTACCACAAAGTCAAAATGCTGATACTAATCAGATTATTCCCCATTCTCATAAATAGCTCTGGGGAAAGGATTCCACTGTGGCAGAGCATAAGGGCAGTGAACAACCTATAAGGAACCAGGGGGAAATCAATTCCATTTCATGCACTGCTGGACTGTCACAGGCTGTCTGATGGTGGTAAGGCCTAAGCCCCAAAACAGACTGGGAGTAGGCCCATACTGCATGGCACTACATGGATTCTGGCTCAGTGCTGCTCATTCACAGCTTTCATACCCACACTTGCAGAATTCAGCCTATAGGGATTGGCATAAAATGATCTGATACCTGAACATAATCTGCTACCAAAAGAACAATACCATTGCTACTTCTCAAACCCCTTTGAAATGCAAAGTTCTCAGAAATCCTAAGTTTAGAAAACAATTTTTAGTTTGGAGTCTTACAGAAGTTTCTGGAAGACATGAAAGGATGTCCTTGCAGCTAAGGCAGTGGATTGGAACTCAGATGACCTGCATTTATGTTCCAGTTCTGCCACAGACTTTGGTTCCCTCAGGTTATGTCTAGACAGCGGATCTATTTTGCAGAAGTATCCAAAATAGCTATTCCGCATCTTTAAAGCAGCCCGTTTCAAAATATCTTTCAAAATAATGGGTACGCTATTCCAGTGTCCCTGTAACCCTCATTCCACGAGGGTGAAGGGACGTTTGGGAATAGCGCTTTATTTTGAAATAAGCTATTTCAAAATTACCTCAAAATAAGTTGCTTAATTTAAACACACTGAAATGTGTCAGTAATCCAGTGGAGCCGACAACCTCACTGGGCCCCTGGACAAGGTGGGCAGGGGCCCTGCTCTGTGCCCCTGGAAGGGGCCAGGCCTCGGGCGGAAGGGACAAGGCAGGGATTGAGGTTAGGCAGCCCTCAGCGCAGCTCAGAGCGTGGTGTGCTTTCCCCAAGCAGCCCGCCATGCTGACCAGAGTGCTGCAAATTAAAGGGCCTGTGGCTCTAGCTGCTGCTGCTGCCACAGTAGCAGCAAAGGCTGGGAGCTCCGGGACTTTTAAATCACCAGAGAAATTGCCCTTTTGCAACCTCCCTCCCCCCCATTGGCAGGCCTGCATTCATCTATGTGTAACAGACACCTCTGGATCTTTGCTGCCTGAACTACAATTCCCACATCTGTGGACTCAAATGGCTGTATAGACTCAAAAGTCTATGAGGCTCAGTCCCAGAGGGGCAGAAATACACCATATAAAGAATGCATTCCATAAGTTTATACTGCAATACAATGTATTTAGGAAGTTGGCAACTCTAAGGATAATTTTAACTCAAAGGACAGTGTGATGTCACAACAAACTGTGTAATATTAGAGGTAACTAGGTAAGACTTAATACATTCAACAAACATGTCCTTACACTATCAGTTTAAGACAATCTAGCATTCAGAAAGCTAGTGGAATTGCTTCCAATTCCATTCCTGTACTACTCAGTTCACCAGTAGTGTTATCCAAGTTTGAGAGTCCCCTTTGTTTTTACATCAACATGTCCTTTCCCGTGATTGTATGAAATCCAGGCATTATTCATATTTAACAGACCAGCCATGCCTATGTCAATGTTAAAATGGAATGGTTTTATGTTACTGTTGATAACTAAGATTACCATACAGTTCTTTTTCTTGTTTACTTTGTTAATTTGACTTTTTTTCTGTAGTCAGTTTCACTGTTTTCTCCATACAGTTATTACAATGCAACCAAAGCTGGTCCAATAAAACATTGACTCACCCATCTTGTCGGTTTCCCCTCTTTGCATAAATCAGTATGCCTAAAACAGCAAGAGGAGAGAGGACGGAGAAAAAACTAAAATAAAAATGAGGGGAAACACACACACAATTGGTAACTGTTGGTCCTGACGCGGTTCGTAAGATCACTTTTGAAATTGACTACCTTTAAAGTTCATAGTTTAAAACTCCCTATCTTTCAAAGTTACTCTCCTGGATCTATTAGCTAGTACAATGAGTATTGGAGAAAGCAGATGGGAGATTCCTTTTCCTTCTCCTCCTTTGCCCTCCTAATCAAGTTTATTTGCAAAGTACATATTTATCTAATTGTTTTATGCCTCTGCCCTCCCTTGAACAGGAAGCGAGCAGGATACCTCCTCGTTCAGTATAAAAATATTGACCATAGATAAAGAGCACACTGGGTAGGCAGTGAGTAGTTCACAAGATTGTGCTGCTGGGGATTCGAGACACGTCAGTAAACGCTAATATGTGACCAAGACGAATATGTTTTGCTATTGTTCAGCAGCCGATGTTAGCCAATTCTCTCGAGCATTTTAAGTATTCTGTAACTAGACAGCTTAGTAGTTGAGCGAGGCGAACAATAACAGAAACCCCTGCTGTTTTAGATACATTTACCAGATAATCAACTGAGCAAACCGCAGAGTAATATAAAAACAAAGATCCTACAGCCCAGGGCGTGTGGCGAGAAGAGAGCGCATTGAAAAATCTCCCAAACCAACCGCCTGATTATTCATTCTCTCCCACGAACTGTTGATTTCACCTTATGCTGATGGTGTTTTAACACCAGCAGCGTGGTTCATGCATTCCATACGGATCCACAGTTGTTACTGGGCGTGAGCCAAGTGAAACCAAACTGTCTGCATCATTTTGTGTTCAAAATGATGTCTTCGTTGCAACTCCTTTACTGAAAAAACAGATTTGTGTACACACACCAGCCTAGGGCCCTCTATTTTCCAGACTTCAGAATTGTTTTTATTCCAGATGACCTCCTAAGGTCGCTTCCAACCCTAAGCTTCTGTGATTCTAAATCCCATGGAACTCAATGGGAGCCTTTCCATTCAGCGAGAGTGGTATTGGGACATTAAAGCGGAGAGATCACGGGCTGGCCCACTGCCCGAGTTGATAGCAGTGCCCTTAACATCCGGGACATATTGGAAAACAGCCAATTATGAGTCATATTAAGGGTGTTCCCGCGCTCTCTTGCTATTCAGATACGCCTGTGTGTATTTTACATGTTTCCCAGTGTATAGGTCCAACAGAAACCCATCCTTCCACGGAAGAGCTACCTCTTCTCCCCCACCCGCGATACTCAGCTGTGTGTCACGTTCTGCAGAGGGGCCAGCCGCTCCCAGGCATAGCCCCGCACGCGGAGAAAAAGTGAAGTCACAAGACGTGGTGCGCGCTGTGAGCGGGTCTTCGGGTTTTTGTCCCGCTCCTCTTCTGTCTCCCGCGCTCCTTTGGCCCGTGCGTTAGCAGGTTAGAAGTGGGGTTCTTAGTTAAGAGTGCGAACCCCGTTCGTCAAAACGCCATTTGGACCCGGGGGACACAACCTGCTGAAGGGAAGCAGAGGGATCAATGTGACAAGGATCTGAGTCTCTGCTACGTCTCGGGAGAGTGGCTGTAGTTTGGAATGGGTATATTAATCGTTTGCTATCAGGAGGACCTTGCAGCCCCATTGTACAACACAGACACCTACATGTGTATTGTTTCCAGCTCATCTAGTTCACTTTTTTTTTCTTCTTGAAAGGTAATAACTTCTGCTACTTATCCCCTTGATGAATGAAACAATGCTGCCTGGCTGTGTGCGGAAATATAAACCGGCAGATTTCGTGAGAAATAAAACCCGTAACCTCAGATGGTTGGAGATTAAATTATAAACTCTGCTCCGATGGAGACCAGAGATGAAATAGTCCCAATGGCGACGCTGAAGGCAGAGGTTCCCATACTTGCACGGCGGGGGGAGTTGACACTGTTAGCCGACTTTTGCACGGTGGAAGCTGCGTTTGGAAGGACGCGCAGGTGGGGAGAGGGGTGGCTACGAGTAGTGACCCTGGGCTTTCTCCTGACTTTAAAAGGAAACGGGATCCTTCTGGATCTCTCCCACAAGAGAGGGGCTCGGCGCTGCCTCTCTCCTCTGCATTGCTGAACGGGCCAATAAGAGAAGGACGCTGCCTGCGCCTCCCCACCGACTCAGCGGGTGCGTGTACACTGCTCTGTGGGCGTCTGCGGGCAGACGAAGTGAAGTTAAACACCAGATTCACCCTTCCCCCCTCCCGTCCCCTATGTGTGTGTATACTGCAAGGGAGCCGATTCCCACCCGGGAGGACAAGGGAAGGGAGTATGCCCCGCGGATGTCTCCGGGACTAGAGTCCGAGGCGCGCTCGGTGGCGTGGCTGGGAGCAAGAGTTTACCTCGGGGCTGACTGCTGCCCCACCCTTAGTGAGGGAGCTACAGGGCACCAGGCAAGAGGGAGAACGGCCCAGGGAAAGGCGGTCTGGGAAAAGAGCGTGCGGTGGAATTGGAAGTCGTTCCATTCACACGGAGCTGAACAACCCAAACAGGCGTAAGAGAACGTCTGCTCCAGGCGTCCACTTTTGTACTAGGAAGGGAGGGGGCCCAGAACCTTGGGGAGAGAAATTAACAACGCAGGAGACTCATCTGCCCCAGCCAGCCTGCCCAGGGCAAGGCATCCGAGCCGCCCATCTCATTCGGAAGTCCAGCTCCCGATCTCCCCTTCCAGGCGACGCGTGGCAGCTGGGATCTTCCCGCGCCCTGTCCTTCCTTTCTGGGCGCATCCAGCCCCCTCGAGAGCAGAGGGGGACACGCAACATGAATAACCCGGCCCCCTGCCAAACGTAAACTAATGCACTGGATTCGCTTCGGAGGCGCCAGCAAACGTGCCATTGCAACCGGTCGGGAGCGAAAGTAGCCAAACGGCCGGTCTGGAAGAGACGGGAGGGGGCTTGGGGCCCCGCCCCGAGAAAGGACGGGAGAGAGACTCGAGGACAGGCCCGCTCCCCTCCAACCCCACTGCCCGAGCTAGAACAAGGGGCGGGGAACTAGATGCAGGGAGACAGAAGTGAACCAAACCCGGATTGCACCGGGTTATCGCAAGACAAGTGTGGCGTGTGGGAGGGCAGGATGTGGGGGCTGCCGAGAGGCTACCCACAGCCCTGGCCTAGCTACCACATTTGCATATGGCTTAGAGATGCGAGTTTGATGATCGCTCTGGCCCGGCACTGCCGAGCGATGAGATAAATGAGGCTCGGTCCTGCTCCCCTTGAAAACCAATGGGATTTTTGCCGTGAACCCAGTGGGGTGGGTTTGAGCTCTGGCTGCGATCGCCTGATCCGTATCCCGCAAGGCACCAGTGCTGGGATCTGATCACCGCGTTAGATGAACCGAGGGGCTTTAGAAACAGGAGAATACCGCGGGGGCGACTCCCCACGATGTATTGCGTTGTCAACTGACCCCGAACACGTGGTTACTCCCGGGTTAGTTTTGGGGAAAGAGTGACCCGCTCAGGCTGCTGTTGCTAACGGAGTTGGCTGCACTTTTGCTCAAGAAAATATTCTTGAATGATAAGTCCAGCGGTGCAAAAACGAAAATGCATTAGAGGGGGACCAACGACTGCTTATAAACAAGTCAGCGGGAACGGACAGCGAGCAAGGTAGCTGTTCGAGCCAATTTAAATACATCTAATCTAGATGTAAAATGAACACGGAGGTATTCGTGAGATCTGCTTAGCCGTTCACTGGGAAACAACTCGTTTAATTCTCTGCGCTGGAAGGTGCGTCCTGGGAAGACAGTTATGGGGGGAACGTTTTCCAAACACATATTCCAACTATTGAATGGACTGACACAACGAGAGAGAACGACAGAGGCCGGCCCTGCAGTCACTATATAGTCAGAGATCTACCTGAGGGCAGGAGAGTTTTGCCTACATCCATACAACCGTTGTGAGATTCATTTTTCTCCAGGCAATATACAAAACGGCGCAGCATTTTCCCAAACCCCAGCTTTTGCTGACCTAAACAGAGCAACAGCCACAGGTGGCAGACAGTCACCCATTGCAGCGATTAAGTATTGGCGAGGATCCTGGAGTCATTCTTTACCGAAGAATGCAATACTGGATGGGACCAAAGGTCCATCTAGCCCAGTATCCTGTCTTCCCACAGTGGCCAATGCCAGATGCCCCAGAAGGAGTGAACTGAACAGGGAATCATCAAGTGATCCCTCCCCTGTCACCCATTCCCAGGTTTTGGCAAACAGAGGATAGGAACACCATCCCAGTCCATCTTGGCTCATAGCCACTGATGGACCTGTCCTCCATACTGTGGAAAATGCTAGGGAGGGACACAAGGAGGGCACCAGTCACATGACTTCCCTTGCCCCACTCCAGGCTATATGTGAGGTGGGCTGAGGTTAGGTTATTTTGCTTCCTGACGCTTCCCATGAATGTTTGGGGGGTGGGGGAGAAAGGGACTGATTCCTACTGCCAGTGCCAGCCCCCTGGCTTGTCCCGCAGGCTGCTCTAGGCCCCGTGGGCCACCCAAAGCATGGGACCTTGGGTGGTTGCCCCTGGAGGAGATGGCTTTGCTGGCTGGTGCCCTCCCCCCCCCCCCCATGGTGTTTGGGGAACACAGATTTCCACAGGTTGACTGCCTGTGGTTGTGTGAAAAAAAAAAATTGTTTTAAACCTGCTGCTTATTCATTTCATGTGGTGCCCACTAGTTCTTGTGTTATGAGAAGAAGTAAATAGCATATCCTTATTTACTTGGTCCACACCAGTCATGGTATAGACTTCAGCAGCCCAACCTGGTAGCATTTAATTTTAGAAAGGAGGACTACATAAAATGAAGAAGTTAAACAGAAATGAAAAGGTTTAGTGCTAAAAGTGAAATCCCTGCAAGCTGCATGGAACTTTTCAAAGACACAATAGTGGAGGCTCAACTTAAATGTCTACCCCAAATTTAAAAATATATAGTAAGAGAACCCCAAAAGTGCCACCATGGCTAAACAGGGTCAACAGAGCGAGAGCTGGGGGAGACCCAGCATGGTTTGTGTAAAGGAAAATCCTCCCTCACCAATCTACTAGAATTCTTGAGGGGGTTCACAGCAGGCCTATGAACAAGGGGGTTCCAGTGGTTATAGAATACTGAGATTTTCAGAAAGCTTTGACAAGGCCCTTCACCAGAGGCTCTTAATCAAAACAAGCTGTCATAGGATAAGAGGGACAATTCTCTCATGGAGTGGTAACTAGTTAAAAGGCTACAAAGAGTAGGAATAAACAGTTTTCAGAGAGAGGTAACAGGCATGTACTGGGAGCAGTCCTATTCAACATATTCATAAATGATCTCAGAAAAAGAGTAAACAGTGAGGTGGCAAAATTTACAGATTATTCAAAATTACCCAAGATAGCTAAGTCCTAGGTCTACTGCAGAGAGACACAAAATGATCTCACAAAACTGAGTGAGTGAGCAACAAAATGACAGATGAAATTTAATACTGATAAATGCAAATTCAATACTGATATGATGCATTGGGACACATAATCCCTCTTGTCTGAGTTTTTAATTTTTGTAGCCTCTCTAGTCTCACTAGAGAGGCTACATTTTACACTCACTATCACTATCCTGGTCAGATGGCCACTAATATATCCCCACTGCTATATTCTTATCATTAGAGATTTTATGGTATGGTTTGGTTAATTTAAGATTTGTTACTTCATTTGATTCTATCCTTTCTTTCCACTCCCCAGTCAGCACCACCTGTTCTGTCTTTCCAATAGATATCTGTACCTTGGTATTACTGTTTCCCATTGAATAACCTCTAAGTTTCTGAAAAAAACAACAAATGGTCTGATAGCACTTTATAGACTAACGAAACATGTAGATGGTATCATGAGCTTTCATGGGCACAGCCTACTTCTTCAGATGACTAGAGTTATGAGTTGGGGATATGAAAACTCAAAATAAATAGGAGAAGGGAAGGAGGGGGGAGAGAGAAAAAAGGGAGGGGGTGGGAGACAGAGCATCATTAAGTATCTGGAGAATGGGTACTTAAACCTAAGCAGATAAAAATCAAAGTCAATAGATTCCTAAAACAGGAAGGATACCTCTCAGGGAGCTGTTAGCACATTCAGTGGTTATTAAGTCGGTAGAGTCCCCACCATCCCATATCACGATTGAGTCCATTAGCGTGTGAATTGAATTTGTGGATGAACTGGGATTCCAGGGCTTCTCTGTGTATTTGGCCTCTAGAGCTGGTTTGTGACAAGACAGCTACTTGTAGGTCTGTCAGACTGTGGTTAGGCAAGCTGAAATGCTCACCAACAGGCTTCTGTATATTCCCTTTATGTATATCTGATTTGTGTCCATTGATTCTTTCCCGCAGAGACAGTCCACTTTGTCCAATATATATAGCAGTGGGGCACTGCTGGCATTTGATGGCATAAATCAAATTACTAGATGTACAGTCAAATGACCCTTTGATTTTGTGGCTTATGTTCTTTGCTCCAGTGATGAGTTTTGCCAGTGTAGATATGTGGGCAGAGTTGGCATCTTTTTTGGTTGCAGGGCTGGGTTCCTGGTGGTTTATGTTGTGGTTGTGTGGCATGGTTATCAAAACAATATGTTTCAGGTTAGGGGGTTGTCTGTAAGCAAGAATAGGTTTTCTTCCTAAGGCCTCTGAAAGTGAGGAATCATTTTCCAAGATGAGTTGTAGAGTGTGTATAATGCATTGTAGCGGTTTGAGTTGTGGACTGTATGTAACAACAAGAGGAGTTCTGTTATTTTCTCTTTTGGGTTTGTCTTGAAGTAGTTCATGTCTGGGTATTTTTTTTGGCTCTGTCAATTTGTTTTTTCACTTTCCCAGGTGGGTATTTCAGTTTTAGGAATGCTCTGTAAAGATCCTGTAGGCGACTGGATACTCATGATACCATCTACATGTTTCCTTAGTCTATAAAGTGCTACCAGAACATTTGTTGTTTTTTTCTGTAACAGACTAACTCGGCTACCCCCTGAAGCTCTAAGTTTCTGTGATGTCTATTATCCTCATTTGATAAGCAGCGCTCTAGTTCACCCATCTTATGATTTAGACTTCTAGCTCTTGTACCTAAGCAGTTTAAAAACTTGTAATTTTTTAGCTGTCTTGCCATTACATGATGCAATTGAATGGGACGTTTTAATTTGGCTGTTTCTCATCAGACCATAACCATATTTTAGTTTCTTCCATCTTCTCCCCCTCACTAAGGCATAGGGAAGGATCTATTAATGGAGGTTCTCTAAGGGATGTCTCTGTCCCAACCATCTGCTCCTCTGCACCTCTCGATTTCCCTCCAGCCTTTAGTTAAGATACTGCCCTAGGACCAGCCTTCATCCTTGGCTCGCAAATCTGAAGAAGCCAGTCTTGCTCCACCCCATCCCACACACACCCCGCACACGCTGCATTAACAGAAGCCTCTGTGCCGCCTCGCTCCCTGTGGGTACATCAGCGCGGAACAGAGCACCGGGAAAATCGGTCTGTAACTTCAATGAGTCGTTCCCGAATGGGTGCAGCAGATGGGTTTTACATGGCAGCTTCCAGCTCCTGGAGCTGAAAAGCTGCTGCACGACTCTTTCGCTTAGGTCATCAAGAGCACGGGGGCTTTCTCCCTCATTGGCAAAACCCGATGCTTTCCTGTAGTCTGTGCTCCCTGCGCATCCTTGTGCGTGACGCTCGCTGTAGCGTTACCCCGCGCCCGCCAGTGACATCCCTCGCCCTGCACGCGAGCCCCGCTGCACGCGGTTTGTTTCTGGGTCAAGGTGCCTGCTTCTGCCGATGGCTTGGTGCCCAGCACAGCCCCCTAACCTGGGGCCAACACGCCTGCCCAAGGCGGAACGGGGAAAATCAGCGGCACCTGCCTGCGGGCTCCTCTGCGGCGCATTGCTCCAAACAGGGCACAGCCCGCGGCAACGGACCGTGCCTGGACTCCTGAGCGCGGCCCGTCCCCCACAGGGCACATTCCTTCAGCCCAGCAGCCTGGAGCGCGCGGCCCTGGGGCACGCACATCGGCGCGAGGCAGGTCCCACGCCTGCCCCACGCTGCTTGGGGCTGCAGCTCTGGGACAGGGCTGACATGCCTGTCGTGTTCTGCTGCTTCGCTCACACCCCCTCTCAGACACCCAACAGGACCGGTCTTTGATGTGAGGGCCTGGCCAGAGGTGGAAGCCAGCGGGCCAGGCCTGCACGCCTCTCCCAAGCCAGGCATTCCAAAAGGAACTCATTGCTACAGCCAGACTACCCCGAGAAGCTAACACTAGTGGTACCCCGATATTGTCCCCCATACGCAGGAAAGAGACATCTGCAGAGCTGAAAAACTCAGCTGCCCCGAATGCCAGCTGTAACTTCCTTCAATTGATCTAGCTCCGGACCAGTGTTTTAGGTGCGCAGTGTTTGAGAAGTTTTACATTCAGCCTTTTGCCCTGAAATCCGCCTTCACCCGAGGATCGCACAGTCCAAGCCAGATGATCTCTGAGCGCTGTAGTGGGATGAGGATCCGTTGTTTGACACAAGCTGCTGTCGTCTCCATCAGCCCCTGAGACATTCATCATCCTGAGCTTTGCTGCGTGGGTTCCCGTGGGTTCAACTGGGAAGTCAACCCTATGCCAGCACTCTGCAGATGTTGCCAATCTGCAGTTGCCTTGTTCCTGTGTGGAAAAGCTCTTTCATTCATCGAGAGACGAAGAGTGGTTTTTTTTTCCTCTGAGGGCTACAGTTGGAAGGATTTGCCTCCCTTTCCCTAGAAAGAAGAAATTGCAAACCGCTGCTTTCACGCTGGTGTATTACTTATACTGTGCATCAGCCCGCTGCTGGGACGTGAAGTTGTCATGAAAGAACAACTGGCCAAGAGTCGCTGTTCATTTATAAACACATTTGTATTTGAGGTCACCTTATGTGACATGTACATATAACTGTTTCATTTAATAAATGCCACTTCTCTGGCTCATATTGAAAACGACCTAAAATTTAGAATGCATCGTGGTTACTCCTATTATATAATCCATCCAGTGCTAATTTGCTATCTTTTTAATGCTACAATCTACATTTGTACCTTGACGATTTACAGTCTTTAATAGGTTTTGAGTGTGTTATTATATGGGGGGCAAAGAGGCTTGTCTGAAGGTCTCTCTCTCTCTCTCTCTCTCTACATTTCCTCTTAAATAAACAGAAAGACTCCTCCCATTGCTTTCCACTAAATTCGGCTGGGTATTTACATTTTGGCTACGTCTACACTGGCATGATTTTCCGGAAATGCTTAAAACGGAACAGTTTTCCGTTATAAGTATTTCTGGAAAAAGAGCGTCTACATTGGCAGGATGCTTTTCCGAAAAGCCCTTTTTCCGAAAAGCATCCGTAATGTAGACGCTGCTTTCGAAAAAGCCCCGATCGCCATTTTCACAATCGGGCTTTTTGCGAAAAGACTACTGTGCTGTCTACACTGGCCCTTTTCCGAACAGTTTTCCGAAAAAGGACTTTGCCTGAGCGGGAGCAGCATAGTTTTTCGGAAAAGCAGCTGATTTCTTACAGTAGATCGTCAGTGCTTTTCCGGAAATTCAAGGGGCCAGTGTAGACAGCTCGCAGCTTATTCCGGAAAAGCGGCTGATTTTCCGGAATAAGTGGCCCAGTGTAGACACAGCCTTTATGTCTGAGCCATCATAATACCTTCGGGAAAAGTCAAACTCGGTAAGAATTTTAGAGCTGGCCTCTGCCTCCCTCACTGACTGAACCAGACCCCTGGGTCTACGGGTGGCCACCACAAAGTTCCGAGTGGAATCCTAGTTTTTGCGCCGTCTCTTTGCTACTCTATGCAAGTGGACTGAAAGTGAGCGCCAGGGGTTCAGTTATCGGTGGCAAGTGTTATGGACTCAGAAATCCTGGGACGGAGAAGCCCTCCAGAAGACACCCAACGCAGTCCCTTGCCTGGAGGCAGGATCCAGTAAACCTGGACCATCCCTGATTGATATGTGTTGGTTCAACATGCTATTAAAACCGCCACTGGGATTCTGCCACCTCCCTTGGTAGCTTATTGCAGAGCTCAACTACCCTGCTAGTAAGAAAGATTTTCCTAATAGCTGACCTAGATCTCTCTTCTCCACCTCCAGTCACCCTCACAAATACTTGCTAAATATCCCGAATATTGTTCTACCCTTAGGAGACCTCTTCTGCTTGGCTGTGTGTGTGTGTGTGTGTGTGTGTGTGGTGACTCTCCGTTTTTCTCTTTGCGTGCCTGCCTGCCGGTGCCTGCCTCTTTGTCTGTCTCCCTATGCGTGTGCCTGCCTCCCTGTATTGTCGGTGCAGACACACTGGCCCACTTTTGTGTATCTTTTTCTCCTCCTTTGTCTCCTTTTCTTTGGCTTTGACTCTTTCAGGTGCCCCAGGAGTTGCCCTCGCGTGCTGCTGGTTGCTGGGAGGTGGCTGGCCGCTGCTGCGCTGCTGTTATCGAGGGTGTGAATGCTGGCTGTTGTGCTCCGCTGGGGTGGGGAGGGCGGGGAGGAGGAGGTAGATGATGAAGATGATGATGGAGGGGAGGGGTGATGATGGCGTTAAATGCGGGAGCGCAGCTCCCTGGGGAGGTGCTTGAAAGGCCGGTGCGCTCACCAGCTGACAACGCGTGCTCCGCTCCAGACACTCAGCACTGAGGCCAGGAGCCTCTGCCAGCCAGCCCCTCTATTGTGAGCCTCGCTCTAATTAAGCAACACTCACATTACCGCAAGCCACCCCCCACGCGCTCTTTGGTTCCTCTGCCTCTCTTTTATCTCCTCTCGGCTTCCCAGATTTAACCCTTTCTTCCTCGCCAGGCCAGAGGTTGAGCAAACAGCAGCCAGCCACTGCAAGGCAGCAGTAAATCGGGGCTGGGACACCGCACTGCTTTTACTTTCTCTCATACGTGTGTTCTGCGGAAGGGCGGGGGGCAGGAGTTTTGTTTTAAACCCCACCACACACACAGAGATGCCTCTGCTTTCTAATATTACATAAGCGGAAAGTAAGCATTTAACCGCGTACTATAAACTTCGAACGAGAGCCTGCGGGAAACAGGACTCGGGACTTGATCCCGTTTCCGTTGCCGTCAAGAAAAAAAAAAGTTCCAAATCGGTCCCAAAGTACTCAGCCTGGATTGACAGCACAACCACCACTTTTCCACACGAAACCCACGAGAGCAGGCTGCCTTTTGGAATTTCCCACGGTCGGACTGGAGGCCACTGACCCTGTGTAGTTCTAAAACAGAGGCTAAACCAATAAACCAAATTATTAGCCAAATATAAACGAATGGCACATGCACAAGTCAGTCGGACTCTCACACAAAGGATTCATCCCCCTCCCAAACAGAAACACATCGTATTTCACGCTGGGAGATACTTAAGAGTTCAGCCAAATTTCGACGCTCGGCTAATACGCTTCTGCCTCGCCAGTGGAGATAAAATAAGTTAAAAATACTAGGAGCGCTCAAACAGTTCACACGGATCTGCTTCAAGAGGAGATGTAGCGTGTGTGGGTTGAAGTTTGTATTAGTGCGTGTAGAACAAACACTGCCAATAAAGCGATTTATCCATCTTCATTACTTAAAGCAATGTTGTCTCTTTGTTTGTTTGGGAGATATTAAGCACGCTTAGCTTGCAACACATAGTTGATTCCTTTGCTAGTATCTTGGATACTTGGATCTGACTTTGGAAGGTAGAAGCTAATTGCTAATAATGGAGAGAAAGGAACCAGTCAGCATAGCGGGAGTGGTCTGGCATATGGGGAATGAGCAGGCTGAATACTCAATATTCAAGTTTCCAAAATATTAATGAGATTATAGCAACCTGCAGCTATATGTTACAGCTTGTTAATGGAGTGTAAGAGTGTGGGCTGCCAAACGTTTGTTATGCAAACTCCGAGGCAGAACCTTAAAATGGAAATGTGTATCGCTTTCAAAGGAGTGCCTATAAAAAAAAAACCCCAACCCTGAATTCCCAACGATAGATGTGAAGGTCAGCTATACCATGCAGCGTGTTAAACTGTCAATAGCTAAAACATGTCCTTCCAGCGTGGATGATTTTATATATGCTTTTCAAATCAGTCTGCACTCACAAATAGCGTGCGCGTCAGATCTGGAGAGTCACACCATAAATTGTTTGGCTGAAGTACGAACAATCCTTCCAAAAATGTAGAATAGTTTCCCCTTGTCGTTTCCTTCTCGCAAACACAACAATATGCGCATGACGGAGGCATAGCTAGGACAGTTACATTAAATTGATAATATACCACAACGCTAATCCCCTGGGTCACTTCATTCGCTATATGTGAACTTAAAAAAAAAAGAGTCATCTTACTGTTTAAAGCACTTAGTCGGTGTTATTTTTCTGTGCCAGCTCTATGCACAGCACAATTAGCGTAAGAGTTTACCTTTCAGGACAAGATGCTTGCTGCCTGTTAACTACTATAAAAACCTCAATTTTTAGAAATAAGTGGAGTTATACAAGTGGAAAGTGAAATGACCCTACTGATGAACTTTTCACCCTACCCAGGTTGGTAAATATATCCCCAGCGGTTGAGGCGTCAGTGTGGAAGCAGCGACTTGATTCGTTTAAGCCACCCGAAGATGTTTATCTGCAGCGCAGCAAACCCGGCAGTGCAAAAGGTTATCAAAGGGACAGGTGCATTGTTTCTTTACTGGAACGCGTCACGATCACCTGCTTCGTGCAGTCTGCTTGCTATCGGCGCACCCACCGCAGCAATTTTTTAACTGATTGTCAGTTAGACCTAGGTGAGGTTTCACCTGCTGAAAGCAAAAAATCAGGCAGTAGAGAAAGAGCAAGCCGGGGTAGACAGAGGCCGGCTCCGGTTGATAGATACAATAGTCTTTGCTCAGGCAAAACTCCTGTTGAGTTCAGTCTCTGGTGACTGCGTTCGACGGAAGTTTTGCCTTCGGATAAGGATAAACCTTATGTGCCTTTCCACGCTTTGGTTGAAGACAGTGGGTCAAATCCTGCTCTCCTTTTCCGCGGCAAACAGTTCCACTGACGTTGGGGCATGGCTCACTGAGGAAAGGCGAGCAGGATTTGGGCCAGTGTCTCAGGAATCTGACCCCAGAAGACAAAGTAATAGCCTCTCTCCCTGCATCGTGGAAAGCGATGGGAGATTTGCACTTCTCAAAACCTAGGTTTACACACAGGTCCAAGGAGCTAGCTTTATTTCCAAACCTCGAACTTGATTTTAAAGTTGAGCTTTTTGGAGAGTTGCATCCATAGTTCATTTTAGTCTGCATTACAGGGAGGCACCTTACTCAAAGACGCAGCTATATTAATAGGACGCCAAAGGAAAAAAATCGTTTCCAGTCTACCGGGGAATTCGCTAAAAGACATGAGCCACGGCCCAACCGGTTTTATGTGCTGTAAACAAAATACCTGTGAGAGACAGGCACAAATTTCATCAATAGTTAGATACCTTTTAAGGCTTTCAGGACACCCTCATTTTCATGCACGTTAAACAGCCTGGGTAGAAATGTGATACCCGAAGAAGTTTTATTTTGAAAATTCCAGCCTAAGGGAAGGAATTACTCCGGTGTTCCTGTTCCACCGACGCACGCTCTCTATTTTATGCCCAGAAGGGATTATGCCGTTTCTTTTAGCGCTTGTTTCTACATTTGCTAAAAGAAACCGCAAGCTCCGTTTTATTGAACTCCCTTTGCCTCAGTCACGGCCACCGGGGCGAGCCACTTCGTAGCTAGCCACAGATCTTGGCGAAAGACGGGAAAGCTACCCGTGCAGCGCTTGCGCCCCCGCCCTTGGGAATCATTTTTGCGAGTCTGTTCATCTTTGTAAGTAGTGCACGCGGCTGCCCGAACGCCCAAGAGTTCCCCGTTTTTCAGGCTCCCTGTAGCTCAGGGGGCATTATACGGCTGTTCTCCCTTCTCATGCCACAAGCATGGTTACACGGGAACCAGCTATGCTTTGGCCATGGCTCATCAGGGCAACTGCTCCGAGACAATGCGCTCAATCCCGTTCCCATTGAAACCAACGGGAGTTTTGCTGTTATGCCAATTTTGTTGTTTTCAGTTACATCGGTGTATCAGAACGGGATTTGAATAATTAACTTCAAGGGGAGCTAGACGCTGTTTGGGGGTCTGATCCGACAGTCTTAACTCAGGCAAAAGTCCTGTTTCACTGGGAATTTAGTGCCAGGACAAACCTTCTCTTTCTTTCTAAAAAAGGAAGATTGTTACCTGTTAAAAATCAGGAATAGGTTAGAAAAGGATTGATAAAAAAGACTTGTTACAATAGTGATTAATACCGTTCACCTATACTTTTGTGGCATATCTAAAAATCATATGTTTTGGCTTATTTGCCACATACAGGTGCAAATTACAAAACATCGAAACCAGAGGTAGCGCAAATTCCCATATAATCTAGATCTGCCCGCCATAAATAAGATGCACCCAACCATCTGATGGTGATATATGAGAATATATTCAGTAATTGCCTTTTAAAAGATATCAATACTCATTTTCAAAAACAAGTGTTCCATATATTTTTATTATGGCTTCTGAAAAATAATCCAACCAATCTTCCCCCATATTTATTTGACCTCAAAAATTACAGAAAACAATGGCAGCTGGCTTTGCTAAATTAAAAACAACAACAAACGGTTCTTGTAGAAAAGTTAAAAAAGATGAAAGCAGAAAAGTAGCAAACACTCCGTAATAAATAAGTTTTCTAATATCACAAAATCAAAATAAAATTCACATAAAACTTTGACACTTTAAGAGCTCAGACTATAAGTGGCTATATTAAATAATGGTCTCCAATTGGCAGTTAGTTGCTTTCCTCTTGAAGCCGCGTCTCCAGCCGCTGATAAAGTGCTTGCGCCAAGTTTCCCGAAAAGATGCCAACATCAGCTAGGGACGTTTAAAAAATCGCTTTTTCTCTGGGATTTACAGCATAGGAGAATGTTATTTACATTTTTTGTTTCCATAATAATGAAACTCAAATACAAGACCGGCATCTCGGAAGACTTTTGTGTAAGTATCTGTGCAGAGACAGGAGGGTGCCAGTGGTAACTAGAGCAAGGCTCATGGTGCATTTGCTATTTGCAAGCAATGCAAGTGAAGTTCCGGACTACAAAGCAGAGTGTTGGAGGGGGAGGGGGGGTCGAGAGATTATAACCTCTGTGCTAAAAAGGGGGATCGGGATGGGGTAGACATTGGGGACAGTCAGTCACAAAATAGCAAGAGTACACCGATGGGAGAGGGCTGGAGATTCATAAACTAAAGGAACTGATGCTATTTGAAACTCGACCACAAAAGGCTGTTGGACAGCGGTAGCAAGGTAGATGGCAAAGTTTTCAGAGGTCACAGCGCCTCTCCCCCCCCCCCCAGTCCCAGCCTGGGCCCTGGCAAACTGGGACAGCTCTGGGTTGTGGCTCTGCCCCTGTCGCCCCCGTGGTGCTGCTGCGCTCCCCCTCTAGCTGGCCTCATCAGAGTCACTGTAGTGGGAGCGGGCCGAGAACTCCCCGTCGCTCCTGTGGGACCTGGGCGACGGTTTGCTCCTCTCCTGCTGCTGCCCGAGGAGGGCCGGCGAGGGGGCTTTCTGTGGCATCAAGGCGCTCTCCTGGAAGGAGGAGAAGTGCAGAGGGTCCAGGGGTACTGAGTAGCCCCCCGCAGCCGGCTGCTGGGGGAAGCGAGTTCTGCAGTGGTTGGGGGGCGAGGGTCTCTGCTGCTGCCCCTGCCCTGCAGCTCCGGCCGGCTCGTGGGGCGGCGCGCGGTGCTCGCCCTTGCCCGGGCTGTCGGCGGGCGCAGCGGGGCTGTGCAGCAGCTCGGCCAGCGCGCTAATGTAGATCTGCGCCATCTGGAGGGTCTCGTACTTGGACAGCTTCTTGTCGTTGTTGAAGGAGGGGATGACATTGCGCAGCTGGTCGAAGGCGTGGTTCAGCCCGTGCATCCTCCGCCGTTCCCGGGCATTGGCCGCCAGCCGCCGCTGCTTCTGCACGCCGCTCACCTGCTGCCGCAGCCCCCCGGACTGTGCGCGCTGCCTGCCGCAGCCCGACACCCCCTCCGCCGACGGGACGCCCCCTGGCAGCTTGCACAGCTTCCCCGAGGGGCCGCTCCTGCTGCCGCAGCCGCTCAGGTGCTGCTCGGCTCCCCCCGCCTCCAGCGGCTCCTCCTCCTCCTGCTCCGCTGCTGCGCCGGGCAGCAGGTATCTGGGGGAGGCGGCGGCGGGGACGCGTGCCGGGCAGCACATGCCCAGCCAGGCGGGGGGGAAACCGCAGCCGGGATGCTCCTGCCCCAGCAGAGTTTGCTCCAGCTGCTGGGCCCCCAAGTCTCTGCCGCCTTCCACCCACTCGGCGGCGGCCGCCCGCAGGTGGCTCATCGCGCTGCAGACCGAAGAGGGGCGGGCGGGAGGGAGGGGGAGGTGGGAAGCGGGAAGCGCGAGCCGGGGCAGAGCAGCCCTGGCGAGTTCTGCCGCACGCGCCCCTCCGCCTCCTCCCACTTACACCCTGGCTCCCGGGACCTCGCGCGCGCACACACACACCGCTCGCGTGCAACCAGCCTTCTCCGGTTGCGGGCGGCGCTGCGCCCCCTTTAAAAAGCGGCACGCGCCGGGGTCCCCCCCCGCCTGCCTCCCGCCCCACCCTCTGCCTCCCGCCCTCCTCGCGCCGGTCGCGTGGCGGCTCAGCCAATGGCGCGCGCGGGGCTGGCGCGTGCTGGGAGCCAATGGCAGGAGGGGCTTGGCCCGCACCGGCGGAGAGAAGTTGCAGAGGAGACTCCGGGGACGGGACCTCGACACCGATACTCCCCCTTCCCCTCCCACGCGGGTGGGCTGCGAGGTGTCGCCGCCAGCGTGACAAGCAGCAGGAGTGCGCTGCGGCGGGGGGGGGAGGAGCAAGAGTGCGTGCAAGGGAGAGGGCAAGCGCTGCCCTCTGTGCATTGGGTGCGGAGGGGACTTGCACCGCCCGAGGCAAGGGGTGCGCCCCGCTGCTGGGTGGGGGAGGGAGGCACGCGGCTCGCCTTGGCTGCGGGGGGAGGAGGGGAGCCAGCGGCAGGCAAAGGGCTGAGAGCCAGTGAGCGAGGCAGGCGCGTTTCACCTGGGGTGCAGCTATGCCCGCGGTGCAGCCGCACGTCAGCTCGAGCCCTGGGGGGAACCGAAAGGCCTGGCGAGCGGGACTTGCAAAGCCGCTGGCCTGCGGCCAAAAGCGCGTCCTCCGCGCCCCGCCCCGTCGGTGCAATTAAAAAAAAAAAAAAAAAAAAAAGCCCAAAAAGCCCAGCTAGACCCAGCTGCGTCTGGTTCCCGGCTTTGCGCGCCCTGCACGGAGCGGCTCCGCCTGCCACCCTGGCCGCGCCAAACCCGGCTCCTCAGAGCGACGTGGGGCGTTGCGGGCTTCTCCCTCTAGTGCCTGTCCCACAGCAGCTGTGAGCCTGGGCCGCTTTCCACTAGTTCTCCAGTGCCGCCGGCCCTCCTCAGCCACAGCCCCTTTGAACCTTCCCCTTAGACGCCGGCTCCTCGCCCTCATCACGGCTAGAAGGAGGCTGACTCCCGGCGCCACAGACCAGTGCGGGTGGCTGCATCACACGCACACTGCCATCGCCACTGCTGCCAGCACCCACAAAGCAGTTTCCTCACGTTCTCTCTCTCTTGTCTCCCCCCTCCCTTCCCAATAATTGCTTCTCAGAGCACCACTATCTGCAGCACACTGAGGAGAGGCACTTAGTGCTCAATAGCAAATGGGAGTTGGAGCCCCCAAAAGCACTCTGGGGAGGGTACTAGGAGGGCAGACGCTTCGGCTATGTCTACACTCGCGGCTTCTTGTGCAAGTACGGCCGTTCTTGCACAAGAATCTGCAGAGCATCCACACTGCCCGCCCGCTCTTGTGCAAGGAAGTTTACAGTACGGCGTGGTAAGAGAGGGCTCCTTGCGCAAGAGTTACGCTCTTTTTTAACAGGTGTAAGCTCTCTTGCACAGGGGCAAGCTCTCTTGCACAGGGGCTCTTGCGCAAGAGGGCAGTGTGGACGCTCAGCAGGGATTTCTTGCGCAAGAAAGCCCTATGTCTAAAATTGCCATCAGAGCTTTCTTGCGCAAGAGAGCGTCCACACTGCCACGGGCGCTCTTGCGCAAAAGCACAGCTCGCACATGGCAGTGTGGACGTTTTCTTGCGCGAGACTTCTTGCACAAGAACACTTGCGCAAGATGTTCTTGTGCAAGAAGCCACGAGTGTAGGCATAGCCTTCCTGTGGCTACTTGGTCAGGCAAGCTGAGACCTGTGCTTTGAGGGGCTCCTCTCTACTGCCGCATCTCACCCCCACTCCTCCACTGCCTCCCCCTCCTTGCAGGACACCAGATGGACACAATGCGCTCTGGTTGCCCTTGAAGATTCCACAGCACTTACAACATGGAACCGGAGCTGCTGCAAAGCAGTGCCAGGCTTATGGGCCTCATGCTGCATCTCATGGCGCACTTCATGTAGACTGTCCACATGCTGCTCCAGCAGGACAAGGACCAGCCTGAACCTGAGAACCTCTTCACCCAAGTCCTGGTGCTTCTGCTAGTGCTAATGCCCCTCAATCCCCTGGGCACTGTCAAATGCCACTTCTCAGAGGGAGACCAGCTTCAATTGGTGGGACTGCATCATCCTGCAGAGATGGGATGACCAGCAGTGGCTCAAGAACTTCTGCATGTGGAAGGCTACCTTCCTGGAGCTCTGCGAGTACCTTGCCCCTACCCTCAGGCGACAGGACTCCTGGCTGCAGCCTGCCATCCCCATGCAGAAGCGCATCACCAACGCCCATGGAAGCCATGTCGGAGAGCTACCGCTCTGTCAGGAATCAGCTTGGTGTGGGGAAATCCCATCAGGGCCATGCTCATACAAGCAGCCAAAGCCATAAACCACATGCTGCTATGGAGGGTCATCACTCTGGTGAACATGAACAACGTCGTCAATGTCTTTGCTTCCATGGCCTTTCCCCAACTGCTGTGTGTTTGGGGGGAGGGAGGTCATAGACGGCACTCGGATCCCCGTCCTGGCCCCCAACCACCATGCCACAGACTACATACACAGGACGCAGTACTTTTCTATGGTGCTGCAGGCCCTCATGGGCCACAAGGGATGCTTCAGTGATATCAACGGCAGCTGGTTGAGGAAGGTATATGATGCCCACATCTTCCAGAACTCATGTCTCTGCTAAAAGATGCACAGCGGCACTTTTTCCCCTGAATGCAGCATGAAAGTTGGGGAGGTGGTCATGCCCATATTCATCCTGGGTAATACAGTCTACCCCTTACTCATGACAGCCTGGACCCCAGCAAGGAGCACTTCAATGCCAGGCTGAGCAGGCCTCACAGGGTGGAATGCACATTTGGCTGCTAGTAGGGGAGGTTCTGAGTCTCCTCACCCATCTGGACCTCAGCGAGCACAACATCCCCTTTTGGTGGCAGCCTTCTGTGTGTTCCACACCTTTGTGAGAGCAAGGGGGAGACTTTTCTGCTAGGGTGGAGGTGTAAAGGCTGAACGGCTGGCCAGGCACATGAGCAGCCATACACCAGTACCATCAGGAGAGCACATCAAGTGGCTGTGCTCACCAGGGAGGGCTTGAGGGAGAGTTTTTGTCTAATGCCAGCTGTGAGACTCTCTCCTGTGCCTCTCCACAAGAGGCCCTTACATTCCCCTCTGTGTGTTTCCTCCCCCACCCCTCTCTTCCTCTGTCCTCCCTTCCCACCTTCCCTCCCTCCCTTGAAGGAAAAAAAGCCTTTTTATGGGGGGGGGGGGGAGGCACGAGGGGAAAAAAACTGGAATGGGAAAGGAGGGCAGTTCAGGGATGGGGTTGGGAATGGCAGCTGCCTCTGTCAGCTTGGACCCCTTGGGCTGCCTGAGAGGTCCCACTGCCCTGTGTTCTGGGGCCCCAGCAGCTCCTGGGGGAGTTAGGAGGGGAAGCCATGGGGGGGGAGGGAGGTAGATGGTGGCCCGCTCCATGCATGAGGCCATGCACTCCATCAATAAGGGTGAGGGAGGAGCACATGGCCTCGTGCTGGTGCACCAGCTAGTCCCAGGTGGCCTTCTGCTTCTCCTGGTCAGCATCCCCCTCCCAGTGCTCCTCAAGCCCCCAGATGCAGGACTGGAGGCAGGCCATCTGCTCATGCATGAGGTCTTCCCGGTGAGTTTTCTCCTGTAGAGTCAGGAAGATGGGGTGGCAGGTTGTGGTGAACAGGCCATGCTTGCAGCTGGCTCAGCTGTCAAGAAAAGTTCCAAAGAGTCATCCCAGGAGACACTGTGTATGAAGCCTAGCCCTAATCTAAGCTGCCACCAAAGTTCTCAGTTCAGACAATGGCAATGTGCTTTGAGCAAGGCCATATGTTGCCTTGACAGCAAACACTTTCCTGCAGAGGCACAGACATCCCAGAGCACCACCACTACACCTATGCCCTGGGGACAAGCAGGCATGGGAAGGTGCCAGCCAGGCGAGGAATCTGCAGGCAGAAGGAGGGACAGGACAGTTTGGCTTCCTTCCGTGTCCCACACATGCTGAGTCCAGCACTGGTGGCATCCCACAGAGAGAACATCTAACCCTGCCTACTGGAGTGGTGGATGGTGTTGGGGTAGGCGAGTGTGAATGGCAGACATTGCTTGCCCGAGAGAGAGTGCTGCTACAGTCCCTTCCTCTTCCTCCCCTTCTTCTTCACACATTCCCATACACAAGATAAGTCTCCTCTGCATTGCCGCACTTGACCAGGAGTGGATGCTGCCTGAATGTGGGCATGAGCTTGTGCCATGTACAGCATTGGTGTGATTCCATGACCCCTGCCTCCTTAGTGGTGGCTTGTCATGGGAAAATGTCCCACCACAGAGGCTGGAATAAGGCAGGCCTCTCCAAGAACCTTGTGAGATGGGCTAAGGGGTTCCTGTGTGAGTGTCATGGAGCTGAGTGCTCCAGACTGGTACACAGGTTGCTGTGACACCCCTCCCCAAGTAGGCCAAGAAACGAGCATGCAGCCCCACGCAACCTGCTGCCTTCCCTCCTGTGTGTATAGGGAAAGTTATCGAATTCACCTGAAGTGCCTTCCCTGGGTTTGTCTGACAGCTGGGAGATGGAGGACTGGCTGGTGGGTGAGGACCAGGTCCTGGCAGGAGGGCACGGTCACTTGGCTGGCTGCCTCCACCTCATGGAAGCTGACACCAGGCTGACTCGACAACAGTGGGAGGAGGGAGAAGGTTGCCCCTCCACCACCAGAATGGCATTGAGATGTTCATAGTGGCATGGGTGTGGTGCCATCCCACAGTGTCTGCTCTGCTCCCCGGCCTTGTAGGGCTGCTGGAGCTGTTATTTTCATCCAGACCTGGTCAAGGATCTGGGTATGGCCTGTGTCAGACAGGCTGGTTGCCATCCGGCCGTAGATATATGCATTGTGCTTTTTGGTGCAGAGATCCTGGTGGTTGGTCTCCTTGTCCCAGATTTCAAGGCAGTCTAGGATCTCCGCACCAGTCCAGGCCACTGCTCTCCTGTGTCCCTGGCCAGTGGCAGCTGAGGGTGCTGTGGGAATGCTGGCAGCCATGAGGGGCGGGGGAGCTCAGAGGGAGCACTGAGGTCTGTCATGGCTCCATCTGCTAAGGTTGTATGGCATGGGGCTGGCAAAGCTCTCCACATGCCACAAGCCCTTCTCCTGCAGAGCTTAACAACAGGCTACTGGAGAAGGGGAGCAGTGGAGCTGGCGGGTGTGGCCGGAGCAGCCACAAGTGCAGCTGTGAGAGGCCTATGGAGGCCAATTATTTTGGATTAGTACACAGGATCATCCATACTAATGCTATTGCAAAATAATTTCGAAATATATGTTATTTCCTGAGGAAAGCAGGAGTACAGATTTTGAAATAACCAACTTGTTATTTAAAATAACGAGCTAGGTAGTGTGGATGCTCTGCTTGTTATTTTGAAATAAATCCCTAGTGTAGACCAGAGGCAAAGTGGGAACTCCTAATGAGGTCAATAGACTTAGACACATAGTTAAGCTTGGGTTTAAGTAAATCAGGGCCTTGGGGACTGCAAGCTGTTTGAACCAGAGACCCTAGGCCACAAGCAAATGGGAACACACTGAGAAGATAAAGATAATATCGTTTTAAAAATTAAGATAATTTTCAAGCCCTAGGAGACAAAGAGAACACAAGTTCTCAATGAGTTCTAGAACTATGTGTTATGAAAAATAAGGGCCCAATTCTGCAATCTTTACTCACCCAATGCTACTTCCATCTGGGAGAGGGGTGCAGAGAAACAGTCAAATATACTATTTAACTTTGTAGTTAGATTTCGGTATTATGAACTGCACACTAATTAAGGCCTCAATCCAGAAAAGTTCTGAGAACTGTCAACTTCCACTGAAGTCAGTGAGTGGGCATGATGAATGATCTAGTCCCAATTTATAACAGACATGACTCTGCTCCCTTTGAAGGCAGAAAACATCAATTTGAAAGGAAACAGTACATGTAATACACCTACCAAAATTAGAGGTTTAAATAGCCATTCCTAGAACACCCCAAAAACTTGTGAAGGGAGTGGGTGTATTCAATGAACCCAGTATTTAAAACACTGTAGTTGGCCCTGGAATATTTTATATAGGAAAGTTGTCAAGCTGATAAACTTGTCAAGCTAACATCCAGGTATTGCCTTCAAAGAATCCACAATTAAAAATAAATACACTTAAAGATGACAAAACATGATCAGTTTGCAAATACTTTAAAGTGTGCATCTTTCAAATTTAAGGTGACCATCTTTAATTCAAGAAGTGGGTTGTGCCCACAAAAGCTCATGATACCATCTACATGTTTTGTTAGTCTTTAAAGGTGCTACTAGACTATTTGTGGTTTTAATTTGTGATTTTTCTTCAACTGCTTCTTCCACCATCAACAAAAAGGTTAAATATATTTAATTGAAACCCATTACTCTATATGTACATCTCTGTGTCTGTCTCTCACACACTGAGTCAAAGTCAAAGGCAGTGGGTGGTTTGTGTCAGGGTTGGGTTTAGCTCTACTCTCCCAGAATAAGATAAATGTAAGTGATGAAGAACTCCTGGGGTCGGCTGCACTCATTTTGTATTCAACACTGACTGGCCCTTTTCTCCTCTCTCTCTTTGTATGTTCAAGCCTACTTGAGTTTCTTTTTTCTTTTGAAGAACTTAGTTCTTTTGATGTGATTCAAGGCACGCCCTGCTGCAAAGAGAACTTCACAGGAATCGGAAACATAAGCACACGGGTCTGAAACAGTTACTGTACAATAGCAAGAATGCATCAAGTCTTGAAGATGAATTTTCTTTCTTTTAGAAATCATTATCTTTCACTGCCAAGGAGGATAGGGGGAAGTGAAACACTTTGGGTTCAGTCTTGAAACTGATGGAGATTTTGTTTTAAGATAAGTTTGCCTGAGTAAGACCAGTGGGAGCAGACACAATATCCATCAAGAAATAATTTGGTTTTGCTAAAAACAGCGTTGGGGACTTTCAGAAGTGTTTCATCTGCACATTAATACACAGATCTGAGCTTTGCTTTTTATTACACAGTGTAATAAGTTTAGACCATTCTAATCACATAAAAAAACCAGTCAACATGCTTCACAATGCTTTGCTGGCCTCAAATATGTTCCCCATCCCTCTGCTCCCCAGTCCCTCAGACAATATAATTCAGATACAAAAAGTCACAAGATGCTTTCACAAATCCCTAGATCACTCACTTTTAAAAATAAAATCTTCAGGATAGTTATGTTTAGGACTGAGTAGAACATACTATTCCAGTCTGGATTTTCAAAGTCAGCTAAAAGAATTAGGCTCATAACTGACTTGCAATGTTGCACAACTGAATTGCAATATTAAGTCCCTTAGGTTCCTTTGAGGAGGAAAAGGCATAGACAGCTTCATCAGTAGAGGCACAGTACAGAATAATTATATTGAAATATCTAATAGTTATTTCTTGATGTTATGTTATACATAAGATCAGTCTAAAGTTCAGCTGAAAAGTTAATTTACATTAAAAACTTGTTTCAGAGCAAATATAGTTTGATCATGATAAAAAAATAAATCTTGTTTTGCCTCATGTTATCTACAGCACGTGCATTTAATGCTACTAATATCTGTTCTATTTAAGTTTCTAAAGAAAAATTGAAAACTGCAAGGGATGCAAAAGGCAAATAAGAAAGCTGAAGACAAGATGTTTTGATCATCGTTGCTTGTACAACAAACTTGCTGTGCCACATCACAGTCTACATCTGAAATGCTTGAAAGCCAATATGAACGTAATTCTACAAAAACATTCTGCCTGGGAATGGGCAGACCAGTACACTCACATGTAAGTCACACTGACTTTCCAGGTTTGGGATCTGTGAAAGTAATTAATATTCACTGTTGAAATTCATAGGGCTAGCACAAGGTCCCTATTCTCAGTCCAATCTTGAAGATAATCAGGAGTAGTCCCTCTATGCATAAAAAAATTAAACTGCTATCTTCATGAGATAGAGAAAACACCCGTAACAATACTTATTTGCCTCCTGCACCTATTTCGAGATACAAAGATGAATTGTAATGCAGTTCAAAATCCTCAGCTAAAAAGGCACTGACATATGAGAACACTGATTACTAATTTCCAAGAGCTCAGGTTCTTCCAATGCCTTTCCAAAGAAGAGCTAGGTTCAAAGGGGATCGAGTTGCTATCATTTGCTAATATTTTTAACTGGGATCATACCAGATTTCACTATATTTATTTAGAGCTCAACTCTACAAATTGTAATCAATTTGTACCCCCAGCAAACTGCTAAGCATACTCACTCCCTCTGGAGTTAGGGCACTTATCGCCTCAAGGAATTGCTCAGCATCTTGTAAGAGCAGGCCTTCATAAATGAAATTAAAAGAGTTAAATCAAGACACCATCAACATGAATATCATGGCTATTCTGATGAGCTGTTCAGACACCCTATATCCATGAAACAGTCCAAGACTAAGATGGGTGAAATGGAAACTCTGGAACTAAGCTTTCTTCCTTCCAAGTTTAGGATCAAATTCAACCATATATATATATTTGTAAAGTGTTCATATACATGACCAGAATCAAGTTATGGTATTTTTTTTTTAAAAAAAAAACCAAAAACTTTATTTTTCTAGCCTTTCACTTTGAACTCAGCACTCCTTTTTATAGCCCTCCACTAGCTCCTGCTTCTCTATTGCGTCAAACCTAAAACTATTTTTATTTTCAAAGGAAGGGTACGTCTATACTGCACAGCTATTTCGGGATACCGGAGGTATACGAGAATAGCTATCCTGTGTCTACACGAACCATCTGTTATTTCAAAATATTTTTCGAAATAACAGGTGCGCTATTTCACCATCCCAGTAAACCTTGTTGCAGGAGGGATAAGGGATGGCTTGAAATAGCATGTTATTTTGAAATTTGGCTCTGTGTAGATGCACCAAATTTTAAAATAAGCTATTTCAAAATAAGAAGATATGCAATTTGTGCTATGCAAGTTGCACATCTTATTTCCAGTTTAGGGTGTTGTGTAGCTGCACCCTAAATAAACTAGCTTCAGTAGATGGCTTGGTTATCCAATAGATTTCTTGGGGGAATGAGTTTGGTAGCAGCCTCAGTTCACAGAAGACAGCTAGAAGAGGAAGAGTTGATGCCCATCTTAAGTTTTAGTCCAGTGGTTAGTGAATTCACCTGGGACATTGGAGACCCAGATTCAGTTCCCTCCCTTTCTGCCAGAGGGGGAAAAATGGATTAGAGTAAGAGGCCTCCCTCCACTCAGGTGAGTGCTCTAACCATTGAACTATGGGATAATCTGGTATGGGGCTCCCTCAGTCTTTCTTGATGAAGTCATTCCACTGTGGATAAATGATCCGAGCTAGGATACTGCACCTGGGGACACTGCACCTGGGGACACGCATCTCTTGGGTGGGTGCTCTAATCACTGGAGTCAGTCACTTCCTCTCCCCGGCCCAATGACTATTCCACTGTGGACAGATACCCCAGATTTTGTAGTGGGCCCAGATTTTGTATTGGGACCAATCTGCTAGGCATGCAGAGAGGCCTGGATTTAGGTCTCTGACCACCTCCCTTTTCCCGTTCTGTGAACTGCTCTAGGGCTTATTGGGGCAATAGTCATTTAGCTTGCTAAAGGGAAGCAGCAGGGCTCCTGCCCAGAGGCAGGAGAATGGGTGCCTAGGGAATGTTCAATACCTCAGTTTTCAGGATGAATGAGTATAGATGTCTACAGCATTTGGCAGGAACACGGATTTACAGGATGTGAGGCTGGCACTTGAGCACCTTTTGTGGATCTGGGACTTGCTTTTTGTGTTTGTGCTACATACTGTACAATAGAGTCCTGATCCATGACTACAGCTCTCCCAAGCTATGTCTAGACTGCAGGCTTCTTTCGGAAGAAGCTTTTCCAGAAGAGATCTTCCAGAAAATTTTTTCAAAAGAGAGCATCCACACAGCAAAAACACATAGAAAGATAGTGTCCAATCAATGTGGACGTTATCTCACATTTAAGTTGTGATTACTATGGACAGAGTGGACACCAGGGCACCTGTGCTTTTTTTCTGGAGGTGACTTTTTTTTTTTTTTTTGAAAGAAGACGACAACAAAAACAAAACCAAAAAAAACCCCTCTTCCCAGTCCACCCACGCCTTTTTCCGAAAGAACTCTTTCGGGAAAAGGCTTCTTCCTCGTAGAAAGAGATTTACTGCCATCAGAAAACCCCCTACATTCTTTTGACTTTGTCAAAAGAATGCAATTGCAGTGTGGACGCAAGTGTAGTTTTTTCAGGAAAAACAGCCGTTTTTCTGGAAAAACTCTGCAGTGTAGACATACCCCTAGGGACTATGGTAATACAAAGGATAAACACGGCACCCCCAGGGTCTATGGTAGTACAAAGGATAAACATGGCAATTTAGACAGTGCCCTAAAGGCTGTTCTGCTAATATCAAACTCCTGGCAACCTCATTTCCAGAGAAGTGCAAATAATTTGGGTGCATTTTGGATTAGGATCGCATTTTTGGGCACATCTCAAAATTGATTCCACACACACAGAGCCTCCCTGAAGTTCACCAGCAGTCCAGAACAGAGAAAAATAGAAGATGCCTGAAGACTTCTGTAAAGATAACCTGCATTTTTTTTAAAAAGCAGCTTTTCCTTTTAGAAGAACAACAGTCTTGTGGTTAAGCATTGGACTCAGTCTCTAGAGATCAGGTTCCATTTCTGGCTATAATAAACTTGACTTTCTATGTTTCAGTTTCACGTCTATTAAGTGGTGATAATATCACCACGTAACTTTTGTCTATTAGATAGATAAGAAACTCTTTGGGGCAAGTGCTATTATGTGGTTGTTCAATGCCTAACACAATAGGACCCCAAGCACTAGCATAATACAATCATATGACGCATGACTATTCTGAAGTGTCTTATTTATGCCATTTTTAAAGCCTTTTAAATACTGTAGTGTATTTCAATACATTAACAAATAAGACTTCATAAAAGGAGATTTTACAAAAGCAGAAAGATGCTAGAGCTAGTTTTATTATGCAACAGCTTTTCATAATGGCTTATGGCAGAAGGATGCATGCTACCAACAATATAGTCCACTCCACCTACTGCTCTCAGTAGCAATTGCATAAAGAATATAGGACCACAAGCATCTAGTACAACTTATACTATTGCTGCTATTGGATCATTCTTCACTGTCTGCTATACATTCTGTTTAACTGTAGCTGTTCACTATGTTATGGTTACAGTTTAGCAACCTGCTTTGGAGTAGTATTATATACTAATGCCAGAACAAAATGTGATGTCCAAATAGTACAGCAATTTACAAGTTTACCTGCAAATAAAAATCTATTTACTATTTTCTTGTGTTAATGTAGCTTATGAGTATCTACTTTCCCAAAGCAAGAGAACACTTTTTTTAGTTATGCGTATAAGTGACTTTGATTTTCAGATTAAGATTTACCATTCTGCTCATTGGAGTTTGAAGGAATTCAAGTACCAGCTATCCTACTGAATTGCCAGAAATTGCAATGATGCAATTGGGAATTGTCATTCTTGGCTACAAATGTAGCTTTAAGGTAGGCTGTAACAAAGCGACCAACATGAGAAGATAGAAGGGGAGACTTGAGATCCGGAGAGAAGCAGACAGACAATAAGGTTGGAAGGAAAAGAGTTTGAGGTAGTGGCCACACATGTTCACTGACCTGTAGCCCAGCTTAACTCTAGCAGATAAAACCTGAATCTTTTCTCAGGTGACAAAAAATGAGTCATGTTGTACCTTAGAGACTAAAATTTGTTAGGACATAAGCTTTTGTGGGTAAAACCCACATCAGTTAACCAGTTGAGATCCTTATTCAATCCTAAATTGATAGTGTTAAATTTGCAAATCAATTCCAGTTCAGCCATCTCCCCCTGAAATTGGGGTTTGAAATTCTCCAGCTAACTCAGGCCATGTCTCCACTTGTAGTGCTGAAGATCAATCTTCTGGTGTTTGATTTAGCCCCTCTATTTAAGATCCACCAAATCAAATGCTTAGGGCAGCTTTAGTCCACACCAATACTTCCTGCAGTCAGAAGGAGTAAGGGAAGCCAACAAGAGCATTTGCTCCTTCTGCTTCCCACTGTGATAGCTGGAACTGCATACCCTAAGCTGAACCTTCCAGATCTAGCTTAGACCTGGCTGGAGTCCTACTGCATCATGCCCAAGGTGAGCTCTGAAGTACTTTGATGAGCATCTCACTGACAGCTTCTAAGAAATCCAAGCCAACCTACACTGGCAGTAGCTGCCAACAAGCGGAACAGGTCTTTCCTCAAGTGGCCCTTACTTCTCTTTAAAAACCATCACAAGCCATCCTAAAACACAGGAAGCAGTCTCTCAGCAGCAACATTTTGGAGTTATTGTTTGCTCCCCATTGATTACTCACCCCAATTTGTGCAGACAAAAATCCACCCTGGCTTCATAGGCTTCAGGGTGCGTGCTCACAAGATAGTGCATACCATATAGCTTTTTCATTTACTCCCCTCAATGCTTTATTACACAGGAGTCACAAACAGGATTGACCTTACTAGCAGAGCCCTGCAAATTCACCTATATCCACTTTATATCTGCAGCTCATTTTGCAGATATATTTTGTATCTAGAAACCTGCAAATCTGCAGCTATCCACTTTATATCCGCAGGCAAAATGTGTATCTGCATCTGTAATTGCAAAAATGAGCCGGGAATATCAGCAGATATCTGATTTATATCTGCAATTTGCAAGGCTCTGTCCATAGGCAGCCTCCATTCGCAGATGCGGACACAGATATCCCCCGCTCATTTTTGTGGCTACAGAGGCGGTTGTGGATACACAATTTTGTATCGGCTCAGGGCTCTTCTTACAGGAGAGAGTAGGACATACCCGCTTCCAGCCATTATAGCCACAAGCGACACCTGTCCTAAGAGCAGCTGGGACGCGCCGAGATCTGCTCTCTACCCCCTGCCAGGAGCCGCGCGCCGCTAGCACTAGGGAGAAGGCTGAAACTTGCCACTGCAGGGGGCTCCGGGCTGGCCGGAGGCAGCTCCGCACCTCCCAGGCCAAGGAAGTTGGTAAGACTCTTCCTACAGCACCTGCAGAGCGCCCTCCCCATCCCGCACCCCCCCCTTCGCGTCCGGGGTCCACCCCAGCAGTAGCGGTGCAGCAAGGAGGACGCAAGCTGGGCTGCCCCGCCAGCGCCCGGCAAGCTGGTCCCCAGCCCGAACCCGCGTTTAGACGGGCAGCGCCTCCCCCGCTCCGAAGTGGAGTTTCCCGCAGAGCAGGCGCCCGTCCCCTCTTTGTCCCGTTGCTTGACCCCGCCACGCTGCTAGAGGGTCTTATGGTGGGAGGGGGCGGACCCCCGCCTCGGTTGTGTGCCCCCCCCCCCAGCTTCACACGCCGGCTTTGTCCGCGAGGGTGCGTGCAGGGCACTGCTGGCGGCCGCGGCGCGAGGGGAGGCGCGTTGCTGGCTCGCAGCCTGCGGGCAGGGACGCGGCCAGCTCCGAGCCCCGCTGCGCCCTTGCGGTGGGCGGATTGGCAGGCTGGAGCGCTGCGCCCGCTCCCCCGCGCGGCCCCCGGGCAGCGGAGCTGCGCGCACAGGAGAGTGCGCCCGGGGCGCGGCGAGGGGGCGCTATAGGCGGGTAGCAGCCACCTACCGGCCGGCCCGCCCTGCTCTCTTGTGCGCGCCGCGGCCGGGCAGAAGGGGGTTCGCTGAGCAGCGAGGCGGGGAGGGGGGACCCACCGTCGCGCTGGAGGGGCAGACAAAGAGGAAGGGGAAGTGAGTGCAGCGCAAGGGGGGCTGTAGGACAGGGCTCTCCGCGCGGCGCCAGGCGCACCGCCGTCCAGTCGAACAAGCCCCCGCCAGAAGGGGCCCGTTTGCTCTGGCGCGCTGGGCAGCGGCAGCCGCTTGCTCACCCTGGCTCCTTCAAGCCACGCAGGAGCCACTGGCTCCTCCATGGCGCAAGAAGTGCGGTGGCGCCTGCAGCGGGGCCTCGCCCGAGCGGCTTGCCCCCCACGTCCCTGCGGTGGGTTTGTGTCCCAGGCTTGTCCCTGTGCAAACAACAGGTTGAATATTGTAGGTGAGGGTTATTAAAGTGTCCCCGGGACAAAGGCAGTCTGTGTCCCATTCGCCACGCTTGGCTTCAGCTTTGGAAAGGGCACACAAGATGTGACATGATCTTGGCTTCCAACATTATTCAGTCTGCATAGCGGCAAGTCCTCCCCTGTCTCCCTGGCAATAAAGTTCTGCCGATTTAGTCGTCGCCCCCCCATCTAAAACTCTGCCTACTTAGAGCAAAGCTCGGAGCACGCCGCTAGGTCCATGGAGGTGCGTATTTAACCTTGTCACAAGAAGAAGAAATACAGGGAAGGATTTACCAAACCCAGGCAGGAAAGCGGTCTGGGCAGTGTTGCATTGGCTCAGTCTGTCAGTGGGTTTCCCCTAAAGAATCCGTGGCCAGAGCGCTGTGTAGTTCTTGCCCCCCGTTAGCCTTGTAGCCAGTGCTGTTTCCCTCTGGGGACAGGCTTAGAGCATGGGTTCCCAAACTGGGGGTGCGCGAGGCAACCCAGCCTCCCCCTGCCCCATCAACCCCTCTACGCTAAATTTTGCTGCTATTTTTGTTTTTCGTCTGGATCAGTTCCTTTTTTTTTTGGCTCAACAAGTTTGGCTGCTAGGGGAGGGGGGGGGGCCTGAGGGTTTCTCAAAAATCAAAAAGGGGGCGTGATGCCAAAAAGTTTGGGAACCACTGGCTTAGAGTAAAAGCCACTTAAACAGCCATCCAGAGGGGAACAAAGCGCTTAGCTACAGATGCTGCCAGGTCTAGCTCTTGTGCTGCGTTCAGAGCAGGAACGGGCCCCAAGACTGCAGACCCTGGCATCGGGCACTGTCCCGAGGGAGGCGAGTGAAGAGAGAGCAAAGGCTTGCATAGGATCCTCTTTCCTTGCTGCCTTTGTACGCTTGGGATGGTGCATTGTGAGACAGGCTTTTGTTCTGGGAATCTCTCCGATTTAGTGTCATTCCTGGTTCAAAAGAACCAGTACAAGGCTCAATGTCGGTTTCACAAGTCACCTTTAGCTTAGAAAGCACATTTGCAAACCGTGTCACTAAAAAGCGTGGCTTTCAAGTCACTTCCCAGCATAGAGCAAATAACACAAGAGCATCGTCCACCTCGTCTCTCTAAACTAGGGATAGATGACCCGACTAGCAGCGATCTCCTCCTCCAACGCCTTGTCTGAGGAAAGGTCGAAATGTAGTTAGTTTGCTTTTCAAAGTTACCGAGGGCATCAGTTTGCTAGTTCTGCTGAGGTACAGGCACTACCATAAATCAGTGACTAAAGAAATGAATCACCACTTCCACGTCTGTTTAGTCATCTAGACATTTAAAAACAACCAACCAACCAAACCCCAGAACGTCAGTAACTACCAAATTACTACAATGTTTAGTATTTAGGCAAGAATCACTTAAAATATTTGTGAGCTTGGACACGATTTGCATTAAGTTAGCTCAGGCTAGAGATCAAGACTGAACTAAGTAGCCGTCTTTAGATGAACGTGCTTTTTCAATACACAGAAGCTAAAGCCACTGGTAATACCACAGCGCCACCAGCTGGATTCAAGCTATTAAACAAAAGAGCATCGGATAGATGTCTGTACGGCTTCTGTTTACTACACAATAGGTAAACTCAACTACTCTAAACAGGCTAGCCAGTCATCTAGCTAATCAGACCGACTACAATTAGAAGAAGTGATCAAAAGGGATAGCTGGCTGGGAAGGGCGGGAAAGGGAAAGACTAATTAGAAAGAATTAGATAAGGCAATATTGTGCCTACAGTTTCAAAGCAGAACTCCCACTGATATTGAAGCCGATGGCGAAGATTAGCTATTGTAGTCGATCTACACTTAGATCTCGCTTTAGTAAAGATCTCAATCCCCTTGCAGGTAGTAACACTGAAGTCCGTGAGCTGTTCACAACTGACCGTGTTAAACGTTTTCAAAGAAACCATTTTCATAACGCAGTCTCATTACTTTTACTCATCCCATAAGCTGAGATGTTGATAATAGCAACAACATTTCTCTTTAAAGTTGTAAGGGGAGGGAATCAAAGCCTCATTTTTTAAAGAATATAGTAGTTCCTCATCTACTACCAAATATCACACGTTACCTAGTTATGGAAACTTTTAGAATCTGTAATTAAATATTTAAACACAGAACAGGCTGTGCTAATTGTTCCCACTGAGTGAATTATAGTATTTTTGGCTCATTATCACCATGATTTTATGTGGATTTGCAGCAAAAAAGCAACAAGAATGTTGGGCATCATTAGAAAAAGGATAGAGAATAAGACAGAGAATATTTCATTGCCTCTATATAAATCTATATGTCCACATCTGAGTGCAGATGTGATTGCTTCATCTAATATATCTTGGCATTGACAAAGGTTCAGTAAAGGGCAACAAAATGGTTAGGGGCATGGGACAGCTGCCATATGAGGGTGGATTAATAAGAACGGGACATTTCAGCTTAGAAAAAAAGAAGAGACTAATGGGAGATATGACAGAGGTCTATATAATCATGGCGGGTGTGGAGAAAACAAAGAAAAGCTATTTACTTGTTCCCATAACAAGAACTAGGGGTCATCAAATGAAATCAAGTAGGTAGCAGGTTTAAAACAAAAGGAAGTACTTCTTCACACAACATATGACTAACCTGTGGAACTCCTCACCACAGTATGCTTCAAAAAAGCCAGGACTTGAACAGGGCTCAAAAAAAAAGAACTAAAATTCATTGGAGAGAGGTCCATTACTGGCTATTAGCCAGGATGGCTAGAATGGTGTTCCTAGCCTCATGTAGAATCGTAGAATCCTAGGGCTGGAAGAGACTTCAGGAGGTCATCAAGTCCGGCCCCCTGCCCAAAGCAGGACCAATGCCAACTAAATCATCCCAGCCGGGCCTTTGTGAAGCCAAGACTTAAAAACCAGTAGGATGGAGATTTCATCACCTCTGTAGGTAACCCATTCCAGTACTTCACCACCCTCCTAGTGAAATAGTTTTTACTAATATTTTCCTTTGTTTATCAGAGAAATGGGTGAGAGACTAGCTCTCTTGATGATTGCCTGTTCTGTTCATTCCCGCTGGGACACCAGGCATTAGTCACGGTCAGAAGACAGGATACTGGGCTAGACTGACTTTTAGTCCAACCCATTATGGCCATTCTTATGTTAACTTTGTGCTACAGAAAAGTTTTGAAAATATTGCTTTCAGGCTACTTACAAGAATAGCCAGCTAGAAATAAGTTTCCTTAGTTTCTTCTTATTTTCAGTTTTAAGACATCTTTGTAAAAGTCTAACCAAATTTTCCCTATGTTGTATATAAATACAGCTCTAGTCTATACCCCCCCCCTCCCCAAAGTAACCATTATACTACATTACTCACCCTGTTCCAAATGGTATTCATCCTGGTACCAACTGCCTTAGGAACCAAAATAATGCACACCTACTTTTCACATCTAATAGCCATGCAAAACTAGCATAACCTGACTTCCCCCCCCCCCGCCCTTTTTCTAGGCTCCACATGTCCTAGATTCCAATTAGAAAGCTGATCTGTTTCATCTGGGCAAACCAACAATGGCAATGAGAACCTGCATAGTTGTCATCAAAGGTGTTGGTTGGGCAGCATAAACTTTACAGCTGACATGAGTGAGAAGGAAAATAAGCTTGATTTGCAGAGCCTGGGTGCAGGTTGAAGTGATGATAACTAGGGGTTAAAAAAAAGAGAAAAAATTAGACTGTTTGTTTTGAAAAATCATTCATTGTCAGACCCTGCCTTGAACCCAATACTAGTATCTTTAGATAAGCACTTTTCAGAATAAAACCCCACCTTAGGGCAAATCCAGAGCCCATTTCTCTGGCTGAGAGTGGCTCCTCTGGTGCATTTCACAGCACAAGGGGGTGAATTTGAGTTGATAGGAACCAAACACAAGCATGGGTGTTGGAACTAGAGGTGCTGATTGTGGTTCCCTGGCTTGAAGTGATTTCCATCATATACAGGGTTTACTGTTTGATTCAGTGGCTCTCAGTATCCCTGCACACATATTCAAGTTGTTCTAGCACCTCTGACTATGAGGTGTATGCATTCTAGATGCCATGGCAGTTTCTGTGGGATAAAATCTTAGTACAGCACACAGATTAAGTTAAGGGCATCCTGGCTGTACATATCTTCTTTTCAGCTTCAGGGGACTGTGAAGAGACCCTGCATAGGCTGCTTCAAACATTGGGCTTTGGACATATCCTGGATCTGGTAATGCACTGGTAAATTTACACACTCAGTTCCTATGTGAATGATCCTAAGGCTGGGAAAATATTGCAAAAATAATGTTTGCAAGTGTTCACTGTCTGGTCTAATGAAGCAGCCTCTTTTTGAGTTATTGCCTGGCAAGGCTCTGATTCCTGGAAAATATGTGGTGTTACATTACAGCCTTTCACCAAAAATGTTTTGTTTTTAATTTGATTTCATTCTGTGCATGTTGTGAACATAACACTAGAATTTCATATGGCTCTTTGGTTTGATCATATTCATACCATCCCTTTCTCCCTCACCTTTTTCTAGCTAGTCACAAACACTGAGGCAGAGGAGTTTTCGTTTGATTGGGTTTGTGGGAAATTGATGCAGGTGAAGATGGGGGGAGGGATAGCTCAGTGGTTTGAGAATTGGCCTGCTAAGCCCAGCATTGTGAGCTCACTCCTTGAGAGGGCCATTTAGGGATCTGGGGCAAACCTGTCAGGGATGGTACTTGGTCCTGCTGTGAAGGCAGGGGACTGGACTCCATGGCTGTGTCTAGACTGGCAAGTTTTTGCGCAAAAGTGGCCGCTTTTGCGCAAAAACTTGACAGCTGTCTACACTGGCCGCTTGATTTTTGCGCAAAAGCACTGGCGTTCTAATGTAAGAAATCAGTGCTTCTTGCGCAAATACTTTGACGCTCCGGTTCGGGCAAAAGTCCTTTTGCGCAAACGGGCCAGTGTAGACAGGCAGCTAAGACGTTTTTCGCAAAAGCAGGCTACATGGAAAAAAACCCTTTGGACGCACGGAGACCCCGTAGCCACCCTGGACTTCCTGGTAACCTGAGCTCCTTAAAGCAGACGCAAGGCTGCTGAGCTCACGCGGCAGGAGACCAGCACGGACCTCTAGCCAGAGGTCTGCCACGTGGCTCCTGCCGTGCTCAGCAGCCACCCCGCAGCAGGATGGCAGCTCCGGGCGATCAGCCACCCGCACCCCCAGCGCAGGAGGCCCCCAGGGACCGAAAAAGACGGGCCCCATCCTGGTCCTCAGGGGAGCTGGACAGCCTGCTGGACCTGTGGCAGGAGGAGGAGGCCCTCCATGACACCCACTCCCGGCGCCGCAACGCCGAGATCTTCGCCCACATGGCCCAGGCGCTTGCTCAGCAGGGACATCCAGCCCGGACCCTCGAACAAGTCCGGGCTAAGGTGAAGGAGCTGCGCCTGGGCTATGTGCGGGCCAGCGAGGGCCAGGGGGCAGGAGCCGACACCTGCCCCCACTACGACCGGCTCCACGCCATCCTGGGTCAGCCAGCACCACGAGCCCTGGAGGTCCCCGTCGACAGCAGCGTGCACCCCCCCGTCACCAGGACCACCGAGGCAGGGGAAGGAGACAGCAGTGTGTCGGAGGACGAGGCCAGCACTGCCACCCAGCAGGTCCCCTCAGGCAGCCCCGACATCTCCCGCGCATCCTCGGAGGCCGGGGAAGGATCCACCGGTGAGTGTTGCACTTTGCACTCACAAGGGCGGGGGAGGAGGGGAGCCAGGCGCCCGGAGGGGGAAGGGGGAGAGCATGTCACTCAGGCCACGTGAGCTGCATGCTGTGTAGCATTAGGCAGTAAGCAGCACGTGCAACCACGTGCAGCCTGGTGACCGAGCGGCATGTGGCTGCGGCAGGCAGCTCCAGGGCACGCCTGGGACCGTGCTGCTCACACACATCCGGTGTGACCAGGGGGAAGGGTGGATGCCGGCTGGAACCAGCCAGGGCCCCAGGGACTCAGGCAAGAGCCCGCACCTCCGCAAGGGTGCAGCACGCAGAACGGCACACTGTCCCATGCCTGGCTGTGAGGCACAGCCAGCTGCTTCTGGGAAAACCGCAGCGTCACAGCCCTGTGAACGTGGCCCCCACTGAGCCCCTCGCCTGCTCCCGGTGTCTTGGCTGGCTCCCCGAGGGAAGTCCCCAGTGTGGCCACACATGTCCCTGGGCTACGTGTGGGAGGGATAGTGGGAGGGAGAAGGGGGGGAAGCGCTCGGGCCGCCCCTAGGGCCGCCTGAGTTTTGCTGCAAGGATGGGACACTCCCCAGTCACTCTCCTGGTTCCGTCCAGGAGATATCCCACGCGATGGGGATCTGAGAGCCCAGACCACGTCTGCCAGATGTGCTCCCAGGCACTGTGTGGGGATTCATCTCGCTCCCTGTCAAACACCAGTGATTAGCCCAAAGCCTCACAGCCTCCACCGGCAGGGAGTTCCACAGGTTAATGCAACACAAGCGCCCTCCCACCCTCCACGGGGCCAGGACACAGACCGGTGGTTACAATACATGGAGGAGGACCCTACTCCAGGGGCAGTCCTCTTTGCAAACATACAACACGGGGGGCAGAGGGGGAACCGAGTGGGCCCAAGCCACACTACTGTGGTGTCACCTGGGCTCAGGGGTGGAGGGCATAAGGTGTGGGGACAGTGGCCGGGCTGCCTGACTGACCCATCCTTTCTTCTCTTCCCTGCAGCGGGACCAAGCACAAGCCGGGGACCCTCCAGTCCAGCAGCAGTGGCAGCAGCAGCACCCCCAGCCGCCCAACCACCGAGGCAGAGGGTCCGCCACCGGGACCAGCTCCTTCGGCGCCACGTGCAGGCTGTCGAGCGCGTCGAGGGTGCCATCACTCGGCGCATGGAGGCAGACCTGCAGTGGCTTCAGGAGTCCTGGGCCGCCTTCCAGGCCCAGTGTGTGCGGATGGCCGACTCCATCGCCACCCTCACCACCCACATTGGCCATGCCATACATTACGGCATGGCCTTGCCCCATGCCCCTGCCATCCCTCCCCTAGCACTGCCCCTGCCCCCTCCTGCAATGGCCCCTCCTGCTCCTGTCCCTGCCCCTCCTGCAATGGCCCCTCCTGCTCCTGCTCCTCTTGCTCCTGCTCCTGCCCCTCCTGCCCCTCCTGCCCACCTCCCCGTGCAGCCTGCCCCAATGCGGCCTGCCCCCCATGTCCAGGTCCGCCCCCGCAGGAGCGGTCGCAGGGGCCACCCCTCCGAGGGTAGCTCCTCCCCTCCCAGTTCAAGGTCTCCTCCCCTCTCCCCTTGTAAATAAAAACATACAAGTTTTTCTGTTGGCAACAAAACTGTGTTGTTTATTGTGTTACTCGAGGTAACTTAAATAATTGATTTGAGATGCCAATTAGCCAACTAAATTTCAGAAGATTACAAAATCACGGACACCAAATACCGTATCTATCACGGTCGTTCCTTTAATTGGTCATTGGTTTGTGGCGCATAAATAAATACTGACACTTTAAGTAAAATTTAAACCACAAGACTATATTAACATAGATAACAAACAAGCAAGAAAGGTTAAAACACGAACACAAAGAATATGTACATAGTCTAGACGCAGGGACGATTGTAGTGTTGCTGGTGACCTCAATCCTTTGGTCCTTCCGGGCCTCGGGAGAGGAACAGCCAGGAGTCCCTCGATGGAAGACGCCGCCGAAGCTGGCGACCTCAATCCTTTGGTCCTTCCGGGCCTTGGGAGAGGAACAGCCAGGAGTCCCTCGATGGAAGACGCCGCCGAAGCTGGCGACCTCAAGTCTTTGGTCCTTCCGGGCCTCAGACAAGGAACTGCCAGGAGATCCCTTTAAGACGACTGGAATCGGGTACGCTGACTCGAGCCTTCCGCACGAACCACGGATCCTCTTCCTGTTATTCGGGACAGCTGGAACAGGCGATGGTGGCCTAAAACCTAGCCTAAACTAAAAGAAAAACCCTAGCTACGTCCGACGCACCCGACGAACATGCACGATGACGGCCGATATGCTTCGAACCGACGCTGCCTGACGAACAGTCACAACGACGATAGCTAATTTAACTAAACCTAACTCTGGACCCAATTTAAATTGGTAGGTGCAAGCCTTCCGCTTGACCTGACCTGACAGACAAGACTACCAGGAGTCTTCGTACCCAACAAAACAAGTATAACCAAGGTTGGTTTGTTCAATGCAGTAAATTTACAATTGGGAGGTAAGGGGAGGGAAGGGGGAAAGGTAGGGGATGGGAGGGAGTTGTATGGGGAGACTGAGGCGACTCTACTATGGGGCCTGTGCGAACATGCCCGTCAGGGCCTCTCAGATGCGCACCCCATCCTGGTGCGCCTGGCAGATGGCAGCTGTGTGGGGCTGTTCATAAGTCTGTGCCTTGGCTGCCATCCATGTGGGGAGGAAGGCCTCCCCACTCCGCTCCACAACGTTGTAGAGCACGCAGCACGCGGCCACTACCTCCGTTGCATTCCGCTCACCCATCTCGAGACGGGTGAGCAAACAACGGAAGCAGGCTTTTAAGCGGCCGAAGGTGCACTCCACTTGATTCCGGGCATGGTTGAGGCGGTTGTTGAACTGGGCCCGGTTCTGGTCCGGCTGACCCATGTAGGGCCACATTAGCCAGGGCAGCAGGGGGTAGGCCGCATCCCCGATGATGCAGATGGGCATAGGCACATCCCCGACAGTCAACTCCCACTGGGGGAAGTAGGTGCCTGCCTCCAGCCTGCGAAACAGTCCGGAGTTGCGGAGGATGCGGGTGTCATGTGCCCTGCCGGACCAGCCCGCATAGACATCCAGGAAGTGGCCCCGGTGGTCCATGAGGGCCTGGAGAACAATCGAGCAGTACCCCTTCCTGTTTGTGAACTGGACTGTTCGATGCTCCGGGGCCTGGACGGGGATGTGGGTTGCATCCAGGGCTCCCCCCGCAGTTGGGGAACCCAAGGGCAGCGAAGCCGGCCAGCGTAGCGTCCACGTCGCACAGGCGGATCACTCTCGGGAGCAGGACATCGTTGATGGTGTGGATGACCTGCAGAAGGGTGCAGAGAAACACAGGGGAACACATCACATAAGGCAGGGGTGAGTGTGCGCTCCCTTGGCCCCCCCCCATGATTCCCTCTGTCCTCACACACACACGCACATGCACACACACACACACCACAGTCCCCTCACCCCACGGCCCCCCACCACCACCAGCAGGCCTATGCAAGGGAGGGACGGCCCAAACCCCTGGGTGACCCAGCCTGGAGACTTGGCTGCCCCTGGGCATGGAGTGCAGCACCCTCCCCCCACCCCACTCCCCACTCTCCCTGGGACTTACCTCCATAACGATGACACCGACGGTGGATCTGCCCACCCCGAACTGGTGTGCCACCGATCGGTAGCTGTCCGGGGTGGCCAGCTTCCAAAGTGCGATGGCGACCCTCTTCTCGACGGGGATGGGTACCCACAGCCGGGTGGTGGCTCTCTGGAGCGCCGGGGCGAGCCAGGCACACAGCTCCAGGAACGTCCACTTTCGCATGCGGAAGTTCCGGAGCCATTGCTGGTTGCCCCATTGCCCCAGGACCAGCCAGTCCCACCAGTCGGTGCTGGTGTCCAGTCTCCACAGTGGCCTCTCCACCCTGGGGTGGGGATGCCACAGGGACGCCATGGCCTCCCTGGTGAGGGAGTCCAAAGCGGTCTGTGCCTCCTGGTCCTGGAACAGGAGGGCACCAGCCTGGAGCAGCAGCTGCAGGCACTCCAAAATGGCCGGCAGTGGCCAGAGCAGGCACATGGCCACCCCTGGCTCCATGGCAGACAAAACAAGGCAAAAGAAAAAAAAAACCAGGCAAAAGCACTAGGTGGCAAAAGGCAGTGGTGTCCAAAAGGCAGAGGGCAACCACCAAAACTGCTACGGCTGTCAGTCCCTGCAAGAGGTCCTAAAGCACAGAGCAGGAGAAAGGCTGTCCAGGAGAGCCCTTTAAGCACGTGTCAAAAGGAGCTCCAGCCCCGCCCCGAAAGGGCTGGTGCCCTTTGCCCTCTGCAAAATGGTTCCGGGCTTCTGCTTTTGCGCAGCGCCGCCAATGTAGACGCTTTTGCGCAAAAGCGCATCGTTATAACGATAACTCCGTGCCAGTCTAGACGCGCTTTTGCGCAAATACTTTTAACGGAAAAACTTTTCTGTTAAAAGCATTTGCGCAAAATCTTGCCAGTCTAGACGTAGCCCATGACTTTTCAAGGGCCCTTCAGATAGATAAAACATGCACGAACAAAATCATAGAGCTGGAAGAGACCTCAGGAGGTCATCAACTCCAGCCCCCTGCCCAACACAGGCCCAATCCCAACTAAATCAACCCATCCAGGGCTTTGTAAAGCCTAGAGGTAAAAATGTCTAGGGATGGAGATTCCACCACCTCCCTAGGTAACCCATTAAGCACACACCTGTTTAAAAATGTATCAAGCTTCTGATACCATGTGACTTAAGAGAAAAGCCACAGATAAAAATAGCAAATCTATACCCCTTGTAATCTGAAAACTAAGTTTTTTGCCAACTTCTTACAAGTAATATATTTGCAGTAGTTAGATTCAGTTCCCATATGATTTCTGAATATAATAGCCCTAAATTTGTCAGATCATTTATTCAGAATGCTTCAAGTTTTAGCAAACAAATTTATTTTAAAACCAGTTTCAGGCATGTAATCTGTAATTACAGCTACTTCCTTTGTTAACATTTGGAATACAAGTGCTCTGTCTCTCACATCTGTGGTGAGTCTTATTAAGACATGCTCTCCCCCTCCTCTGTTTTCCTCCCAAACCACTGCATTTGTGGCAGCAAGGGAAAGAGTTCTGCTTTGTCCCTTGCCACTCCCACTGCCCTTTAATGGGCTATGTCATTTTACTGATCTATAAGCAGTAATGCAGCTGCTTTGTAGCGCAGGACAGAATGCTGAGGAACCATTGTTGCACCCAGGGGCGGACTGGCCCAGCGGGATACCGGGAATTTCCCAGTGGGCTGTCCTCCGAAGGGCTGGCTGGTGGCTGCTGGAGAAGGAGGGGGATTGTGATGGGGTGCTGCAGCCCCGCACTTTAAATTCCCTGGCGCCGGCCATGTACGGGACACAGTAGGTCTGAGGGAGTGCATGCGCAGCGTGCTCAAACGCCGCGCAACAGCTGAGAGGGGAGATGCCCGGGCATGGTGTGACGTCATGGCCCAGGACTTTAAAACTGCCCGGCCCAGCGTTGCACCGCGCAGCCCAGCACGTGGTCTGGAGGCCTGGAAGCAGCTGGGGCCAGGGCTGTGGGGACGTCTGGGGCCCGATCACAGACTCCAGCGCTGCAAACTGGAAGGCAGAAGGTGGGGGAGGGTGGGAGGGGAGGGGAAAATAGGGGGAAGGAATGGGAGAGGAAGGGGCTTGAGCTGAGGGGAGGGGGGCAGTGCAGAAGAAGAAAGGGGAAGGCACCAAGGGACAGGGTGGAGGAGAGACAAATGCCAGGGGGGCCAAGTGGAGACAATGAGGAAAAGGGCAGGAGGAGGTGTCAGTGGGAGGGGACAGGGTTAGCTGGGAGAGGAGAGGGTAAGGGCATTGGGAGCTAGAGGGGGTGGGGGAGGTGCTGGGAGAAGGCTTGAAAGAAGGGGTGGGCATGAGGAAGGCGGGGATGGAGCAAGTCATGTGTGAGGGCACAGGGGCATGAGGGGAACGGGGAAGAGGGTGGTGAGGGGTGGGCATCAGGGAAAAGAGGACAAAGGGGCAGGGGCAGTGAGGAAGGGGGCACCAGGAGGTGCAGGGGTAAGGGAAGGTGCAGGTGCCAGGGATTCTGGGGTGAAGCAGAAGGGCAGACACCTGCAGGAGGGACCAGCACCAGAGGTGAGAGGCAGGGCAGGTGTGTAGAGGGAGGTGTTAGAAGAGGGGATGAGGAGGGTAGCTCACATGATCAGAGTGGGGCTACTGGAGGAGTGGGCACAGGGGGGAGAGAAGGGCTGGGGGCAGTGAGAAGGGCAGGAGTCAGGACAGCAGAGGAGGGTGAGGGGTTGGGGGGCAGCAGGCACCAGGGGAGCTGATGGAGTAAGGGGAGGAGACAGGGCAGCAGAGGGAAAAGGGAGAGGTTTATAAGATATTTATTAGTAACTTGGGTGCCACAGTGGCACATCCAAACAAGCCACATGAACTCAGTAGTGGTGCACAACACAAAATTCATTCTGCTCATGGTAGGAAACTCTTAGAGGGAACACTTCCCCCCAGCCTCTCTGCCCCCGAGTTAATGTCACACACATTGAGTTAATGCAATTGCAGGATAGTTGCATGGGGGGGGAGGGAGTTGGTGGGGGCCAAACTAATCCCTATTGGTAGGAGGATGGTGGGAAAAGTCCCTAGAGAGGGGTCACATGACACCTTTTACTTCTGGTCATGTGTCCATCTTGTTTCGAGAGTGTTACCTCCAGATGTGTGGCTAATGGGAGTGAGGGGGTGTGGCTAATGGGGGTCAGGGATGTGGCTAATGGGGGTCAAAGAGTAAATTAAAAAAAAAAAAAAATCTTTGATGTGAAAAAGTGGGCCGTTCTCAACCCATTTCCCAGGCCTATTTTGATTGCCAGTCCGCCCCTGGTTGCACCTCTGCAGCACATACATGTCATTTCAGGTGATACGCATTTCAGAGCAATGCGCGCCCTTTGCAGGAATGAGCCCAGCCAAGGTAATCGTATTCACTTTAGTTGGTCTTAAACATGCCACAGTGCTTTGAGTGAAGTTTACTTTGAAAAGACTGCTTACAGGAGGATGTGAGTAATACAGAGTTATAAAGTGCTTAGGAAATATGGCTTGTGCTTTAATACAAAAAGTGGGAGGAGTTCTTTATTTGCAAAACCCTAATCCTGTAGACAGCTCAATAGTGTCCAAAAACCAGCAGATATTAATCTCTAAGGCTGCTGCTATTGATTTTCCAGGGTTCGAATAAGTGGTCTAGGTAAGACAGCTAATTCGAAGTGAGAGGGGCGCTCTGGTTGCTGCCAGTAACTCTGCTTCCATAACGAATAAGGGAAGTCAAAGGAAGAATGGTCTTCCTTTGACTTCCTGCAGTGTAGACAGCACCAAAAGCCAAGTTAAGCTATTTCGACTTCGGTTGCAGAATTAACATAGCTGAAGTTGCATATCTTAATTCGACTTTGTCCTGTAGTGTAGGTTCCTCACCCCTACATTAGCATATCAAAAGAAGGGAGTTACTTATCAAGTGTAGGACCAGTATTAACAAGACCAATTCAGTTAGGTGGATGTGGCTCACTCCCAGCAGTTGATGAGGAGGTGTGAATAGCAACAAGACATTCTAAGTCCTTAATCAGGCCTAATTTGATTCTGTGAACGTTGCAGATGAATTGCAGCTCTGCTGTTCTCATTGTAGTCTGGTTTTGAAGAGTTTTTGTTTGATTGGTTGGTTTTTGGTAAAAGGATGTCTACTTTTAACTGCAACGCTATTTTGCAATACCAGAGTATCGCAAAATAGCTATCCCTCGTCTTCAGAGAAAGCCTGTTATTTTGAAATATAACGGGCTCGCTATTCTGACGTCCCTGTAAACCTCAGTCCACAAGGAGTAAGGGACGTTTTGGAATAGTGGGTTATTTCAAAATTTGTCTCTGTCTACACAGTACCAAATTACAAAATAAGCTATTTTGAAATAAGATTGAAATAAGATACACAATTTGCGTAGCTCAAATTGCATATCTTATTTTGAGCTATGGTTAAGCGTAGATGCACCCTGAGTGTCCAGGGAGGTTAAAGTAGTCTCCTGCTAGTTTTTGTATGTTACCTTTCTTGATGCTAGATTTGTGTCTGTAAATCCTTTGGCGCAGAGACTGTCTGGTTTTATCAATATACATGGCAAGAGGATTACCATGGTTACAGCAAATTAACCATGTGGTTTGGGAACATTCTTTTTAGAGCCAACTATGTCCCTAAATGGTTTAAAAGTTGTAGCATAGACGTACCTCAGAAATGAGATGAAACCTTGTATTTCATTATGAAATACAGATGCCTTCTCCTCAGTGTCTCTAGCATTGAATGGCACCATATTATTATTCATAAACTTCTAAGTAGCAGCTTAGTTTATGTTGTTTTTAATCAAAGTGGCAGCTCATGGAGAACTTTGAGAATAGAAGCGCAGGTTTCACTAAAAAAGTAAACCCAAGTTTCTTGCGCTCCCGGATCTAGAAAGGGTCAAAGGGCAAAGAAAAAGAATCCCACATTTAGGCTATGTCTACACTGGCGGCTTCTTGCACAAGAAAACGTCCACACTGCCATGTGCGAGCTGTGCTTTTGCGCAAGAGCGCCCATGGCAGTGTGGACGCTCTCTTGCGCAAGAAAGCTCTGATGGCCATTTTAGCCATAGGGCTTTCTTGTGCAAGAAATCCCTGCTGAGCGTCCACACTGTCCTCTTGCGCAAGAGCTCCTGCGCAAGAGGGCTTATCCCTGTTAAAAAAGAGCATAGCTCTTGCGCAAGAAGCCCTCTCTTACCACGCGTACTGTAAATTTCCTTGCGCAAGAGTGGCAAGCAGTGTGGACACTCTGCGGATTCTTGCGCAAGAACGGCCATACTCGCGCAAGAAGCTGCGAGTGTAGACATAGCCTTATTTTTCAAAAATTGCATGATTTTTGAATATTCAGGGTTGTCACTGAGATAGTTTTGTTTCTGACAATAGAAAATATTCCCAGAGTCCATTTGTTCAGCATCACTGTGGAAAGAGTGTGTGTGGCCTTCTGGCACATATTAATTTAGGAAACAATTCTGTACTTGGAAAAAAAAATGGGTTCATGTAGCATGTGCAGGAAATAGTCTATTCACCACTAGTAGTGTTGCACTAACATGACATCCTGTCCTTAAAAGGAGGAGGGTATAGGAATATTTGTGTGGGCATCCAGGAGAATAGCAGAGTGACTGATATTGGTGATTATTTTAGCAATTACTACCTTAGGTCTGAGATTGCTTGCACGATCACAGAGGGATTTTTATGTATTTTGTAGTTTTGAAGTAATTATTGGACAGAAAATGTAACACATACATTGGTGGGTGTATGGTACCTTTCATCTTTGAGATTAAAATCATTAATTGATTTTTATTTAAAAAAAATCAGGGTGACAGGCATGTTTGAAATATGAAGTGCCTTTGCCCATTTTGTAGGTAGCTCAACTCTGATTTTATATTAGTCAAGTGGTTGCTCAAATCGCTTCAGTGGTTTGAACTGTCTTCTAACAAAGAAGCCACTTTAAAATTTGAATACTTTAAAATTTGTTCTACAAATCATCTTTTCTGGGATATTTTCAAATAATTAGACTGGGGAAGGCTTCTGGTTTGTGTTTTCACATATTCCAAAGTAAAATAATACAGCACATTTCTGATGTGACTTCATTAGAATAACGATGGCTAATAGTTATTTCCAACAGCAGCTGCCTTTTATAGTTGCCTGTGCTTTTAACGGCCTAATTGCTTTTATAGGACTTGCTTTTTTTTTTTTTTTTTTTTAACTAAAAGAAGCATTGGTTATCTTATATTCCAAAAATGAAACAAAAGACAAAATTGTCATAGACTAAAATGGTATTATTAGATCTGGTAAATAGCAAATTAATATCTACCATATTATAAGTACATTTATCATGCAACTCTGACCACATCACCTGCACTGTGTTCATTAAATCATCCAAGGAATATTAAAAAAAGCTGTCATGTAAAAACCAAAAACAAAAAACCAACTAAAAATTCCACATGCTACAAAGGCAGAGCATTCCTCCCCAGTTTCATGGGCCTGAGATGCAGGATGGGTTATATTCAGTGCTGAATCAGTGGTTGCTTTCAATTCAAGATTTCATGATCCATCAGAGCTGTTTTGGAGAGGCAGTAGCTAATAATGCTTACCAATGTTCCCTCTAATCTTTTCCATCCACGTGTGGATTTTTTCCATCCATGTGCAGAATATGATTTTTTGTGCACCAGGGCACAGAATGTGTGAATGTGCACCACCAGTAGAAACAAAAACTCTAGCTGTGGGCACTCTGCTAATCAGCTGGGCAGCATTTGAATCTCTTTTAAGTGTCCACACAGGTTCACATCTTCAGGGGAACACTAATATAGTCTACCTATCTTTCTACAGCACTTTGACATCAAGAGATGAAAAACAATATAGTATGTGCCAGATTATGATTGACTTCACCTTATCCATGTAGTAGCATAAGAGCCATCTGCCACCCCTTCAACTCCAAGGTGCTATTCTAGTTTTATCTGAATTGTTGTGTGTTTGCACAGTTGAGCGAAGGGGAGTGTTAGTTGTACACTATAAAGGGCTGCAGTAAATTACCTCCCCTTTATAAAGGAGCAAAAAATGACCATTTCTTGGGGAAGCACACCTATGTGCAATCCCTCATACAGGGTTTAGCCTAGCACTCATTCAAGCGTTGTGTATATGTATGTCACACTTTTTAATATGAGGATACTTAAGCACAGAGAGTTTTATTGACTTAGATGAGTGGCACAGTGGCCTAGGATTGTAAATCATGGGAAACCAAGAGACCCATTTTCCTGTCATTTGAATGAAACTAGTAAAAGTTAGCTGGATTGTGCACATTTGTGGGATTAACAACCACATAGATCAGCACAATTTACTCCTTTAGTTTGATCACCTGGTGTGAATGACTCACCCTCCTGTATTTAATACTGTACACACTGAGAGTTTTATTTGGCACTGCTTTATTTCAGCTATAAATGAATGTCTTCCCCGTAGCATGACAAGGTAAATGTATTGATTTTAATGGAGTTTTACCACAATGGAACTGGAATCACACCATAGTCATCCAGGCGCTGTATATTCACTTAGCTACACAAGCCAAAAGGAACACTTGGTTGTTCAAAAAGCAAAATGCTTTTAAAAAGTGAACAATTTAAATTGCTATCAGGTTACAATGTAGGTATCTATTACATCATTTACAAATCCAAGCACTTAGAGGAAATAAATAGTTGAGGACATCATAAACTTTTTCACTGCCCACAATGTTTTTTTTTTCAAATGTAAAGAAATATGTTTCATCACAAAGCCATAGTCTTAACTCTGACCCAAACTCAATACTTCTCTTTCATCGGTAAGCTTAAAAGAGAAAAAGAAAAACAAGCTCTTTCTTAAAATAAAACATGGCTATCATAATCTATACACATGAATTTCCCTTTTTCAGCAGCCTCACATGCAAGTTCATGTAGACAAAGGTCCATTAATTGATACACTTTCCCTTTACATTAGAGATACAGTTTTAACCTCAAGAAACAGCAGCTACAAATGCTACAACTACAAAAAATAATACTGTCACTTAATGTTTTATCTGACACTCTGCCCTCCCCACAACAGTATAATGTAAAAGAAAATATTGAAACACCAAGGGCACAAAAACTAATACAGGAGGAAAAAAAAAATCCCTTCCACTGAAAACACCCATAATCCATAGGTCAGAGATAAGATTTTTTCCTTCTTTGATGAAATACACATTTCTGTGTATTTTATGAGACTAATGGTCCCATTGGGATGTGCTCATACATATATGATTTACCTTTCACAGAAATGACACAGCACCTACATCCAAATCTGGCAGATCTCCAGGGAGCCAATGGAGACCAGTGACACTTGCAAGGAAGCCCTGTGCCTCCAGCATAGGTTCCTAGATGGGCTTCCCCAAGCATCACACTTTCCTCGGGGGCTATAGTGGCGCCCCCTTGGCTCTACATGGACTGGATCTTGAGTGGTACACGTCACCTGTAATAAACATTTCTGGATGAAGCTGAGAGTGCAGTGGGCCCAAGTAATCCATACTCTTGTGGAAAGCGCCATGGGATTTTTAATGCTCACAAGTGATCAGAGAAGAAATATTGTTTTGGGGTTATAGTATTGACTTGCACTTAGGAGGCCCAGATTGATATCTAGGCTCTGCCACAGACTTATTTCGTGATCTGGGACAAATTACTTAATCATTTTATGTCTCATTATTCCATGTGTAAAGTGGGAGTAATATTTCCCTATCTCAAAAGCGTATCAAGTAGAGAATTTCAGGTGAGATACTGTGGTAATGGGGGATATGAGAATTTAGGTAGATATTGATTTTCCCTCTCATCGGTGAGATGATACTCTCATGAAGTACATTATCTAATTTTAGGGCATTGGCTCAGACTTAGGGCTTCCATAGGACATTAATCAGCCTCACCACTTCCTGCAGTATGCTGGGTTTATTTTGGCGGTCTCTCTTACAAACACTGATCTTGTTAGATGATGAAATAGGACAAGATCACAGCCTATGATAATTTGATTTAGACCTACCAGTTGTGATTTGCTTTGTAAATAAATACATGCACTTCACCCTGTCACTATGAAGACTCTGTTGATATGGCCCATTCTTATAGACACCTATTTTACTAAAATGTTTAAAACTCTTGCATGCAAAATTGAGAAGAAATCCAACAATCTGAGTTTACTGTCAGGTTAACAAGGGAAATAGAGAGAATGTTGGTCGGGATTCAGTGTTCTTCTGGGGCCTGTATACGTGATCTTGGATCAGGAAAGCTAACAGATATGCAGAAATGTGGTTTACTTTTAAGAGTATTCCACTTTGAGCACCTGTATGAAATTAAAGCAACCCATCAAATAATAGTATAATTGTGGAATATTTATTTCTCTGCATATAGTGGGAGTTTTGGCATAGAAAGGTGAGTTTATAATTCCACATAAGCATAGAAGACTGAGAAAATACTTCATAAAAGATTTGATGTATTCAGTGAAGTAAAATTAGCATTTCCATTAGTCCCAACAAAAGAGATGACCATAAATATAGTGGGCTCTGACCACACCATCATAACAGCCACCTTTTCTACCTTTTCTTGTTTTGCACTGATACTTTTGTTTTGTTTTGAGAGCCACACTGTAGTTGTGCCCTTGAGTGTCTAAGATCTTTTTGCAATGTGGTTCGCTGAGGAGGGGGAAAAAACCTTTTCTATATTGTTCAGGGAAACAGTGAACTCTGACAGCAAGAACTATATTTTGCCACAACAGTTTAATCCACGAAGTAGTCAAGATAGATATTCCACGTGGGATATGTTAAATTGGTTGGGTTATTGGAATTACTCTATAAGCAACACATGTTCACATAAAAATTCATTTGTATTTTCCATAGAGCTGCAATAATTTAAATACTTGTCAGTAGTCCAGAGTAAAATTTGTAATGCTTTTTTTTTTAAAGGAAAAGAATGAGAGATATTATGCAGGATTTGTTTTTTATGTTTCATGACTGGTAGAGGAATTTTAGAACGATCTAGATCTTAAGTCATTTTATTACCTTGTTATTTGTGCTGAGTGTAAATTATGGGAACAGGAATCTTATGATCTATGTGGACTGGAGCAAAACAAATTTCAAGCATTCCTGTTTATCTTAAGAGAAATGAGTAATTTAGGTCCCAATCCTGAAAATACTTATGCAAATAACTGTGCTAGTGAATAAACCCACAGGCTGTGTCTACACTGGTGCGATCTTGTGCAAAAGCGGCTGCTCTTGTGCAAAAACTTGCTGCCTGTCTACACTGGCCGCGTGTTCTTGCGCAAGTAAACTGACATTCTAATGTATGAAATCAGGGCTTCTTGCGCCAGAACTCTGACACTCCCGCTCAGGAATAAGCCCTTTTGCGCAACTGTTCTTGCGCAAGAGGCCAGTGTAGACAGGCAACATGAATTTCTTGCGCAAGAAAGCCCTATGGTTAAAATGGCCATCAAAGCTTTCTTGTGCAAGAGAGCGTCTACACTGGCAAGGATGCTCTTGTGCAAAAGCACATCTCTTGCACAAAAGCACATGCCAGTGTAGACGCTCTCTTGCTCAACTACTTTAACGCAAGAACTCTTGCGCTAAAGAGTTTTTGTGCAAGATCATGCCAGTGTAGACGTAGCCAACAGAGCGTAATGTAATACGGTGCATAAGTGTTTGAGGGCCTCAGCCTCAGTCTGCCCGATACTTTTCTTTTAGACAAAACTATGTAATATCTCTTAGCTGTGTTTAAAAGAAAAGCATTTTTAGTAACTTTTACCAAATGGGTTTTCCCTTTTACAAGACCTTAAATCAAATCTTAAAGGTGGAATTTTTAAAATTAAAATCTAGCAATCAATTGGGCTATCATGCAAAGTAAATCAACAAAACAATATAGGCCATACACCAAGAAAGTTTCTAGAGTATGTAGGCTGGAATTAAGTTAGGTCAAACACTGAGGCTGTGTCTACATTGGTGCAATCTTGCGCAGCAAAAGCAGCCGCTTTTGCGCCAAAACTTGCTGCCTGTCTACACTGGCGGGGAGTTCTTGCGCAAGAACTCTGATGCTCCCACTCAGGAATAAGCCCTCTTGTGCAACTGTTCTTGTGCAAGAGGCCAGTGTAGACCGGCAACATTAATTACTTGTGCAAGAAAGCCCTATGGTTAAAATGACCATCAGAGCTTTCTTGCGCAAGAGAGCATCTACACTGGCAAGGATGCTCTTGCGCAAAAGCACATCTCTTGTGCAAAGGCACATGCCAGTGTAGACGCTCTCTTCTGGAAGAGTTTTTGCACAAGAACTCTTCCGCAAAAGAGTTCTTGTGCAAAATCATGCCAGTGTAGACGTAGCCTGAGTGTTTTTGTGTGTGCTTGGGAATTCAGGGAGAATGCAGTTTAGGTCTAAATTTGACTTTAGTGCCCATGTTAATCTCACACTGATTTCCCTGGGAATTCCAGAGGAGATATGAGGAGAGGCATAGGTTCTAGTACTTATATTTCTTGCTTTAAAGGATATTTGCTATTTTTTTCTTCCAGTATAGCTTACATATTCAAGTACAACATCAAAAGTGAGACTGGTTCCTGCTCCAGCCCATTATACTAGGTGAAGAGGCTTAATAAGTTCTACAAAGTTCTGGATCCATCCAGGAGGGAATTTCTTCCTATCTTCTCAAAAGCTCTGACATAGCAGGTATGAAGGGTAAAGGGTTTGCTGAGGGGAGGGCCTCCGAATGTAGTTTTGTAAACATTTTGGACAGCTCTGTTGCCATACGTTAGAGAATCCCCTCCCCACCCAGGACTATCTGAATTACACCAGGGACTGTTTAAAGGTACTCTCAATGGACTGTGGCACAGCAAAGAATCCTATCCCATAAATTTGTGCAGCCCCTAGGCACAATGGGTCCTCCACCTTCTTGGTTTCTATGTGCTATTGCAAGATAAATAGTAAATAATGCAGATGTGGTTTGACATTTCCATGTTAGTTAGGACAAATAGGAGGAAAAGCAAATTTAGAAAACAATTTTATTAGACAAATTATTTAGACAAATTATACACAGAAAGCTCTGCCACTTGTAACTGAGGCCTCCAAAAAGTGTTGTGTATTTGTATAATAGGCAACACATCAAAATAGGCCTATTTTAAATAGTGTACATGGTTAACAATTTGTTTATAGCTAAAATCACTGCAACATCTGGTATCTCCCTATTTTTTTTAAAAAAATCAGATTTGTGTATGAGTTCATGAATGTTACAAGAGGAAACAAGTTGTGCATGCTTTTAGACACTTGCTACCCTGGAAACAAAATGGCCGTTTGCATGATAAGAAGTTGTTCTGCCTTACACAGTAGACAATATTTGAAGATTTAGTACAAAAACATTGACAGTACAAGATGCTCCCCCAGAACAGAATTAGCATCAAAACAGAATAGAGCTGAAGAATATACCTTTTAATTTCTCCTAAAGCAAATCACATAGGCTGATTCCTATATCAGTTCTAGCCATAGAATGAGTTAGGGTAACAGAAGTATATGGCTGTGTAAAAAACAAGCAAACAAACAAACCAAACAAAAACAAACAAAAAACAAAAACAAAGAACTCAGCATGGGATAAATTGCTTGTTTTCTATTTAACAACACTACTAGTTTTAAGGATTATAAACTGAAAGCTCAATCTACATTTCTAACAGATAAGTGTTACTTTAAGAAGCTTGTGCCAAAGCAGGCACTGTTTTTGCTCTCATTGCTGTTCTTTCATCATTCTATACAGTTGACACTAATATAAAAATTACATAGCTTCTCTAAATGTAAATTAATATAATAAGGGTTAAAATGACAGCTTGATTATTTTTTTCTTAGCATAATATATGATGTCATTAAGGCCACATCAATATTTCTCAAGAGTTTTTTGTCCCAGTAATACCGTTATTGTATTGATTGATGGTGCTGATTTGGAAGAGAATTTTTTAACCTTCTACAATCTACATTTAAACTTCTCTAGAGCTGTATTAGATATCCATGGATGTGGTTTACCTAAGAGAGTTTTTCATTGGTTTAATTAGTAAAAGTAAAATTACCAAGTTTAGCCTTATACACTACCGAATAGCCAAAGCAAAACCTAATTGAATAAGTTACATCTAGGTACAAACATGAAATTGTCCCAGATGTTCTAATAAAAAAGTATAAAATAAGCTCTGTTGGCAAACAATGCAAGTCAGTATAATATTAAAGCCATCTCGCTTTTCTAAACAGAAAGACCCCCTGACTGTATATCTTTCCAGTATACAACACATTTTTACTAAAGCTTTATTAAATGAATTGCAATAGCAATGGCTGCCATTTTATAGATATATATACACATGTATATATATATACATACTTATGTATATATATTGATGTGATACTTATTTAACACAACAGAGGCTTCTGCCATATGATACAGTTTACTGTACATAAGAAAAACTTAACACTGTACAATCACATAAAGGTCATATGCACTGTTGCAGTGCAAAAGTAGATTTAACTGTAGTCTTTACTGGCATAGTAATGGCTTTTTGTAATCCTACAAAATTGCATTCTCATATTATGTGGCCTGATTTTTTTTGTCCTTTTTTCTTTATTTCTTTTTTTATTTTTATTTTTTTAATACAGGGTTTGCCTTTGGTCCACAGTCAAAAGGACACACAACAGCAGTGGAGCAGTGAATGGATGCAGCAGAACAAATGTAAGGGACTGAAGTTATTGCAATTATATAAAAAAACAGAGAGGGGAGATACAAACACCCTTCTGCAAAATAATCCTCTATCTTTCATGCATACTCAGCACACATTTCTTATACTTAATGCATATGAATAGTGTACTCATGGAAAACTAGTGTGATGACTTTTTTTTTTTTAAAGAAACAGATGACAAGAGAAGAGAGGAGAAGACGGAAAGCTGGGGAGAGAAGGAGAAATAGTGAGTTGTTACTGAGAATCCTGATTTTTTTTTAAAAAAGGTTATATCCATGTTAGTCCCACAATATTACAGCTGCTCCTTGCAAAGGGAGTCCTAAAAGGAAACAGTGAAAAAACTTGGTTTGAAGCTCATATGGAGGTGCCCCGGTCTGGGTCATTACCGATATTGAGCCCCAGAGTAGGAGTTGGTTGGTATGGGATAGATGACATTGTTTTGATAGGACTTCTGAAAAAGCCCCCATTAGGTGCCCTGTGCCTAAAAGGGCCAGTTCGGTGCTCAGGCATGTTGCCAAAGGAGAAACCAGAAGCGGCTTTAGCTGACAGTGTGCGGCTAAGAGTCTGGATCTGTTCTGGTATGAAAGTTGTCGTGGTGATGTGAGTGTTCCTGAAGTCACTGATTTGCTCTAGTGCTTGGCGGGTGGGCAAAGTGTCAATGTCCAGCGGGGTCAAATCAATTGACGAGGTGGAAAACTGTTTATGGGGGCTGTCATCATCTGTGCAGAGGCTGTTAACACGTCTATGAAGATGTTCCAGGTCAATTTCCTTGTCATCCTGAAAAAAAAATAAGACGGGCCATTTATTGTTGCCACTTTTTGCAGGACTGAAGCTTCACAGTGGAACCAGAACTGCTCAGAAAATGTGACATACAATTAACTGAAGCTGTGTGGCCAATGATTCAGCCACTGGGGGAGGTTAGCTCACTCTCCTTCTATCCCTCCTCCCCTGCAGGAGTCCAGAACATCAGTACCAGGCGATGTGGCCACAGTGCCCCTTGTTTTGGAGTGCCAGGTGGCCAGCCCCAGAGTGCTGGCTGGCACAGTCGTAGTGCCCCCAGTTCCAGAGCAATGGGTGAGCCATGTGGCCACAGTGCCAGCCACCCTGATTCCCTGCAGGAGACAGGCCAGCCAGCCTGGGCTAGGACAGAGCACTGGGATTTGCAGCAGGAGGCCTGGGGGTGGGGCATGGGCAGGGTGATGCTAGGCACAGCTCCTCCCCAGTCTATGATACCCACTGCCCATTCTTTGTGCTAATTTATAAAAGTTTAGGTCAGGTATAAACATCAATGGCAAATCTTTCCAAATGACTGAGGCTGACTGGATTGGAAGGAACAACCGTGCTCTCTAACCTTATCATTCTTCTATTTTCAAACCCAGCATCTTAAGTACTAAGCTGTAGGTGCTGCAAATAGATGTCTATCATGAAAGTGCATGTTTAGAGCCAGGGTATGTGTGATTTAGATTAAAGAGAGCTTGGTAACAATCAGCTTTATATAATGAAGTGTAAATTCAGATAGTTGGGGTGATACCAGATTTTCTTGAACTCAATACTGATATCTAAATATAAGCTTCCGATTGAAGCCTTTGAAGAACAGTAACATTCTCTTCATCAGCCTCAATTCTGGCAAGGCTCAGGTTGATTTTTCTGTGTATTAATGGAAATAGAAAAAAAGCTGAACTTCCAAATTGTTTGGGGAGTACTGGTGGCTCATTTGCAATATACCAGAAAAGGGTACACAAGAGGATTTTTAATTGTAATGCCAACGGGGGGGTGGGGGGTGGGGGTTTGATTCTCCTACTCACAATGCAGCAACTCCGCTGACTTCAGCTGGAATCAGACTGGTGCACGTAAGAGGAGAATGAGGTCCAGTATTCGCATTTTGATGTGTGATCGCACCCTCCTATACTTGTCCCTTTTCCTCCTTAAATTACCCCCCGAAGGAATTCAACTAAAATGATGTTACACCAGTGTTATAGCAGAGAATTTAAATGCACAAAAGTAAAAAGATACAAAGCCATGGGCCCCACAGTAACTGTAAATCACTTCTTGGCCACATATGCTTTGCAGTTCTGTGTTAATATATAATTCAGAACTGAGTTAAGCATAGAAATAAACAAGGAATGTCCCCCCCACCCCAATCAGGCTGTGGGGCTTATTCATCAAAGAATGAAGTTTTAACTAACCTCCTTAAAATTCACTTTACTCTCTGTGCACTCTACTGGTTCTTCTAGGCTAGTAGTGAAGTATTACAGTGCATCATTCTGGATGTCAGAGAAACCAGAAGTAATAACAGCAGAGCCAGAGTGGTGCATTTTTGACTTGCAGGCTTGATTACTGTAACTCATTACAGGCTTGATTCAAACGTCATTGAATCAATGGAAAGACTCGCATTGATGTCAGTTCCTCTGTCTGGGAACAAACCCATGCACCCTGAAAAAGCACAACATGTGAGAGCCACAGCCATCCACTTAGCAACACCGCTCTGCACTGCATGCTGAGTCCAGTTCAAGGCGTGTGTTCTGTTATCCATGGTGCTTGGTATCTGAAAGATCACTTTCTCTTCTTTGACCAGGACCTACCTACATGATAGCTGTGAGATTCTTAGGGTATGTCTACACTGCCGTCACACCGGCCACTGGCTCATGCCAGCTGACTCAAGCTCATGGGCTTGGATTTTGCATTTGCAGTGTAGACGGGAGGGTCCTGTGAGACGGGAGGGTCCCCTAGTTTGCGTTGTAGCCTAAGCCTATGGAACTCACTTCCCAAGAGATAAAAGGTACCACAGACTTCATCACTGTGAGAACTAAATGACATTTCCTCTATTATTTATGCATGCACAGACATGTATATAAACATATATCACATCTACACAAACAAAAACAAAACCAACTATATTAATCAAAGTATTTCTCCTAGAGGCCGAGGGAGTAGATGGAAAAAGATTACATGTGTTCTTAATTCATTGGAAGATGCTCACATGCAATGACAACAGAGGCCATGCAGTAGCAAGAGATACTCAGAGACTCAGCCACAGTGCATAAATCATGATTTTGCCACTTTGGCATTGTTCTAAAAGTCTCTTATTTTTTTTCCTGTTTTGAAATTTTAAGTAGTATAAAAGTTATTTTATAATCTGAAATAGCAATCAAGGAAATGTTTAAAATTACATCACCAAGGAAATATTGCAACTTGAGCTGGGTAAGTAATGATTTTTGTTTGTTTGTTTGCTGGCAATTCCAATAAATTGAAAAACATGTTTTGGATTGAGCTGAAAACATCTTTCAAATTGTTTGGTGAATCAAAAAGTGGAAAACAATTTTGTTTTGGGTTGACTGGAGCATTTATTTTGAACAAAACTGAAACATTTTGTTTTGCTATTTACCATCTTTGAATTTTTTTCATTAAAAATAAAATTAATAGAAATTTTGAATTAAAAATTGTGTTGAACCAACATTTCAAAATGTTAAGAAATTTTTAAAGTGTTTTTTTTTGTTTACTGAAACTATTTGGTGAAGTGAATTTGTAAAATAGCTGAATGTTGCCAAATCTTCATTTTCACCAAAAACATTTAGATCAAAAGATTTCACACAGCTCTTTTTATCTATGACATAGCTGAGTCTCTAAAGGTCTCTCTAATATTGCCACTGATTTTTCTGCTATATATGACAACCCAGAATGCTGGTGGGGGTCAGACTGGAAAAAATAAATAAGTGGTATTCTTCCTGGCTCCGTCCATAACCTAATCTCTGCACACTCAATACACCAAGAAGAGACATCACTCACAGTAAGATTGTGCATGTCCCCATAATATGATCATTCCTTTTTCTCTCCTGTTTTGATCAGTAGTGAAATATTCAGCAGTGTTCACATTTAAATTATTATCAGGCTTCAGAGTCACATCCAACTCAGATTAATGGGGAGAGTTCAGTCTTCTCTCAGAGCTATTTTTAAGGCTGCCTGCAGACTCAGGCAGACGTCATTGAATGGATTACTTCTGATTCACGACTGGCAGGTTATTTTCACAACCACAGGACAATTATTTTTCAGTATAAATGCTTCGATTCTGGAGCACAAGATGGCAGCCATCAGGAAAAAGAGTTGGCTTGCTGACCACAAACTGGCCCAACATGACCCCCAGTTCTGGACTAGTGGTCTGGAAGAGCCAATGGATTTCATGGAAGCTAAAATGAATGTTAAAGATGTTAGTTAAGATGTGATTCTGTGCTGAATGAGCCCCATAGATAATGGGGACATTCAACTCTTATTTTCATATTCAATTCAGTTTTGAGTCAAGCTTTTCACATCAACTTAAAGACATAAATTTAACAGCAAGCCAGTAAATAATATTACAAAGTACAAGAAGGCCAATTTATAGCAGCTGAGGCAATGATAACTTTGAATTTCCTGGCTTCTATTCATTTGAAAACACACACACATAAAACCAATTGAGTGTGAAGTTTCTGAAAGTTTCAGCTAAGTGACAAGTTGGTATATTTTACTAGATAAACATTTACTGAGAGATTCCCATTCTAGAGAAATCCAGTTTAAAGAGAGGAGAGGGTTTCCTTTTTTGGCAACTTTCCAGAAGTTAAATAAATAAATAAATAAATAAAAAATCTCAGAACAGAAACAGTAAGCAAAAGGTTTTAAAAATTCAAACATCAGTGCTGTAATTAGTGAGTATAATTAATGCAGTCTGATTATATAGCACAAGATTGGCAGGCACAATACTAGGAAATTGCACATAATGGCAAAACCATTACATACAAACTCAAAGCAATATCCTTCAACAGGTGTCTATGGCTATGTATTTAGAAAAAGTATAATTGGCAGTTGATGCATTGTAACTGGTCAAACAACCTGCACTGGGGATCTGTGCCAAACACATTTTAATGATGATTTTTTTCCCAGCCTTGCTTTATCTGATGTTTTACAGAACTAAAACTTCACCACCAAGGTAACAATTTGTTGTAAGACTAAGGTTCAGGAGGCTGGTAATGAGATACTGTATTGGAATTATCATGATGATGAAATCATTGCCCAGACACAGACAGAACCAAACTCAGACCTGCTGTAAAACGGAACATCTGCCACTAAAATCAGTGGTCCACAGTCCTCAGCAACTCTCTTAGAATTTCCTAACCAAAATGTTAAAAATGGGTGTCCATATTCTGGTTTTCAAATAGGCCTGGCCTAGTTTTCTAAAGAACTGAGCATTTCAGATAGATACAGAGAATGGAAGCTGATAGGAGTGGAGGTTCTCTGCACCTCCAAAAATCATAACAAGTTCCTGTAGGAAATTAAATACGTATTTAGGAATTTAGCTTTGGAAACCTGTTTTTGAAGGTTTGAGCCATTGCATTTGGGGGGTATGTTTTGCATGTAGGACTTTTTAAACTCATTGTCAGAACCTGGAGCTGATCCACAATACCAGAAATAATCTACTGATGTATTACTTGCTCAGTATTTGATTACTAATAGTGTGTTCCATTAAGAATAGCTTCCTGACATTCACCACCAGTATATAGTATTCATTTTTGTTTTTCATTTCTTTCTGGCTATTCTAAAAAGGAAAGTCAGATTTCATGATTGATTGGGTGACCATGCCTGTCTTACAAATCAGAAAGCTATGGAATCATTTGAGATCCTATGTTTTCCTTCCCTCTCTAGTGCTATTAATTCATAACAACAGTATGCAGATAGCACAAAGAGATTCCACAATAAATGAAGGAGGCTTATACCTCTTTAGAAGGAACCCGGGAGCCTTTCCTTTTATTCCACCATGTTTCCAGCATTGCAATGAAACAGGATAGGACAATCCCAGCAGCTAGGATACAAAACACTCCTGCAAAGCTCTTTATGTCCAGGGCACCTCCTTTTTGTTTGGTATCCACCGATGAATATAGGTCACACTGACCGTTCTTTGGCCACCACTTATGCTTCAGTATATCCATGTCTCCATTTTGCTGAAGTTCTAAAATCCTTGGGGAGAAAGTACAGAATCAGTGGTTATGCCAATGATAAATGAAGCTTACATTTGTACAATTGAAAGCATAGAAGTGCTTGAGAATGTGACCATGCCGCTATTCCATCCCATGCATGTTGAAGGCAAAACAGATGAGTCAAATGGGATGATTAATAAACCAGAAGAGGAATGCTGGGCATGGGGCCCACTCTCTGCACTCCTTTTTCTTCTTTTAATTACTCTCCAACGCAGTTGCGTGTATTTCCAAGTGCATTTCAAATACAGAATAGCATATTTATTTTTCTTGCTAGCCAATTTCTGTAATTTGAACTTGTTGCATAGAGTGATATTGTGAGTTTTATTAATTTGAAAAGAAACAATTTGCTTCGCAAACAAGGACATTGCTAGTGGGTGCTCTGTGCAAATTTGACCCAAAAAGGGAGAGTTAGTTTTGAAGATTCATTTAATATTCCACTTAAGACCATCCTTAACAGTTTGGCTCCACATTGCCTTAGTGAGAGCCTCTGTTTCCTGAGTGAGCCTGTGGAAGATCAAAGCGCATACACCTCCATTCCTGTTACATGGGAAGTGGCTGGTGGCAGGGGACTTTCAAGGAAGTGTCTTAAAGACCATGGATTTATTGGTTAAGCTATGATATTCATGTATGTTGCCAGGCCTTCCAGTTGCCAGGTGTCCGGTTTTGAACCCGACAGTCCAGTATTTGAGCTTTCTGTCCGGGAAACAAATTGAGAAAATATAAATGAGAAAATACAAATGTCCACTATTTTCTAAATAAGATGTAATGTAGATTGTGATGTAATGTCAAGTGTGTCCGGTATTTTTGTTGAAACCATCTGGCAACCCTACTAGCAACCCTACATACTAACATGGAAACTGCTGGAACTTTCTCATTTAAAGCCAGCTTTATTACTTCAAGTAAGATTTTTTTAACACAAATCAAAAAGAAAAAACAGGCCCATGTCTGCAAATGCTCTGTGCACAACAGTCCAACTGATAATATAAGCAAAATAGACATTGTAGGGTGTGACCCAGGAACTTCTTAATGTCAACTGACAAGAGACAAAGAAGGGGCATACTGGAATTACAGGGATCTCATGAGCCCGCTATGTACATTTGTATTATGGGGTGCCCCAAAGTCACTGTCACAATGGTCATCAATATAAACACAAAAACATGTATGCATTTTGTGCAAGGATATATATACACACTGAAAATTATGTTATGAAGATCTGTGCCTGGGAGCTGGTCACCAGCAAAGGTGAAAACAGGTTTTCCATCATATAAGAAATGTTCATCTGTCTGGTTGTTTACAGGTTTGTGCTAGTCTATTTGTGGGTCTAAGACAACAATCTGGCATCCTTCACCAGGAAGTAAACAGACAGCAAGTTTGCTTCATGAAAGAGGGGTCTAGACTTGGCTGAAATGTTGAAGAGAATTTAGGGTGAGATAAGTTAATCTCCTATCTAAAGAAGCTTTAATCTCTAGCAAGTGCAGTATGATTCTGTGGTATGTGTAACCATTTGTACCCAACAGCTTTACTTACTATCACTTGAATTTATCTTTGATGATAAACTTGTTTTCACTATATATATATATATATATATATAAAGTGCTGTGTGTTAAGATAAGTGGTGATCTTGAGCTGAATCTTACAATTTGATATGTACTGTTCCTTGAGAATTGCAGGCATGACAATTCTGTAAGTGTTCATGGATAAGGGGCTGAACACTACAGGGAACACTTTGAGAACTTGGGGGTTGGCATGTGGCTAGCACTACCCTTCAGAGACAGCGAGCAAGAGTGCAAGTTTGGTTGTTAGTGCTTGGGTTGCCGGGGCTTGTGGTGTTAGGGAGCTGACTCATGGTAGACACATCCTAAAGGCTGGTGGTGGAGATGGGGCCTCCCAACTCTCCGTAGCCCTGGAGAGCACCACAAGTTTAACTTACCAGTGCTTTATTACTGTGTCCCATATGGAGATTTTTTTAGCATGCCAATGTCATGTATTTTGTCTTGCTAAGGAAGTTACTGAAACTTTGTTTTGGCGTATAAAAGTTCTTTGGTGACTCTCAAAAGCAAACCTACAACTATGTACCTTTCCATGGAAGCAGAAATAGGAAATCTCAGCAAGAAATATAAAGGTTAACTGGTTAACCTTTAATGGGTGAGGCTTACTGGTTCCGGTTAACCAGTAGGGGCTGGAGTAACTCCTTGCCTGCCTCTGTCAGGGGCTACTCCAGCCCTGTTGGGCTCCCTGGAGCAGCCCCTGTCTGTAGCTGGCCCGGCCAGCTCCCCCTACCACACTGGCTGCCAGCCCTGTGCAGAGCCCTCAGCAAAGCCACCCCAGGAGCAGGGCCGGCAGCAGCCCCTGTAGCTGCATCCAGGTAGCATTTGTTTGGTCTTTTTAGTCGAAATATTCAAGTTTAAGTCAATAGGAGCTGCAGGTGCTCAGCATCTTTGACAATCTAATTGCTTCTATATAGATGCTGAAGATATGTGGATTCCAGGGTCTGAATCTCAGCACCTAGGTTTAAACCTTTTGGCCTTTGTACTTTTATCTTTGTGAAATACTATATGTCAGATACATAAACCAGTAACAGAAACACAGCATGGGGTTTACTGCTTTTTTCTCACTGGCAGCACTAAGCTCTGAGGTATGCTATTTTCTCCATTTTATTGAGTCACTAATACACAAGCATCTGGAATGAATGCACTATTCCTATTAATTAAATGATTTTCCATTTGTTCGTATAATTCCTAATTACACAAGACATCTTTTTAAACAATAGAAATTTGCAACAAATATCGAGCTTTAGATTGTTCTGTAAGATAGCCATTCATTCCCAGTTGTATCCTGGTAATGATTTTAACTGACGAGCAATCATCTGTATGGATATCAGATAAGGTTAATAGCTTTAAGGAAAGCATAACAAATTAAGCAAAAACTAGGGATACCATTATACAGTAGGTGTAGAAAATGTAGAGAATGCATTACAAAATTAATGTAAAACAGCAGTTGAAATGGAAAATATGTACCTCAAGGGAAATTATTGGAGCATCAATGGTAACTTGATCAAATGTATTAACTTTATAAAGACAAAAGGCCAAATCTGGGTCCTACTGGACACAATGGCACTTTGTCATTGACACTACCATATTGTGAGATTTGTGAATAATGCCAAATGTTTCTGTAGCTCTGGAATTATTACTTTACAGAGATTTTTGAAAGTGATAAATGTTCTTTAACTAGAATCCCATGGAAACTAATAACATGTAGGCACCAATATGATTTTGTGGTGTATGAACTTTCCACAAGATGGCAGTCTGTGCACAAAAATAATCACACTTCTGCTGCAATTACTGTTCTGGGTATATGAACTATACTAATAATTTCAGGCTGTAAACACTCATTTTTATCATTTTGATATTTGATGTTTATATTTAATATTATAGTTATAACAGACTAAATACACTTTCTCAGAGGAAGGACATGAAACTATGATGTCCAGTATGGTTGCCTGTGTGTTTCTGAAACAGTATTAAAATGTTTACAAGTGAACTTTTCTATCAGTACTCTATTCTATGGATACTGCAGTGTTAGAATAGAATAATATAACAATGAACCAACACTTGCTATATAGCTGGTAGTCTATAGACAGGCTTCATGATTTTCATCTGTCCTGAAGTTTTACAATATTAGAAAGGTTGGCTTTAAAATCAAAATCCAGAAAGCTGAATTGCCATAATCTGTTTGACTGAAAAATATGACCTTAAAGTCTGGGTCTTAAAATATTTATCTCTATCATGTAAGCTGTATGATAGCAATTTCAAAAATATATAAAGTATATATGAACACTTTTGTTTCTGTATGACCCCGGATTTATAGCTGTTAATACTACATCACAAATCTAGTGGTTAGAGCAGGAATGTAGGAGAAGAGACTATTTGCAGCTCTGCTACTGTCCTTTAAACCTCTCTACTTCAGGGTATCATTCTTTAAGATTACTTTAGAGTCCAACCATTCTCCTACTGAAGACAACAGGAACAGAAGCAGGTTCACAATAATAAATACCTACTTTACAGGTTTGTTGGAAGACATAATTATTGCTTTGAGATCCCCAATGAAATGATGATATTAGAATTGCAAAGTATTATTCCAACAATAAAAGCAACTGGGATGGTGCCATTTTCAGATCTTGCTTTTGCATTTGTTCCTTCTGACTAAATCTAGAGAGAGACTTAATGGTACATTTACAATGGGGTCAGGAGCTATTTATCCTGGATGGTCTGAGAAAGTATGCAACACTGAATACTATAGTGCCTCTTGTACCAGAACATGTTAATTACTTGTGCTGAATCCTTTTCACAGAAAACAACACCTCTGAGCAAGTGCTAGAACTCAGGCTGCTCCTAGTCTTCAAAATAACATTATGAACATATTTACCTATATGCAGCAAGGATAGGAGAGTTTTAGATTAATAATGCATTAGCTGCTTAGCATAATGAGGAAAAGGATAATCTTACAGTTAAGAAACTGGAATTGGGCTCAAGATATGTGTTTACTTCCCAGCTCTGCCATGCACTTCATGTATTTACCTTGGGCAAGTCTCAAGGGGGCACAATTTCAGGAATTTAAGAGCTACAGTTGGGACCATATTTTTTTTTAAAAGTGGGTCAGGACTTATTTTGGCTAAGTTCTTTTGAGAATCAAGTCTTGATTGTTAAGTGCTGAGTTTTTAAGAAAATCTGGCTACTTTTGAGGGACTTCAGGTTCTCATTTGTAATTGCAGATATCAAAACTTCTGTACCCCACAAGAGCATTGTGAAGCTAAAATTGTTAACTGTGAGTCTTTCAGTTACTACAGTTACTATAGGGATGTGGGCCATACCATTACCTAAATGGAAAGATAACGAAAGTAGATATTGTTAACAAGTCGGAACTCAAGACTGCAGTCATGCTATTCTGTAATAAAATTATTTTGGTCATTTTTGTTTCATGACAAAAACTGACACGACACCATCAACTATTTGACCATTTGAACATTCCAAGTGACCACAAACATTCTCATTCACCAGACATTGGCCCATGGTAACCCCCCGTTGCACTGCCCTAGACACCAGAAGTGGCTTAAAACTGCTGTAGGGAATGAGGGAGCTAGCTGTATTATTTTAATGAATATCACATGCTTTCAGTTTACCTGTTAGAAATTATCCTGCTTGACTGCAAGGAGTTAAATCAAAGGAGGCCAAGAGAGGGAAAACAAACAGGAAACGAAACAATGACAAAGATAAAGTACCTCCAAATAGAATACCCAGAGTCCTTAAGGAAACAGTAGGGGAGCTATTTAGTTGAGAAATGCCCACCAGCCTGACTCCAAACAGGCAAGGAGATTAATTTCTTCCAGCCCTACTGTAGGATCAAGAGGGCACTAAATCATTTAAAACCATGGCATAGAGAGAAAGAACATGTGAATGGACAAGAGCTTCGTGGGAGAACTGCAGTGTCTGAGTGAGTCTAAATTAGCTATTACTACTCATGAAAAATCTTGGAGTCATTGTGATACTTCTCTGAAAATATCTGCTCAAATGTGCAGTGGCAGTCAAAAATGCTAACAATTTTAGGAACCATTAAGAAAGGGATAGATAATATGACAAGAAATATAATGCTACTATATAAATTCATGGTATGCCCTCACCTTGAATACTGCATGCAGTTCTGGTCACCCCATCTCAAAAAAAGATATATTAGAATTGGAAAAGGTACAGAAAAGGGCAACAAAAATGATTGAGGTTATGAAACAGATTCCGTATGAGGCGAGATTAAAAAGACTGGGACTTTTCATCTTAAAAAAGAGATGACTAACAGGGGATATGTTAGAGGTCTATAAAATGGTGACTGGAGTGGAGAAAGTGAATAAGGAAGTGTTATTTACTTGTTTGCATAACACAGTCACCCAGTGAAGTGAATAGAAAGCAAGTTTAAAAAACAAGCAAAAATATATTTTCAGTCAATGCACAGTTGACGTGTGGAACTCATTGTTAGGGGATCTTGCAAAGGCCAGAATAATAATGGAGTTTAAAAAAGAGTGGCATAAATTCATGAAGGATAGGTCCATCAATGGCTATTAGCCAAAATGGCCAACGATGCAACCTCATGCTCTGGGTGTCCCTAGACTCTGATTGCCAGAAGCTGGGAGAGGACAACAGGGTATGGATCTCTTGAGGATAGCCTGTTCCATTCATTCCCTCTGAAACGCCTGACATCAGCCACTGCTGGGCTAGCTGTCCCTTTGGCCTGACCTAGTTTGGCTGTTCTTATGTTATGTTTCTCTCAGGCCAGAGTTGGAGGTTGCTGGACACTACCAAAACTTTCAGGGAAAGGAAAAGTTTAGATGAGACCAGATATGTTTGGAATAAGTCTTTTTAAGTCACTTTAACTGATCACGTGCTCACAGAGGAAACTTTCTTACAGCACCAACTGCCATTGGGCCTGTCATGACAATAAAGTTGGAAACAGGGGTGTCCCACCTCAGAATCCAGTTAGAGGGGTACACCTGTTGAGTTCTATTCAAAGAGAGGTGAAGATAGTTAAATCTGTCATCTGGGGTGCACTGGTCATCCTATAACCATGACTGGATGGTGGGAATAGGTGTTGTAGCCTCATGAGCCAATCTAAATTAGGAGTTGAATGCTGGAAAAATGGCACACTGAGGGAGAGAGATCACAGGTACAATCTGCTCCTGTATTGCTCTAAGGGGGAAACTGAGGATTTGTTAGATGTGAAGGAATTCATAGCTGGCTCTATGCTGCCCTTTCTGAACTCCATTCCCCATCAGGATAAGTGGTGTGATTAAAGCAATGTATGCGCCCGCAACAATGTCGAGTAGCACGCAGGCTGCTCTAACTTGTTCCTCAATCCCGGTGCACAGAAATGTGGTAGAATCAAGAGGAAGAGAAGGGTGACTAGCCTGGGTACCCCCTGAAGATCTGACCCATAAACTGAGAAGAAATCTCTAATTCTCTGACTCCGATAGAAAAATGAAACACTAAAATACGGGCCTTACTGTTCAGAATTAAAAATAAAGGATTGCTTATCAAACTTGTGTTATCAAACAAATAATTTAACTGCCCTTCAGCAGTACATTTTTGACCTCAGAGTATATAATACTGGGCAAATGGATCCTTACTTGATGTAAGTTAGCATAGCTTTGTGGAAGTCAATGGAGTTACTCTGAGTCATGTCCATGAGGATCTGGCTCTGGATTTTTTTAATAGATGTAAATCTGTAATAAGGTGACATCTACATTAATAAAATGAGACACTAAATACATTTATTATTGCACTGAACACTGTTTAGGTTTCTGTAATACTGTTCTAGAACAATTTTACACTGGCTGTATGGTTCTGATGAGTGCTGTAATTCTGAAAGTTAGATTAAAAGAAAAATGAAATCTTTCAAGGTCTTCTGCATATTTTTAATAAGGAAATTGTTCAACTGAACCTAATCAGTCTTTAACCTTGCATTTATCCCTATTTCCAGCCCAGAAGAAAATGAGGAGAGAAGTATTAGTATCCTTTTACAAATCCTAAATTACAATGCAACACCTACAGATATTCCCAAGAAAGCTACATAAATATCATGAATTCACTAAGCTCAATGCTATTATAGTTAACAATAAATAAGTTAGTTATGATGAATCACTTACGGTATATGACCAATGGTACCAAAACAAATAAATATATTTTGATTTGGCTTAGGTTTAGGGAAAGGTAGATAGAGTTCCCCCAGAGTGGGCAATAATTTTTGATAGTGGACCACTTCCAGAATTTGGTATGTGGTTGAGGGCTGCACTCTTCCATTATATTAATGGAGGAAGTGTGTGTGTGTGTGTGGGGGGGGGGAGAGCTTGGGGTAAGAGATTGGAACGTGAGATCTAGGAAGGAGTTTGGGTGAAGGAGGGGATTGTGACCTGGGGCAATGGACTGGGGTGAGGAGAGGGTGCACGGTCTGGGAGGGGAGTGTGATCTTAGGTAGGGGGTACAAGGGTTTGGGTTGTGATCTGGGACAGGAGATTGGGGTGCAGGGTCTGGGAGGGGTATGGGTGCAGGAGAGGATTCTGGCCCGAGGGAGGGGTGTAGGAGGAGGGAGTGCAGAGCCTGGGAGGCGGTTGTGACCTGGGGCAGGAGTACAGGAAGGGGTGCAGGGATTTGGGTTGTGCGAGGGACAGCAGATTGGGGTGTTAGGTCTGAGAGGATGCAGTATATGGGAAGGTATATGGGAGCTGGAGCAGGGGTGCAGCAAGTTTGGTTTATATGGGGCAGGGTGGGGGGGGGGAAGAGAATTGGGAGAGGGAGGGGCTGGGGTGCCAGCCTCTCTCTATTATTTTGACATAAGGTCGAGATGGAGAACTTCTTACTCCGACTCCTGTAACCCTCATTTTACGATGAATAAGAGAAATCGAAGGAAGAGTGACAGCGCCAAAAGCCGAATTAAGCTATTTCGACTTAAGCTACACAATTCATGTAGCTGAAGTTGTGTAGCTTAATTCAACTTTAGCTCTGCTGTGTAGACGTACCCCTTACGTCCTATGATAAAGATCAATAAATGAGTTCACTGAACCTGACCTTTTATGGAAAGAGTATGCAAAATCATCCTCCACTATTGAGAAGTAATTGCTTTCAAAATCACATTAGCAACAGAATGGATCTTAGAAGTTGTGGTGACTAGCGAATTTCCGATTTTATATGTTTATGCTACCCGTAAAAATCAAACATTCATTACAGAAATGGCAGACTTGATCTTTCATAATACAAAGGTGGGTCTGCAAATGGACAGATAACAAGCCTAATGAAATAAGCTAGAAAGATGCAAGAGAGCTAAAAAAGGACCAGATGTGGAGAGAAAGGATATATTTGCAAGTGGAAGGAGAACACTTTTAGTAATCTTTTAAAATGTCAGTGTCTTCCTTGAGCACAATGTGATATTTGGGTTATTAGGGTAGAGAAAAATATTTCATTTTAGTGTGAGAATCTGGAAGTGATCATCTTTGCTTGGAGTCATGCTTCAGGCAATGCAATATCTCATTCTTATACAAAACTATCTGTGTTCACATTTTTTGAAACAAATTATTCATCAGTGGCAGGAAACTATCAGCTTCACTAGGTCATTCTCTAACCCATACATGTATTTGATATGAGAGATACATATTCTATATCTACACATTGTACATGCACACACAAACATTTCCCAAACTGAACATAGTATGATTGTTTCTCCCATAGATTTTTCACAGCATGTTTGTTCAGTGATTTTAAAAAGATAGCAACATGGAAAAATCTGTGGGAAATTGAGAACATTCCAAAAACAGGGGGAAATAAGTGGATAAACATTCTACAGATCAAATCATGTAAATACATCTCCATGTGTGACACTTGCCATTTTAAAAATATCACAAAGGGTTTTAACTTCAAGGCTCACATTAAAGTCAACAGGAGCTGCACAGATCAATTCCTGCTTCAGCTTCTTGTACATCTGTGGATTCTGAATGAAAGAGGTAAGATGTATGAGGAAATATCTTCTACTAAACCAACTTTTCACAGTTAGAGACCAACTTTGCAGCTTACATCGAGCTCTTCTTCAGGCCTGAGAAATGTATTCAGAGCATCACAGCTAAATTCAAGGCAGAACAGATTGTTTAGCATAAGTAATGATCCGATTATGCTAAACAGTCTATTCCTCTTTGTATTTAGCTGTAATACTCTGAGTACATTTCTCAGACCTGAAGAAGAGTTTTGTGCAAGCTGTAAAGGTTGTCTTCCTTAGAAAATATTACCTCACCCACCTTTTATCTCTAATATCTTGGAACCAACATGGCTTCAGTTCTGCACACAACAATGGAAGGTTTTGAATTAAGACTTTAAAAAATGGCTAGGGTAAAACTTTTTGCAGCAAACTAATTAGCTTTCAAACTAGGTGAGATTTATATAAAACCACTCATGTCCAAATCTAATCCCAACACCTCTCAAATTGTGAGCATTTATGAGTTCAAAGAATTCTGTCAGAACCTTACTGTCTCAGAATCCATTTGTACAATTTGGTTTTCCCAAGCAAGAAAGGGGGGGGGGGGGGAGGGACCCATGAAGTTTAATAAGAGCACTTCTCCAAGCTTATGACTGAAACTTGAGTAAATAAACTAATTTTTTTGGACTAAGTCCCAGGACCTCTTCAAAACTGTCCAGAAAATTAGTGAGAGAACCAGTTATGTACAATGTAACAATGCTGGTGTTTTGGTTAAGCTATATAGTCTATTGTTATAGGCTCCAAAAATGGAATTCAAATGTCCGTCAGCATGTAGTATGGTCAGCCTACACATACATCATACAGCAGGTGTAAGATGAATGAGTAACAAAGAAGCTGTGACTATGAGAGGGCACTGCCTGAACCACTGCCCAGGCCATCAGCGTAGGTCTAATCCTGGTCCTGAACACAAGAGCCAAGCCCACCTGAGAGAAATGTAGGATTATAAAGTTTGCTACCACTAGCTCTGATGTGTTTTCAGACTCTTTGATTTGCCCAGGATGTAAATGGAACTGATAAAACATTATGTAGTATAATGTGACAGCAAGACTGCCTGTGTGGCATACCAAACCAAGTCTGTGCATAAGGGATAATTGATGTGTTACTGCTACACTTTACAATTTAGTTCTTCCCATGCATGGGGAGATTTGCTAGGAATTAGTCTATTCCATCTTCTTAATGAGACTTACCTATTACCTCAGATAATGTATCTATTCACTTTAACAAGCCAGACTGCCTATCCAGTGTAAGGATGGTTCTACAGAAACTAGACAAAGGAGCTTACTAATAATTTTTAAAGGCTAGACTATCTTTCATGGCACTCGTGTGACTAGCAACATGTGGCTAATTATATACAATGTAATTAATATACAAGTAATAGATTAGATTTGAGTTGTAGGTTTAAGTGGCAAATTATAAATAGAATTACACCAGAGGAGTATAGAACTAGATGTATGTATCACTGGTGTGTGTATGCATGTGTGTGAGGCATATAAGTAAGAAAACACATAACTTACAGGATTCAGTTCTGTAAGTTATGTAGTCTGGCCATAGAAGGCTTCAGGGCTGAAATAGGCTACCACGACTAGCTAGGTGATGGAGGCTGTGTCTAGACAACACCTCTCTGTCGACAAAGAGATGTAGATTAGGCACGTTGAAATTGCTAATGAAGCAGGGATTTAAATATCCCGCACTTCATTAGCATAAACATGGCCGCCGCTTTTTTTCGACACGGAGCTTTTTCGAAAAAAACCCCCCAGCAGTCTAGATGTGGTTCTGTCGAAAATAAACCCTTTTTTGACAGATCCTGTAGTTCTCAAAAAATGAAGTTTACAGGATCTGTTGAAAAAGAGTTTATTTTCGACAGATCCGCATCTAGACTGCCATTTTTTTCGGAAAGGCTCTGTGTTGAAAAAAAGCAGCGGCCATGTTGTTGAAAAAGGGTTTATTTTCGACAGATCCGCGTCTAGACTGCCTTTTTTTTTCCAAAAAGCTCCGTGTCAAAAAAAAGCGGCGGCCATGTTTATGCTAATGAACTGTGGGGTATTTAAATCCCTGCTTCATTAGCAATTTCGACGTGCTTGATTTGCATCCCTCTGTTGACAGAGGGATGCAATCTAGACGTAGCCTGAGAGATAAACCTTTACCAATAAAGTATAAGATTACTGTAAGAAGATGTGTATGTGTATGTTCTATAAACTCTCCAGCAGATTGCCTAGAAAATATGCTATAATGTACCAGTTCATACCACAAAATGCCCAGTAGTATCATTCAGGGATTCCATAATAACCTACAATTGCTGTGGTAGCTCACTGACGTACATGCTAATGAATAAGTGGAACTAAGGGAGTAGTTTATGAGAAATGGGGCACTCCACAATTCATAGCATTTGGAAGTGCAAATATAAAGTAAGTAGCCTTATACATATGTGGTATAAGCATAAAACAGATTGGTCAACCTGTAGGTTGGATGGGAATGAATGGGAAGATGCCAGACTGACAACTGTAGGTGATGACAACAAAGATTATTCTGAGGAAGATGATGAGTAAAACTCCAGGGTCCCCTAGCTGAAGATATGAAGGTTAAGTGAGGTTAGAGGGCTAAATGCTTTGCACTCTCTATCTGCTATTGTATTTCAGGGATTGTGGGATTGTTGATCTGTTTACTGAATTTGTTAATAAAGGGATTTTTGGTAAATTGTTATTGTTTCTCATGTGCTTCTAGGGCCTCTCATTTTAATGATACCAATATTCTTGATGCTGTAGTCATCCAAAGACCAAACTTTTGTTGAATACTGCTATCAAAAAGATGATAAATGATCAATGTACCAATCCACCAATCAAAGCTACAGGAAGAAGAAGGATGAATAAAAATGGCATTCAAACTCTGCTAATTACTTGCTGTTATCAAAATTAATAACTATCTTATTCCAAAATTAATAACTATCTTATTCGAGAGCCATGAACTACTTTGTGCATTAGGAGTAAGAGCTTTAAGCATCAAAATGTTTACTCGGCTGGATGGTATTACTGTGGATTTCAATAACAGAGAAGTGGCTTGATAGAAATTAAGTGCTATCCAATCTTGATAACCTGCAGAAGACTATTCTGTCACTATGAGAGATATAGGTAGCTCTTAACCTGAATTTTTGTCTCCCAAACTTTGCATAATCATTTCTGTTGGCCCTTTCTAAATCTTAATGAATAATCACCATAAAAAATATTGAGACTCTCAGGCTACGTCTAGACTGGCATGATTTTTCGCAAATGCTTTTAACGGAAAAGTTTTTCCGTTAAAAGCATTTGCGGAAAAGAGCGTCTAGATTGGCACGGATGCTTTTGCGCAAAAGCACTTTTTGCGGAAAAGCATCCGTGTCAATCTAGACACGGTTTTGCGCAAGAATGCCCCGATCGCCATTTTCGCCATCGGGGCTTTTTGCGCAAAAACAGTCCTCCCCTGTCTACACTGGCCCTCTTGCAAATGTATTATACATTTGCGCAAGAGGGCTTATCCCTGAGCGGAGCATCATAGTATTTGCAGCAAGAACACTGACAATCTTACATTAGATCGTCAGTGTTCTTGCAAGAATTCAAGGCCAGTCTAGACAGCTGGCAAGTTTTTCCGCAAAAGCGGCTGCTTTTGAGGAAAAACTTGCCAGTCTAGACTCAGCCCCAGTGTTTGGGACTAAGAACAATGCAATGCAGTACAATCCAGAGTTGGCTATTTAATTCACTTCCAGGAAAAACTGGACAGCTCAGGGAATTGCTTGTATCATGATATGGAGACTTTCACTTTCACAGATAACCCTTTCAAATCTAGCCTCGGTTGATATTGTTCAAGATTGCTACTATCTGAGGGAATTTGATGCTCTCTGTGAAATGGGTGGGCCATCTCAGGAAAGCTCCTAGCAGATACATATACATCAAATAAAGCCCATTATCATAAGTGGTCCCTTTGTTGGAACACTGAGCACAGAGGTCAATGACTAAGTGAGCATTGAAAATAGTTACTTTCCCTTAGTCTTGGTTCAGCCAGATCAGATTTCAGACTTACTCAGAGAGCCATATGAAGAAATTTGTGCTGCTGAGCCCTACACTTTCCCTATCCTGTGGTTAAGCACAAGACTTCACTCTCCAGGGGGGGATTCAGTCTAAGACCTTTTGCTATTGGGCAGATACTCAGCTGGTGTAAGTTGTCATAGCTCCATGGAAGCAACTGTAACTATGGTAATTCACAGCAATTGAAGATCTGCCCCCTTGAATAAGTTTACTTAATACTTCCTTATTCCAAACACACATACACTCCACATCTATCACTTCATGTTACCATGCCCCACGAGTTACATTTAAGTTTTAAGCAAAAACATGTTACAGACACTGAAGATGGCAAGTGTTTAAAATGAAAGTATTCCTATAAGACTTTGAAACTAGATAATTAGAAAAATCTTGATAGAACAAGGATACACTGAATATATATTTTTTTAAATTCCAGAAATAATTGTCAATAATTTTGTCTTTTCCTGGCAAAGTTTACTTGTTTGCCTTAACCTCCCGTAAGGATGTTTGTTTTCTATCTTGCATTGGATAACTTTATTATTGTTATTGTCTCTCATGAAATTCAGTGGGTTTATTATGTTTTATTAAACATAAACCACACTTTGGGCCAATATCAATATTTAGTTTCCCGTGGCTGGCACCCCCCTAATTAGCCACTAATAGACAGGAAACAAGATGGATATGCAATTCCTGCTAAATAACAATTTTCTAGTCCACTCAGGAAAATGGGATATGCGAGGAACATAAGTCTGTGTAGTACTGAGAGCATACATTGTTTATATCCTGAGGGTGTATTACAGCTTGGCCAGCTAATTACAGGAGAACATCCTGAAGTGAGTATTCTGACTAGCCAGACAGGCCAACAAGAGACCCAATTGTCTCCATTGTCACAACTTTTTTCTGGTATTCCTGTTCAGCTGAGATTAATATCTCCCTTAGCTGTGTAATTTTGACCCTTCAAAACTCAGGGTGATTACCTGGCTCAGCCTTTCCTATAACAACTGAACTTTTTCTCCCATTTCCTCCTGACTACCAGAATATATAGATAATTAAGCACTTTCTTGCACAAGCTCCCAAGAAACCTCAGGGTTCCATTTTCAACATATTTACACAATGCCATGTCATAGCAGAGTATTATATCCTCTTAGCTCCAGCAGAAAAGAATATCCATTTTATGATGTGTAACAGGATGTCCTTGAGTGCAAACTGTATCCATTCACTTTATCCCAACTATCATATGGCAAGAAATACAGAAGTAGGAAGTTTTACACACACACACACACACACACACACACACACACACACACACACAGCTAGATTTACACACACACACACACACACACACACACACACACACTCACTCACTCACTCACTCACTCACTCTGCTAGATTTACTCCACTTCAAACTAATGATATTTAGCTAAACTGTGCTAATGGCTGCCTAGGGAAATTTCCATTTACATCCTTCATAGCTGTAGGTCAACATCAAAAGGTCTGGCACTTAGGCAGAGTTTGGATAAGTAGGGGAATGCATAGAAGCTTATCCAGCAGACCTATGCAGATCCGTTTTTAAGGTCAGTGGCCTGAAGCTGTATTCAACCCCTGCTGTAATTCCTTTTCGGAGGCAGGAAGAAATCAGACTCTTCTTTTTCTCAACAGAGGAACTTGGATAATCTCCTGCATCCTGCTGTCACTGAATTCATTTGGATGCCAGAGAACATTGTGTATTTCAAAGAATACAGTTGGGATTCGGCAGCAGCTGAGTCCCATTGGAGAGGCTACCAGACAGGCCGAGTCCCCATGGTGTAGGCCTAATTTGACACAAGCAACTTGACATAAAACAAACTTCATAGCTCAGTGGGCATGATTAGGAAGGTGAATGGAAGAGTAAACTGTAAAGGAGGTGGGACTGGAATCAGAGTAGCTAAGGTAAGCAGGAACACTTTGGTACTAGGAACAATGGACAAGACAAATGTAGAGAGCATGTTATTCAAGAACAGCAAATGTACAGGGTGCACAGTGCAGGGACTAGTTCCTGAAAAGGAACCATGCCAATCATGAAGTATGTGATGCAACGTACAGGCAGGAATGCAGGTTTTAATAAAGATGTATACAGAGAAAAGTTTTGCAGTGTAACTTTGGATTTGTGATGTAGCCTGCACACATCACTGCCATGTTCAAGCCTGACCCGCTTGGGCATAGTGTTGTTGTATGCCAAATAAAGGTACCTGAGTGACGAATTTCAGAGTTAAACTGAATTTTTTTGGAACCAAGTGAAAGAGTATCTCAGAGGATCCCAACATGCATCAGGTTCCACTAAGGCAAGTCAGGGAGAGCTCTGGGGGGGGGGGAGGCATTTGTGGGTCAAAAGAGGACATAGCAAGCATAGTCATAGGTTTGGTGGGAGGGAGTAAGGGCTGTACTGAAATGTACTCTTTGCCTATCTGGGGGAAGAAATTGTGTGTGTGCAGGGAGGGGGTGGGGGGAGAGTGCTGGGAGAAGGAGAAGTTCCTAACCTTAAATTCTGCAGTCTTGAGGGTGAAAGTTCAGTTTAAGTTCAAAGGGCAGTCATTTGTTGAGGGAGTAACACAGATATGATGGGCTTCTTATTTTAAACCCAGCCTATTTCCTTGTTCTTAATTCTGTGTCAGATGGGAAATTAGGATTGTACTGAATTGTTCCATCACTGTGCTGCAAATTCACAGCTGCATGAGAAGATGCACTGTAAATCACTGTCCTTTCACTGAAAGCTGCAATAAATAATGTTACAGCAGGTCTACCCCTGGAACCAGCAGCTGCCTGAAACTGCTAGAAACTGAACTACACTGAGAACCTGTAAATAACAGCCGTTATTTCAAATTAACTTTAATAGCATCTATACACGCAAACTGCTATTTCGAAATTAATTCAAAATAGCGGAGTGCTTAATTTGAATTTGCTAAACCTCATTCTATGAGGAGTAACGCCAAATTCGAAATAGCTATTTCGAATTAAGTACTGTGTAGACACTTAATTAGAAATAGAGGGCCTCCAGCCCTTCCCAGGGAGCCCTGGTGGCCACTCTGGGCACAACCAGGAAAACTTACTCTCCTCTCCCCCAGCCCTGGAGCCATTAAAGGGGCAGACCCTGGCCACAGTGCCTGTGCCAGCTCCAAGCCTGCCAGCCCAGAGCCAGCAGTGGCCACCGGGGCCCCTGACCCAGTGGCCCCAAAACATGAGCCAGCAAGCCACTGGCAGCCAGCCCTCCACCGCTCCCCAGGAGTAGTCTGCCAGCTCCCAGGAGCCTGACAGGAGCTGGAGAAGGTGGGCGCCTTCCTGATCCAGGGTGGAGATCATGGACCTTATTCAGGTTTGGGGGGGATGCCCCCAATGTCCATGATCTCTGCACTAGACGGAGGAATGCGGCTGTCTATGGCAGGATAGCTGCCAGCCTTGCCACCAAAGGCCACATGTGAACCCAGGAGCAGGTTTGCATGAAAATCAAGTTGGTCCCATGAGACCCCCAACCCTGGGCCCTAAGCTTCCCCTCCCCCTTCTTCCCCTTGATTCCCACTTCCAGCTCCCTCCTCCCAAGTTTCCCCCTCCCCTCTCCCACCCTCTCTCTTCCCCTCTCCCACCTCCTTTTCCCAGTCTCCCCAGAGGTTCATTCCCCCCCAGTTTTGTTCAATAAACCCAGTTTCTATTTTTGAACATACGTGTCTTTTATTTGACATCAGGAAGGGGGGGCTAGGGAGGGGTAAGTGGAAGGACGTGAGGGAGGAATGGGGCACAAGCCCCCGGTGGGGAGGACTGGGGTGGCTCTGAGGGCTCCTCGGGGTGGACGCTCTCCCTCAGGGCCTCCTGGATCCTGACAGCCCCCCAATGGACCCCCCGGATGGCAGCCTGCAGCAAGTGCAGCCGGGCTGTTGGCAACGGCCCCACAAGATGCACTGGCATGCCCGGGGCAGCTCTGGCTCCATGTGGCCGAGTGCTGTGGTGTCCTGAGTACTCAGGGCACTCCAAGACAGGACTGCTTTGCTGTCCCTCATGGAGGTAGACAAGCAAGCAGGGAACCCTGAGAATTGTCTTTCCAGAGTGGGGGTAGGGTCCCTTTAAGCACGGAGCTCAGTTAGCCTCAGGCACTACACACTAAGTCCTAATCTGATGCCCTGCCGGCACTGGTCCCGGCCAGCCTTAACTTCGGTTCAGGGTCCACTCAGTGTGGATGCGCTATTTCAAAATAGCAAAACGCTATTTCAAAATAGTTTTTGTGTATAGATGCATTAATTCGAATTAACGCTGTAGTGTAGACATACCCTGAGATTTCCTTTTACAAACACTAGACCCTAAGAATAATGGAAAGATTGGGGGGGAAACCCCTCCTCAGATTGTGAAAGACCAAGAAAAACCTAAATATATAATAGTCATGGTCATCAGACTTCTTGACAGCCTTTCTTAATTGACACAAGGATGTGCCTCTCAGTCAAAGTCAGTTTTTGAAAATCTATTTAGCAGGACCTGAAATAGATTAAACTCTTCCTCTCCTCAAGGATATAACATTTTGGAGTACAATTATATTGTATTGAAGCATTTCCGATACAATTTCCCATACACTCTACCTGACTAAAAACAGAAGGAAGCGATATATCTGTTTATATTTATTGATTACAGCTTTACCAGCCAAATCTGTTATTGTGTTAGATCTCAAACTAAGCAATTGCTCGGTTGCTTACGTTCCTGGAATTTTGGACTCGAAGATAAATTAACCAGTTCAAGTGAAACATATCTTACAGATGATGAAAGTTTCCCAGAGTGGATAGTAAACTGCTAAAATCTAAAACAAAAAACAGGACTATGTAGCACTTTAAAGACTAACAAGATGGTTTATTAGGTGATGAGGTTTCGTGGGCCAGACCCACTTCCTCAGATCAAATAGTGGAAGAAAATTGGCACAACCATATATACCAAAGGATACAATCAAAAAAATGAACACACATGAAAAGGACAAATCAAATTTCAGAATAGAAGGGGGTGAGGGGGGGAGGTAAATGTCTGTGAGCTAATGATATTAGAGGTGATAATTGGGGAAGCTATCTTTGTAATGGGTAAGATAATTAATGTCTTTGTTTAGACCGAGGCGTAAAGTGTCGAATTTAAGCATGAATGACATTTCAGAGGATTCTCTTTCAAGTCTGGTGTTAAAAGGTCTTTGAAGCAGGATGCAGGTAATCAAGTCGTTGAGACAATGCCCTTTCTGGCTGAAATGGCAAGAAACTGTTTTTTCTTTGTGATCCTGTCTAATATCTGTTTTGTGGGCATTGATTCTTTGGCGAAGTGTCTGAGACGTTTGTCCAATGTACATAGCAGACAGACACTTTCGGCACATGATAGCATAAATTATATTTCTGGATGAGCAGGAATATGTGTTCTTGATCTTATAACTCAATTGGTTAGGTCCAATAATGGTATCAGCAGAGTGAATATGTGGACAAAGCTGGCAGGGTTTGTTGCAAGGGAAGGTTCAGGGTTGGTATTAGTGTGGTATGTCCTGTGGTTGTTGGTAAGAATCATCTTGAGGTTAGGTGGTTGTCTATAGGAGACTATGGGTCTGTCTCCCAGAGCCTCTCAGAGTTTAGTATCCTGTTCCAGTATAGGTTGTAGTTTATTGATAATGTGTTGGACAGGTTTAAGTTGGGGGCTATAGGTGATGACAAGTGATGTTCTATTGTTGGTTTTCTTGGGTCTGTCTTTCTAAGGCACTCTGCCCAGTTTATTACATGGACTAAATCAGGAATTACACTCATTAAAAAGGAATTACAAAATGCCAGTGGATTTATACTGATCTAAGGCCAGGTCTACACTAGACCAGAAGCTTGGCTTAAGATGTGCAATTCCAGCTCCATATAATACGTAGCTGAATCAGCTTACCTTAAGCTGAGCTTGGGCTATCACCTCAGCGGGTGACCAATAGGAGCAAACACTCCTATTGGCTTCCCTTACTCCTTGCAAGAGCAGGAGTCCTGGCTGCCTGCGGGGGTGCCTTTAGCAAGTCTTAGCCAGATTCACGAAATCAAACTCTGGAAGATTGATCGCAGCAGCATTGATCTTCTGTGGAGTGAAGACAAGACCTAAGTGGTATCAGACTTGAAAAATAGTATTAACTAAGATTTCTGAAGTTTTTAAGATCCGTTTTTCCTCTAGCAGTTTACACTTTTGTTTGCTTCTGCAGACAGCATGGGAAGTGAAGTTGCTGTAATTCTCTCAGTAAAGCTCTATTTCTGATACAGATGGGCCCAAACAGCAAAGTTGGACTGAGCTTTGAGCTAGCTCTATGACCAGGAATGTTTAGATCTGAGATGTTGATTCACCCACTATAGAAACAGTGTCAATGGGGAGATCTAAATTCAGATGAAAGCATTTCCAAAGTTTAGGGAGATTTAAACCGAGTTTTTAGTTTGGGTCCACTTCCTATTTCCAGCTCTACTAGAAATAGGAAAACTTGAAAAACACCACATTCTCATGAAGTTTAACCAGAAATTTCATAGATCTGGAGAGTCTGAGTAAAATTTCACATTAATAGTTGGTATTTACCACAAGCAGAACTTAGCTTGTTTGAATCATAGAACACTAGAACTGGAAGGGATCTCAAGAGGTCATTGAGTCCAGTCCCCTCCCCTAACAGCAGGACCCAGTACCGTCTACACCATCCCTGACAGATGTCTATATAACCTGCTCTTAAATATCTCCAGAGATGGAGATTCCACAACCTTCCTAAGCAATTTATTCCAGTGTTTAACCACCATGACCATTAGGAAGTTTTTCCTAATATCCAGCCTAAATCTCTCTTGCTGCAGTTTAAGCCCATTGTTTCTTGTCCTATCCTCAGAGGCCAAGGAGAACAATTTTTCTCCCTCCTCCTTGTGATACCCTTTTTGATACCTGAAAACCGCTATCAATTCCCCTCTCAATTGTCTCCTTTCCAAACTAAACAAGCCCAATTCTTTCAGTCTTCCTTTATAGGTCATGTTCTCTAGACCTTTAATCATTCTTGTTGCTCTTCTCTGGACCTTCTCCAATTTCTCCACATCTTTCTTGAAATGTGGTGCCCAGAACTGGACACAATACTCCAATTGAGGCCTGATCAGCACAGAGTAGAGTGGAAGAATGACTTCTTGTGTCTTGCTCACAACACTCCTGTTAATACATCCCAGAATCATATTTGCTTTTTTTTTGCAACAGCTTCGCACTGTTGACTCACATTTAGCTTGTGGTCCACTATGATCCCTACATCCTTTTCTGCAGTACTTGTTCCTAGATAATCACTTCTGATTGTTCCTTCCTAAGTGGAGTACTTTGCATTTGTCCTTATTAAATTTCATCCTGTTTACCTCAGATCATTTCTCCAGTTTGTCCAGATCATTTTGAATTATGACCCTCCCAGCTTGGTATCATCTGCAAACTTAATAAGCGTACTCTCTATGCCAATATCTAAAGATATTGAACAGAACTGGTCCCAAAACAGACTCCTGCGGAACCCCACTTGTTATGCCCTTTCAGCAGGATTGAGAACCGTTAATAACTACTCTCTGAGAATGGTTATCCAGCCAGTTATACACCCACCTTATAGTAGCCCCATCTAAGTTATATTTGCCTAATTTATTGATAAGAAGATCAAGCAAGGCCGTATCAAATGCCTTACTAAAGTCTAGGTATACCACGTCTACTGCTTCTCCCTTATCCACAAGACTCGTTATCCTATCAAAGAAATTTGATTGGTTTGACATGATCTGTTCTTTACAAATCCATGCTGGCTGTTCCCTATCACCCTATTATCTTCCAGGCGATTGCAGATGAATTCCTTAATTACTTGCTCCATTATCTTTCCTGGCACAGAAGTTAAACTGACTGGTCTGTAGTTTCCTGGCTTGTTCTTATTTCCCTTTTTATAGATGGGCACTATATTTGCCCTTTTCTGGTCTTCTGGAATCTCTCCTGTCTTCCATGATTTTTCAAAGATGACAGCTAAAGGCTCAGATACCTCCTCTATCAACTCCTTGAGTATTCTGGGGTGCATTTCATCAGGCCCTGGTGATTTGCAGACATCTAACTTTTCTAAGTGATTTTTAACTTGTTTTTTTATTTTATCTTCTAAACCTACCCCATTCCCACTAGTATTCACAATGTTAGGCATTCCTTCATCATCAGGCTTCTTGGTGAAGACTGAAACAAAGAAGTCATTAAGCACCTCTGCCATTTCCAAATTTCTGGTTACTGTTTCTCCCTCCTCACTGAGCAATGGACCTACCCTATCCTTGGTCTTCCTCTTGCTTCTAATATATTTATAGAAAGTCTTCTTGTTGCCCTGTATGTCTGTAGCTAGTTTGAGCTCATTTTGTGTCTTTGCCTTTCTAATCTTGCCCCTGCATACCTGTATTGTTCACTTATATTCATCCTTTGTAATTTGTCCTAGTTTCCACTTTTTATATGACTCCTTTTTGATTTTTAGATCATGCAAGATCTCCTGGTTAAGCCAAGGCAGTCTCCTGCCATACTTTCTATCTTTCCTATGCTGCAGAATAGCTTGCTTTTGGGTCCTTAATAACGTCCCTTTGAAAAACTGCCAACTCTCTTCAGTTGTTTTCCCCCTCAGTCTTGCTTCCCATGGGACCTTGCCTACCAGTTCTCTGAGATTACCAAAATCTGGCTTCCTGAAATCCACTGTCTACCAGTTCTCTGAGATTACCAAAATCTGGCTTCCTGAAATCCACTGTCTCTCTTTTGCTGTCCTCCCTTGTACTATTCCTTAGGATCATGAACTCTATGATTTCATGATCACTTTCACCCAAGCAGACTTCCACTTTCAAATTCTCAACCAGCTCCTCCCTATTTGTTAAGATCAAATCTAGAATAGTTTCCCCCCAGCTGCTTTTTCAATCTTCTGAAATAAAAAGTTGTATCCAATGTAGTCCAAGAACTTATTGGATAATCTGTGCCCCGCTGTGTTAGTTTCCCAACAGATGTCTGGATGGCTGAAGTCCCCCATCACCACCAAATCCTGCGCGTTGTTTGATTTTGTTAGTTGTTTAAAAATAGCCTCATCCATCTCTTCTACCTGGGTAGGTGGTCTGTAGTAGACCCCTGGCATGACATCACTCTTGTTTTTTACCCCTTTTAACCTAACCCAGAGACTCCTACGTCCATCTCCACCTCAATCCAAGTGTGTACATTTTTAATATATAAGGCAACACCTCCTCCCTTTTGGCCCCATCTGTCCTTCCTGAGTAAGCTGTACCCTTCTATACCAGTATTCCAATTGTGTGTATTATCACACTTAGTCTCTGTAATACCAACAATGTCATAGTTGTGTTTATTTATTAGCATTTCCAGTTCTTCCTGCTTATTACACATGCTTCTTGCATTTGTATATAGGCATCTAAAATACAGATTTGATCTTTCCTCCAAGTTCTGCCTTGTCCCTCCCTTTTCTTTGCTATTATAGCCCACACTCCCTCCCATTTCCAACCCATCTCCCAGGTCTCCATGTTCTTCACTTATCTATGGGCTTTGGTCACCTGCCCCTGTTGAAACTAGTTTAAAGCCCTGCTCACTAGGTTAGCCAGTCTGCCCCCAAATACAGTCTTCCTCTTCCTTGAAAGGTGAACCCCATCCATGTTTAGCTGTCCTTCTTAGTATGCTCTTCACTAAAATTAACCATAAAGTAACCTTCCCTCAACCATTTTTGCCTGTCACTAGCATAACATAGACAGGGATGAAAGTAGAACCTGGTAGTACAAGGGGATGGCTGTTGGGGACTAGACTTTCTGTTGTTGTCTCAGCCATGGAATAACTCCACTTGGGCTATCAGTATTTAAATAGTCTTTTTCTTCCTTAATTACTAAAATAGCCTAAATTTCAGGTCCTAGAGCAGATAGGCTGGATCCTAAAGCCAGTTATAATCTTTTCCACATTATTTAGGAAGTGCAAAGAAGCCAGAAATTAGATCTAAATGCTCAGCAAATAATTCCTCTGTTGGAATAATACCCCCTTTTGAGACATTTATGCTGAACCTGGGCCTGGCACTCGGTACCTCCTTTCCCGCTCCTAGCTTCAGGGCCATATTGAGGGTAGGAAATAGGTGTGGTAGCAGAGGAGAGCTCCTCTATTCTTGTTCTCCGTATAGGGTCCATTGAAGACCTCTACATCTGCAGTGGAACTAAGAGTTGCTTAGCAACAGCACTAAGTGGCTTCAGGGAGCTGTAACTAGCTTTTTGATACCCCCCACCTGTCTCCTGCACTAAAACAGGGCTCTAGCGCAGAAGGGAATCTGGCCAGAAATACATTAACCATGAGGCAATTCATACACTATGCAAATTAATCAACACCTGTTGCCTGAAGAGTGGCCTGCAATCAGTAAAAGTATTTTTTATTGCATAATTTCTATTGGAGGTTAATGGAATCAAAGAAAATTGAATGGCCTGAAGAATAGGGCAGCAGAGTTCTTACCGTTGCTGGAAACAGAAATAAATTTGGTAAGGCTCCACATAGCTTGATGATAGTATAGTAGAATCTCAGAACTACAAATACCAGAGTTACGCACTGAGAGGTCAGCTGCACACCTCATTGAGAGAAGCATGCAATCAGGTGGCAACAGAGACAATAATAAAGTACAAATACAGTACAGTACAGTGTTAAATGTAAACTACTAAAAAAACAAAAAGGGAAAGTTTAGAAAAAGATTTGAGAAGCAAGGGACCTATTTCTATGCTTGTTTCATTTACATTAAGATGGTTTAAAGCCGCATTTTTGTTGTAGACTTTTGTAGACTTTTGAAAGAACCATAACATTTCGCTTAGAATTAGGAACAATCTCCATTGCTGAGGTATTTATAACTTTTAGTTTTAACTAGAATTCTGACATTTTTTGCAATTACTATTTGCTGAGGGGCAAGATAAACCCTGCAATTCAGCATAGAAAACTTTTGCAGAATGAAAATTCTCCTCTTATTCAAACCAGTCATACACAGCCTAACTCCACAGAGTGCAATTACTTCCTATTAATACCAACATATTCTGGAAGCATCTTTCTTTCCTTACAGACTGACTCCTTAGAACTAGGCACACTTTATGGCAGACTAGATACATATTTAATATAAAACATTAAGTTATTTTACTTTTTAGTGCAAGCCTTGAGTTTAATCTAGGGTTCAAACTAAGGTTCTGACAGACCAGGAAAAGTTCTGATATACTCAGCCCTTTATGAAAAACATTTTTTTCTTAAATCACATCTAAATAAAAAAAGGAACACATCTTATTTAAAGATTCTTCATATGACCTGAGGAACCAGAATGAATGTTACATTTAAATAGTAATTCCAACCCCAAGTTCGTTGGTGTCGTTATAAGTCTAGAGGAATGTTTTCCAGCCTGTTGCATTGCCAGGATTTTGAGCTGCTGCTGGGGCAGTCTTTGTACTTGACTGGCACTGTGATGCCCTTTGTGAGGGATGAGGGGTGCGATCACCCCCTCCCCGGCTAGGAGGGGGGTTCAGCGGACCTCTTTCCCTCTTTCCGCCTGTATCCTTCCCGGCCCCTGTTCGGCGGTCCGGGCAATCGGGTGCGATCACCTCCTGGAAGGAAGGGGTCTGCGGACCCAGTTAATGTCACCCGTCCCTGCGGGATGGGGTTGGAGCCTCGATCCAGTCTCCACCTACCCGGGCGGGCCCTGGTTCTAGGGCGCGCCTCTCGGCGCTGCCTGGCTGGATGCTCCTTCGGCGGGAAGGGAGGGGACCCGGTCCCGCCCTCTCTCCGGGTCCCAGCCCGGGGCCCTAAGCGTCGGGGCTTGCTCGCGCCCCAACGCGGTAGACGGGGGTCACTCCGCCCGTAACCCGTCTACCCACGGTCGCCAAAAGCGCCCGGCCCCGGGCTCCTTCCTCCCTTCCCGGGTTCCCTCGGGCCGTTGCCCCCACCTCCGAGACCTACCCCGGTTCAGACGTTCCGGCCTGCGGTTGTCACGGCGACACCTCAGGCGTCCGTTCCCGCCGCCGGGTCCGTTCCCGACCTGGCCGCCCTCTCCAGGGCTGTCGGAGTGGGGTCCACCCGCCGTCCGAGCCGGGGCTGGCTGACCGCCAGCTGCGGTGACCTTCCCGGGAGGCCCGGGGCCACGGCCGGGCTGGCTGCCGATCGCGGCGTCCCTCGGGGTCCATCCTGGGACCGGGGTTTCTCCTCCCTCCCTGCGAGGAGGCTGCCCCCTTCCCCGCTGGCGGCGGGCCCTTTTGAACTGGCCCGCCGCGTCGGACGCCACCCAGGGCCCCTCCTTCGGCGGCGCGCGCGTGGCCAGCCGTGACCCGGCTGTCTAGCCCGCCCCTCCCCTGTGGCGCGGCCACCGGGAGGGGCTAGCATTTCCTGCCGGCGGGCGTGGAGGCGCGCGGCCCGCCGGCTTCCTTGCCTGCGCGCGACACGGGAGGGACTTGGGTCTGCCCTCCGCTTCCCGCGGCGCGGCGGCCCCGGCCGTCTCCCGTGCGGGTCGGGGGCGACCCGTCACACCCTTGTTATTGTTAAGTGTAGCCCCTTGGAATGGAAACAGAATAATGCAGAACTCTTGTCTTGAAAACACATTAAACACTGAGTGATCACTGTGTATATACTTGGCATGGGCTACTCTTTGTCGCCAATCCTAACCCTGATCCTTGGGCTGCTAGGGAATAAGTTAGAGCAGACTCTAGGGTGTTGCCGCCTGCTCCCTCCCCACTCCTGGCTCACTCCACAGACTAATAGGGAGAAGGAGCAGGACCTTCTCCACTTCACCTACTCCTATGGAGTGATTTGTATCTCCAAGGAGAGGAGTCCTTTTATTTCCACAAATACATGTGGTGGAAGGAAAGCTCCTGGCTCCTCAGACAATGTAACTCTTTGTGCCTACACAATTGCCAAATCAAGAGAAAAAGAGAGAGAGAACAAGTGTAAATTTCTAACCCTCATGCTAGAAAAGTTTGAAAACAAGAACTTGAAAGGCTCATAAACCAGAAGCCAAGTATAAGATGACCCACATTTCATTAAAAAGGATCTCACACTTAAGGCAATTTTATGATTTTCTGGGGACCCGGCTAGTGATTTTTCAATGTGTGAAGTTGGGAATATGCTTAATGTTGCCTATGAGTGTTTTAATATGATTGGCTCTGTAGTGCCAAAGTACAGAACAAAGTACCTAATGATTTTGAAAATAGGCTCAAGTCTTGATTAAAAAGTTATTAGTGAAGTTTTTTGAGGATGGGAAAGAGCAGGGGAGAGATTTTAAGGCCCTGGGATCCACCAATAATCTCCAAGCCAAGTTAATCTAAGACTGATGTGTCACCTTTTCCCATTTACAAGTCTCTAAAGAGCAGGTGTACACCTACACCTCTGCTAGCAACAAATAATTGAAGTTACTGGATATCCCCAATGCACAAAAGTACTTTACAATAAATGCATGATGGAGGAAAAAACCTAGACTCATTAAATTATCATATTTTTTGTGCCCTTCGTTGTACAGTGTGAGGAAACTCCTAGGTTCAAAATCAGCCTGTTTATTTCCCTTGCTTACTTAACAAGCACCTTATCACAGGTTCAGAAAAAAGACGTTTGGAGTAATTCAGTTAGACAGTTGACCCCCTTCGGCCTTATCACCTCACTTTTGTTCATTACTGTGTATTTATTAATTTCAAGCATGCATGCAGAACCCAACAAGTAGGCTCAGTTACTTGACTGTACACAATTTATGTTTTGGAAATAAATATTCCCATGCATGGGGAGGTCTTAACATGGCTCAGTAACAAGACTCAAAGAGCAGGGGTAAAAAAGAGAGCACCCACTGGAGAAACTTGGTGAAAATAAGATGGCTAAACAAGTGAATCTTAGGCTTATCTATTATGGCAGGTCTACACAGCAGGGCAATGTTGACCTAAGGTACACAACTCCAGCTATGTGTAGCTGGATTTGACATACCTTAGATTGCGTTGCTGCAGAGTTCCTATTGCAGGGGGTTAATGGGAAAAATTCCCTTTACACTTCTCATTCTGGTGGAGTACCAGAGTTGATGATAGAGCAATCAGTGGTTGATTTAGTGGGTCTATCCACTAAATCAATCTCCCGGGGAATCAATTGCTTCAACGTCAATCTTCTGGTAAGTGTAGGCCTGCCCTTAGTCTGCACTAGAAAGGTGTTAATTCAGGTGTGTATTAATATGTTGCACACTAACTGGTGTGTGTGAATGCTGTTGGTGTTTGCTAACGCTTTGCCTTGTGTGTGTTAACATAGTATAGTTTGAAGTGGGACTACATTAATATATACTACGGAACTAGTAGAGCATACCAGCAGGGTCCACATGGGCCAGTTAGTTTGCAACACACTAACACACACTACAATTTAAACCCCTCTAGTTCTGACTAGCAAGACAGGCCCTGATAGCATGTTTAATACACTACAGTATAGTGCTGATGTGAATTGCTGGCACAAGTGAAATTAAGGAGAGAGGATTTGAGAGCAAGAGCCGCTGGCCCATGCTCCCTTGAACCTCCTGGGTTCTTGGATGGTTAACTTGGATGGCAATGCAATATGAATCACTGCATTGATGGTGCTCTAGTCATTTCCCCTGATGGCTCTTCCATTGTCCATTTGCTCTCAGAGCTTCCTTCTGCTCCAGCTGATGTCAATGGAAGTCTTGCCATTAACTTCCAGGGGAGCAAGATAAACCCTTACTGTGCTTGATCCTGCCATTCTAACACATGCAAATGTCTCATTGAAATTAATGAAGGTTCTGCTTGAATTGAGATTGTGGAATTGGGCTTTTTGGAACACTTTTGCTCTGCCTAGACTAAATATCACCTTCCTTTGCTTGTGGTTACCACTTCTCTCCTTACCATCTTCTGAGACATTGAATAATTCCCTTCATTTGTATTTAACTCAAAGGTATTTATAGTCTGTGATCCAGTCCCCTCTGAGTTGTCTCTTTCATAAACTGTACAATTAGCTTTTTCAGCCTCTCCTTGTAAGTCTTTATCCTCCAATCCTTTCTTTGTATATGACCGATTTTGTCCTCTTTTTAATCTGTGGTATATAAATCCAGAAAGAAAGCAGCACCATCAGATAAAGTAAGGTGTCCTTGTAGCTTATATAATGAAATCTTCAAGGTGTGAAGCCCTGCTCTTCCATTTCTGCTGGTGGCTGGGCTGATCTTTCATTGTGATGAAAAAATTAGGGCTGCAAACTAAGGATGTTAAGTACTAGTCGACAAATTGACTATCCAATAAGCAAATGCTTATTGGATAGTCAAGTTGACTAGTTGATTCCCCCCCTCCCATTTGCTGCCTCTATCAGATAAAGGCAGCAAAGGGGGGGAAGATGGATACTTCAAAGTGGCAGCGCCACATGGAGCCTGCACCCAGGCTCTGTGCAGCGCTGTCACTTTGAAATGTTGTGGCGGCATTTGCGCGGAGCCCGGGGTCAGCTGGGGACTCCCCAGCTGATCCCGGGTTCCAGTGCAGCGCGCAGAGCCCAGGGTCAGCTGGGAATGCCCAGCTGATCCCGGGTTCTGGGAAAATGCCGTGCGGAGCACAGGATCAGCTGCGGAGTCCCCAGCTGACCTGGGCTCTGCATGGTATTTCAAAGCAGCAGCACAGCACGGAGCCTGGGGGACTCAGAGTCCCTCCCTGGCCCCAGGCTCCATGAGAGCACTTCTGCTTTGAAATGCACAAGAATCCCCACTGAGGACTCTTGTACATTTCAAAGCTGGCACCCACATGCAGCCTAGAGTCAGCTGAACTTCCCACTGGCCCCAGGCTGTACACGGAGTTCCGCATTCCTCCTTTGAAATGTACAAGATATCCAGCAGGGGCTATTGTACATTTCAAAGGAGGAATATGGAAGTGCCTATCGACTAGTTGAGTAGTCGATGGAAATTCCATTGACTATTTGACTAGTAAATTACTTGATATTTAACATTCTTACTGCAAACAGAACACCATATCCATGGTAATAGGCAGCTCAACTTTTCACTTTCTAACATATAAATAATATAAATTATATTTATTTTTTCTTTACATTTTGTTCTGTATTTGTGATTTACATTCAATACCAATGACTATTGCCCAAATAGAGAAGCAGGTAACATTTCAAAAGCTCCTAAATAACTTAGGAACTAACGTTCCATTTTCGAAAGTGACACAGGAAATTAGGAGCATAAGTCCCAATGAAAGCCAATGGGATTTAGTACCTAAAGTGAAACACATAGCTGAAAGTGTTACTCTTTCTGCTCTGTAATGAGCATCCATATTAAGGGCTCTTAGTTTCTTGGGCCCTCTGTTGCTCTAGTTCCATTGCTAACTGCCAGGAAATACTTTCCCTATCAGGAGTAGTTCAATTAGTCCTTGCACTAGTGCATAACAGTACCAGACCCTGTGCTGCAGCAGACCACAACATTGCTTCGAAATGCCAACAACTTGGGCATGTCATCCCTTCAAAATAATAGAACTAGCTGCTGGGTGGCATCCCCTGTGGCTCTCTCTCTCATTTACAGTGCAAACCATTAAAAGAAAAAGTTAACACTTGCTGCATATTTTACTTTTAGTACGGTGTCTGATATATGGTCAATGCTTAATTTAGATCTCTGTAAATTAAACTCCTGCAGCTGAGAATTGCTGAATTTTTAATAGTGCACAATGTACTGTGCTCAAGAGTCAAACAGGGAAGCTAATTCTTTTAAAGTATATTTATACAGTGCTCAGAAATGTGCACAATACTTTACAGAGTTAGTGACAGAAATTCCTGCCTCCAAAAGCTTATGCCTATGGATGCAGAGGGAACATAGAAGAGGATTCCCCTACCTCCTTTTCAAAGACCTCAGCCAGTGTCTATTACAACCACAGTCCCTCTGTGAACCTCCAGCAGTGCACATCACCCCAAAGGGCAACCAAATTCCTCACGTGGGAACAGAGAGGTGCTTGCAGAAAAATGGTCTTGATTCGCTCCTCTTGGAGAACTCAGGTTGTAGACCCTACTGGCAAAAATTCTGTCCAAAGGAGTGGGTTACAGCACTGCAAAGCTATAGGGAAGCGTCCGCTCTACTGCGGGATAGAAAGTGAGCTGGTATAGTCCACACAGAAGGCAATACTTCCCAGATAGGCTGGGGCGGTGAGGCCAGAACACCAAGAAAGCCAAGTGATCTCTCCCCCAGGATTTGTTGGTGCATCTCTGAAGATCCAGCTGGACTGTAAAGTTGTCCATACTCTGACAGCACACCCAGTGTGGACACCTGTAGTATCACTGGCTTGCCTTCTGCCTGGGATTAATCCAACCTTGGGCAGTATTGCCTTGCATGTGGAGGACTGTGCATGTAAAATTACACACTCTCGAGCCTCCAGGGGTGAGCTAGGTCCATGGAGTTTTTCCCTTCAGCAGTTTTAATATCCTAGTTCTCTCACATCATTTTTACTTATTATGTTTTTCTGCCTTTGGATGCCTTTCTACAGAGCTGATAAACTGCAAGCTCCAGAAACAAGTCATATGTGGGATGTTTCTCCTTTTATTAGCCCAATGGGAATGGAAGATAATATGGTGAACGTCAGCCTCCATGAAATAAAGTCAGAGCCCATAACTAATGTGGATGTACTGTACTAAGAGGTATTTCTAAAATGAACAATTACTATGGGTTGGTATTAGTGACTCAAAAAAAAAAAAGAAAAATATATATTTACTTATTCAGTGTTTGCTTAAAATTTATTGGAGTTTTATTTTTTAATCAAAGGTGCAGTACAGTTCAACAGAAAATTCTCCAAATAAATGCTGTGTACAAGCATCTTGAGAATCTCTAAAGGCTACCATCCCAGAGAACAAGGGCAGAAAACAAGACAACCAGAAGTAGAAAATGTCATGGTCCAAAGCCAGACACCAAGACTCATTTGTAACAGTGGCCAGTGTCTGAATTTTGTGATGAAATATAAAAAAAAAAAAAAGATAAAAAAATCAAACCTACAGTTCTAGAGGATGGACCTCCCTGGTCCAGCACTGTTGGGACCTGACCGGTCCCGAACGAGATAATTTGCCAGACCAGGGATGGTCTCCTGCCACTGACCCCAAACCCCATCACCCAGCAAACACCCTGCCTCGCCCACCCCTCCTTTCCCAACCTGTCTGGGCTGCTTGCCCAGCTGCTGCTGCTCCCTGGGCAGATCAGGTTCCAGCTCCTGTCTCAGGGATCCAGCCCTGTGCATCTGGGGGCAGCTGTGGGGCTCTGGCCCTGGCCCCCACTCCAGCAGGCTGCCTCAGGGCTCTGGCCTCGATCCCGTGCTCCAGGGGATTGCTGCAGGGCTCCGGCCAGCCCCGTGCTCTGGGCGGGCTGCTGAGGGGCTCTGGCTCCAGGCTGCCACAGGACTCAACTCCAGCCCCATGCCTCTGGGGGCTGTTGCAGTCCCTTAGCCCCATGCTACTGAGGGGTGCCAAGACCTGCACTGACCCATGCTGTCAGGAGACGCCAGCCTGTCCCCATGCTCCTGAAGGCTGCGGCGGGGCTCCGACCTCAGTCCCACACTGCCCCCAACCAGGCTGCCAACCCTGTTGCCCCAGCCTGGGTGTCTCTCCTGCCTTTAGGCTCCTGGGCTCTCTGGTCCCGGAGCATCTCTGGTCTTGCCAGAGGAGGGATGTTGCTGGACCAGACAGTGCCAGTTTTTGGAGGTACAACCTGTACAGGAAAAAAATTCAACGGCAAACTGATAAGTTTTAAATGAGTAATCATTAAATTTTGGGAGCATGTAATTCTGGCTCCTTTTGTTCATTTTAGCAGATAATATTTTACTCCCTTTTTTGTTCATTTGTAATTGTGACTTGTGGAATGCTAATTAAAATAAGAAGTTCCTACTTTGCAATTAATCCTTCTGGTCATTTGCATCAATTTCGCTGGGGAAAAATGTAGCAGGGATAATATTTCTCAACAACTATGCCAACAAGAGAAAAGATGGTCTTATATGGTAAAGGCAAAGGACTCAAAATTGGGAGATACACATTCTATTTCTAGCTTTGCCATGAGTTTTACTGTGGTCTCTTAGGCTAGTCACTTAGGCCTGGTCTACACTAGGATCTCAGTACAAAATTAGCCCCCTCCAGTCGATTTTGTAAGCAATGCATCCACACTACAATTATTCTGGAATAAGGGGCTGCAGAACTTGAACTATGTACTCCTGCTTTTCATGAGGAACAACACGGTTCATAAACTTGTAAATCTGAAATAACATTAGTGTTTACACTTCGGTGCTACTAATTCAAACTAATTTGCCTCTGGAAGGCCTCCTGCAGCTCCCCAGCGTGCCTCCTCAGGCTCTGAGTCCGAGGGAAGCGGGTCCACATTAACAGAGCTTATCTCAGACTATATTCAATTCTTCCACATAGTGAGAACATGGAACTTCACATTTGTAAAATTGGGTGCTCAGAAGTTGAAATTTGAAATAATCTTATAGTGTAGATATGGCCATAGTGTTTCTGTGCACTTGCAATAGAATCCCATTTGCAATGTGGAAGTTGGGAATAATGCAGAGTAAAAAGTGATCATTCATTGCAAGCCCTCATAGCCGGACAAAACTTAAAAAACAGTGAATAGTCCTCCAGCACCTTAGAGACTAACAAAAAATGTAGACTGTATCATGAGCTTTTGTGGGCACAACCTACTTCTTCAGATGAAGAAGTGTCTCATAGTTGGAGAGCAGCCATTTCCCGTACAGCAAGCCCAAAATCCCATTCAGAGTGTAAGCCTCCTCCTTGAAATGTACCAAACAGACATCAAATTAAAATTACTGTCTTTATTGGATCTACAAAAATGGTTTTCTAAGAGGTTTACGCCACATATCATGTAAAAGTGATATAGGTCAATAATTTAAGCACATGAAGTCAATGACTATGCTGTTTGCCTCATGGTTTTCCTCTCCTCCCTGATAAAAGTTACTTATAAATTACCATTCCAACATCCTAATAAATAATGAGACTTTTTGCACCCTTCTTAGAAGAATCAAGTTCGGAAGTTCTCATTTTTAAGAAGTATTCTCAATTTTAAATGTAGTATTAGGCAATATCAATTTTAAGTCCTGAGGGTATTATTATGATCTAGTTTGACCTCCTGCATAGCACATGCCATAGAATTTTAGGCAACAGTTCCTGCATCAAGCCTGTATTTTGTAACTTGAATGTGGCTGGTAGAAAGATATCCACTCAACTTAAAGTGATGGAAAATTTACTACATCCTTTGTCCTGATCTACACTAGGACCTTATTCTGAAATACTCCCCCCCCCCCCCGTTCAAATTTATAAGCGGTGTATCCACATTACAAAGTCCATTATTTCAAAATAATGGGCCACAGATTTCAAACTCTGTACTCCTGCTTTTCACAAGGAGTAATGCTAATTCCAAAATAGTAATTTTGAAATAATGTTAGTGTGGCTGCTCCAGTGCCACTACTTCGAACTTATTAGCCTCCAGGAAGCCTCCTGCAGCTTCCCAGAGTGCTTTCTGGGGCTCTTAGTCCAAGGTAGTGCATCCACATTAACGGAGCCTGTCTCAGACTAATTTTGATGCTTCCCCGTGGTGAGGACTTGCTAGTTCGAATTTGTTAAGTCGGGCATCCTTAAGTCAAATTTAGTAATTTCAAAAGAGTTTCCTAGGCTACGTCTAGACTACAAGCCTCTTTCGAAAGAGAACATCTAGAATGCAACCACTTCTTTCGGAAAAGGTTTACCGCAGTCAAAAAAACCACAGTGTTCTTTCGATTTAATTTCGAAATAACACCGTGGCAGTCTAGACGCAGGGGAAGTTTTTTCGAAAAAAGGCCACTTTTCGAAGTGTAGACATGGCCTGAGTGGAATACCCTAGCTTAAAAAACTGTGCCTTAATTCAAGTCTGAATTTATTTAGCTTCACTTCTAGTCTTTGGATCTTGTTATGTTTTTGTCTTCTAGATTAGAGAGCTCTGTATCAGAAATCTTCTCCTCATGCAGGTATTTTCAGACTATTTAATCCCCTTTTAACCTTTTCTTTGATGAGATAAATACATCAATCTTTTAAAGTCCTTCACTGTAAGGTATGTGGTTCCCAGACTTCAAATCATTCTTGTTTGCTATTTTCTGAATCTTTTCAATTTTTTCTACATCCTTTCTGAAGTGTTGATACCAGAATTGGATCTAGTATTCCAATAATAGTCTCACCTCCCTTTTCCTACTCAATATTGTTCCGCTTCATCAGAGGATGAAGAACTACTGTCTGCCTGGGGTGGAAGGAGCCAGGACAAGCTTGCCCTGCCTCCCAGAAGTGGAGGGACAGAGAAGGAAGTATAAAAGGTAAGGCCCCAAGCCCAGTTGCTTGGCAACCCAGGGAAGGAGCTAGAGTCAGGCTGCTGGCTGCTCTCCGTGGGCCCTGCAGTTGAGCCAGGTGATGCCCTGGGCCAGTAGAGACCTGACACCAAGGAGCTACCAGGAATGATGGCTGCCGAGTACCTGGAGGAGCTAGGCAGTGGCCTTGACTTGAGGCAGCCTGATGCCAAGGATGAGCTGAACCTAGTGGGACTGACAGGGCTTATCTAGGCTGCACTGAACAGTTGAAAGATTATATGCAAATTCAGCGGGAATTTGCATATCTTCTTCCGATCGCACTTTTGAAAATGCAGCTTTGGAAAGTGAAAGTAGTTTAGATGCAGCTTTTTCGGCAAACCCTCCCCTTTGTCGAAAAGCCGCATAAACCTCATTTTTTGAGGAAAAGCAGCTTTTCGACAAAGGGGGAGGGTTCGCTGAAAAAGCCGCATCTAAACTACTTTCACTTTCGAAAGCTGCATTTTGAAAAGTGCGATCGGAAGAAGATATGCAAATTCCCGTGGAATTTGCATATCCTCTTTCAACTGTTTCGCGTAGTCTAGGTAATGCCCCCAGTGCCTGAATATGCAGATGAGCTGCAGGAGCCAAAAGGCAGCTTGGACCTGAGGCAGCCTGATGCTGAGGAAGAGCTGGAACTACCAGGACTGCTGGTCACTGGGTATCTGGAGGAGCTGAAGGAACCTGCTTGAGAGCCCAGGTAGGAAGTAGCCCAGGGTAGAGTTGGACAGTGTGGTGACTCAGTGGTTAGTCAGCGTGTTGTGGGAGGATCCACGCTGACCCAGTGGTGGGCCACCCCACCACTGCTGGGGTCCTGGGCTGGAACACAGTGGAGTTGGGCAGGAGCCTGCATTCCACTCCCTGGGCCCTTCCACCAGGGAGACAGGCTTGCTGGCACTTCCCTACCTGAGGGGTGTGCTGCTGGTGCTTGCCAGCACACTCCGGCCTGAGTGGAATTACAGCTTTGCTGCTGACACTTCCCTGTTACTCTGATCAGGGCATTACACCTCCCTGCACTAATTCCTCCCCCATCAGAGACATGTAATCCTGGCCATCTAGCGAGGTGGTGTGGCCTCACTCTGCCCCTTGGGGGTCTAACAGACCAACTGCTGCACTACACAGCAATAATCACAATAAGCTCTCCTAGCCAAAGCAATCAAAGTAGAGTCACTTGTAGAAGCCTGATGAATGCAATGGGGTTCATGAAGGGTGTATTTTGGCCCCCAGAACCTTTATCCATGCTGACATATAAATGAAGGCCAAGATTGAGCAGACACATTTGGCAGTTAGAAAAATAATCTTTCCACCAGCAAACTGAGCACAATATTGAAATGTGAGACAAACAAGGAACCATAAGTTGCCATTTTTACAGTCAACTTTTGAACAACTAATCAGAACAGAGAATGCTGGAATAAACTAAAAAATACCAGGCAACTATATACTATGAGGAACAGCAACAATAAGACTTACCACCAGCATTCTGGAAAACTTATTACTTTTTAAAAGGGGAAAGAATGCAATAAAAGGTTCTCAGCCATGGAAAGAGCAATAACAATATTGATTCTAGCTGAAAAAATGGTCAAAACATTTTGCTAATACTACTGAACCATCAGCTTATTTTTCAGCTTTGATGCTGTGTTTGGTAATGGCCTCTCCCAACCATTCATATTAGTCTCTCTTTGTCCACTGTTGTAATTTGTAAAAGGTCATCATGTGTGCAAGACAAAGAAAATAGTTACTAGGGATATGCTTTTTTTTAGACATAATCACAGAAAGAAAAAATAAAATTACATTTGTACCATTTGAGTATGAAAAGCTGTCCTTTTCTGACAAGCATTTTTTGCAATGTGGCCATTAGCTGCTGATGGAGTTGCTACAGTTATAACAGGCCCTCAGTGGAAGAAATCTTCATTTGTTATTAGGTTTTGACAGTAGCAGTCAGAATGTTTGATGAGGGGGAAAAAAAGAAGGGGGAGAGTTTCAGTCATTTTATCCACATGAGAGCTGAGATATAACATCAGAAATATTTGCAGAAAATCCTTGCTTGCAAGTGAATAGAGAGCCAAGACAAATCTTGTTTGATATAAAATTAATTTCTGTAAATAACTAGCTAGAAATTATGGCTTTCTATAGAAATAAAAACAGACACCAGATGAGCTAATCATGATTAGTGGATTTCCTGTAAACCTTTACAAGAGTTTTTGTACTTGATCGAGCGATGAGGAGTCCTGCGGCACCTTATAGACTAACGCATTTATTGGAGCATAAGCTTTCGTGGGCAAAGACCCACTTCGTCAGATGCAGATTCAGACTAACAAGGCTACCTCTCTGATACTGTGTACTTGATGGCAATCAATACAATTTAAAGACTAATATGACATACAAGGACTGTCTTGGTGTGGCTTTGGACTCAGGATTACAGAAAGGTTTCAGCAGTAACTTTACCTGAAAGTATTAAAAGAAAAACTCAGGATTCCAATATGGTCTCTAGCATCTCTTACTTTTGTTCAAAAAGCACGCATCCTAGTCTCTAGTGAGCGCTGCCAACCACAGAAAATGCCCAGAATGGTTGAGGCATGCAATAAGGCCTTGACTGCAGCTCCAAGCTTAAAGGCTTCACCCCTTTGAGCCTTGATGTGCCAACCAGGGAGGCAGCTTATCTTGCTTTAGGTATTCTTTTAAGTTCTAGCTTGGAATTCTATTCTGTCGCTGCACAGAGCCAGAGGGAGGGATTGGAGTAGTGCAGCACAGGGAAATGAATTGCCCTACATCTCTTTCTTTCAGTTTTCTTCTCTCTTTAATCTCCCTTCTGCATCATTACCACCACTGCAATGTACACATTTATCCTCATCACTTTAAGTCCCTTCATCTATATCCCATTGTTCTTTACATAAATAGTTCAACTCTTCATTTTTCATTGCTATGGATCTCTTTATTTCTCACACGCACACTCACAGAGAGAGAGAGAGAGAGAGACAGAGGGGAAAAAAGGGTATTCCGAGTTCTGGGACAGAGTTTAAAGATCTACAACCTTGACCACTTCCAGCACTTTTAGGCTGCTAGACTTAGACTTAGTCCTCTGGCTAAGGGAAAAAAACAATCTTCTATTCTAGGCTTTTGCTGTGCACAGCCCTTTCTGGCAGGATCTATCATCTATCACAACAGTCTTTAGCCCTTCATATGAGGTCAGCTTTCAGCCCTCTAGGAGTTCTTCTACCTTTGTTGACAGGTAGCTGTAGCATCTTCTACAGGCTTTTGGCTCTGGGCCCTGTTTAGGGTTAATTGGGCTAGCTGCCCCCGTAGTGACAACATTTCTGTCTTTCCTTCCAAAGGCTTCTTTCTATTCTTTCACTTATACATACCTTCTCACTAGTCCTTTCCTGGCTGTCCTCCTGTTCTTTCATAGAACCTGCCCAACCAGGTGTACTGTCCTTCAGGTCCTTCTCCTGAATGACCTGCAGGCTGCTCCTACATCTCTCAGCTGACTAGGTGATTAGTCACACGTCTCTATAATGTGTCCCTCTTGTTTCTTTCATCTGGGGAGGTGGTCTACACTTAACAAGTCAGGCTGAGCTCCATTAAAGGGCTCACTCATTCTGTGAGAAGCAAGATGTGAAAAAGCAAATGAAATCTCAATACTGTGACTGTAAAACTGCTCAGTTATTGGAAAAAATAAAAATAAAAATAAAAATAAACCTTCCCCACGGGAGATGCAGGGAAATAAAGGGAACCTGACCAAAATGTTTTGGAGCATGAAAAATTGCAATAAACTATGATGATTGTTTTTCTAGCAAATCTCAGTACACAAAAATACATCTTGGGAATCATCCTCCAGATCAGTCTGGCAGATTGTGTGTCCAGAGAACAATGCCTTCATTATCTATAAATATTGCTATGATCTGTAAACAGAGTAATGGGGAGGAAGCTATGAAACTACTAAAGTTATTGTTCATTGCAGGTGCTGTAAGAGAACTCAAATAGAATGATATTGAAAACATTTGTTTAAGGAGAATTCTGTATTTTTAAAGGGCATTTAACAACTGGGATAGCTTTACAAAAGCAACAACTTCTCCCCCAGCCTATCAAATGTTGAGCTCCATGAAGTTCTAAATCTTCAACGGAAAGAGTTTGAGTTTGTCCAGTACTAATAGGAGGAAATTCTCTGCCTTCTCTTTACTGGATTTTCATAGCTTTTAAATACAAGTAAAGCAAGAGGAAAGGAAGGATTTGGTCAGTGTGTAAACCTGACATTTTGGCTACAATGTCAGTTGGTGAAAGAGAAACCATGATACTGAAATTTACTTGCCCCATGCAGATGATCATCTGTGCCAATGTGCAGTCCTACCTAAGTCAATTGATGCAGGAATTCATCACACTGAGTAATTTACACTTTCAGGTTCATGTTTTCTTGACAAAAGATTCAAGTTGTCTTTGGAGTAGGTAATTTAAAGAAGGGTTCAGAGACTGATTGATAGCCCCATATCTCCAGAATATTCTGCTTTCAGATTTGAGTAATGCATAGATATTAGAGTCATGGGCACTCTCCACACAGAAAACACAAGACATTTTGCAGTTTTCTCCCCACAGGCTTCTAATTGTTTATCTGGATTTGATCCCACACACATTCAATTTTTCTTAACCTGTGGCTATTTAAACATTATTTTCTCCAAAATCTCCATCCATAAAAGAGTGCATCTTGGGAGGAGAGGGGGGGTAATATTTCAGTAACTTAAGCTATTTAGAATAAAAGTCTATATCTTAGATGATCCATCACAGCTGATCACGCTGAAAGCAGCAGTGGAGAAAATGGGAATGTAAGGGAGAATCAAATATATGAGATTTTATAATTCAATATTGTTCTTTGAACTTAGTGCTGGCTGGACAACCCAGAGGGTGAAATCTTTGATTATTTTTGACCCTCAGCTGAGAGGCTATATGTATTACCTTTTGATAAGATTCCCTAGGGAGTTGCTGCACGGGTTGGTGATTGTGCACATAATGCACTTGTCTTCCTTTCATTCCCTTGCATAGATACACAGATTTAAAGACCAGGAGAAGGGAGCCCCCACTTTTCAAGTGGACAGGGAACACTTTGCTCCCATATTCCCACATACTGATCCAGGCCTATTTAAGAATTCAGGATTTGGCCCTATTCATATCCAACAATCTTTGGGGGCATCAGGCAAGTCACGTCACCGGACACACCCCAACGCTTCAGAGGAGTTCTATGGGGTCTTTAACATCCATGCCAGACAGATAAAATCTTATCTGAAAGCTTGAAGATCCCCACTTAATAAAAAAAATGCCTCCTAAATGGGAAGAGCTAGGACCACCAAATTCAGTATACAGCTTCCTCTTATCATAACTTAAAGCAAGGTAAAGGTTTGGTTGTGCCAGGAAAAGGGGATGTGCCTGGAATGGGATTCTTTGTCATAAAACCATACAGAAAAAAAGACAAAACTGCCAGGTAGGTGAAAGGAGCTGGGTGTACCCCCCTCTGGGACTGCCCTACCCCCAAGCCTCCCATCCTCCAGGCCCCCTTTATGGATGACAGAAACATTGCTGGCTGTTCTCCTTTGTCAGGGAGTGATGGGAAAGTGAACAGTATGCTGCAATCCTCACTCCGGCTGGGGAGCACAAAGGGCAGACAAACCTGAACCAGCCCCAGACAGGGGACATGCACCCTCCCTCAGTTGTGCCCGCTGGCTGCAGTGGCCATCAAGAGGTGTTTCTCACCTAGCCCTAAGTTGCTGCAGTGAGAGAGAGAGCTGGGTAGTCCTCTCTCCCCAAGGCAGCCTGCATACTGAACCCCTCATCCCCAGCCCCACCTCAGAGCAGTGACTTAAATGCAGGGGCGGATGAGAGTGCCGTGGGGCCCCGGGCAGCGAAATTTCGCGGGGCCCCCCCTTTGACACAGCGCATGCGCCATGGCGCCACAGCGCATGCGCGGGGCTCGAAGCGCCCCTGGCAGCCGCCCGCCGCCTGCCCTAAATCTGCCGCTGCTTAAATGAAGCATGGACATTTTCGTTTTATTTTCCACAAAAGCAAAAATAATTGAGTTAAGGACCTGAGCAATGCTGGGTAAATCTTGTAGTGTAATATATATACACTTATCATGTTGCCATTTTCTCCATCTAAAGTTACATTAATATTAGCACAAAATGGAACAAACAGTAAATATAGGACTTATTAGAGACAATAAAATGTCTGAGTTTGCCTAGTTTCTCCCAATGTACATAATCACACCAATATATGATACAGAATCATTTTAAGAACTACAGCTGGCCCTCAGGCATGCACATGGAACTCCCAAGTTTTTAGAGATTTGAAGGCAAAATATATCTCCAAAAGCATAAAAATTTCTGCTAGAAACGGAACAATATCACCCAAACCCTTTGTAAAAGTAACATAACATCTTGTCCACAGAGAGGTCGAATCTTCAAATAATTCAATATTTTTCCTTTTGACTAAAAAAGATCTTTCAGATTGACATGAGTTCAGTCTGTATTGTCTTTCCTATTACAACACAATCTGTGTATGCTAGGAAACGAATAACCTAGTCAAGCACAAATGTTTATTTAACCCAGTCATGTTCTTATGTGTTTTGCATTAAGGGCAGCAGTCAGGTCTGATTAACCTTTTTGTTTATCTGGCCATATTGCTAGATTGTGCTTATCTGAGAGTATGAACCCAGTTAAAGTGGAGCCTAAAAGGAGATTTTTTGGAGAAAAACTGCACTCAATTCACTTTGTTGCATCAGTTGGTAGTATTAACATAAAAGTTTTCACTGTATCACAAAAATACTTCTGGAATGGTGCATGTGGTGAAGGAGAATGTTATCTCTTTTATCATAGAAATATTTGTAAAATCAATATATATAGACTATAACAAGATTATTTACTCTTACAGGCATACATGTGTGCTTATTTGGCTGTAACTGTATTATGAGGTTTGCACAATCCCTCCATGGAACTATAGCCCCCTAACTCATTGGGTGTTTTTCTGTGCCTTATTTTATTGGTTACTTGCATCTGTCTCTCAGAATCTTACTGTAAAGCACCACAGCAACCTGATGGGGGAGCCGCATATGATGACCTTTACATAGCTAGTCTATATTCCCAGATGATTCTAGCAAGGACCTGAAAGTGTAAAATCCTATAACATAGGGATGTCAGTAGTTAACCAGTAAGCATCATCAATAATGCTAACTGGTTACCAGTTAATGGATGGGGAACTGCTCCAGCCCTGTTGGGCCTGACACACTGTGCTTCAGCCTGGCTGGGCCCCCTGCACCACAGGTGGTGGTGGTGGGCCGAGGGGGGGAGGGGCGAGACACCCAGCCTGGCTGGAGAGGTTCCCTACTCACCCCTGTTTAAGTGGTTAACTTGTTAAACATCACATTTAACTGGTTAACTGGGATTTTACATCCCTTCTTTCTCCCAGAAATGATGCAGACAAGAGTGCCAAAGTGTTAACAGTATTAACAATCTCAGAAAAATAGTCTTAGAAAAAAATTGTGAGCTCACCTGGGGTGCCCTCCCCAGGGTCAGTGCTGGATTGGAAACATCCGGGAAGGAGGGGACTGGTGCCAGCATCATGACCAGCTCTTGGCTCTCGGAGATTATTGGCTGGCTAGTCTCCTCCTACTCCTGCCCCTCTGCCATTACACTGTCCTCCATGCTGATGCCAGGCATGTCTTGGCTAGATTCCATGACCATGCTGGGGAAGCTGGCCAACCCTTCCCCCCAAATGGCATCCAGGTGGTTGTAGGAGCAGCATGTGCGAGGCGCTGCACAAAGATCATCTGCTCACCTCCTTCAGCTTGTGGTAGGACTGCCTCAGCTCCTTGATTTTCACCCTGCACTGCAGGGTGTCCCTGGAATAGCCTTTAGCCACCATCTTGCTATAAATGTTGACATCTTGCTTTGAGATCTTGCTGTAAATGTTGGCATTCCTCTTGCTGGTTCTGAGCTTGGAGAGATGGCTTCATCTTCCCATGCCTTGATGAGGTCCAAGATCTTCTGGACACTACACACTCATGCTCTTCTGTGCTCCTGGGAACTGGAACTGGAGAAGTACTCGAAGATGTTGCAGTGTTGGTAGGATTGTTCGAAGTCATCTCCACATATGCCGCGGTGTGCTGCTCACTATGAATGTGCTCACAATGCCACACGGGAAAGGCCAATCAACTTTTCCTGCAGCTTTTTGTGCTGATCAGGAAGAGCAGTAGAGATGCAAGTTCTGGCTAGAGTGATCAGGGAGTAGAACTGCGGGAAGCCAGTTGGAGGCCAATAGACTCCATTTTCCAGCAACGCTGTGTCTACGCTACCATCAATTCGACCATGCAAGTAGCGTTACATCACATTAAAAGGAAGGGTATTTAAATGGACTTCAGTGGCCCTAGGTCGATGTGACAGGCTCTGTAGTGTAGACATATCACTTAGAAAATCGACTAGACTAGAGTCGATGTAAAGTCCTAGTGTAGACAAGGCCTAAGAAAAGCAACCATGTGCTACCAGGTTCTTTTCAGTTACCTGGGCCACTTTTTCATGGCTCCAGTCCTTACCTCAAGGTTCATCTATGTTCAGGCCCAGCAGCCTGCCAAGAGCTCTGGTTCATTGCCCCCAGTCCCTGCACTGGTTGTTCATGGTGCTGAATTTCCCTTTGGTCAGCCACGATCACCATCTGTTCTTTTCTGGCTCCAGCAAGGAACTGTTTCTGGCTTTGAAGCTTCTTTTCATATGACCCGCCTGTGCCCTGATTGACTGCTCCCTGCTTCCCCTGCTTTTCTACTGCTCTTTTTCTGGGATGGGTGTGCCAGAGTCATCTGGGCCTACTCCACTCTCTCACAAACACCCTGAGAACAATAATAATAAGATATGAATGAAATAGTGGTGCTACAGTTCTTTGTTACCATGTATAATGGTAAAGAATGGAACTGTATGATTGTTTTTGGCTAAAGTTTCCCTTCCCTCCCCATAGAAAAATGCAGATTTGGGTGACCAAAACATTTCATGAATTTATACTAGATTTCAGCAAATTGATCTGGTAAGAAAAAATCTGGAAACAGTTCAATTCAGTATTTCAAAGGAAAAGATTTTACTTTTTTTTGGCTAGATTCACAGGAGGACTTAGGCACCATTCACAAAATGGAGAAGGTGGCGTTGATATAACACCACTCTTTCTCATGTCCCATAGCTCAGTGGTTTGGCAACTCATCTGGAATGTCGTAGACCAAGGTTCATGTTCCTGCTCTAGAGCAGGGTCTTGAATGCCAGTTATCACTCTTCCTTCCCCCCCCCCCCCCCCCCGGAAGTGCCCTAACTGCAAAGTTATGGGCTATACTGGCACAGGTTTCTCCAGTTGAAACTGTTCTACTTTATAGAGATAATTAAAAATGAATTGAGGCAGGGACTGGAATCCAGACATTCCAGCACCTCAAGGTAAGTGCCCTAACCTCTGGGATATAAGGGTCATTTTCACTCTCCGACCTCACTCATATAGCGCTGGAGGACAAAGTCAAATGCAATACCCAGTAACATAAGTGGTAGCCTGAACTCCTGAATATTTGTGAGAGAATACTGTCCTCTTCTGTCCCTCTGCTAGGAGGGAATACACTCTGATGTAGACACGAAATGAACAAATGAGAAAATAGCTCAATTAATTAGCTCTATCCACATTTAGGGTATGTCTAGACTACATGCCTCTGCCGGCAGAGACATGTAAATTAGACATACCGACATAGTCAATGAAGCGGGGATTTAAATATCCCCCCGCTTCATTAAAATAAAAATGGCTGCCGCGTTGTGCCGGCTCAGCTGATTGTCAGCACAGCGCGGTAGTCAAGACACGGATCGGTTGACAGGGAACACCTTTGTCGACCGCTCCTGTAAACCTCGTTTCACGAGGCATAAGGGAGCGGGCGACAAAAGTGTTCCCTGTCGACCGATCCACGTCTTGACTGCTGCGCTGTGCCGACGATCAGCTGAGCCGGCACAACACGGTGGCCATTTTTATTTTAATGAAGCGGGGGATATTTAAATCCCCGCTTCATTGACTTTGTCAGTATGTCTAATTTACATGCCTCTGCCGGCAGAGGCATGTAGTCTAGACATACCCTTAGTGATAGCGTGGCAAAATAGGTGTCTGAATAGAATAAAAAAAGCCTCTAGTGTGTGTGAGTGAGTGTATGTATATATATATGGCATTTAAGAGAAGAGAGAGGAATCATTCGGCAAAGGATGACTGAGCAGAAAACTACTGAACACTCAGTTAACTAGAGTTGGCAACATACAGGATCTTTAAGTATTGAAGCTGATAAAGCACTTGGTTTTTTTTTTTTGTTAAAAACCCTCGTCACTTGAGAAGTATTCATGGTGTGTTCTTTAAACTATTTGCCAGCCAAATTCATATGCTACACAACAGGAACAACTTCTTATTAATCTTGATATAAATAATGAAGTGTCTGCACAGATTCATCCATCAAGTCAGATTTTGAACAATTTGTCTAATGGTAATTAAATATATATACCCTACACATGTAAATTACACACACTTGTAATATTGAAGTTGTAATGTTGAAACCCATGTGATAAGCTACAAAGTCACGTACTGAATATAATTTCTTATCCCTTCCTATGTGTTCTGCCCTCCCCTCCCACACATCCATCTCCTCACTGGGACTTATTTTAACATTCCAAACCTCAGAGTATCTTCAAAGAGTGACTATTTAAAAGCTAAATCATCCCCCTAGAAAAATGTTTCCTTTAACCTCATGTGGAATTTCCCACCCAAAGTTCAACTGGTCTGAGGAACAGGATGAGCAGTATCATAAGTAAGTGTATGGTTTGAAGGCATAGTGGGTACATGTGCACTGGGAGGACTACCAAAGTTTGATCTGACTTACAGTGAAGTCAATGGAACCCTTACAATTGATTTGAATGGGAACAGAATTGGGCTAGATAGGAGCACTCAACAGGGCCTTAAATTTCACATATATCTGAAAGTGGGTCTTAATACTCAAAATTATCTGGTATGAGCACACAAAAATAGCTCATATATTCAAATGTAGGAGTTAGGGTTTTTAGTGGTGTGCACATAGACTTTGTGAACACAACTAGGCACCTGTATTTTAAAATGTGCCTCTTTATTAATAATGTTAGCTTATTTCACACTCTTAGGGAATGAAATTAATTGGTAAGTCTTTCTTTGAATTAATGAATGCACATTTCCAGGCAGCACAGTCAAACACTTGACACATTCTTCAATCTTATTCCTCAGGTAGCTAGTGTATTCTCCAGTTATATATCTATATATGCTGCCAAACAAAGCATATCATGAAGTTTTCTGCTTAGTGATGCTTTGCCCACTGATTCCTTTCCCTCAACTATTTGTAATACTTACAAATGGAAGCTTTTTTTCTATTCAGCCTTGTAATCAACATTGTAGCCTTTAGCTGGGAAAATGAACAACTTACCCATTATACAATTAGGGCCAGATTTTCAGATAAGGATCTTAGTTTTGGGATTTGAAGAGCTAGTTAGGTCATTGAATGTAGATATTGAAGTATTTTATTGCTTTCACAAAACAAGTATGTAAACTTTTAAGTATCTTTAAATGTATTTGCAACTAACAGAGCTCAGTATTTCTGTTTTCAGCTCAGCCTTATCTGAGATGCGATGCGCTTTGCCAAAAATTAAATGCAGGCATAACTGATATTCAGACATCTGATGGTCTGATTTTGGGGCACAATTAGTTATTTGATCACCACAGTGATCAGACCTGTGCCTGTAGATAAATGAACATCCAACGTTTTGCTTGGAAATTGCAGGTGTAAAAAAGGCCAGTTTTTCAAAAGTCTTTCTCTTAAGAGCATGACACAAAGGGGGAGGATATACAGTACCAATGATGAATTTGTGATGAGAATGTTTTTTGTTTCACAGAATTCTTTTTACCATTCTTATTTTCTTGAGCCAATGCATAACTGAGTCAATGGAAAGACATCCATTGATTTCAGTGGGCTTTGGAGCAGGACCTCACCTCGTGGATTACTGATTTATCTGTGGGCACAATACACACATAAATAGGCTTGTGTGTGCAGATGCTGCAGGTGCACAGATGAGCCTGATTTTGGAAAAAACAGGCAACATCTTTCTAAAACAGCACCAATAATATTATAAAAAGAGTATGTGGCAAAATATGACTAGCTGCAGTTACTGCCATCCTTTAATCATACTATCTAAGAATGCTAGACCAAAGATTTTCCCATTGTCTTAGCTAGGCTTAGAAGCTAAAAAGTGAACACTTTTCACTTAGACTGGTCAGTGCACCTTCTGGACATATTTACAAGCTTCTTACTCAGAGAAACATTAATGGACTTATCAAATCTGCTGCTAGCAGCTCTTCTCCCACTAGATGGGGAGCAGCTCCTTTTTTCTGCTTTAGGTTAGGGATGTAAGTGACTAGTCAACCACCCGATAAGCTAATGATTATTGGGTAGTTGAGTAGTGACTCGACTAGTCGCTTCTCTCCCCCTTGCTGCCTCTATCAGGGAGAGGCAACAAAGGGGAAGGAGGAGCAGGAGCCAGTGCTGGGGGAGCTGGCTTAAAAGCCAGTTCCCCTCTGCCCTGTCTCCGCGGGGGGCAGGGGAGGCAGAGATGTCCCTACTGCTGCACCGCTCCCTCACCTCTTGTACATGTCAAAGGGAGAGGCGCAGTGGGGTCCAGACTGCTGCAGCTCTTGTACGTTTCCTTGCACTCACGCTGTTTCCTGCTGCATCTCTTCCTTTGAAATATATAAGAGCCACGGGCGGTTCTTGTACATTTCAAAGGCAGAGGTGCAGCGGGATAGGTAGTGCCCCTCTTATTGACTAATTGAGTAGTCAATGGAAATTCCTTCGACTACTTGATTAGCTGATTAATTGAAATTTAACATCCCTACTTTAGATGGCTTTTTACCCACATAGACATTTACTGTTGCACATATAGCAGATCAAAGGACTTTTTCACTGGGTTCAAAGCACTACCATACATTTGTTAAGCCCAAATCATTATTTTTACAACAATAAATACTGCTGTTTTCTCAAGATCTATACGCATTTGTCTAGGGAACTAGGCTCACAGGATTTTTTTAAATGATGCAGAATTTTGATGTCCCTCAGTCCTTTCTAAACCACGATTCATTCTGCATCCATAAATATACACGTCTTGCTTAATGCTTCAGTGAGCTTAGCACTTAAAATAATCACCTCAGTGAAAATAACATTTAATTTCAACCAAATGAAGCAATCTGTTTTGTACTAGATAGTAATCATATGTTTTGATTTAAATGAAAAACTACATGACATACATGCAGATACAGCTGCTTCCAACTGTAGTTTCATGGAGGCAGGATCTATTTTAAACCTCAAGATATACAAAAAGTGGCAAGTTCTCAGCAACTTTCTGAAGGTGGATAACTGATTCCAACCAAATACTATGGCATGGGAGATCATTCTAGAACTGATACCTGTGATTTTAAAAAAAGAATTCATGCCACCAGTCCCATGTAGTTTCTTCTCATTTCTTCTTCAGTCTTTTTTTCTCTGTTCCCTGCTCTCTGGTTGACTGAGGCTGGCAGTGCATGTGACATGGTTATTCAATAGACCAAGTATGAAAAATACTTAATATCCATTGAATGACTTTTTCTTACCACTGTTCACATGCATGAAATGAATGAGGCTTCCTGCAGAAGGGATAAGTCTATAACAAAATGTCAGAAAATTGTAACTCCCTGGGAAGATAGTTTATTAAGAATTTGCTATGGTTCATTTTACAATGACACCTTCATATTCAGAAGTGTCAGAGTACAGAGTAGCAGCCTGGGATCAATTCATTCTGACATTAAAAAAAGGAGGAAAAAGGGGAGAAAGAACTGGCATGTAGAAAAACCATCTGGATCCATTCAAAGATAAAGATAACTCATTATTAAACCCCCAGATCCCTATCAGATATGCACTACAGGAAAGTCAATGTGAACATAGCTCATCCAGAAGAATATGTGGTTCTCCTAATACCTTGTTTGCTTACGTAGCAAGACACAAGTTTTCCTCTCAGATCACCTGTTAAAGTGCTAAGATAAAATGGCACAAGGGAAGGAGTGTGTGTGCAACACAAAGACACACACACCAGTCTCACATGTCATGCTGTAAAAGACCAATGAAAAATACCTAGAGTAAACTCAGATCTTAAGAACATGGAAAGCTCAGGGGAATAATGCTTAAAATAGACGGTAAGTCATGTCTCATTTAGCAGACAAAGACCACATACATTAGGATCTAATGATTCAAGCAGATTTGAGGGCAGAAAAGGGGAAAAATGTTAAAAAGGGATAGGACAGGATAATCCACTGAAATCTCCAAAAAGCACTGGAAAACAAAACAAAAAAAATCATTTTTCAAAACTCAACGTGAAACTCCAGATGTTGAAGTATTTCATTTAGTCTCAACTGAAGTTTTTCAGAGTTTTTCATATCATAAAAATGTCAATGTTCCATTCCAATTCAGGATGAAAAATGGCAATACTGAAATATAGAGGAGTTTTTGTCTAAGATCTCTTTTCTGGTTCCTTAGCATTTTGCAAGGGAGTGCATATTTTGAGACAGATGCTGCAAATAGTCTGTGTCTTTTTATAACTTAATTGGATAAATTCTCCTAGATCTGCTAATTAATTGCACAGTGCAAAAACTGAGGTCATATCTAGATTACAGAGAAGGTTGACCCTATGGTGGTCAATTTTCTGGTATTCAATTTAGCAGGTCTAGTAAAGACCCCCTAAATCGAACGACGAGGGTGCTCCTGTCAATCGGAACTCCTACTACTCGTGAGGACTAAGTGAAGTCAACCGGAGCAGTTCTCCCATCAACCTGCTGCTGTGAGGACAGTGCTGAAGCTCCGCTTAAGGTATGTCAATTCTAGCTACATTTTTTACGTAGCTGGAATTGTATATCTTAAGCCGACCTTCCACTGTAGTGTAAACCTGGCCTCAGACAAAAACTCCTCTTCTATATTGCCATAACAGTATTTATATACATAAAAGATATAATCATGTTTTTTTTTAAAGTGTAAGGAACAAGATTCTAACCAAAATCCTAACATATAGCAATGGCTGATTTCCTTTCCTGGAAGCTTGTAAGGGATGGAGAGATCCCCGCACTCCCATCCTCATGCAACCTACTACAAAGACCTCATAAAAAACCAGCACAAGCTATATCTCTATGGATACATTCAGAGAAGCATTACAGTACAAGGCATAGTGAATACCCAAGGACTATTGTCTCTGTTATCCTTATAGCAGAGAAGAAATTGAAAGTGATAGCCACTTTCTACTTCACCACAAAATATACGAAGTAAGGACAGACTTTCTAAAGCTTCTGAAAATAGACAATATTTCCCATTAAAAATGAGGATTTCCCACTCTAGGTGAAAAGAAAGTGATGGCAGAAACTGCCTTACGTTACTTGACATCCTGCCTCTGCACCATAAGTGGATTAATGGACACACAAGCTAAAACTCCTTTACTACTGTTAAATCCTAGATACAGATACACAATGTACTGTATTAACTGCGGCCACTCTTGTATACCTTGTCATGCCAATAAGCATTACTGAAACTGTACTGAAAGACACAGGGCCATGTCCTGAATACAAATGATCTGATCAGCGAACAAGTCAGGGATGTATATGTGCACAAGTGGCCTAAAACTAACACATTTGCATTCCTCTTATCTTGGTGTTGCTGTCTCTGTGCACTGAATTGGAGCAGCCTTAAATCTGATGTTATGTATACCAGCCACAGACATCCCCATGAGCAGAATTTGCAGTTGAGGACTGCCCTGATGCAGGGCATACTGGCCAAGACCCCTTCTCCGTCTATAGCAGTAGCAGGAAGAAAAAGGAGAGGGTGTAAGAAACCATACACTTGCTGTACACCACTGAAGAAACACCATTACACCAAGCTGACCCTCCCTGAATCAGTCACATCATCTTTAAGGTCAGGTGATGCCATATCACTGGAAAATCTATCCCAGAGTATTTAAGAAGGAACATATAAGGCTGAAGAAAGATACAAACAAATCCAAATAAACAAATTCTTCCTACCACCACAAAAGGGGAGTTGCACAGGTGGCAGGCCATGGAAAGGACTGCACTGTATAGAAAGAATAATGACTTACCCTGCAGTAATGGTGGTTTTTCAAGATGTTATAGTCATTGTGGATCCCATCATAGGCGTGTATGTGGCTCATGCACACAAGCTTGAACTCTTTTGAATAGGAATGTCTGTCAGGGCAGCTCATGTGCCCAGAGCCATGACTCTTCCTTCAGTTTCCTCACAATTCAAAGCTGTTGGTTTTAGCTGGCTCATCCCCACTGGACTACACCTCCTCCTTCTTATCCGCTAGGGTAAGTAACCATTTATCCTTCCACTATGTATCAGTGGATACCATTGCAGGGGACTAGAAGGCGCATACTCTCAAAAAAAGTAGGAAACAGGAGTACTAGTTGTATCAATCAAAAAGAGATAGGCGCACTGCTCTTATGAATGTAGCATCAGATTTAGAAGCAAAAATCAGAACATAATACTCTACAAATATGAGTAGATTGCTTCATGTAGCAGCCTTGCAGATTCAGATATCAACATGTTTTGGACATTGCTTGAGTTCTGGCCAAGCGCACATTGATGGACAGAGGGTAAAAGCCTATCTATCCACTTTGACAGTCTTTGGGATGCAACACCGTGTCCTTAAAAGTGGTCAGCTATCACCACAAATCAGACTGTACTCCTGTCTGAAAGAGTTAGCCTCAGGGATATGGTAAAAAGAACACAAGATATGTCTAGAGTGCAAAGTTATTTCTCTCCCTCCTTCCTCCTCTACAGTGTGGAATGTGACTTAGGGTACATCTACACTGCACAGCTATGTTGGGATAGCAGAGGTATCCTGAAATAGATACCCTGCATCTACACAAGCCACCCGTTATTTCAAAATAATGGGCACGCTGTTTCGGCATCCTGGTAACCCTCGTTCCACGAGAATTAAGGGAAGTCTCAAAATAACACGTTATTTTGAAATTTGGTGCTGTATAGACACACAAATTTCAAAATAAGCTATTTCAAAATAGATTCGGAATAAGATATGCAATTTGCATAGCATGCTTCCCACAATTTCTGACCCATCTCCTAGGTCTCCATGTTTTTCACTTACCTGTGGATTTTGGTCACCTGCCCCCTGTCAAACCTAGCTTAAAACCCTCCTCTAGGTTAGCCACTCTCTTGCCGCTCCTGGAACAGCATCCCATGGTCAAGGAAGCCAAAGCACTGTCGGTGACATCATCTTTGCAACTAGGCATTCATCTCCAGGATGCATTTGTTTCTGCCTGGGCCCCTATCTTTGATCAGAAGGATCGAAGAGAACAAAGCACCTGCACCCCCAAACTCCCTCACCCGTACTTCCAGAGTCCGGTAGGCACTTTTGATCTGCTCAAGGTCATATCTTACATTATCATTAGTGCCCACGAGGATGAGGAGCATGAGTAATGGGCCGGACGATCCCTCCATAATGTCTTAGATATGAGCCCCTGGCAGGCAGCATATCTCCCAGGATGTCATATCAGGGTGACAGATGGGTGCTGCTGGCCCCCTAAAAGAGACTCTCCAACCACCACTTCCCTGTGTCCTTCTCAGGGTATGTCTATACTGCAGAGGTTTTTTTTTTTTTGTGAAAAACGGCCATTTTTCTGAAAAAACTCCAGTTACATTCACACTGCAATTGCGTTCTTTTAAAAAAGATTCAAAAGAACAGAGGGGTTTTTCTGACCCTTTTCCATGAGGAAGAAGCCTTTTTCCGAAAGAGCTCTTTTGGAAAAATGCGTGTGTGGATGGGGAAGAGGGAATTCTTTCGAAAGAAGAGGAAAGAGGAAAAAGCACAGGTGCCTTGGTGGCCACTCCGTCCATAGTAATCACAGCTTAAATGCGAGATAGCATCCATTCAGCGTGGATGCTATCTTTCGAAAAAGCAGATCGCTTTTTTGATGCACTTTTGCTGTGTAGACGCTTTCTTTCAGAAGAAGTTTTTCTGGAAGATTTCTTCCAGAAAAGCTTCTTCCAAAAGAAGCCTGCAGTCTAGACATAGCCTCACAGTGGTGGCAGCAGACCTCTGAACCTTGGGGGCACACGGAGTTTCCTTCTCCTCCTTAAGGGGTAATTACTTCTCTCTTGTATCCGGAGCAGCATAATGGTTCTCCAGAACCGCAATATTCTTGCCAGCAAGTTAAGGAAGTATGGATAGGATAAATGGACTGTAAAGTGGATAGAAAGCTGGCTAGACTGTCGGGCCCAACGGATAGTGATTAATGGTGTGATGTCAGGTTGGCGGTCGGTTTCTAGCGGAATGCCCCAAGGATCGGTTTTAGAGCCAGTTTTGTTCAACATCTTTATTAATGACCTGGATGAGGGGATGGATTGCACCCTCAGCAAGTTGGTGGATGACACTAAACTAGGGGGAGAGGTAGATATGTTGGAGGGCAGGGATAGGGTCCAGAGTGACCTGGACAGATTAGAGGATTGGGCCAAAAGAAATCTGATGAGGTTCCACAAGGACAAGTGCAGAGTCCTGCACTTGGGATGGAAGAATCCCAAGCATTGTTACAGGCTGGGGATCGACGGGCTAAGTAGCAGTTCTGCAGAAAAGGACCTGGGGATTACAGTGGATGAGAAGATGGATATGAGTCAACAGTGTCCCTTGAAGCCAAGAAGGCTAATGGCATATTAGGGTGCATTAGGAGGAGCATTGCCAGCAGATCTAGAGAAGTGATTATTCCCCTTTATTCGGCTCTGGTGAGGCCACATCTGGAATATTGTGTCCAGTTCTGTGCTCCCCACTATAGAAAGGATGTGGACGCATTGGAGAGGGTCCAGTGGAGGGCAACCAAAATGATTAGGGGGCTGGAGCACATGACCTGTGAGGAGAGGCTGAGGGATTTGGATTTGTTTAGTCTGCAAAAGAGAAGAGTGAGGGGAGATTTGATAGCAGCCTTCAACTTCCGGAAGGGAGGTTTCAAAGAGGATGGAGAAAGGTTGTTCTCAGTAGTGATGGATGGCAGAACAAGGAGCAATGGGATCAAGTTACAGTGGGGGGAGGCCCAGGTTGGATATTAGGAAAAACTATTTCACTAGGAGGGTTGTGAAGTACTGGAATGGGTTACCTAGGGAGGTGGTGGAATCTCCATCCCTAGAGGTTTTTAAGTCTCGGCTTGACAAAGCCCTGGCTGGGTTGATTTAGTTGGGATTGGTCCTGCTTTGGGCAGGGGGCTGGACTTGATGACCTCCTGAGGTCTCTTCCAGCCCTATGATTCTAACCACAGTGGTGGGTTGGGAGCAGCAGTGGATTTTTGATGGTTGAGGTAGCACACCATCCCATACTGAATGGACACATGCTATTTGGCTGTTTGTGAGTAGCCCACATGGGAGCTACAGCAGCAAGGCATTGTGGCACCCAAGACTGCCAGGCAGGGATGATACAGCCCCTCAGTGGTCTGGATTGCACCTTAGAATGTCAAAGTCTCACTCCACTTTTCAAACATGAATCCTCACTAACCCTGAGAATTAAGTTTACCATCTCCATGTTACAGAGGGGGAAACTGCAGTTTAAATAAGACAAATAACATGATCATTGGTAGAACTCCTGAGCTATAGACCCAATGTCCTAGCCAAATGGTAAATCATATCAGTAAACAGATTTGAACTTGCATTTTATTTACAAATTTCATTTCATAACAGTAATCAAATACATGAAATATGGCAGTTGTAAACTATGTGGGTGGTTACTGGCCATGTGCCTAAATAACAGGGCTTAAGGCATGCTTTAATAGCCCATTGATATACTATAATAGTCAAGAAACGTATCAAGTCTAATTGCTGAAAAGTACTATGCCAGCTGGCTAGTGTGTAAATGCCAGGTTTTGGTGTGAGCCTGAATCAGAAGCATGTTTCTTTGTGTTCAGTTCTCATCCATCTCTGATTGTGGATCAAATATTATATCCCTTTTACAAATCTTGTTTCCAAGTTTTTATACTGTTTCTCCTATCCTGGCACTTGTAAATTACAAACACCATTTATGTCATGTCTCCTTTTACTGGACATAGAAAACTAAAATCATCTTCAAACAAACTAGAGACATTGGCACTTCCTAATTTGCACAATTTTTATGGATGGCTAGTTATGGAAAAAAATCTCATTTATGAAAATCCAAGTTACCTCCTGGCCCACATACTTGCTCTTTCAGGTACCAGTCCATGAATTCATAGTCAGTCCATAAAAAGAGGGGAAGAAATTAGAATGCTCTTAAAAGCACATAAAATACTAATTTTAAATATCATGATCTATTTTTATGTATTTTTTACTCTGACTATAAAGGAGCCAATATTATGCCTATAAGGAGAGCGCATTAAAACTAAAGTTCTGGATGGAAATCCAAGTAAAGGGAGGAAGCTTATGTTGAAGTTACTCTAGTGATAGTGTTTTTTAAAATGTATAAAGCAAGTCTAACTCTAGGAAGCGATATAAGTTTGGCCACAGACTCAGGACTCATGTGCTTCTCTGAGAACAGGAAGTGTGAAGCTGTTCCTGGATACCAGTATCAAACAGTCCTACTGCAATGAAGATTGTTTTTTGGAAATCAATGGATTTATATTCTCAGATGCCTATTCATTTCTTGGTGCAGCAGAAGACAGCACTAGAGCTAATGATAGCAGAATTACTGTCATATAAGAACTTCTCAAAAGTCTTGGCTGCTTTTTCCTTTGAGTAAACTAAGGGTGTGTCTACACTGCACCGTTATTCCAAAATAACGGCTGTTATTCCAAAATAGCGGCTGTTATTCCTGAAAAACAATACTAGTGCCTACACAGCAATTGCGTTATTTTGAAAGAAAATCAGAATAATGGAGGGCTTTTCCCTACATTGGTAAACCTTCGACAATCCCTCCATAATGTCTCAGATATGTGTGCCTCTGTCCCCCTCAGAAGGGAGTCTCCAACCACCACTACCCTACATTTCCTCCTTACAATGGTGGCTGTAGACTTCCTAGCCTTTGGGATGTATAAAACCACACTGCAAACTGCACAAGAGCAGCTTAAGGATTTTTGCCCTAAGGGTAGTAGATAACTCTTGTGTGTGCAACTATATTAATTATTGCTTCCATTTACAGATATAGAACAACCCTTGTTTACCTGAAACTGATTTAACTTGTGGTCCATCAGATCCCTCAAAAGTATGATGAATCACACATTGCAACCTTGTTTAGGCATAGCACCATGGTCACAAAGGTTTTGGATGCCCCGAGTTATAACTGTTACAGTGCTCAATCCTGAAGACACTCATTTAGGTGAGTAACATACATGGGTCGTGCTCCTCTGTTGGGATCTGCTCTCATGACACTCTCCCCCCCAGCAGAGGCCCATAAGCCAAGAAAACACTGTAAAAGTTTACACTAATACATCCTGATGCAGGATCAAAGCCTCTCAGGTAGTTCTATTGAATCCAAAGGCATTACTCATTAGGGAATGTCACAATCTCCACCCTGGTCCCCACCCTCAGGGGGTCCTCTCCCCATGTTGGGGCCGGTGGTCTTTGCTTCACCGGATTACGGCACTCACTCTCCCTTATCTCACTGGGCAGGAGGCGCGTCTGGCTTCCGGCAGAGGGAAGGGGGTCTGGGCCCGCCCCTCGCTCCGAACCCCAGCCCAGGGCCCTAAGGCGAGGTCGTCAGACCTCGCTCAGCGGAGGGGGTAGTCACCCCAAACCCCCCGCTCTCGGGTTTCGCGGCCCCGCCCTGGGCTACTTCTTCCCCCGGCTCCGCCCTCTGGGCCTCCCAGGGGTCCTCCTAGTCCCCGACCTCCATGGTTGGGTCCGTCTTACCCGGCTCCTGCCTCCTGACCGGGTCCTGACCCTGTGCCGCCTCTCTCCCCGGGGAGCCTTCTCGCCCCCCTTTTGAGCTTCCCGCCGGTCCCGGGACACTGCCCCGCCCTTCGGCAGCCTCCCCACGTCGCGGCGGCCCCGCCCCTTGCGGTGGCGCGCCTGTGACGTCATTGGCTGGTGCCCGCCGGCCGCGGACTCCGCCCGCTCTCCCCGCTAGCTCCCCACTGGGAGGCCTGGCCGCGCCGCGAACGGCGTCCTCTGGCCCCGCGGCGGGCTCCCCCGCTCGCAACCCGGGGGTGGCTTGAGTGCGGGGCGCGGCCGCGGAGGACGCCGCCCCGTCACACACCTCCCCCCTCAAGGTCCCTCCTATACTTGCCACCCCCCTCCCTCTCCAGGTCGGGTATCCGGGACAAGCAATCGGCATTTGCATTGGCGGTACCAGGTCGGTGCTTTATTTCGAACTGGTATGGTTGTAAACTCAGGTACCACGCAATATTCTGGGGTTCGTGTCCTTCATATTGCGGATCCATTGGAGGGGCGCGTGGTCCGTCACCAGGGTAAACTTGTCACCTAGGAGGAAGTACCGCAGTGCATCAATGGCCCACTTCAGAGCCAGTGCCTCTTTCTCAATGGTCGCGTACCCTTTCTCCCTGGGGAAGAGTTTCCGACTCAAGTACAGTATCAGATGTTCCTCCCCCGCTTCTTCCTGGGCTAATACCGTCCCCAGTCCTGCTTCTGAGGCATCGGTTTGTAAAATAAAGGGTTTCTTAAAGTCGGGCTGGGATAACACTGGGGCGCTCATTAGCCTCTGCTTTAGCTTTCTAAAGGCATCATCACATAGTGGCGTCCACCTCACCCTTTGGGGTTGGCCCTTGCGCGTGAGGTCGGTAAGGGGTGCGGCTAATGCGGAGAAATTCGCCACAAACCTTCTATAATATCCTGCCAACCCCAGGAATTGCCTCACCTGTCTTTTTGTCGCGGGGATGGGGTAATCCCGTACGGCCTGTACCTTGTCAATTAGAGGCTTAAGTTGTCCATGCCCCACGGTGTACCCCAAGTAGGACACCTCCAATTTCCCGAACTGGCATTTCTTGGGGTTAGCCGTCAGTCCGGCCCGCCGTAACGCTTCTAACACCGTGTCTCAGATGCTGGTCCCACGCCTCGCTGAAGATAACAATGTCATCTATGTAAGCTGCCGCATAGTCTTGGTGTTCTCTCAACACGCGGTTCATCAGTCTTTGGAATGTAGCGGCCGCCCCATGCAAGCCGAATGGCATTTTGGTGAACTGGTAAAGTCCAAATGGTGTTGCGAAGGCTGTCTTGGCTTGTGCCTCTGGGGACAACGGGATTTGCCAGTATCCCTTCGTCAAGTCTATAGTTGACAGGTACCTGGCTTGCCCCAATCGGCTCAGCAGCTCATCTATGCGGGGCATGGGGTAAGCGTCGAATCGGGAGATGGCGTTGACCTTTCGAAAGTCTATACAAAACCTCGTTGACCTGTCTGCCTTTGGTACCAGCACTATCGGGCTCCGCCATTCACTATGGGATTCCTCGATTACCCCCCACTCCTGCATCGCTTCCAACTCCCGCTTCACCGTGTCCCAGAGCTTACGGGGAGGGGGCGTAGATTGTCCCGTATTATCTTCCCTGGCTCTGTCGCAATATCGTGGCAGATCATGGTGGTCTGCCCGGGTCGGCTCGTCAGCACCGGCTGGAACTGTTGCAGTACCCGTTCTAGCTGCTTTTTCTGGTCCTCGGACAACCCCTCCCCAATGTGGGCCTCCTCCAGCCCTACCTCGGGGTCTCCCAACGGTCCGAACTCTATGTCAGTTCCTCGAGGCTCAATCAAAAGGGCATCCCGGGGGTTCCATTTTTTTTAGCAGATTTACATGATAGATCTGCGTCTCTTTCCGGGCCCCATTTAGCAAGATCTCATAATCCACGGGTCCCACCTTACGGGTTACCCTAAAGGGACCCTGCCACCGGGCCATCAGCTTAGAGTCCCCCACCAGGAGTAGCAACAGGACCTGGTCCCCCGGGGTGAAGGTTCGAACCCGGGCCCCTTTATCATGTTGGGTTTGTTGCTCCTCCTGGGCCTGTTGGAGGTTCTCTCTTGCCCACCTTGCCAAGGAACCTAGGTTCTGGCGTAACTTCTCTACATACTGTGCCGCCCCGAGGGCAGGGGATGCCTGAGCCTCCCAACCCTCCTTCACCAGGTCTAGGATACCTCTGGGTCACCTCCCGTACAACAGTTTGAAGGGGGAATACCCGAGGGAGGCCTGCGGCACCTCCCGGATTGCGAACATGAGGGCCGGCAGAAGCTTATCCCATCCTCGGGGGTCCTCCCCCACGCACCGGCGTAACATACCTTTCAACGTGCGATTAAAGCGTTCAACCAGGCCGTCCGTCTGGGGGTGATACATGGAGGTGCGGATTTTCCGTATCTGCAGCATCCTACATAGTTCCGACATTACTTTCGAGGTTAAATTGGGCCCCTGATCTGTCAGTAGTTCCTTGGGCAGCCCCACCCTGGAAAATACCTTTACCAATTCTTCGGCAATTGCCTGAGCAGTCGTCTTCCGTAACGGGATAGCCTCCGGGTACCGGGTTGCATAGTCTACGAGGACTAGTATATGTGTGTGTCCCCGGCTTGATTTCTCCAGGGGTCCCACCAGGTCGAGCGCCATTCGTTTGAACGGGGTTCCCACGATCGGGAGGGGGATGAGCGGGGCTGGCGGTACCCGGGTTGAAGACGTCTTTTGGCATGGGGCACAGGAGGCACAGAAATCCTTAATTTCTTCGTAGACCCCGGGCCAGAAAAATCACTGTAGTAACCTCTGTTGGGTCTTTTCCGCCCCCAAGTGTCCCGCCCAGGTGTGGTCGTGAGCTAACTCCAACACCTTCCATCAGTAAGGCCGCGGTACCAACAATTGGTACCGTTCTTCACCCCCCTGCTCCCCTGGCACCACCCGGTACAGGCGATCATCGTGCACCTCAAATCGGGGCCCCTGGGGCCAGGTACGGGCCTCCCCCGGCCGTGCCCCGTCTCCGTCCTGTACCTGCATCCATGCGTGTTGTAGCGTGGGGTCCTCGCGTTGGAGGGTCATAAAATCTCCCTTATCCAAGTCCAGGCGCAGAGTATCCAGGGGGTTCGTAGGTTCGGGGTCCGTCTCCGGCCTTGGCTTCTTTACCTCCTCCCCGTGGGCTGCTAGGCTGGACCTATTTTGTACCTGCCTTTTCTGTTTCTCCTGGGTTTCACCCCAGAGTCTCAACAATCGGGCTAGCCCCGCCCAATTTCGCCCTAACAGGGCAGGGTAGCCTAGTCGAGGGGCCACCGCTACTTTGCATCTCCCCTCTCTTTCCCCATCCTGAATCTCCACCCAGGTCGTGGGGTAGGAGTGGACATCCCCATGGACGCATCGCATATATATGGGCGGTCCCCGTGGTTTGTCGGGGTGGATAACGTCCGCCCGCACAATCGTTTGGCCGCAACCCGAATCCAACACCGCCTCTACCCATCTGTTATTGACCCGCACCCTTCTCGTGATTTGCACGCGGGTCCCTTCGCCCGTGTTTACCTTCCCGGCCTTGCCTTGGCCGAACGTGCAGTCCATCAGGGGGCAGTCCTTCTTATAATGCCCCTCTTGTCCGCACTGGAAACAGGTGCCTCTGGTCCCTTCCTCTAGCTTTGGGCTCGGCTCGGGACCTCCTCCACTGCTGCCGGCCTCCTCTGGCCGTCTCCATCGGGGGGCTAGTCTCCTCTCCGGGGCCTGGCTCGGCGGGTTCCTCCGCCCATACCCTAACCGGGTCGTTAGCATGGCCTTGGGGGGTTCCGCCCCGCCCCTCCTCACCTCTTTTGGGGCCGGCGTTGGCTTCCTCCCGGCTTCTTCCTCCGCCCGCGAGGAAGTGTTCCATCAGAGTCACGGCCTCGTCCAGGGAGTCCGGGAGGTGGCGGCGCACCCATTGTTGCCCCTCGGGGGGAAGGATCCAGACGTACTGCTCCGAGATGACGGCCTCCGCCACTTGGACCCCCGTTTTACCCTCCAGTTCCAGCCACCTCATGCCCGCTTCCCTTACCCGCTGGGCCACTGCTCTGGGTCGCTCCTGCGGGTTATACTGGGACTCCCAGAACCGTCGCCGGTGCATCTCGGGGGAGACCCCAATTTGGTCGAGTATGGCCTCCTTTACCTTGTACTAACAAAGAGCATCTCGGGCCGACATCCCCCGGTAGGCCAGCTGCGCCGGTCCGGACAAATACGGTGCCAGGAGGGTGGCCCAGTGGTCCTGTGGCCATTTCGCCGCCGTCGCCACCCGCTCAAACGTTATGAGGAAGGCCTCGGGGTCGTCTTCCGGCCCTAGCTTCGTTAAGCGAATTGGGAGCTGGGTCCCCACGGCCCCTCCTTCCTCTCCTGTCAGGGTTTGGCTGGTGCCTCCTGCGCCGGCGCTTGGCGTCGCCTCCCGGAGCTCACGCACCATCTGGGTTTGTTGTTCTTGGAATTTCGACAATATCTGCTGCAGCACCTGCGTTTGCTGCTGCTGCTGCTGTTTTTGGTTTTCCACCATCCACTCAAGTACTTTAGCTACCTCCATTTTCCTTGGGAATTAATTTCTCGTTAATACGGGAAAGGAAAGCCTTTCTTTCCCTACGCGCTACCCCTATTTCGGGGTTTGGGCTCTCATGCCCACGTTCTCCACCACGTGTCACAATCTCCACCCCGGTCCCCACCCTCAGGGGGTCCTCTCCCCGTGTTGGGGCCAGTGGTCTTTGCTTCACCGGATTACGGCACTCACTCTCCCTTATCTCGCTGGGCGGGAGGCGCGTCTAGCTTCCGGCAGGGGGAAGGGGGTCTGGGCCCACCCTCGCTCTGAACCCCAGCCCAGGGCCCTAAGGCGAGGTCGTCAGACCTCGCTCAGTGGAGGGGGTAGTCACCCCAAACCCCCCGCTCTCGGGTTTCGCGGCCCTGCCCTCGGCTACTTCTTCCCCCGGCTCCGCCCTCTGGGCCTCCCAGGGGTCCTCCTAGTCCCCGACCTCCGTGGTCGGGTCCGTCTTACCCGGCTCCTGCCTCCTGACCGGGTCCTGACCCTGTGCCGCCTCTCTCCCCGGGGAGCCTTCGCCCCCTTGAGCTTCCCGCCGGTCCGGGGACGCCGCCCCGCCCTTTGGCAGCCTCCCCACGTCGCGGCGGCCCCGCCCCTTGCAGGGGCGCGCCTGTGACGTCATCGGCCGGCGCCCGCCGGCCACGGGCTCTCCCCACCGGCTCCCCGCTGGGAGGCCTGGCCGCGCCGTGAACGGTGTCCTCTGGCCCCGCGGCGGGCTCCCCCGCTCGCAACCCGGGGGTGGCTTGAGTGCGGGGCGCGGCCGCGGAGGACGCCGCCCCGTCACAGGGAAGTTAATGGGTACTGAGTTAAACAGTTACCTTGTAAGTATCACCCAATTAAGGATGATGCTTACTGGGTAACAGTTAAATGATACCCAGGAGCAGCCCCCTTGCCCAGCAGAGGGCTTCTCCAGTCCCTGCATGGTGGAATAGGAGCAGCAGCAGCCACCATGGGTTGCTCCCATCAGCCTCTGCATGAAGGCTGGGAGCCACGGTGGCAGCTCCCATGCAGAGACCAGAAGCATCTGGGCTGGAGCAGCCCCTGCCTGCGGTGGGGGCTGCTGAAGCCATTGGTTAAATGGCTAAATACAGTGTTAGCACTGTGTTTAACTGTTTAACCAGTTAAATGGGATTTTACATCCTTACTACTCAGGTGAGTAAAGTTAATCACATGGGTAAGTGCACAGGTGGCAAATAAACACACTTCAGAATTTGCGGTAATGACATTTCGAAGTGTCTATTTTCCTTTTCAACATTATTGAGCACATTACTGTTATGTGATTTTTGAATGTGGATAAATTAGAGCAACCATCAAAATAATTACAACACATGTTTTGTAATCTTTTGATGCAGTAGACAATCCATGCTTTCACCTAGATTCACAGATCTGTTACAGGCAACTTTGTAAGATAACCACTGTCCAGAAGACATAACAGCTTGTAAAAGAACACAGCTATTCTTCTCTCACCTTACAATAGTTTCACACTAGTTTAAATCCACTGACTTCAATGGTGCTACCGCTCATTAACAGTGAAGTACATGGAGAGGATAATTGGGCTTGTTAAGAAGCAAGAGCTCTTCTTGTAGCCACATTATTAATGTCTATTACAGTGAGATTTTGATATAAGACTGTAATGATACTGAGCACTCAGAGTACTTTACATCTTCAAAGCACTGCGTAAAAATGCATTTTGTTATCAGCACTAACTGATGTATACTAAACATACGCATACACACATTTGCATTTAAGCAAGCAGCATTTTATGACAAATGCTCCAATGTCATTTGTTGAAAATGGAAACTAAAACATAGTTTGGGTATTGTTCTACCAGGAAAGAAAGCTTAAATCCTTAACTCGAGACAAATGTATTTACTTCTGCATCTTTGTTTATATGATTATTGCAAGGTAACACTTGATTACAGTTGTATCCATATTTCACAGGAACTGTGGATAAGTACAGTTTACTAAACCCCACTGAGACAATCTGTTGAGTCTGTTTTAATGTTATAATAAGATAGATAAATATGTACAGTAGTGCTTAGCTGTATGTATACTAATTGTGCATATTGATGGCCTGTCTGTACAAATATCTAATGAATACTAAAACACAAACTCAGATGCAGAAATGCAAAGCAAATCCAGCATATGGTCAGCATTTTGAGGGACAGAAGGGGTAAAAAAGACCAAAGTTCACAGTAAATTACAGTAAACATCTAAACCATCAAACTGAAAACAAAATCACTAGCAGCTTCCCAGGAAAAGTGGTGGGAAATAATTCACACTCTCGGGGTATGTCTGCACTAGCCCCCTAGTTCGAACTAGGGAGGCTAATGTAGGCATTCGAAGTTGCAAATGAAGCCTGGGATTTAAATATCCCGGGCTTTATTTGCATCTTCCCGTCCGGGCGCCATTTTTAAATCCCCTTAGTCCAAACTAACTGCCGCGGCTCCGCGGCGTGAGTCAGGCGTTAACGAACTAAGTCCTTGGATTCGAGTTAACTGTTACACCTCATTCTCGTAGAATCGAGGTTAACTTTCGTAGAATGAAGTGTAACAGTTAACTCGAACTAAGGACAGTTCGAGTTAACGTTTGACTACGCGTGTGTGAGCAGTTAGTTCGGACTAAGGGATTTAAAATGGCGCCGACGAAAGATGCAAATAAAGCCTGGGATATTTAAATCCCGGGCTTCATTCGCAACTTCGAATGCCTACATTAGCCTCCCTAGTTTGAACTAGGAGGCTAGTGTAGACATACCCTCAGAAACATAGGCTCTAAGTATATGCTGTGAACCTTGTATATTGTTGGCTGATTTTAGTATGTATGGAAGAAGAAGAACTACAAGTCTGAGCATCAGTATGCCAATGAGACGGATATAAACAAAGTGAATTGCAAAGATTGTGTTACTGGACTTCACAAACTGCATCCCCTATCCCTCAATGTTAACTTTTCTAACACTGGATAGTAATTTATATTTTGCATGATGTGTACAGCTTGGTCTTTCAATAAAAGCATGAATGTACAAAATCTTAAAACAACTCTCTGCCACTTGAAGTTAATGTGGCAGGAGTTGGCTGTGTGTGTTTTTTTGTATTAAATCAAAACCAGTTGCAGCCTGCTGCTTAGAGATTCAAAGCCTGATGCACCATTTACTCTAAGTCACAGGCATGCTGTCTTTCATTTAGGTGGTTTGAAGTGAAGAGCAAATAACACAGAGAGAGCCCTCTAGCCAAAGGAGAAAATAGCAAATTTCTCCAAGCAGGGAAGTAGTGGAGTAAAGCCTGTGAACAAATGTAGTGCTAATGAAACCAATAGAAACAGTCACGTATGCAAGAGCTCTGTGACAATGCAAGCAGTTCAGCATAGAATCATACAGTTGGAAGAGACCGCAGGAGGTCATTGAGTCCAACTCCCTGCCCAAAGTAGGACCAACACCACTAAATCATCCCAGCCAGGGCTTTGTCAAACTGGGACTTAAGAACCTCTATGGATGGAGATTCTACCACCTCCCTAGGTAGCCCATTCCAGTGCTTCACCACCCTCCTAGTGAAATAGTTTTTCCTAATATCCAACCTAGACGTCCCCTGCTGCAACTTGAGACCATTGCTCCTCATTCTGCCATCTGACACTACTGAGAACAGCCTCTCTCCTTCCTCTTTGGAACCTCCCTTCAGGTAGTTAAAGGCTGCTATCAAATCTCCCCTCACTCTTTTATCCCCTCGTAGATCATGTGCTCCAGCCCCCTAATCATTTTCATTGCCCTCCACTGGATCATTTCCAATGCACCCACATCTTTTCTGTAATGGGGGACCCAGAACTGGATGCAATACTTCAGATGTGGCCTCACCAATGCCGAATAAAGGGGAATAATCACTTCTCTAGATCTGCTGGCAATGCTCCTCCTAATGCCATTAGACTTCTTGGCTATAAGGGCACATTGTGAACTCATATCCAGCTTCTCATCCACTGTAATCCCTAGGTCCTTTTCTGCTGAACCTCTGCTTAGCTAGTCAGGTCCCAGCCCGTAACAATGCTTGGGAATCTTCCGTCCGAAGTGCAGGACTCAGTGCTTGCCCTTGTTGAACCACATCAGATTTCTTTTGGCCCAATCCTCCAATTTGTGTAGGTCACTCTGGATCCTATCCTTGCCCTCCAACGTATCTACCTCTCCCCCTAGCTTAGTGTCATCTGCAAACTTGCTGAGCATGCAATCCATCTCCTCAGCCAGGTCATTAATAAAGACGTTGAACAAAACCGACCCTAGAACCAACCCCCTTGTCACTCCACTTGATACTGACTGCCAGCCAGACATCCAGTTGCCTGCAGACTCCATCAAGATTGTAAAGAGAGGGTACCACAGTGGGTAGAAATGTATGGCGGTGGTGTCACGAGGGAATCTGAATCTTGCTATGGACAGAGAACAGAAAATATGTGATTTGAAAACATCTCCATAATTAAGTCTAAAAAGTATCATTTTGCCTGCAGTATTTTTTGCACAACAAATGTTTTGGTTTACATGGGAGCCAAATTTCTTTGTGATAAATGTAAACCTTTCACTCTGGGATAAATTTGGAAAGATTCACATTATATATGATAAAAAATGCCTTGTTCTTTCAGTCAGCAAAACACAGCTGCTGGCTGTACATATTTAACTATGGATCAAATTCAATTCATACATACTTGTGAAAAATCTTCCGATTCACACAAGTGCCTGTGAAACAGAAAATTAAAATGTGGAACTATAATGGGAGCTAGTGAAGTTGCAAGGCGATGGTCAGAATCAGAACTCTGGACTGTGGTGGTTTTCACAATGTAATATATGTAGGTTGCCATGGTGATTTTTGCCTGAGAAAGGACTTCACTCTTGAATTTGCCTCTTAGGAGTTGAGAAAGGAAATGGTTTGTGTGTGTGAAGGGAATGAGTGTGTGTGTGTGTGTGTAGGGGAGTGGGGAGACAGGAACAGGCAGGAAGGGGGCCAATGCATTTTTGAGATTTTAATTGAATTTTAATATAATTAAACTTCAGCATTATTTTGTAGCAAAGCTAGGCAGATGATCTGAACATTCTGTGATGGGGCTTGGTCTACTATCTCAGTAACCCTGCAATAACTCCTCTGCCCTTACTGCCTCATCATAATAACCCACCCCTGGCTGCAAACTACTGTGATACAAGAAATTATTTCTCCTGACCATTTTTTATGCTTCTACCTCCTTTCCCAACTCCTGTGGTAGTCAGTATACAGCAGAGGTGGCCAGATACAGATGTTAGATGTTTATACTGGGCTCCCAACTTAGATTGTAAAACATAGTAGAAAACACGAGTCATTGCTTGGCATTTGGTACTTTGTCATTTTGACTTTACAGTTAAACTATGGAAAATATTAGGATGAAGTTGCATGGATAATGCTGTTTTTCAAAAGTAGGGGAATTAACATAAGAACATAAGAATGGCCATACTGGGTCAGACCAAAGGTCCATCTAGCCCAGTATCCTGTCTGCCGACAGTGGCCAACGCCAAGTGACCCAGAAGGGGTGGACCGAAGACAATGATCAAGTGATTTGTCTCGTGCCATCCATCTCCAGCCTCTGACAAACAGGCCAGGGACACCATTCCTACCCCCTGGCTAATAGCCTTTTATGGACCTAACCTCCATGAATTTATCTAGCTTCTCTTTAAACTCTGTTATAGTTCTAGCCTTCACAGCTTCCTCTGGCAAGGAGTTCCACGGGTTGACTACACGCTGTGTGAAGAAGAACTTTCGCTTATTAGTTTAAACCTGCTACCCATTAATTTCATTTGGTGTCCTCTAGTCCTTATATTATGGGAACTAATGAATAACTTTTCTTTGTTCGCCTTCTCCACACCACTCATGATTTCATAGACCTCTATCATATCCCCCCCTGTCTGCTCTTTTCCAAACTGAAAAGTCCCAGTCACTTTAGCCTCTCTTCATATGGGACCTGTTCCAAACCCCTAATTTTTGGAGGCGAGAATGGGAGTTACCAGAAAACTGCTGGGAGGATTTAATCTGGCATCTATAGGATGATTTGGGAATATGTGACAGGTGATGGATCACTTAATGATTACCAGTTCCGTTCATTCCCTTTGAAAGCATTGGCCACTGTTGGAAAACAGGATACTGGGCTACATGAACCTGGGATACTAGGCTAGATGACTTTCTAAGGAAGGATTTGGAGGATTGTGATAAATCAAAAATCAGGAGAAAAAAGCTAATGGGACAGAGAAAGAAGCAGTTTTATTCCATCTCCATGAATCTAGAAAAGATTTTGGGACAGACGAGAGCTGAAGTTTGGATTCATTAGTGATTCCAAATTGGTTGACTTCTCAAAAGAAAATGGGTATTATTGCAGGCACTGTGTTTGTTGTAGAGGAGAAACATACTATAATTCACATCCTACTAATCAGCTTTCACTTACAGGTCCTACAGCAATATCTGATTTCTAATTTGTATGCTTTGGAATACATTCTACCAATAAGCTCACTAGCCATACAAAGATTTACACCTCCCCCCAAAATATTTAACATTGGTTTCTAATTTCACCCTCTACAGTTGTTGACAACTGTAATGATGAAGCTGGAGCATGCCTTGTTAGTGTATAAAATAGGAAGTGGACAAAAAATCGCCCTCTGGGATGAGTCGGCCTGCAGGTCATAATTCTTCAACCAATTACTATTTGAATTAAACAGTTGTCTATTTGTCTCCTTGTATCAGAAGACTATGTGAACAGGGCTTAGTTTACCAAGGCAGATGTCAAGCAAATGTTCAGTTCACTTTAATATGATAGAGTATTGAGTAAATAACTGACAAAATTCAAAACCAGCTAAATCAGATTATGTTCTGCCTGTCTCTTGTGGTTTTCTCAGTATTTCTGGAAGAAAAAAAAAGGAAAGAAACATGCTGCTGTATGTTAGAGGCTTTTATTCTGTAATTCCTCACAAAGGGCCTGATCCTTTGACATGTTCAGACTCTTAAAGGTGCATAGTTCAGCACAGCATAAGGATAACCTCCTCCTTCCCCTCCCTCCCAGAAAAAGCACCCCTTCAGACTAAAGGCAAGAAAATTAGGCATTAGTTCACTGGAGGGCAAAATGGAAGGATGGAGAGAGATATTTGCTGGCTCCAGGAAATGTCCAGATAATCTGAAGTCATCTGTTACACCAACAAGCTGTCCTTGTCACAAAAGGACACTCTAATACATTGTATTACCACATCCCAGCAGCACTGAGCTCCGTAATGATACTTACAGGCAATTAAAAGTAAATGAATAAGAGAATGGTCCAATTAATGAGGGCATTCCCAAGGTGTACTTAGCAAAGTACAAAAAAGTTTACTGCAGTACGGGAAACAGAACTTAAAGTCTTGCTGTAAAATATGCAATCAAACATTGTGCAGCTGTTTGTTATTATAGATACAGCACCATTACTGCGTGAGGTACAATAAGACGACAAAGTCTCTGCCTTAAGGATTTGTCAATCTAAATAATACAATCATAAGAGTTCCCAGCAGATGATGGACCTTTATGAACAGGAGACAATAGACAAGAAGGGAGAGCCACCCAACAACAATTCAATGATGGTTCAATCCTGCAACAGACTGAGTGCTCTGGACCCAATCCAGCAAAGCACTTAAGCATGTGACAGACCTTGAAGGTCATCAGTGGCCCCACTGACTTTTGTGGGACTGCACATGCTTAAAAGTTAAGCATGAGCTTTGCTGGACTGGAGCCCAAGTGCTCAGCACCTGACACAACTGAGCTGTAAGCAAAAATGTAGACATCTTGAATTCAACAAGGGACCAAACATTGTCCCCAGGCTCAAATTGTCTCTGATAGATGTGAAAGATCGAGGGGAGATTAACCTTGCTCTCCAGACAGAGGTGCAGCTCTGTGGAAGCTACTCCAGCCAAACAACTCCACATTGTTTAAGGTCCAGAAAAGAAAACAGCCAGTGGATTGGAGAAAAAGGAAACATTCTCATTATTTCACATTTAAATTTGTGTGAAGTTTATTCTAATCAGTCCATCACTTGTCAAAATTATGAGAAGACCATCATTAAGCTTCATTTCAGACCGTTCAAAATGAGTAATTAACTTCCCAAGGAAAACAGATATTTTGCAAGGAATCAAAGATGACATTTCTATGTGTACTACACATTTTGAGCCAAACTAAGCAGCATGCTGCCACTAAATATTATGTTAACAAACCTCTGCAGATGTGGAGTTTCTGCTTCAATCTTAATTGATTTTTTCCCCAGGAAGACTAAAGCTTATATGAGGTAAAACATTTTAAATGTTCTGAGAGGAAAATTACTATTGAGAGGATACATCCATTAACTTGGTAATACTAGAAATAACAAACAAAAGAGAGAGACAAATTCACTCCAAAGATTCTGCTGATGCAATCCAGAAAATCCAGATTATAGAAGAAGGAAAGTTGGACAGGAAAGGGGACACAAAACACAAGCTACCCACAAACCTTACACCATTTGTGGCCTTGGTGGCAGCTAGCACAGCCTTAAAGTAGGCCAGGTGGGCTCAGGCAGCTTATAATGGGGGATTGCTCTAGAAGCATTCTGTGGAAGTGCAAAGATAGATTCAACTTAAGTCCCAATTTAAATGTATACCCCAAATTAAAAAACACAGAAAGAGAACCAAAAAAGTGCCACCGTGGCTGAACAACCATGTAAAAGAAGCAGTGAGAGATAAAAAGACATCTTTTAAAAAGTGGAAGTCAAATCCTAGTGAGGAAAATAGAAAGGAGCATAAACACTTTCAAATTATGTGTAAAAATGTAATAAGAAAAGCCAAAAAGGAGTTTGAAGAACAGCTAGCCAAAAACTCTAAAAGTAATAACAAAATGTTTTTTAAGTACATCAGAAGCAGGAAGCCTGATAAACAGCCAGTGGGGCCCCTGGACAATCAAGATACAAAAGGAGCACTTAAAGACGATAAAGTCATTGAGGAGAAACTAAATGAATTCTTTGCTTCAGTCTTCACGGCTGAGGATGTTAGGGAGATTCCCAAACCTGACCTGTCCTTTGTAGGTGACAAATCTGAGGACTTGTCACAGATTGAAGTGTCATTTGAGGAGGTTTTGGAATTAATTGATAAACTTAACAGTAACAAGTCACCGCAACCAGATGGCATTCACCCAAGAGTTCTGAAAGAACTCAAATGTGAAATTGCGGAACTATTAACTATGGGTTGTAACCTATCCTTTAAATCAGCTTCTGTGCCCAAGGACTGGAAGATAGCTAATGTAACGCCAATATTTAGAAAGGGCTCTAGAGGCGATCCCGGCAATTACAGACCGTTAAGTCTAACGTCAGTACCGGTACGTACTGGGCAAATTAGTTGAAACAATAGTAAAGAATAAAATTGTCAGACACATAGAAGAACATAATTTGTTGGGCAAAAGTCAACATGGTTTCTGTAAAGGGAAATCATGTCTTACTAATCTATTAGAGTTCTTTGAAGGGGTCAACAAAGGTGGACAAGGGGGATCCAGTAGATATAGTGTACTTAGATTTCCAGAAAGCCTTTGACAAGGTCCCTCACCAAAGGCTCTTACGTAAATTAAGCTGTCATGGAATAAGAGGGAAGATCCTTTCATGGACTGAGAACTGGTTAAAAGACAGGAAACAAAGAGTAGGAATAGATGGTAAATTTTCAGAATGGAGACGGGTAACTAGTGGTGTTCCCCAAGGGTCAGTCCTATGACCAATCCTATTCAACTTATTCATAAATGATCTGGAGAAAGGGGTAAACAGTGAGGTGGCAAAGTTTGCAGATGATACTAAACTGCTCAAGGTAGTTAAGACCAAAGCAGACTATGAAGGGTTTCAAAAGGATGTCACAAAATGAGGTGATTGGGCAACAAAATGGCAAATGAAATTTAATGTGGATAAATGTAAAGTAATGCACATTGGAAAAAATAACCCCAACTATACATATAATATGATGGGGACTAATTAATCAGAAAAGAGATCTTGGAGTCTTCATGGATAGTTCTCTGAAGACATCCACGCAGTGTGCAGCAGCAGCCAAAAAAGCAAACAGGATGTTAGGAATCATTAAAAAAGGGACAGAGAATAAGATGGAGAATATCTTATTGCCCTTGTATAAATCCATGGTACGCCCACATCTTGAATACTGCATACAGATGTGGTCTCCTCACCTCAAAAAAGATATACTGGCATTAGAAAAGGTGCAGAGAAGGGCAACTAAAATGATTAGGGGTTTGGAACGGGTCCCATATGAGGAGAGATTAAAGAGACTGGGACTTTTCAGCTTGGAAAAGAGGAGATTAAGGGGGGATATGACAGAGGTATATAAAATCATGAGTGGTGTGGAGAAAGTGAATAAGGAAAAGCTATTTACTTGTTCCCATAATATAAGAACTAGGGGGCCATCAAATGAAACTAATGGCAGCAGGTTTAAAACAAATAAAAGGAAGTTCTTCTTCACACAGTGCATAGTCAATCTGTGGAACTCCTTGCCTGAGGAGGTTGTGAAGGCTAGGACTATAACAGGGTTTAAAAAAGAAGTAGATATATTCATGGAGGTTAAGTCCATTAATGGCTATTAGCCAGTATGGGTAAGGAATGGTGTCCCTAGCCTCTGTTTGTCAGAGGGTGGAGATGGATGGCAGGAGAGAGATCCTTGATCATTACCTGTTCGATTCACTTCCTCTGGGATACCTGGCATTGGCTACTGTCAGCTGACAGGGTACTGGGCTGGATGGACCTTTGGTCTGACCCAGTATGGCCATTCTTATGTTCTTATGGATTTACTGTGTGCTCCATCCCTCCAGAAATCAGAAGAATCCACTCAGCCTTATATTTCTGAGCCCCTCCTATTAGTGCAACTCTGCCCTGTCAGCATAGCTTCCCCCTAAGTCTGAATCCAGAGCTCTTGCCATGAGACACATGGGAGGAGATTGAGAACACTGCTCCTACAGATCCTTCCTCCTTTCCCCCCGTGTTGGAGCAAAAGGTCTGGTTCACTGTTAACTGGAATTCAGTAGGCTAAATAAAGGCAAAGAATGATAGATATTAAAGGGCAAACTCTTAATTCAGCATGCAGGACTTTAGCCACGCAACTTCCATTAACACTAAGACCCTGAAGTGAGAACATACAGTAGCTCTTAATGTGGCCAATTAGTCTTGTCCATTGTCAGCGAGAGTCCTGGAATGGTTTATTAATTAAATGCTCCATACTATAAAACATTCAGACCCAACTAAATTTAGATGCTACTTTATACATTTAAATTATTGTTGTAATGTCAGTCTTTTCTGCTAGGGATGGATTTCAGGAAAAAGGGTCCTCTGAGGGTTGCTGTGGGTTGTGAGACATCTGCTAGAACTATAATGCCCCCTCTTCTCCTGCCTTGTGCCTCTAACTTCTTTCTGTAAGAATCCATTCAACTCAGTACAGCAAAAAGTATTTCCTTATTCACTGCTAGAGTTCTTGATAACATAATTTTCACATCATCCCAACCTCTTCCCCAGCTAGTCCATTGCATCTCTCAGAGCAGTCTGCTCAGAGGTGCAATAGATTACACCCACACTTTTAGTAACACTGGTGTAGATCTTCATAAGATAATATTTCCTCCCCTTTCTTACATGTTAAGGATGGTGAAATAATTCAATATTGATATTTAAAGTATCATCACTAATTTAGCAGCTATGGAAATGAATGGGCCAGTTCACATGGCAGCATTATTGCTTCAGGCTCTCTGAAAACTCAGGCAGACATGGCTGTCTAAGTTACATTCACTTCACATTTTGAAGGTTTGCTTTGAAATCACAGTAGCTAGATTCTTTTTTTTTAATGAAAGCTCAGACTTCAGAGAACAATGGAAAGATCTGTCTGCATCTCACACTTGGGGAAATGCTGGCAGAGACTGAAAAAAAAATCAGCAGACTCTGAAGTGCTGCAACTCTTTTTACCACCACCAAGAAAGTGAGAGGAACAATCCATGTGCAGAGTAAATGTTGTTATGCGCCAAAGGCATGTGCAGATGTGCACCATCAATAGAAATACATGCTGCCAGCTATGGGCAGCTGTAGGCGCTCTGCTAAGCAGCTTGGAGGCATTTGAATCACTCCTGGATGGCCTCTCAAGGACTCAATTTACAGGGAACACTGGTGGGGAACCTACTTGACATTTGTTGACCATATCATTCCATTTCCATTCTGTTTTCCACTCCCATATAGCATTAAAGGGCTCTACACCAATATATTTTGAACACAAGACAGGAGAGCTGTCAATTCAGTGCTCATATATCACATCAATGGACACTGAATGAATATTAAAATAGGTAGGCTTTCTAGAGGAAGGGTTTTATTCTTTGCATAATGAATTGTATAAATATGGAATATGAATAATTGAAAGTTGGGTAAAGAATTAATGATATTTCTTATACCACTATAACTGTTCAAGTATTAAGATTTTGTAATTATAGATTAGTTAAATTATTTGATTCATTCCATTTTTGACACAACTAAGCCAACAAATCATTAGACAATTCAGAGAACAAGTCTGCATTGCCAGGGTCTTGGACTGAACCGTCTAACAAGTCTTTATATCTAACTCTAATAATAAATTACAGTTTCCTGTGTTCCTGTGGCTTTTTTTTTGAGGGTAAAAGCAGTTCTGAGTTAAACGGAGAGGGGCAGACCCTGAGCTGATGGAAAGTAGTATGCCTCACAGAAGTCAGCTGTGCTCTCCTTACATACCTGCTCAAAATATCGGCCCATAACTTATGGTCTAAAATAGAACTTATTTAATTCTATGGTAAAAATCAATTTTATTCTGACAAGTATCAGAGGGATAGCCCTGTTAGTCTGAATCTGCATAAACAACGAGAAGTCCTGTGGCACCTTATAGACTAACAGATTTATTGGAGCATAAGCTTTCGTGGGCAAAGACTCACTTTGTCAAATGCATGTAGTACATGCATAAGTGGGTCTTTGCCCACGAAAGCTTATGCTCCAATAAATCTGTTAGTCTATAAGGTGCTACAGGACTTCTCATTGTTTAATTTTATTCTGGTTTGCTATAATCCAGGATCTACTTTTTGCTATGGATCAGTAAATAAAATAAACAGGACAGAGAATTAAGAATAAATAAAAATATGTTCAAAACTGGATGGAAATGACCCATACTGACATGGGGACACCAAAATATAGCAAGGAGTTTTTAAACTGCCAAGTGACATTTTTAGGTTCACTTCGTCCTGCAAACACTCCCCAGCTGTTCTGAGATTGATTTGTGTAAACTAGTGACATATAATACAATTTAGAACAGAATGAAAAATTTGACTACAGAACCTAAATTCATTTTAACAGAGTTATGTATAGTTTGAGTTCTGTATTGTTGGAGAAGTTCTATTTTATAGAGTTTTAAAATTTGGCCACAAAAATTTGCTTTACAAAAATATTTGCACACAGCATAAGATCTTAGTTCAAGTCAGAATTGTTTACTTCCCTGTCCTCCTCCTATGCTCCCTACATTATGAATTCTCTTACACACCAAAAATATATGAATATAATTTTATTTAAAAGGAATTAACACCATCAGCTTTGCTTGTTCAAATGATTTAAAAAAAGGTATTTTTCCATGTTCTGACATTTACTACAGTCATGTAGAACAAGAACAGCTATGATTTAGACAATGATATTTGAAAAGTTCATAACAGGATTTAATTGCCTGTAGTACTTTAACACACTTCAACGCTGTTGATGCAGTCACCATTAAAGAGAATTTACTATGTTTTATAAGCATTTTTACTATGCTTCATTTAAATACATAGTTAAATCTCTTACAGATATTGGATTAAACTCACATAGTTGAAAGTTGGGTTGTGGACATTCCTTGCATCAGCTGACACTCCCACCCCTGCCTGGGGAATTCAAAATGGGGTAGGGGGAAAGCAGGCACCATTGCCACTGCATGCCTTTGAGGGCTCCATCTGGAAAGATAGCTCTCAGTTAGCAGTTTCCAACCTTTTCTTCTTGCTACCTTGTGGTAGAACATTGTTGATGCCCATGGCCCAATATAATTGTACGTTTTGACCAGAGTGCAAGCTTGGCGGGGGGGAGGGGATGACTGGGAATGAGGTGCAAAAGGGGGTTCTTGGGTTTGGGGAGGCTGGGATGTGGGGTTGGGGCACAGGCTTATTTCCAATGTCTTTCGGTCAGTGGCAGTGCTAAGGCAGGCTAGTCCTGGCACCACAGATCACACTGCACCCTGGAAGCAGCCAGCAGCAGCTCCAGCTCCTAGGCAGAGGTGCAGAAGCGGCTCTCACCCACAGGCACTCCCCCCCGGTGCCGAGGTCTGAGGCAATGCATGGAGCCCAGTGGCCCCCTCACTTAGAAGCCAGACCTGCTGCTGGCGGCTTCTGGGGTGCAGCATGGTCTGCGGTGCCAGAACAGGCAGGAAGGAAGCATGCCTTAGTGCCCCACTGGTCACCCTAATGAAAGGTCACCCAGTGCCTGACATTTTGCCACTCAGTACTAGGTTGTGACCTGTACTTTGAAAACACTGCTCTAAGTTATGTTATTAGTAGATGATATATCCAGCATCACTTGGGTCCTTAACTCAATTCATTTTGTTTTCTGGCAAAATAAAATGAAAATCTACATGCTTCATTTAAATCACTGCTCTGGGGTGGTGTTGGAGATGAAGGGTTCAGTATGCAGGCTGGCCCAGGGAAAGAGGACCACCCCAGCCCTCTCTCACTGCAGCAGCTTGGGGCCAGGTGAGAAGTGCCTCTTCATGGCTGCTGCAGCTCCACAGGGCACAGACAAGGAAGGGTGCATGTCCTCTAGCTGGGGCAGGTCTAGGTTTATCTGCCCCTGGTGCTCCCCAGACAGAATGAGGAATGCAGCAAACTGTAAACTTTCCATTTGCTCCCTGATGAAGGGGGAAACAGCCAGCAATGTCCACATACAAATTAGAAGGGGAAGCTTCAGTTCCCTCCTGTTCTCCCTAAAGGGCTCCTGGGAAGTGGGAGGCTCAAGACTGGGGCAGTTCTGAATGGGGGGGCACCCCCCCCCCCAGTCAGTCCCTCTTACCTGCCTGGTGATTCTTCTCTTTTCTGTTTTATGAGTCACAATCCCATTGCAGGCACATCCCATTTTTCCAGGCACAACCAAACTCTCATGTTGCTTTAAGAGTTATAAGAGGAAGCTGTATACCCAAATTTGGTAGTCCTAGTTCTAACTGTTTAGGAGGAATTCTTGAACAAACAGATGGACAAACTCTCTCAAATATATAGCAGACTGCCCTAATGCACAGGAGCCCAAGTGATGAAAGCAGACTCTGTTGTGATAGGTGCTATACAAACATAAAACAAAGATGGTCCCCTGCTCCAAGGAACTAGAATAGAAGTATGAGACAAGAGATGGAGATAGACCCCAGGAATACAAGGAAACAATGTATTAGCAGGAATATTGTAAGCAAGACACGAGAGGTAATTCTTCTGCTTTACTCCCTATTGATTAGGCCTCAACTGGAGTACAGATGATCAAGATGTGGACAAATTGGAGAAAATCCAGAGAACAACAACGAAAAATGTTCAAAGGTCTAGAAAACATGACCTACGAGGAATGCCTGGAAAAAAATGGGTTTGTTTAGTCTGGAAAAGAGAAGACTGAGAGGGATATGATAAGTTTTCAAACACATAAAAGGTTGCAATAAGGAAAAGGGAGAAAAAATTATTCTCCTTAACCTCTAATGATAGCACAAGAAGTAATGGATTTATATTGCAGCAAGGGAGGTTTAAGTTGGACATTTGAAAAAACTTCCTGGCAGGTGGTTAACCACTGGAATAAATTGCCTAGAGAGGTTGTAGAATGTCCACCACTGGAGATATTTAAGAACAGGTTTGACAGACATCTGTCAGGGATTGTCTAGATAATACTTGGTCCTGCCATGGGTGCAGGGGATTAGACTTGATTTCTCGAGGTCTCCTTCAGTTTATGATCCTATATTGGCCAGCATAATAAGCAGCATAACCATTGTCACATTTTGTGGACATCATGGCAAAACAGAGTTTGAAGGTGGGATTTACGGATGGAAAATGAAGTGTCTTTGTGGATGTTTACATGGTGCTCCTCCTGGGTGTGGGGGCAATACTGAAGAAAGCAGAAAGGTGCTTGTTTGGAAATTTGGGCCAGTTGGAGGTGAGCATTAACAGATGGATAGCAAATATCATCATAGGTAGGGTGGGGGATTGATTATGAAGGGCCCTGAAAATGAAGACAAGCATATTATATTTCATGCAATGGAGAACATAAGAACAGCCATACTGAGTCAGACCAAAGGTCCATCTAGCCCAGTATCCTGTTTGCCAACAGCGGCCAATACCAGATGCCCTGGAGGAAGGGAATACAACAAGTAATCCTCACATGATCCCTCTCCTGTCACCCATTTCCAAACATCATTCCTACCCATCCTGACTAATAGCCATTGATGGATCTAACCTCCATGGATCTGTCTAGCTCTTTTTTGAACCCTGTTAAAATTCTAGCTTACTGCATCCTCTGGCAAGGAGTTCCACAGGTTGACTGTGTGCTGAGTAAAGAAAAACTTCCTTTTGTTTGTTTTAAATCTATTAATTTCTGCCTATTAATTTCATTTGGTGACCCCTAGTTCTTATATTGTAGGAATAAGGAAATAGCTTTTCCTTATTCACTTTCTCCACATCAGTCATGATTTTATAGACCTCTATCAGATCCCCCTAGTTTCCTCTTTTCCAAGGTGAAAAGTCCAAGTCTTTTTAATCTCTCTTCATATGGGACCCGTTCCAAACCCCTAATAATTTTTGTTGCCCTTTTCTGAACCTTTTCCAGAAGGAGGAGGAGGAGCCACTGAAGGGATGCAAAGAGAGGGATGACATGGCCAAAGCAATGGGCTAGAAAAATCATCTTTGCAGCAGCATTCAGATTGTATTGATAGGGGAGAATTATACCTGTGAAGGCTTGTGTTGAGTTCCTCAACTGACTCAACCCTTGTCTAGCTAGCGTTGACTTTTGTGGTACCATCTACCTTCCTGGTGCACTTCCCATAGCTGAAGCTATGGACCCATCAAGAATAAATTTCAGTCAAAGTAAAAAAAATAGGGACTAGCCCATTTTTCAAAAATACTTCAACTCCCATAAGGCTACAAAAGTGGTCTGTCTTTAAAAAATTAAAACACAGGGACATTTACAATTAAATATGCAACTGTTCCATATTTAAAATGAATGGTTATAATTGCTATAGAAAATGCTTATAGATCGATGGTACCAGCAATGTACCTAATTAGTGCTGCACATACATAAAATAACCAGTCTTCAAAGATCTTTGCAACAACTCAGAACAACAGAGTGGGATAAGACTGAGGAAAAATGTTTTGTATGAGTCTTAATTACATTTCTTCACTTAATCCATCTGAACAATATTTAAGGAAGTCTTTTAAAAAGAGTAGGAGTTACTATTTCTTTAAAACTGATGCTGTTGGATCTATGGAAAGTAGAATGCATGGTTCAGAAATTAAAATGTATCTCTTACTTCCCCAAACTTGACAGAGCACAAAGACAAATTTTGCCCTCAGTTACTCAAGAACAATTCTGATTGATTTAAATGGCAGTTGTGGTGCATGTTACCGAGGTAGAATGTGTCACAATGCATAGGAGCCCAGCGCAATAATGATCCCAGTAGCTACTGTATAAAAGTGAGTGTTCTCCATTGGCACTAATTGGGTTGCTCAGACTGTACTCCTACAAAGTTTGTGAGAATTTGAGACTCTCAGGATTACATTGCCTCCCGGCTATTGTCTCAATTCCACCACAGACCATTATATGCAGCAACCCCTTTACATAGCACATCCTGCAGCTACATTTCATTTTTAACTCCCACCAACAGTTTCTAGAAGGAATGTATTATTATTCACTTAAATTGGACTATTCAACAATAGTAGAGGAAATCATGGAGAGTAACCACAATCCTTTAAAGTAAGAGTAACATGCAGAGATATTTCAGTGCTGTATTTTAACCAAAATCTGACATTTCTCTTATATTCAGACAGCATATTGCTTATTTCACATGTAAGATTATTAGTAATTCAGGTGAAGGATTGACATTGCAATTATTTCAACTGGTGCTTGCCAAAAATGAACTGCATGTCAATGATCACAGATCAAACTCCTACTACAGATTAATACTATTAAAAGCTTCCAGTTATTAGAACAAATGGAATTGTTGATCCAAGGCAAACATTTTTTTGAGAAAGAAAGGGCTCTCATTAAATTAATATTTGCCATATTCTGTTATGGATGATTTCTGTATACCTTGCTATTACCTTTCCCCATTCAACCTGCTCAAGTATTATATAAATCATTTATTTATTATGTCATTCAATAATAACAATTAAAAATTTAAACATAAAAAGAAATATTGTAGTTACAGTGCAAAAGGGTCACAATGAAACATCAATCCATGAAACATATTGTTCTCCGTGTGATGTAGTGTCAGTATCTTGCTGGTTGCTGTGCTTGTGCTGTGGATGACCCCTACCGGCCTCTGTCTGTAAGCACTGCCCAACGGGAGGCATCTTGAGGGCCGCATGACAGTGACCGAACCGGTTCTACTGGTTAAGGGAAGGGATGGAAAAGGAAGTGAGCTTGCGGGGGAAGAGGCAGTCTTGGGCAGGAACCATGAAGGGGACAGACTAAGGAGGGGCTGGAATCTAGGGGCCCAGGGACCCCATCTCAAGGGGTCTGAGGCATCCTGGGCCAGACTCCTATAGACACATCACATCTATGCTGTGCTGTATCCTGGAGATGCAATAAACCCCCTCTATTCTACTGGCTGGTGGAGTCTATTCTTGCTGCTACGGGGGTGCAGCGTTGGGGGAACCCCGACACGTCGTCACACTCTGTTGGAAATTCAAAATCCAGCTCAGGTTTGATGGAAGATTCACGAACCATATGAGCAGAAGAGAGCTAATTCAGGGGTTTTCATACCATGGTTCTTATATGAAACCACATATACAAGACATGAACTGAATTTTGTTTTAGGGTTGGGGCTGATGTGATAATTGGGCCTACAAATTTACCCAATTGTGAGTTCAGTTGTTAAATGTGAATGAAAGTTAACAAAATATCACAATAATCTATCATAATGAGGAGTCCTGTGGCACATTAAAGATTTATTTGGGTATAAGCTTTTGTGGGCAAAGACCTACTTCTTCAGGTGGTCCACTGATATAACTCAAAATCTGTGGTAAAATCATGCCTGGTAAATAAGAGGAATGTAGGACCAGAAATCAGTGAGCCATAAATCCCCTTTTGGGATCCTTTGAGTGGACAATATGGGTGGCCAGATGCAAACACTGGCTGCCTGAAAGATGAGAGAGGCGAAGAAATGAACTTTATCACCATGACCACCACCCTCACTGCATCGTGGGACCTCAGACTTTTGCCTTCCTGATCCCGAGAGATATTATGACCTAGTCAAGAGAAGAACCCAGACTACATTGCCACTTCTACTGGCTCTGACTAAATTCTCAATAGCACCTGGGATGTGTGACTATGTCACCAGTCCTCCCCCATGTGTCCTTCTCACATTCATCCTTGTATCCTTTATCTTCTCTCACAATACTTCTTTTCTTTCCTATCTTCTCTCTTTTTCTTCTGTCTAAATAGTTGCCCAAGACGTAGGGTTGCCAGATATTCAACAAAAATACCGGACACACTTGACATTACATCACAATCTACATTACATCTTATTTAGAAAATACCGGACATTTATATTTTCTCAATTATATTTTCTCAATTTGTTTCCCGAACAGAAAGCTCAAATAATGGACTGTCCGGTTCAAAACTGGACACCTGGCAACCCTCCTAAGACCGTATTTTGCAACATTGCTGTAAGCCAGTGACCAGAGAGTCAACTAAAGCAATGCCTTCAACATCCTGATCTCATAATGCCTTCAGGCTTGCCTGGTCTCAAAATGGCTGATAAGATCATACTCCATGTCTGTGTTTCTCCAGCAGTAAGGTTGAAAATAGGAGTTAACAACAGAAACAGAATTTGTATTTCATCTCTGCTGTTCTTGCTCCTCACCCATTCATTGTCATGTTATGTCTTTTAGGAATTAGGATCAGAATTTTAGAACAAGTCCAGCCCATCACAATTAACTTTTTCTCAAAAAGGACAGAGACAGGGAGAGTGTGTGTGACATGGAGATGGGAGTGTATGTGTGGTAGTGTGTGTGTGGCACAGAGACAGTATGGCACAGACTGGTGTGTGTGACAGTGACATAGAGGGCAAGTCTACACTGCAGCATTATTTCGAAATAACAAGGTGAGAGTCTACACAGCAAGTTATTTTGAAATGGTGGGTGTGGATGGTGCAGCTGTGGTTATTTCGAAATAGTTGGCCTCCAGGGCTTCTCACAGCTGCTCTGGTGGCCACTCTGTCCATATCTGTCAGACATCAATAGTTTCCCTTCCCCTGCAGCCTTTAAAGGTGCAGCCACAGTAACAGTTTGTGGCACAAGGAAGGCCCTGGCAGCCCTGTGTCATACTGCAGGACTCATTTCTGCATTCTGCATCAATAGCCATCTCTGCCCCCCACACACACTCCTGCTGAGCCCCCAGGGCTGCTAGCGAGTCACCACCAGCTCCCAACCCCCAGTCCAGGGGGCCCTTTCCTAGTCTGGTGTGGAAATCCTGGATCTCACTGAGGTCTGGGGAGAGGAGGCTAACCTACAGGATTTCCACACTAGATGCAGGAATGCAGAGTCTATGGCTGGATGGCTGCAAGCCTGGGGCAGAAGGGCCACATGCTCACCCAGGAACAGGTGCGCATGAAAATAAAAGAGCTCAGGCAGGCCTACAGAAAGGCCAGATTGTGAAGTTCCTGCTCAGAAGTGGCACCCCAGTCATGCTGCTTTTTATGAGCTGCTGCACCACATCCTGCGAGGGGGGTCAGTCACTTCCCCTCCCCCATCATGGACTCTGGCCTGGAGATGCCTATCGTCAGCCTCCTGGAGGGCAGGGCTGTGCACCAGGAGTACGAGGAGGAGGAGGAGGAAGATGAGGCTAGGTAGGACACAATGCTTGCCGGTGCCCCCCTCTGAGGATGTCTCTCAGGGTTTGGACGAAGTTGGGGAAGGCCCATCAAGTGAGTTCCATTACTTTCCCTAGACACAGGCAGGGGGAGGCAACGGATGCTGAAGGGCTGTGTGCTCTTCGCATGGCCTTCTCAGCCTGGGGCTCACACAGAAGCCAATGAACATGGGTGCACATGGAGTGCCAGTATGGAGCAAACAGCCGCATGAGGCTGCCACAAAGGAACCTTTTGGTCCTGCTCCATGAGAGGCCTGTCTTACTCCTGACTCTGTGGTGGGACACCTTCCCATCACAAGCCACCACTAAGGAGGCGGGGGTCATGGAACCACACAGCAGTGCCGCACATGGCACATGATCATGCCTGCACTCTTGGAGCAGCATCCGCTCCTGGTCAAGTGCGGCGAGGCGGAACCTGCTGCAGGAAGATGAGGGGAGCTCAGTAGCACCCTTCCTGGCAAGAAGCATCTGCTGATCACACACACCTCTCCCAACACTGCCCCCCACCTCCACTGGGCAGGGATTGTGGGATGCCGCCCCTGTGGGATGCCGCCACTGCGAGACCTGGTGTGTGCATGGCGAGCTGCCCCGTTGTACCCCTGCTGGCTCCTGGCCTGGCTGGCAGCTTCCCATGCCTGCTTGTAGTGAGGCTCCCCTGGGACATCTGTGTCCATGAAGGACAGTTCACACTGTCCAGGCCACAGATGACCTAGCTCGAAGCATATCGCCATCGTCTGAACCAAGACCTTTAGTTGTCGGCTCCAAGATGAGGGCCAGGCTTCAGGCACGGTGTCTCCTGGGATGACTGCCCTTCTTACTTTTCTTCACAGCTGGACAAGCTGCAAGTGAGGTGCATCCACCACCTCCCGCACCATCCACCCAACCCCGTGAGAGCCGCTGGCACAGACGACACCACAAGGATCTGGAGCGGGAACATATTGCCTACCTATGTGCCCTGCAGTGGTGTCTCGAGCAGCAGGAGCAGAGGTGGGACACTGACTTGGAGCTGCGCCGCACCATCTGGCAGGAACTGTCCCACCAGACCCAGAGCATGTGCATGGCATGCACCGCTGCTGTCGACTTCCTGGTCACTGCGACTGAGCAGTGCACCAGCCACCCCCCACACTTGCTGCTTCCCAAGTCCCTCCCACACCCACTCCTTCCCAAGTCCCCTCTGCACCCATTCCTGCTTCTGTCCCTGTCCCTGCCCCTCTGGCTTCTCCTCCAAGCCCCACCCACGAGGTGGTGGAACCACCTGAGGCAAGCACCAGTATCAATCCATTCCTGAGCCCTTTCTACCTCCTCCCAGGTCCTCTTCCCAATCCCTCCCCAGTTATATTTATCCCAAATAAAAAAACAAAAAAGTTGATTGTTTCAAACCAAAAAGTCTGTTTTATTGTATCTGCAGGGGAGAGGAGGGGAAGGTGGCAAGGGAGAGTAAAGGAAGGAAGGGGTGGGGCGAGAAATGGCACAAAGGGGCAATGCAGAGGCCCCTTGCGGGGAGACCCAGGGGAGAGTTTCATAGCTGACCTTGTCTGAAACTCTCCCTTAGGGACTCCTGGATGTGCACAGCCTCCTCATGGGCCTGCTGAATGTCAGTGGTGTGCGGCTGCTCAAAAGCCCTGGCCAACTGCTCATCCTCTGCCCTCCCACCCTGGCAGGAATGTCTCCCCCTTGTTGTTGCATAGGTTATGCAGACTGCAACCCCCTGGAGGATATCCATTCGCTGAGCTCCAGATGGGTGAGGAGACAGCGGAACCTCCCCTTCAAATGGCCAAAGGTGCCCTCCATCACAATGTAGGCTCTGCTGATCCTGGCATTGAACCGTTCCTTGGTGGGGTCCAGGTGTCCCATGTAGGGCTTCATTAGCCAAGGGAGCATGGGGTAGGCTGCATTGCCCATGATGCACATCGGCATGTCCACATCCCTGACCCTGATGTTGCAGTCAGGAAAAAAAGTGTTGGCATGCATCTTCTGGAAGAGGCTGGAGTTGCGGAATATGCAGGCATCTTGTGCCTTCCCCAACCACCCGACGTTAGTGTTGGTGAAGTGCCGTTGGTAGTCCATAAGGACCTGCAGCACCATGGAAAAGTACTCCTTCCGGTTGATATAATCGGAGGCCCAGTGGTCGGGGCCCTGGATGGGGATGTGGGTGCACAGTAAACCTGTGGAACTCCTTACCAGAGGATGTTGTGAAGAAATAATTTTGAAATAATGGATGGCTTATTCTGAAATCTGTAATCCTCATTCCATGAGGAATAATGCATATTCTGAAATAGCTATTTCGAAATAAGGTGTGTGTAGATGCTCCACTGCTGCTATTTTAAAATAGCCCATCACCAGGGCCATTCTAAGTTATTCCTCCCCAGTGCCTCCTGGGGCTCTAAATCGAGATAGCACATCTACATTAGGGAAGCCTGCCTTGGACTAATTTTGAGGCTTCCCTGCAGTGTGGACGCCTATTTCGAAATAAGCTATTTCAGAATAACTATTCCGGAATAGCTTATTTTGAAATAAGCATGCAGTGTAGAAGTACCCTAGAACTGCATAAGGTGTTATTCTAGAAATATTGTTTTGCCCTTTGTTCACAGCAGGCCAAATTCATCGTAGGCACGACCATTTATTTCCATGGAGTGACAAAGATGAATTTGGCTGGGAATTGAGCTTGAGGTTTTCAAAGCAATGTATGAACTTAGCCATATTCCTTCCACTAATTTTAATCTTCAAATCTCACCTGGAGCCTGTAACTCACCTAGCAATGCAGTTATTTCACAAAACAGAAAACAGCACAATCTTCTTGCAAACAAACTTTGTGTCTTTATCATCAGTTTTTATGTGGTCAAATTATGACAGGGACTTGGAGTCAAGACTAATGCCACTCCAAATGGAATCTAAAATAAAGCCTTTGATCCCTCTGCTTTCCACCTCTGAGTAGCCCTCTAAAGGAAACTATTCTAGAGCAGAAATAATCAATCAACAATCAAACTGCATAGTGCTCACTACAGCATCAGGGTTCATAACGCATATAACCCACGAGACTACTTGCTTTATGCATTGGTTACATCCTGTCATGTCCCTCACTGTTCCCACCATGAAAGGGCGGTAAAATTAGACATTCTTCCAACCAATAAATATGCAAAGAACACACAAAAACAGTCAACCCCAAGTATTCAAAAGCATGATTCAGGCCTCCTACGAAATGGCAAGATTGGCTTAAAGATCATAATATTGTGAAAAATAATAAATCTGGAATTCTATTTGTTTCTTTGTTTTTATCATAGACATTCTGCATCACACTTTTCATGCTTTTCTCTGAAACCACAAGGGCTATAAGATTTTTCCTTTTTAAATGAAATCTGAGATCTTAACATAACAGTAATCAGGACTATGAAAATTCCCTAATATTATGAGCAAATGATAAAATCATGAAAGTTGTCAATACAAATCTATAATTGTGTCACGAATACAACATTTTGATCTGCTGCATCTGAATAAAGGCCTTCCTTATTGATAGAACTGTCCTTCCTTTATTCCCTGAAAATGGAGGTGGTCATACTCAGCAAAATGACCCCTCTTCAACATTTCAAACAAGCGAGGATAAGATTGATTGACAGGATATTGACATGCTCACCAACCAGAATTCGGCCTATCACTTCATACCCTTGAATGCATGTGTGCACACACACATACACATCCTTTAACTAGAAAGGAAAAAAAATCAGACTTTGTTCTCTTTTCACTGCTCTTTGTTCTGAGAAGTGGAGTATATTAAATAGCAACATGGAAAAATCAGGTTTTGTGTGATTTTTTGATTACAATGAATAATCATAAACTAGAAGTTCTGCTATTCTAGTGAACTTCATCTCAGATGCAATCTGCATTTATCTTTCTCCAGTCTAGTAAAGAGGTAAGGCGAGGGAGTATTGCTGTAGAAAGGTGAAGAAATATACCCGCTGGCCAATGCCTTGAGAACTACAGTTATGACATTCAAACACAAGCAGTAATGGTCAGAGCCCTGGGCACATAGGATTCCAGTAATGTGTGACCATGCAGAAATACAGAATCAGTCAGAGCTACACTTGGCTGATACGGTGACTCATGGTGTTGAACACCATCAGGTGGTCAAGGGATACCATTTAGAACAGTCTTAGAACAGTGGTAGCCATACTATTCTGTAACGAGTAGTTCTGTGGCACCTTAGACTATTTTGGGATACCTGGGGTATCCCAATATAGCTACCCCGCATCTACACAAGTTGCCCATTATTTTGAAATATTTTTCAAAATAATGGGAGCGCTATTTTGCATCCCAATAAACCTCATTGCATGTGGGCTAAGGGACGGCTTGATTTCAAAATTATTTGAAAATTTGCGTTATTTCAAAATTTGGCACTGTGTATATGCATCAAATTTCAAAATAAGATATTTCAAAATAAATTTGAGATAAGATATGCAATTTGTGTAGCGCAAATTGCATCTCATTTTGAGTTTAGGGTGCTGTGTAGACGCACCCTTAGAGACTAACAAAAATATATTCAGTATCACGAGCTTTCGTGGGCAAAACCCAAGAAAGGTTTTTTTCCTCCACTCAAGCTCATATGAAGAAGTGGGTTTTGCCCATGAAAGCTCATGATACTATATATATATATATATATATATATATATATATACAGGGCTCGACAAATGCACTCGCCCGCGGCGAGTAGATTTTGCCAGCAGGCGAGTGCAGGGGCGGACTGGCCCGGTGGACCCGTTATGAGCTGGCGAAGCCCGCACTCGGCGGCGGCCCCATCCAATCCGCCAGTCGGCGGAGGAGCAAGCGCTGCCGGGGAGGGGGAACTACGGAGATTCTCAGCACTGGGCTGCCCGCATGCAGCTGCGGCGCGAGGAGGCAGGGTGCCGGCAGACGCCAGGACGCTGGCGGGACGTGGCTCCGCCGATTGTAAAGGGCCGCGGCAGCTTGGCTCTGGCCACGTGTCCCCTGCAGCTGGCTGCGCCGCGCGCCGGAGCCAGGCCCGGCCCCACCGGCACCAGTCCTGCCACAGCCCCAGCCCCTTGCCGGTGAGAGACCCTACCTGCCGACTGCCCGGCTCGCTGCGCCCACCCCACGCCCCATCTGGCTCCACCGCCCATTCCCCACGCCGCCCCTGCACCCCGGATCCCCTGCTCTCCCTCTGGCTCTGCGCCGCCCTTGCACCCTGCTCCCCCCGATCCCTGCTCCCCTCCCAGCTCTGTGTTGCCCATTCCCTGCACTGCCCCTAGACCCCGATCCCTCTGCCCCTCCCGTTCCCCGCGTCCCATTCCCCATGCCTCCATCGCTCCCCCCAATCCCTGCGTCCCTCTGCCTCTGTGCCTCCTGTTCCCCACGCCACCCCTATACCCCTGCCCCCACTGTTCCCTGCACCCCTCTGGCTCTGTGGTGTCCCTGCACCCTGTTTCCCTTGTGGGTTGGGAGTGCGGGGTGCTTGTCTATAGGGAGGGGCTGGACAGGGCAGGGAAAAGGCTGCTGTGACCCAGCAGCCAGTGAAAGGGGGAGTTCACTTGAAGCGCCTTTGCCTTTATGGAAAAAAAATGAATGAAAATGCTATTTGCCATTTATAGGGCTAAAATGCTGGGACAAAAATGAAAACAAACAAACAAAAAAAGCATTGCAAAATGCAAACGTGTAAAGACAACAAAAAGGGGAATGTTTGCTTGGCCCTGGGGAGGAGAGCGGCTGGGCTGTGGGGAGGAGGAGTGGAGGAAAAATATGGGGTAGGGGTTTGTGGGGAGGAGGAGGGGAGGGAGGGAGGTCAGGAGAAGAAGAAGAAAGGGAAGGCACCAAGGGACAGGGGTGCAGGAGAGACAAATGCCAGGGGCCAAGTGCAGACAATGAGGAAAAGGGCAGGAGGAGGTGTCAGTGGGAGTGGGAACAGGGTGATGCTGGGAGAGGAGAGGGTAAGGGCACTGGGGGCTAGAGGAGGAGGGGAGGTGCTGGGAGAAGGCTTGAAAGAAGGGGTGGGCATGAGGAAGGTGGGGATGGAGCAAGGCATGTGTGAGGCACAAGGGCATGAGAGGAATGGGGGCAGAGGGTGCTGAGGGTCAGGTATCAGGGAAAAAGAGGGCAAAGGGGCAGGGGCAGTGAGGAAGGGGAGGAACCAGAAGGGTGCAGGTGCCAGGAGATTCTGGGGTGAAGCAGAAGGGCAGACACCTGCAGGGGAGGACCAGCCTCAGAGGAGAGAGGCAGGGCAGGTGTGTAGAGGAGGTGTTAGGAGGGGATGAGGAGGGTAGCTCACTTGATCAGAGTGGGGCTACTGGAGGAGTGGGCACAAGGGGAGAGAAGGGCTGGTGGAGGGGCAGGTCTCAGGAAGGCTGAGGGCAGCGAGAAGGGCAGGAGTCAGGACAGCAGAGGAGGGTGAGGGGTTGGGGGGCAGCAGGCACCAGGGGAGCTGATGGAGCAAGGGGAGGAGACACAGCAACAGAGGGGGAAAAGTAGAAGTTTAGAAGACATTTATTAATAACTTGGGTGATATTTATTAAGAACGTATTAGTAATTACTGTTCTTATTCTTATTAGGAATTTATGCCATTAAAAAAAAACACTTTTTTTGGGGGGGGGAGGAGGGGGAGTCCCTTTTTTGCCTGGCGAGTAGGATTTCCATAATTTGTCGAGCCCTGTATATATATATATTTGTTAGTCTCCAAGGTGCCACGGGACTACTCATTCTATTTAGAACATATCATCAGATAGCAGTAATACATGGAGGAATGAGCCTGAGAACCATTGAAGAGAGAAGTTGGGAAAGTAACTTAAATATTTCTCTGACAGACTTCATCTGCTGAGACACAACCTATCCTAAATTCTCAATTACTGAGAGACAATCTACATTCATTGTTATATTTGCTTTCCACAAACTAATCATAATACAGTACAACTTTTCTGAGTAATGTATCAGAATTTTTGGATGCTAAGATTTAAACTGTATTGTTACATTTATTAACCTTAATTTGGGATACTGCAGGTTGTGTACTACAGGTATTTTATGACTTTTTAAATCGAACTTGGTATATTTGGATAATTTAAGCATTCTACACAGAAACTCTCTTTAACATGTGTATTAGATACATTTTAACATGAGCTGTAATACACATTTTAACTCGTTATCCTTTCATGTTGGGCAGGAGCCCTGGTTCAGGTCTTTACTCACTTTTAACAGCTGGCAGCAGCTCATTCCCTGCACACTTATCTTGCTGTGCAGCAGCGAGGGATTCTCTTCTCTTGTGGTGCCAGAGCATGTGAAGTTGATTATCTATGAAGGATGCTCTTGGATTTTGCCATCCCTTTATAGAACTCCAAAGCCCTTCACCCCAGGCTATCCCTTTTGCTGCCTGTTCTCTATACCAATTCGGGATATACTGCACGGTGCCCTTTCAGTTCCCCTACTGACATTCAAGAATGTTACCATGCTTAGGTACACTGGCATGGTCTACTTTCCTACTCCATAAAAATAGGTATTGACACCCTACATAAAATGAATCCTTGAGATATGACTCAGGATGGCTTCCTTATCATCTCCTTTCACCCCAAAACCTATCCAGGTTCTTATGTTCCATGCACAGGGCCAGGTAGGCAGGCAGAGCTTCAGAGTCTCAATGCGTGGATGAGACGATGGTGTAGGGAGGAGGGGTTTAGATTTATTAGGAACTGGGGACACTTTTGGGAGAGGGGGAGCCTATACAGGAAGGATGGGCTCCACCTAAACCAGGGTGGAACCAGACTGCTGGCACTAAACATTAAAAAGGCCGTAGAGCAGTTTTTAAACTAAGAGATGGGGGAAAGCCGATTGGTGCGGAGAAGCACATAAATAGGACGGAGACTTCTCTTAGAGGAGAATCCATTGATAGAGATTCTCTAGGCTGTAGTTAGAAAGAGAGGAGGGGAGAGGACAAACAATGGGCCAGAGCAGACAAACAACCACATATAAAGGAATCCAATGCATCAGGGAAGGGCAGACAAATAAACAGTGGCAATTTTTTAAAGTGCTTCTACACAAATGCTAGGAGTCTGACTAATAAAATGGGTGAACTAGAGTACCTCGTATTAAAGGAGGAGATTGACATAATAGGCATCACTGAAACCTGGTGGAATGAGGAAAATCTGTGGGACACAATCATACCGGGATATAAAATATATCGGAAGGATAGAGCAGGCCGTGTGGGTGGCAGAGTGGCACTGTATGTGAAAGATAACGTAGAATCAAATGATATAAAAATCTTAAATGAATCAACATGTTCAATAGAATCACTATGGATAGTAATTCTGTGCTCCAATAATAAGAATTTAGCAGTAGGGATATATTACCGACCACCTGACCAGGACAGCGATACTGACATTGAAATGCTAAGGGAGATTAGAGAGGCTACCAAAATAAAAAACTCTATAATAATGGGGGTTTTAATTATCCCCAAATTGACTGGGTACATGTCACCTCAGGAAGAGAAGCAGAGATAAATTTCTCAATGGCTTAAATGACTGCTTCTTTGAGCAGTTGGTACAGGAACCCACAAGGGGAGAGGCAATTCTCGATTTAGTCCTGAGTGGAGCGCAGGATCAGGTCCAGGAGATAACTATTACAGGACCGCTTGGGAATAGTGACCATAATATAATAACATTTAACATTCCTGTGGTGGGAAGAACACCTCAGCAGTCAGCACTCTGGCATTTAATTTCAAAAAGAATTACACAAAAATGAGGAGGTTAGTTAAACAGAAATTAAAAGGCACAGTGACTAGAGCCAAATCCCTGCAAGCTGCATGGAAACTTTTCAAAGACACCATAATAGAGGCCCAACTTAAATATATACTCCAAATTAAAAAACATAGTAAGAGACCTAAAAAAGAGTCATTGTGGCTTAACCACCACGTAAAAGAAGCAGTGAGGGACAAAAAGGCATCTTTTAAAAAGTGGAAGTCAAATCCTAGTGAGATAAATAGAAAGGAGCATAAACACTGCCAAATTAAGTGTAAAAATGTAATAAGAAAAGCCAAAAAGGAGTTTGAAGAACAGCTAGCCCAAAACTCAAACAACAATAGCAAAATGTTTTTTAAGTACATCAGAAGCAGGAAGCCTGCTAAAAAAACCAGTGGGTCCCCTAGACGATCAAGATACAAAAGGAGCAATCAAGGACGATAAAGCCATTGCGGAGAAACTAAATGATTTCTTTGCTTCAGTCTTCACGGCTGAGGATATTAGGGAGATTCCCAAATCTGCACCGTCCTTTGTGGGTGATGAATCTGAGGAACTGTCCTGGATTGAAGTGTCATTAGAGGAGGTTTTGGAACAAATAGAAAAACTTAATGTTAACAAATCACCGGGACCGGATGGCATTCATCCAAGGGTTCTAAAAGAACTCAAATGGGAAACTGCAGAACTATTATCTGTGGTTTGTAACCTATCCTTTAAATCGGCTTCCGTACCTAATGACTGGAAGATAGCTAACGTGACACCAATATTTAAAAAGGGCTCTAGAGGCGATCCTGGCAATTACAGACCTGTAAGTCTAACTTCAGTACCGGGGAAATTAATCGAAACAATAGTAAAGAATAAAATTGTCAGGCATGTAGAAGTACATAATTTGTTGGACAAAAGTCAACATGGTTTCTGTAAAGGGAAATCACGTCTTACTAATCTATTAGAGTTCTTTGAAGGGGTTAACAAACATGCAGACAAGGGGGATCCAGTAGATATAGTCCAGCAGATATAGTAGATATTTTCAGATATTTTGACAAGGTCCCTCACCAGAGGCTCTTGTGTAAATTACATTGTCATGGGATAAGAGGGAAGGTCCTTTTATGGATTGAGAACTGATTAAAAGACAGGAAACAAAGGGTAGAAATAAATGGTAAATTTTCAGAATGGAGAGGGTAACTAGTGGTGTCCCCAAGGGTCAGTCCTGGGACCAATCCTGTTCAACTTATTCATAAATGATCTGGAGAAAGGGGTAAGCAGTGAGGTGGTAAAGTTTGCGGATGATACTAAACTGTTTAAGATAGTCAAGACAGAAGCAGACTGTGAAGATCTTCAAAAAGATCTCAGCAAACTGAGTGATTGGGCAACAAATGAAATTTAATGTGGATAAGTGTAAAGTAATGTACATTGGAAAAAATAACCCCAACTATACGTACAGTATGATGGGAGCTAATTTGGTTACGGCAAATCAGGAAAGAGATCTTGGAGTTATCGTGGATAGTTCTCTGAAAACTTCCACACAGTGTGCAGCGGCGGTCAAAAAGGCAAATAGGATGTTAGGAATTATTAAGAAAGGGATAGAAAATAAGACACAGAATATCTTACTGCCCCTGTATAAAACTATGGTATGCCCACATCTTGAATACTGTGTATAGATGTGGTCTCCTCACCTCAAAAAAGATATTTCCTTGGAAAGGGTTCAGAAAAGGGCAACTAAAATGATTAGGGGTATTTAACGGGTCCCATATGAGGAGAGGTTAAAGCGACTGGGACTTTTCAGTTTAGAAAAGAGGAGACTGAGGGGGGATATGATAGAGGTATATAAAATCATGAGTGGTGTGGAGAGGGTGAATAAAGAAAAGTTATTTATTAGTTCCCATAATAGAAGAACTAGAGGACACCAAATGAAATTAATGGGTAACAGGTTTAAAACTAATAAAAGAAAGTTATTCTTCACACAGCGCATAGTCAACCTGTGGAACTCCTTGCCAGAGGAGACTGTGAAGGCTAGGACTATAACAGAGTTTAAAGAGAATCTAGATAATTTCATGGAGGTTAGGTCCATAAAAGGCTATTAGCCAAGGGGTAGGAATGGTGTCCCTGGCCTTTGTCAGAGGCTGGAGATGGATGGCAGGAAACAAATCGCTTGATCATTGTCTTCGGTTCACCCCCTCTGGGGCACCTAGTGCTGGCCACTGTTGGCAGACAGGCTACTGGGCTAGATGAACCTTTGGTCTGACCCAGTATGGCCATTCTTATGTTCTTATGTTCCCATCACTGTAGCATCTGCAAACCATATGCAGTTCCCTTTGCCTACCATTACAGTCATCATTTCATAAGGAATATCCCTACAGAAGGCCAAAGAGCTTCAATTATGAAGAAAATCCCCAGTTCGCTGCTTCAACCCACATCGGGTTCTTAAAATGAATCAGTAACCTGAGCCTTTAATCCTTTCAACTTCATATAAACATTATCAATCAAGTAAATGGTCTCAGCTCAAGTATGACAAAACCAACCTGCCTCCATGCTGCTGTGGCTGAAGTGACTCACTATTTAGCTATTTTTTTCTCAATGGGTTTCATTGCAGAAGAGCAGAGTGCTGGGGAATGTGAGCTGTGAGACCAATACGGATGGCATCCTTTACAAGCAAGGCTTTAATATGTTGCCAAACCTATAGCAACAATCTTTGCCCTTTCCCAAGTAATCTCTTCCAGCTGCATTCCGAAGATGTGAATATGTGACAACTTGCATGCAGAAACTCTTCTGTTCTCTCCATTATGAAATCCAGACACAAAAGTGCTCATCTCTTGCACAGACTTAAGGTAATCAACAGACTTTCCTCTCTACCTTCCACCCACATATACCATAGAAACCCTATCTTAAACCCAATCAGACTTTTCAAAGCAGCTCTGGGTCAAATTGCCAAAAAAGAGAAAGAAATTCATAGTGAGACGTATCTGATGATGCTTGCTACCACTGGGTGTCTCTGGCTAATTGACCTCTCTCTATTCCTTATAGTGCATTTTTTAAAAGGAAAAAGCCCCCAAAGGATACATATTTTAATCATGTAACATTTTTGTGTTTATATTGTCATAATGCCTAATAGCCTCTTTGCGGCAATTTGCCCTGATGTTGCTCTCAAGAAAAAGCTGGCAATTAAATCCCTTTTGTGAGTAACGTATTGTGTATATATTGTGCATTGTCTTGTCAGTTTATATTCATTTACAGATATTTTAACTCCAACAGCCAGTGTGCAAGATAACACAAGTGAGGGGAAACTAGAGGGCTGGGGGGTTTAGTGGTGAGATATGAAGCCTTCAATTTCTCTATTTACACTCTGAATGCAACCCACATAGGCAGTGGGTTAGTTGTTACCTTCCAACGGCTGTTCAGTAGCCCTATGTGAAATACATTTGTTGTCTCAATTTTGCCTCCACATCACAAAAAAACCATGGTCACAAACGGCACCTATGTGATTAACATCAGTAGAGAGCTTAAAGAACGGAGAGACAGCCACAGTCTGCATGCCCACACAATGCTCTGGCGTCCATGGGAGCAGTCTCCCAGCCTGACACAACACATGTGGGTAAGCTGTACAGACAGTGCTTTGCAGTTGTGTCTCAGGCAGGAGCTCAGTTCTCAGAAGCTTAGAGCTGGCAATGAGCTTCAGAGCTGAAGCTAAAATTTCAAAGTGCTGGCTGTGCAGCCATTTTTAGAGTGCTAGCCCAAGTCCCACTAACTATCTGTTGACTTGGGCTAGGAGACTTACTCCATGGACTCCAATATGGTACGGTACCTGAAGTACCCACTCCTCCACGGGACTTACCTAGACTGATGCTAGACAGGAGCTAGTTCAACAGGATCAGCATATACCAGTGATGGGCAACCTAGGCTAGTGAGTGGGCCGCATGAGCGGCCCTCCTTCATCTCTCGGGCCACAAGAATGTTGAAACAAAGGGTATGTCTAGACTACATGCCTCTGCCGACAGAGGCATGTAAATTAGACATACCAACATAGCCAATGTAGCGGGGATTTAAATATCCCCTGCTTCATTAGAATAAAAATGGCTGCCGCGTTGTGCTGGCTCAGCTGTTTGTCGGCACAAAGTGGCAGTCAAGACGGGGATCAGTCGCCAAGGAAAGCCTTTGTTGACCGATCCCTTATGCCTCGTGAAAACGAGGTTTACTGGAATCGGATCGACAAAGGCTTTCCTTGGCGACTGATCCTCATCTTGACTGCCGCTTTGTGCCGACAAACAGCTGAGCCGGCACAACGTGGTGGCCATTTTTATTCTAATGAAGCGGGGGATATTTAAATCCCCGCTTCATTGGCTATGTCAGTGTGTCTAATTTACATGCCTCTGTCGGCAGAGGCATGTAGTCTAGACATACCCAAAGATGGTCTCTCAGGATAGGGTAGTTTTGCTAACTGTGCTTGCATACCTAGTATTTGTGGGTGTGCCAATTGAACTATCACAGTGCTTTGATTGGATGCATGGAGCGCACGGCTCTCACAGCCAATGTCGTATGCAGTCAGCACCCATTTCATGTTACATGGCCTTGCTTTACACGTGTGCCACTTTAGTAATACTGGTAGGAAAAAAACTACACAGATGGAAACCAGTGGAATCTGACAACCTTAAGTGCGGGCAATGGTAAACAAAATGTCTCTCAGGTCACACAGAATTCGGATGGGCCACTTGGGGACTGTGGGTCACAAGTTGCCCACCATTGATGCAGGCAAAGCCGTAGTGGGATTCACTCACATTCAGTGCTGCAGGCACATGAGCGAGGCTTTTGGTGATACTGCTTGTGCTGTGCTTGTTTCTTGGTTAAATAGGGTATGCTAGGGTAAAGTTTTGAAAAGCAAATTAATGAAGTGGGAGACTGAATTCTGCTTTCAAAAGAGACTTTGGAGCACCAAAAGTCAATGAGATTTAAGCTCTTAAATCACTTTTGAAAATGGAACTTCAGCTCCTAGGTCATTTAGTCACTTCTGAAAGTGTTACCCTTGGACTTCAGGGCCGTCAGTCTGGCAACTTTCATGAATACTAAATTTTCTATCCCCACGTAATCAGGAGATAGCGTATAGACTATAAAGACTAAATCACACACATAACAATAGGATTATTATAGCCATATGAAGAATGATTTAATAGGTAATGAAAATAAGTATAGTGAGTTGTTTCTTGTAATAATGTTAATTTTAAAGTTTTGGCTATAAAACAATCAAATATTGTCTCATTTATGCAATCTCAAATATTTCCATCATGAGTACTATTAACTTATAAGATACCCTCTGCTTTGCTTGAACTAACAACTTTTCCTTCTCTCCACTGTCATTTTGACCCTCTTCCATACACCAAAGTTGCAATAATGGCAGTGAGAACAGATGTTGGTCATAACAGCAGGAAAGATTTATTGTTAACTGCATTAATTAAAAACTTAATGAAGTAGAACAGCAACACCAGGAAGTTAGTTAGGTGTTCATGCTGTGGAAAGAGCATCGGCTCGGAGAGTCAAAAGTGACTTAGAACTATACACGCTTGCAGCTGGAGTGTTCATGATGTGTTGCAGAGTAATTTAAATGGTCTTGAATAGGCTAGTGAGGGGTTCTCTGAAGAAAAAATACTAGCTCTGGCTGGGCATTAGGGAGTGACTTTCAAACTGGACTTAAAATAGACATGTCACATGCTAGCCCTTCTAATCTAACCCACCCACCCCCAATGTGCCCCCACAAAGACACTATGATCATGGTGTTCAAAAGATGCAGGAGAATGCAAGGTTAAAAGCAGGTTTAATAGATTTTGAGGCCGTAAGAGGCCATTATGACGATCTAGCCTGATCTCCTGGTCACACAGGCCATAGAATTTCACTCGGGCTATGTCTAGACTGCAGGCTTCTTTTGGAAGAAGCTTTTTTTGGAAGAGATCTTCCAAAAAAACTTCTTCTGAAAGACAGCGTCCATACTGCGAAAGTGCATGCAGACTGAATGGACGCTCTGTCACATGTAAGTTGTGATTGCTGTGGGCGGAATGGCCACCAGGGCACCTGTCCTTTTTCCTCTTTCCTCTTCTTTCAAAAGAACTCCCTCTTCCCCGTCCACACACGCCTTTTTGCGAAAGAGCTCTTTCACAAAAAGGCTTCTTCCTTGTAGAATGAGGATTACCAATGCCGGAAAAAACCCTCTGTTCTTTCGATTTTCTTGTGGAAGTATGCAATTGCAATGTGGACGTTCCTCAAGTTTTGTCGGAAAAACGACCGTTTTTTACGACAAAACTCTGTAGTGTAGGCATATCTCCAGTGAGTCTAGCAAGCTAATATTTTAAGACATTACCAGGAATATTTTCAAAGGCATAAATGGGAGTTAGGGGCCCAACTCCCATTAACTTTAAATGACCAGGGATCACATTACTATCTGCTGTAGATAAGATGAAGTGCTACCATAAGGGAGAAAACTGGAAAAAAATCTAATGTTTCTTTTAAAATTAGTGTAATATAATCTAGGATCAAAAACCTTAAAATGCCTTTATTATAATCATATAGTTACTGCATGACATCACTTCAGGGCAGAATTAAGATTATTTGTGTTCTTTAATTGTGCACTTAACATATTTGGATTTCTATTGAGCTTAATCTTAACTCTGACTTTCCTGGCTGGGGATAGTTTAGGGATAGTTACAACATCCCTGATTTTCACCATTAAAGTACTACTCTCAACCTTAACTCCAATTTAATGCATCTAGGAATTACCAATTACATTTTGAGATCTCCCAATTAGGTTAAAAGCAGTAGCACCATGGAACCAAATGTTGGGGACAACACAGGACCAGAGGTACATAAACTCAGACATTTTGATTCATAACAGTTTGTACAAATCTTCCTCCATACCCTCCAGTTGTTTTTCCAAGAGTTTGTACAATGATGTTCTAGGTTCAAACCAACCCCAAAATCCAAAGTAAAGTTTCATTTCAAACTCCGGTTGTGCCTGATTTTGAGTCAACACCTCCCAATTTTAGACTGTTTTCTTCATCCGACCATAAATCATCTCAATTTCACATGAAATGTTTGCTCAAATTCACTTGACAGTTAATTCAGAATTGCAAATCTCAGCAAGCCTTTTTTGATAGCTGAAGTCCAGAGTTTGTAATGAATCCCATAACCTAGTAAAAACTTGTCTGCATTCACATCTTACTAGGAACATTTCACAGAGCTCTGTTGTGAGAGCCTTCTGACTCAGCACAGACTGAGTTGGAAGCCAATGTGAAAAACAGAAATGACTCAAAAGAAAAGACCTATATGATCAGCCCCCTACCCCAAATAAGAGACACATCAGGTTTTTTTCCTTGTGCAAAAGTAATACTTATATTACTTGCAGCAGGAGAAAGAGAACATTAGTTTGGTTTAGGGATGAATATCAGCAATAGTCCTGGGCTGCATCTAGACTGGCATGATTTTGCGGAAATACTTTTAACGGAAAAGTTTTTCCGTTAAAAAGTATTTCCGCAAAAGAGCGTCTAGATTGGCATGGATGCTTTTGCGCAAATATAGACGCGATTTTGCGCAAGAAAGCTCCGGCAGCCATTTTCACCATCAGGGCTTTCTTATGCAAAAAATTCCTTCCCTGTCTACACTGGCCCACTTGCGCAAGAGGGCTTTTTCCCGAGAGGAAGTGTCAAAGTATTTGCGCAGGAAGCACTGATTTTGTACATTACAAAGTCAGTGCTTTTGTGCAAATTCAAGTGGCCAGTGTAGACAGCTGGCAAGTTTTTACGCAAAAGCAAAATCTTGCCAGTCTAGACGCACCCCTGGTGTACTTTATCAGATAGGAAAAAAAGTGCAAGTTTTCAGCAATTGACTCACCTGTGAATACTACACATGGAACTTAAAAAAGCTCACCTAGGAACAGAAACCAACTGTGAACTTTATCAAAACGAACACAGCAGGCCCGATCAGCAGCATTTCTGCCGGCTGAATAAGGATGCCATGCTATTTACGAAGATAATACACACAGTCGTTGATATTTAATACTGTGATAATACAAAATGTAAAGGGCAGGTTATGATGGTATCAGCAGTCTAGGGACTTGTATATTTAAACATTTTAGAAAAGTACTCAACTTTGGCTACATGATGACTATATCTTTGACTACAAGGAGACTACAGTTTATGCTTTTATTTTTATACTAGAAGACTTACCTGGTGTTGCCTGGGTCTGGGTCTGGCCTGGGGCAGCCATCAGCTGCTCCCTGGGACAGGCCAGGTTAGTAGGGGAGAAGGGGATGCTGCCCCACCGTGGTCATTTGTGAATATAACTATCCCTACTATCATACCCCTCCTTTTCTGTTTGATGCGAAACAATCACATTCCCTGCACATCCCATTGTCCTGGCACAACCCAACCCTGATTTTGCTTTAAGTTATGATAAGAGGAAACTGCATACCAAATTGGGTGGTCCTAGCTCTTACTGTTTAGGAGGAGTTTTTGAACAAATGTGTTCCCAGATGGACAGAGAAATACACAGCCAGACAGATGCACAAATTCTCTATAATATATAGTAGGTTCATGGAAAGAGGCAGAAATGTGGATTGAAATGTGTTTGAGAATGAAGAGGCTTATACTTGCACAAGTAAATTTATTCAATTAATTTTAAAATGTAGGAAATTAAACAGTTTGACGTGTGGTATATCAAAAGAAGCATGGCTATAACATTTTGGTAGTGAAATAATTTTCCAGGGATTTATCTGTTGTGTTTTCCTAAAGACATTTATGTGACTAGCGAATATATTAGAACGAACAAGTAAATTAACAACATTAAAATCATTATCAAATCTTCAGTTTAAGCCACAGAAAGAAAGAGAAAAACCTTCACACAGTATCATCATTTTTTCCATTTAGAAATCATTTATGACATCCAGATTTGATGATAATTAGATAACTGACTTTCAACAAGCAAAAGGAAGGGAACTGAAATTTCCACTGAAAATCTTGTTGAGGGCAGGTCTCGATTGTATGTACAGTAATTTCACACTCTGCCTGCAGGTATCTCCTTAACCTCACCCAGGTATTGAAGCATACGCAGTACTGTAATATAGAAGCTAAAGGAGAGCACAGTCCTTAACTCATACCCATTTTAAAACAAATTTCTTGCACCTTTGGAAACTGGCTCATAACAGAGTGAAAAATTGACCCAATACCTTTGAATTAAGAGTGGGAATAAGAAATCCACTGAAGTGGAAAAGACATTAGATTTAGAGTCAGGACATCTGGATCTATCATTGGCCTAATGCAGGAATGGGAAATAATTTTTGGTGGAGGACCACTCCAAGATTCTGGAAAGTGGTCAAGGGCTGCACTTGTCTGTGGAGGAGGTACAGGGTCTAGGATGGTGCAGAAGGATGCACAGGGTAACGGACTGGGGTTCAGGAGACAATGTGAGGTCTGAGAGGGAATTTAGGTGAAGGAGGAGGTTGTGACCTGGGGTAGGGGATTGGGGTGTAGGGTCAAGGAGGCAGTATAGGCCAAAGCATGGAGGTATAGGTTTGCACTTAAAACTGCAGGTTGCTACCTCTATGTGGCTCTCAGCTCTGGGAGAGCCACATAGAGGTAGCAACCTGCAGTTTGTTTGTGCTGCCTCTGTGCCCCAGGCCAATCTCTCAGCTCCTATTGGCTGGTTATTTCTGGCCAATAGGAGCTGAGGATTGGGCTCGAGGCAGGCAGATCACACGAAGTCTCCCCCTCCCTCCAGAGCACAGAGCCACAAGGAGCAGCCTTGTGCTTAAATCAGTGGTTGCTGTGTGCCAGAGGGTCCTGGCAGGGGGTCCGTGGGCCGGATCTGGTGGCTTGGTGGGCAAAATCTGGCCCATGAGAAGTATCTTGCCGTAATGGGTGACTCTGGGCAAGTCCAATTCATCTGCTTGCCTTAGTTACCCTATCTGCAAACGGGTGCAATGACACCTTCATTTGTAGAGCACTTGACTATCTATGGATGAAAATTGCTATGGGAATGCTACTACTGTTGTTTTTACTTCTTTTAGAATGAAGGATGTCTACGTACACTTTAGACCCGGGGTGGTCAAGAGGGCCTCCGCGGGGCCGATTCGGCTTGCCAAGCGGGTTGATTTAGCCCGCAGAGGCCCTGCCACTCCCCATGCCTCCAGGCCAATCAGGGCCTGGGGGCAAGGGGAGCGCACGAAGTTTCCTTCATCCTGCCCCCACCCTGAGAGAAGTGCATGGCACTTAGAAGCACCACACGCTCCTGGCAGGGCGGGAGGAAGCTTCACATGCTTCCCCACCCCCAGGGCCTGATTGGCCTGGGGGTGGGGGAGCACAGGAAGTGTCCTCCCACCGCCAGGGGCATGGGTGCCTAGCGGGAACTTGGGGAGGGGGACCAAGGGGACTCCCCTACCCCCAGACTAATCATGATGCGTGGGTGGGGAAGCCTGGAAGCATCCTGACCTCACCCCTTCTGTTTGAGGCTCCACCCCTTCTGGCACGGCTCAGGGCCACTTAAAATTTTTTTGAAGTGTCCCCCAACAAATAATTATTGCCCACCCCCTTCTGTAGAAATATTATCTTTGAGTGAGCAAAGACTATAAAACATCCCATTGCTATCAACACAACTATGCATTTATATACATCAATACTATTTCTACCTTGAGTTTGAGCTCTGTCAGTTCTGTTAAAACCCTTTATAGTCAAGAAGCAATTATTTCATCTGAAATATAACAGAGCAGATTTATTTAAAAAAGTGAATACTGTGGACTTTTTTGATTTAGGAGGACAATAAAAATAATAAGAATAAAAATAAAAGTTTGAATGTAGTTTGACTTTTATACTTGTTTCGTTCATATATTTTTTCCACATGTGGAAGAAGTTATCCCAGTTTTTATAAATCACAGCCTCAATTCTTCAGACTTTATCAGACAGAACTCCCATTGAAGACAATGGGCACTCTACTTCCAAAGACTACAGGGTTGGGCCCAATATTTGGTAAGTGGACTGCATGTACACTCTTATTCAGTATAAGCATATTTATTGTTGAGGTAATTGGCAGGAAGGATGGCCAGGGACAATGATTCAAGGGACCTAGGTGGAGCACCCTTACATTCTTTTAAATTTGTATCAATTTTTTGGTCAGATAGGGATGACTTTTATTTCTTTTTATTGTGGGAAGTTCTGAGCGGTTGTGTCAGGTCCTGTCCCTGAATGGCCTGGAGGGCTTTATGGAATGAATCCTTCCTGTAGTCATCCAGCAGTGGTGGCTCCTGTCCCACAGGCCTAGTTTCTGGCCCTTCTCTCTGACCTCCACCATCACTGTTACTTTATGAATGGGGTCAGAGCCACTCACTCAGAACTCAGATTTGATCTGGTCACCTCTGTCATGATGGTGGTCAAAGCTGAGGAGCTCTGTGACCCCATGTGCCAGGTCACAATGCCTTCAGCAGCAGGCAGCCAGACGGCGCTCCAAGGGACAGCAATCGCAAGGAGCTGCTATGCGGAAAGTTTTAAAAATCGTTTTTACATTTTATTTCACGTTATTTCACATATGAAAAAAACCCATAAGACTCAATCCCTGGCTCTGGCAGGCTTGCCAACCAAAAGTGTGTGTGTGTGTGGGGGGCGGAGAGAAAGGGGAGCTGCCCCAGGGCCTGGTAATCCATAATAGCAGCAGCAGCTAGAGACCTGGACCCTTTAAATCACTGCTGCAATGCCAGGCCGCATGCTCCAGGCAGCACTAAGGATGGGGGGATAGGAGGGTAGAACTGCACTCAGATGGCTCTGAGAGCTGTCTGGGGGCTGGCACGGTGCGCTCTGGGCGGTGCTTAGGGTTGGCTGTCCCCAGCAGTCCCACCCCTTCTTCTCAAGACCCCACCCCTTCCAGGAGTGGAGAGCCACCCCCCCCACCTCCCCCGGCCACATCTTGTCCAGGGGCCCGCGGAGGCTGTTGGCACCCTGGCCTGACATAGATGACTTGTGCCACCTTAATCTCTTTGTGCCTCCATCCCTTGAACTAGAAAATGGAAACAACAACAGTATTATTATTCCTTTGTCTTATCTATTTACATTGTAAGCTAATTTGGGCCAGAATTGCTATGTGTGCATTCAGCAACTAGAGCTCCTCCAATTTTACACTAGTGTAACTGAGAACAGAATTTCACAATGAGTAAATCTTTGACATAATTTCTATGAATAGGTAAAACATATCCTTATATTGTGTACTGATGAATGACTATTCTAGATGATAAATAACTATAGGAAATTTATATGCAGTAAAATATAAAGTCTCTGCCTCATGAGAACCTTAATCTTGATGCTTAAATCTAACTGATGTCAAAGATGTATTTATAGGATTAAATTCTGCTGTCAATTTAACCAGTGTAAATCTAAAATAATTCCATGAGCTGCAGAGATGTCACCAATTAACTAAAATCCCCTAACAAGCAAATTAGCATAATATTAAAAAAAATAACATAAACATGTCACAGCTAACTCTGGGCCTTGTCCAACAGCTGCCTCACCCACAAGGAACACCACACACAAAACAGCTAGAAGAGTTAAGACTTAAGAAAAGCCAAGAAGTTCTGAGTTGAGGAGGGAACCTGTCATACTTTCTCATAAGGATGCAAAACACCCTGGTTATTATTCTGCTGCCTTCTTCTTAGTACTCAGGTTTAGAAGGTTTAAATCTTAAACTGTGATTTTCCTTGCTTTAGTAGTTCACACAAAATGTTATCCTAAGAGAGACTGTGTGAATTATACATACATCAGTGTATCTTTCTTATTAGCTCTCTGTAGAAGTTAGACATTGTCACAGCCACTGAGGCTGTACTTAGTGACACTTGTATAGCTGCCAACTCTGATGGAAGCTATTCTGGGAGATTTCCCCCCAACATGATGTAATAGTATTTTTTTAAGAAAAGTTATATCACAATTTGCCAGACTGCTTTCAATGGTCACCAGGAATCTATGCCAATTCCAGGAGACTCCAAGCCAATCCTGGAGGGCTGGCAACTCTAGACACTTGGGAAGTTGAGAGTCACTTCTGTGAACTTGCAGACACGAATGCTGTTTTGCCTTATCATACTTGCTTCCAATTCAAACATCTGTGATTTGTGGGGAGCACCCTGATGTGTAATAATTTGTAATAGCTCAATAATTTATTTCAATTTTAAGTGGCATATTTTCCTCTCTGCTGTGCAGTTTGAACATTCACAGCTTTTTAATTGACAACAGCAGCAAATATAAAACACAACACTAATTACAATAAAAGGGACTATTTTCTGCCTCAACTGGTATTCTTCCCCCATGGCTCAATTCTGCAAGATACAGACACTCTGGCCCCATCTAGCACAGTATTGAAGCAAGTACTGTATCCAACTTTCAGCACCTGATTAGGCACCTTCTTACATGCCTAGCTACTCCAGGTCATTGAAACTTAAGGTTAAGTTAAGCATAAGGTTAAATACTTTTCTGGATAGGCCTAGAGTGCTCAGGAACTCTGCAGTGGGCTGATTACCAACATTCTTTTCAATGACAGCATCCATTGATTAGAAGAACCTTTTAAAGTGCCTGATTATCAGGAAGCCAAGAAAGAAATATCTCACTAGCTAGCTGATATGCAAAGGGGCAGAGTGATTTCCAGTACAGTGGATAGCTACTTCAAAAAATTAATTACATTTTTCTTCATGAGTTTTTGAATTTCAGATGCTGGCTTTATAAACTTGCATATTTTTGCTGTCCATTTAAAGTGTCCATTTATATTCATTTATTCTGTTTTATCTATTGTTTTATCAGGCAATTTCAATATTCTGGTTCTATATAAGCCATTTCCCTTACTCAGGAACTGCAGTCTGTAATAACAGCAATCAATGCAGTTCATTCTGACAAATGTGTGTCAGAAAAAGACTGCTGTGACTTTGAAATATTGAAAGTGACTGATAACATAATATGTGAAGCAGAATAAATGCATACAAATGGAATTTTTAGCTGAGCAGTCAAAGTATGAACTAAATACAGTGTCAGATATTGCACTGAAAGCTCTATGTGCAAGCAGTTACAACGGCAAATTACTAAAGGCACTCTGCAAAGTGTTTTATGAATAAAGCGGTGAGTACAATTTTGCTCGGCTGTATCATCTTTTTTTGTGCCTGCACTTAGTCATGAAGCAGAACCAAGTCATGTTCAAATGCAAAATGTGGGAGTGGAAAAGGCACTCAGTTTTTATAAAAGGCAGCAGTCAACACAGAAAGGACTAAAGCCTTGATTTATACTGGGGACAAAAATCATGTTAGTGAAACTGGGTCTGAGCCTGGTTTTAAAACCAGTTTGGGCTAACATGGTTTGTCTGACACTAAAGCAGTGTATCAAAACCACAGTGCAGACTAGTGCCAACAAATCCTGCAAACTGATCCACAAGGGCAGGTCCTCATACCTATGCTGAGCCCCACTGAAATTATAAGAGCAGAGGTTTGATCAGGCAAATCTGAACACATTATCAGGGCTCACACAGGAACTAAGATTTGAAAGCCTACCAATCTGAGGTTTTTCACATTGCCTTTCATGTCTTCAAAATGATCTTTGCAAGAAAACCTGCCAAAGACTGCACCATATTTTTGCTGGATAATAGGATCATTCTTGAATGAAAAAATAATGTAAGAATGATTCTACTGTCCACCAAAATCTCGTTAATTATTGTGCATTGTTTTCATTAATTTTTATGAATAAAAATAGCCTTTATACACATCACCAGAATAGGCTTCTGAAAAGTACAGCTAGCATCCCACCCACATGGGCCAGATAAACTACACTAGCCTGAACTGCTTTTAAAAATGTGCTCTAATATAGTGCATTTCCTCATTCAGAGAGGCCATCTATGTTGCAAGCAAGAACTACGGAAGAGAAAGCAGCCACTGAAAATGCGTTACAGGGCTTATGCTGCTGGAAAACCTCCCTCAACTTGTTGTATAACAAGATTCCCACACTACCTCAAGTTAAAAACAGAACAAAACTCACCCTCCATATGGATATTATCATTAACGAGTTTAGCTCAAGCTTTCTCCCCTGGTTTGCGTGCTCCTTAGGTTTCCTTTCTTCAGGGCCACTCAGTCCATATTCCTGATTCTCCTCTTTATCCCCCAAAAGAGGAACTCCCTGTTCTCTTACATCCTGCTCATTTGCTTCACTGAGTTGGCAGTTGCCCATTACCCTAACCCTTGCATATCAGCATCAACACACGTTAACAGGGCTGGCAGTTTTAAACAAATACTGCCTGTCTTTTACAGGGAAGTTTGGTTCTAAACTACTTGAAATCAAACTTCTGTACCTGTTAAAAATACAAAATGAGAAAAGATCACTGAGGAAGCAACATGCTGGAATATATTTTAGTTTTACTCTTATTTTGAATTTACACCTAAGCACTTTTAAGTGAGGGATATATAAATACTCAACATAATATTATAATATGTGAGGAATGCAGTATAGTATACATTACTTTAATGTAATGTTAGTACACAGATTAGTACACAGCCATCTCTGGGATGGGATTAGTACACAGCCATCTCTGACTTCCATGGGAACTGCACATACATTTGAGAGCAAAATTTGGCCCTTTATATGATAAAACTCAGTTGCTTAAGACAAAAAAGAAAGGCTAATTAGTAAGAAATAGTTTAAGTAGTTATATATACTGCCAGTTTAACATGTGCAGAATAGAGTGCTTCTTTGTGGTGATTCACACAGTCAGTCAGTGGGGATTCAATCTATATAACCAGTTTTTCTTTTTCTAATGAAGAACAAAGATAAGGGATTATTGCTCTCACTTGGGCCATGCTCAGAGCAGGTGAGAGGTATACAAGCTTTCATACCTTGCTCTTCCATTGCGCTTCACTTTCGACCTGCAGAATCCCTCTGACATTCTAGCCTGGGGCATCTATTACACTAAAACTGCCAATCATACTGATCTGTGTAGTAGTTTTGTGATTTGTCTGTGACCAGCTTCCAAACAATAGCACAATGTTTGCATTAAGAAAGCTCCAGTGCCTTTCCCCAGGACTGTCTCATCATGCTCCATTTGCAGCTCAACTGTGCCAGAATCTTTTAACCCCTTCCTCCACCGATTACTATTAAAAGCTACACCAGCTGTGCAAGGAAGCAGGCTGCATATACAACTCGGGTTTTCTCCTATGCATCTGAAATTTGTATTCTTGAAAGCATTCACCCCTTCCTTCGGCGGTACTTCCGCCGGTCGTAAGACTCCCTCCCCAGCTTCCCAATACCTTCCGTGCCTCCTTCGCGCCCCGTGTCCTTCCTTCCTCCCTTCCCCGACTGTTTATCCCTTTTTAAACTGCCCACCCTCCGTCCCAACGCTCCCGTACCCCCCCAACATCATCCCTTTGCCATTCTCCAGGCCCCGCCCCCTTTCCCTCCGTCACTTCCGGTGCAGCCGTGCTACGGCCGCAGCTCACAGTTCCCGCGGTCTTGGGGTGGTGGAGCTGGCTCGCGGCACGTGAACACCCTGCACATGCCACCGTGTACATGGCCGATGCCAGGCGGCTTGGAGTGTGGGGCGTCGGTGCCCCGTCACACCCACCAATATAGAACATGACCCCAAGTCAGTAAGTAGGGGCGTGCACTGCAGGCATATTTGGGCCTGGCAAGAAGGAGGCGGTGAGAATGGGGAAATGGAAACAGGTAAGGCTCTGCAGCATTAGAGCTGGGAAGGTGGACATGAGGTAAACACTCTATGTTGTCAGAGCTGGGAATGGAACACAGGGAAAAGACTCTGCTGCCTGTAGAGCTATAGGCATGCTTGGTTAGAACTAACCCCGATAAACATTGCATTGCCTGCACTTCAGACTTCTGGTCTTCCACTTTCTCTGCATGACAAGAACCAGAGGAGGGGATAAAGGGAAAGCCCTCTAACATCTGATTTTCAGAGGTACTGAGCACCGACAGATCCCAGTTACCTCAGTGAAAATCAGGCCATTAGCTTCTGCAGCTTATAAAATTTACCTTTTCTCTCTCTACCAACAGAATTCAAGAAAAAGTGGAGATGTGAATGAGATCAGAAATCTTTGCTGTCCCCTTATTCTTGACCTACAATAGATACCGCATGCTCAGAATTGAGCAACTGCTGTAGCACTGTGGGAAATACAAAACTCTATGATATCCTGATAGAATTTTGCAATTATTTTTATATCTCCCAGGAGCGCAATGGAGGATTTAAGGCTCAGGAATGAAGAGAGTTCTTAATAGGTGTCACATTGAATGTCAGCACACAGTTCCAACTGAACCAAGAAACACATTCTCTTGGAACTTTTCTTGTAGCATTCAGTGTTTCCCAAAATGAAAGCCCCTGTCATTACTTTAAAAAGAAAAGTAATTCTAGTGTGCTGCCCACAGGGTTGCTAGTGCACAGAAGTTCATCTATTAATGGCATAAAATGTGGTATTCTGACCTACCCCCGCACATTGATTTGTTGCCTAATGACAAGAACGGGTATATTTATAAAAATCTGTCAAATGATTCTGAAGCTATTGAGAGAAGGTGAAAACTCCATTACTCAAATATTTCCTAGATTTTGCTATTATTTTTACACAATTACATTGCCTCTGAATTCTAGATGGAGTGGATGCAATTGGTTTCTGAGATTAAATAAGTCATTTTGATCACTGTCTGTATATCTGAGATCCAAGCGGTCCCCTTCACATGTGAATACAGTTAAAAACCACTTATACAGTATTCAGAAACCTTATTGTTCATATCTTTGGGTATATCTACACTACAGAGTTTTTCGTTTTTCTGAAAAAACTTCAATTACGTCCACACTGCAATCGCGTTCTTCGGAAAGAAAATCGAAAGAACACAGGGGTTTTTCCAACATCGGTAATCCTCATTCAACGAGGAAGAAGCTTTTTTTCTGAAAGAGCTCTTTTGGAAAAAGGCATGTGTGGGTGGGGTAGAGGGAGTTCTTTCGAAAGAAGAGGAAAGAAGAAAAAGCACAGGTGCCCTGGTGGCCACTCTGTCCATAGTAATCACAGCTTACATGTGAGATAACATCCATTCAGTGTGGATGCTATTTTTCAAAAAAGCAAATCGCTTTTTTTGATGCGCTTTTGCAGTGTGGACGCTCTCTTTTGGAAGAAGTTTTTTTGGAAGATCTCATTTGGAAAAGTTTCTTCGGAAAGAAGCCTGCAGTCTAGACATAACCTCAGTTTCAGCTTAGAACAGTCTTTACATATATAGAGAGATTCAAAGACCATCTGCTTTTTTTTTTTTTTTACAAAGCTTCAAGTTTTTTACCTTTATTTTAATAAATACCCACAGAAAGCTTATTTGAAGGTATTTTGATATTGCAGTTATAACAGAACTACTTTTCTCATTTACTGTTTGAAATTTGTACACTGTGCTGAAAGTCAAGAGGTTTTTTTCATTCTTTTTTAAATTCTTAAATTTGCACATTTTTGAAAGAAACCCTTATGCTTTTAAAAAAAACCTATTAGTTAAAAAACTAGCTTAAGAGGCTACTGCATACACAAGTTTCAGAATGTGTATTTAATTACTGTATCCTCTGCTAAACCTGGTCTATGCATAAACTTTCACTGGTGTTATTTTAATTTAATTTTATTAAATTAGAGTAGACTTCTGTGTGGAGTGGACATACGTAAATCAGTTTAAAATTAATTACACAAGTTTAACTTGTGCCTGTAAATTTATGTACAATAAACTAAACTGATGGGAGTGGAGCTGTAATGTTGACAGGTGGAATTGAACCTGGGAGCTCTGGAGTTCAGTGCATAAGCTGCTTTCACTTGAGCTAAAGGCATGTGGGTTACACAGCCTCATAGATTTTTACACTTATTTAACTAAAGCAACTTAAAAGCAACATAAAAGTCACATCTTTAGTTATATCTAGACCAAGCCTTAACAAAATATGAATGTGTCCACACAGTGTTCCCTTTTCACCTTAGAGTGTCACTATGTGCACAGGTTAAAAGTCTAAGAGGGATAGCCATGCTAGTCTGTAACTTTAAAAAAAGAAGCAGTCCTGTAGCGCCTTAGACTAGATAGCAAAAATATCTCTCTCTATAAAAAATGTTTTTCCAGAGGTACAATAGAGTGATGTCATCACATCACTGTGTGTCTTGCAGGCTCCACCTCAAAAGGCCACCCTCCCCAGACACTGTTCGGGAACAGCAAAGCCGCCTGGCAGCCCTTTTGAGGGGGAATCTGCCCAGGCCAGGCTACCATGGCAGGGAACGATTCTATCCAGGGCCTGGGCACTGCTCCGGATCATCCTTCCACAGGGAATGGGGCTGCCATTGCTCAGAGGGGAAACCCCAGGTAGAGACTCTGGTGGCTGGACCTGGGGATGTTGGGGGCCTTTCCAGTGGCCAGAGGATCTGACGCACTGCGTGGGAGTAGGCCCACAGGAGAAGCAAAGCGGGGCCTGGTGGCTAAGGGTAAGCGCTGGTTGCACGCTTGGTCGGCCCTGGCAGCCCCCTGCTCAGGGGAAGCAACTATTGCGCCATGTCCCCTTCTGGCAGCTGCCTCTGGTGTGCGACAGCATATGTGGGGCGGGCTAAGCTTTGCCTCGCTGCTGAGGCATGGGGGCCGCAAGGCTGTGCTCCTCCCAGGCGTGGGCTCTCAACCCTCCTGCCCAGGGAGCTGCTTCAGCTGGTATGAGGCCCGGGACATGGCCCACTTGTGCTGGGAATGGAGGACGGAGGTGGGGCTAGGGATGGAATGAGGGAGATGGGTAGGGTGGGAAGTGGTATTAGGGAGGATGGTGGATGTAGGAATGGAGGCAGGGAAATGGGGGTGTAAGAATGGAGGACAGAGGTGGGGCTAGGGATGGAAAGAGGGGGTAGGCTGTGGGCCATGGACAGATAGACAGGAGCAGGAAGGGTGCAGGCAAGGGGGACTGGCTGGCGATTGAAGGACATGAGCGGGTAAGATGGGCCGAGAGTGCAGGGCCGGCCCACAACATTTTGGCACATGAGGCGGGGAGTTCAAATGACGCCCTCATGCCCCCTCGCTTGGGCCAAAACTTTGAAAGTTCTCAATTCTGCCTTCTTCCTGTTCTACTTCTCTCTGTGCATCTAGAGCAGATAGAATACATATGAACCAACAACAGACACAATTTTCTACACTCTGGGTCTCAGTGCCCCGCCCACCCCCCCCCCCACAGTCTGGCACCTGAGGCGGCTGCCTCAGTTAGCCTTATGGTAAGGCCAGCCCTGCAAGAACGTTCAGATAGAGGGGCCTGTCCAGGGGTGTGGTGGGAGGGAGTGGAAAAGGATGCGAGTGATTTAGGGCCATGGAGAGTGCATCTGGGCTCATTGTAAGATCAACAAGCTTTCTGGCCATGAAAGCGGCCAGCGAAAGGGGGGGTTGGTGAGCGTAGTGAGTAGGGAGCGCAGCTCCCCTTGTATATATACAATTATCTTGAGCTTTCATGGGCAAAAGCCACTTCCTCAGATTAGATGTTCTTAGTTGGGGGCTATCCCAAGCTTCTTTTGGTCTCAATCAAGCTATTTGAGACAAGACATTATAATATGATGGAACCACAACATCAGGTTCAACTATTACGGGAAGTTATATGAGAGAATTTTATATTGTTTGAAAGATTTGGAGATGAAGTGTTTGTACCGCTAAATGAGAAATATATTAGACCTACTATCAATTAGCTTCACTATGTAAAACTTAACTCAGTACTGGGAGGTGAAGGGGTACTGAATGATTCTGTTCTGGAGAACAGATATTGGGATAGTTCACAGAGCAGGCATAAATAATTAAATTTCCTAAAGGTTTTAGCCTTCCTTATGTATCCTACCATGTGCACACCCTGGAGCAGAGCATGCTAGCACATCCTAAGTATCTGAAAGTTACCACAGTCTCCTTTGAACTACAAGTTCTCAACTGTCAATCATGATCTACAGCCCTTAAGAGCAGAATAGGAGTGGTCATTGTGTGGGCTCTTGGATATGTGGGGATCTTTTTCGCTCTCCCTTGTTGCTGAGAATCCTTTATGCTGGGTGTTTCCTACTCTGAAGAGGTAACAATGACCCCACTGCGGCTTATGTTCTTAGACTGAGATCAGAGTTATTGTTTTTTGTCATCTTGCAAGCCCTTATACAGCTGCATCTAAGGATTTAACATTGTTTAGCTGATGGCACAATACAGAATTTGCATATTTCGTAAAAGCAAAGACCTGCATTTTCACATAAATATGACTAGCCCAGGAGAGAGCAGGAAATGTTAATTCATTTCAGATGGATCCCCTATAACATTAAGGAACTTGAAAGATTCATATGAATATTTGCTAATCCCACCCCAGGAAAAATTTCCCCCTTCTGTTTACAATGCAGTTTGCTGCAGCTGATGATTATTCATCCTTCCCATTAGAAAGAGAAGCAAGAGTGATATGCAAAATCCTCATGTCCATAGCTATGATACACAATACTAAAAGAGCTTTGAAAACATGTAAGCAAGCTCTCTCTTCACATGGTGTCTGTTTCTTAAGTACTGTTCTCCGGGTTCAAACATTTACATTATATTTGCAGGAGTATAGTAATTAACAGTGAAATATAAGAGGATCTAATATGGGGCCTCTTCCTGTTAGTGACTGTCAAAGTTAGACTCGGGACTCACAATTTAGCAGATCACTCTGTTTATTAGCAAAGCGCTTTGCCAATACAGACAGGAAAGTGAGTTCCCCAAACAATGCCCGAGTCACCTTATTCATGCAGGTAATAAGAGTGTGAAACAAAAGATAACAAAAGGGCGCGAAACTAACAAGATTACCTGGGGTCAGTCACATATCTCATTTCCTTATTAAGCCTCAGCAATCTCCTGTTAATGTCTCACTTACAATCTTAAATGGAACCTATGTCTATCACCTAATGTCCCTCTTCCTGCTCCTGCTACATGCAGGCACACCTGGCCTTACTTTGATTCATTCTACTTTCTCATGACCCCATAAGGCAGGATGGGGAATTACACCACTTTACTCTGTCCCCCCTCAGCTCCCCTTATACTGCCATTTTCAACTCTGTAGCACTTTAAAGATTAACAAGATGGTTTATTAGGTGATGAGCTTTCGTGGGCCAGACCCACTTCCTCAGATCAAATTGTGGAAGAAAATTGGCATGACCATATATACACCTAATAAACCATCTTGTTAGTCTTTAAAGTGCTACATAGTCCTGTTTTTTGTTTCAGCTAGACCAGACTAACACGGCTACATCTCTATTACTATTTTCAACTCTGTGCTTGTCAAGTCCTTGTGACCCAGTCCTCTGGCCAGGTCAGTAATTACCTCTGCCCCCTTCAGAGTAATGGAGAGTCAGAAGCACCATGGCTCCAGTGTGAGCCAGGGAATCCTAAGACTCCTGGTTTTAAAGAATTTGTCTCCAGAGTCCTTGGTGAGAATAGGTATGGGGATCCAGCCTTGCCCATTTCACCACTTTCCAACTCAGGTCCCATGTCTGGAACAGCTGCCAGAACCAAACCTCAGTCTTAGGCTGCTCTCTGAGCTAATTTCTATCTCTTCTTCTTTGTAAGCTTCTCTAGCCCCTTGTCTTGCTTCCCCTCCTTTCAAGCACTGGCTTCTCTGACAGCTTCTCCTATCTGCTGGAAAAGTCTTCTCTCTGCAATCCGTCTGCCCCTCTGGCAGATTCCTTTCTCCTCAGGAGTTCACCCTCCGCCTGAGGTAGCCTTTAATCATGCTCAAGGATTTCCTTGCCTAATTAACTGCCTCATGCCTCCCTGTTACTCATGGAGTTTACTACTCACAGGTGACCCTGAGTCTCCTCATTGCCCCTTTTGAATCCTGTCAGAGGTACACTGAGCCCTTGACCTCTAGAAGGCCAGTTTCCTTCTCAGGGTATGTCTACACTTGCAGCCTAATTTGAACTAGGGCTGCAAATGTAGGCATTCGGAATTGCAAATCAAGCCTGGGATTTAAATATCCCACGTAGACACTAACTGCCAGTGTCTACACGCGGCAGGGAAACGGGTGTTTGAAATAAAGCCCTATTTCGAACTACCTGTTATTCCTCCTGCAATGAGGTTTAACAAGTAGTTCGAAATAGGGCTTTATTTTGAACGCCTGTTTCCCTGCCGCATGTAGACGCGGGCAGTTAGTCCGGGCTTGTAAATTTCAAAAATGGCGCCCGGCCGGGAACATGCAAATCAAGCGCGGGATATTTAAATCCCAGGCTTGATTTGCATTTCAGAATGCCTACATTTTAGCCCTAGTTCAAATTAGGCTGCAAGTGTAGACATACCCTCACAGAGTCTGATAATAAAGAAATAAAAAGTCATTGAAAAAGGAAGTTCATATATGTTTTTTAGAGCATACATGTAATCAAACTCTCCAAATTCCTTACTAACATTGCCCCTCTAGGCACGTCGTGGCCCACCTAGCCCATGGGGTCATGTCGCTTCTGATCAGTCATCAGTCCTGGAGAGATAATCAGTTCTTTGTTCATTAGTGCTAAAATTGCATAATACCAGTTCAGACTCTCCAGACTTCAAAATATAATATATTGAAATGTTGTGATTCTGTGACAAAATAACCCTGTATTGTACTTACAACAGTGAGACCTGTACAGCCAATGTCAATGCTTCAGAAGAGGAATAACCCAACCTCACTGCTTGTTCAGTACTCTATCACAGGGGAAGTTCTTCTTAACTCTAGTGATGACCATGTCTAATATCCTGGGGACTAATATGCCTTGCATATATATCCCTGCTAATATAACTTCAAGATGCTATTATTGTATCAATAACACAATTATAGTTACTATTAATAAAATAATGACAATAACATATTAATATTTTGTACATATATATCACTCTTCATGTGAAGATATGAAAACGTGAATGTAAAGGGGCTCAGGTGAAAACGCTGGCCCTACTACAGTCAATGGCAACATTCCTAATAATGTCAGATGGGCCAGGATTTCATCTTTGGTTTACAGCTCCTCTTAGTCTCCATTTCTTAAAAACCAAACCCATGTGGATCATGCTCAGAACAAGGTGACTTAACACCGTCAATGTAACTCATCATGTCATTCTCATCTCTATGGCTATGTCTACACAGCAGTGTTACTGCGGAATAACTGACATTATTCTGAAATAACACAGTCCGCGTCTACACTACAAGCAGTTATTTCGACATAATGTCAAAATAATGTCGTGCTGGAGGACTTCTTTCTCTGACTCCTGTAACCCTCGTTTTATGAGGAGTAAGGGAAGTTGGAGGAAGAGTGCTCTAACTCACACTTCCTGCTGTGTAGACAGCGCCAAAGCTGAAATAAGCTATTTCGACTTAAGCAACGCAATTGATGTAGCTCAAGTTGCATAGCTTATTTTGCTTTAGCCCTGCTGTGTAGACATGCCCTAAGTGTAGCTGTTCCAGAGCTTATAGGACTGGGAACTTTCCTTAGAAAAGTTATAAAGAGGATTTTTACTTGCTTATTTTGCATACTGTATATCAAGCAAACAATACTACAGCCCTAGATATTTTCTGCTGTGTGTTCATAGTCATATTCATTGAGCGTTTCAGTGTTTTTGACAAATGACTCCCTATAATGTGTGTATATATATTTCTATAACTCAGTGCATTTAACTTCATCACTTCTGAAAACTTTTAGATTTTTTTAATGTTTATCCTAAAGCACAAAAGCCACACAAACAACCCCCAATCAGTAATATATTCAGTGAATTTAGTCCCATTCTGCGCATAGAATATCTGTGAGCAGATAATGATTTCCTTGAATGCATGTATTTTATGAAGGAATTCAATGGCTATCTTTCTGAGTATTTCATTCTACTGAGTGAATACAAATATTTAAAAATCAAGCTGTGCTGCTTAGTTGTAACAGATCAGATATGTCACATAGCATTATTTCTGGTTGTTTCTTTTCCCTATGATGATGAATACACAAACATTGCTGGCAGGAGAATTTAAAATTCAATCCTGTCAATATTCAAGATTATAATTGTGAAATTTGCTTTCTGCAGATACCTGTGCCGATATCTGAATTGTCTGAATTTTCACAGAAAGTGAATACAAGGGACACAAGTCACAATGAAACATATTCATATGCCATAACTAACGATATTCATTATGACCACCACACACAAGAAATTCCAACAAAGCAAGTGAGAAAGTCTGTTACTTGCTTTAAGCTCAAATACTTAGCAATAGAGAGAAAAGGTCTGGAATAAATAGGAACTACATAATTCACCCAGACCTTTATCCAAAATTCAAACTGAATACAAAATAAAGCTTTCCTGTGGTGTGTGAATGTATGTTTGTTCGTTATTGGGTATTTTTTCCATTTCCTATGCACCTGGAATTTTGAATTAATACTGAATGCTGAGAAAGCACAATAAATAATTCTGCTGATATTGCTGATCTGACTAAAAGCAAGAGATACCAGAAATCTCACTAGAGACTTTTGCAACTTCAGAAGGTTGATTTAGCTGGAGAAAAAGCTCTGAACTATTGTCTCTCCTTAGAAAAGGCTTGTATCTTTTTGGAGGGAGGTTCCTAATCTCAAAAGCACTGAGTGTGGGGCCTTGGCATCCACAGAACATGGGTATCACAAATGTTTTTTGCATTTCCCTGCCGGTAAAGTTCAATGCAACTCCGTGATGTTTCTTGGGAGAGTGAAAGCAATCAAGTAAAACTAAGTATTTTAATGGGACTGCTAGGGAAATGAATAATAAACTTCAGCATACAAAAATGCCAGAATATGCAATTGGTAGTTACCTGCTTCAATGGCGTGTTTGATGATATGAGGCCAGGTGACACCAGTGTGTTTTTTCATTCCTTTCTTTTTGAAAAATGGGGCATTTTCCTGTTTTTATGCACATTCTCAAGTAAGTGAATGCATGTGTACAAAATCCAGGAGTGGACAGCAGCAGCCACAAGTTTTCCCACAAAAGAACGTGCAACTAGAAATGGTTCCAAAGCCGAAAAATATCTTCCCTTAATCCCTATTCCATCCTCTCCTGAATCTTACCTTTGTGAGAAGACATCTCTGTAGGGACTGCCGTGCTGAAGTGCAATTCCATATCCCCTGTCTGCGACAGTGTTCCCAACGGTGTAAAAGGAGCAGTCTGGGTCATTGATGGCCACATATTCCAGTACTGCTGCATCCCACACAAAAGCATAGTTCCCATACTTCACCTGCGGCAAATAGAAAAAGTTAAAGCTGCAACTTGTCAACTCCAAAACAAGGCATTTGTGGCCAAAAAATGTTACCATCTGTGCTGTCATCTGATTAAAATGTGGCCATGCAAACCACTGTTGCTACCATTATTATATAATTGCAATAAAACGTATACCAGATATGATTCATGGCCAGAAAGGGTTAAGTATCCTGAAGGCTAAGTGACCCAGAGTCAACCTGTAGAGATTTGCATGTTCAAAAGTTCCAGAGGGGTAGCCGTGTTAGTCTGTAACTGAATTTTTTAAAAAAATAACGAATAGTCCTGCAGCACCTTAGAGACTAATAAAAAATGTAGATATAGTATCATGAGCTTTTGCGGACACAACCCATCTGAAGAAGCCACTATCAGACAACCGCAGTTCTCGCTGGCCGCGGATCACTGTTCGCGAACAATGGGAACAATGGGAAGAGGTAAGGTCCGGGACACTGCTTCTTCCCGCTCACATTGGCCGCGAACCTGTCGGGTAACGTGTCCTATCCTTTAGGATTGGTAGAACTGTCTTATATGATGAATAAATATTCAATAATCATAATCATATTTGACTTAGGTATCCAGTGGAGACCTAAGGCAGAGTTGCTATAAGGGAACTATGTTGTTGGTTTCTGCCTAAACAGTGAGGTATTATAGAATTTGCGGTGTGCTAGGTTGGTAAATCTAAGAAGTATTGAAATAACCACCAGCACTGTGTATTGGCTGCCCCATTTTTTGCAGTTCACCCTAATTCGGTGACCTCAGTTAGCTTGCATTGCATTCGGTGACCTCAGTATAGCCTGATTACACCATCTGAAGGCTGTTTGATTAAAAAAATGTGAGGTTTCAGTCCAGTTCCCAAAAGATAAGTATCCATATCCCAGACCCCTCAGCTACAATTGATGCTGGTTGGTACTTTTGTTTGTGGACACAGCAGAGATGCTAAGAATTAAATGTGAATTAAAAATAATTTTCCCTCAGGGATAAGGAATGCTGCTGGAGAAGTTGGAAAAAACTTGCACTATTCCTGTTTAGTATATAAATGGAGGACTTCAGTCACTTGTGCTACATTCACACGGTTTAGATGTATGAGAAAATCAGTGCATTGCTTCTTTTACTCCCTTCACACTTTTGACCATCTCTCTGGTCCTGATGAAAAGATAATTGTATGGTGAAAGCAAAGGACTGAAACTGAAGAGATCTGTCATCGGTTTTCAGCTCTGCCACAATTTCTATGTATGACCTTGGATATGACACTTGGTAACAGATTTAAAAAAACCCACACACATTTCTCTTATTTTGATATTAACATGAAGTGGCCAGATTTTCAGAAGAGCTCAAAGGGAGCAGCTGGGTTCTGAGCACTTTCAAAAATATATTTATCTCTGTTTTAATTCCATATCTGTAAAATGGGAATAGAGTTCCCTGCCTCATGACAATAAATGTATTAATACCTGAGGTGAGGTGCTCAGAAGCTGTGGTGATTGGAATCAGATAAATATCTAGATAGAAAATTTGCTTCAGTGACCCTGACTACAAGACTCTTTTAAAGAGAAGCATTGCTCTATAGATATATTTTCCTTGCATTTCAAAAAACCTGTAGCAGTTTCGTGTTTCATTATGAAGACTGACTACGACTGGTATATTATAATACCATTCCAATGAAAGCTTTGCTTAGACCACATTAATGGAAATATTTCTTCCTTGTGTTAGATTAATGAAAAATTATATGCCTTGCCCATACTACTATTAAAACTTCTAGGTTGTAGGCAAAACTAATATGGGCAGTTCATGCAACCTATTTTACTAATTACTGCAGCTGTGTTAATACACCTTTCTTGGCCAAAGTTTTTGCCAAACTATTAAATGATTTTGTTTCTGACGATTAATTTATCTTCAAGGATACCAGAAGTATCCTTGACTAGTCCTGGTGTTTCTGGTGTTATTTTATATGCTTTTGTTGGCTGTGTGATGGGGAATCACCAGAATTGTGACTGAATCTGCAATTGTATTTGCCATTCAGACACAAAAACCTTTGTTTAATCTGACAGTACACATCATTCTTCTCACCAGCAGCACTATAAATACTAAGTGACCCACTTGTCCAAAATGTGAATGGAACCGGCACATGTAATATAATTAACTTTACCTGGGGAGGAACATACATTCTGCCCCACTCTTCAGCTGGATCCATACCATGAACTGATCTAGTGCTTTTCCACACAAGAACTCAGCAGCAGATGAACTTAAAGCTGTGTGGGTACTCTTATTTTGGATTATAACATGTTTATTTTGGTTTACCCAAGTAAATTAGAAAAAGCTTTAACTAATCTGAAACAACTTAGACCAAAATAAGAGGGTTTGCACTTGATTAATTAAAATAGAAAAAAAGCCCACCCTCTAAATTTAAATTAGACTGCCACCATTTGGAAATGTCTAAACACAAATATTAGCTCTATAAGGAGAGAATACATCTTCTCATATCTACCAGTATAGCAACTTCTTACATTAAATTACACAGAAAAACCATGATAATGTAAGGTCCCCAGTTTTAAAAAAAGCAAACAGAATCCAGCCCCATAAATTCCGTCATGTGGCACCATACTGACACCCACATAGTTCATAGCAGGGTTGGAACCTAAAGATATGACCTTTGCCACTAAGAGCTAAAGGAGTAACTGGTAGCAATAATCTGTTATCATCCTCTGTGTAAATCAGTGCTCAGGAAGACGAGAAAAATACTTTGCCAGGGGGTTTCATAGTTATTTGCTGACAGCAGAGGAATGATGAAACTCAGACATTCTGGGTTCCATTCCAGGGTCTGGAAGAGATTACTGAAAACTGGGACACTTGAATAATCAGAGGATCAGAGAGCTGGCAGTGCTCAGCATCCTGCTCCAGTGATGGCAACCTGGCACACAGGGCCACAGTGCTGCTAAGATTAGGCCCAGCTGTTCTTATATTATGATGGCAGGGGGCCAGCCTGTCCAAATTTGAGTGAGTGGCATTGCAACCCCATGCACCAAGTCACAACACTACTCTCACAAATTTGGCATGGACAGTTCTGATGAAAGGAAATTCCTTTTTTAAATTCTGGTTGAAATGGCATTTTCTTTTCTTCGACATTTTTAGGGTTAATTGTGTCAACTAAAAAATCACATTGACATTAAATTAAAATGGCTCAAAATAAACAATAACATTTCATAAATACCCTCTAAGTGTACTTTTCCTGTATATTAAGCCTTTTAACAGGGGTTCAATTGCAGTATAATGATACTTTAAAAAACAACGGTTTTTTTTTTGGCAAAGTAGGACAAGAAGAACAATTTTTTTCAAAGGAGGACAAAAGGAGGACATAATTATTGGGGAGGACAAGCCCCTCAAAAGGAGGACTGTCCTCCTCAAAGGAGGACGTCTGGTCACCTTACCTTATCCCACATACTTTCTTTCTCTTGCCTGACTGGTTCCCAGTCCCAATCTGCTTGCCCAACCAGCTCCAGTCTCCCCCACCCCAACTCTCAGTCTCACTGACCAGTCAGTCCCCAACACCCCATTTCCCTTCCCCCACCAACATCCACTCCCAATATCTCTCTCCATCAGGGCCGGACTGAGGGGTGGGCGAGCCGGGCAGCTGCCCGGGGCGCCAACCGATGGGGGTCACCTGATGGCAGCTGTAAGGGGTGTGCAGCGTCCCTTATAGCTGCCATCAGGCGCCACGCGCCCAGCTTCCGCAGCGCCGGACCCCCCCTATCCCTGCAGCGCTGGCCAGCAGCGCCCTTCCCCCCACGGCCGCGGAGCCCTGCACGGCCTGGCGCACGCGCCAGCAGCGGTGGCCGGGCCGGGCTGGACAGCGCATGCGCCGTGTGCCCCGGGGGCGGGCCCTGGGCTGCGCGCCAGCGGCCATGGCCGGCCCACGCATGCGCCGTGCGCCCCACGGGCGGGCCCGCGCATGCGCCGTGCGCCTGGGGGTGGCACCGCACGCCTGGGCCCGGGGTGCCAAAATGGCTCAGGCCGGCCCTGCTCTCCATGCCACCTCCTTGTCCCAATCTACTCTCCCTGCCCCAGCCCACACAGCTCTTGCTCTCTTTGTATTTGTACTAAGAACCTTCTACCTCCAAGATGCTTGGGTCAAACAGCAGAGGCATTCATTGAGAGCACAGGAGAGAAAGACTCCCTGGTTTAAGTTTGGATGCCTGGACCTGGCCTGGCCTGTAATAGCTCAGCGCTCAAAATGCAGGGAAAGTCCTGCTCAGCCCTGGAATTTTCAGGGAATTTAGCCTGTAAAGCTCCAGCAAGTTTCTCCGTAACTTATGCAAACTGTGATTTTTAAGGGCTTATATCTTGGCAAATGTGGGTAAGATTTTCCAAAGATGGCAAAAGGTACATCCCTGATACAAAGGTTACCTCCATTCCAAATTTTGAAGTCCCTGCTCCAAAGCAAAGGGTCACTCTTGCTTTTCAAAGGAAACATTAGAATTTTTTACCTGAGGCAAAACAAAGCATTTTTCTCTCATTTTGCTCATGGCAACAGCTTAATTATTTTCGCTGAAATTTTCCAAAACCTTTCAGCCTGAGATAGACCAGATCATAGAAAATATCTACCCAAATGATTAAAGTTTGGCAAAGTTATGATAATTGAAGACAAGAACTTATAATGGGAAATGTCAGGCAAACTTAACAGGCTGTGCTACCGGTTCCATCTATACTACTCCATTGTGGGTACTGCATCCAAAGAAAATTACACTGCAGAACACATATGTCCAATAAGTAAATGTTTTCATCATCTACAGCACTTACTCCTGCTTCATGTTTTTCTTTGTTTCCCTTCCCACACAGTCTCCTCAGTCTCATGCATACTCTCAGATATAATTTATGCTAAGCAAAAATTTGTCACCCCGAAATGCACCATTTTCCTTAACTGAATGGAGTCTCAGACTTGCTTAAATGTGTGTGATTATGTTCTCCATGACTGGTTAAATACAACAGAAAGTACAGACCTGTCATCTCTAAAGTGCATTTGATTCTGTCACCCTCTAATTGCTGCAGCCTAAAAGCCATAAAAGTACTTCCCTAACATGAACTGTTTCATGAGTTACCAGCGGAATTGTTCAAGAAATGCTGATCCAGCGTTCAGGTTCAAGACATCCTAAACCACATTTGAACACTAGGGGTAAAGACACTGGCAACAACTGTTTTTGTTCTCCCTATTTCTCTTGTGGAGTTTGGGTTCACTGTCTTTTCTCTGAGCGTTCACATCCTCCATCTGCCTCTCTCCCTATCTCTAAACTACAAAGTTTTTTCAGAAAAACAGCTGCTTTTCTGAAAAATACTTCATTCATGTCCACACTACAATCATGTTCTTTTGAGAAAAAAAAAATTGAAAGAACAGAGGTGTTTTTCCAACATTGGTAAACCTCTTTCTATGAGGAAGAAGCCTTTTTCTAAAAGAGCTCTTTCAGAAAAAGGCATGTGTGGATGGGGAAGAGGGAGTTATTTTGAAAGAAGAGGAAAGAGGAAAAAGCACAGTTGCCCTGGTGGCCACTCCGTCCATAGTAATCACAGCTTAAATGCGAGACAGCGTCCATTCAGTGTGGACACTATCTTTTGAAAAAGCAGATCGCTTTTTCAATGCGCTTTGACGATGTGGGCGCTCTCTTTCAGAAGAAGTTTATTTGGAAGATCTCTTCCAGAAAAGCTTCTTCCGAAAGAAGCCTGCAGTCTAGATGTAGCCCCTGACAGTCTAGGGCTGCAGTCTAGACGTAGTTCAGCAGTTGTTTAAACTAACTAATCCAGCAATGAGCTTGCCAGATGAGACCTACAGCCAGATAGAAAATAGTTTTTCTGTCATGTGAGAATTTAAGATTTTAAAAAATATTCCTAAATCAAATGAGGTTGAAAATCAAAATCTTTCCTTTACTAGTAATTAGCTTACATTTTTACATTGGAGACTTTTCAAAGACACCATAATAGAGGCCTAACTTAAGTGCATACCCCAAATTAAAAAACACAGCCAGAGAACCAAAAAAGTGCCGCTGTGGCTGAACAACCAAATAAAAGAAGCAGTGAGAGATAAAAAGGCACAGTTTAAAAAGTGGAAGATAAATCCTAGTGAGGAAAATAGAAAGGAGCATAAACTCTGTCAAATTAAGTGTACAAATATAATAAGGAAAGCCAAAAAGGAGTTTGAAGAACAGCTAGTGAAAAACTCAAAAAGTAATAACAAAAGGTTTTTTAAGTACATCAGATGCAAGAAGCCTGCTAAACAACCAGTGGGCCACTGGACAATTGAGATGCTAAAGGAATACTCAAAGACGATAAAGTCATTGTGGAGAAACTAATAAATTCTTTGCTTTGGTCTTCATGGCTAAGGATGATAGGGAGATACCCAAATCTGAGCCTTTCTTTTCTAGGTGACAAATCTGAGGAATTGCCCCAGATTGAGGTGTCATTAGAGGAGGTTTTGGAATAAATTGATAAACTTAACAATAACAAGTCACCAGGACCAGATGGCATTCACCCAAGAGTTCTGAAAGAACTCAAATGGGAAACTGCAGAACTATTAACTGTGGTTTGTAACCTATCCTTTAAATCAGCTTCTGTACCTAATGACTGGAAGGTAGCTAATATGACGCCAATATTTTAAAAGAGCTCAGGAGGTGATCCTTGCAATTACAGACTGATAAATCTGATGTCAGTACCGGGCAAATTAGCTGAAACTATAGTAAGACTAGAATTGTCAGATACATAGATGAAACATAATTTATTGGGGAAAAGATTGCATGGTTCCTGTAAAGGGAAATCATGCTTTACTAATCTACTAGAGTTCTTTGAGGGGGTCAACAAGCATGTGGACAAGAGGGATCCAGTGGATATAGTGTACTTAGATTTACAGAAAGCCTTTGAAATGGTCCTTCACCAAAGGCTCTTAAGTAAAGTAAATTGTCATGGGATAAGGGGGAAGGTCTTTTCATGGACTGATAACTGGTTAAAAGACAGGAAACAAAGGGTGGAAATAAATGGTCTGTTTTCAGAATGCAGAGTGGTGTCCCCCAAGGATCTGTACTGGAACCAATCCTATTCAACATATTTATAAATAATCTGGAGAAAGGGGTAAACAGTGAGGTGGCAACATTTGCAGATGATAATAAAATGGCTCAAGATATTTAAGACCAAAGCAGACTGTGAAGGGCTTCAAAAGGATGTCACAAAACTAGGTGATTGGGCAACAAAATGGCAAATGAATTTTAATGTTGATAAATGCAAAGTAATGAACATTGGAAAAATAATCCCAACTATACATACAAATGATGGGGAATAGTTTAGCTAAAACCACTCAAAAGATAGAGATCTTGGAGTCATTGTGGATAGTTCTCTGAAAATATCCACTCAGGCTATGTCTAGACTACGCTCTATTTTGGAAAGAGGATATGCAAATTCCACGGGAATTTGCATATCCTCTTTTGAAAATAGAATGTAGTTTAGCCGTACCCTCAGTGTGGAGCAGAAGTCAAAAAAGGTTAGGAATCATTAAAAAAGGGATAGAGAATAAGACAGAGAATACTTTATCGCTCCTATATAAATCTATGGTATGCCCACATTTTGAATAGTGCATACAGATATGGTTGCCTCATCTCAAAAAAGATATATTGGCATTGGAAAAGATTCAGAAAAGGGCAACAAAAGTGATTAGGGGTTTGGAATGGGTGTCATATGAAGAGAGACTAATAAGAGTGGGAGTTTTCAGCTTAGAAAAGAGGAGACTAAGGAGGATATGATAGAGGTCTATAAAATCATGACCGGTATGGAGAAAGTGAGTAAGGAAAAGTTATTTACATGTTCCCATAACATAAGAACTAGGGGCCACCAAATGAAAATAACAGGTAGCAGGTTTTAAATAAACAAGAGGAAGTTTTTCTTCATGGAGCCCACAGTCAACCTGTGGAACTCCTTGCCAGAGGATGTTGTGAAGACCAGGATTTTAACAGATAAATAAAAAGATAAAGTCAGGGAGGTTACGTTCATCAATGGCTATTAGCCAGGATGGTTAGGGGTGGCGTCCCTGGTCTCTGTTAGAGGCTAGAAATGGATGACAAGAGAGAGATCACTTGATGATTACCTGTTCTGTTCACTCCCTCTGTGACGTCTGGCATTGGCCATTGTTGGAAGACAGGATACTGGGCTAGATGGACCTCTGGTTTGACTCAATATGGCTGTTCTTATGTTCTTAAATGGAAAGTCATTTTGACCCCAAAACTTTTTATTTTGAAAGTATCAAAATGGGATATTTAAACAATGCCAACATTTTGCAACCTCATTTTGAAATTGAAAATTTATTAGGACCAACTCTTTCCCACAAAGGCCTTCAATTTAGACAAATTGGCTTTTTTTCACATGTAAAAGGTTTTGTCAAAACATTTCCTACTGGCTCTATTAAATTCTTCACTGACTTGCTATCCAGTTGGTCTCTCTGGGTGCTTAGTGGAGTCGTGCTAATTTTCTCCTGACTCCTCTCCCTGGTTCCTTTCTTTATTTCCACATCACACCAGGCAATCACATTGTAAAATTGAGATGAATTCATTAGATGTTCAGAGACAACAGTAATAAATAATACTGTAGCTAAGTAAAAAGTAAACAACATAAAGAGGCCATCTGGGGCTAGGCAGCCCAAAAGAAGATTAAAGCCCAAGTCAGCATATTAAATTACATGTTGTCATTACATCATTTAGATTAGAGCTTGACAATGTAGATGATATTTGTAAAGACTGTTTACATATAAAAGCTACTGAAGCATGCTATGATAGATTTTTGTTTGTGAGATGTAGTGCAAAAGAGGCTCTTGCATTTGGGACGTATTTTTTCACACACATAATCAATCTCCCCTGGATTAAACACACAAGGGCTGGAGAGAAACAAGTTTTGTTTAATGCTGTAGATCTAGAAGAGTTTTCTTCTGTTTAACAATTAAGATTCTGGAACAGGGAAGGAGGAAAACAGAGTGGAAGGAAATCTCACACCCTTCATGATCTTTTCCTTTGGTGGTCTGGCTCTGCACTGTTCCCAATGTATTTACAGAAAGCAAGCAAGAAAGCAAGCAAGAAAGGGAAGCAGGACCCCAAAGAGGGAAAGTGAAGAGGCAAGGTGTATGGAAAGAACTTGGATGGATTTTCAGGAATGGGAAAATTAAGAAGAGATGGCTAAATTAGGAGGAAAAAAATCTGTTCATAGGGCAAACTATCTGACAGGTGAGGGGTGGTAGTTGGAGGCAAAGTTTTGGTAGGTCATGCCCTGTTTGCCTTTCTCCACCCTTAAAGCTTCCTACTGAATGGAAGAGAGTTGTGTGCTTATGAGTAGGCTAAACCCCTACTCGGTTACTTCAAAAAGGTTACTTTGCTTAGGTGCCTTGCTGTCCAAGTCACTTACAGTAAAACTGAGAAAATAAAGAGTGCAAAAACATTTCTGCTCAACAAAAAGCACAATGAAGTGAACAGATGCAAACAAACAACAAAGCCCCTGGTCCATGCTAAAGTCTCAGGCACTAGCAAAAGTTATCACCATTACAATTTTAGTACCCACAAAGACTTCATGACTCCTGTCTAGGGTATGGGCATATCCCAGGCTATACATGCAGGACACCAGTCTTTATAGAACACAGAATAGGCCTGTATGCAGAGGGGGTACAAAGGGTGAGAATGCATCCCTCCATGGTTCCCCAAGTAAGCGTGCTCCAGGAAAGCAGGAGCATCACGCTGCCTGAACCTCCCTACCTCATGCTCTGGCCAGCCGGGGGAAGGCTGGGGATGATTTTCCACCCACCCACCCCTCCAGGAGCAAGGCCGGGGTGGAGCTGAGCATTGCTCCTGGCAGGGGATGGAAATCAGCCTCAGCTTTCCCCCCAGCCGGCTGAAACATGGGGAAGGAGGCTTGGGCAGTGCGCCGCTCCTGCCTTCCCCTGGCTGGCCGGACCATGCTTACTTGGAGAACCATAGGGGTGCATTTGCGCCTTTGTGGTCCACATTTATAAAAAGCACCCCCCCCCCCCCCCCCAAAATTCCTGCATATGGGCCTGCAGAAGTGAGACACTGGAGAGAAATATGAAGTCATCCATCTCTGTACTTACAAGTTCCACACAGCATAGTACAGTGCATTTTATTGCATTATTTGTCTCAAACAATAGAGCTTTGTCCAGTTCCCTTACGAGACTATTCCTTAGCCTAGTAGGTCTATGAGTAAATTTTTCTTGATATTCAGCATAAATATATTATTCCTTCCTTCAATCTTCTACTGTTTTCATCTTCCTTTCATCATTTCTTGTTATTTTTCCTTGTGTCACTTTAAATAATCTTTCTACCTCTTTGGGGCTGAAATCTCTCAAATATTATAGGCTGTACTCACATCTGTACCATCTTGCTTGTCACTTAGCCAAGCTACATATCGTTAGTGTAGCTCTTTAATCTTTTGTCCTAAATCAGTCCTTTCAATCCCCCAATTATTGTTATTTATTTATTTTGCTCACTTCAGAACTGTCTCTGAGTCATAATTATCTATCCCATAATGAGGAGTGCATTCCCTAAGAGAGTGCCAACTGCTTGTAAAGTTGTCTGGCAGCATTAGATGAATTCGGTTCCCTTTTCATTGCATGTTTCCTAGCGTAGGGGCAAAATTATCTTCACACAATATATCTACATGCATATTTTTCTCTCTCAACATGCAGAGATTTTATACACAGGAAAAATGAGAAAAACAAAGGTGAGATCTAATGTGCAGATCTGAGCAGAGTTCTGTTGGAGTACAGTGTACTGTATCTGGTATGGCAACTATATGCTGTGTCTATGTACCCATTCCATGGGAAGTTAAGGAGGAAGGGGTTGGCACAATGAATGAATACATGAAGGAGGTGGATTCTAGCACAAATGATGATTAAGCTCTATAGCTTCGTCACTGTAGATGAGCATCGATTAACTAGCTTTCCCACAAGAATGTTGCAAATTCATCACTCTGAGCCATGTGATATAGAGCAAAACCCCCCAACTCCACATCATGACAAAAAGCTAAGGAATGACAATCAATTATGGAGACTAAATAAAGGCAAAACCTCAAGGGAAAAGGACAGGATCTTTATAGTATCACTCACAGTTCACTGAAGATTTGTATTCTGGAATACTACATTTCCACATAGCTGTATTGTAATTTCATGGGGGAGATAATGCTATTTCAGAATGATGGCAAATCTGAATTCAGGTCACACTCTATCTGCAGCTCCTGGGAGTTTCGAGGAAAAAAATTGTATGGAAGAAGTATATTATCAGTCAGCAGCAATCATAGCTTTCTAGTCAATAAGGGGATAAAGCCCTAGACCTACAAACTGTATCGCTTCTTTCTACATCATAAATAGTTAGCCTTCACGTGTTGTAAGGGAAGAGAGTTTTCCGTATTTGATGAAGATCCCCATAAAATTAGAAACAAAACTGAATATATGGTCTTTTCATAAGGATCATTTGTATGCATGACACTGGATTTTAAGTGAGACTAATTATTAGACCAAAATGCTTGACCTCACTCTGCAGTCTAGTGATCCATTCCACATGAGTGACTGTAAAAAGGGAACCTACTGAGCAATGTACACATCAGGGGAAATCAGCACATCAGTGGTGTTAAAAAGTTTTCCACAAGGCTGCATATCACTACTCATAATAAGCTCTTCGCTCTTGCATAAACCTTGACTATAAACACTGTACCAAATTCATCCCTGGTGCAACACTATCTAAAGCATGTGGAGTTACCCTAGGCATGCATTTGATCCATTATATTTTTGTGTTTGTATGGTACTAGAAGATTTACCCAGCATTGCTTGGGTCCTTACCTTAAATAAGTTTTTTTAACTTCATTTAATCATTGTTCTGGGGTGGGGCTGGGGATGAGGGGTTCAGTATGCAGGCTGCTCTTGGGAGAGAAGACACCCCCAGCCCTCTCTCACCACAGCAGCTTAGGGCCAGGAGAGAAGATTCTGTCCTGGTCAGCTGCAGAGGGCACAGCCTGGGGAGGGGTGCATGTCCCTTGGCTGGGGGGCAGACAGACACACAGACAGACTCTCTGAAATATATAGTAGATAGCTGTCCCTTTCTCCACCCCTGCCGGCCCATACATCTCATCATCCACCATACAGATAGTAGCTGCAGACTATAGGGAACTGTCCTTTATTCTCCAAAATAATTTTATGCTGTTACAGAGAAGAGACAAAGGAGTAGACAACAATGGTAAGAATACTCAAAATTCTTAAATGCTGCCTCACACCATGTAGATACTGCACTTCTGAAATGGGGTATGGCAGGGTTTGGGGACAGAATTAAAGTTATTTGTGGAATCTTAATTCTAAATTTCCATATTTGCAGACGTTGCCAAATGGCAGTTTGCTGGTCACCTTTAAGCAGTGTCACAAGAAAGTGTCCTCAGTAAAAGGGATTGGAAGCACAGTAAGCTCCGTCAGCTCACAATTTCTATTAGAATTAAGTGAAAAATGGAATTTCCAAAGCCTATTCATTTTGATATTTCAACATAAGTTTTCATCTCAAACTGGCACAAAAAGTTGAAATACTGATATTTTGCATGGAATGAAAACTTTAGAAAAATTTTCAGTTGGCTCACAATGAAAAGTTTGTCACTCAAACTAACGTGTTTTATTTTTCTGTACAATAGAATAAAAAAAAAGAGCAGAAATTAAAATTGTCCACGCTGGAGTTGGTGAGGACATGAGTTAAAAAAAGAAAGAAATTAAAGAATGACACTGGGATTAGAACTTGCCTCTTGTACAAATTTCATCTTTCATTATATCATGTCAGGTTTCAGCAGGTTCTGTATTTGTTTCAGTTGTTACTTCATTAGGGTTAGAGGAAGTATAGCAAATTTGCTGCCAATTTCTTTAAAAAAGGTTATCAAGCGTTGAGGCCAAAATTGCTCTGTTATATTATGTAAACCTGGAATAACTGCACAGAAGTAAGCACAATTATTCCAGATTTACACCATTATAACTGAGAATATAATTTGTCCCTTAATTTAAACTTGGCTACCAGCTACTAAAATAAATATGAACTTTGCTGTTATGATATATAAGTCACAAAAATAGAATAACCAGAGTTGACAAGGTAAAGTCAAAACAAAATCACAATTTCTGAGTTAGCAAAGAAAATCTCTTTAGTCATCTTTCCAAGTTGTCACAGCAAAACACTAAAAAGCAGCAGATCCCTCTGATAGCTGGCATGCTGCTGAGCCATAGGTAATTGAAGCTAATGCCTATTTCAGCGGGAAAAGGACTAGAAGGGGAAAAAGCACAGCTGGAACAAAAACGCACTTGCATCGTGTTACTTTAAAGGGTTATGAACCATTTCTTCAGAGTGACTCCCTGCTTTATACTTCTTACCTGACAATGTAGGTGGTACAGGTATTAGTGAGTAGCATGTTAACTCAACATCAGCAAAGGTCACCTGTAGAAACTATGTGAAAGCATCTCAGCCTTTCCCCAGGCATAGATCAACCATAACAAGCACTGATCTTATTGATGAGAAAACCATTAGAGACAGCTTCCCACTCTGATTTTATTTAAGTCTCAGGACAGAATTCAACCCTGGTATATGGAGGCACAATTCCTTTTGATTGTGCTGATCTACAGATGAATATGGCCATTGACTTCTTCTATGTTCCCACTTGAATCCTCTAAGTTAACCCTAGGAATAGACAGTAGTTACTTGTGGTGTATTCTTTTAAATTCAATTAAATTTAATTTTGGTCTCATGCATAAGGGCTTGAGAAAGTGCCAGGCTACTGGCTCTTTTTCTTTGGGCTCTGTATGAAACACCACTATTATTATTTTTACTCATTTTTCTGGCTTTTCTCAGTACCATCAACATCACTTTATTCTTGTGCAGATGGCTGCCCCCATCCGCTAAGGGAAAAAAATATCAGAGCTTAAACCCCATTTTCCTTTTCTTCCTCCTTCACCAAAGACTCAATCAGAAGATACACATTGAACGCTATATCCTTTTCCACTTTCCACAAATGTGGGCTGCAAAGCAAACACGAGTCAGCTCAGGATTCCCCTTGCCGGGGTATATCTAGTGTTTAGCATACATATAGTTCATGGCTGAGACAAAGGGGCCATGCTCTACATTGCTGGGAACCCACCCTCAGCTTCCAGAGAACTTTCTTGAGGGCCACTGCAAAATTTAGAGCTGGTGTGAATTTTTGCTTGAGACTGAACCGGTGCTTGGCAGATACATCCTCAGCATTAGCTTCACTGTGTTTCACATGATCTGGTTTCCTGCTCTGGCTATGCAGATTTGTGTGTGCATAAGGCAGGGTTGGGAGGAAGGAGAGGGGAGAGTCCCTCCTCTAAACTGTCGGCTAGCTTTAAATATTCAATAACTAACCTGCCAGGCAATACATTCTTCCCCTCCACCTGTATTTATTACCCTGTGTGGAGCAGTATCATTTGGTAAGTAGAACCTAGGTATTTGGATGATGAGCACTTTTGTAATGCGGACAGGTTAGTCTGACAGATTAGAGTGATTAGACAGACAGAAATATATTACAACATACTATTTACACTGGCCTGCAATTTCAAGCATCATAGGCTCCTCAGGGTAGCTGAAGAAAGCTCTGCCTAACCCAGCATACTGGGATGTTTATCCAGTGATACACATTGACTCTAAGCATGTAACCATTTTGCTTACCTGCTTTCAGTTATCAGCACCCTTACCAGTTTCAAGACTCAAGTGTATGTGTTTATTTCTCCCCTATTTCTAGGATTTTCACAAATAACTAATTACAACAGTCTACCGAACATATACATAGAACTAAAGCGTATTGTGCCTAGAGGCATAGCATTAAGGAACAAAACCTGATCTACAATTTTGGGAAAGGTTATATAATCCAGTGCTGTAGGTGGGAGAGAAATGCAGATGAATTGAGGCAAGAAGCAGGGCCAAATTAAGGCAATCCAGAACTACAGGCATATCTAATATGGACCCCTAACTGCCCTGGTATTTCATCCTGGCTTTATCCCTTCTTACAGGAGAGGGGGAACAGAGTTCACACTTCCACAGGTGGAGAACCTGAGGCCTGAGAGCCAGCACCGGCCTCTGGCTTGCCTGGCCCTGAGGGTTGAGGCTCCCTGCCCACCCCCGGCAGCAGAGAACTGGCTCTGGCTCCCTGCTGCAAGAGATTGGGGAGAGCCCCAAGGCTTCTGGGCTGAAGTCAGGCAAGCCCAGTGCTGGATTCAACCCATGGGCTCTGGCAGGGGAAGGAAGCGGCTTCACGCACTGCCATACCCTCTTCCCCTCCCACTAGCTGGGGAAGTGGCAGCGCAGCAAAGCACTGCCTGCAGGCTTTCCCCCCAATGCTCTGATTGGCTGTAATCCTGGCCAACAGGAGCAGCAAAGAGCAATGCCTGGGAGTGGCAGGGGACATGGAGCCACATGCGCCCCTGGGGAGTTGTGCCAGGTAAGTGCCCCGCTCCTGCCCAACCCAAGCACCCTCTCATACCCAGACCCAATGCCCTCTTCCTGGTGGCCCCCTACAACACACTGAACCCCTCACTTTGAGGTCCTACCCTAGAGCATGGGGGTGTCCACAAAATGTATTAGCTCAGGCCCTCCAAGGCTCTGGTGTGCGAGGGGAATGTCTTTCTTCTTCTCAGTCCGGGTCCATGTCAGTGAGGTGATTTGTTTTGTTTTGTTTTGCGTCTCACTTTTGTGCAGCCCCGGACTGATTTTTCTGTGGGTCAGCGGCCTCCAACCCAAAAGAGATTCCCCACCCCTGACTCAGGTTCTCTGCCCAACTCCGGCAGATGTCACTTATACTGGAGTCACATTTTTGTCAATTCTTTCCGTCTACCCATGAGTACTAGAAACATTGCTTTAAAATGAAAGCTGAGATTTTGATCTCATCATGTGACTCAGGAACTGGGACACGAGCACTGGCTTTATGGTTCCCATGCCTTGTTTTGGCCTTGGAGGGAAATCACAAGTATCCATAGCATCCACTCTACAACAGCAGGAAGTGGGAGGAAGAGAGACCCCAAAATCGTCTAGTTTCTTCTGTTCAGTTACACAAACAAAAACAAACAAACAAAAACCTAAGCCAAAACAGGCTCCTGGATAAATGTTGGCTTTTATTTATTCCACAGCACCCAAAACTGTGCCTTTCTTCCTGAGAGATCTTCAAAACAAACAAAAAATCTTTATTCATCTGCATTTCAGGCTACTTTCAAGTTATTTTTGTTAGAGAGGTTGATAGGAGAATTCATTAGAGAAAAAAAATGTGCATGACATAAGTCTCAGTGTTGCCCATTTATCTTCCCTCCTTGCTCATGTTTTTTATACTCCTTTGCTTTCATCCTATGGTGAAAGTGATGGATGTATGGGCAACAAGTCTAAAAAGAGTGACAATTTGCTTCATTCCCCTTTATACTGAGGATATTGGCTGAGGGAAATGATGATTTTCTCTAAATTAGGGAGAGACAGGAACATAGCGAGGAATATAATTCAGGGAGGGGCAGTGTTTTTTTCTCTCTCTCATGGAGAAAACTTCTCACAATCCCCACTGCAGCAGTGGGAGCTCCAAAAATGGGCTGGGCCAGGAGAAGATGGGCTTTCAGGGAGCTGTATAGATTTGGCACCTCTCTAGTGGTAAGGTCGCAGCTGGATTTTAAAGTTGCCTTTTCCTTCATAAAATCTGCATGAGGACTGTCACGAGGGCCGGCCCACAACATTTTGGCACCTGAGGCGGGGAGTTCAAATGACGCCCCCATGCTCCCTCGCTTGGGCCAAAACTTTGAAAGGTCTCAATTCTGCCTTCCTCCTGGTCTACTCCTCTCTGTGCATCTAGAGCAGAGAGAATACATATGCACCAGCAGCAGACACAATTTTCTACACTTGGGTCCTAGTGGTGCCCCCCCACAGTCTGGCACCTCAGGCGACTGCCTCAGTTCACCTCATGGTAAGGCCAGCCCTGAATGTCACCCCCCCCCCCACCATGGTGAATCTTGTCCTCAAACTTAACTGCTCCAGCGGGTGCGGATCGATGCAGTTTGCAGTCAGTCTCTTTGTGTCTGCAGAAGTGAATCTAAACCAATAGCAAGTCATCAACCATGTACCAAAGCTGTAAAGATTATACCCTGTGCTGTCCTATCTTCCATGTTACTCAAAGGAGTTCCCACAACACAGCGTATTCTCTTTCAGTGACAAACTATCATAGCTATCAGTTCAATAATAGCTAGCATTTGACCTCTTTAGATTTCCCTAGACTGATTTCAAGTTCTATTTTTATTGAATTATTTATATTCACCCTAATTGTTCACTGACAATTACATTTTTGTGTGTATTCTCTCTGGATCTTTTTTTCTTCTCACGGCTACATTTCTGGATGTTTCAGACTAAAGAAACAAACATGGAAATAATGCTACATGTCTGAGTTCAAAATGTACCTGTCCTTTTTTAATTTCCTATCTTGGACTTTGCTATTACAACTCACAGATGATAGAGGACATCATAACGAGGGGAGCCACTGCAGGGATGGTATTCATGATGTATGTTACCCCTCTCCTACTGTAGGGGCTGGGTCTTCTCCGTCACTTTCCAGAAAGGTTGAAAAGATGGAGATTGCCTAGCTACACATTGTTAAGAGCATTTACCAGAACTCCTATTTTCTTTCAGCTGCTCTGTGCTCTGGGGATTGTAAAGAGAGATGAACACTGAATGCCAAAAGAATTGTATCATCTAAATAAAACTGATTGATATTCATGCTGTTCAAGGCACAATTTTCAGCCTTGGCCAAGAGAAGAAAAAGTTAAGAGGTTACTTGATCACAGTCTAGAAGGACTTTCAAAGGGAATCAACTTAGAGAATGGACTCTTCAGGGCAGCCATCAAAGATATTAAAAAATCCAGTTAGGAAATTAAGTGCTAATTTTAACTGTGAAGATAATGACCATTAGAACAATTTAACTAGAATTGTGGTGGATTCTCCATAACTGGTAATTTTAAAATCAAGACTGGATTTTTTCCCCTAAAACATGAGTTCTAATTCAAACAGAAATAAATTCATAATAAATTCATGAAAGTGATGTAGCCATAGTTTTGATGATCACAGTTGTTCCTTCTGGTCTTTTAATCTATGAATCAATGTATTAACAATGTTTTGAATTCCCAGTTTAGCACCTACAATTTACTTCACCTTAACTGCAATTATTCAAATCAAATGTTTGCATCAAATCCAGGAGCGGCCCTAGACGAGCTGCTGGCAACTGGCGCCCTAGGTGAAACGCTCTATCGGCGCCCCCGCCTCCAAACCCCTCAACGGCCGTTTAATTTGGCGCCCTAGGCGACCGCCTAGTTCGCGCCTATGGACGGGCCGCCACTGATCAAATCAAATGTCCTGCACTTAGGGTAGAAGAGCCCTATACCTTGCCAGAGGCTGGGGCTGACCTGGGGATTATGGTGGACAAGAAGTGCGATATGAGTCAACGGTGTACCCTTATTGCCAAGAAGGCTAACGGCATATTTGGCTGCATTAGTCAGACTATTGCCAGCAGATTGAGGGAAGTGATACCTAGAGGCAACACCTAGAATATTGTGTCCAGTTTGCTCCTCCCTCCCTCAGTAGAGAAAGGATGGGGACAAATTTGAGAGAGTCTAGTGAAAGGCAACGTAAATGATTAGGGAGCCGGGGCACATGACATATGAACAAAGGCTGGGGGAACTGGGTTTATTTGGTCTGCAGAAGAGACGAATGAGGGGGAATTTGATAACAGTCTTCATTAGAAGGGTGGTGAAGCACTGGAATGGGTTGCCTAGGGAGGTGGTGGAATCTCCATCCTAACAGGTTTTTAAGGCCAAGCTTGCCTGCCTGGGCTCCTTTATGTTCATGCAGCACTGCTGGGTATCCTTGGCGTATCCTTTCTCTATGACATAGACATAGATACCAGCTTTTCTTTTGCTGCTTTGTAGTTCTGCCTGAACTAATTCCTCTCCCCCAACAGCAATCAGGTTCAGGGTCTCCTGCATGCTCCATGCTGGTGCTTGTTTATGACCCTGGAAATTCATTGTCAGGTGTGCTGCTTGCTCTGAGGTTTGCTTCCCATGCTGGCTACACAGGAAATGAAATTCAAATTTTCCCAGGGCTTTCCCTGTGCATCTGGCCCTTAAAGTTGACAGATTGGGTTTCATGGTGTGGACTCATTGTTTAGAAAATCAACCTAATGAGCTTAAGTTTAAGTCAAACTTCTAGTGCAGCTAAGCCCTAAGTTTTCACCTTTGAACATACAGGACTGGATTCCCCTGTGTGGTGCACACTGTATAGTCTTTATACTTGTACAAAGCTGTATGATGGTGTCATTTTGCACTCACTTTACGCAGCTATAAATGACTATGAGGCACAAAGCACCAGAGAATTAGACTCATGGAATATTGATTTCTAATTCATGCTGTGTAGCATGCACAGTAAATATTTTCAGATGTTAGAAGGAAGAGCTCACAGCTGACAGCACCACCTAAATAGCACTCAAAATCACTTATAAAAGAATTACAGTAACATCACTTTCATCTGACACCTTATTATACCCCAAGATTCATCCAAAAGTGATTTTTTATGAATGATTTTGTAGCATAGAGCTTTCTCAAGGTGCCCTTCCTGTGGCACAAGATGATTCTGCAGGTGCACTGCTATCAACTCCCTCTTCTGACTTTAAGAATTTGTTCCCAGCATAGAGTACTTTAAATTATGAACCCCCTCCCTGTTTGTGGTTCTCATTTATTAAGTTTCTTGCAGCAAATCGAACTTCTTTATCTCAAGTCCAACCCTTGCTTCCCTTTTGTCAGGGACCCCGCAGCCCTCTTTCTGGGATCTGCCTTGCTAATTCAAGCTCTCAGCCACCTCTCAACTTCTCTGGCTGCTTCTTCAAACTCTTTATCCTTTTCCCCGGACTGGGCAAGGTCAACAGGTAGGCAGGCTGGTTGGCCAATAATCCCCCTTTCCCTCTAAGGATGCTTCTCTTATTTGCAGGCCACAATTAATTTTAACTAAAGGGTCTTCAAATCACATAGAGACACTAAACTTTCTCCACCTATCTGGAAGGGCCAAATGAGTCACTGTGGGGCTAGACTCTTTAAAATTCCAGTCATCTAGGATGAGTCTGCACAGCAGGTCTTAACTCAAAATAAGATACGCAAATTGAACTACATCTATTGCGCTGCTTATTTCAAAATAGATTTTGAAACTGGGAGCATCTACACAGCACTTACTTCAAAATAGAGCACTCTTCCTTCGACTTCCCTCACTCTTCGTACAATGAGGATTTCAGGAGTCAGAGTAAGAAGTCCTCCAGCTTGACATATTTCAACATTATTTTGAAATAACTGCCTGCTGTGTAGACGCGGACTAAGTTAATTTGAAATAATGTTGCTGTGTAGATGTACCCCAATGACAGATTTATAATTCCCTTAATCCCCAAATTAGTCTATTTAAAAATGATCAGGCAGAATTCATAACCAAAGTGCTGCTAGACAGTATTGCTTTGATATCATAAAGCAATATCAAAGAGGCAAGAGGAAAGTAATAACAAGAGCTGGACAGGAAATTATTTTTCCATCCTGCAATAATTTTTGAAAAAATTTGAAAAAAGTTGAATCAGTACAAAAAAATCAAATCTCAAAAACATTCATGAACTAAAATAATAAAATAACAAAAAATAAAAAAGCTTTGAATTGCATCAATCAAAACATTTTGTTTAGATAATTTCAAAATGCTTTATTCTGATTGCAACCATTTTAAATTTAATTTTTTCAATATCAAATATCTTAATTTTCAAAATAAGAAATTGTTTCCATTCATAAAAAGGAACTTTTCATTTTGACAATTTAAAACACAAAATTCTAAATTTTATTGAAATGGGAAATTCATTGAAACCAAACCTCCACTGTGAACAGTTTTGATTTTGATAAATTAGCATTTTCTGACAAATATGTTTCATTGAAAAATTTCCTACCAGCTCGTGTTTTAGTGGGCTTGTATTTGCAGCAGGTATAAAGAATGCAAACACTTACAAATAGAATAATTAGGACAGTAAATAATTAACTGTCCCAGTTCACCCTCATCCCTTCCAATCTGTTGGGTGATAACAGCATAATGTGTCTTCTTAAATTTTGCCTGAATCTTTCTGACTGAAACTTGGCAACAGGGCACAGTGAAATATCACTTCACTATAAACAAGAGGAATAGTTCTTTAATAAATATCCGTTCAGTCACCAATATGGACACAGAGGCAAAATGAGGACAGACATTCATGGAATTAAATAGAAAGCTGCCACTTTTATTACACTTTAACATAGAGGAGGAGCACTACCCAGCAACGATTCCTGCTCTCCTATATTAAGCATTCAATTATTTCCAATGTTGCAGTTACAGAGCTCCTTACCGTATAACCCAGACTGTGGAGTACATTCTCCTCAACTCCACTCAGAAAAAGCTCTAGCAGGGTGAAGACCTCTGCCCATAAGGGCCAAAAGGTCTCTCATCAGCCAAAATCCAAGGTCCTTTTCCAACTACATTGCAAGTTGTGATGAATAAACAACTATGTCCCAGTACCTCAGATAGGGTATGTCTACCCTGCAAAGTTAATTCGAAATAACAGCCATTATTTCGAATTAACTTTAATAGCGTCTATACATGCAAACCGCTACTTCGAAATTAATTCGAAATAGCGGAGCGCTTAATTCGAATTTGATAAACCTCATTCTACGAGGAGTAACACCAAATTTGAAATAGCTAATTCAAAATAAGTGCTGTGTAGACACTTAATTCGAATTAGTTGACCTCCAGCCCTTCCCAGTTTCCCCTGGTGGCCACTCTGGGCCAAACCAGGAAAACTCCTCTCCTCTCCCCCAGCCCCGGAGCCCTTAAAGGGATAGACTCTGGCCAGACTGCACATGCCAGATCCAGGCCTGCCAGCAGTCTCTGCCCCTGACCCAGTGGCCCCACCATGAGCCGGGCAGCCCGTGCCAGCCAGCCAGCCATCCCCCGCCCAGTCCTCCAGCACCCAGGAGCCAGCCAGGGGCCGTAGATGCCGCGCACCCTCCTGGACTAGTGAGGAGATCATGGACCTCATTGAGGTTTGGGGGCAGGCCCCCAATGTCCATGATCTCCGCACTAGACATAGGAATGCGGCCAGAAAGGCCACAGGCGCACCCAGGAGCAGGTGCACCTGAAAATTAAAGAGTTGCAGCAGGGGTACGCCAGGGCCACTTGGGGCAGCTCCTCAGCAGGGGCAGACACCTGCCCCTATTTTGACGCCCTGGACCGCATCCTGGGGGGCGGTGCGGTCCATGCCACCCCGGGGGGCAGCGAGCCAGGACCAGAGGACCCTGACCAGGGCGCGGAGGAGGAGCCGCCATGCCATTAGGACCCCTGAGCAGTCCCAGGAGAGGAGTCAGCAGGGTCGTTTGGGGAGGCCACACCATGTAAGTGCCATCACTGACCCTTTCCCAGAGGTGGGGCGGGGGGCAGAGGGAGGGAGACCAGGGACCGTGCGCATGGCCCTTGCTTACCACGCATCATGCAGCAACCTGTGCATGTGCGAGCACATGCCGTGCCACCCCTGCCACATAGGGGCCTGCCATGGCCCCTGCCACATAGGGGCCATGGCCTGATAGCCACACACGTGTGTGAAGAGACCTGACATGCTCCTGACCTGGGGCGGGACACAGCAGGACGCCCTCCCTTCACAAGCCCCCTCTAACATCTTTCCCCCCACCTCACCCACACTATACACAGCACAGGGGCATGGGTGCGGTCTCGGGGCAGCTCCCACTCCCGGGGATAGCTGGACATTCCGACCATGGCCTCTGTGCAAACACAGCGGCTCTGAGGGTGCAGGGCACGGTCATCCTCACCTCGCAGAGGGGGGCTGGGCTTCACCCACTGTGTCCCCAGAGAGAACTGACCACTTCTCTTCTTTCTCCACAGCTACACCAGCTGTATGTGCAGGGCACACCACCCCGCCCGGGACATGCTCCCGCACCCGAGGGCTCCACAGGACGACCGCAACACGGCAGGGGTACCGAGAGCAGCACCTGGGGGCCCTGCGAGCCCTGACCCGTGTCATGGAGCAGCGGGCACAGGCAGAACAGGAGTTCCCGGCGGGAGCTACTTGCCCAGGGTCATGCCATCTGTACCCATCTGCAGACCCTGGTGCAGAGCGTGCTGCCTCGTGCCGCTCCAGTGCCTGCTGCCCCCCCAGCTACCGTTCCTCCTCCCACTTCTTCTCCCCCTCCCGCCTCTCCTTCCTCACACTCCTCCTCAATCTCCACACCCTCCTCCCCATCCCCCCAGGGATGCCAAGGCCCCTGCACCCACCGCGCTGGGAGACATGTGGCCCGATGAGACCCCCACCCCTGATCGCTGAGCTTCCCCTCCCCCTTCTTCCCCTTGCTTCCCCCCTTCCAGCTCCCTCCTTCCAGTTGCCAAATATTGTATTATAGTATTATAATTAAATATTTGCCCTTCTCCTACCACTTTAATAAAAACCTCCATATGACTTACTACAAGAAATAAGAAAAATGGAATTAAAATATTGAAGAATGGAATAAGCTGTGGTTTAGATGTTTTCATCTCTAATTTCTATAATACAAGTTGCACTTCTAAAATTTGGGACTCTGTGGTCTGGCAATATCCGTGGTTCAGCATGACCATGGATGTTCCAGGATCAGAGAATCCCGATGCACTGTGGAATATGAGGGGGGCTGGGAGCCCAGCGCTATGTGAGTGTGTGGGATGTGCGGCTCAGCTGGGCTGTGGGGGGAGCCAGGAAGCCTGGTGGGGGGCGGAATGGGGGGAGGTTGCAGCAGGGGGGCAAAAAAATGACCACCTCTTGACCGGAAAAATCCCTTATCTGGGACCAGTTAGGTCCCAAGGGTGCTGGATCAGGGGAGGTCCAACCTGTATCATGAAATTAATTCATTCTTTTCTTAAAATGAGTCTGCATTAGACTGACAGTTAGGAATTATGGACCAAATTTTCAAGTTTAATCATTCATGTGGATATATATGTGCATACCTTATGCAAGCTGTGTTTGCATGGAAATCAGGCATTTGTGTATGTATATGGTCAGTTAAGTGCCTAATAAGTCAGCAAGCACCAGTAAATATCCTTTTTGAGAAAGTGAGCATCAGGAAGTGGAAATAAAAATCCCACAAATCTCTACCAGAAACTGTAGCCCTGTATCAAAACAGACATATACTGTATATGCTAAAGTAGGCATAGTAATTACTGGAAAAAGGCCACCACCCTATTAGATATCTTAATCTGTTTCTGTGTTTTAGTATCTGTTATGCTGTTTGTTTCATTAAAGCAAAAATCACAATAACTTGAACTAAAAGAATGTTGTAATTTAAAATTATTAATATTTCAAAACATATTAATAGTCCCCTTTCTGTTATAGTTTAAAAAATTACTCACACTTTTAAAGTACTATCCTGAATTCAGAGGTTGTGACACCATTATTAAGGACATATTTTTAGTTTTGATGCTCTGCCATTAGGTTTGTAATTCTCTCATATAGCAAATCTGCTTCTACAATCACTATTTCCCCCTTTATGACTGACCACTAAGTTTATGCTTGAAGCGCAAGTTTTTAATTTTTTAATTTAATGTATTTAATTTAATCAATTTCTTTTACTTCCCTCAGTACCTAATTCTCAGTTCAAATTCCTCCATGAGGATGCTGCCAGCATGAGAATTCTTCTGTAAGAGGGCTGTTCTGCTAATGGAAACTAATGGAAAATAATTTTATAGCATCTTATAAGTTATAAGCTCAACTCCATTCATCTGAAGAAGTGGGTTGTGCCCACAAAAGCTCATGATACCATCTACATGTTTTGTTAGTCTCTAAGGTGCTGCAAGACTGTTGGTTATTTTTTAAGTTTTTTCAGTTACAGACTGACACAGCTACCCCTCCGAAATTACTGTACAGAAGGAATATATACACAAGCCATATATTATATAACTAAAGGGACTCATGCCATATTGTAGTAAAAGAAACATATGGAAAAGATAATAGAATGCAGAAATAATATTAAAATCAATATGAAAGATAAATTACATGTACTGTACTATGTAATAGAAAGCATAAATTTACAGGCACATCAAAGACTACTCAGTATTTTGAAGCACACTCACCCTAAAAATATGCAAAGGTACATGTTTCAAAAGGTAAAATCAGTCACCTCATAAGCATAATGATTAATCATATTATTGTTAATTAGCCAGTGATAACTATAGACCAGTTATCAATAGTTGTTCCTTTCTAGCTCTTATAAGCCTTTCTCATGACCAGCTGGTGAAAAGAAACTTAAAATACTGTAACTGGGAAATTGTTTCCATCTAGTTATGTGTGAAGCTCTACCATAGGCTTTTTGCATGATCTTGGGCAGTCACTTTATTTCTCTATGCCTTAATAATCCAACTGCACAGTGGGGATAGTAATAACTCTTTTTTCCTACATTATTTATTTCATAAGCTATTTGGGACAGGAACTGTTTCTTAGCATACATCTGAACAGAGCACAGCAAAATGAGGCACTGATTTAAACAGGGGAGTTGAGGTGCTGCCATAATACAAATCATTGTAGGTAATAAAAATATGTGCAGGGTTTTCTTGAAAATGCACGCACCTTTCTGCAACATAGTACCAGATTCTAGGACCCTGCAACAAGTGAAGGGCTTCTCTGTTGAGCTACCCTAAGCGCAGATGGAAGAACCCTGTGTAAACATGCAGAGTCATTACTGTTGACACATACAGGCAGCTGATCTTGATGTCTTTAGCTAGAATACAAGGGATCTTAGGAGTGTCTCTCTGGAGCAAAAGGAACTCAGGGATAGATCCACAAAGGTAGCTAGGCACCTACCAGCCTCTTGAGTGACTTAGGTCCTATGTTCCCTCTAAGATTTTCCATCCATGAGGGGAGTGAGTTTTGTCTTGTGCACCAATATTGAGTTCATGTGTGCTCGTTTGGATGTGTGCCACTGTGGCACCCAAGTTATTAATAAATAGCCCTATCTTATAAACCTCTTACTTTTCCCACTGCTGCCATGTCTCCCACCCTCCCCTTGCCCCATCTGCTCCCCTGGTGCCTGCTGCTGCCCCCTACCCCTCACCCTCCTCTGCTGTCCTGGCTCCTGCCCTTTTCACTCCCCTTAGCCCTTTGTGGACATGTCCCCCTCCCCATCCTTCTCCCTGCGCCCACTCCTCCTCTAGCCCCACTCTGATCATCTGTAGCTACCCCTCCCCATCCCCTGGCCTAACACCTCCCTCTACCCACCTGCCCTGCCTCTCTCCTCTGGTGCCCATCCCTCCTCTCCACATGTCTGCCCTTCTGCTTCACCCTCACAATCCCCTGGCACTTGCACCTTCCCTTACTGCTGCGCCTTCCTGGTACTTCCCCCTTCCCTCACTGCCTCTATCTTCCTTGCCCACTTTCTCCCTAGCACTCACCCCCTCACCACACTCTGTCCCAGTTCTCCTCATGCCCCTCTGTGCCCTCACACATGACTTGCTCCCTCCCCTGCCTTCCTCATGCCCACCCTCCTTTCAGCCCCTTTTCTCCCAGCACCCACTCCTCCCCTCTCCTCTTCCTCCCTCTTGCCCCCATTTCCCCTCCTCTTTCATCTTCCAGCATCACCCTGTCCCCTCCCTTGTCCCATTCCCACTGACACCTTCCCTCCCCTCCCTCCCCCGCCTGCCCTTTTCCTCATTGTCTCTTCTTGTCCCACTGGCATTTGTCTTTCCTCCACCCTGCCCTTTGGTGCCTGCCCCTTTCTTCTCCTGCCCTGACCCCCTCCTCTCCCCTCAGCACAAGCCCCTTCCTCTCCTCACCTCCACTTTCCCCTTAGTTCTCCTCCTGCCCCTTTCCTAACTTTCTACCTTCAATGTGGAAAGCAGTTTGAGGGGGCTGGAGCTGGGACTGAGATGCTATTTTTAGCACAAGGCCCATTCAAGCTGGGGCAGCCTTACCGGAACTGCCTCACCTCATGCACCCCGGAGCCAGGCAGAGCAAAAGGGCAACCGCCAGGAATCCACCAGGCCACTGGTTGCCACCGCTGTCACTCACCTTCTGTTCCAGCAGGAAAGTGAGTGGTGAGTCTTAAAATGACGTGGGTGGACCTAAAATTGTTAGTGTGCAGCCGTGCAGGGAACACTGCTTAGGTCCAACATCTAGGTGCCACTAACATTTTCAAAACCACAGCGCAGCTGCCACCTAACCATAATTGCCTAAAGTAACAATGGCATCTTCATTTCCACTGGTGGGCAGACACAAAGCTGCTTAAAACCTGACACTGCTCCGTAACTGCTGAACTGACCTAAGTCCTTGCTCATGCTAACGTCCTGGTGGGACACTTAAACTCAGCATTCCCTGCCTATCTCACCCGCGGGGCCCAATCTGGTAGATGTTGGCCCTTGCACAAAAAGCAGCAGTGGGTGAGCTGGTCAGAATTTTTCAGATGGGGTTGTATGTGCATCCAGAATACTTAATAGTCCAGTGGTTAGAGCACTCATCTGGAAGGTGAGAGATCTAGATTAAATAACTGTTCTGCTTCATTTGGAGGAGGAACATGAACCCCTCTCTCCCACCTCCATGCATAATGGACAAGTTGCAGGGATGTAAATAATGACCATTTTGTAATCTGATACTATGGTCATGGAGTAGGCAGTGCATATAAGAATCTGGATAGATTCTGGTTATCTTGAAATAATGGATCTGATTCTGCTTTCACTGAAACATGCAAAATTAGCATGGGACCAGAATCATAATCAAGAGTGTTTTATTGTTGGCTACAGATCTCAATGCTGCTAAAGTTTCTAACATTAAGCAATGTTGTGAAAATATGGTTTCAGTTCACAGCCCAGTCTGGAAACAATAAACAAGATAGTATCAGAATAGGCTGGTTTAAAGCTTCCTACTTCACCAGCTTGGCGATGGATGGACCTGGCACCCTTGGAACAAAGGAAGGATAAGGGGGGCCCAGATTGTAGGGAGGAGGTTGGGGGGCTAATAACTCCCCTTACAGCAAAACTGTATTAATCTTAATGACTTAACCAACCAACCAAACAAACAATAAAGGTGCTAATGGTTCTTGATGTCTGTGTAGAATCTGGTGTTGGTCATCTTCCTTTCCAAGTGCAAACTAATGGTTCTTATCAGCCTCTTATAACTAGACTACTAGAGGTGCTACTAGACTATTTGTTGTTTTTTTAAGTTTTTCCTGTTACAGACTAACTCGGCTACCCCTCTGAAGCTTATCTACTCACTGTCTCTTTTTTTTCTTCCTCCCGTCCATTTTTTTCCTTCTCCTTACCTTCCTACTTCCCTTATTTATTCTTGGTTCGGGACTTCCAAAACTCCTGTCATCTGAAGAAGTGGGTTGTGCCCACAAAAGCTCATGATACCAGCTACATGTTTTGTTAGTCTTTAAGGTGCTACTAGAATATTTGTTGTTTTTTAAGTTTTTCCTGTATTAATCAATGTTTGCCAAATGCTTAAGTCCTTTGGATGAAAGGCGCTATCTCAGTATTATTAAGTTGAGCATTTTTGTTTTAGTTGTATAGTTGTATAAGAAGCATTCTCAGTTAATGGAGAAAGACAGGTATATGCAACAACAATCATGATTAGCTTGATCAGTGAGTAATTTAAAATTTAACAAACAGAATGGATGCCACAAAAACACAAGAAAGAAAGCACAGCCAAAAGAAACCAACAGGATTTCAAAATCAAAACAGTCTACCATAAAAGAGAATCCAAGGGGGCCAAAACTGACAGCAAAACAAGAGTTCATACTGAAATCACAGCCAAAAGAATATGTATTTTTAAAAATGATAAAAGGCAAGGAAAATATTTTCAGCACCCTTTTGTCTTTCCTTAAAAGTCAATGACGATCTGAATTTGAAAGCAGTGCTTCTGATCTTATGATATAAATTGCTATTGTACATCTGATATACTGGTGCTGAAAGTCTCACTGCTCTTAACCACCTTCAACCATATAATCTGATAAAAGGCTCTTTTGCCTGATGAAAGCTTTCTCAACTACTCTTTGAAGTATCAGACACGATTAGATTTTTAGAAAAACTGGAGAGAGACTCCTCTCAACTGTGCAATATCTCAGGAGAGTGCATAATCTATGATCATACCAGCCCTACTTCATGACTTCTTCTCCTCTGATTTCCTATCCACACATGAGTCCACTTGAAAATTGACCCCAAGCTTCTCAAAATTCTGTACAGGCTCTGCCTCTCTCCAACCTCATGTCAAGTATTTTTCTCTGCCTGTTCACTCTATTCTCCCAGAACAAATCTTCAAGGATGTTGGGGTGCAGAAGGGTAGAGTAGAGTTGTTCATTGTATTGTGCATTTGTGTTGCCCTGTCTTCCTGGAATTCCCTTCTTCACAGACAGGGTGCACCTATATAGCAGCGCTAGCTCAAAATAATCTACACAATTTGAGCTATGCAAATTGCGTAGCTTATTTCGAGCTTATTTTGAGATAGTCTATTTCAAAATTTGGTGCTGTTTGACACTGTCTACACAGTGACGAATTTCAAAATAGACTGCTAATCCAACAAGTCCCTTAATCCTTGTGCAATGCGGTTTACCGGGATGTCAGAAAACAAGCCCGTTATTTCAACTGCATTTTGAAATAACGGGTGTGCTGTAAAGACGTGGAAAATGCTATTTCGGGATACTGGATATATCCCAAAATAGCGCCGCTGTCTAGACGTACCCATAGAGACTTACTTCCTCCCCAAAACTCACTTGAAAACCTTTAGCTTAACTTTGACATTCAATATAAAGAGAGATAAACCTCAAGCAGTTCAGAGTCAGGGTTCAATAGGTATAAGCATTTACGAGTTTGGAATGTTTACTTGAACTACCCGTAGCTCCTGAGTCTGAAAAATTGGGCTGGCCTGGAAATCTCACAAAACCAGGCTTTAGGCTGTGTCTAGACTACATCCCTCTTTCGACAGAGGGATGTAAATTAGACACTTTGAAATTGCAAATGAAGTGGGGATTTAAATATCCCGCGCTTCATTTGCAGAATCGCGTCATGGCGCACTTTCGAGTAAGTGTCATTTCAAAAGTAAAACCGCAGTCTAGACGTGGTTCTTTCAAAAACGTCAGGCTGTACAGTACAGGCTCTTTCGAAAAAGGCTGCCATTTTTGAAAGAACCGCGTCTAGACCGCGGTTTTACTTTCGAAATGGCGCTTATTTGAAAGAGCGCCATGACGCGATTCTGCAAATGAAGCGCGGGATATTTAAATCCCCGCTTCATTTGCAATTTTGAAGTGTCTAATTTACATCCCTCTGTCAAAAGAGGGATGTATTCTAGACACAGCCTTAGTGTGGTATTTCAGCACATACAGTTCTGTTCCTAGCTGGAAAGCATAAGTGAGGAAAGAATATTTGAATAATAGAAAACTTTACAAAAAGCTCAGTTTGAGTTTGGTTCTAATCATTACCTAGGGCATGGAAGGGTTTTTTTTCACTTATCAGAAAATGTTCTGTGATATTCTTTTCAAAGGACGCTATATCAAACATATTGTATCATATGAACAGTTATGACACAGGTGCCAAACCAATATCATTATGCTTTTTATCTATGGGGACCCAGTAACATTTATACTCAATCAGATGTTTATTACACTGTGCAACACCTTTTATATCCATTATGTGATCTCTAGGCTTTAGTTCAGCATGTTTTATTTGATATCCATTTATTTATCACATTCTGGCCATACAGTATAGCCATATTGGTCTGCATTTTCTCTTTCAGCTGAATGACTGTGCACAAAAATTCTTAGAATCAAATTCTACCCTGATAGACATGCTCTGAATAAATATGGAGTATTTATAAGTATTATAAAGTATTAAAAATAAATGACTCCATTGAACCTACTGGTACTTAATCTTCATTAAAAATCCAAGTCTGTGAGATGCACCATAACCTCAACTCCCATTGAACTTGCAGGATTGGGTCCTAAATGATTTCCAATATCATATCACAAATTGAATAGATGCAACATGCAAGAAAACAAACAAAAGAGATGAAAGAAAATATTGCTTTCATCTTATTAAGTTGCACTTTAGATATTTGTTTGCTTTCTATATATGCATTATCTCCTGCTCTCGCTTACATCTGTCTCTCAATATATTCATTTCTAAAATTTTCAAGTATCAGAAAGCAATAGAAAAAATATTTGAGCATTGATTTCAAACACGATTAATACAACTATGCCTTCACTCTTACATACAAAGGGGATATATTTTCAGAAGCAGCAGCAACACCAGTGTGTCTATTTGCACATGTAGGTAACATAACTGTGCGCACACACACACACACACACACACACACACACACACACACACACACACAGGATAGCTCAGTGTGGAAATGACCATTTAGAGGTTGAGTCATTTATATGTTCAAATCCTCTACTATTAACATATACAGAGTAAACATGTACACAAATGTTTGAGCACAAATGCAAGCAAATTTTCATGTGCTGTTTGCAAGCTTCTTTTACTGAAAATTTGGTCTGAAATGTACAATTAACCTGCAGCAAGCTGTATAGGTTTCCAGGCCATGATAATGAAATCTCCATTAGATGTAAGGTGATTGTCTTTAAGACTTAGGAAACAATTTCCTGCTAACTCCATGATGTTCAGCATGCCCCGCTGACTAGAATAGGGAATGTCAGAAGGATACAGTGAGTCAAAACATTATGGGTGGGATTCAGCACCAAAATCCCCTAAGACTTCTTTGAAAATCCCATGCTAAAGCTAATAATGACTTGGAAGGCAGAAACCTATCAGGATTTTCTGCTTTCTTTTGGCGTGTTGGGAATTGACGACTGCTAGAGTAGTTGGACTAATGGTTTGATTCAATCTAGAAAATCCTCTCCTATTTAAAAAGTTTAAATGCATAAAACCAGATAAATTAAGCAGCTTGAACACCACAACACTGGATAATATTTTAGACTGCATACGGAATTATATAACAATTTTGCTCAGACTGTACCATGTACACTTAGTACTGGCATCCTTTCCCTGATCCTCAACAAAGGTTTAGTGGCAAATACTGTAGCAAGGTCTCTTATATCATGACAATTATTTACAGGCATGCTAAGAGGTATTAGAAATAATTATAGTTAAACTACAACAGTCACACTAAATTCATTATAATTTGTTACACAGTATCCTTATTTTTGTTATGCTTGCTTACTTACCCACAAAGTTCAGTCATTTGCAGTGGATCTCGCTGTACATATTATGAATTTGTGAGAGTCTAAAATGCATATTTCCAGTTACGTTATTATTAGCTAAATATATAGCAGGAAGGTATATTAATTATCATTTGCCTCTCTAAGAAAGAAGATGGAAACTTAGACATTTCCTACTTTTTCCTAGGCTGAGTCACGTATACCCACATACCAATTCATAAGACCAAGAGAGCTTAGTTGATTTACATTTTTGAAAAATCAGTCTTTTAGAAATGTACATGCTCTTTATATTATGCATAAAAAGACCATAAATGTCATCAGGTGAAGATTCTCAAACCTTCAAGAAGGGCCATGTTAGGGCAATGTTACATAATTTAATCTTTTCTAGAAGAAATTTATTAGCAGGTATCGCAATGCAGGACACCCACCTAGGCTCCCATGTCCTCAGCCTGTTCCCTGCTTACACTGTGCTATTCCCAGCAATCCAGTGTTTGAGCTTTAGTTTTTTTATACAGGATATGAAAAGATGTGATTGCCAGCAGTTACAAGTTATCCCACAGCTCTTGATAAGCAAGCATATTTATTCTTAAGGTGAACCCAGTACAGTACAAACAAAACATTAAAACTAACATAAAATAAACTATGTGCATGCTAAAAATATTACCAGAGCTCAGCCCAACTTCAGGCTAGGGCTCTAGTAAGAATTCACAGCTGTGGTTAGCCCTTGGTTACAGGTTCATAACTGTCTCAGATTCAGAACCAGAACCACCATGAATAGTTCAATTTCTACATAGTTTTGGCCTTCAATCTTGACTTCATGTAAGAGGTGATCTGCAGACAATGGCCCACTCTTCAAGTCCAAGTTTTACAGGACTGAATTTCTGTATAACTGGAAGTGAGGAATTTGCATTTACCTTCCCTTATATATTCCCCAGGAAAACCACCACCACTCTGATTTACAAAAGTCTGTTCTAAACTGGTACACTGTTCAATATAGCTCTTTGAACCCTCAGGTCTCACATATGTCACACACACCTCCCGAGATATTACATACAATTCCAGCCCACAATAATACATAAACCATTCATTTAATACAGTGGACCCCAAAGACATTTAAACTTAATTCAATAAGATCTCTCAAGGATATGCAGGAAATTGCCATATCTGTCATAGCAGGTATGTCCATAGGCTATATATCTGATCTCCAAGGCAACTCTTATGACTCCAGGTTTCAAATAAATGAAAGCTATACTTGGGTTATGAAAAATGACTCATCTAGATAGTAGCACTGCTCTGTGTCACATGTGGCCACATTTTTCAAGCTGCTAAAACTAGGCTCCTAAATATACACTTATACAGATAAATATGAATGCCCTGATTGTCAGAAGTGCTGAGAAAACCACAACACCCAGTGATGTCACTGGGAGCCATAGGAATTAAGTGCATTTAAAAATCAGGAATTCAGAAGCTGGAAAATGTAATCTATCTGTTGATAGGATGGATTAAAATACCTTTATAGAAGTTTTGTAGCACCAAAGAATTCTTCATACCTGATTACATAACTAAAATCTGTAAGCGTCTACTGTTTGTTTCTCCATTATATCTGTCTGTTCTCTGCATTTTTTAAACACCTATCCTTGTGATAACTTTTAATTTTATATATTAGCTAGAAGATTTACCCAGTGTCTTCCAGGGCTGGATGTTTGTGTGTGTGTCTGGGGAGAGGTGTTGGAGTCAGGGTTGGGGAATGAGAAGGGACTCAGTGTAGGAGGCTGGTGGTGTGGGGAGGTGCAGGAGCCGGCGAGGACTGGGCTACTTGGACAGTGGGCAGGAAGATTACCCCCACTCCTGTCCCCTGCTGCTCCAATACAATTATAGCTGTCCTGGTCCCCATCGCTGCCCCTTTCCCATGGTCATCACAGAGAATAACTGTTGTTTCTAGCCACCCCTTCCCTATCCATGACATGGAAAACAATCACAATCCAGGCACATCCCATTGTCCTGCAACAGCCAAACCTTGACCTTGCTTTAAGTAAGGAGAAGCTGCATGTCAAATTTGGTAGTCCTAGCTCTTATTGTGTAGGAGGAGTTCTTGAACAAGTGGACGGATGGATAGACAGATTTGCTCATTCGCCCACAGACAAACTCTCTCAAATACATAATAGATTTTGATTTAAAGGAATAAGAAGACAGCTATACAAGGCTTTTGGCACCCTAACATGTAACACACACCACAAGAGAACCCAGCAGTATTAAATAATAATTCAAAAAGAAACTGCTAGCGAGCTAAAACAAGTTCCATTGTACCACTTCATTATTTAGGAAGCACAACTTCAGCGACAGCCAAAAAATCCTTATCAAAACAGCAGGGTCTTACAGGCGTCCTGCAATGTCTCCAGATTCAGTTTGGCCCAAAAGGGAAGGCGAGTTCCAGAGACTTGGGACTCTCTGGGCATGTCGACACTACAGAGTTATTTCAGAATAACTTGCGTTATTTTGAAATAACAAGGCGAGCATCCGCACAGCAAGTGTGTTATATCGAAATAATTTCAAAATAACGGGCTTACTATAGTAAAATAACAACCCATCATTCTATGAGGAATAATGCCTATTTTGAAATTACTATTTCAAAGCAGGATGAGTGTGGAAGCTCAGCTGTGCTTATTTCAAAATAACTGGCCTCCAGGGCTTCTCACCGCTGCCCTGGAGGCCACTCTGTCCACACCCCTCAAAACTCTATAGCTTCACTTCTTCTGCAGGGTTTGAAGCCGCAGGCAGAAGGGAAAGGGCTTCTGGCATGACACTAGCTCTGCTAGCACTGTGCCACATAACAATACCCTGCTCTGCTTTCCCTGCTGCCATGAGTGACCCCAGTGGTCTCTCCAAGCCCCCCCACAACTGCAAGCATGCCAGCAGCCAGCTCGGATGTCCCAGGGCTGGGGAGAAAAAGGGCACCATCCTGGACTAGTGCTGAGATCCTGGATCCCATAGAGGTGTGGGGTGAGGAGTAGAACCTCCATGATCTCCACACCAGGCACCACAATGTGGACATCTATGGCCGGATGGCAGCCAGCCTGGCCCAAAAGGGGCACAGGCGCACGCTGGGCCAGGTATGGATGAAAATTAACGAACTGAGGCAGGCCTACACCAAGGCCAGGGAACAAAGTTCCTACTCTGGAGCAGCACCCCAGACCTGCCACTATTATGAGCAGCAGGATGGCATCCTGGGAGGGGGGCCAGTTGCCTTTCCCTCCTCATCGTGGACTCCGGCCCGGACATGCCCATCATTAGCCTCCAGGGGGGCAGGGCTGTGGACCAGGAGGACGAGGAGGAGTAGGAGGAGCAGGTCAGGCTGGTCATCATGCCCACCGGTCAGGAGGTGGGCATCAGCCTGGAGCCAGTATCCTCCTCCCAGGATGTCTCCCAGGGCTCAGATGAGGCTGAGGAAGGCACTTCAGGTGAGTTCCATCACTTTCCCTATCTACACATGGGGGGAGGCGGCAGGCTGTGAGGAGCTGCACGCTCCTCGCTTAGCCTTCTTGGCCTGGGGATCACACATCAGTCTGTGCACGTAGGTGCACATGGAATGGCAGTCTGGAGCACCCAGCCCCATGCGGCTGTCACACAGGAATCCATCACTCCTTCTCACAAGGTTTCTGGACAGGCCTGCCTTACTCCCGACTCCATGGTGGAACATCCTTCCACAACAAGCTACCACTAAAGAGGCTGGGGTCATGGAAACACACAGCAATGCCACACATGGCACAGGATCATGCCCACACTCTCAGGCAGCATCCACGCCTGGTCAAGTGCGGTGATGCAATGGACACTGATCCCCTGCATGGGAGCACTGCCCGGGGAGGAAGAGGAAGAGACCCCAGTAGCACTCTCTCTTGACAAGCATCATCTGCTGCTCACACACACCTCCCCCAACACTCTCCCCACCTCTCCTTCAATGGGCAGAGATAGAAGTTCTCCCTTTGCAGGACATTGCCACTGCTGGACCCAGCGTGTGAGAGACATGGAAGGAAGCCAAGCCACCCTGTCCCCCACTCAGAAGAGTCTGAGACGTGGCTGTAGAGAGGACCCCCTTTAAGCATGAGACTCAGATAGCCTCAGTCAGCAGTTACAGGAGTGACTGCTGTCCTGATGCCCTGCCTGGAGTGCTTCTGGGGAGCTTTAAATGCAATTCAGGCTCCAATCAGTGTGGACGTGCTATTTTGATATAGATCTGTGCTATTTCAATGGGGATTTGTAGTGTGGACACTACAAATAGTTATTTCTGGGGTTATTATTTTGAAATAAGCGTGTACCGCAGACATAGCTTCACAGAGGACACCCTGTCAACTGCCTTCTTTCTTTTATAATGAGGGGATCCAGCTTGAGTGGCTCTGCTGACTGCTGGCTTTCACCCTGTAGTGGGTACTGGGGTTTCTCATGAGTTCGTATAATTGCTAAGAACAACGTTCACATACAGAAGCAGCATCCTAGATTTCTTTACTCAGACACTAAGAATCTGAGTTACAAATATATTACAAGGCAATTCCATTCTGGAGTAATGTTAACAGGTAAGCTCGTTGATTTAAGTTGTGTCCAGAACCCCTGGATAGTTAAAGTCTTCTATAATACTGTTTTTATTATATATGCATTGTATTATTTATGCATCTTGAAATAATCCCTGCTATTTATATCCCACTCTGTGTTGTATTCATTAAGAAATGTGGTCTGGTTTATTTTCTTACATATCAATTCTGAAAAGAAAAGCCACATACACCAAACAACTCTCTTGTGGTAGGAAAGCTGCAGAACAGTGAATGGCAAACAACTCTCCTCCACCACTGCCATCCGACTGAGAGCCTTGCAGTTCATCTAGACCGATTTCTTATTAATACCGATAAAAGCATAAATGTGATTGCAGCCTGGGTAAAGTGCTTCCTGGAACACTTCGCTTCCTGGAACATCCCCTTCCCACAATTTCTTGGTAACTAAAAAGAAACTGATTTATTGAAGACATATTTTCAATACTAGACAATCATGCTGTCCAATCTTAATACAAAAGGACACAAATGGCTTTCTGACAATTTAACTGACGAGAATAAAATGCCAAAAAGGAAAAAAAGGAGCCTTACCTTTATTACTTTACCCCAGAGGAAAGACTGCTTACTCAAAAAAAAAAAAAAAAAAGAATTTTAGCTTTATTTTTAGTGGATATATTCTATAGACAAGGTGGTCCTGTTTCAGCAAAAGGGGCAAGATTAGATGACCTCTTGAGGTCTCTTTGGGTACGTCTAGATTACATGCCTCTGCCGACAGAGGCATGTAAAATAGGCTACCCGACATAGTCAATGAAGTGGGGATTTAAATATCCCTGGCTTCATTAAAATAAAAATGGCTGCCGCGCTATGCCGGCTCAGCTGATCGTTGGCACAGTGTGCGAGTCAAGATGTAGATCTGTCGACAAGGGAAGCCTTTGTCGACTGCTCCCTTATACCTCGTGAAACGGTGTACATCTAAACTACACCGTTATTTTGAGATAACCTTGTGTTATTTTGAAATAACAGATGGCTTATTCCGAAATCTGTAAACCTCATTCTACGAGGAATAACACCTTTTCCAAAATAACTATTTCGAAATAAGGCGTGTATAGACCCTCCACTTCTGCTATTTCGAAATAGCTCCTCACCAGGGCCATTTTAAGTTATTTCTCCCCAGTGCCTCCTGGGGCTCTAAATCGAGATAGCACATCTACATTAGGGAAGCCTGCCTCAGACTAATTTGGAGGCTTCCCTGCAGTGTAGACGTGCTATTTCAAAATAAGCTGTTTCGGAATAACTATTCCAGAATAGCTTATTTCGAAATAAGTGTGCAGTGTAGATATAACCTTCTAATCCCAAATTTCTATTGTTCTATGATTCTATATTACAAAAACCAAGCCAATGGTATTACAAACTACCTTACTGAATTTTATGTTGTTACTTAGGAATATCTAACCTGATAGTAGGAAAATCCATTCAGCCTACATCTCCTAAAACTCTCATAAAATCTCCCCGCCTTTTGACTCCACATGCCAAGTTAAAATCTTCATAGGAAATAATTGTGGAATTATGACTTTTTTAATGTACAATATAGAGAAGTCACACCAGTTTTTGTTTATTTTTTTTTAAAGGAATTCACTGATAGTGAAAGGTTCCAGAGGGACACTCGAGAATGAAAGACCCATGTTTATCTCCCATAGGAGCAAAACACTGGTTGTAGAAGTGCGAGTTCCCATTCCGCGGCATTGCCAGCTAGAATTAGTTGGGAGTTCTTTCACGTTTTTTGTTGACAAATGCTGACTTGTTGAAAATGATTGCAAAGCATGCCTCTCCCCTGGGAATGGGCCCCAAGAGGACAGAGCAGATTGGCGCTGGCCACAGGAAAGTGGCTCCCTCTTCAACCACCACTGGCTGCTTCATGCTGTTGTAAAATATGAACAGGCTGAACACATGTTGCAATACTTAAAGATGCTTAAGCTGTACAAGAGGAGGCGTTAAGAGGCTCTACCATTTAATATCCTTTGATATCAATGGAAAGACTCCCATGGATTTCAATGGGCTAGAGAACAGCGCATTTCTGATTTCCTAACGTGCACGTAAAAGACACGATTTAACAATTAATACGTTTTTCTTTAACATAGTCTTCTAGCGTGTCACAGTCCTCTTCATATATAAGTAAGACAGTTCTGTGGAATTGCATCAGACTGCTATGGCCATCAATGAAAGAATAAGGGCCAATCCAGGAAGGCACAAGAACAAGAGAAGCAAAAACTCAGCGATGAACTTTTTCTGCTTTTATGTGTATCTGTACATGGATAAGAGAGAAAATACTACGGTGGTGTGCTTAACAGGCTGAGGCAAGCTTCTTTTATTGCACAGTTCACAAGCATTATTACACTTGACAGTAATTCACAAGCTTCCTACAGGCTAAATAGTTTGTATACTGACTTAAATATACAGAGGTATCAAACGCATTATGATTCTGCCAATGCAACGTGGGGAATTTTCCACTTCAGATTGCTGAGGAAAATGCATATGCTGTAGGGTAGGATATCATGTATGGAGGAACAAGGTGGGCAGGATATGGTGTTAGGCACCATTATTCTCAAAGGATCAAAGAGCAGGCAAAGGCACAGTAGAAGTGCTTCATTACATTTTAAATGGGAATAGGTCTGAAGGTAGGAAACCCTGTGGTGCTTGTAAAGGATTAAGTAGGGTAATGTGCTTTTAAAGAAGACATAAAGTGCCATGTAATGTGATACATTTAAGCCTAAATGATTTTTTTCTATGAGTCCTCAATGAATGTTTAAACAAGCATGCCTTTGGTCCTGGTAAATCTGCTCACAATAAATAACTGCCACAAAAATGGAGATTCTTTTGACTAAGATACGTATTTCATAACCTAAGCAAAAAAAGGAACCCCCCCCCCAATTTGGAATACACAGAGTATTTAGGAATAATAAAGAAAAAATAGAGATAAAAGGAAATATTCTCCAGAATAATCCAAAGCAAATATAGAAATACAGATGCCTTCCTTTTTTTTTCTAATATGACAAAGTAGCTAAAAACACCCAAACTGGTTGTTTCCATGCCTTCAATGGCTTTTATTTTCTGACAGAAAGGAAAACAGAGGGCAGACAAGAACATATTTAAGGTGCCTATGCTTCTCAGGCTGTCATATATTCTGAGCTTTCAAACTCTATTAATCTGTTCAATGTCTATCTACTCAGCTATCCTTTAACCATACCTGAAACAGGTGCTGTGGATGTAAAAGGAATGAGGGCATGTACAGCCATATACATATCTTGACCTAATTAATGGGGGGAAACAGGGACTAGGATATGTCAAAAACCAGAAATTTAGAAAAAGGATTGTGTGTACATCTTACCCTTCTCCCCTGCCTCTGTCTCAGCTGACCAAGGATATACTGAAGTTGCATCTTTTCTGATCCAAGCAGAGATAAAGAAATGTTGTCATAGGGCTTAAATTGTGTTCTCATGCACAGATTATTGTGAGCAGTAATCATGCCTACTATAGTAGTGCCTAAAGGTCAATCACAAGTGAGAGAACTGCCCCACCCCCCCACCAAATGTGGCACCCAACTGAGGAAAAAACTCTCCCCACATTTCCATCGTACACCAGAGCCTAGGGGGACCCAGGTTTGGGGATTTTGTGGGCTCCAGCCCCGCAGGGAGATGGTAGGGAAGCTGGAGCACCAGAGTGGGCTCCCCAGTGCTGGAGGAGAGGTTGCATGCAGGTAAGACAGGGGCTGCATCCAGCCCCGGGTCCTTAGGTTCTCCACCCCAATCAAAATAGACAAGATAGACACAGGACAGGGTGAAGGGGTAGAACACAGCAGCAGAGTGAACAATGTGATGGCAGCAAACAGTACACTGGTTCCATTATTTTTTTGGGGGGAGGAGAGAGTTACTTAGGAGGGATCGGCTAAATAGAAAGACAAAGTAAAGATAGAGCAGTGAGGGAGACAGCATAAGGGAGAAGACGACATAAGGGGGAATTGTGCAGTGAAGTCAGGCAAAAAGACTGTGAGGAAGGGGAAGAAGGCTGGAAGAAATCGCCCATCGGCAAAGGGCACACAAAGCCCAGTCAAAATAGTACAATGTTCTCTCTAGATGCAATGTGGACATATCCTAACACCCATGGCTCACCCTTATCAGCTGATTTGGAGTCATGGGGCTCAGGATGCAGGACTGTTTAGTTGGGCTCAGACTGGAGACCAGAGTTTGGGACTCTAAAAGGAGTCCGGAGCCCAGAGTGCATGGTCCAGTGTGAGCCTGAACATCTATACCATAGTTGAACAGCCCAGTAGCTGGAGTCCTGCAAGCCCAAGTCAGCTGACATGGGCCAGCCATAGGTGTTTAATTGTAGTATAGACATATCCTCAATGTGCAGAGAGGCCCCTGCTTTGTATGTTTCTGCTTCTATCAGGTGAGGTCTGACTCATTCCTCTCTGCAATTTCTCCCCCTCCTTCAGGCCACATGGTATGGGGAGGCAGAAGTGCAATTTCCACTGAAATTGCTGATATACAATCCATGCAATCCCACTGAAATAAATGGGATGCATGAGGTGTCAGTCAGCACTGAATTTGCCTCCATAGTATTATATTTTTCAAAATAAAAGTTACTAAGCAATAGTTATCAGGGTGACAGAGAGAAAAATTAAAAGGATTTTAAACTGTATGAAAAAGGTTTAAGACAGTGCCTGCCTCTGTACTCCTGTTGTTCGACTGGTTTCACTTTGCAATGGCTGCCTGCACATCTAATTTACCTTGGAGAGGATGCAGCAAAGGAGTGTTGTTAAAGCAAAGGATGTTTGACATATTCATTTGCAACACACATGCTATAATCCCCAGACACGTCCTTACAGTCACAGTATCTGAATCTCTTCATGGACACACTATGTGGCCTAGTGGAAACTTTTTTTTTGGTATCTGTATTGCCTTATTTATTAATTTTTAGTAGCTGTCCAAGAATATTTGCTTGGCAAATTGTCCATGTTATCTTTTCTTGTTGAGTCATGACTTAGCACCAATTAATGGTGTTATTAAAATGAAACACAAAATGAGACCCAAAATTAGTTTGATTTGTTTGATGTTATAATCTTATGGTTTTAATAGCTCTGGTGTGGCCAGTTGTTTTTCAAGGTCTGGAATGAGTACATTAAACAATGTAAATGGGCCAAATGGATTCCTTAAATCCTTCCTCTGAATTACTTGCATGCTTTCATTTTAGAGTTATTTTAAAGAGACTAACCTCTGCCTCAGTTACATTTTTGTCTTAATTTTCTTCTGCGCACAGGGTTGGTATGTAATACTGTATTTATCATCCAAGTGAGGATGAAAGATTCAAACAGATCCTGCAAAAGCAGAGCTTCCAATCCCTTAGAGAGAGATATTTCTTCCTGGCCAAGCCAAATACAATCTTCAAAGAGCCTTCTATTTATCACCTGTCTGAGCAGCACAGGGCTCTCTTGCTCTCTCTCTCTCTCTCACACTGACTGTGGCATTTTTTCCTGTGAGGTGTATGGGGTGGTGTGTGTGTGTGGGGGGGGGGGGGGGGGGAGAGCGAGAGCAAGCACCCATGCATGCATATGCAGGAATAGTTGGAAGTGCATGCTCATTGGGAATGGTCTTATAGTTATTTGGAAAGAGAGAGAGGGGTTTGGCTGATTGCTGCTTTGCTAAAGCTTATCTCTTTGATACCATCACATGCAAACACTTATTCCTAGAAAGCAAAGCTATGGGAACTCAGACAATACCGCTTCTGTCAACTTAAAGACAGAAAATGCCATGTCTTCAGGAGTTAGAACTCAAAGACTGTAATTTGGAATTACCTGCCAGTGACTGGTTGCTTTCCTTAGCTAAAGGGAGCACACAACATACAGCTGTGTTTTTTGTGCTGCATTTTTTGATTGCCCTGAAACTCATTGTATAGATTTGGCAGGCAAGCTAGAGTGATGGATTTTTTAAAGGGGCTTCTCAGCTTGCAAACTGGACCAAAATATATTTTCTCAAAAATGTCTTTTTCCATCCCAATCAATTTTTAGCTGTCCCATTTTCTGACACCTTCGAACTCTATACCTCAAATGTATTTCAGCTTATGACACATTCTAACAGGATATCATAAGAGCACTTCCCCTGGACCGTCTCACCTCCCCCTCTTTCATGACATTTAGTGTTTGGTAAATCTTGGTGTTGGAAAATACAATCCACTGTATAGTGGTGGTGGGTGGAGTCACTTTTTTATAAAACTCCTAAACAGTTTTTGTTATCTTGTAGCTCTTTTATTGTTAAGAGCTCACCAGTAAGAAATGGCTTCCTCCCTTTTTTAAAGTCCCTTTCCTTCATGTGCAATCATCAACTGCCACAACAGCATGGGTATGTAGGATATGCTAGAAAGTGTATTTCAGTAGAAACAAAGGCAACAGCTCTGAAATGGCTTGATTGGCTTGATAAATCTAAAAAAGATTGAACAACTAAACATGAAGAAACATGCAGCAGTTCAATTTTCTATTATAATTAATTCTCCCCATCTTCAAATTTAAATTAATCCTTTAAAATTGGGCCTTGCTAAAATAACAAAACATGCTGGTTTCTCAGGGCCCTAGTTTATAGAATCAATTTTAAATTTTCAATCTGGAGAGGTTATCAGAGGGATAAATTCTATTCTCTTGTCATTCACACATTGAAGTCACTGATGAAAATATTCACAAATCTCATTCTGTGCTATTTAATGGATAATAAATGGGATGTTTACTCTTCTAAGAACTCACCTGACAAACAAGTTTTTACTTAATTTTGTTTTCTCATAGCAAATTAAATTTAAAAGATTCCTATGAGGTTTTTAAAACAAGGTCATGCTTTTCTGCCTGCTTTCTGCAAAACACATAGGATTCATAACCATGAGTGAAAGACTAAGTTTTCAGAGGCAAAAGTCTAAAAACAAATCTGTGTGTTGTGTTCAAACCTACATAAGTACTTTGTACACTGAAATGTCTTTTGTTATTAGAGTCCAGTGATCCTACTCTCATTTTGGATTCTGACAAATGTATTCTTCTTTCATGTCTCTAAATCCTCAATCGTTTTCAAAGCAACTATTTTTTGGACTTACATTTTAAAATGTAATGGAAAAGGAACTGGGCTAAGAACACCCAATCCTTTGCGCTAGAGCAACGAGCTACATAAAATCCATGTATAAATCAATGAAGAACATTATGTTATATGCAAATGCAGCTTCAAATGTTAACAACAACAATTAAAAAAATCCAGCATTGTGCATCCAACAGAGCATCTCCAGTTGTCAAGGGAAAGGAAAACCATGTTTCATACCTTCTGAATGCCTGCTGGTGACTCCAGCACATTGTTCTCTGAGCCGTTACTTCTGTTAATCATTCGCCACATTTGGGAATACATGCTGTCCCTCTCAAAAGGATTCATCCCCTTCACTCGAACATGCTCATAGACTGCAGAGTCCAAGACAGTGCCATAAGGAATATCCGTCTGCCTGGAGAGATCCTGGAGAGACCTTAATTGGTGGTGAAGAAAAGAGACACAGGAGACATGATTCCACATTTTCAAGCTGAACGGGAGCTGCAGGCAAGCAAAGGGCACACACATGAAGACAGCTGCCAAGTCACTGTTTTGTTTGTTTATTTTCTTAAAAGACAAAGTAAGACTAGGAGCAACAGAAAATTGCTTTTATGCTTCGAGACAGAAAGAAAAGTGTGAGGCCAAAGGGAAGGGGGGGAAATGAGATCAAAGGGGAAAAAAGAGAACATTGCAAGGAAGAAGAGTGTGCTCCCCAGGGACAGCCGCTTTCTTTTAGGAGGGGCCAAAAGGGAATGTTTTTAGCCACTCCAACAAATGTAAAATTAATCTGATAAAAGCCTGGTAATAGCCTAAAGTAATGTCCCTCTATTTTACACATTACCGGGGACACTCAAACTGAAATCAGAAAGTTCAGGAAAAGAGCTCACTGAATATATCTTTAACAGGGGTGGGCAAAAAGGCCTCCACGAGCCGGATCCAGCCCACCAAGTGGGTTGATCCAGCCCACCAAGTGGGTTGATCCAGCCCACAGAAGGCCTGCTGAGCCCCCACCTCCAGGCCAATCAGGGCCTAGAACCGAGGAGCACATGGTGCTTAGAATCAACCCTGGAGGTTGACTCTAAGTGCCGAGGGCAGGGAATGAGAGACTTCGCATGCTCCCCTTGCCCCCAGGCCAATCAGGGCTTGGGGGCGGGGGGAGCACATGAAGTCTTCTCCCACCCTGCTCCCATCTCCTAAGCGACACACGCTCCTTGCAGGATGGGGGCAGGGTGGGAGGAGACTTCGTGTGCTTCCTCACCCTAGCCTCCTCCCACTGCCAGGGGCAAGGGCACCTAGAGGAAACCACCAGCTGTTCAGAACAGCTGGTGGTTCTCTGCGGGGGAAGGGGGGCGGAGGGAGGCAAAGACTTCATGTGCTCCCCCACCCCTAGACCAATTGGGGTTGTGGGTGGGGAAGCATGGAAGTATCCTGCCCCTGCCCCTTCTGCCTGAGGCCCCACCACTTCTGGGGCATTCCAGGGCCACTTCGAAAATTCCTGAATTGGCCCCTGGTAAAAAATTATTGCCCACCCATGATCTTTAACTATTAGGCCCAAGCATTATTTGGAACTGGCATGTTAAACACTAGAAAACAGCTGTCTTTGCTGGTACATACAGCATCAAGACATACACTCAGCATCCAGAATAGATTCACTGCATAGCATAATTTCCAGAAGCTGGAGACTTCTGTTCTATTTTTATGAGCTTCCACTACTTTCAGTTTACAATAAATGTGCTCTGTTTGATAAGTTCTTTAGCCTTATCCACTCTTTGTGTCGGTATGAGTATATACACACAAAAACTCATTATACGGAAACTGATTTAGGGGTTTCTAGCGATGGCCAGAATATGTTGTATCTACCCTGTCTTGGCCTTAAAAAAGCTTTGTTATGGTCCCTTCAAGGTTTCAGACAAGACCTCTTTGCCCCATTTACTCATCCTATTGTACCACTTAACCAAACCTTGATTTCTTTAATGATATGCATTACAGTTTCAGAGGGACTGCTGTATTTTATCTAATACTTAGGACCCATTAAAACTGTTGCTGGCCCAAATTAGTTTTTATGTAACTGAACAAATCTAATGAATGACATTTAAGGACAAAAAAATTATCTGTCTGTATGCAGTCATAAAGTAGATCAGAAGTTCTTAAACTGAAGCGGGATATGCTGGGGTGGGGCACAGACTGTATTTGGTGGGATGAGGGACATTAGTATCTTTAGAGGAAAAAACTCGCTGTGCACGTTTTACCTACAGCAATGAAAGCAAAGCTCATTCCTCCAGACATGTCTGGTCCTCAGATAGCACTGTACATTTGTCTCTGGATGGCACTGTGCATTCTAATGGATTGTATAGCATTATACAAAGTCATAGCCATCTGTAGATTAATCCATTTTCTATGATGCAGATTGCACATTTAATTGTAAGCAGGACCACAGTTGCAATTTTACTTTTGCTCTTATTACAACAGATTGTTGGTTCTGTTTGTGTCAACACCTTGCTGTTTTAAATATTTAGTGACAATTGCATGTTGATTTTTTGTATTGGCATATGTACTTGTGGGGGACAGGCTAACCTACTACAGACACAGAGAAGAGGGCACCATCAAATAAGTTTGAGAACTACTGAACTATACAATGGGAAACTGCAAAGATTTATGTATAACCACTGAAAATGGAAACACAAATCTGTGATACTCAGCAGCCTGCAACCTGTACATTTGAGCTACAGCCTCTTCCCGACATACGAACCAGTTACGGACCAAGCAATTGGTCATAACTTGGTTCGTTCGTAAGTCGGACTCCATAGAGTTACATGCAACCATGCTGTTCGTAAGTGTGGATCGCGTTCGTAACTCGGGGTCCGCCATTTATGACAGCTTCGGTCGTAAGTGCGAACGGTCGTAAGTCGACCGTTCGCAACTCGGGGACCAGCTGTATGTCAAAGAGAAGGATATTCAAAAAAGCCTGAAGGGCAAAAATAAAGGACATAAAATCCTTAGATGTGGCAGGGATGCTATTTAAGAAAACAATAATATCTCATCCAGCATGTGTAATGTTGAACAAACACAGAACCAGGAAAGCAGAAAGTAAATCAATAACTATGTCCATATTGTGATAAAAAACCTGCAGCACTGAATCTCAGAGCCTGGGGCAGCTATATTGGTCTTGCGGGGCTTGAGAAACGGGGCTATAAAATTACAGTGTAGACATTCAGGCTCAGCCTCAAACCTGGGCTTTGAGACCCATGGGTCTCCAGCTCAACCTGGAACATCAGCAATTTTATAGCCCCACAGCCTGACCTCTGTGAGCCTGAGTCAGCTGACTTGGGAAAACCATGGAAAGGGGAGAGACCGATGTAGAACTTATGTAGAACTGGCTTTTTGAGGATAAGGGATGCAAGTATTCTCATGGAGTAAGATGTCAGAAGACGTAGTGCTGGATCTAATTCATAATTTAAAAAATAAGTCACTAAGTCCAGATAATATGCACCCATGTTCTGAAAGAGCTTGAATATGAAGTGACTGAGCTGTTAGCAAAAATACACAATCTCTCAATAAAAACAGCTACTGTCTCAGAAGACTGGAGGGTAGCAAACATACCTATATTTTTAAAAAGCCACTAGAGATGACCTGGATGATTACAAAACAGCAAACCTTACATCTAACCTGATAAATTAGTTAAAAAAATTAACAACAGAATTTAAAAGATCTGGAAGATAATGAAATCCAGAATGATTTCTTCAAAGGAAAATTATAGTTTGTTAATCTAGTAGAATTCTTTGAGTCTATCAATAATATAGTGAAAAAGGCTTTTGAGAAACCTTTTAGGTTGGATATTAGGGTGATGAAGCACTGGAATGGGTTACCTAGGGAGGTGGTGGAATCTCCATCTCTAGAGGTTTTTAACTCCCAGCTTGACAAAGCCCTGGCTGGGATGATTTAGTTGGCATTGGTCCTGCTTTGGGCAGGGGATTGGGTTTGATGACCTCCTAAGGTTTCTTCCAACCCTATAATCCTATGATTCTATGAAGGGCCAAGATCCATGAAGGGACTTAGGCACCTAAACCCTAGATTTAGACATCGCTGTTATCCCCAAAACCTCTACTAAACTGCTGTCAATGTTGTACCTAAACTCACTGGATGCCTAAAATTTTCTGTAAAATCTAAGTTTTGCTTACACCTATATTTTTGTTGCTGGGCACAAGCACAGTACCTCACTCTAGGCATCAGGATGCCTATTGCACACCAAAGCCCTAGTGTGATCCAGCAGTGCATAGGCATTCCCCTACCTAACTTGCCAGCAAGATCCAATGGTGTAGGCCTGCTCAGAGCATGCCTAATAGATCAGGTCCCATTCAAAATCCAGCCAGAACTGAAGGAGGTTCTTCCCTTCTCTTTTGACTTGTAGTCCAGTGGTTAAAGCACTCATATAGGATGTGGGAGACCCAGCTTCAATTGTGCCCTCTGCTTGATGGGGAGAAAGAATTTAAAGATGGGGTCTTCTGACTTTTCAGAAGAGTGCCCTTACTGAGCTGTGGGATAGTCTGATGTTTCTCAGTCTTTCCTATTGAAGCTGTTCCAATTTAACTATTTGAATAGTCACTGAACCAAAGAAAAGTGACTATTACAGCCTTTGATTGTAATGACTTTTATAGCCTGCTTTGTTAAGGACTCACTGGAGAAGTGGGAGATGCAGGGTCCAGTCCCCCTGTTCTAATGGTCATTTATTTGTCCAAAGTGAGATAGCTGCAAGAAAACTGAGGGAGACTGACATCAGAATATCCCACATCTCAGTGATCAGGGCAATCTCCTGACAGAACAGCTTCAAATCTTTTTTCCTCCTCACACACCGGGTGAGAACTGAATACTGGATTCCCCACATCTTGGGTGATTGCTCTAATCAACAGGCTAAAAGTTACAGGGGAGAAATCACCACTTACTCTCACATTTCATGGAAGGACTGTTTAGGTACTTAGGCTTCCTGTTTCCAAGAGTAGTGATGTCCAGAGAGGAAAGTGAAGAACTTCAAAGAGATCTAAGCAAGGCTGATGATAACACAGTGAAGTTTGGTGTTCATAAATTAAAGGTAATGTATATTAGAGTGAAAGTGTTAAACTAGTCACTTTCTAAATTAACTGTATCATCTGAAGAAAGAGACCTGCACACCACTGTAGATAGCTCAAAGAAGGGTTCAACTGAATAGGCAGCTGTACTCAAAAATGAAAATAACGCCCCCCAACACGTTAGGGAGTTGGGAATTATAAATAATAGGAGAATATGGGTACGTCTACACTACAGTGTTATTTCGAAATATCTAATTTCAAAATAGTTATTTCGAAATAACACGTCTACACACAAAATGCATTCCGAAATAGCATTTGGCTATTTTGAAATAGCGCGTCCACACTGAGTGGATGCTGAATCGCATTTAAGGCCGGCCGGAACCAGGTCAGGCAGGGCATCAGGTCAGGAGTTACTTTGTGTGGCTGCTGCCTGAGGCTATCTGAGGCCTGTGCTTACAGGAACCCTCCCTGCACAGCCGGTTCTCAGGTTTCCCTGCTTGCTTGCCTACTTCGATGAGGGACAGCAAAGCATTTTGTCTCTGCGTGCTCTGGTTGCCCTCACGCGGGACAAGCACTCTGCAGCATGGAGCCAGAGCTGCCCCTGAGCACTCTGGTGCTTGTCGTGGATGCGTTGCTGCGAGCCTGGCTGCACTTTCTGCAGGCTGCCATCCAGGAGGTCCATCGGGGGTCTGTCAGTATCCAGGAGGCCCTGAGGGAGAGCTTCCACCCTGAGGATCACTAAGAGCCTCCCTGATGTGTAGACATACCCTATAATAATTATAATTCCTTTACATAAGTCAGTGGTTCAGCTTCATCTGGTAATCACCTGATCTCAAAAAGAATAGAATCACAGAACTAGAAGGAACCTTGAGAGGTCATCAAGTCCAGTCCTCTGCCCTCATGGCAGGACCAAGGGCTATCTACACTACCCCTGACAGGTGTTTGTCTAATGCTATTGTAGAATTAGTGAGGGTTCAGAAAATGGAAATGCTTAGAAGCAGAGTAAATCTCTCATATGAAGAGACATTGAAAAGGCTGGGATTGTTTAATTTAGAAAGGAAGTGAATAACGAGAGGACATAAAAAGTACATAAAATACTGGCAGGTCTAGAGAAGGTAGATCAGGGACTCCCATTCTTCCTGCCTTATAACACAAGAAAAAGCCATTCAATGAAATGAAAAGGTGGAAAATTCAAAATCCATAATAGGAAATCCTTTTTTTATACAGTCCATCATTAGAACATTGCTATGTGGAACTCTTTGTGGGAGGGTACTGCTGAGGAAAAAAAAAAACCCAGCAAGATTCAACTAGAGAGTGGATATTTATATGGATAAAAGGAATATCCAGAATTATACTATTGAATGTTTATATATATTTTCAAAGATCTGTCAAATCTCATGCTTCAGGTTATAACCTTCTATTAAGGATGGGGGGGGGGGGGTAGGGGAGAGACATTATCCTACATCTGCCTAATGCAAAGTTTCTTGCACCTTCTTCTGAAGCATCTCATGCTGGCCATTGCCAGAGACAGGAGGTTGTGCTAGATGGACCATTTACCAGGTCTTTGTATTAACAATCCCATGTACGTTTTCTAAGAAAAAGAGATTTTTAGCCTGGTGTCCTAGATGAGAATTTTCCCTCCCCACTACTGTCATCCAGTAGTGGATGCACTCCAGTGATGTTTTATGCATGTATCTGTCAAAAGCTTTGGTATAATTGATGAACGGCAATATAACACGTTTAAGATATTATATTCTCCAATTCTGGGTTGCTGCTGATGCTTCTGTTGTTAATAAGTTTCTGTATCTCCTGGCAGTACTCAGAAACGTAACAAATTCTGTCACAGGCCATATATCAGAATGATCCACAATTGTTCAGTTACTGGCCATACACATTACTGAAATAGGGGAGTGAGAAGTACTTACTGAGTCCCCAGTTTCTAATGACAACACCTACCAAAATTGTAATCAGTTGCTTACAGGACTCTGTGTAGCCATATAATTTCCAAGATAACAACCAACACAGCAATTTTTCGACATGTATTACTAACTGCAAGCATAAAAGATATGTGGAATTGCTACCATGGAACAGTACACTTAGAAATGAGAGAGAGAAAAACAGTTTCCCTGCACCTCTTGTAACTCTAAAAGCAATTCTATTATATATAAAAGGGTAAGCCAAAGTGCTATATGAATAATTGGGGGTGGAAAAAGAATTAAGACTGGGAGAGTTCTGGTTTTAATCCATTTTTACTAGCTGGCAACAGCAGCATAAAATAGGGCCAGAAATGGAGAAGTATGAGGATAGAGAGTGTGTTTATCTCCTTATTAAGGGACAAAAAGCTACAACTGAATTATTTATTTTGAACATTACATAACTAGTACAATAGCAGTCAGAGCCTAAATCTGACTGCACCCTATGGCTCCGGGCAGTCTAGTGACCTGCCTTGAAAATTGGAGCATGACCTTTGTTCTCCACATTCCACAACTCTACACAACACCGATAGCTACTCCATGAAGGGAAGAGGAGAGTGTGTGTGTGAGTTCAAGTTCTGCACATCTGTTAAATTCTGTTTATCAACAACACATCCTAAACCCTGGTTCACCTGCCCCTATTTTGATGGTTAAATAGACATTCCCAGCTTGCTGATTCTGTGTAGACGCATCATATCTAAACCACGAGAGCTAGAGGTGGAAAATACCCATCAGATTATTGAGCCAACCTCCAGCAAGGACCAATGCACTATGACTTCATTTGATATGTGGTCTGCTTCAGGCATAAATTTTGCATTTGCATCTATACAGATTTGGGGAGTGACATTCACAACTTAGCTAAGAGGCAAAAGAATAAAACAAACACCAAACAATCTTACAGTTTAGGAGCTTCCTTCAGTCTATGAACAGATCAGTCTTTATGACCCATTCTTCTAAGATTTTTTGGGGCGGGATTTATATAATTTGTATTAATTTTTGTAAATTATAATTTTGCTTTTTAATTTATCTTTATTTCTGGAGTGAACAATTGATTCTCCCATTCATAGGCATGATATTTACATTACTGACTTCCATTAGAGTTAATGGGCATATGTGTAAGTCCCACCAGCCCACTGCACATGTACACACAGGAGCATAAATCTCAAAATAAAGACAACTTGGTGTCAAATGCACCTGCGCTATGGAGGAATCCTCTGACGTCCAGATTCTGATATCCTTACTCACTCTGAGTAATACCCTTTCTCATACTGAGTAATGCCTTAACCCATTAGATCAAGGGTGGTGAACTTACGTCCCAGGGGCCAGAGGTGGTCCCTGGCTTGCCTGGATCTGGCCCCCAAGGATCTGGGCTCCTTCCCCACCAGCACTGGGGAGCCCACGCTGACACTCCAGCCTCCACTGTCCCCCGCCCGACTGAATTTTCACTGACCCAAAAAAGGTTCCCCACCCCTGCATTAGAAGTTTTGCTGATTTCAACAGAAATCTTTGAAGAGAAAAATGCTTACTCAGCAAGAGTAACGGTGTAAGAATGGCTTTGGATATTCTCATTTTGAAACATTTACAGCATGATTGATGGTAATAAATACACACTTTTAAGTGGGAAATTAAAATTGCTTATATAACCAGTTTAAGAGAATTTGAATGTAGAGAATCTCTCTTCACTATTAACAGTCCCAAATTATTTCAGTGCATTACAAGGAACAGACAACAATTTTAGTTATGGTTATAACTATAATAATTGTGAAGAATTTTGTGGAAAAATAGTTAAGTTATATGTGGGGCACATAGTATATTAATTTTTTTTCCTCAATACTTTATTAGGACTAAATTAGATTATTAATGGCATAATATTGAATCTATCATAGGGCCATTTTGAGGATGAATAATGTCTGTACAACACTTTGAATATGTTAAGTGGTAAATATTTTCTTTATAAAGTTGAACCATTAAAAATTATATTTACTGATCAACTTGTATGATGTTTAGACAAAGGCAAGGCAAACCAACTCAATTGCTTAGTTTAACTCACTGGATTCTAGTCATTACCACTAGGGACATTAGATAGCGGGTAACTGAATAGTCATGTAACTGCATGAATTCTTACTGGTTACATGACTGTAAGAATGTGACAGTTCCTGGGGGTGGGGCTGGCAGTCAGTACACTCTGGCCCCATTCCCAGGGAGCCCCTGGCCACCCTGCACTGCTGGGTGGCAGGTGGAGCCAGTCTGTGAGAAGAGCCAGTTTAAAGAACAGCTCCCCAAGCAACCTGGCTGCCTGCTGACCCACGCTGCTGCCTCTGATACAGAGACAGCAGCACGGAGTGGCGTGGCAGCAGACTCTGTCCGTGGGGGACCGAGCTCCCTGCAGACACAGGCTGCCGCCAGAGGGGTAGAGCAGGCTGCCATGAAGCAGCCCTCTGTCTGTGGTAGCCCAGGGTTGGCTACCACAGACAGCTCCTGGAAGCAGCTCCTGTCTGTGGGGGGTCCAACCTCCTAATACAGAGGCAGCAAGGGGGGGAATGCATGTAGGAAAGGGGAGGGGAAAATGCTTAGACTTATCGGCTAATCGTATAGTCGACTACACATTGACATCCCTAATTTCCACTTTCTGCTTTAGCACAGTTTCCAGCAACATAGATGCACATTTAATTGCAATCAAAGATTCTGCCCACTCTTTGTATTTAAAAAAAACACACCCTCTCTTTGTATTGTGTCTTGTTAGTACACTCCCTTGCCTCCCTTTTCTCTCTTTAAAACAAATCCTACAATGGGGCGTAGTACCATTATCATTGGCAGTGCTTTAAATGGAATTGTATTTTTTTTGCTCATGTGTCAAGAAGTGTTTTTAAAACATTCAAATATGGTTTAAAAATTTAAAAAAATGTCCATTTATGCTGACCGCTTTATCAGAACTGACTATACACGTAGCTGTTTGTCAGAGAGCAATTAGTCACTAAATAATGAGGACAAATAATTGATCTGATTGCTTACATCAAAGTCCCTATTTATTATTCTAATTCAGATAAAGGTTGCCTGCAAGTTGTGTTTTTCATCTCCTGGGGCTCTAAGGATTTATTCAGAGGCACGCTCAGGAGACAGGGCACAGCAAGACAAGTGATTTGAGGCTTGACAGTGACAGCTGTGACAGAAAGTAATAACAGTGCATGCCAGCTAGTTTAAAGGTCTGGATGGACAAGGTACAAGGCAAGGGGTGAAGAGCACATTGTCTTTCAGAGAGGGAAAATACCTATTGTCATTACAGTACATGGGCCCTAGTGTAGCTCGCCTTCAAAGTAAATCTCTAGCAGTTCTGCAGTTTGGAAGCATGTGGGGACATCCTAGCAGCAATGGGGGTATATGAAAAATGTCTGGAAAAAAATATTGACTACAAATAAGTATATTGGGATTCCTGTTGAAACCTGCTAGAAAACAGATGGTTGAGGATTGCTGCAGCAGTTAAAAGGCAAGTTGGATATATGGTCATTTAGCCCCGCACCCAACATCCTTTGTTTAAAGTACGGGAAGTGTACAAAGGGTGTAGCCACACACAAGAGGGGAATAACAGAAACATTTATATGGGAGTGGGAATAGGGTTGCCAGGTGTCCGGTTTTGAACCGGACAGTCCGGTTTTTGAGCTTTCTGTCCGGGAAACAAATTGAGATAATACCGGACATTTATATAAATGTCTGGTATTTTCTAATTAAATAAGTTTTATTATTATCGTGAGTATCAGTACGTAGTTGCGTACTGCCTGGCTAGTAGATGCACTCATGCTGCGTGAGCGTGTCTACTAGCCAGGCAGTACACAACTATGCAGTGGGAGGGGGGACGGGATGGAATCCCCAGGGCCGGACTTGCCCGTGCACTCTGCTGGGACCATGCACAGGATGGTCAGCGCCCTGGGATCTGCATGCACCCGGGCCAGTACTGCTTCCTGCCAGCTGGTTCCCCCCCGCTCTTCCCCCGTCCAGCCCCGCTGCCCCTGACCTCCTCCCAGCCAGCCCTGCTCCCCGCCAGCCGGTTCCCCCATCTCCTCCTGCCAGCCCCGCTCCCCCCAACCTCCTCCCAGCCAGCCCCGCTCCTCCCGCGGCCAGTTCCGCCCCATCTGAGATCAAGTGTGTCCGGTATTTTTGTCAAAACCATCTGGTAACCCTAGTGGGAAAGGGGAAGAAACTGTGTCTTCTTTTTATGGAGACTCAAAGTGGAGTTCTTAGGTACTTGTTTAGGCACTTAAATAAGTAGCTTTTTTTTTTGAAAGTACAGTAATTACTCGTTTAACGAGTGCCCGCTTAACACGTTTTTGCAATAGCATGATTTTTTTTTAGGGAATGTTTTTTGAATAACACGACCGTCCCCGAAATAACATGAAAATAATCAAGTGGCAGACTACTTCGCATGGCAGTATAAGTTGGTGAAAACAGTGGTAATACACATGAGCGGATGAATACATGTGGTCACAGTGCTCCTCTGCTCACTCATATGTTTATCTTTGTGTTTTAACAAACCATGGACACTTGTGTTGCTAGATATTTTGTGTTGCTAGAGATCTAATGTTGACATTGATGACCCAGCACCACCAAAAAATTGACTTTGCCACCACCACCTGAAATGCAACCCCCATCTTTTCCATTACTTTTAATTGGAAAATTGACCGTGCATAGCACGTTTTCACTTAGCACAAACATTTTCAGAAACGCATCTATAGTGTTAAATGAGGAATTACTGTACTCTGAATGGCTCCTATTACTTTAAGGCCCTTCACAGGTTAGTCCTTCTCTACCTATTAGTTCTAATGAGTTATCAAGCCCAATTCTGCTCTGCCAATAATTAGGCCATTAGCCCAATTTTTCTTCATTTTGCCCCTCCATGTTGCTCCTTATACATGGGAGCAGCTCCCTGTTAATATCCATAAATCTACTGTGCTGTTCTCCTTAACATCTCTTTAAACTAATTTCTGGGGTCATGCCTACGAAACACTGAACAATGGCTGAGGAGCTGGTGTTCTGAGAATGTTGGTCTGTGCTAAATATGATTATTTCACAATTAATTACTCCTCTCTTTATCAGAGGATTCATATCAGAGGTCTCAAACTCCCATTCCACAAGACATCCCCGACCGGAGCAGTCTGGCTGAGGACTCCCTGTTGGCGGTGGAGGGGAGGGGGGCTTTCCATTACTGGCCTTCAATCCCCGCCCCTTCCTGCCATCACCCCACCCTCTCCACCGCATCCTACAGGACATTGCTTTGGGGATCACCGGGGGGGCGGGCGTGAGGGGCAGAGGGAAGGGCTGGTGCCGCATGGCACTCTGAACCATTTTTCCTGACTTTAGGTCCTCCTGGCACTTGTGGAGAGTACTCTAGCTAGCCTACTGAGTCAAAGTTAATGGTTAAATTCTCTCAAGTTACATCCAGGAAAAATCATTGACTTAATTCTTTTCATCCTAGTGACTTTATTGGCATTGGGTGGATGTATTTGCAAGCAGAATTTGGTTTATTTTCTTTACATACTTAAACCCGTTTTCATTCTGGCCTTGCAAGCTCACCCAGGGGCATAATTTAATCTGTTAAAAAAAAAAAGATTGTGTTTTCCAGTATTGCTTATTCATGTTTCCCTGCTTGCAATAATTTATTGTGCTAAACTAACAGTCTCTGTGATAAGTGCTGGTTTGCTTCCCAATTTTGAGCAGTTTTGTAAACTGAAGTTTTACATGCCTACCCTAGTTAGGATAACTTCATTCCCTCATGGATACTTAGCACATCTAATTACTCTAATTCTGACCTACAAACACTGTTGAAAAATATCCCTGTTCTTTCATTTCTGGAGTTTTCCAGCTGCAACATGTTCCACTGAATAAAACATTTCAGTGAATTTGCCCCATAAATAATACAGTATCCAGACCAACGTACAACCAACTGTACATAATAACCTCAGAATTCCATTGAGGATTTCTAATGACATAATGAACTACAAGAGCAGACTGGAAACTGTAATATGATATTACAATTTAGATATACTTTACTCTTCTTCTATATGGTAAGAAAGCTCACAGCCATTTTTTTGCCTTGATTAGAACATTTTTCTTGAGCACTTCAAAAGCATTAAGGGCATAATTTCAAAAGAGGATGCAGCGACTACAGCAACAAAAATCACGTGTGTGACCACAAGTCGAGTGACTGAGCACAGAAATGGCACATGCACACATTTACCTATATTGCATGTGTAAATGCCTCAGTGTGCAGAAATGTAGATTGTTTCACCCTGTTTTGGTAGTATGCCTCTTGATGCTTATTAAAAGGAATGTTTATTTGTAAAGATCAAAGCTGACACCACACTGAAGTATCATTTTATCTTACTCTACTGTGCAAACAAGTGTGATTGAGAGAAGAACAATTCATTAACTCTTGGTTTTTGTCCTGTAAGACTGAATGAAATATATAATTTAAAAAACAACAATCCTTTACTAAGCAACAGTCCAGTCCAAGCATCAATGAGTCTACCATGGGGTGGGCAATAATTTTTGACAGGGGGCCACTCCAAGAATTTGGTTAAGTGTTCAAGGGCTGCACTCTTCCATTATATTAATGGAGGAGGTGTGGGGGGCTGGGATGGAGGTTGGGTGCAAAAGGGAGCTTGGGGAAAAGGACTGGTGTGTCTGATCTAGGAAGGAGTTTGGGTGAAGGAAAGGATTGTGACCTGGGGCAACAAACTGGGGTGAGGAGAGGGTGCAGGGGCTGGGAGGGGAGTGTGATCTGAAGTAGGGGTGCAAGGGTTTGGATTGTGACCTGAGACAGGAGATTGGAGTGCCAGGTCTGGGAGGGTTTTCTGGCCTGGGGGAGGGCTATAGGACAGGGTGCAGGACCTGGGAGGGGTTGTGACCTGGGGCAGGAGTATAAGGCAGGGACCCTGGCTAAGGAACCTGCTGGGCTGCTGGCTGGGAGCCAGGTAAGTTCTCCCAACCGGATCCTGTCTCTGGCACCCCAGCCTCTCCTTCCCCCAATCCTCTGCCCCTCTTCTGCACCCTTGCCCTATGTAACCCAAACCTTCTGCACCCCTGCTCCAGTCCCCATACATCCTCTTAGACACTGCACTAGAACATGTCTTTAGAAAAACATCCAGACTTAATTTTCAAATTGCCAATGATGGAGAATCCACAACAACACTTGGTAATTGTTCTAATGGCTATTTAAAATGTATGCCTTATTTCCAGTCTTAATTTGTCTAACGTCAACTGCAGCCACAGGACTGTGTTACACCTTTGTCTGCTAGATTGAAGAACCCATTTTCAAATATTTGTTGACCATGCAGGTATTCATAGATTGTGATCAAGTCACCCTGTAATTTCTTCTTTGTTAAGCTAAATAGATTGAGCTCCTTGAGACCTTAATTGCATGACATGCATTCCAATCCTTTAATCATGCTCTTCTCGGCTCCAGTTTATCACTTATTCTGATCTTGCATTCTGATTCCAGCCCATCTCCAGTACATCCCAGCACTTGCTAATTCTCCAGCTGTCCTCCTCCCCACTGGAAAGGTGCACAGCTGCATGTGCAGTTCTTCTTAAGAGCCACTCCTCCCTATCCAAACCAAAGGTTTACCTCATAACTCCCTCTCCTTCAGGAAGACATATGACAAGTCCACCTAGTCCTCAGAATGGAGCCTGCTATATAAGAATAGGTGGTGGTCTCCCAATGATCCAGGGTGGCTAGAATTCCCCTACTTGTAGAGAGATGAAGGAAGAGGGGGCAAAATGCGTAGAGGGGGTCAGGAAAGGAGAGGCAGAATGATGTTTGGAAAAACAACAATATCAGATAATTATAGGGGTTAGGAAGAGACATTTTCTCGTGGGTGGGTGGGCATGGGGGAACACAGAGGGGCTCTATTCCTGAGGGAATGCACATTTTTAGGGGGGGGGGGAGAGACTATGCCCTCCTCTTTCATCAAAACTTCATTATTCCGCTCTTCCAAAATTTGTGACTTCTGTCCCATGTGCAGTTTGTATTTTTTCAATAAGAAGAGACAGACTTTGGTGGGAAGGATGGGAGATGGTGACACACAGAGAGCTGTTTGTGGAGAGAGACATGAGCCTGAAGAACAGACAAGAAGTAAGGCAGAGATAAAGATTCCTATGGGAAGAAGGAAAGAGAAATACGTGGGGAGACCTGAAAAAGGAGATGGGTGGTCAGATGGAAAGATAGCTAATAGTAACCAAGAGTATGCTTACCTTGCAGTCCAACGTGTGACCAAGCATGGGTAGACATAGATGTGATAATTTTAGCCATGCTAGCACAGCTAGAAATCATAGTCTAGACAGGCGCACAAGATGCAGTGTAGGCTGTGAAAGCATGCTGTAGCTCCTAGGTATGTACTCATGTTGCAAGTTTGCACTGAAGACTATAACAGGATTGCTATTTTTATCCATGCAAACATGGGTATGCCTACCCATGCTACAACCACAACTAATGTTCAATATATACTCTTAGGCAGGGGAAGCCTTCAGCAATCCTGGCAGGGAAGCAGAGAAATAACAGGGTGTGGAGATGTAGAAAAAGAAGAGTAAATATAAAGGGGACGGACTTAAGGAGAAAGTAGTTGATAGGCAGAAAAGGAAAAAGAAAAAGAAAGCATGAGGAAAACGACATGTCAAGAATAAGAGGTTAAAATGAAGGAGAGACTGGGAAATGGGCCTGTCATTTTAGTTATTTATTCCTATTAACACATTTGATTGTATTTCCCGGTCAGAAAAGGGGGGTTTCATTTCATACCCTCAGAAACAGCAAACTCATTGACTAATTGCCATCAAAGGGTCAGGATGCAGACTCTTGGAGCTGATTACAACTGATGAGTGTTGAGTGGGAGCACTTCAATACTTATTGCTTTTTCAAGTACTAATACAATAGCACTTTTTTGTGGGAGAAGTCTGCCAACCACAGACATTAAATAACTATTCCAAGTTTCCACTTCCTCCAACCATTCAGAAAATAACAATATGTATATATCTAAGGGACATGAACTTCGGTGCACCTGAGAAGAGTAATTTGCTTGAAGGAACTAACTATTTAGATTAATCTGCAAGACATTCTGCCTCAAAGGATTCTGGCTGAAGAATGTCTTTCTAAGGGTTTCCCGCTTCTTCTTACACTAACACACAGACACACCCACCCACCATCTTTAGCCATCTATTCTCGGTCCACTTACTGGATGGAGTTCTCAATGCGAGTGATTGTGAGAAAAGCTGCTAGGTTTGCTGTGTAAGATGAGATGACAATCAAAGCAAAAAGCCACCAGGCGCCCATCATCATTCGGGTTGCCAGTGTCGTATAAGGAACTTCTCCTCCTGTTGGACAGAAGTGGGAAAATTAGAACTTTCATTTGCATGATGCCAAACCAAATCTTAACCATTAATGCTTCAATCATGTAAACAGTGTGACTAGCATCATGGAACGCTTCCATTATTAAAGTGAACAGGATTTGAACTATAATTTCTATGCAGTGAGGAGTGTTAAATGAAATCTAACACCTCCACTCCAAAAGGCTTTCTATGAACTCCTTCATTATTTAACTGTGATTCATCTGTATTTAACTGTGTATTTAACTGTGATTCATCTGACAGTTAGGCCTATACAGGAGACAGATTTTATGAGCTCAGAACAAAACAGCATTTTTAAGCACCTATAGTTTTTTTTCCTTACATATTTCTTTAATAATCTTAATTAAGCTCTCCCTGTGCTTTTGAACAGATGGAGTTTCTTAAAACAGAAAACAAAACAAAACCACTGCTTTTTCACAGCTGTGCTGATAGCCATATGTGAGGTTGATAGAACCATTGAATCATAGAATCATAGGGCTGGAAGAGACCTCAGGAGGTCATAGAGTCCAGCCCCCTGCCCAAAGCAGAACCAACTCCAACTAAATCATCCCAGCCAGGTTGCAGTGTCCTGTACAAGTAAAAACTAGTGATGTTAACTATTGGTTAATTGAATAGTCGATTAACACATGAATTCTTATCAGTTAATCGACTATTCTACAGTCCCCGGGCAACCCCTGTCCAGAGGGGAGAGGTATGAGCTCCCGGACCTGACACGAGCCAGAACTGAGCTGGGTTGCCTGCCCACCTGACTCTTAATATACTTTAATTACAGAACTACAGCACGGGTAGGTCCAGGACCCAGTGCAAGCCAGAACTGAGCTGGGCTGCTGGCCAGCCTGATAAAAAATTTACTGGCCATGGGTGTGGGGGAAATGAGTGTAGTCTATAGCATTAACTTATAAGCTTTTGCTTACTGGTTAATCAGTTAATTGACTACACTATTACATCCCTAGTAAAAACTGCTTACAGTGAGCTCAGATATGCAGAAACTCCATTTATACTGAATTAGAACAACAGACTATTACTTTGTATAGTTTGTTTAATCTCAAAAGTGTTTTACAAACATTATTGGAGCCTCAACTACCCTGTTGGCTAAGTAAGCAATAACTTCACCAGCAATGAAATATACTCATGTTGGGGTGGCACTCCAAACTAATATACCGCTTAATTTATTCTAATTTTGTCAATAGAAAGCAATTCTGAATCATCAGAGCTGTATTGTGTTGAACACGTGTTCCAAAAAAATAACATTCACAAAAATATAATCTAGCAACAAACATATAGTTCGTTCATTAAACAAAAATTTCTACTCATCCACCAAATGCACTGGTATGACATTAATGAAGTAGTTCTTTTCTATTTCAGTGATTTAATTCAAAATCACACACAGGAAGAATTTCTATATGAAAGAAAAATGATTGTCTAAAAAATAAAGCTCTAGATTCTGAGGGACAGGAATGGTCACAGCTAGAAATAACCAAAAATAGACAAGTCAGTGCAGTATGCAATCGTAGTTAACCTATTACCTTGATTGCCTACCATGTTCATCCTTTTCTTCTCCCTAGTTACTGCACCTGGAAGGCTGATTGTTTTATACATAGCCATTCATGTTAAGGAAGTTTTCTCAGACAAACTCTAATTCAAATAAAAAACTTAAAAAACAACCAATAGTCTAGCAGCACCTTAAAGACTAACAAAACATGTAGAAGGTATCATGAGCTTTCGTGGGTACAACCCACTTCTTCAGATGACCGGAGTATTAGAAGTCCAGATCCAAGAATAAATAAGGGAAAGTGGGGTTGGGGGGGGAGGAGGGGGAAAAAGGAAAAAATAGAAAAAAATAGTGAATTAGCTTGTTCAAGTTACATGAGGCTGATAAGAACAATTTTCACCTACATAAGCACCCACTGTTCGGTTGGTTGGTTGGTTAAGTCATTAGGATGTGGAAGGTAGTATGCGAGCCAGCCCATATCTTTATTCATTCCTCTCTGATAAGAATCAAACTTGTAAATGAAGTTAAGTTCCAACCCTTCCCTGTGTATTTGGCTTGTGGAATTGGCCTGAAACAACACTGTGACTTGGAGATCCATTAACGAGTGCCCGGGCAGGTTACAGTGTTCTCCAACAGGTTTCTGTGTATTGCCTTTTCGGATATCTGATTTGTGTCCATTAATTCTTTCTTGTAGAAACTGTCCAGTCTGGCCAATATACATGGAAGTGGGGCATTGCTGGCATTAGTAGATGTGCAGTTGTATGAGCTCCTGATGTAGAGGCTGATGTGGTTGGGTCCAGTGATGAAATCGCTTGTATAGATGTGTGGGCAGAGTTGGCACCAGGGCTGATTGCAGGGGTGGGCTCCTGGATGATTATGATTTAGGTGTGTTGCTTGGTTACTGAAAATAATTTGTTTGAGGTTAGGGCGCTGTCTGTAGGCAACGATTGGCCTTTCCCCCAAGGCCTGTGAGAGCGAGGGGTCATTTTCCAGGTTAGGTTGTAGATTGTTGATAATGCATTGGGAGGGGTTTAAGTTGTGGGCTATAGGTGATGACAAGTGGAATTCTGTTGTTTACTCTTCTTTAAGAGTGGGTATTCCAGTTTTAAGAATACTCTGTCTGTGGGATTGGAGCAAATACAGTTGTATTTTAGGGTTTGGCTGTAAACAATAGATTGAGAAATGTGTCTGGAATGAAAGCTAGAGGCATGAAGGTAATTGTAGCGGTCAGTAGGTTTCTGGTACAAAGTGGTGGAAATGTGTCCGTCATGTAATTGTACTGTAGTGTCAAGGAAGTGGATCTCTCGTTTGGACTGATCCAGGTTGAGGTTGATGGTGGGGTGGAAGTTGTTGAAATCCTTGTGAAATTCTTCAAGGTCTCTTTCCCGTGGGTCCATAATCTGAAGATGTAATCAATGTAGCATAAGTAGACTGAGGATGCTAGGGGGTAAGAGCTGAGGAAATGTTGTTCAAGGTCAGCCGAAAGACATTGGCATGTTGTGGGGCCATGCAGGTGCCCATGGCTGTGCTGCCGATTGAAGATACAAATTGTCTCCAAATCAGAAGTAGTTGTGGGTGAGGACAAAGTCACAGAGTTCCGTAACCAGGTGTGCAGGGGTGTCATCAAGGATGGTGTTCCTGACAGCCTGTAATGTGTCTTCATGTGGAATGTTGGTATAAAGAGCTTCTACATCCATGGTGGCCAGGATGGTATTTTTAGGTGTTTCCAATTCAAATAGCTCTTTTTATAGGTCTCCCTTTCCTTATACTCTGTAAAAACTACTGGTCAAAAAGAGTGATACATGAATAAAGACTTTCTGACTAGGATTTTAAGAGTACTCTGTTGGCCAGTTTTTCTCATGGTATCATTAATAGGAGTTTTAGTTTTATTTCAGTGGAAGCACAATCAGATCAATGCTGAGTGCTTTTGAAAATCCCACCCAGACAGTTGACTTTTTTCCCTTCCGTTCCTTTTTGTTGGCGTGTGCACGTTCTGGATTCCAAAGTCCATTGTAAGAATCGGAATTTCTGACCAGAAAACCAGATCTGCACATTTTTCTTAGAGATTCATTCTCCTTTACTTTCAAAATGTCTATTGCGTAGTCAATGTTTTCTCAATTCCCCTCTTTTGTCTAACAATGCTAAAAAAACAGGAGAAGGAATGAGTTGCCCGCTCTCTCCCTAAAGCAACTAAGATTTGTAATCTAATCTCATAATTTCTTTTACCCAACTTTCCTATTTTACAGAGCATTCAGAGAATGACACTAAAGTCACCAAAAATAAAGGAAACCGTAAACTAATGTTTCACATAAATGAGTCCAGCACCAGAGATTTGTTTTGTTTAAAAAATATCTGAATCAACAGTCCAGTTCAACTGTATTTAGCTTTTAACATACAAGACAAGGATAAGGAAAAAGCTGTTTTGTTTTTATCCAACCTTTGTAAAAAGATATTTGGCTCAAACTTATTTCTATTTTTTTTCTTTACCATTATTTAAATCAGAACTTAGTTACAGTCACTAGATTTTACAAGGATTAAAATGGTTCCATAAGCACTGACAGCTTACTAGAGGTTGAATCAGCTATAAACACTTTATGCTTGATTTTCACTTGCACTTAAACCTCTTCACGCTGCTCTGGCAGCGAAAAGTGGTAAGAGTTCATGTAAATTGCAGTTACTCTCACTTTAAGTATAAATGAGAATAAGGTCCTTTTCAGTTGCAATTTGAGTCTACCTAGAATTTTAATTTGTCTCTGAATACTACTGACATTCTCACAGTTTTATTTAACATCTGTACATACGAGAGCTAGCTGCAACTGTGCATTGAAATGTTTTAAAAGAATATGAGGCGTTTATTCTTCCTCGCTATAAATCATGTTTCACTCTACCTGAATTAATTATAAGTAGGTTTCACTGCCTTTTAAGAACTCTAGTATTAAAAAAGACAAGATCTACATTATACTCATGCAGTCAGAAATACATTTCCTCCTATTTCTGAGATGCCATATAATTATCTGAAATAAGAATCTCCTGATCATGCCAGTAGATGCTATTTCAATATTAGGACTTTTTGAAGACAAAAATTAACTTTAATGTCTGAAGACCTGATTTCGTGTCCAGCACAGGTTGTAAATGAAATCCTTTAATGGGATATTTCTACTTTACAGAGAGTTTTGTAATGCATTTGAAATCTTTCAATCAAAAATAAGTGACAATCAAATGAAAATAGACAGAGATACCAAATTAGCCCAACAGGCTGCTTGTTCTTTTAACCTTCAGGTGCCAATCCCTGCAGTGTAGCTCTGAATTAAATTGAAATAGGTGGGGAGAAAAAGGAGAAGCCAGCAATTTCGTAGCCCTACTTGCAATTTCATTTTCCAACCTCATGAATAGAACTAAAAGTAGCTCCCCACTGCTTTTAATTGAAATGAGTTGGCAGAAAGAAGAGGGCCACTGAAAGTCAGCCACCTGCTTTTTATGGGCAGTTGAAATTCTCAAACAAGGATCCTGCTCTTTGAGGAGCTGGTCTGGCCATTTCTATGTGCCCCACCCACAGCATCCTGGCACTGCTCAAAATGGCTTTCTTTCCATCACAAGTTTCTTCCCACCCCTCACTTCTATACAATCTTCTTTCAAACCCACATTATTAATGAGGCTTTAAATACCTGAAAATGTGTGGCTCAGCAGGAAGTCTCTGTAGTGCACACAGCTGTTTGTGAAAAAACCTGCTATTAATCAACAGTGCTGCAACTTACACCATCAATAGTTAATGACTGCAGCTTGAGGACACAGATCAGTATGCAACACACATCTTCATATAGGCTGGTACAACGTTTCACTATTTTTGTAGGGAGTGCATTTTGAAACAGTTCTGCACTTCCCTGGTATGCAGTGTACCCCAGTCCTACTCAGACTCCATCCTTTGCACAGATGCTTTAACAACAGGCATTTGGAGAACAGAAAACAGCTGCATTACAATGCTTCCTCCCAGCAACAGAGTCAAGGTCCTCATCCCCTCCCAAAAGAGAAACAGAAACTGAAAAGGCCATCTTGATGCCATAAGATCCTTTCATGGGAGTTTTACGAGGTGGATGAAATAGAAGGATTTCATGCTTTGCAGCCTTCTGTTTTTGTAGTCTGCTGAGACGTTTCACTTATGATTCTGACGCTATAAGACAAAACTCGACTTTGTTTTCATCTAAACTGATTGTTTTGGTAGGGCTTGGAGGAACTGAGCAGTTCAGGATAGTGGCAATTTGGTACGGAGTCTTTCGTCATTAGTGCATATGTAGTCTGAGGAACAGGTCCTCTGCTGGCTAGTGCTCTGAGGGAGAGCAGAAAGGCTGGCAGGTGCCTTCTTTCTTCTTCAGATCTTACTGAAGAGGTTAAAATTTTATGGAGTGAGTCTAGTGGAAAGGTTATTGGATGCACATTTGTGTTGGAATGAAAAGGAGCACTTTAGATACCCATTTAGCACCGCCTGGTAATCACTGTAGCATGTGTACCAGGGAGACAGACATGCAGACCTACCGGGACTGACATACACAAGGCCCATTGGGCCTGTGATTTCCTTAGTGCTCTTTTGTCCATTAGGATTTCCTAATAGATGCCACAAAATACATAATCTACAATATCAGAGTATTCTATATATTTTATATACTAAAACACACATAGGCTGCGTCTACACTACGAGTTTTCTTTGAAAAAATATGCTAATGAGGGACTCATTTGCATGAGTCACAATCTCATTTGCATATTTTCTGCTGATCCATTTTTTGCACTGGGGGTTTTGCGCAAAAACAAGCAGTGTGGACATTTTCTTCTTGCGCAAAAACCACTTTCCCCGCAAGATCGGTAAACCTTTTTTGGGAGGATCTTGCGGAAAAAGGGGTTTTTGCACAAAAAGAAAATGTCCACACTGCTTGTTTTTGCACAAAAAACCCCAGAGCAAAAACGTATCGGCAAAAAATATGCAAATGAGATCACAACTCATGCAAATGAGTCCGTCATTAGCATATTTTTTTCAGAGAAAACTCGTAGCATCGACGTAGCCATAATGTATTAAGTGCAATACATATAGACTTCCTATATACTCCTCCAATCACCTTCCTTTCACATTACATCAGCAAAACAGAGTAGGTTACAGCCCTACGTAGGTAGTGACTAATAGCTAGTCATTACTGTTTGACAGATATTTGGTGAACTGTGTGAAATGAATTGGATGATCTCAGTTCAGTTCCCTTAGGACACACATCCCTATAACAAAAAGCACCACTATAGTTCACACTCTGACAGTTTTACCAGTGGCTAAGCACTTGGAACTCAATCCCTGTAAAGATGGTATCAGGAGCTTTTGTGGGCACAGCCCACTTCTTTAGATGACCGGAGTTATGAGTAGGGGATATGAAAACTCGAAATAAATAAGAGAGGGGAAGGGGAGGAGGGCGGAGAAAAAGAAAAAAAAAAGGAAAGAGGGTGTGAGACAGAGCATCATTAAGTATCTGGAGAATGGGTACTTAAACCTAAGCAGATAAAAATCAAAGTCAATAGATAGATTGCTAAGACAGGAAGGCTACCACTTAGAGAGTTGTTAGCACCTTCAGTGGTTATTAAGAAGGTAGTGTCCTAGCCAGCCCATATTATGATTGAATACATTAGCATGTGAATTGAATTTGTGGATGAACTGGGATTCCAGTCCTTCCCTATGAATCTGGCTTGTGGAGCTGGCCTGTGACAAGACAGCCACCTGAAGGTCTGTTAAACTGTGGTTAGGCAAGCAGAAATGTTCATCAACAGGCTTCTGTGTGTTCCCTTTACGTATATCCGATTTGTGTTCATTGATTCTTTCCTGCAGAGACTGTCCAGTTTGTCCAATATATATAGCAGTGGGGCGCTGTTGGCATTTGATGACATAGATCAAATTACTAGATGTGCAGTCAAATGACCCTTTGATTTTGTGCCTTATGTTGTTTGCTCCAGTGATGGATTCATCAGTGTAGATATGTGGACAGAGTTGGCATCTTTTTTGGTTGCAGGGCTGGGTTCCTGGAGGCTTATGATGTGGTTATGTGGCATGGTTATCAGAAAGAATACGTTTCAGGTTAGGGGGTTGTCTGTAAGCAAGAATAGGTTTTTCTCCTAAGGCCTTTGAGAGTGAGGGATCATTTTCCAAGATGGGTTGTAGATTGTGTATAATGCGTTGGAGGGTCTGAGTTGTGGACTGTAGGTAACAACAAGAGGAGTTCTGTTATTTTCTCTTTTGGGTCTGTCTTGAAGTAGTTCATGTCTAGGTATTTTTTTGGCTCTGTCAATTTGTTTTTTCACTTCCCCAGGTGGGTATTTCAGTTTTAGGAATGCTCTGTAAAGATCCTGTAGGTGATTGTCTCTGTCTGTGGGGTCGGAGAAAATCCGGTTGTATCGTAGGGCCTGGCTGTATAAAATCGACCGAAAAATGTGTCTGGGATGGAAGCTGGAAGCATGAAGGTAAGTGTAGTGGTCGGTGGGTTTCTGATACAGGGTGGTGGAAATTTGTCCATTATGTAATTGTACTGTAGTGTCCAAGAAGTGGATTCCCCTTGTGGACTGGTCCAGGCTGAGGTTGATAGTAGTGTGGAAGTTATTGAAATCCTTGTGGAATTCTTCAAGAGCGTCTTTTCCATGGGTCCATCTGATAAAGATGTCATCGATGTAGCGTAAGTAAAGTAGAGGTATTAGGGGGCAAGAGCGGAGGAAACGTTGTTCAAGGTCAGCCATAAAGATGTTGGCAAATCTATTCCATATTTAATTGTCAGAATGTGTTTAGGAATGAAACACTATGACAAAATAATCATTTTAAAAAGTGTTGTAGCCATGCTGGTTATAGAGACTACATGGGTAAGTTAATAACTGTTATTGGACAGAAGCTGGTCCAATAATAGATCTCTCACTCTAATTTTCCTAAGTCAACTGTACTGGAAATTTGCTAAGAAGAGCTATGTGATCATAGACATGATAGAAGAAGTGTATTGTCATTCCTGCTGCCACCATCTTTATCTAATGTGATTCTCCTTTATTATTCCTAGTAATGATCTGAATTTGTAGGTAATTCTTGCCTACTTCCAGAGATCAACTCATCCTTAACATGCTTCATATGTTTTTTGTTTATTCCACCTTCCTTGCTGATTCCTCTAGTAATGATAATCTGGAACAACTTAATACATAATTGGACAGAAACAAAGCTCAGAGAAAACAATACTGTCTGAGGGAAAATGTGACTCCTGTAAAATTACAGTACAACTTTCCAACAGTTTAAATTATTCTGTCCTACAATCAGTAGTTTTAAAGACTGCTGAAAGTGAAGAATAAAATAAGGCAAGGATCTAGGAGAGAAGAGGCATTAGCCTGTTGAAGAATGGCACTGATAACACACACCACAGCTGAGACACAACCTGCTACTCTGTAGCATGGGACTGAATGTGAATCATTTAGAACAGTTAGAGCTGTATGCATGAAGCCCCCTTGTTTTTCAGGGGCATGTCAGTTGTTGGTTTCCAGAGTTGCTGCCCTCATTTGCACAGCTCAGAACAATGAAAGATCACAGGATAAAAACAGTCGGTGTCACCATGAATAAATGGTGAAATGTTCCTTTTTAAACTTGCAATTACAGATGGCATTTTCAAGTCCACTGCTGGAGGCAGCCATCTTGCTGAAAAGTGATGTCATTTGTGACACTAGACATGTCGATGCTGGGCATGTAGAAGCCAAATGTCAGAGCCAGTTAAAAAGGTTCCTAAGCTGATTTAATATTGATTTAACATCCACAGTGATAAGGTACAATATTTATAAATAAATTAAACACAGTAGTTTAACAGTCACAAAAAGAAATTTACTATGTTACTATCATTAAAGCAAATGGGTAGCTGTATTACAGCTAGCATGCTGCACCCTTTTTCGACATCTTTAGTGGAATTAACATATGATTTTTTTTTCTTTCTGGCATGAATTCTAATACATTTGCTATATGGGAGCAGGACTGTCACTTGCCATTAAGCAGCCACGCAGTTAAGCAATAGGGTCAGAAGCTGTCTCTCCCTTATGGCCTTTTTCTTTATACCTTTATTTAATCCTGTTTGCTGCCTGTTTTATTTACTTCACCGTGCAGCTCCTACAGGGGACACTGTGCTGAGGACAGGTTTGTGACACCTCTATCCAAACTTTTCATTAAAGAACAACATGAAGTAGGAATAGAAACAAAGAATTTATGAAAGATGAGGTATATGGCTTGAACCTTCAGCCTTGGATTAGAGCTTTATTCTGCCCTTTTAAGACATTAGGCTATCAGTCTTCTGATTTTCTTGACTTCTCAAGAACTTATGTCATTCTCCAGGAATGTGGGAGGAGATCTACAGGACACTTGATCTCCTGGATTCAGGTCTCTCAAGGATTTGACTCTGTGGTGCCTGCCAAAGTCGTGCTTCTGACAGGTTTTGTATTAATCTTTCTTCTGTAGTCGCAGGAGGTGAGGTCAATAAGAATCCATTTGGGAAGGACTGCTTGGGATTGTGGAACTCAATTTCCATCTCATCAATAGTTCTGCAGGGCTGAATCCACTTGTAGAGGTATTGGCTGGTAAGCCAAAAGGGAAAGATGAGGAACTGAAGATAGAAGGAAATTGTTACATTGTCTTTGCCTCATATTCTTTTTCACCATTAGTTTAGGACAGTGGTTCTCAAACTTATTGATTGTCGTCCCCTCTTTTTTGTGTGTCTGTAGCAGTTTGAACCTTCTTCCCAACCACACTGCCACATATACTGATAAAATATCAATACACCACTCTCTCTAAATATTAAAAACAGTGAGGCATTGATTCAAGCAGAGCAAATGGTCCTCTGGAATAAGAGCAAAACTATTATTATGATCAGTGCTCAGAGTTTATGTGCACACTGTATCAGAGCAAAATGGATTAACGTACATATGGCAACAACTTTGTGTAATGCTATGCAAGCTTAACAGACATCTGTCAAGGCACCATGCCATCTGAGCACCTGATATGCCTGGAGGAATCAGCTTTACTAGTCATTCATTACTGTGGGTAAAATGTGTGCCATTCATTTTCTAAAACTTCTCAGCCCATACCCCAATGTGTGCTGCAGCCTCCCAGAGAGGCTCCACTTGACAGTTTGAGAGTGAGATCCTATATTGTAGGGCAGGAGTGGGAAACCTTTTTGGGTCGGGGGCCACTAACCCACAGAAAAATCAGTCGGGGGCTACACACAAAAAACCCCTCCTGACATGGCACCCAACTGAGAAGCAAAAAGACCCCCCCACACTTTCCCCTTTCACACCAGAGCCTAGGGTGGCCCAGCCTAGTAGATTTGGTGTGCTCTGGCCACACAGTGCAGTGGGGGAGGTGGTCTGGATCGCCAACACATGCTCCCCAATGCAGGGGGGCCATGAGCCTTGGGGGTCCAGATCCAGCCAAGTCGGGGGCCGCATCCAGCTCCCGGGCCTGAGGTTCTCCACTCCTGTTGTAGAGGAACTGGAGGCTAGATAGGATCACTAGTATCTGAAAACCTCACAGGAAAACTGAAAACCAATGTCAGAAATTACTTATTCTGCAATCCCAAACCAGGCAAAGATAGGTTTTTATTCTTTCAACAATTGCACTTGATGTGGCGTTGAGCAACCTGACAATTTCAATGTACTTGAGAAATAATAAATCAGCAGCAGACAGGTTGTATTATCCAGCTAGAAAAGATCACACCAGACTACCTGTCATGGCCCTTCTGATAGAGGAGATTGTAACAATGTTTCTGGTGGGTTGATTCTCAAGCAAGCAAAATATCACATTTCTCAGCTTCCTGTTGTAGCTGTTTGCTTAGTTCAGACCACCAAACAGGTGATTAGCTCTCTCCCTGCATTTTGTAATGCCCTGACATGCATTCTGTCAAGGATATCCTGCACTGATGTACCCATAATTGGTCGGAACTCCTTCAAGAATAGGCTATAGTTTATGATAAGATCCACAGAAACTGTCTAATATGACTTTAGAGGAGTTTCTGACTAGGTCTGTTTTTCTCCAGTCAACTTTGCATAGACATGACATGGCCCAGAAATTCATCTGCCTCTTTTGTCATTTTTTGCAGGTATTTTTCTGTGATTGATAAAGTAATAAGTACGGCATCTACAAAATGTTCTATGAGCAGCTCTGCTTGTTTACACTCTTGATATGGTATGTTCAGCATCTTGACCTTACTGCTAACCAATAAAGTGTTTTTGAATTTTAGTCCTTGTTATCTGTTTGCCAATTTTTCCCCATGTCTTTCTGCAGATACCATGTTTGAACAACTTGCTGCCTGTGCTGTATGGTGTTTCAGTCCGGGGACAGAGGGGTTTAATCACTTAGCAAATGTATCCCTGCACTTTGGAATATCCTTCCAAGACACTGTAAGAATCGTTACAGGATTCCTTAATTGAAAGCTTGTTTAAAAATGAATCTCTTTGCAAAAGTCTACCAAACATGGCCTCAATCTATGTTTCTTTTCCAATCTCTTGTTAAAGGCGTGGCCTTCTCTTTTCCCGGTGCATGTGTAACAGCTAGTTGTTAGAAGTACTAAACGGTGAAAACTAATTTCCTTTATACTGACACCTAAGATCAAATTAAGCCCTTGGATAAGCAGACACAATATCCATTAAGCAAATGAGTTACACCCACATATCCCAAGGTTTAAAAGGGTCCCAAGCTTCCCAGGAATGTAACACTGGCTTTCTACTATGTACATTATTATCAATTCTAACCTGCATGGGCCACAAGAACAAGCTTCTAAGGTACAACTAGAATGTGCATCATCTCAAAATAGTCTATTTATATCACCGAGCAGAAGTGCAGTTGGGCTGCTAGTAATCTTTTTATGTTGGTATCTTTTTCATAGCTATAAAACAATTAAGAATTTTTGTTGCTTTATCCTACATTAGATGAACAACCTGGAGGACAGAAAGGCAGAAAATAGAAAGAAAGAGAATGTGTACATCTCCAGGGAGAGAGGAAAGGAAGGAGGACTCGCAAGTCAGATACAAAATCCAATGAACTTTCATAAGCCTAAGTTAGACAGAAACGCAAGTCCCTGATTAAAAAACGTCACAATGATGAATACTGTTACCCACTGTTTCTATTCAGCGACTTTTAGATAAAACCAAAACATTTAAATATATATTGAAATAATAAAAGAGAGGTCTGTTAACTGCATTCCATAAGCATTGGTATCCCGTGTGATAATGGAAAAGCTAACCTTTTTTCAGCTGAGCTGACATTCCAATTTTCTGCATCACTACCAATGATAATGTTACACAAACTGTGTTCAATCATTAAATTAATTCCCATTAAATCAATATCCTTAAAGGCCAAACAGTCCTTTAATAATTACCTGATTAAGATTATGTTCGCATAACATATTAGTTATAGTATATTTATAATTCCCTTTTCAGTGATAAATCTTGTTTTCCCACCCAGCTCTCTGACACTGTGACAGAGAGGCAAAGAGTAGAAGGGGAAGTGCTTCACTGTGGCACATAGCAATTGGGTAAGCTCTCCGTTATCATAACATCAGTGACAATTTTGACATACAGATTTTCTGGATTTTGATTTCTAATAACCAGAATTAGTGGTCTGAGAGCCCAAGAGCTCTAAGAAAGAATCTTGCAGAAACACTACACAAACCCAGAGTCTCAAAAGGGCACTGAGGGCACCAGCAGCTTTTGAAACAACTAAACTCAATTCTTCTTCACAGTATGCAAAATCTATTAAGTTTTCTAATAAAAAATGCAATCCATTATGGATGAAAAGGTGTATTACAAATAATGTGTAATAATTTAGTGCCTAGACACTCAAGTGATAGGTGCTGTAATTACAGACAGATAGGAAGATAGATAGAGCTTACTGTGCTCGTAAAATTGGTGAAATAATTGTAACTTGGAAGTTGTTTGAAAATTACTTTTATAATCCATTTTCTATGTCCTCATCTGCTGTCAGGAAAGAAGAAGAGCAATGACTGTACACAAAGTTTTTAGATTTAGGTGCCTAAAACTAGTTAGTTACATCCAAATTCAATGAAGGTGCCAACAGCTCTTTGTCTGTGTAGATTCTTGCGTTAGTACCCTTCCTATGTAATTGCTGTCCTTTGATCTTTATCTGCTTCTTTTTTAACTATCCAATCTTCAGGAGCTTATAGATTGCCAGTTCTACCTACTTGTTTTTCCCTTTGATATTTTCATATCCTCTGCTCCTTGTTTCCCGCCCCCTCCCCCCTATTTATTTTGGGTCTGTACATCCTAAACTCAAAACTCCGGTCATCTGAAGAAGTGGGCTCTGCCCACGAAAGCTCCTGATACCATCTACATGTTTTATTAGTCTATAAAGTGCTACCAGACCATTTGTTGTTTTTTTAAGTTTATCCAAATTTAGGTAAGTCTTCCTTAAGTTAATGATGCGTGTTCAGCGTCTCTGGAAGTCAGGCCACTTGAATCTGGGTGCTGAAATATGGAATTAGACACCTACATTTCAAAATTTATCTTTTACTGAAAATTGTAACAATGTATATTACAACCCAGTGGCTCTCAAACTTTTCCAGACTACTGTACCCTTTCAGGAGACTGACTTGTTTTGCATCCCCCCCAAGTTACACCTCGTTTGAAAATGACTTCTTTATAAAAATATGTGTGATAGCACACAACTACTGAAAGATGTTTGACTTTCTCATTTTTACCATATAATCTTACTATATATTTTAGAAATGTGCATCGGTCTGTCTGTCTGTCTGTCCATCCATGAGCCCATTTATTCAATAACTCCTTTTTAAACAGTGAGAGCGAGGACCCCCAAATTTGGTATGTAGCTTCCTATTACCATAACTTAAAGACAGGAAAGGCTTTGGTTGTGCCAGGAGAATGGAATGTGCCTGGAATTTGATTGTTTCCCATAAAATGGAAAGGGAAGAGTCTGGCAGGAGGGAGTTATACTGTAGAATGACCACAGAGGGGCAGCAAGGGGCCAGAAATGGGGACTGGGACAGATATAATCCCAATGGGCGAGCAGGGGGGTAAGGGTTATAGGGTATGGGTAAAAAAAGGGACAGCAATCTATCCATCTCTCTCTCTCTCATACATATACAGACAGAAAAACAGACACACAAATAGACACACATTTGGGAGAGTTTTTCTGTTTGGCTGTGTCTACACTGCACTCCTTTTCCGGAAAAGGGATGCAGATGAGACAAGTCGGAATTACAAATGAAGCGGGATTTAAATTTTCCCGCTTCATTTGTATAAACATGGCTGCCGCCGCTCGAGCTTTGATGGAAAAAGCGCGCCAGTCTAGACGTTGCGCTATGAAAATAAAGTTTTTCTGAAAGATCCCTTATTCCTCTTAAAATCAGGAATAAGGGATCTTTCGGAAAAGGCTTTATTTTCCGCAAGAGCCGCGTCTAGACTGGCGCTTTTTTCCGTCAAAGCCCCGAGCCAGAAAAAAGCGGCAGCCATGTTCATGCAAATGCCACGGGGAACATTTAAATCCCCGCTTCATTTGCAATTCCAACTTGTCTCATTAGCATCCCTTTTCCGGAAAAGGGTGCCAATGTAGACACAGCCTTTATGTGCTGGTTTATTTCCCAGCCAGGGGATATGCACCCCTTCCCCAGTTGTGCCCCCTGCAATTGCAGCAGCCATGGGCGGGCACTCCTCACCTGACCCCAAGCTGCTGTGGTTGTCCTTTCTCCCTGAAGCACCTTCAAACTGAAGCCTTCATCCCAGCCCCACCCCAGAACAATGATTTCAATGAAGAAAAACAAAACTTGTTAGTTTTTGGTTTTTGTTTTAATCTGGGTAACTCTTCTAATTATAAAATAAATTGATTGGAATATAAATATTGTACTTACATTTCAATGTACTTCGAAATTTAGACTGAAATTCCATTTTAAACATACCCCGTAATGTTACTGAAAAGCTCACCAAAGCCTGGATGCCCTAAAGTAATGCAGTGACTTCTCACAGTGCACAAAGCTTTTCACTTTTTAAGGATTTAAGGGAGACCTGAATATTACTGTAATACAGTTTATTTGTTTAATACACTAATATCAGACCACACAGTTAAATGGCCCAATTCCTGGTGGGAATGAGCAATTGCTCTTCTGAAATTAGTGGGTCAGATTCTTCAGAAGCGCAAATCAGCTTTAAAGCTTTCTTTACTGACCAATTTACTTTTGCAGAGAAGTGGGAGAGGGAAAGGGGAGGAGCTATTGCAATAAAATAAACACACGTGTATACTTCAAGAGTTCTGCTAGCTGCTATTTCCTGGCAGGAAAAAACTATGATCTTATTCAGCTGCATGGATCTATTATCATTACTCATCAGCAGCCTGTATGTAGGAGCTTTATCTGCCATCTTTGCTGTCTTCATAACACCCTACACAGCTGACAGAGAATCTTAGTCAAGACCAACATACACACATTCATCTCAGTTAGTGCCTTAGAGGCAGGTTTCATAAATGTTTAGCCCAACATCACTTTAATAACTTTAAAAGCACTTAAAGGAGAAAGCCCAAATCTGTGATTTCTTCCCCTCCATCCTCAAAGAATTTAAATTTAGCGGCTGGGACCCTGCTGTAGTGCTACAATGCTGTGAGCCTGCTGTAGTGAAGATAATCCTCCTTAACTCATTAACTGGGAGTCAGAGAGAAAACAGCTGTCCGTGTTCCATGGGGCACGGGACCCCAATTTCAGCAACCAGCAACAGGCTGGCCGGCATGTTCAGAAGCCTCTTTCTGTGTCTTGAGCTGCTTTCTTTGTAAAGTGATTTTTGGCTTGCATTTTAATATTGGCAGAGGTCTGGGAATAAAACTCAGCAGCTGAAGAAGGAATAATATCTTGTTGGCAGCCTGAAACATTTCTGAGCCTTTCCTGTTTTTATACTCTTCAGGCAATCTTTCCTGATACCAAAATACCAGCTGGTGTTATGAAGACAAGCTATGTGGGTGATTACCAGTGTGGTGCTAGTGTTTCATTGGCGGGACTCCCTGCAGATCTGAAAGGAATGGAAATCGACCAAGAGTTCCCATCTAAACTCATGCTCATTTGGCATCTACCATATCCTCTCTAGTGAAAAGGTTGGATCAATTTGTGGACTAGATTTCTGCCATCCAAACAGAAGGCCAGGATATTTAATAACTGTGGATATAGAAGACAGATTGAAAAGTTAACAGAAAAAAAAAGCCTTCTAAACCCTGAAATTCCCATGTTTACAGTGTAAATTGCAGTTAAGGAAACTCTAACAGCAGAACAAGTGACTAAGGCCAGTCTGAAAGTTTAACCTCTGCAATTACCGAACATTTTCTAAGCCTTCCCAAGTGTATGTGTAAATTAGATTGCTTTTTAGCACGAAAAAATGTCTTGTTTCCTGGCCAAGTTATTCTTTTTTGTTTCATCAGTTAGATATGTACTCTATTTTTCTCTGCAATCTGGAAAGTAAAGTGAAAGATAACTACTGGTTCTGATTCATATGTATCCATCCTGTACGGCATATGTGTTATAAAGGTTTCTTAAAATTACTGAAATTTTAAAAAACTGCTCTGTAAAAAATATGTAACCTAATATGCTTTTTTTGGATGGGGGTTGGGGATTGGAAGGATAAGTTTTCCTTTCTCTTATGGATGGATTCCCAGGCGTTCAATTATATTTTTTTCTTCTCCTCACTTTACTCCAATCAGCATTTATTCTATACCTAGGGAGACATCTTCTCACAGTCAGTTAATCAGAATTGAAGCTGGTCCCTGGGGAAGGATGATATTGTCTGGCTTTCACTGATCCATTCATTCTTTATCTCCTCACTGCAAGCATGTCAGAAGCACTGTATTTAAATATACTGTCCCATTAACACTTGCCATAACTTGAAAAGTTAGGTAATAACCCAGTAGTTCAGGGTCTGGCCAGGCCTTCGTGACACTTACCTTCAATATGGGGGTAATTTCAAGCATACCTTATCAACTCTGGGACTAAATTTTCAAGTAGAGGTGACAAAATATATTTATGGAATATTTGCAAATTCATAAATGTACCACAACCATTCTGTATGCATTTGATACATTTTTTTAAATTTGCACCATAATGCATAAATTGGTTAATGGATCTGGACCACACCGAGCAGCAGCTGGAAAAAATACTGGGAGACAGCATCAAGTGACAGCACTATGATGTATACACATCTATATATGGACATGTTTACGGGCTTAATAAAAAGTTAAATTGGTAGATTAACTGTTAATGGAATGAAGACAACTGAGATAATGACACATATTTGTTTGTAGGTAATATGCCCGGGAGATAGGATAGTTTGCTAACAACTGCCAATATATCTTTTAGTTCCACCTTCAAAGGCATCAGGAAAGAAGAGTGATTACCTGCCAATATGCCATGGAGACTTATTTTATGAGTACCATTGCTTGGTTCTTGACCACATGTGGTGTCAATAAGTTTATTTCTCTTACTCTCTTAGCCTACAGATGAATAAATAATCACAGAAGACTTTCAATCTATGCTTCAATCTAAGCTTAGCATAAATTTGAACAGCCATAACAATATTAATGAACACATAGAATTTCAATAGTTTTACTTTTGTTCAATACAGTTTTACTGACAGAATTTTGCTCTGAATGTTGAATCGACAGAGATTGGTGTACAGTTAATTAAGAGAAAAAGTCAATAGAAAAGAAGGTCATGGGTAATGGTTTCTTGCTGCTAGGATATGCCAGGAGGAAGATAAGTATGACAGACTAATTTATTAAGCAACAGTGCACTTCAGGCAATGCGTTTATGGAAGATTATAGCACACCTTGGATATTAATAAAATGGACATGACTAAAGGCTTTGTGCCTTTAGCCATCTAAGAAGTGCCATAATTGCCTAGAAGTGCCAGTGCTTGGTGTCTTATTGATCATATAAAATGGCAGTTAAATAGGGAAAACAGTAATATTTGCTCATTTAGAGGGCATTATGAACATAACTTAATCATTACTGACATCCAATCAGAAAGCTCCAATTGTAACCAGAGTTCTAATCTAATCAGAAATAAAAGCCATAAACACAGCAAATCAATTAAGTTTCCAGATCATTTATTTCATAACACTACTATAAGCAGTAGCATTACGACCTTTTTTGGATAGTTTTAACATGTATGTTACGCTTAGAGGGTAAACTGTGCTTTAAATGCAGTTTTGTCCCTTTTGAATGTGCCTCTCAGCAAAAACAGGAGTAGAAGGGATAACAGAGGGTGAAAGCAGCAGAATTAAGAAGCACCAATGGCAGTCCAGAGAGGAAGCATGGAAGGGGAAAATGTGAGGAATGGGAAGACAGAGAATGAAAATCTGGCCAGAGAAGATGGAGACAAAGGGTTCTGTAGTAGAGGCCCTAATTTTATGGCATGTCCCTTCTGCTCTGTAACTCCTGAACGCTGCTGCAAGTAGGTTTCCAATACTGCAGAGGAAAAACAAGTACACATCCATAGGCGTACACCCACACTCCTAAAACCACCTGGTTTTACTGAATTAAACGCTAATCCATGACAATATTTCCATTCATATTAGATTTTGTGATAGATACTGTGAGTTCTCTGCCACTTGATAGTTTCCCTTGAATATAAGCAAGTCAAAAAGAATAAATTCAAAAATTATGAAGCTCAACTTCAATATAAACTTGCAATTCTCCACAATCTGAATCTACTCATTTATTCCATGTTTAGTGAGGCAACGTTATGTATGGCAAATCCATATGGCAATAAAATGTTTACAAAAGGAAGGGTGGTGTTACAAATTGTCATGCCTGGAAGAACTGAACAAAGCTATGAGTTGATCAGCATTTATTTTTAGTGTAATTTAGCCCTTGCCACTAGTTGGCAAGAGCACTGAATTGTTTCTCCTTTTAACATATCACTTTATATTGTGGTAAGATCATGATTTTTATTAGAGACCAAGTGCAACAGATATATGTAGTAGTAAGGTAAGATACTTTAATACACTGGCTGCAGATTTGCTGTTCAACAACTGGAAATATAAAAATGCCTTGCATCAGGGTTGCGTGAATGGTCCAGGTTTAAAATGGAACCAACTCACCAATGAAGACACACATGCACAGATGACTTTGAAAGATTTTGACTCAATTATTGTTTTTTGTTTTTGTTTTAATCTGTGTCTCTTTCAGTCAGAGGTTCAGAAGAAATGAGCAAGAGACATAACCCGTATAGCTGCCTCATAAGCCACATAGTAGGAGCATTCTTCCTGTTGATGGCCTCTATGCTACTACACACCTCTTTACTCCTGGTAGAACAGGTGCACCATCCATCCTCTCCTGGAAGCATTTAGCTTCCACTTACGGTTTCTTTTAATGAACAGGGCATAGCATCACACATATCTATGTATTTTAGAAATGTGCGTCTGTCTGTCTGTGAGTCTGAGGGGGAATGTGAATGAGGAGTTTTGGCTACAGTTTCCCCTGGGAGAGAGAGCTCCCCCCAATCCTCTCTCATTGCAGCAGCTCTGGGCCAGATGAGAGGCAGCTCTCTGCCAGCCATAGTAGCTCTGGGGAGGCTGTGTTGGGCTGGTGGAGGAGTCCCTCTCTCCTGGTTATGGCAGGTTTGAGCTGCTGAGGCTCGTGGGAGAAGAAATCTGAGATGTGACTCTCCCACCAGGTGCAGCAGTTCCCTGCTGGGGCTGGAAGAGCATGTCTCTCCTGCAGCTGCAGCAGCTCCATGCTGGGGCCAGTGGTGTCTCTCCCTCCAGCTGTGGCAGCTTCCTGCTGAGCATGGAAGAGCAAGTCTCTTCCCCAGCTCAGTCAGGGAGCTGATGTGGCAGGGGGAGAGGCAGCGGCGGCCCGTCAATACAGGCAGACTAGGCGGTTGCCTAGGGCGCCAAGATAAATGGCCGTTGAGGGCTTTGGAGGCGGGGGCGCCGATCGCGCATTTCACCTAGGGTACCAGTTGCCGGCAGCTTGTCTAGGGCCACTCCTGAGGAGAGGCACACTCCTCCCTCCAGGCCCAGCAAAGAGGTGCCATGGCTGGAGGGCAGGGGTCTCTCCCCCAGCCACTGCAGCTCTGAATCCATGTGTGGGGCTTATTAGGTGGCTGCAGAGCTGTGCAGCTTAGAGGGAACCCTAGCACTCAGTCAGGCTGCCTTCCTGCCTTGACCTCATGCCAATCCTAGAAGGAGCTGGCGGCTGCTACTATGTCTCTGCCCACCCTTAGTAGGGGGGAGGCTGCTTTGCACATTCTCTGCCCCCAGCACTGTCCTCACAGCTCCCGTTGGTTGGAAACCCACAAAGGGCACACAGAGACATGCCAGCAGCAGCCGTCTGTTTCCCGGAGCAGCATGGAACCACTGCAGGCAGGCAACCTGCCTGAGTGCCCCACTGCACCACTGGCTGGGAGGCACCTGTGATAAGCATCTGCCAGTCAGAGCCTGCACCTCGCACTCCCTCCCACACCCAAACACTCTGCCCCATGTCAGAGCGCACTCCCGCACCCATACTTCCTCCCAGATCTCACACCCTTCACCCTCTCCCACAGCCCAACACTGCACCAGCCCGGAGCTCCCTCCTTCCCCTTTGAGCGGCTTACTGCGGATTATGTAGCGCTGGGAAGAAGGATCCAAGAACTCGGAGCGCAAGTGGTGTTCTCGTCCATCCTCCCTGTTGAAGGGAAAGGACTGGGCAGGGATCGTCTTGAGGGCGTAAATGCGTGGTTGCGCAGGTGGTGTCGCAGAGGGCTTTGGTTTCTTCGACCATGGGACTCTGTTCGGGCACGAGGATTGTTAGGAAGAGATGGGATCCACCTAACCAAGAGAGGAAGGAGCATCTTTGCGGGCAGGCTTGCAAACCTAGTGAGGAGGGCTTTAAACTAGGTTCGTCGGGGGACGGTGACCAAAACCCTGAGGAGTGAGAAAGTCGGATACCGGGAAGAAATGCAGAGAGGAACGAGCAGCAAGAAAGGACCCCGATTCGAATGGAGAAGATAGGGCGATCAACTGGTTACCTGAGGTGTTTGTACACTAATGCGAGAAGCCTGGGCAACAAACAGGAAGAACTGGAGGCCCTGGCCCAGTCCGAGAAATATGATTTAATTGGGATAACAGAAACTTGGTGGGATGACTCGCATGACTGGAGCGCTGTCATGGAAGGGTATAGACTGTTCAGGAAGAATAGGCAGGGGAGAAAAAGAGGAGGAGTTGCACTATATGTAAGAGAGCACTATGATTGCGCTGAACTCCAGTATAAAGAGGGAGAAAAACCTGTTGAGAGTCTATGGGTTAAGTTTAAAGGAGCAAACAACAGCAGTGATGTTGTGGTTGGTGTCTGCTACAGGCCACCGAATCAGGTGGATGAGGTAGATGAGGCTTTCTTCGGACAACTGAGAGAAGCTTCCGGATCGCAGGCCCTGGTTCTCGTGGGGACTTTAATCACCCTGACATCTGTTGGGAAACCAATACGGCAGTACACAGGCAATCCAGGAAGTTTTTGGAGAATGTTGGGGATAACTTCTTGACACAAGTGCTGAAGGATCCGACCAGGGGCCGTGCGCAGCTTGACCTTCTGCTCACAAACAGGGAGGAACTAATAGGGGAAGTGGAGGTAGGTGACAAACTGGGAAGCAGTGATCATGAGATGGTAGATTTCAGGATCGTGACCAAAGGAAGAAAAGAGAGTAGTAAAATACACACCTTGGACTTCAAAAGCAGATTTTGACTCCTCAGAGATCTGATGGACAGAATCCCTGGGATGCTAACATGAAGGGAAAGGAGTCCAGGACAGCTGGCAGTATTTTAAAGAAGCCTTATTGAAGGCACAGAAAGAAACCATCCCGGACCTTGAAGCAAGAGAGGCAAACATGGTAGGAGATCAGATTGGCTTACGGGGAAATCCTTGGTGAACTTAAGCACAAAAGGAAGCTTACAAAAGTGGAAACTTGGACAAATGACCAGGGAGGGGTTTAAATGTATAGCTCGAGAATGCCGGGGTTATCAGGAAGGCGAAAGCGCAAATGGAATTGCGACTGGCTAAGGATAACAAGAAAGGTTTCTACAGGCATGTTAACAAGAAGAAGGTGATCAGAGAGGGTATGCGGCCCCTACTGGATGAAGGAGGTAACCTAGTGACAGATGATGTGGGGAAAGCTGAAGTACTCAATGCTTTCTTTGTCTCTGTATTCACGGACAAGGTCGGCTCCTGGACTTCTGCGCTAAGTGACGCAAGATGGGATGAAGATGGAAAGCCCGTGGTGGGTAAAGAACAGGTTAGAAACTATTTAGAAAAGCTAAATGTACACAAATCCATGGGTCCGGACTTAATGCATCTGAGGGTACTGAGGGAGTTGGCAAATGTCATTGAGGAGCCTTTGGCCATTATCTTTGAAAAGTCGTGGAGATCGGGAGAAATCCCGGATGATTGGAAAAAGGCAAATGTAGTGCCCATCTTCAAAAAAGGGAAGAAGGGCGATCCAGGGAACTAGAGGCGGTCAGTCTTACCTCGGTTCCTGGAAAAATCATGGGAGGGATACTTAAGGAATCCATTTTGAGGCACTTGGAAGAGGAAAGTGATTAGGAATAGTCAGCATGGATTCACAAAGGGCAAGTCGTGCCTGACCAATCTGATCAGCTTCTATGATGAGGTAACTGGCTCTGTGGACGTGGGAAAGTCAGTGGATGTGATATACCTTGACTTTAGCAAGGCTTTTGATACGGTCTCCACAATATTCTTGCCAGCAAGTTAAGGGAATGTGGATTGGATAAATGGACAGTAAGATGGATAGAAAAATGGCTAGAAGGCCGGGCCCAGCGGGTAGTGATCAACGGCTCGATTTCAGGTTGGCGGTCAGTTTCTAGCGGAGTGCCCCAAGGTTCGGTTCTAGGACCGGTTTTGTTCAATATCTTTATTAATGACCTGGATGAGGGGATGGATTGCACCCTCAGCAAGTTTGCGGATGACACTAAGCTAGGGGGAGAGGTAGATACGCTTGAGGGCAGAGATAGGGTCCAGAGTGACTTATACAAATTGGAGGATTGGGCCACAAGAAATCTGATGAAGTTCCACAAGGACAAGAGTCCTGCACTTGGGATGGAAGAATCCCAAGCACAGTTACAAGCTGGGGACCAACCAGTTAAGTAGTAGTTCTGCAGAAAAGGACCTGGGGGTTACAGTGGATGAGAAGCTGGATACGAGTCAACAGTGTGCCCTTGTAGCCAAGAAGGCTAATGGCATATTAGGTTGCATTAAGAGGAGCATTGCCAGCAGATCCAGAGATGTCATTATTCCCCTTTATTCGGCTTTGGTGAGGCCACATCTGGAGTATTATGTCCAGTTCTGGGCCCCCCACTACAAAAAGGATGTGGACGCATTGGAGAGGGTCCAGCGGAGGGCAACCAAAATGATTAGGGGGCTGGAGCATATGACTTATGAGGAGAGGCTGAGGGAGTTGGGTCTGTTTAGTCTGCAGAAGCGAAGAGTGAGGGGGGATTTGATAGCAGCCTTAAACTTCCTGAAGGGAGGCTCCAAAGAGGATGGAGAGAGGCTGTTCTCAATAGTGACAGATGGCAGAACAAGGAGCAATGGTCTCAAGTTGTGGTGGGAGAGGTCCAGGTTGGATATTAGGAAAAACTATTTCACTAGGAGGGTAGTAAAGCACTGGAATGGGTTGCCTAGGGAGGTAGTGGAGTCTCCATCCCTGGAGGTGTTTAAGTCTCGGCTTGACCAAGCCCTGGCTGGGTTGATTTAGTTGGGATTGGTCCTGCCTAGAGCAGGGGGTTGGACTTGATGACCTTCTGAGGTCTCTTCCAGCTCTATGGTTCTATGATTCTATGATTCTATGAAACTCATCCCATATGCTGCACCCATGAGCAAAGGAAGTGGTGGCAGCCACAGCCCCAAGACCTTTAAATTGCCACTGCAGCCCCAAATGGTGTGCTCCAGACAGCTCTGAGGACTCACGAGGGGTGGGCACCATGTGGCGCAGCATGTGCTGGGCAGTGCTGAAAATTGGATGCCCGAGCTCTGCCTCTTCCACCTTAGGTGCTGGTCCTTCCTTGTGTAACTCGTTAAACGTGAATAGAGTTTCACTACATGCTTCACTATCTGCCTTTCAGAAAACACTGAAAAAAGCTGTACTTTAGTTACTAAAGATTAGATTAATTCAGTCACAGTTCAACCATCGAACTTGCTCATTTGGCTCAAGCAGAGGGCAATAACACGTTCATTTTCTCCAGTGTTTCTGAGCTTCTGACAGTGCAAAGGCTAAAACATCAGCAAGCCAAACTTAACACAAAACACAAATCAACACAACAGACCACAGCTATTGTGTAAACTGTACAGGCTTTAGTTAGTTTAGAATTAACAGGTGAAGCAGTTCCTTCTATTCTAATCTAACTAGAACCCAGAGTTTGTTAATGCATAATGGACTTTTATCCTAAAGGACTGTTTTTCATTTAAATCTGTGGTTAAGCCTGGAATTAGCCTCTGTGCTCATGTATTTTTAGTTTACATAAAACCAGGAGAAAAGAAGTCAGGATATGTTTGGTAGGCCTCAACAAAGAACACAGTGCTGTGAAAGCCCTGGCAGTCTTAGGATCATGCTGCTTTGTTTCCCTCAGTGCAGGCAGGGTTGCCAGGTGTCCGGTATTCAACCAGACAGTCCGGTTTTTGGGCCCTCTGTCCGGTAAAAAAAATTCAGAAAATACCGGACATGTGCAATGTCCGGTGTTTTCTGGTTTTCCGGCTGGATGCCTGATGGAAGCCTGGTGGGGGGAGTGGCTGGGAGGCGAGGTGCGCTCGGTGCTGGGAGCCTCTGGTTGCGTGTGACATAGGAGTGACGCATTGGGGAGAAGGAGAAGCCCTGTCCATACTCCTGAGCACTATTCAAGCGCATTGTGGAGCGGTAGCTGGACTCGATCGTGCTTCGCCGGGACTGTGCACGGGACGGGCAGCACCCTGGGATCTGCATGTGCCTAGGTCAGTCTTGCTCCCCACCATCCAATTATCTCCCCCCTGGACAGCCCCGCTCCCCCCGACTCCTCCCGACTAGCCTGCTCCCCCGACCCCCTTCCGGCCAAGCCTGCTTCCTTCTGGTCGTTTCTCCTCCTCCCGATCTCCTCCAGGCAGCTCCGCTCCCCCCGACCCTCCCGATCTCCCCGGCCAGCCCTGCTGCCTCCGACCGCCCCCCACCAGCCCTGCTTCCCCCATTCCCCTCCTCCCGGCCAATCCCACTCCCCTCCCAGCCGGTTCCTCCCCGGCCCCCATCATGTGTGTCCGGTATTTTTTCTGAAGCTACCTGGTAACCCTAAGTGCAGGATGCAAAAGTATTTGTGGTTGAATGTTTTGATAACAGAAATGAGTACCTTGTCATGCTTTAAATCAGCAGCCAAAGGACTTCTTAAGTGAACCTGACAGTATTTAAAATGTCCCATGCTACCTTGGTTATAATGTGCCAATCACAATTAACAGCAACAGATTTGCTATTCTAAAACAAATAAATCCTGCAGACTTCTTTGCTGTGTGCAAAGAGGATGATGAGCGAATCCAGAAGGCCAACCTAGCACCATAGCCAGTTAATCTGTCAATGGAAATTACTTTAATTTTTTCCTATACTCACTAGGGTTGGTGAACAATAGAACTTCAGGTAATACAGTTTTTGTTACAAACAAATTGAATGTGAAATATTGGATGACATTATAAATGAATCTCTTTAGCTATTGCATTGGAATCCTTAGGCCCTTTGAGTCTTCATGATTAAATCAGTCTGTAAATTTCATATTTTTTGTATCAACCTTATTAAATTTATGTCTTTTTCTCTTCTAACAAATTAAGGGGTGTCCTTCTACCTGATGTTTGAAGGATACACGTCTTCCTTGGCTCTACAACTCACCAGAAACATAAGGAGCACATTATTTGGGAAAACCTTCAAAGCCCATGTCAAGAGCTCAGCTTGAGCAGTTAAGGTGACAGAAGAGATCTTGCATCTCAATGAATCCCCATCATTAAAGAAGCCTTATTAAAGGCACAGGAAGAAACCATCCCGATGTGCAGCAAGAAAAGCAAATATGGTAGGCGACCAGATTGGCTTACCAGGGACATCCATGGTGAGCTTAAACACAAAAAGGAAGCTTACAAGAAGTGGAAACTTGCACAGATGACTAGGGAGGAGTATAAATATATTGCTCGAGAATGCAGGGGAGTTATCAGGAAGGCGAAAGCACAATTGGAATTGCAGCTGGCAAGGGATGTGAAGGGTAACAAGAAATATTTCTACAGGCATGTTAGCAATAAGAGGGTGATCAGAGCGGGTGTGGGTCCCTTATTGGATGAGGGAGGTAACCTAGTGACAGATGATGTGGGAAAAGCTGAAGTACTCAATGCTTTCTTTGCCTCTGTCTTCATGGACAAGATCAGCTCCCAGACAAATGCACTAGGCAACGCAGCATGGGAAGGAGGTGGGCAGCCCTTGGTGGGGAAAGAACAAGTTAGGAACCAGTTAGAAAAGCTAAACATACACAAATCCATGGGCCCGGATTTAATGCATTCGAGAGTACTGAGGGAGTTGGCAAATATCATTGTGGAGCTTTTGGCCATTATCTTTGAAAACTCATGGAGATCAGGAGAGATCCTGGGTGATTGGAAAAGGCAAATGTAGTGCCCATCTTTAAAAAAGGGAAGAAGGACAATCCAGGGAACTACAGACCAGTCAGCCTTACATCAGTCCCTGGAAAAATCATGGAGGGTATCCTAAAGGAATCCACTTTGAAGCACTTGGAAGAGGGAAAAGGGATCAGGAATAGTCAGCATGGATTCACGAAGGGCAAGTCGTACCTGACCAATCTGATTAGCTTCTATGATGAGGTAACTGGTTCTGTGGATATGGAAAAGTCAGTGGATGTGATATACCTTGACTTTAGCAAAGCTTTTGATACGGTCTTCCACAATATTTTTGCCAGTAAGTTAAGGGAATATGGATTGGATAAATAGACCGTAAGATGGATAGAGAGCTGGCTAGACTGTCGGGCCCAACGGGTAGTGATCAATGGCTCGATGTCAGGTTGGAGGCTGGTTTCTAGCTGAGTGTCCCAAGGATCGGTTCTAGGACCGGTTTTGTTCAACATCTTTATTAATGACCTGGATGAGGGGATGGATTGCACCCTCAGCAATTTTGCAGATGACACTAAGCTAGGAGGAGAGGTAGATATGCTGGAGGGCAGGGATAGGGTCCAGAGTGTCCTGGACAGATTAGAGGATTGGGCCAAAAGAAATCTGATGAGGTTCAACAAGGACAAGTATAGAGTCCTCCACTTGGGACAGAAGAATCCGAAGCATTGTTACAGGCTGGGGACTGAATGCCAAAGGAGCAGTTTGGCAGAAAAGGACCTGGGGATTACAGTGGATGACAAGCTGGATATGAGTCAACAGTGTGCCCTTGTAGCCAAGGAGGCTAATGGCATATTAGGTTGCATTAGGAGGAGCATTGCCAGCAGATCTAGAGAAGTGATTATTCCCCTTTATTTGGCTCTGGTGAGGCCACATCTGGAATATTGTGTCCAGTTCTGGGCCCCCCACTATAGAAAGGATATGGGTGCATTGGAGAGGGTCCAGCGAAGGGCAACCAAAATGATTAGGAGGCTGGAGTGCATGACCTATAAGGAGAGGCTGAGGGATTTGGGTTTGTTTAGTCTTCAGAAGAGAAGATCGAGGAGGGATTTGATAGCGGACTTCAACTTCCTGAAGGGAGGTTCTCAAGAGGATGGAGAAAGGCTGGTCACAGTAGTGATGGATGGCAGAACAAGGAGCAATGGTCTCAAGTTACAGTGGGGGAGGTCTAGGTTGGATATTAAGAAAAACTATTTCACTAGGAGGGTGGTGAAGCACTGGAATGGGTTACCTAGGGAGGTGGTGGAATCTCCATTCCTAGAGGTGTTTAAGTCTGAGCTTGACAAAGCCCTGGCTGGGTTGATTTAGTTGGGATTGGTCCTTCCTTGGGCAGGGGGCTGGACTTGATGACCTGCTGAGGTCTGTTCCAGCTCTATGATTCTATGAAATAGCTCAGTAAACAAAAGCTTTTCTTAACTGTTAACGATGAAAATAAACGCTGGGATCTGAAAGTCAAACTTTTTTTTCTGTATCATTAGGTATCTCATGCACCACAACCATGTGTCCATCTATCAAAGCTGAGAATAATAATATCTCTAAAATACTCCATTTGCAGTACCAAAGTAAATAGAAGGCACTTTATATATAGCATTTCATCCAGATTCAAATTTAAGTCCATGAGTTATGTGGGAGTTTTGAGACTGCAACAGTGATGGTTGTTTATACAGTGGATTAGCAAATATGTGCACCCATGAAGGACTTCATGTACAAATGCTAAAGGCTATTCTTTCACTTGCCCAACTATTCTTTGTTTTCTGAATTTTCTACATTCTTGACCAGAGTCTAATTTTTAGTAGTGTTAACCAGTGTTCCCCATAACATTTTCTGTCCTTGCATGGGTTGACATTTCTTATGTGCAACACGAATACATTGAGGTAGTGTGTCGATGTGCACCACCACTGCAAACAAAACCATATTTGATAGATAGATAGATAGATAGATAGATAGATAGATAGATAGATAACAAGGAGCAATGCTTATAATATTTAATATGAAATCAAATAAAAATGAAAATTAACACTACCTGGGGAGTACATGTATCATCTTCTTTTCTAACAACTCAAGCTACGAAACTCAACAAAATGCATGTCACTCACACATAGCTCAGATTTAAGATCCTAAACAAATCTGAATCAACTAGAAATAGCATTTGCAAGGAGAGCATGACTGATACTATATTTTACTGATACTGGAGAGGAGAGTAAATGGCATTCACTAAGGCTTATACAGTTTCTCTGTGGAATGTTTAGGATCCATGCTATACAAGAACAAGGGAAAGAGACCTGTAAAAACAGATAAAAGTTCTTCTGGTTTGCAGCTTTCACCAACTCAAAGAGTAGAAGCCCCAGAACAAATTAACACATGGATTCAGGGTTTGTACACAGATGCATGTTTCAAAGAGCTTGCAAATAAGGTTTCATGCTACAAAACAACTAGCATCACACCTAGTAATTGCTACTTCACACTCATAAGAGCCAGAACTTTACCACATAGCAAAGATCTGGCCTGAATGGAATACAATTTACCATGTATTAATTAGTAACACAGGATTTTTTTAAAAAATCATTAAAATCAGAGTTTTAGGTATCTGCAACACTCAAAAAAATTCTGTTAAAAGAATCTTTTTCTTTCTTATCTTAAGCCATTAATGGCTATGTAAGCTTTGTTTGAAACGTAATCATGCAAATGTCCTGGCACACACACACACCCCCTTTACAGCCTGCTTTTCCCCGTCCCCCTCCAACCCAGCCAGAGAGGATACCCCAAACAAACTCCCCCGCCTCCACCTAACTGCACAGATGCTAGTACCCATCCTCTTTCCCCCATATACCCCTGTGCAATCTGCTCCGCCCAGACCAGCTGGGGGATGGTATAAAATTCTGCTTCTCAAAAACTTGCAGGCATAAACAGCCTACAGGACACACAGCACAAACAAACTCGCCACCCCTCCTCCACCTCACTCCATGACACACCGCACAAACTCTCCCCCCCCACCTCCACCTCGCCCTGATGCCAGAACCCACCCCCATCTCTTCCTCACCTACTTCATGCAGCCAGTCCCTTACCTTTCCCTTCCCAGCCCACTTCTTCATGAAAGCTCATGATACCATCTACATTTTTTGTTAGTCTCTAAGGTGCTGCAGGACTACTTGCTGTGGTTTTTTTTAGCTACAGACTAACAGGGCTACCCGTCCGAAAATTCCAACCCAGGAGGCTTGATGAGAGTGCTGAGTTCCTGCCTCTGCCTCTCTCTCTCCTCACTCACATGGGGCTCTCCAAACTCCCCTCCCCTCTGAATCCCCCTCAGCCAATTACTCCCTCCCTCCCTCCTCCTCCTCTCCCTGCGCCCTTCCCCCAAACACTTATTTCCTCCTTATCTCCCCTCCTTACGTCCTCTGGGAGCTCCTCCATTTGAAGCATGCAGAAGCTCTGTTTGAAGCTGCTGCTTAGTGAGATGCCCCTCCCCCTGTAAGTCAGCTGAGTTCCCTGCCTGCGTGGGAGCTCAAGCTCTGAACAGGGCTCAGAAAATGGCTATGCAGCCATGCAGCTTACCAGGAACTTTGGTGTTAAGCTCAAATTTCTATGTCAGAACATTAAGTCACATTGGCACAAAGATTATCTATTTAGGATGGGTCAGGAGTCTGTGATCCTTCAACAGTATCTGACTAAACTTCTGCTTGAGGGGCATGGTTTGAAGAAAAAGAGTATAAATGACATTGAGGAGAAACCTGAGTCAATTGGAAGGCTAGAGGAGACAGAGAAAGTATCCAATAAGGTCAGGGAAACCTTGGTGAGGCTAAAAGATGCATCAAAACAGTGAGATGAGTCCACAGAAGACCTAACAGTAGGACCCTAAGGGCTCATCTAGACTACGCCGAATTGCTGAAAGAGGATATGCAAATTTCGAAAGCAGTGCTTTCGAAAGTGAAAGTAGTTTGGATGCGGCTTTTTCGGCGAATCTCCCCTTTTTCGAAAAGCTGCGTAAACCTCATTTTTTGAGGAAAAGCGGCTTTTTGAAAAAGTCCTAAAGCTGCATCCAAACTACTTTCACTTTCGAAAGCTCCACTTTCGGAAGTGAGATCGGAAGAAGATATGCAAATTCCCATGGAATTTGCATATCCTCTTTCGGCACTTCGGCGTAGTCTAGATGAGCCCTAATGCACAGTGAAGAATCTAAATTTAGTCTTAAAGTTGGATTCAAAGACTGTGTGTCTCATTTGGCACTAGAACTTATTAGTAATGTTACTTATGAGTAATCTGCTACTAAAAGATTAGAAGTAACTCTACTCAGAGTTGAGGTGACAGACACTGGAATAGACAGATACAAAATAAAATAGGCTAGTGTGTAGTGAGTCTGAGCTTTTCATCACACATACAGAAGGATGCTGAATGTCAAAGACTTAAACGTCATGGACCCTTTTAAGCCATGCAGGGATAAGAGGAGTCATAAGAATCCACGACAGCTGGAACAGCATGTATATTCTTCTCTGTACAGAAGATAAATTTTACTTCTTACCTTGCTGCACAAAGGATCCATAAACAAACCACATGGAGTTGTATAGTGTTGTCGAAGTCATTGATCCCATCTGCAGGCGTGGTGGGTTGAGCCAGTTCAAGAGGTAGACCAGTAGTCCGACCAGAAGCACGGTTCCAGCAATGCAGGCCCACAGGGAGAGGTCAAATGGTGCCAAGCAGGCAAACATGTCCACTGTCTTCTCAGCCTTTCGAAGCAGCACTCCCACTGAGTAGTCCATGTAGCGGGTTGTGAAATCTACCACGTTTTCCCGATCGGGGGTAATGGTTAAAGCAGAAATCCCTATGTCAGCTCTCTACAAAAAAAAGAGTGAAGAGAATTCATTAACATGAGCAAAAGAAAAATAAATCTTGGCTCTAATTTGCTTTACAACACCTAAGCTTTTCACAGAAAAACTTATGCCAAGGCCAGTGTCTTAAGACTGCTGTAAGTAATTTTTTAAAATGCTCCTAAGGAGATGTACAGAATAGCTTCACATGAATCTTACATTTCTATGGCCAAACTGTGCCTGGCTAGATTCAGGCACATTAGTTTTCCAATGTTATTAGTGTCTAAAAATCAAGAAAAATATTTCAATACAAATAATAGCTAGAAGAAATCTGCCTTTGGTCATTTTTCTTGGCATGTTTATATCAGGGACATCATTGTCATAGAAGTAACAGACAGACTTTGTGTATAGTATTCCTACTCAGAGGAAATTAGATTTTTTGACAAAAGCCACGTGCTACCTGAATATTAACTGTAGAATAATCAGTGTTCTATATGATTCCTTCAGTACCAGATTTTTTATTGCAATAGGAAACTCAGCTACTGTACCATATGGCTACCTGTCTTGCAGGTGTCCTACAATGGCTTTGCTTTACAAATATCTATGTAATTTAAAAATCCATTTATGAGCTGAAGGGGATTAATAACATCCCTTGATCTTATCATCCCAATTTCCAGCTTGTCTTGGAAACATTTGGACCCTAGAGACAACAGTCATACCTACAGCAGGTGCGATTTTACTGATTTTTCACACATGCAATTATAACTGCAGTGAAAATACCAAGGTACTTCATGAAGACACATTAACACCATTTTAAAAAGAAATTCAAATATTGAATAAAAAACTGTACATTAGATTTTTTCCATATGGAAAAAACGTTTAACATTCTTAAATTTGTTACTAGTTAGAGGTAATCAGCTTCTACTGTGATTAAAGCTGTACAAGGTCCTTTCTAAGAAATAAAAAGAAGTATGAATGCTGAAAAGGATCAGCAAATCTATTAATTTATTGACTTTCTTGCATTTCTTTCCTCTTTGTCCAAGCAAGGCGGAGACTACTGCTAGCCAAATATTGAGATGTATGTATTATCCTAAGTGGTATAGCATGGGAATGAATATAAAATAAAAAGAAGGCAAGGATTAGAATCCATCTTGAAAATCCCCTGAATTTGTTTTGAAATTATCTGTCAATATTTTCTGCTTCACATAATACAGCCACATATTAATCACAATAAGTTTTAGACGGAGCTTGATGTACTTAGTGTGGAAGTTAATAATGATGTCTGAACTTAAACTTCAATAAATAATCTTTTGCAGTTGTGTGAGTGAGAGGTTGTGTGTGGTGGGGGTAGTGGTCAGATAAGTTGGGCAAAAAAGTATTTTCAAATTCTTCATTTGCATAAAAGACATGGGCCAAAGCTTCCACGGGTCTAAACCAAAGTTCCCACTAAGACAGCGGTTCTCAAACTTTTTGGGCTTCGGAGCCCTTTACATGCGTAAAAATTTATGCGGAGCCCCAGCGGTCCACTGATTGTATGTGTTGTACCTATCGATGTTTCCAGTTTGTCAACCTCGCGGAGCCCCTGGAGATGTGTCGCGGAGTCCTGGGGCTCCGCAGAGCACAGTTTGAGAAACACTGCTCTAAGCTATATGGCAGCACAGACCTGTAGCTGCTTAATCAGCCCCCGCCCAGCCAGGGCCTCAGGGCTCCATGCACGGAGCTCTACTGCCTTACATGTAGCTGCACTGATTTACGCCAGCTGAGAATTTGGCCTCATGAATGCACTCTGATTGTTTTCGTATCCCTTTCTGTTAGTATTCATTGAATGATCATTTGATGTTTTTTTATTCATAGACAGCCAACGTCTCAGTTATATTTGTGCAGATTCATTGGAGCGAAGGTTTGCATTGCACAAGACTTGATCATGTAACTTGAAAGTCAGTTTGGTTTCCTTCTGCTTCTTTGTAAAATGGGGAAGAGCTTAAAGCAAAACATGCGACTTTGATGACCTACCATATCCCAGAATAATAAGCGAGCTGAGAACACTTTGGAAAAGACCCACTCTGAAATGTTTTCCACATAACATGTGCAACAATTTTGAATAATTAACAACTTGTAAAAGTCAAAGTCAGTTCACAATTAACTAATAAACTGAGACAAGGCTAAAGGCAGGGTTTGGGTTTTTTTGGTATGTTTGTTCTAAGTCTGGTGATGAGCATGATTTCATGCTGATAGCATGACCTTGAGAGTCAGGAGTTCTTGCTAGTCTTTAGCACCAGACATTGTTGGTTAATTTAAAGTCAGTTATTTAATGGACTGTAATTGTTATTAAAATATTTCTCTACCTCACAACAGTATTTTGAGTTATAATAAATTTAACATTTCTAAAATTGTTGACATCCTTGGATTAAAAGCAATATAGTTTGGAGAGTGTGAAGGATTCATTTAAAAATTATTACTAATTTTCTAAAAATAATCGGGTTTCACAAGAGATGTGCTGAAGGGTGTTGTATGAAACAACACAATACCATGCCGTTTGTGGAGATGCGGATTGCATTTTACCTCTTTGGAATAAATTGTTTGAAAATTCCACTGCATTCCTACCGTAGTAAAGTTATCAGCTGGATATCATAGAGGATCACTGTTGTTCTAATGGAAGTATTCCATTTCCTTTGTGGTATTACTGAAGTCCACTGATAAGGCAGTGGTATTTAAATGGTAAAAGGAACAGTGTAAGGTAAGTCCTGTCTATTCAGTACTAATGTGTTTAGGTTTCTTTTTTAAAGAGGAATATGCAGGAATATTACTACTACATGCTTATGTTGTTTACTGAATTATAGCCATTGTACTCCTAGGGTACGTCTAGACTCAAAACCGGATTGAAAAAGCGATCTGCTTTTTTGAAAGAGATCGTCCAAACTGCACGGATGCTCTCTTGAAAGAAAGCCCTGATTGCGATTCACAGAATGGCCACCAGGGGACCTGTGCTTTTTTCCAATTGCCTCTTCTTTCAAAAAATGTCCCTGTTCTGTGTCCACACACGCCTTTTCTTGAAAGAGCTCTTTTGAAAAAGGAGTTCTTCCTCGTAATTTGAGGTTTACCAATGTCGAAAAAAACCCTGCGTTCTTTTAGTTGAATTTTGAAAGAACGCAATTGCAGTGTGGACGCAGGTGAAATGTTTTTGGAAAAAAGGGCAGTTTTTCTGAAAAAACAATGGAGTCTAGACATACCTCTAGAGAACAATTCTTTTACCACTGATGTCAAAATCATCAGCAATAATAGTGGTTAGTACCACTGTAGTGGAAAGTGCTACTAACTGGTACCAACATGGTTGCCACTGTGCGACAATTGCTTCATGTGTAATGAGAGAGATCTTTTATGAATAGAGACGTGTTCTGTGAACTGAAGGAAATTGTGAAAATGGTTTTTATAGTACATTTGTAGCAATATAATATCACAGTCAGTGAAGATTAGGGCTCTGTGTCTATCACAAAAGTCACCGATTCCCTCTGTGGGTTCTGCAGCTGCTTAGATAGCTCTGGAGACAGCCCCACTGACCACTGCTGGGGAGGCCCCTGTAGCTTGGCCCCACTGGCCTCTGCTGACAAGGCCTCCAGCAGTGTTACTGGTATGGAACCCCAGCAGCTGGTGCTTCTAGCTCCCAGGTTTTTCTCCCAAGCAGCTGATCACTACACCTCCCTCAAGCAGCAGCCCCCTATTAGCAGCCCCCCAATTTAACCAGGGGTATTTATACTACACGTCATGGACAGGTCACAGGTGTGAATTTCTGATTATTGCTGTTCCTGTCCATGACATGTACTATAAATATCCCTGGTTAAATCGTAGCCGTAGCGATGACTATAGATTATTCATATGTTTACACTGTTAATAAACACAACAAAATGAGACCTCATTGGACAGTAAATTAAGGGATATCAAAACACGACTCACTGAACACATTGGGTTAAACCTTCAAACCTGGGTTTCACTGAAGTCACCAGGAGGTTTTCTATTGACTTCTATGAGACCATGATTTCCCCCCTAATGCCTATTTAGCACTCTTTTCTCAGGCACAGTTCCTGCTGCTTGCCAAATAAGTGGTGCACTGAAATATTTAGCCTGATTTTTGAAGGTGATAAGCTCCCACAGCTCTCACTGACCGAGCTGTGGGCACCAGCACCTCTGTATATCAGATCTACAGTGACTACCATATTTCACCTAATAGTTGATCCATCAAAGGTGAATGTTCTTAATTATGTACAGATTATGTCAAATTACATAAAAACTGGTAAGTGAAAAAAATGAAATGTCTATCATTATCATGTCAAAATAAATCAGCTTTCAGAAGTCAAGGTTCGTTAAGTGCTTCATAGGAAGAAAGGCAAATGCATGCAATTATGTCAATATTTAGATGTAAAGTTGCCAGTCTAAATTATAAACATGTAAAATGCTCCACTTATTAAGTTTTAGGAGTGCCAAAATATTACTCAGTGATCATAATCTTTGTTATTTTGGTTTACAAACGTAAGTTAAATGAAACTGCAAGAGTTGATTCATGAAACTGATTGACAATTGAACAAACAGCACAGAACATTGTTTTTCTTATGACCTGTATATGAAACTACATTATGCATTACAACATGGGTTTTCCCTGTGCTTAGGGTAAACCAGCAACAATGCCAAGAGAAAGCATTTTTATGAGATTAATGACCAGATAGAGCTGATGGTGTGGTCACCTCTCTACACTGATGAAATTCCATCACCATTGCTTGGAAAATCCCCTAAATCTTCTGTGTTATTGCTTAAGTAAATCCATTTATGCTTACTACAATTTATGGCGTACAACAATCTTATGGCAATTCTGTGGTTATAACTAAGACTAAGGAGAGCTGACAATACTGATGCAACAGCTTGTATTTATTCATGTCATTGCTATTTAAGATTAAGCAGAGGATCAATATATACTGATTAATATAACAATATATCAATGTGATATTTTTATGCAAACATGAGGTTTTTCTTTACAAAATGCTTTGCTGGTATTTAAAAAAAATTAAGGAAAAAAAACGTATTCCAAAAAAAGAGACATGGATGTGTGTCAGGAAACACTGTGGGGCTGAGTTTAGCCCCCACTCGGCCAGTATATGCCGCTCCACTGGTATATATGGGAATATAAAGGGGACACTAAATCTGGAGAAGGATTTCCCTCAGGGGAGGATCACCATGAGAGTGATATAAGCAGCCTTAAGCATGGGTCACAGTGGATCTGGGGTACGTACATAGCACTTTGTGCCACAACAGAGCAGCACAGAGGCAGCCTAGATAAGGCTGACATAAATTAAAGCAATCACCAAAACTGCTCTTGCCTATGCTGGAGGTTGCACCAGCCTCTGGCGATGGCATAACACTACTTTGCCCCCCTCCACTTCTTTTCCCCACAGGGCTGTACCTTCTATTTCATGTCTGGTTTCACATCTCTGGAGTCTACAGACTGAAAAGCGGAGAGTCACGTAGAAGTGGGACAGGGTTATGGTGAACTCATGGCAAAGAAAAGTACATAAATCATCATCATAGAATCGTAGGAGCGGAAGGGACCTTGAGAGGTCATCTAATTCATTCCCCTGCCCTCAGATATGAGAAGCAAAACTGTAGCCCCCTAGGAATACTGGAGGAGGTGTGCTATGTCTCAGGGGAAATGCTGTGTAGATGCACCACATGAGGCTTTGCTCTATTTAACACAGGAACGATGCGTTTACTATAGCAACTGTCATCTCATATGGTGCACCTGCTGCAGTGACACCGCAGAGACATGCCAGGTCTTCTCAGCGAGATACACTCAACCAACATGTTGTGTGAGAGCTGCTGCTTTCCACAACACTTGTGAAGAGAGCTATTTAATTTCTACACATGCACGTGCCCAGTGCCATCCCGGCTCACATAGCAATGTGTGCAGGGCAACTCATGGGTTTCTGAATGGCCTCCCCATTATGTTGGCTAAACTAGCATGCCAGATATGAATGGAAAAATCAGGCAATGTCCTATAAGAATTTTTTAAAATTTAGAACATTTTAATCTAAAGCTTTTTTCCACCCCAAGGTTGTCAATCAAAGAGGTTTTGGGAGTTCTGGAAGCAAAGCTCAATTCACTGTAAATAAGGAGGAAGCAGGCTTCCAGGAACAGCTTGCACTCTATGAGAGGTAGATTTATGCTGGCTGCTTGCCCAGGATTTCAACAGTCCCTTAAGTGAGACAGAGAATGGGAAAGAGAAGGAAGACAGTGAACCTCTGCTGCTAACTACATAATGGGATAAAGATAACCTACTAACTTTATTCAAGTCAGCAGCTTTGGGGTTGCTATAGTAGGGGGAAATTTAAAAAAGGAAGTCAGGACACATTTGTGTCAGTGCAAACCAAGTTCCAATCATAACTTCTCAGCATAACACAAGGAGAGGAAGCTCACATTCATTAGAAGTCACCTAAATAATAATAATAATAATAATAATAATAATAATAATAATAAAAAAACACACACACGGTAGCTTTTCTCCTTCAATGACATGTCACTTGCTTATTAGTGTAAATATCTGATATAATGATTTTGAGATTCTCCAAGCATCTTGTTATTGGGAAGGGAAGAATAATGTATATTTAATATTAGTGAACCATCTGATTTCAATATTTAGGATTTCTGGGTTATAAGATATTCATACAATGTATTTTAATCCTTCCTCAACCCCGAAGTCACCCTTTTCTTTGGAAGTTTCAGAGGGGTAGCTGTGTTAGTCTGTCACTGAAAAAAAAATTTAAAAAGCCCAACAATGAATAGTCCTGCGGCACCTTAGAGACCAACAAAAAATGATGATACAACCCACAAAAGCTCATGATACCATCTTCATTTTTTGTTAGTCTCTAAGGTGCTGCAGGACTATCCGTTCTTTTGTTTGGGTTATGCAATGTTTCTCAAATGAAAACCTGTCTATAGTATGTTGGCCATTGTACAAAGCAGCAAATTATGTATCATAATAATTAGGGAATGGAACAATGGAGCAAAAATCAGAATGCAAGACCCAATCCCATTCTATACCAAAAACATAAGACAAAAAGTAAATTTTAAATTGGAAAATGCTAGGTTAACTTTTTCAAATGATCACAGTATACATCTGTGCTTCCATCTAAATTTGAAAGAGACACCAACATGACACAGGAAGTTTATTTTACAAAAGTAAGATGTACAAACAAATACTGGAAGTGCTAGAGAACTTTTTCTCACAAGATTTGCTTGCCCAATACAAGGAGAAAGAAGTCTGGATAATCATTGAATATCACCCAAACTTTTTAATGTCTTTTGAAGCTAACTTAAATTTTTTGAGGATAACATCACAGAGGCTGGATATTAGTAAATACCTATTAAAATAACTACAGATTGAACCTGTCGAGTCTGGCAACATCTGTGGCCTGGCATGATTTTAGTTATCCAGATGTCCACTGATAATGGGTGTGGCCAAAATTCCCATGGTCCTGTAAAGTTTGTTTAGAGCCACCAGTCCCAGCTGTCAGTGTTCTATGCTGTTATTTTAGCTCTAATATACCCCTAAATGTCTTCTAAGAGCCTAGTAAGTAGAAGCGCAGGTAATGCTCCTAGACAATATTGATCTTCCATGCAAATTCTCTGGTTCGGCACTGGTCAGGTCCCGAGGGTGTCACACTAGAGTGATTCAACCTGTAGCCCATTTCCTAGACATGTTCTAATGTATTTTGCAGTCCTTTTCAAATAGAGATGCCTCCATTTCTCATGGGTGATTATTTTACATCCTAACAGACATTATGTTATGCAGCAATGCAGAAAAGGTTGATACTATCACTATTATAGATATTTGATTACTACTGTATTAATTTATAACCAGCCACCTGGGACCATTCATCTTCCATTTCAAGTGCTCTTTAAATCCCACATCTTTTCTTGGTCAGCATGCTATGTCATTTTACCATTTAGCAGCTATTCAATGGGGGTATTTTTAGTGCATTTTACTGCAAGACTTATTATTCAACACTTATCTGCATTTGCAATCTATTAGCCTAAGTACTTAATTATCTAGGTACTTCATCTGATTGCATTGCTCCTTACTATTTGCTGTGACTGCTAATTTAATATCACTTGCAGACTTGGAAAAAAGCTTCCACGACCAGCCACTAAGTCATTTACATTTGTCTTTCCTTTTCATGGCAATGATCAGTTATATTACAACACAGCCCTTAATGTATGAAGGGGTGGTACAGATTCACCTTGCCCTCTAAAACTTGCATTCTAAAAAGTTAAAATAAACACATGAAGCATGAGAGCAACATACAAACAACTGTTTCAGAGTGACAATGGTAAAGAATCACAGTAAGAGTTGCTTTCTTCTTACCCTGAAAAAGAAATTTTATCCATCAGGACAACGATAATATCTATAAAGCTGAGTGTATGTGCATGTCTCTCTGCTTCACTGTACAACTCATGCCTAGAGCCACCCTCCTCTCAGACTTCCTCATAGTTTTAAGGGAACTGTGCATATCTTCCACACATTAACGTTCTTTCCTGCTATCCTTTCATTAGTGTGCAATCCATTGGTCCAAATGTTCAGACATTGTCTCTCAAATTGAACCTGCAAATCAATGTATACTCATTGCATGAGGCTGTTTTAAGTTCAAGTACATCACATGGTTAAATGTGTCCTGAATTTGGAATGTGCATTATATGTCTTTTTGTACTTACTAATGGCGTGGTAGGCGGCTTACATGGACTCCTGATATCATTACTATTTCTGCTTTTATACATACATATATTAAATACACACACAATCAACTGAAAACCTGCTACTAACTTTACTATTAATCTATATAACCACATATTCCTATTATTAACCTCATTCTCCCCACTTACTATTTCCTCCAATTGTTTGTTCTTCTATTTGTTACATCTTGTGTCAGATTACACACTCTTTAGGGCAGGATTTTCTTCTGCTCTATGTTTTTTTTCAGCAACTAGCATAATGAGGTCTTGATTTTGATGGAGCCCCCAGTTTCTAATCAAGTAATAATAAAAATAATAATGAATTTCTCTTGGAATAACTAAATCTGACTTATATCCAAAATTTCATCTATTCCTCCCCTATATCTCACCACTCCCAGCTGATTTTAAATAAGACTTCAGTTTTATTTTTTGTTTCAAGGCTTCTTTTAGAAAGTGGTGAAATAGCCAGTATGTAAATAAGCTTTCCTTGATGTTTTTTTGATCTGTGTAGATTATTAAGGTACTCTTCTCTTTCTGTCACTTCTTTTGATCACTTGGATGACCTAAGTTCTTGTAAAGTTCAAGAGTCTCCTATGTGTTTCTGTGTAACTTAGTGTACTTTAAAAGTGAGAGTTCATTCTTGGGAGAATTTGCATTCTTCCTCTCCTGTCCTTGTGTGGAATATACTACAGAGGAGAGGAGTGCTTGTCCTGAGTGATTGTCTACACAATGGAGAAGATTGATGCTGCTGCAGTCAATCTTCTGAGGTTCAAATTAGTGGGTCTAGTGAAGACCCACTAATTCAAACTGAGAGGGTGCTCCTGTTGGCACTGGTAGTCCTACTCCTCACAAGGAGTAAGGGAAGTCAACAGGAGTGTGTGGTCCCATAGACCTCCTGCTACGTGGATGGTGTCAAAACGCAATTTAAGATACTTCAACTCCAGCCAGGGGCAGAGTGGCCCGGCGGGATACTGGGAATTTCCCGGTGGGCCGTCATCCGGTGGGCCATCGTGTCCGCACGCCATTGCCCCTTACTCCGAGCGGCTCCACATCCACGCTGTATGCGGCACGCAGAGCCCGACCTGCTGCCTGCGCCGCATGCCAGACATGACACAGGGGGAGGGGCTTGAGGGGCACGCAGGGGTGATGTCATGGGGAGGGCTGTTCTCAACCCATTTCCTGGGCCTATTTTGATTGCCAGTACGCTCCTGACTCCAGCTACGTAATTAACGTAGCTGGAGTTGCTTATCTTAAGTCGACTTTCCCCTTTACTGCAGACCAGGCTTTAGGGAGATAATATACCGTATTCTATCTAACTTGGATTTCAATATGGATATTACAGGTGATACTATGAATGGCATCTCCCCTGCTCTATCCCCTGCACTCCACGGAGCGTCATTCATGCAAGCTCCAGCACAGCTGCATTTATGCAGGGAAAGAGAGAGAAGGGCATCGCAATATAAACAATGCTCCTCCCTATGAGGAGTGGAAGAATATCACTTATTCGCAGGTTTCCACAAGGTGACAACCACACCCAGGATTAACAGGGGCAGGTAAAATGTATCTGAAAAATTCAGCACAATCAAGAAATTTGTCAGAGCCTCTGCTGCATGATTTTTCTCTTTCATTTCAAAGGGAAAAATGAAGGCAGAGGATCAGAGAAGTTGGAAAGAGTGGAAAAATTGCAAAATAATGCAGCTTCATTTGGTTTAATTTATTCATGCCATGTTATTAAACATCCAAATGTAGAATTAAGTAAATGAAGATTGTTTAATAAATACAGATTAACGAATACATTGCTTTCAATTGACTCAACTACATAATGCAATAAAACATTTTCTGCTGATGATATACTCTACTTATTATTCATCACCACCAATATTTCTCTAAGTGCTATACATTATTTATGTAACATCTTACTAATTAAAGTAACAATCAGATTTCCCCCTTTAGAATAGCCTTGTCTCATTTGTGGCTGGTTTTGCCTGATTAATTAGGATGCTGAGTATTACTGGTTTTTTTTACCACATTAAAACCTCACAGTACTGTATTATGGTTGAGAAAACTGGATAGGAGATCCTTGATAACATGCTTCTGAACTGCCTACTGGGCGGGAAGGAGGGGTCACAGATGAATCATTCCATCTTCATCTTCTCCCCATCACTTGCCTCGGTGTGTTGGTAGCAGTATTAGATCCTGCTTTCATAGGTAGTAAATACCAAATAAAAACAATGCCACTGAGCCATAAAGGCAGGTACTGAATGATGCAACAACAGTAAAATAATGTACATGCTTTTGGGTCATTATACACCTTTAATTTAATAAATAATTAACCTCCTTACCTTAAATACTAGTTCTCCGATCAGTCCATTCCATGACCCATCCTCCTGGGGGCTTCCATATTTGTGATCTGGTGCAACATAAATTTCATATTTAAAGCCAAGGTAATTAGCTAAGGCTTCCAAGACATCTACTGAGAAACCCTGGTATTTCTTCGGTTTTCCCAAAACATTTTCAGACACCATCACAAACGGCTCTTCCTAAATAGAGAGAAAGATGGTAATATAACCATTTATTGCACTGACCAAAAAGGAGGGTAAAATTAAAAAATTATATAACATTATCTGGAAATTTTATTTCTTTTTCAAGAAACTAGAAAATTAACTATGGGCCTAATATTGTGAATGATTCCTTACTCTGCAAGTAATACCACTCACTTAAACAGGACTAGCTTTTATAGTAAGGTGGCAAATATCAGACTCAGATATCCAAATTCTGAAATCCTTACTCACACTGATATCATCCTATTGAAGATACTCTGTCGGCACACTGTAGTTAATGTGATGATTTGTGGAATAAAGAATGTTGATAACTCCTAGAATTTTATTATGAGTTTTATGTTATTTGGCTTTATTCTTAAAGCCACAGCTATAGAAGTCATGGTATTTCATAAGAATCTCAGCCTTCTTCTTTTTGAAACAGGAAGTTTTTAGCCCTCTCATTTGGGGATTAGAACTTGAAAAGATGACCCAAGTGCATTCTAAAGGCTCAAGAACCAGAAGATACACAAACAAAGCACAACCTGTATTTACAAAAAAACACTCATGATTGTGGGGCCTCTGAGAGGATGTTTGAATGGTTGGGTTTGGCAACACTGAATAAGGTGCTATTACACTCGAATACAGAAAAAGAATCATGTTTATATTAATTGCACCTTCAAAAGATATTATATAGGGAGTACATTTCACACTTCTCATTTTAAAATGCATCTGTGCTTTTCATATTTACTTGTATTCAATTAGCAATTGTTTTGAAATTAGCTTTTGAATTATACTATATGCTACTAATGATGTCTAATTGACTGTTAGATGTCATTGCTTTTTGTCGTATGTTTCAAAAAATAGGTCAAAAACACAATAAAGTGCCTCTCCGTATAGGATTCTTCTGTTTGTACACTTGTCTTGCAGAGAAATGCACTACTCAGACATGAAGGATTCCACAAGACTGTCATTTTCCAAAACAACTGATGTATCTGACAAATAAATATCATCTACTATATATTTGAGAGAGTTTGTCTGTCTTTGAACAAGTGAGTCTGTCTGTCCATCCGTTTGTTCAAGAACTCCTAAACGGTAAGAACTAGGACCACCAAATTTGGTATGAAGCTTCCTCTTGTCATAACTTAAAAGCAAGGTAAGGTAAAAGTTTTCTTGTGCCAGGACAATAGGATGTGCCTGGAATGTGATTATTTTTCATAACATGGAGAGGAAGGGGGCTGCTATCAGAGACAGTTGTGCTGTATAATGACCACAGTGGGTCACAAGGGGCCAGATATGGGAACCAAGATAGCTACAAACTCATGGGGGCAACAAGGGACAGGGGTGGAGGTAAGATTTCCATCAACCCATCCACTGTCACTCCAGTCAGCCCCAGGGATCTGCCATCCAGGAAGTGTTGTCCCTGCCACCCTGACCAGCCCCAGGTTAGGGATGTGAAATTTACATTAATCGGGTAATCGAATGGTCGATACAATTTGCATCGACTATTTGATTAATAGATAAGGGCACTTCTGACTTTGAAGTGTAGCAACAGCTCCAGGGCTTTTGCTGCACTTCAAAGGAAAAAGTGCTATGGGAAGCATGGGGCGGAGGGAGTCAAGCAGTCTCTCGCTGGCCCAGTGCTCCCTGTGGCATTTCAAATCGGCAGCACCCCATGGAGCCCAGGGTTAGCGGGGGAGACCCCTGCTGGCCCCAGGCTGCACACGGCGATTAAAAGTGGCAGTGCTGCATGGAGCCCAGAGTCTGGCCCCGGGCTCCACACAGCATTGCCACTTTGAAGCACATCCCACTCTCCGCCACCTTGCTGCCTCTTTCTGAAAGAGGCAGCAATGGGCGGGGGGAGGGGGAGGGGAAGCGACTAGTTGACTAGTGTGTCAACTATCCAATAAATATTTGCTTATCAGCTAGTCGACTAGTCATTCACATCCCTACCCCAGGTAGCTGCTGCCCAGGCAATGTGGTTCCCATCTGGGCAATCCCTCTCCCCATTCCCCTGCCCTGAAACTCCCTCACCCAACCTCCAACCCTGACTCCTGCTCCTCCCCATATTACTGCCTTGCACCCCATCCCCTTCCCTGAGCCCCCATAAACCTCTGACCCTTTGCCCTGAACTCCTACATCCCCCACATTCACCCTGACTCCTGTACACACACACACACACACCCCATCCCGGCTGCTGCAGTGAGAAAGGTGTGAGGTAGTCCTCTCTCACCAGAGCAGCCTGCATACTGAACCCCTCATCCACAGCCCCACCCCAGACCAGTGATTTAAATGAAGAAAAACAAAAATTGAGTTAAGGACTCAAGCAACTCCAGGTAAATCTTCTATTTAAACTGAACAAGAACAGCCACATAATCAAAAGACTAACATTTTTCTTGTCCTTCTCTTTCTCTACTGTGAACTGGATACACCAGATTATCCATATATAACATGACAAGACGTAAACTGGTTGACATTATTTTAAATGATTTAATCTAAATGATACTAAATCGATTTGCTTAAGGAGAAGCAGGTGGATTTGCCTTCAAGAACATGAGGGTGCGTCTACACTGCAGTTATTCTGGAATAACAACCGTTATTCCAGAAAAACTGTATTAGTGTCTACACAGCAATTGCATTATTTCAAAAGAAAATTGAAATAACTGAGGGCTTTTTCCGACATTGATAAACCTCATTGCACAAAGAATAATGCCTTTTCCGAAAAAGCTATTTCGGATGAAGGTATGTGTGGACGCTCCACTGTTGCTATGTTGAAATAGCTCCTCACCAGGGCCATTCTAAGTTATTTCTCCCCAGTGCCTCCTGGAGCTCTAAAACGAGATAGCACATCTACATTAGGGAATCCTACCTCGGACTAATTTTGAGGCTTCCCTGTAGTGTGGAGACACTATTTTGAAATAAACTAATCCGGAAGATATCTTCCGGAATAGCTTTTTCCAAAATAAGCTTGCAGTGTAGATGTAGCCTGAGTTTGCAAATATTCAGACAAAAATAGACATTGGATTGGTGAGTTAGTTTGTCCATAAACAAGATTTCTAAGACAGTGCCGTTTTCTTTCATTTTTCACTAAGATCTGCAAGTGTGGTTTAGTTTAAAGTTAAGCCATGTCACAATATATTCTCTGCACTTCCAAGGTTGTTTTAACCAATTTTTTTACTTTTCTTTTTTCCTACATCATCTTTTCCGTCATATGTTTTTTCTAGATTCTTGACAAGAAAAAAGAGAGTCAAAATAATATTTGTGAGTACAATAATATGTTGATTGCCACAAAGGGTGATTAGTTAGGGAGTTCTCATCGGGGTTTTTATTTTTCTGATCATCTGAGAAAATCTCTCCACTCTGCCCATCATCTTTTATTCATAGTTGAAAGGTTCACTCTCCATAGCCCACTTATGACATTTTCAAACAAGTACTTTCCTGCTTTTTCTCATGCTGTCCCTCACATTTGGGAGGATCTGTCCACAAACATCAACAAAGCCAACTCAATATCCACCTTCAAATTCCCCTTTGATGTGATGCCCATAATACTTGCCATTTCTTGCTTGTTTATTGGGTCCACCACCCTTCATGCTCACCAATATCGTCTCATTGTTTCCATGTATTCCCCCACAGATTTGTCTATATCCATTTGTTGTCTTGTATATAAACTGTAAGCTCTTTAAGGCTGCAAGGATTCTCCATCATACTCTCACCTCCTGCTCCTAGTGCTTTTAGCTGACAACAGTATGCAGAGGAAGGCTCTTATTGCTCTGTGTGCATTTGTAATCCTCGTGCTAAACAAGTATGTGGTGATTTTGCTACACAATGGTATCCCTAAAATGATGTTTCATATCTCCCCATTTGTTCAGCTCTTTCTAGATGGGATATACTATTAACATGTAAAAAGGGTTGTTTGGTTTTTATTCCCCTCTATAAACACAACATGGATCTCAATGTCAAACTGCATTATCTTTTTGTTTCTCACACATTGTCACTAGTAATAAACATTCTGTTGTCAAATCTTAGCTGAGTATTTTGTACATAGCAAAAGTGTAAAATAATCCAGCTGTAATGGCTCACAAGATCTGTGAATAATGTAAGTAACTATGTCTCAAAGACACACAGAAAGCAGATATCTGAATAAGGTAACATTTTTACAGACTGTTGTCACTGTCCTGACAACAAATACATGTTAAGGATATTGTCAAACAAATACACATGTGATCAAATTGTGCTAGCAAACCATTCTTTTTATGACTGGGGGCAGGGAGGGGAGGAAGTGTTGACCCATTCATCAAGATATTACTCTGCATCAGTCAGTCTCAATTGTTTTCTTTCAAATCACATGTACTATCATCCAAAATATTTGAGGAATGGACCAGAAGATCTTGAGGTTTATTTGAGTACTTTTTTATTATTCTAAAATCAGCCGGAAGAAATAAAAATAGGAAGCAATAACTGAATCCAAACCCATTAAGTTATTTTTCAGAGTTTGGGTCCAAAGAGCATTAAAAGAATTGAGACTAAATCAATGAAGACCTGTCTGCCTATTAAATGAACACAAATTGTGAATTCTGATTTGCTGAATGTTTGGATGGCAAACTCCCTAAGCATAAATGCGAGCTAGTGGAATAAATTAATGCCTCCACAAAAACATCTGCAGTTTATCAATCTAAGGGCATTATGTACAAAGTTCCTGCTTGTAGAATAGGGTGTTTCAGGAGCTAATGATGTTCATATAAATAAGGATTTATTCAAAACACTTTTTGGATTATTGGATAATAGATGCTCATAATTATGAATTTGTATTCAATCATCTTAAAAAGGAACAGATAATTGCTTAACTAATTTTAAACAGCATTTAAAGTGTGCAGCTTTCACCATTGATTTCAATCTTTAACAAACTATGTTATGCTCTTTGTTGGTAAGAGAATCAAAGCAAAAAGCTGTCCAGTGGGTAATAAGATACTTTCCTCCATATTGTTATATGGAAAGGTATTCAGACAGCACATTTTTGTTGAATATTAGGAAAGCAAAAACAACCACTGAACAAGCCGGAAAAAAAAAAAATTAATCACTAATTTTCTTATATTGCTTTGTCAGTCAGTTCAAATCCTGAATCGTCAGCTGACCTTCAAAAGAGAACAAAAATACTTTCTAAATGTGTTTTTTGATTTTTTCCCTCCCCCAATAATGTTGCTGGCTGAATGTACAGTAGCTTTTGCCTGTGTGTGCGTGTGTGTTTTGGTTAGTTTCTCAAGAGGTAGAGAGACATTTCCCTACCAAAAAAGAGTGACCATCTTTCTCCTTGAGAAAACAGAACAATTCATTTTGGTTAAAAAACATTCTCATGTGCTAAATAGAAACAATTAAGGGAATAAACATGGGCTTCTATAGGAGACAAAAGGAAACAAAAAAATATGCATGCTAGCTACAGGAAAAAAGATTGAAGCTTCCTGTAGCCTACAGTATGCCAAAGAAAATCCTGACCCTGAAATAAGGAATCAGTCAGGCTACTGGGGCGTGGACTACTATGTGACTCTTTTCTCAGGTCCTGTAGGACTGGTGAAGGAAAGAAAATGAGCTCTGCAGATCCTGCTTCTCTGTCTCTGTCACTGTCACTCATGTGACAGGGGGTTCTGCTGCTCCCTGTTTACTTCAGTTGGCCTAAGATGGAGCTGCTTCTGCCTCAGTGGATCTCATAGCCATTTGGGTCAGAATCTGATCCATCAAGATTAGCTGGATGGAAAAGAAAATGAGAAGTGACTGTAAAGGGAATGCTTGACAGCATTGCTGCTGCGTATATAGTCCAAACGGAAAGGTGTGGATGTTTACAAACATAAGGCAAGCTCCTGGAGCCCAGGGCAGTTTTCAATCTGAGAACTTGAAGCTGAAAGATCTCAAGACTCAGCACCTGTGGGGATCACAAGTAAAGTTAAATGCATGATTAAGACAATGTGACATGATTAAGGGAGGTGATGGGGAAAGAAGGGATGACAAAAATTTATTGGAAATGCCAACCATGGAGACCATTTGCCTTCTTCACTTGGCTATTGCTATAAAGTTTATTTATTTATAACTTTTCTATGGCACTCATCACCAAAGTACCTGCACATCTCTCACTTCTGTGGGGTAGTGAAGTATAGGCCACATTTTACAGATGAGAGAGAGACTGTGTGACTTGCCCAAAGCAGCACAAATGTGGCTGTGCTGGAACTCTCCTGAAGGCTTGATATTCTTAACCACTAGCAAGCATCTCTTTCTTTTCTGCTCATATTGTAGTATTTAAAACATGTAAGCATAGGTGCTGCATTTCCAATCTGCTGGGGCCTGGGGGTGTTCTCCTCTGGCACTGTGCAGGCTCCACACTCACTATCCCTTCTCTGCCCTGCTTCTTCCCTACCCTGCTCCATCCCATCCCTTCCCTGCCAAGTTCCGCCCCCTTCCAAGAGCACACTGTGCCCTTGCTCCTCTCCTTTTCTCCTCTGTGCATCCTGACACTGCAAAAGATCTGATCTGTGGCAGGCGGTAGGTGCTGAGAAGGAGGGGGAAGTGCAGATCAGCAGGGGCTGCTGGTGGTCAGGAAGTGCTATGGGGAGGGGAAGGTTCTGGTAGCGGGCTGCTAGTGTGTACTCAGCACCAAAAAACTTTCCTCATGGTTTCTCCAGCCCTGGAGCACTCACGAAGTTGGAGCCTCTGCATGTAAGTAAATCTATATTGGGGGTTTAGATATTAGTGTGCCCAGCAGGTGCATTAGGAATGGAAAGCTAGCAATAGAGAAGGAAAAGGGGAGGAAGAGTGAGAGTGCAAAACACAGCAATGAGGGCTTCATGAGGAGAAGGGGAAAATGGATATGCGGGTAAAAAAGCCAATAAATTAGTTCCTGGGTAGATATGGAAGCTGAGAAGCAACAGAGATTTTAACTTTCTCTGACTAGGGGAAGCAAATTGTTAGCAGAGCAATATACCAAGGGAAGTGAGCTATAAAAAGAGATATGGACGATAAAATTGAAAAAATTTACCAAGGGCCAAGTTCTGCTTTCAGTCACACCCCCACATTGGCTTCAGGGGGGGTGCATTTGTGTAAATGGAACAGAATTTCAGAAGATGGGAAATAAGAGAGATGGGAATTTTCTCTAGATGTCTGTCAGGCAGCTGGTTTCCTCAATGTACTGTAGAGAGCTGATAATAAGGAAGACAGTGAAGACTAATTAGAGCAGATGGCAGATATAAGAAAACCTGCATTCTGTTCCTAACTTAGCTGCTCATTTTCAGGATGGCACTGGATGGGTCACTTCCCTTCTCTGAACTTAAATTCCTGCACATGTCAATGGGGATAAGAATACAGGAGTTTTCTAAAGTGTTTTGAGATGACAGGATTAAGAGTAAAATGTATTGTTATTAATTCCTTTGAAGAAATTCCCACAGGCTCATGACAACATTCTGAATGGCCTTTAATGGATAAGTTATAGGAAATAAAATGTCCTTGAAAAGTAAGGAAAGTGTTATTTGTGATATCAGTGGGCCTGTATCTGTAAAGACTTCAGAAATAAGATCCCATTAGTTGGCCTATGTGAAATGCCTTGGTAATCTCAAATTCAGTTCCCAGTAGATTGGTGTACACACCTCTCCCGCCACACTGTTTCCCTTGTTGGCAGACTCAGCAGAGAAACCAACATTTGAATGGCATGCAAATCCATGTCCATTCTAATGCAAGCGGTGGACTCTCTAGTCTGAAGTGAAGGCTCATGAAAGAAAGTGAGGTGAGAGGGAAACCTGTGCTACACTGCTGCTTTCAGTGCAATGCTCATTCTGTAGGGGAAGGGGGGAAACCAGGATTTTGGTCTAAATGGCTGTCAAGCTGGTACCACTCACAAAAAAGGAAACAAAGCAAAACAAAATAAAAAAAGAAAATGAATCAGTGTCATTTTGCTATTTAGCTGATTCACATGTCCCCAAGATGGATAGTTTTTTTTTAATTTATCATAAAATATTTTTATCTTTTTCCAAGAAAAGATATCCTAGAAAAAAGACTGGATAGAAATTAAAGTATAATTAGAAAATTGTTTACAGCCGGTCCCCGAGTTGAGAACGGTCGACTTACGACCGTTCACAGTTATGACCAAAACTGTCGTAAATGGCAGACCCCAAGTTACAAACGCGATCCGCGCTTACGAACAGCACGGTCGCGTGTAACTCAATGGGGTCCGACTTATGAACAAACCGAGTTACGACCAATTGCTTGGTCCGTACCCAGTTCGTAAGTCGGAGAGAGGCTGTATTTGTAGAACTGGAAAAAAAATCTCTGGGGGATTACAACACGTATTGAAGCCTGTTTCTAAAACTGCAGATGGATGACCTTATGTACTCCTGCTGTGTTTGGATGAGAGTGGTAAGATTAATTAATTAGGTGAGTGATTGGAATTCATAAAGAATATGAAAATGGCTTGTCTACTCTTTATAATTTTCTGAATGTACCATGTTAGGATATTTTAATATTGACAACCTGCATTCATTAAATGGGACTCCATCAAGGAGCATACATTTTTCTTTCCTCTCTAGGAGGGAGGGAGAGAGGGAGAGAGAGGGAGAAATAAAATAAAATAAAATAAAATAAAATAAGAAACATAGCTCTGCCTTATACATACTTTCATATTTTATAGTAGAGTGAGGTGTGGCACTTCATCTGAACTCAGTACTGAACATAATAAATAGCATGCAGGCACATTAAATGATTCATGCAGACTGAGCGTGGGTTCAGTAATCACATGAGGCAAGCATACACCATGATATTTGACAACTGCAGTCACCGTAAACATTATGAAATTGCTCCCAAATGTGAAATTCTCAGTCATTACTGGCTAGTTCAGCTCCATTCTTTTGACTATTGGATGGCCAAATGCAACAGTTAGAGCTGAGAGGAAGCAGCGAGAAAGGTTGTAAACTATAGCCAAGACATTTTTCAAACACAGGAGGCTAATTTCTCCTTGCTTGGTTCAATCACCTTTTCCTTAACTCTTTAAAAATTTGAGTTTTAAATTGTAATCACTTTGAACTTTAATCCTCTCAAGATTTCACAGAGAAATTCAGTGATTTATTGACCAGTGATCCAGGAATTATTCTTAACAATAGTTTAGCAGGTTGTTATTTTTAATTAAACAGCCAAAATATATTACTTTATGTTAGAATCAATGGCTACAATTTAATTGAAACATTTAATTGTCTCATTATAGATAATCCTGTCACCAGCAATGGTCACAGAAAAATAATGAAAAACAATATTAAAAGTAAAGCTCTGTCTAAAACCTACACGATCAAGCACAACTATAGTTAGGTCTCGTACTGTTTTTAACATCCAACTGTGCCCAGGACCTGCATAACAACAGGGTGGATACAAAACCATTGTTTTAGGACAATCTGTACTACAAAGAACCTGATCAGCAAATCAGTTGAATTCACACAACTCCCACTGAGTACTAACATGATCAGTGCCTAGAATCTGAGACAGGTAAGATAAGAGTGGAGTTTTAAATTTGGTCTCTATTCAGGACAGCAGTTATTCCTTTGTTTAAGGGCACATCTACATGGCAAGGGAAGGTGTATTTGTTGTACAAGTAATGCAACAGCACTAGCTGTAATCTAGCTAGCATGGGTAACAATGGTGGTCTATTCATGATGGCATGGAATTCAAAACTGCTAGCAACCTCAATTCCTAACCATGATTCTCTACAAACTTCTACAGGGATGGCTGAATTGTATCAATCACCAGACTGCCATGTCTTCACTATCACAGGGAAACAGGTACTCTGGGGGCTGGTGATTCAAAGGGGCCCCAGGCTCAGGCCACCAGTGCTGCTGGAGTAGCAATAGCAGCAGCTGGAGTCCCTGGCCCTTTAAACTGCTGCTGAAGAACTGCAAGGTGCACTCTGGACAGTGCTAAGGGCTGGGGAAGCACTGCTCTCTGGGCAGTGCTGAGGACCGGCTGCCCTGGGACCTGCCCTTTCATCCCTCAGCTCTGCCCCTTCCAGGAGCACAGAGCTGGCCTCCCCCTTCACCTTGCCCAGAAGCCCGTGGAGGCTGTCAGCTCTGCTGCTTACCCATGGCATAATCTCAATCTGCACTATACGTAAAACCTAAAGCTCATTGCCTATAATGGAAGTTTTACCATTAACTTCAATGGGACTTAAACATGTGCTTATATATCAAATGCTTAAATAATGCTATGAAATAAGGTTGTTTCCCTGAATCAGAGCCTCTAACTATTAACATCTGTCTTTTTTATGGGTTTATTCCTACCAAACGCAATTTCTTTTTCTAAAGAGTGCTTTCTAAAATACTTTTCCTACTATCTTACTACAGGATGGGTTTCTTTCACAGCAATATCATTCCACTGTTCGATTAAGATGCAGCCAATCTTTATGCATTGATTTTTATCCACAATAGCCCTTTCTAAGCAGTCATAGTACATATGATAAAATGTGGATTAAATCTAGGCTATATTTGAAAGCTTTGGTCATCTTGTATATTATTCCTAATATGTTCTGTAAATAATTCAACCTTTACTTCTGAAGCTGTACAGCATGTGTTATGCTTACCTGTACCAATATAATTAACCTACATGCTGCATATTATAGAACAATAAAAAGACTTACAATAAGAATAATACTTTCAGGGTGTGATTTTTAGAAGTGCTCAGCATAATTCTGTTCCTATTGAAGTCAAAGGTAAAATTCTCATTAAGTTCCATGGAAGAAAAATTCAGCCAATATTAGGCAATTTTAAAAATCCCCTCTTAATTTATATACCCATTTTCCTCCTATAATTCCAAAATATTTTGTTGACAATTTAGATTATGCATCCACTTTCTGCCTCAACAGTCCTCCTTTCTCACCAGCAAATGTCTCAAGGCTGTCCCAGCCCAAATCTTTACCTAGCAGCCCCCAAGATCCTCAGAACCTATCATGGTGCATTTATGGAAGATATTAAGTTTATTGTTCTGTTAAAAAGAGATTTTTTATTTAAGTGGGGAGCAAATACATGCTTCTCTTCAAACACAGCACTACATTGGTTTATAAATAAAAGTAAAACAAGCCTATTAACAAAAGAGCATACATTTAATTATACCAATTAACAGAGATAAAGCTTCAGAGGGGTAGCCGAGTTAGTCTATAACTGAAAAACTTAAAAAACAAGGAATAGTCTAGCAACACCTTAAAGACTAACAAAATATGTAGATGGTATCATGAAATTTCGTGGGCACAGCCCACTTCTTCAGATGACATAGATAACAAAGATAAAGATAGAGATGGTTATAAGCAAATAAAAATGAAATAAGCATCTAAAAGTCTAAAATTTCATCTAGCAATAGAAAGTCTTTGCTCAAGATGTTTTTGTTTGCCCACAGTCTGCCTTCCACCTTTTTATTGCTTTTCCACCTTGGCCAGGACCAATCACAGAGATCAAATCACTTGGTTTTGTTGTGTCCTAAGGGGGAAAATAAAGATGAAGTCTCTCTCTGTTCCTTTTATCTCTGAAGGGATGTCTTAGTCTTACAAATCAGGTAGGTCTCCTGGGATTCAGTCTCCTGTGTCTCCCTTGGGTGCAGGACCCGTGTTAATTTTCTGTCCTTTGAGGTCAGAAAACAGGATAATTTCCACCATGGTGTGTTTTGATATCTATGTTTATTGCTAATATGTGAATAGAGGCAAACACACATTCCTTTGTCTAGGACATATCTGTTTATCATCATGATATTAATAAATAGCCTGTTATTAGCTTTTATATGATACTTCATAATGCATGTTCCATACAAATACCAGTGTAATAATGTGCAGCAAGTGAATACAGGGGTGCAGAAGGTCTCAAGAGAAACCGAGGCAGAGTGGTTTGCCCCAAGTGACAAAACTAATAAGTAACTGGGTTAGAAATTGACTCAGCTCTTCCAAGACCCCTTGTCCTTTTCTATGGATGGTAGCTCATTTATACTATATGAGTGTGTCATTATCTAGACTTAAATAATTCAGGCTTGTTAATATAGTGGACACTTACAAAATCTTTTCTATTAGTAGGTAAAGTATAACCTTTCCTAAAGGAAGACTATCCAGAGATTATGGCTCTAGCATAGGCCTTGAGACAAGCATCTTCAATTCCCAATACTGCCACAGACTTCCTTTGTGACATTGGGCAAAGTTAGTCTCTCATCTGTAAAATGGGGATAACAGCACTTCTCTGATCTCACAGGTGTCCTGTAAGGGTAAACATATTAAAGTCTGAGATCCTCAGGTAATGGGGACCCTATAAAATATAAGCAGTATCTATAACAGGACATACTACTATAACTAGTTATACTTTGCTTACTTGAAAACAGGTGAAGTAAACTTTGATACTACAGCAATTTCACCAATAGCAATTAGTTCATTTTAATTTTTAATTCTAAAAGAACATTTTTTACTGCAGTAGTCAATGCTGTCATTCTGCATACTTACTGCTCTGTTTTAACTTGCAAACCATATTTTTCTAAATATATGCACTTAGAAAATACATTCATAAAAAAGTAATTTATACTTGATCTAATGTCGAGCCATCATCTGGACCTGATATTTGAATTCCAGTTTCCAGGTAGGAAAAATAGCCTGGTTAGAGAAAGTTCTAATTCTAGCAGACTGACTCTTAAGAGGTAGTGAATCTAATAATGTGTGTTTCAAATATAAATGACAGCTTACATCTCAAGGACTGGCATAACTAGAAAGAATAGCAAACAGCCAGCCCATTGTATCATGTATCAATCTTCATGATATGTTCATTCCACTGCTGGATGAATAAAATCATCTACCTGTGTTGATATAAATTACAGACATTTCACTGAATATTTTTCTCTGTGTGTTTGGATAAAAAATATATCAAAAAATTTCTTTCTGTGCTCATCAAATTTCTAAGATGAGCTTGAACAGCTGAGAGAGAAACAACAAAGAAAGTGGGGATTTGTTGCTACCTTGGGAATATTGTATTTTTCACAATTAAGATGAATAGTCCTGATATAAATTTTAAAACCTCTCTAAAATATTTCCAAAGTAGTTCTTCTGCAACATCTGTATATACACGTTGTGTTGTGGTGTGACATAGTATAAAGATTTTACTGGCACTTATTTGGGTGAACTACATAACTGACTTGTTGCTTTTATGCCATCTCAAACTCATACACAGAAAACCTTTGTAATACACCATCAAATAATCCATACATCCCTTCCATGCACATGCTTCACTATCCTTTGATTAATAGATGAACATTACAACTACACAATGTGTCTTAGAGAGGTCTCAACCTTACCACAACTTCTATCACAAGCAGCTCTCGTCAATACATGATGATGTATGATTGCCAGTCGTGCTGATTACATTCACACCACACAATGAGTTTTGTAAATGCCATATATCTTAAAGAAAACAAATGTTTATAAATATTTTAGGCACCAAACCTGCACATCTTTAGAAGATACATGGGGGTACAGTGAGCAGGGATGAAGGAAAGTGCTTGTGGGCATGAACATGAATATGGGCGTTTATGGAGAGAGTATGTAGGAAAAAAAAGGGGTTGACCAACAGGGGGAACACAGTGCAAAAACAGGGGGAAAGATGGTCAGCAGCCTTTAGGCTTTATTATATAGAATACTGTAATAATTGTAATAAAATTTTACCCCAATCTCTGCTGAAGTATCCAGCATTTTTTCTTGCTCCACCTGCTATTTATTTCAGAATCCTGTATTGTTTTGTCCATTATTTCTCATTCTTCATCATTCATTGTTTTTTCTCCTAGGTATGCTTAAATATTTTGTTATTTATAAGGGCTTCTTTTCTATCCTTGTTTGAAGGTATTTCAATTTCTTTGAAGGAATGTTTGTTATTTTGTGTACCCTACTGGTAGAGGTAAAATTGTGAAGATAATTTCAGCTTTAGAAACCAGGACATGGCCTCCTATCGTACTTTGTTTTTGTTTTTCTGCCTGAATGCTACATATCTCAAAGAAAATAGTCATTTAACCATCTTTTATGCGCCAAACCTGCAAGTGCAAAACGATTCCTGAAAAGGTGGACTGTTTACCATTACCTTATCCATGAAAGCATTCAAGGATTTTAAAAATCTGTATCATATGCATTTGTGTTTAGTCCTGTGAAAAAAGTACCATACTCTCACACCTAATGATGTTCTCCAAGATGTTGATTATGCATTTTGCTACCCTGCTCCTCAACTCTTCCGATTGCTATTTCCACAGTTCTTCCCCTTCACAATCAAGCTTAAAGCTGGAAAGCCACTCAAATACTGCCTCATCTCTTTCACAGCTGTGTATCCCAATGGTTTGTTCTCTTTTCAGTTCTCTTTTCAGTTATTGGATTGGGGACAAATTTTTCAATTCACATAATTATATTTAATTAACGTGTAACAAATAACAGGAAATGATACATGGATATGTACTGCAATATACATTTTTATCTCTCATTACTACTTTTTTGTCTTGTCCTTGCCTGCATTGTGAGGTCAACCCAATACTGAACATAACTAACTCCAATGTTCAAAAGCTTCAGAGGGGTCATCGAGTTAGTCTGTAACAGGAAAAACTTAAAAAACAATGAATGGTCTAGCAGCTTAAACACTGACAAAACATGTAGATGGTATCATGAGCTTTTGTGCTTCTTAAGCTTCAGTGGCTGTACCCTTGAAAGTTCATGATACCATCTACATGTTTTTTTAGTCTTTAAGGTGCTGCTAGACTATTTGTTGTTTTTTAAGTAACTCCAATGTGTACTTCTAAAAAGGTTTCCATAAAGTTGTAAGTATAAACCACCGCCATTGTATAGTTGTAGTTATGAGATATGCATTCTTCAAACAAGGCCACTGTATTCTTGACCCATGTTACAATACCTTAAAGTAGGGATTTTCAATCTTTTTCAGAACATGGAATATACTTTTACCTTAGAGAGATTATCATGTGAACACACCCCTGCCATTCATTAATACATCCCATTCCTGACTCACTAACATCTCTGTGACAAGTTCAGAAACTGATTACAGAAAAAAGTGATATTTAAGAACACAGTCTATTTTAGCTGACTTTAAATGCAGATTGGCCACTGAAAGCGAGGAAAAGAAGCCAATATCACTAAATAATTTATGGACCAGAGTTTTGGAACTTCTGTATTAAGTTATATCCTCATTATTAAATTATCTATTTATTCCCACAGGGGAAAAATCCTTAAAATGGAACTAAGGCTGATAATAGTTTTATGAACGATACAAGTAGCTATTTATTACACAGAATTTAGGAGTTCCACAGAGATACTCTACATAACTTCCACAAGAATTCTCAAAGTAATAATAAAAAGTACAATAGTCCTTATAATACACACATTTAAAAATTGACCACTAAGTAAAAATAGTACTAGACACATGTTTTGTTTTTAGAAAATGAATGTCTACAGCAAGCTTGAAGTTAATATCGTAAGCTGCATTTGAGTTATGCCATGTAAGATACATTCAAGAAATTTGTCAAGGCCCTATAATTCATCAGAAGTTTCTTCAGCCAAGCTGAAACCTTTTCTTGGGCAGTGGTGGCAACAGGCAGTGGGGGTGATCTGAGCAGAAACCACTCATGAGATGTAAGACAGAAAGTAGCTTTTTTTCAGACAGCTGAGGACGAGAGGTTGATAGGGTTGCCAGGTATCCGGTTTTTGCCCGGACAGTTCGGTATTCGGGTCCCCCGTCCGGTAAAAAACCCCACAAAATACTGGACATGTGAAATGTCCGGTATTTCCTGTTTCCCTCGGACGGAAGCCCGGTGGAGACAATTTTCCCCTGCCGCATCTGGAGGGGGCGTGAGGAGCGCAGGGCCATTTAAAGGTGCAGCGCCCCCCCTTTTTTTTTTTGCTTAACAACTTTGATCTCCCCTCCCTTTTTTTCCTCAACAGAATTTTTTCCCAGTGTTTTTTTTTGGGGGGGGAGGGAGGAATGTTCAGTATCTTTTTTTAAACCATCTGGCAACCCTAGGGGTTGATCAGGATCAAAATGGAAAAATGTCTTCAGTAGGGAAACATGCAGAAGACTAACCACCACTTCCACCCGTGCTACTTAGTGGGTAAGGCGTGTGTGGCAGGTCATCTCCCCATTGTAAATATAGTCTTCTCCTTTGTGCCCCCCCCCCCCCAAGGGATTCTGATCCTTTTCTTTAGCACAGGGACTTTCTGGGATCTGGACCTCCCAAGCTGGGTTCTTCCCCTGAGGTGAAGGCTCCTTCTTGTCATCACGTCTTCCTGGTATAGGGGAGCCCAGGCCCACCATCCCCACCAGGCTCCAGTTTGGGGACCAATGGTGGGCAGCTACACTCTGGATCTTGGGATGCTATGCAGCTCCCCCGCCCGAACCACTTCCTACCCAAATCTCCTTCTCCCCACAGAGCAGATCAAAGATTCTCAAATAAAGTCTCTGACCCACACACTCCGTCACCAGCCTCTCCTTTTTAGGTTTGCTCATTTCTGCATTGTCTGATTTTGGGCAATGAGCTTCTGAGCAGCATCTTCCCCAGAGCTCAGAGCAGTGCTTTGGTCCCTTCCACTGCCTGCCCCTCCAAGGTGTTCTACTTCCACTTTTAAGCTTCAGTTCCAGTTTGTGCAGACTTTGCTGGGGGACCACCTGGGCCCACAGGTGTTCCTTAACCCCTTGCCTTCCAGTGTGGGGTTTATACATGCCATCACAAGGCACTACTATGACCTTCTCCATAATAAAACACAAAAGATGAAATCCTGCCTCTTTGAAGCCAATGACAAAGCTGCCACTGATTTCAGTGGAGCCAGGGTTTCATATAAAGAACTTGCCTTGAAAGGAAAATGTTACAATTAGAGAACACTGCATAGTAAAACCCTACATAGAAGTATGTTTTAATCCCTCTATTATAGCAGCAGGTTCTGTGGGACTCACAGGATCCCAATCCAACTTCAGAGCTCTACATTATTCCTGCATAGAGCTTTGCTGCATAATTACAGACACCATTAGACAAATAGATTTGTTACTCATTGATACTTTCTATGATGAGTATATCATGTGGGGGAAGATATTATTAGATGGGTGGAGGGGTAATGGGATGCTTGCAGCTCTGTTTGACAACTGCTATATTTTAGGAATTATTACCTAATTGTAGGTAATTTTCAGAATGATATTTCACGAACAAAGAGCACTGTCTGGATGCATTTTATAAACCAAAATAAACACATTGCACTTACAATTACATTTGCATATTCCACTATCTTCCCTATCTTTAATTTAATCTTCTCCTCATCCACAGACCCACTCAGGAGAACCTTCTAATCATGATTGTTTCATCTACATGTAATCACTTAATCTTTTTTCTAGATTATTAGTCACAAAACCTGCATATACAAATGGGAGAATAACGAGATCGGTATTTATTAGTCACTAACTGATTCTAAGGTATCTGAGTCACTAACTGATTCTAAGGTTGAAAAATTCTTTTTCATAATATTTCCTAAATATTTCTATTTGTCTACACAAATAAAGATTGTGTAAAAAAAATCAGTAAAAATTACTTGTGCTCCCCAACGGCGTTTTTAATGTAATAAGAAGTGCAGTGTGGTCCTGAAGTTAAAGTCTGTAAATTTCTGCTAAAATCTATGACAATTGGGAAAAAAAGTCCCAAAACTTGAAACAATAAAAATGGAAGAGACAGAAGACTCATCCAGAAGGTGAGAGACTCATTCTTATATTTATAGCCAGCATGACCCATTGTCATCATCTAAGTTTGGCATCCTAAATAACACAGGCTATAGAACTGCCCTGAATTAATTCTTAAAACCAGAGCATATCTTTTTTTTTTAATCCAATTTTGATTTAACCATTGCTGGTCAGGGAAAATTTACCACAAACCTTGGTAAATTGCTCCAACAGTTAACTATCCTCACTGTTAAAAAATGATCTTATTTCTAGTCAGAATTTGTCAAATTTCAGCTTTTAGCAACTTGATCTTTTTAAGTCTATTCAATTTTAGAATCATAGAACACAATAGAACTGGAAGGGACCTCGAGAGGTCATTGAGTCCAGTCCCCTGGCCTCACGGCAGGACCAAGCACAACTAGGCCATCCCTGATAGATGTCTATCTAACCTGCTCTTAAATATCTCCAGAGATGGAGATTCCACAACCTCCCTAGGCAACTTATTCCAGTGTTTAACCACCCTGACAGTTAGGAAGTTTTTCCTAATGTCAACCTAAACCTCTCTTGCTGCAGTTTAAACCCATTGCTTCTTGTACTATCCTCAGAGGCCAAGGAGAACATTTTTTTCTCCCTCCTCCTTGTGACACCCTTTTAGATACCTGAAAACCACTATCATGTCCCCTCTCAGTCTTCTCCTTTCCAAACTAAACAAGCCCAATTCTTTCAGTCTTCCTTCGTAGGTCATGTTCTCTAGACCTTTAATCATTCTTGTTTCTCTTCTCTCTGGACCTTCTCCAACTTCTTCACATATTTCTTGAAATGTGGTGCCCCCAACTGGGCACAATGCTCCAACTGAGGCCTAATCAGCGCAGAGTCAAGCAGAAGAATGACTTCTCATGTCTTGCTCACAACACTCCCTGTTAATGCATCCCAGAATCTTGATTGCTTTTTTTGCAACAGCATCACACTGTTGACTCATATTTAGCTTGTGGTCTACTATGACCCCTAGATTCCTTTCTGCAGTATTCCTTCCTACACAGTCACTTCCCATTCTGTATGTGTGAAACTGATGGTTCCTTCCTAAGTGGAGTACTTAGAATCATCTCTTGTCTAGACTCTTGCAGAATGTTCTTTCCATTCTTCTTAATACAGAATCCCATTGTTTGTCTCCTTAGGACAATTGGAGATCTTTGTGGGCACACTTATTTTGGTTATAACTTGGGCTAAACAGAAATCCACTGTCTCCATGGGCCCCTGTGCAAAGTGAGGGGGAGAAGCCATCTCTGTGCTCCTGGAAGGGGAACTCCTTTCCATTCCATTCAACCAGTTCCATACTTTCCATGCTACAGACCAGGTAATGACTGCATACCTCTAGCGTACCTCTAGCATACCTCCTTGCTTCAGAAGCTCTTCTGTTTGGAAGTCACAATATGTTCATTCCTTATCAGCCGGTGTAGAACATCATCTCATTCTTTTGCCTTAGATGGTTGTCAACCGCCAACCCTACCCTCTCGATCCCTCTCTCTTGTGGCCAGTTCCTTTCTTTCTTGAACTGGAGGTAATGATGTTTCCAGAATCGGATTGGAGACTCTAAGGAGTTCGTGGACACAATATCTATACTTGTCCTTCCACTCCAAGAACCTTTTTACCAGCACAGTCACAATTTGTACTTTCATATTCAGCAAATCTCTTTCTGGCTTCATTCAGGGAACATAACATGATGCATCTATCACAGGCCACTATCACTGTTCCATGACTAGCCATCATAGTATCATGTATTATACTGTGAACAGAAAGCTAGCCTGTAACACTTCTCCTCTAAACCCCCTCCAAAACTTTCATTTGTCATTACTGTGAGATAGTGGAGTCACTGAAATCAGAAGGAAGAACATCAATCCAGAAGGACTCCAGGAAACTCATTGACTGCAGTGGGACTACCCAAGTACTTAAATTTAAGATTTTGCTTTCATTCTTTTGCTGTATCACTGCCAAGATACTCAAAACCTGGCAGACCTGAGTGCTTAGATCATTAGCCACTGATAACTTAAATAAATACTATACCACTTTGTGCTGCTGAAACATCCCTGAGAGAGAGAGAGTGCACAAGAGAAAAAGTGCATGGGTGAAATCCTGGCTCCAGTGAAGTCAACAGGTCAACTCTCAGAGTACACCTACACTGCAATAAAATACCTGTGACTGGCCTGCATCAGCTTACTTGGACCTGCAGGGCTTGCACTACAGAGTTATAAAATTACAGCATAGCTGTTTGGACTTAGGTTAGAGCCTGGGATCTGTAACTCTCTCCCCTCGAGCCCGAATGAGGTCTTGCACTTGGGATGGAAGAATCCCAAGCATTGTTACAGGCTGGGGACTGATTGGCTAAGTAGCAGTTTTGCAGAAAAGGACCTGGGGATTACAGTGGATGAGAAGCTGGATATGAGTCAACAGTGTGCCCTTGTAGCCAAGAAGGCTAATGGCATATTAGGTTGCATTAGGAGGAGCATTGCCAGCAGACCTAGAGAAGTGATTATTCCCCCTTTATTTGGCACTGGTGAGGCCACATCTGGAGTATTGTGTCCAGTTCTGGACCCCCCAATATAGAAAGGATGTGGACGCACTGGAGAGGATCCAGCAGAGGGCATCCAAAATGATTAGGGAGCTGGAGCACATGACCTATGAGGAGAGGCTGAGGGATTTGGGTTTTTTTAGTCTGCAGAAGAGAAGAGTGAGGGGGGATTTGATAGCAGCCTTCAACTTCCTGAAGGGAGGTTCCAAAGAGGATGGAAAAAAGGCTGTTCTCAGTAGTGACGGATGGCAGAACAAGGAGCAATTGTCTCAAGTTACAGTGGCGGAGGTCTAGGTTAGACATTAGGAAAAACTATTTCACAAGGAGGGTGGTGAAGTACTGGAATAGGTTACCTATGGAGGTGGTGGAATCTCCATCCCTAGAGGTTTTTAAGTCTCGGCTTGACAAAGCCCTGGCTGGGATGATTTAGTTGGGATTGGTCCTGCTTTGGGCAGGGGGCTGGACTTGATGACCTCCTGAGGTCTCTTCCAGCTCTATGATTCTATGAATGTCTACACTGCAATTTTATGGCCCTGCAGTCTGAGCTGTGCAGCTGACCCAAACAGATGCAAGTGTTTTATTGCATTGCAGACATACCCTCATTGACTTCAACAGGGTCAGGACTTCACCTCAGGTGTCAAACTGAAACTTATACTTCTGCCCCAGAAAGAAAATGTCATAGGAAAAAGAGAGAATTTTATAGATTATCAAGACTTTGTTCTGCCTAAGAGCTCTTCACTGACTGCAAAGATACAATATTTTACCATTAACTGAGATTTAACATGCTTGTCGTATTTCTGGAACTCCAATCCTGCTGTTAGAAACACCAGAATATTATACCAACATACCCCTTCTTTCCCATAAAAGTTATTAGTCATGCCCAATAAGATCTGAACAAAGACACAAACTGAGCGGAACCATGCTAAAATAAGTAACAAGCAACAGACCTGCCTATAAACTAGGGCAACATATACACATGTGAGTGAATAATATGACAGATACATTTTAATTCCCAGACACAATAAAAGCTAGGTCCCATGAAACCTTGCTTGCTCGCTCAAGCATATCTACTGACACACAGCAGTAAAGCTTTCCAGGGTGAGGTCCTAAATTTGTAATGTCACCAATACAATTAACAACAACAGCAGTATTATTTAGTCTCACATTAATTTAGAGGGGGTAAGAGATGATGATGATAGAATACTAGCATAAGTGCCATTACTGCATCTTCCACCTACATCTCTTTTGTCCTCCATTTTCAGTTTTGTTGTCTGATTATTTATATTCTCTTTTCTATGCCAAAATTTTGTACAAGAGCTGGAAATAACTGTATAAAAATTACCTTTCCAGCTCATGAATTCTAGAATATAACCAAAAAATGGCACAACTCATGTTTATCATCCAAATAGATGAAATATTTAATTGATTCCAATTAGAGTTGCAGATTCCTATTGCTCCGAAAATGAAGCACTTATTGAGGTGCCTATTTTTAGTCAACCATCTTAGAAAATATGTGCTTTGGTGTATAAAATAAAAAGAGTCTTAGATGGTACCTGGGTCACAGCCAACTTTGCAAGACTTGAGCCATTAGGTTGCATTGACTAACCATGCAAAGGCTTACTAATTGTTTAAGAGACAAAGGAAAAGTCATCCTGTATAAAGGCAATGGGGATCATTTATGTCTTCCTCACTCATTGCCTCTAGTTCTGTCTTCATATAAAGAGAGTCTCAATTAACAAAGTGAGGATTAATCAATTTTCATGAAAGCACAATTTAAATTTAAATACCACCAAGTTGCAGTTGTGTTTGGAAACATGTTGCTTTTACAATAACCCAAAACACAAACCAGAAATAGTCTTTTGGATGCAAATGTCAGCTAATAGTCTTTGTTTGCGTCGGGGCTGTGGAGAGGGAACTAAATATTCTATGTGATGTGTTGCTGAACTTTAAATATCCTTCTTTGGATTAAACAGTACTATCAGCGTGAGTAATTACTCCTTTTTTTCCTCCACATCAGTGTCTAAGTTGCTAAATGTTCACAATATAATTGTTTGACAGAAGAATGCTCCCTGGCAACCTAACAAATGATAACTAGGGATGAAATTATGAAATCTGAAAAAAAGACAAGATACTCATTTGAAGTTCTTTTGATAGCAAATGTTCACTGAACATTTCCAATGCAAGAAAATTATGTTGAATCAGTTTAAGTTTGTATCAAGCAACGTACAAAGGCCAACCATTGCTGTTGTGATACTACTTTGAAGAATGTCCAATTAGCAAACTATTAAAAATATAAATACTGCTTTGTCTTTTTATATCTATTCATTCTATTTTTTTAACTATGGTTGGACACTTGATTTGCTTAAATAAGACAGACAATTAAAAAAGCATATGGAACCACCACATTCATAGTATCTTCTAAAAAGTTAGAGATTTTAACCTGTCATGGGATGAAACTCCAAAAAGCAGTAGTATCCCTCACAATATCACCCACTAGCTTAGCTAAGCTGTATGTTTTTTCTGCACAACGCAACATCTACAAGGGAAATAACAGAAACCCATCTCTGTACCTTCATTTATAAATAAGTGAACAGATCCTCACCCATGACAAAGAAGTGGGTACCATTAGGAGGAGGTACTGGATACAAAGGTATCTTAAAATAACCCTTTTACTTTCCCTGAACCTTGGTTGAACCTTTGGTGAACCAATCCCAGCTGCGAATGACCACAGCAGGCTGGAAATCTCAGGTTTCCATCTGAGCTAACACCACCTTTTCCCACGTCAGCTCTTCTATTCAAGTGGCCACAAAGGTGTGTGACACAGAAACCTCTATGCGGGATCTGTGCCACCAAATTGACTCCTTATGCTGGTATGACTCTTCCTTGGCCTGCTTCAGGCCCTTCCTTTGATTCACACAAAGTGGCCACAGCACAGGGGAGAATTTGGCCCAAGGAACTCTGAAAGGAAGGTTATTTCACTGAACATAATTCACATCAAGCTAATCTTTAGTATTTTCTGAGTGCAGCAAATTCTGTCAAACTGCAGTCAGTTTGGCACAGTAATTGGAAGGCAGCTATATCTCATGAATCATATAGAGTTTTAGCTAGGAAACCTTAACTAGCAAGCAAGTTTATATTGCTCTTTTGAGTTAACACAGATTAAATGTACAGATTGAACCTGTCAGACTAGAGAGGTTCAACCTATATAATTTACAATGTGCCTATGGAAGAAACAGCTTTTAATGTCTATAATTCCAAATATGAAATGAACTTTATTGGTAGAATAATTATTTTGTGGAATTTTCTATTGATCCGGTATTGACAAGGACAAACTCAACTCTGTGACAGTTGACTATGTTTAATTTTCTTTTTAAACAGTGTAACTTTTTTCAAAATCCGTTTTTGACACCATTAGTCAATAACCTATTAGTGGAAAGCAAGAAGGAGAAAAGGAGCAAAGGAGCACTCTTCTAAATGGAAAACACTCAGAATCTCTTACCAGCACAGTCACCACACGCAGAACTACCCCACGCATGTTATTCTCCAGTTTTCTGTCTGTTAGTGACCCATTCAGACCCGTGACAGGATTCCAGCAGCCAAGCTGAAAAATAAAATATAATGTGTCACTTCATTGCCCATAAGAATCATTGTTTTGCCACTCATTCCTATTATGGAACTTTGGGTACATCTACACTGCATGGCTATTTCAGGATACTGGAGTTATTCCAAAAGAGCTATCACTCGTCTACATGAGCCACTCATTACTTTGAAATATTTTTCGAAATAACGAGCATGTTATTTCACCATCCTGGTAAACATCGTTGCATGAGGGTTAAGGGATGGCTCGGAATAGCACATTATTTAGAAACAGATTTGAAATAAGATACGCAATTTGCATATCATAAATTGTGTATCTTATTTCAAATTTAGGGTACTGTGTAGACACACCCTTTGAAGGGAAACAACGGATAGTTTTCCAGAATCAATGGGATGGAAAGTCCAAAGAGGGTATGCCCATAGATTCAATTTTAAAATGCAAATTGGGAGTATCAGTTTCTGCTTTTAAATACCATATGACATTATTCAGAACAGTGTAGGATATTCATTGCTTTAGAAGGGTTCTGTGAGGACTTCTGCGTTAACAAGGAATGTTTAAAATGTGACATGGCTATCGCAATGCCTACTCCTTACATCCAGTTATACCCTAATTGGAAAAATAGTTGCTTACATAATTTTAGCACGATATCTGCTCCATGACATGTTTTTTAGCAGAACTTTGAGATAAAGCATTACATTAATTTTAATTAAACCACATACTGTTCATTGATAAACTGTTGCCATTTTTAACTAAGCTAAAAGCACCATTTGAAAACGACTGAAGGAATGATCATCTGATAGACAAATCATAGTGTCCAGGATGATGCAGAAAAAGAAAAGAATACCTACTTAATTTGTACCAGTGCTTAACATTTTCCTTGGGTTGCTATGGATAGAGGCTGTTCCTTGCAATGACCTAATCCAAAGCTCAACAAAAGGACTCCCTCTGAACCTAGTCTTCCACATCCCAGTTGAGTGCCCTAACACTTAAGCTATTGGGTATTCTGTGGGGAGGCCTCTCTCCTGTCAAACCTTGCTCCAATTTGTATACATAAATATTCATTAGATATTTATGCCCTTCTCCTTGGCATTTTGACTAGCTAGCTTAAGCTACTGAGAATCCCTTTTTTAGGTGACTAACTCCTCCCATACAATGCATGGGGTGCCAGGGTGTCTAACTTAGAGCTTCAAATTATATTGTGCAGTAGGCTTCATAGGTGTTAAGTATTCCAACATATACATCTCCTTTATAGCTCTATCCTAATATATTTAAGATGTATGTTCTCAGACCTTACAAACCGAGAAAGTGCTCACCATTGGCCTATTTCTTCTCCCATTCAAGTCAATGGGAGTTTTATCATGGACTTCAAAGGAAGTAGAGTTAGGGCAATGGTGAACATTGAACATTTCAGTTGATGCACCCTTAATGTTACATTGGAGAATATTTGTTTATTGTCTTTCAACACCGTTACCTCTCTAGTAAGCTTCACCAAGCCATCTGATTCAGTTGAAAACTGTATTTGTTAAACCATATTTCTAGCCACAGAACAATGGTTTTAATTTAAAATATTTATATATTTTTTTTTTTGTTGTTGCAAAATGAATCATTACTTCCTTACAATGTAAACACAACCAAATGTTTAATAAAGCCTGGGTTTTCTATACTAAAATATTTTGGAAAATGGTGCCAATTCCTAAGTTCAGCTGTAAAAACACATTACATTCATTCAGTGATATGTCATTCTTAGTTATATAAAGAAATTAATTAGAATGTAGAGCCAATTAGCATTTCCAAATATGCTGAAAGTCTAATTAAACATATATTGTCCTGTTCCTGGCAAATGGAAAACCCTCTGAAGTTTAAGACGAGCTTTAGTTCCCTTTTGAGGTCAGCTAAAGTCCATTTTTAATTATGTTAATTAATGTGTGCATTTTATATATAATTAACATTATAGATCAATCCTTTCTAGCATTTTTGAAGAGTATCACTGTGAGCTAAGTAACAGAAATTTACTATAGATCTCTTTTTCTGGTTTAAATAGCACGTTTTATTTTCAAATATGCTCATTTAATTTTCAGTTAAATTATTGCTTTTACGAAGCATAATCATGCCTAAGACACATAAACAGATGCTTGCAAACTATGCGTGATGCTAATTTGAGGTATGGTGTTACTTATTAAAATAAGGTAAAAATTAATCAACTTTTTATTGATAATTTGAATGTGTCACTGTGGCAGGAATCACCATATCTATAGCTGAAACAGAAAGATATATTACCAAACTCTGAGTATCTTGCATATATTTCCCTTCAGCTTTGCCACAGGCTTTACCAGTTTCACAAAACGTTTATTGTGTTCGCATCTGCTTCTCTTAAATACTGCTCTTTCCTTGTTACAAAGTTAAAATAACAACATAAGTCAGCATTTTATTAAGCAGTACAGCAATTCTATGATAATTCTGTGTGGCAACTACAGATGTCAATATATAGTTGATGGGAAACATTGACTAAACACACTATTCATCTTTGGCATCTCCAGATGGATTCTGAGATTTAAAGTGCTTCACACCTTAGAAGTTGTTTCTTTCATTTATTTTCTTGATAAGCATCATTCTGGTACATGTGTGAGATAGAATGATGAAAGTTTTAAAGTTGTCAGTGTTCCACTTCATTTATGATGTCTTTTTTGATCATGAGCCTTGTAGCTCAGTACCTCTTCCTGTTGCTACCTCTGCTTTGCTAATATTTCTTTTATTTCACTGTTACTTCTCTTCCCCTCAGATACCATTTCTTCACCAGCAAGAATTCTGGCCACTGTGGATTATCAGTTGTGGAAGGTCTGTGATAATATCAGTCTTTCTAGATTAGTTACAATGAATATTAATTTATAATTAACTAATGTATTAACTAATTAACTATAATTACTGTATAATAATTTCTGGACACTGACTGATAAGAAACTTGGAATACAATTAAAAGTGCAACATGTTCATTATAGAATCTCATGTTCCACCTGCTCATCTTCTTCATCACCTCCATGGCCATCAGCAGAACATAAATATTTCTTATAACAACGGTGAATTCTAACTGACAGGCTTAGGGAGACTTAGAGAGGTTAATAATCTTTTGGCACAGAGAATTAACTGAAGTCTACTGATAGAAACCTTTTTGTGATCACATTGCTTCATTATCAATAAAATAAAATAAAAATAAGCCAATAATAGTAATGCATTACTTTAATGTAGTGCACATCATCCTAACAGAACCTCTAGTATTCTATATTCATAGATATTAAAACTACCTGTGAATCGCTCAATTCAACACTGCAGCCAACCTCTGAGATTAAATATTGAACGCACATCAACACTACATAATAGTTGAGGGTGGGACACAATTAATAGAAACTGCACGGGGCATTTGAGAGAAATGTCATTACCACATGCAAAATTGGAATGTGGTCATGCCACCATGATTAACATGCCTCTTCTAACACAAAGTTCCTGGAGATATTCAAAGCACACCAGTGGTCAAGTTTTCATAAGCCCTCCAAAAGATAGCTTCACTAACATTCTGAGGAACTGGTTCCATATTAATTCCAAAGTAAAAGTCACATATTGAATAACAGTTATACAGAAATAAATCTTTAAATTCTCCTTAACTAATACATGTATGGCAGAGAATTGAAATTGGGTCCATGACAACATCAACAAATAATGGAGGAAGAAGCAAGACATTATGTAGAGGCTTATTTCTTTAACATCTATACTATGACTTCAGTTTGAGCAATATACTGGAATAAAAGGGAACATCAATCTAATTGTGTGTGGAAGGTAAGGTCTTAGCCCATAGTGGGGAAGAACAGAGTCTAGTGCAGATGCAGAGATTCAGTTAAAGGGTAAACCTAGCTCAGGTCTGTGAATCTAGCCCCAAGCAGTACAAAAAAATGGCTATAGTGGCTTAGCCATATTTGCAGCAAATAAGTTGATTGGGTGGTAAAGTAGAACCTTAATCTTTCAGAGCTTGATTGACTGAAAACGTGCTTCATAATGATTTAATAGAATATTGTGTAGTGGCAGCTAGAATTATTTTGTCAAATTTTGTTAAATATATCATTTCCCCCTTCATTGGCACTTATGGAATTGATGCTCGTAATGTGATGTTAATATCCCATCCCTTGTTGTGTTCAACAAACTGGTTAATACACTTATATGTAGTGTATCTTGGAGCCAAGTCCAAATTTTCTAAATAAGGACTGTCACCCTGGTCCTTCAAGTGCTCTTAAAATCAGGATTTGAGTGAAAAAGCTGAAGGAGCAAGCTGCAGCTTGCTAGGGTGCCTGGTCAGCAGCTATAAAAGAGGTCCCTAGCAGGCTAACAATGGAAACTTTTTTTTTTTTTTTTTTTTTGGAAAATCTATGCTGTATCCTGTGTCTGTTGTAATATAGAAGTTGAGCTATGGCATCCAATAGAGAGTAAAGGAGCAGGAAGTGGTGAGAAGATAACAAATGAGTGAGTGTCTCAGAAGATGAGTCACTGGCAACTCTGGTTTTAGTTTTTACAAGATTTCAGTACACGTTGGTTCAGAAGTTTCTTGCCATCACATGTTCAAAAGTCCATGGAGCAAAAAAACAAATTTTTAATACATTTTTGTATGTGTGTGCAAACACTGCCGTCAGGCAGTAACATTCTTCTGTAACGGTAAGAAGATTAATATCATGTTCATTGAAAATAAGCTCACTGGTGTTTGCATATTTTATGGGATCTTAATACTATCAAATAAATTCAGGTTGTATGAAATTTAAACACAGTCACTTTTGATTCTTAATTGCAAATGGTTGGTTCCAATCTCATTAAAACTTATAATAGCTTAAAAAGGCATCTGTCAGCCTAAATAATTTAAGTTCTAAGGAACATTAGGGCTTCTAATTGAACTTTGCCCCTTTCAAGCTGTGACAAACTGCATCTTTAGGAAATCAAAGAGGAAAAGTGCTCAGACAAGGATATTATATTCAACTCATATTAGATCACAAGTTATAGGATATCTGTATCATAGTAAAACCTTTGATCAAAACTGACCAGTGCCAAACAATGAGAAGTGCAGGTTTTCCGTGAGTTCTGTGAGCTCCTTCTCTGCAGGACACAATGAAATGTGCAATGTACTTTTCAGTTTATCAATTCCCTTATAGCAGAACATTCTTCAACAGTCTCTCAGCTCTCCACTATCTAATAAGGTGCTTTGGGGGGATTTGAGTTTTCAGAAAGAGTTTGATCAAGTGGAACGGTAACATGAAATATCTCTGTTCGAGGACTGACAAAAATAAGGATGTTAGTAGTAGAGCAACTATGAGAAGCACTATTTCATTCAAAGAGGAATAAGCATATGAACAGGTTTTCAAGAAAAACTATCCAAGCAAGTTGCATGAGTAAGCCATCTTTGCATTACAAACTGATGCCTCCAGCCACGTGTCAAAATGATGGGCAATGACCTGACCAGTGGCCATTCTTTGGCAAGGAAGAGTGGAACAAACAGATCTGAATTTAAATGAACAACAGCATGGACAACTCTTTTTCAGCCCTTCAGTGGGAAGAAATTTCATGAAGGGGTATCTTGAGGGATAATGCATTTCAAATGATGACAAAAGTGTAAAAGTGAAGGGCCAATCTACCCAACTTCTCTCTCCCTATCCATCTTTCACCTAAGAAAACAATCTTTGCACTTGGAGAGAGGAGCCTGATCTGAAATGTGAGCAGCCTTGTTGCTAGGAGACTGTGGTATCATGAACCACATCTAGTCTGTTAAGTTTTAGTACTAGGAAGCATTTTATCTTTATTTCTATTGTAACCATTTCTGACTTTAATGCCCTATGCTTGTGTTCACTTTGTAGTTAAATAAACTTGCTTTATTCTTCAATGAAAAGTAATTTAGTTTGTGAATTATGTGGTTAACTCCATTTGGGAAAATAAATTGTTGTATATTGAACCCTTTAGGTGGTCAATCCACCTAATATATCTGGACTATGCAGGTAAGGGCTGGACAGTGTCGAAAACACATATTGGGGAAAATCCAGGACTGGGAGTGTGTTGGGGTCACTCTGCAAGTAGCAACCAAGGCTGCCAGATCTCAGAGCATAGCTGGTGTTTGCTGACAGATTGCCAGTGTTAGAGGTACTAGCCCAGGGCTGTGGCTATACACAGACAATAACATGCTGGCAGGGGTTTGTGAATGGCCCAGTTGGGAGCTACAATAACAAAGCATTCTGAGGCACCTTAGGTTGCAGGCCAAGGGTGCCTCACTGTTCTAGAATGCACCCCAGACTGTCATAGTAAGCAAGGGGCAAGAAACTTACTACTATCAGTGTATGCACTGCAACTATATTGAATCCACTCATAGTTGCACTGGATTGCACAACTTCGCACTCCTTGTTAATCAGCATGCAAGGACTTTCAGGATCACTCCAAATGACTCATCTGAGGAAGTGGGTTTTGCCCATGAAAGCTCATGATTCTCTCTCTCTCTGGGTAAGTCTACACTACAGCGTTAATTAGTTAATTAGTTAATTCGAAATAAGCTAATTTGAAATAACGCATCTAGACCCAAAAACTAATTCGAAATAGCGTTTTTCTAATTCGAAATAGCGCATCCACATTGAGTGGACCCTGAATCGAAGGTAAGGCTGGCCGGAACCAGTGCCAAAAGGGCATCAGGGTCAGACTTAGTGTGTGGGGCTGCTGCCTCAGGCTAGCCGAGGTCTGTGCTTAAAGGGACCCGACCCCACATCCCGGACAGACAGTTCTCAGGTTCCTCTGCTTGCTGGTCCACCTCGCTGAGGGACAGCAAAGCATTTGTGTCTCGGCATGCTCTGCTTGCCCTCACTCGGGATACCACGGCACTCTGCAACATGGAACCAGACCTGTCCCTGGGCACGCCGGTGCGTCTCGTGGGGTCGTTGCCATCAGCCTGGCTGCACTTGCTGCAGGCTGCCATCCGGGAGGTCCATCGGGGGGCTGTCAGGATCCAGGAGGCCCTGCGGGAGAGTGTCCACCCCGAGGAGCCCTCAGAGCCACACCGGTCCTCCCCACCGGGGGCTCGTGCCCCATTCCTCCCTCTCATCCTTCCACTTACCCTTCCCTAGCCCCCCCTTCCTGATGTCAAATAAAAGACACGTATTTTCAAAAATATAAACTGGGTTTATTTAACACAACTGGGGAGGGGGAATGAAACTCTGGGGAGATGGGGGAAAGGAGGCGGGAGAGGGCAGGAAAGAGGGTGGGAGAGGGGAGGGGGAAAACTGAGAGGAGGGAGCTGGAAGGGGGAAGCAAGGGGAAGAAGGGGGAGGGGAAGCTCAGAGCTCAGGGGTGGGGTCTCGTGGGCCAACCGCTCCCACCTCAGCGGGGAGGGGCCTTGGCGTCCCGGGGATGGGGAGGAGGGTGCGGAGGATGAGGTGGGGGGTGTGGACATTGAGGAGGAGGGTGTGGAGGTTGAGGAGGAAGCAGTGGGAGGGGGGGCAGGCGTGGGAGGACGGACAGTAGTTGGGGGGGCAGCAGGCACAGGACCGCCTGGGGCACCATGCTCTGCAGCAGGGCCTGCAGGTTTGAGTTCAGTGCTTGGTCCTGAGCAAGCTGCTCCCGGTGGAGCTGCAGGTCCTCCAGCATCCAGGCCTGGATGGTGCGGTCCAGGGCTCACAGGGCCCCCAGGTGCTGGTCCCAGTACTCCTGCCGCGTGCTGGTGGTCCGGAGCAGGCCGTGGGTGCGGGAGCATGTTCCGGGCAGGGTGGTGTGCACTGCACGAGCAGCTGGTGCAGCTGTAGAGAAAGAAGAGAAGTGGTCAGTTCTCCCTGGGGACACAGTGGATGATGCCCAGCCCCCCGCGATGTGAGGGCGACCATGCCCTGCACCGTCAGAGCCGCTGTGCTTGCACAGAGGCCATGGTCAGGATGGTTGGCTCTCCCCGGGACTGGGAGCTGCCCCAAGACCGCACCCATGCCCCTGTGCCGTGTATAGTGTGGCCGTGGCGGGGGGGAGATGTCCCTTGCCTCTGTGTAGAGGGGGCGTGTGAAGGGAGAGCGTCCTGCTGGGTCCCGGCCCTGGGTCGGGAGCGTGTCAGGTCTCTTCACACACACATGTGCTTATTGGGCCACGGCCCCTGGGTGTCATGCAGCTGAAGCCACCTTCCCAAGGGTGGCATGGCACATGCTTGCACGTGCACAGGTGGCTGCGTGATCCGTGGGAGGCATGACCCACGCGCGCGATCCCTGGTCTCCCTCCCTGCCTCTCTCTTT